>CM037032.1:9905675-11277680 GCA_020882235.1 Schizaphis graminum
AATTGGAAAATAATAATTTTTATACAGTATAATGCTGTTTTTAGCAGCGTAAATTAAAAACTCGATGTAACACGACACTGATGATACGATGCATATTATTATGATATTATTTAATACGCGTGTTATATGATGCACGATTTTGGAAGTCGTTAAATGTCTGCCAGTAGCTGCGATGATGGAAATAAATAAAATGTAGGTATAAAAACCCCCGAGTCGAAAACTGATCGTGAAGAAGGGGCGGTGGATGTGCATGGTAGGTTTAATGTTTCTGTCTTCTGGTGCAGTATGGGACATTTGTTGAATGCGTATCACAACGCGTTGCACATATAACAAAATATACAGAGTGATTCACCAAGCATACGCACCCCATTTCCCCTTTAAATTCTGATTTATATAATTTTTATACATATTACTTAAAAATTTGGATTTTTTGTACTACTTGAAGTGTCCTGTAGCAATAAAAAATAATTTTTTCCAAACAAAAATTCTCCTTTTTACAGGAAATTATTCTGTTGATAATAAAATGAACCTAATTCAAAATTCGAATGAGTAGTTGCTCATATATGTAAATGTTAATACTAAACAGTATATAATCTTCAAAAATGTTTTTAAAAAAATATAAATAGTTGATATAGTATTAGATCTAACAATTTTTACAAATTATAAAATGATTAATCTTAATTACTATTCGGGCTTCTAATTATCGTACTATATTATATCATCCGTTCTTACGAGAATCCTAGGCCAATACGTACACATTTATCCTTTTCTTTCGCCAAGTCAAATACTTAAAACTACCTACTCGTTGGAATTTTGATTTAATTTGCTATATAAATATTTTCATAAAAGTCATCGGATTAATAATTTTTAGTAGAAAAGAGAGTATTGAAAATAAAGAAGTTTATATCCCCGTAGGACGTTGTTTAAGCAGTACAAGAAATCTCAAAAATTTTGAAAACTTAGTCCTTAAGCATATTTAAAAATTTCAAAAATAAGATTTCAATTATCACGTTATTGAAGATAAAAAGGGGATGATCATGCTAGGTGGATCACCCTGTTTATACATAAGTACCTTGAATGTGCTTCGCTTGTTAGGTGTATATAGGAGGAGGAGTTGAGAGCCGGAAGAGGACTAGATGTAGGCACTGCAGGATAAAGAGCTCATCGAAAATCGTACCTCCTCGCGAGACCCGCGGACGAGGGTAAATCAAAAACATGAGACAATATATATGAGTGTACGAAATATACATTATAATACAAACACACATGTGAGCAATATTATACTTTGCAGCGGCGGCGGGTGTTTATACATCATATATGTGTTTTTAATAACGCGTAACATAAGGTGCAGGAAGATGAGATATTATATACGGTGGCGGCGGTGGTGCGCCGTGACACGTGTGCCGAAGGAAGCGCACCTGGCCGCAGGAACAGGATACTGTTTGACCGGCTTGTCGGGATTTGGGGCACGGTTTCCTGTTGCTCGGCTGCAGCAACAGCCACCAAATGCTCCTTCTACCGCCACCACCACCGCTGCCGCCGCGCACTACCCCGCGGTCGAGGTTACGGGGTCTCCGGGAAGTGGTGCGAGTGCGCCTGTATACATAACACACATAATATTATTATACAATAGTACTCGGAAAGGTGCGTCGTGCAAGCGGTGGCTGTATCACGATAACGATGACTATATGGTGATGATGATGATGACGATGACGACGGTGAGACTTATTATCATCGAAGCACACACCCGCGCGACCTGCCTATATATAAAATATAATATGCATATATACAAGACGATTATATACTACTATATTATTATACGCATATATATTATTGTTGTTGTGATATATTATATTATATTGTGGGTCGTACTACTATTATAACTACCCTATCGTGTTATAGGAGGCGATATAATCCATCGTTAAATTCTGCGACGTGACGTGATGGGGACGATATAATGATATAGGTGGGTGGTAGTAGGGTTTAGACTCGAAAGCAAATGTTTTTTTTTTTTTTAATTTATAGAAAAAAACTTTTTTAAGTACCTACTCAAATTTTGCAGTATTTATGTGTTAATAAATCATTTTGAACTTTTCTCTTTCTTGATATTTAATGTTATTTATTTATCAATATTTTATTAGAATAATTTTGCACATATTTACGGTAAAAATTTGTAGAAATAATCACAATTTGGAACTGTAGTATCTTAGGTTAATATTATAATAATATTAATATTTATACATATATAAGGTTAATATATAATATTATATTATTAATATATATATACTTTTTCAAAGCAAAATAACTAATTGGTAATAAACTAATAACACTATTAATTGATATAGGTACATTATTTTTAACATAGAATATAGACAATTGTTCATCATAAATTATATTATACTTCTTAATATGAAAATTGAATTCGATACAATTAAGTTCAATTAGTAGTTAAATCAAAAGAAATCCAAAAGTAACTAATTAAGATACACAATTTAAAATTAAATTAACTCTTTAAATCGTTAATGGTCAACCTTATAAATAACTAAACAACTTTTACATATTATGTTAGAATATTATGTACATAGTCACTCTGAAGAATGCCTATAATAGTATAATATAAGACGTACAATATTTACTTGCGTACAAGACACTTAAACTTAAATTTTTATTATTAAATTTCATATTAATAGTTTAAACTTTAAACAATAATTAAATAAAATTAGATGTTTAATTATTTACTTTTAAGAGATTTCTTCTTGAAGTAGTATATTACATTTATATATCTATCTAAGCCTAAGCGTGGGACATAAATTCAATTGATTTAAAAAATCTTTGGCATTATTTAGCGAAAGAAATTAAAACCTTTCTAAAATTAAGATAGGTATATAAGCTATTGTAAATACACTTTTAATCTCCCACGTTATTCATTTTTAGTGTTATAATAGAAGTCATATGTGGAATATAATATTTCACAATCGAAAATTAGAACCTCAATAAACATGATAATTATGTGCATTTATCGTTACATAAGATACGTCATGTATACCTAAATACTGGAAAAATATAATGGCATTGCTACAGAGCTCTCATAGTGAAGATTCTGTAAAAAGTATTAAAATCGATGAGAAAATATAAAAAAATAATGAAAATTGACAAACTTTGGCTATTAACACATCGTTTTGTATTTTTTTCATATTACCCTAAATTATAATATATTATCACGGGGTTATAGGATAACATATATATCGCGTATATATACGACATACATAATATTATATACTATTGTGCGATACTATCGTTCATAATATTGTGTGTAATATAATAATATAATTATAAAATATTTTTTTTTTATCCAGCTAGTTATTATATTATTATTTATTTTATATCTATATATAGTATCGCGTGGCCGCACCATCGGCACGCATATCATAATATTATGCTATTTAAATTTCAAACACGCTTCCGGAATAATATTTGTCTGTTGACAAAACGTTTCCTATGCGATTACATATATAATTATTATACTCATATAATAACTACTAATAACGATATACATTGTGTTATTATTAAGTATACACACATTACTCACGTACGATAGTCTATACATACATATACTAAAAAGAAATACAGTCGTTATAGGCCTGCAACATGTATTATAGGTATTGAACCAGAGAACTCGCTTAGCTGACTGCTGTATGGTTGTAGCCTGTAGGCGTTGTGGGTGTATCTCGTCAATGGGTACGTCACTCAAAGATCTATTCCACAAGTTAAATTTTCAAACGTGTTAGATGAGAAACGATTCTACCACTAAATAATAAGGATATCTTATTATAGGTACCTAAATTCATATTATTGCTATTAGTTAAATGTATTTTTTTTATAATTAGATTCCCGAAGAGCACTGTTCACATTAATCTATTAGTAATACAATTAATATTGTATATCTACAGAAAGTCGAACTGATTTTTTTCCATAAACAAATTGAATATTATGTGTGATAGAATTATTATTGTAATGTAATTATTTTATTTCACATAATACTATATATTACTATTTACTAAACTTGCTATTAACTTATAAGACGATATACTGTAGAATGGTGTGAATTATAGGTTAGCGTTATAATAATTAATTTGAATACCTTGACCATTACATTATGTTATGCAAATAAATAATAAAGTGGGAAAGTTCCAACAAACAACATTTTTGGAATTGCGACAAAAGAACTTAAATTATTTTATTTAAAAATATTATGCTATGAATAAAAGGATGTGTATTTGTACTTTAAAATTTTTAAGTTTCCATAAGAACGACAATACGACATATAAGACATTAATTTTTCAATAAGCTATTTCTATTTACAAACAATAACTTATTTATTAGGTAATAAATCAAAAATAAACTAAAAAAAATTGAATAATTTTAAATATATTTAAGTAATATAAAAACGCACTGACATTTTTTTGTTATCATGTTTTTTTTTTATATACTGCTTATTTCGAATTAAGTAAATACTAATATGAATATTTGAGAAAAATTTCAAGTTTCTACAGGGTTTTAAATTTTTGATTAGGTACAAGAAAATAAGAAATGAATAATTTTGATTTTGTCAAAAACTGATTTGGTATAAAAATGTTTTTATGTTCCCATAATTTTTTTGATTTATTCTAATCATTTTGAAAGGAACTTTAAGGAGGTTTTATTTTTGGTGCTTACAAATTCTAAGGTATAACCGATTTTCTAGGAGGAACTATGCTCAAAGTTAAATATATATATATTTTTCTACTAAAAAAAGTATCTTCGAATAAAAAAAAAAATTATAAGAAAAAACTCATAATTGTAAAATCGATACATTTTAAATTGTATCAATCTAAAATATATATGTATATATTCATAACATATAAACAATATGCTCATATTTTATAAATATTGTAAAACCTAAATTGCATTATAATATGATAATTAGTCGTACTTATAATTCACTATGTTATTTAATATTTATATTTCATGTTAAGTATACTACTATTTCACTCTATTATTATTACTATTGTAATATCTACATCTACATGGTCTAATTACCTTCATATATATTACATATACAATGCTTAGAGATATTATTTATTTAAGTCATGCCATTTAACAGCTATGAAAAAAAGAATGTATAAATCAACAAATCACTATTTAGTAATAATGTGGCATAAATATTAAATATGTTAGTGAGTGTAATATGTTGTTGTGCAGTTGACAAGTGACAACCATAAAAAGTTCTATATAATAAATTTGTAGTTTTATATTATTATGACATAAAGCTATAACAGGATTATTATATTATGAGAATTTATCTAGAATAAGAATTTTTTTTTTTTATAATTCTCGTACATATTTCACAAAATCCATTTTTCATTTTACGTGACTCTCTAATATTTACTAGCCAATAGTTAGCACTTAGTACTTCTATGTATATATATATATATATAATATAATCTAGTATTTACGTATATAAAAGTATTATAGTATTAATGACAACTTAAAAAATTAATTATTTCGAAAGTTGTATTATACAGATACTACATTAAATACATATTTTTATTATTATACATCATACATTTTTCAAAGTGTTAATGTACAAATACCAGCTATATTATTTTCAAGTATATAATACCTACGAATATTACGTACATTAAAATATATTCAAAAATGTATTAATATTATTTTCTAGTGTTATTTCATTATTAACAATCATCCTAATTATTAAAATATGCAATTCAAATTATTACCATTGGTTTTCAGCTGGATATAAAATCTGTTATGAAAGCAAAAATCTTAATAAGTTGACAACAATTATGTTTTAATTGGGCAGTACTAATTATAATACGTATTATAAATAATAAATAATATAGTATGCATAATGCATAGTTTAATATTAAACGTGTACTTCGACTTTCGAAATAATTTCGCATTTGAAAAACATGCAAAGCAAGTCACAAATGTTGTGTGTGGGATATTGTTTTAACTCAGTATTAGTATTTATATATGTCATGTATTATAATGATGAAGATAAACTATCTTTTGAGCCCACTGAGATATTTAATTTTACAACTAAAAACCTATATATTTATACTTTTGACAACGGTTTTTTAATTTCAAGATAGATTTTATGTGTATTTTGGGTGAGCTTGTATTAAAAAAACTAAATGTTTACAAAATCTATTATTTATTATAAGTCTAAGATTTCGGAATTTCACCTATACAATATATATGTTTGTGCACACAAATCAGAAAAGTTTATTTAAAAGTATTTTATTTTTTAAGCTTTTAGTGAATTCATAGCTATTGAGTATAAAATGATATTTTTATAGACAATATTGTATTAGATATATAAATATATTTTGGAGTTTAAAGCTTCAATTATATTGCAATATTTTAATTACAATAATTTAAATAGTTACTGAGAAATTGATGTTGTGCAGGATTAAAGAAATCAACCAGCATTATGTATTTACGATGTACCGGCACATCGAATTCAATTAGTTGGTACATACTACATACAGTACATTGTACATACCTATATATTGACATATTGCAGATTTATTATAGCAACTTTGTTATTAATAAATAATATGTTATTATTCAGTGATAATTAAAATATACTGTTAATTTACGGTTTTATTTTGGTAGTATGGTAAACGGAGTAGTAATATTAAATTTTTCATAAAGCACAAATTTTGCTACTTATAATTAAAATAAAATAAAATATTAAATGATATTTGGTTAATTTATTTTTATTTTAGTTTTTTTTTTACTTTTATTGGAAAAGTCAAATAAAATTTCGGTGTTCATAAATTTAAAGTATAAATATACATTTAAAATCAACTAAATTATAAACGATTGAAAAAAAAATTATTCCCTTTATAAGACAAAAAAGTAACACTCTATTTAAAAAAAACTCAATTTTTATTGTTTTATTTTTGTTAAACTTTTCTCAAAATACATCTTTTTTTAAATATTATTTAAATATCGCCAGTACACTATTTATATTCATTTTTATCGTTGATTGAGATTTGATAAGTAATTAGAAAAATACCTGTTTTTTTTTAACGGGAAAGTTACGAATACATTTAAAAAATGAATTTGTGTACAACACTTACACCAACCACCGCTATTATAATTAACCATAATATTATAATTAGTTAAATCGAAATAATTTCACATAAAACGTCAACTTTATAAATAAAATATAAGTAATTAGAGTTACATAAAAAATGTGATATTTTAATATAAACGTTCAGACTCAAAACTTTTACAATCACTTGCAGAATATTTTAATTGAGAATTAATTAAAACCGTTTAGTTTTTTTTTGTATCGCTAATTCACTAACGAGTATGACTATTATCAAGTACATATATTATTATAATGATATGACGTGTATATGTGTTATTTTTTGTTTGTATAATTACGTCACTTACTTACTACAAATAATATATTACACACCGACGCACTAATTAGTAATTAGCTAGTTTCACTGTGGTTTCCTGTACCTGCAGCAGTATATTATTTAGGACTTAGGTAAACTAAAAATTATATGAACAACTTATAAATACAGAGCGATTCACCAAGTATGCTTAATGCTCATCCCCTATTTTTTATCATTAATACAGTTGTTTAAAATCTGATTATTTGAGTCTTAAATGATTGATCGTCTTTCTAAAAAGAAATTTAAAAAAATCAAATTCAATGTTTAAACGATTAGTTTCAAAGTCATTTAACTTTGTATACTCAGAATAATTATATATCATAATAGTGTTAATCGTAAATTAATCTAAGAATATGAAAATAAAATTAACAGATTAATCTATCTACATTTATATATTTTTAATTTTTAAAAGTGATCTAAGCATAATAAATACTAAATTTAATATAATATATATTTTATGTTTGCCATTTTTAAGGATATTATATCCTATTTGTATTATATTATAAACATCTTAATAACAGAGAAATTTCTCATTCAAATTTTGAATTAAGTACATAAAAATATTCAAATATTGATCCATTAAACAATTTACAGTAAAATTTCTCATTTGAAAAACAAAAATTTATATCACCACAGGTCCGGCCGCTTATCAAATAATGCAGAAAATGTCTAGAATTTTAAAATACCTATGGTCTTTAAATGAATTTGAAAAGTTCAAAAATCAGAATTTGAATAATAAATTGAATATTAAAGGAAACACAGGGGAAGTAGGATGAGCATTTTTCGTGAATCATCCTGTATATAACAAAAGAAAACAAGTTCTATGTATATCGTTCGTGAAATTATGTCGGTCCAATTTAATCATAAAACAAGACAAGATTTTTTCACTCGGTCACAATCATATTTTTATTGTGGCGTGCAGAGTGTAGCTACATAGTAATCAACATGCATATAAGTGACGAACCATATACGGCTAATTGAGAAATTATACATTTCTTTAACGACAGCTTTTAAAACACAATGGTTTTTGCTTTTCATCGGTTTTTATTTGATATAATTTTTTTTTAACTCACGAACAACGAAAACTTACTCACGCAGTGGGTCATCAGATATTATTATATATAATATGAATTATGGTTATTATAGCATCGTGATTATTTATTTATATTGTATTATTATATTTATATATTATATACATGGTTCTGCGAGATTGTGCAGTTGTTTCGTCGAGTATATATTGGTAATAGTCATGAGCGGATTTCAATATGACTAATGTTCAATGTGCTTCGGAGACGCATATATAGTTGGTAAGAAGGTAGGTAGGTACACTATAGGTGGTACCGACAACTTCATACAACAACAATAATAATATTATTGTAATGTTGCAATGACTCCAATACATTATCGAAATATAAAAGTACACTTACTTGTGTATGTAAAAAATGAGTAAAATTGCAAGTTCTACTATATAGTATTAATAATAATAATATTATTTATATTCCCAATATATGTATGTTGTTAGATATATTTCTATAAAAGGATATTATCGAGGCATAATATTTTAGTCACGTTTATTTTTGCTAAACAATACGAACAACCATTTACATTTTTATCCTCATTTTGAATAAACCTACAATATTATAGTTTGTACATATATATATATCAATGCGGGCCATGCATGGAAAATGTATACACGACTCGGTGGTTGGATGTACGGCTGATAAGCAGCTATTCTTTAATGGGGGAATTTAAATGTCCAACCTGCACAACAGTCATTTATGCATATTATAGTTATAGTATATTATACCGAGGCGGTGAGGCATTAATTCTATATTTATTCAGCTAACCTGCATTAAATCCAAAAACAAATTAATATACTCGTAAGTACGTATAACTGGCACATATTTAATGAATAACGACAGCAGTTGGCGTGTTGACGAAATAAAATCTCAATGTCTGAAAAAACCGCATAGTAATCACATGTTACTATAATGATATTATAATTAGAGTAAAGATTTAAATAATATGAATTACACGTTTTTATGAATTTTTCCAAAAAATTACTTACCAAGCACGAAATTCGTATAAATTGAAAATCTTGCATTTTTAAAAATTTTAAGGTCATTTTTTAAACTTTGAGTACTTGAATACCTCCATTTTCCGTGTATCAGCTTTAAAAAAATCGATACATTTTATGAAAAAATATCCATAAACTTCTGTAGCGTTTCTTAATGTTTTTTATCCGTGGAACCTTTTTTAATAAACACTTAATGTGGATTATAATGATGTAGTTGTAGTTACTATATGTCATTTTAAAGAAAAACAAATTAAATAGGTGTTATTTATTTTTCTTTGGCAAATTTTCATATTATTTTTATTGCGCATATTCTTACCTATGTATACCAGACAAAAATTATGGTGGCTGCACATCAGTTTGGCAAATGAAATTTTCGTCACACATAAGAAAATATATTATGTATTAGTATAAATAGGATAGTTGAACATTTTATTTATGACTTATATCAATCGTGAAAATAACATCAAAATATACTAATTTAAACAATACAAATAGATTTGTGTTTAATCATTTTTATTTATCTCTAATAATTAATAACTGATAAATTATAATAACATACTATACTAATATGGAACTACTCAGTCCTTATTTCTTTTTTTTTTTTTGTATAATATACATTATGCTTATATTGAGACATGATCACCACACTTTCGTTGAAACGACTTTTGAACCATTTTAATCAGAAAAATTGCCTATACAATTATTTTATAATAAAATCTTTTATTTCTATTAAATTGCATTTTGGTAGTTAATTTATTTTTTGAATTATATGATGTACTGATGTATCTTATGAAAAATTAAATAATTAATAGCTAATGCTAAAAATTATGAATAGAATATATAATTTTAAAAGAGATTGATCGAAAATTATTGATGACTTGTATTATCATTCTAACTCACTCATATGAATCCAGGAAAATAAAACAAAATACGAATTATTTAAAAACAATTGATTATTGCTTAAAATCAAATGGATGCATTTTATTATACATAATTTTTATCAATACTCATTGACTATAGTATGGTATATAGGTACCTAAAACACTTCTCAAATCCATATCATGGCGTATACACTTTGATCTTTAGATTATATACTTTTGTGTTCAGTGAACACTGTTCACTCAAAAATAAGAACTGGAACTGCTGTAAAAAGTAAATTTAAGTATTCCTTATTCCTCATGCACTATTATGTATAAGTAAAAAGAAGACAAACCATGCGGGTACAACGTCGTCTTAAATTCGTTGACTTGTAGTTTTATTACGATTTTGTTTCATGCATCAACAACAGGTTGCCGGCTGCATCTGATATTATGTTGTCGAAAATTCTATTATTATTACATTAAAAAAAAAAAAAGACAGTTTTAATTTTCCAGTCATATTATATTACGGTACAAACTGTGCCATAGTTTGGTTCGTGTAATGCAATTTGTTAATAGATTAACCACTGTAATCTCATTATAATAATATAATTGTGCGTTTGTGCGTCGGCAGCTAAATTTTGTTGCAATGACATCATTATGTTTTCCTTTTTGTGTATACATAATTTCTCGGTAATTATAAAACCATGAGAAACATATGTGTCCACAAATTGTAGGCGATTCTGTTTAAACAATATTCATTCTTTCTTTCCCTCTCTCTCTCTCTACTTTCTGTACCTAATTTCACTTTACAACAACAATAATAATAGCAATATAGGTAATCGAACAGAATCAGTTTAATATTATGTTATAATAATACAAGTAGGTATATATTAATATATTATAATATTATTGTCGTCTCGTATTTGTCAATCTTAAAAATCTTCTTCCGCGTTAAACGCATATAATCCACGTATATAGATACTGAAAAAAAAAATGTTTTATATATACAATATAGAATAACAAGTTTTAAATGCCTTCGATACTTTTCAGAAACATAATACATTCTTGCTGTATAGACATACAAGTTTATAGTAGGTATCCCATAAATATTGTTTATTTTATGAACAGAAAAACTGTACTCGGACGACGACGACGTGCACTTTATTATTTCCTTCTCTCTTTGAATATACATATATATATATATATATATGCACTTACATTGTATATATTATGCATTATACATATTACATATCTATAGATATTAATATCATTCCTATCTGCAGTACACGCGCACATTTATATTGGCCTAAACATTAAAACACGTAATAACTATAAATCGATTTTGATGCACAAGACGACTACGTTACACTAATACACACGGGCAAACGAGAATAATAATATAATATTGGCTCGAAGAGAAAACGCGCGACTGTCGTGCACCGCACCGCGAGTCATATTAATATTGTCATAATATACCTATACGGCTATATACCGAACGCAATATATAATATTTTACGAGATGTATTTACTCGATAATGTTTGCACATAAATACCCAATGCGATGTGAGCGACAAAGTGATAATTCAATATTGTCGATTATTGAAACATATAATATATAAATCAGAGAAAGTAATATATTATTATATTATTATTAATTATCAACGCGGACAGGCAATAAAAACTGCACAAAGCGTACCTATATAATACTGTCACACACATTAGGTGCAGTAGCTGCACAGTTGAACGTAAATTATATATAGGTATATAAAACAACAAATGTAGGTAATAATATTATTAACACGAGGCAAGTAGGTATTACTGTATAATATGCGATTGGTATTGTTTAACGTTGTTCGTCACTTTTACACCATACAATATTATATAGGTATTATAGGTAGTAGGTACACAGTTAGGTTCAATGTATATTCGTCGATTTGAAAAATATTGGATATTTATTTTGATACTAACGGGTGATTTTTCAATAAATAAATAATATTAATTATTGTAAGTAAATAAATAGTCAGTATTGAAATTTCAAAAATAACAAAATAAAATGACAATTAGATTTCAAAAACTCGTCTTAAATAAATGACAAAATGCAAGTATAACATTTAAAATTAAAACTGTTCAAGAAAAGTGAACTTACCCAGACACATTATATACGATCAATCGTCAATCAATTAGCTCTTTCCATATTTAGTGTTATGATAAAAACAATAGAAATTTGGTATCTTGTTGTGAACGAGGAGAAACTTTAAAGAACTAAGTTCACTTGTGAGAACTAAGGGGAGCATCAATAATAGAGATTCACCAATAAACTTACAAAGAAATATTAAGTTAACCTATACAAGCACACTATACACGTCTGTCAACTAGAAAGTAAAGTTTTGTAAGAACTTTTAGAACTACACAGTAGTCATGTAGAGAATTATCTAGGTACTCGTATCACCGGTGTATTTATAAGTTGAAGACGACAGAAAGCTTATTTGAAATAATTCTAAATGACATACTGCCACGCATAAGGATCCCATTACACATTACAGATGTGTACTCGCGTACTCGAGGAAGAGTGAATAGAATATTGTAGGGTTAAACTGATTGAAGTAAGTACCTCATCCTGCCTATTACTATCTTAATAAAAATGTATACATTTAAAACTGATTCATTTTTTCCGACAACTATAGAATTTTGTTCTTTATTTATTTATTTTTTGTTTTATAAACGTCAAAATATCATCATAACCAATTGAGTACAATTTATACAAATTATAGTGATTATAATCGAGGTAGGTTAGGTATTGTTATAGTTAATTGTATATCAAATATCATTATAGGCGGCATATAATGTATTTTTGTTGATTAAAAATATTGAATATTTCAGTAGAATTATCAGTCTTCGAAAGCAAAAAAATAGTCTAATCTTTGAATTAACTAAAAAAGTCATCACAGCTAGTATGGACGATACCGCATATACACATACAAACAGCAAATTAAGGCTTTGGCCAGTGCGTGAAAATAAAAAAAGCTCTTGAACTATATCTATAACCTGTATAACCTGCATAATTATATTATCCCATTATCAAATGATGCTCTATAACCAAGTTATCATATATATTAAGTTTATCACAATGCTTTATATCTAAAAAATTCATTCATTATACCTCTAAAATGTAAAATGTTAAATGTTGTAAATAATAAAAAAATTTTAACAAATTTTTCTATTTATTTTTCAAACGCGAGGCTCGAAATCTAAGTAAAAACGGTGAAATAAAGGACCTGAACCCTAGTTAGCCGATTTAATAGAACGAGTGGAGATTTGCCAATATCACTTATTTAAAGTTAATATTTTATTATTTGTTATAGAATCAATTGTACTGCTTACTTCTCAACTAAGAAGTATTATATCTTCCACTGACGTTAAGACGTCTAAAATGCAATCACGCGTTGAGTGGAAATTGTAGCGATTTACCGACGTAGTATGATTATAATATGACATTATTCATGATTATTTTATTACCATAATACATTCTAAATTGTATTTTTGCTGACTTAAAAAAATATTGGCTGTTAGAGTTAATCTGATCCAAAGTAATGAGATAGGTATACTTCCTAACTATTAGTTTCATACAGTAAATAATTTAAAATTTTAATTTTTTTTTTCCAAGCAGTAGAATCGTTTACGTTTTTCTGTTGACGTAAAAGCGTATAAAATATCACAACCGGTTGCGTACAAATTGCAGTATAGTGATTTACCAACGAGTTATAAACCAACCTGTATATATAATACCTAAATTACGTTTTTTTAACATTAACGCCTAAACATCAGCTATTATAGGTGTCGGCGTTTATGTGATGCGTTGTGCGTGCGCCGCACGAGTTCACGAAGAATAGAAATAGGTACCTATATACACTCCTAATGATCATAAAATAACTACTTTATTCATAAAAGGATCCCCTCAATAAAGATTCATAAACGAATGTTTAAAAGATAATTACGCGAAAAATTCGGTTTCTCGTATAGAAAGAGAGGTATATCTACGTCGTTATAATAAACATTAGAATATTAAATATACTGTACGAGAAGGAAAAAAACCAATTACAGTATGATTTAACACGCCTTCTGTTTAAGGAACTTAAGACCTAACCTATGTACACTAATATGTATTCGGGATCGTTTATAAGTAGCATAATATTATATTAAATTTACATAATTTATGATTTCAAAACACCGCGATGGTTTCTTTTCGGAAAATGTGTGGGCGTTTGAAAACATAAAAACCGCCGTTAGCCATGCGCCCGACCTCGCTGCAATCTGCAAAGTGCAGTCGTATTGTAGTGTTGCAGCGTGCAATGTGTGCAGATTATAACGATACGCGTACCTATAGCTTTTAATATAATAACATTACCTATGCATAATTCTTTGAAATCGATTGAACGCGATTGAACGCGAGGACAAAAAAACGCATCATATTTTCAGCCGTCCTATGCTGCACCGGAGGTTTTCACTGGAGCAAAAATAAATACACCGAGGGCCTACATATTATTTTATTATAATAACATGTTGCCGGATGCGCGTGATCCGCGATAATATTCAAAAATATTATAATATATTTATTATGTGTTGTGGATCGCGGGTACCGGGTATACGGGTACATATCATCATAATAATAGCTATATAGCTGCTGGTACATACAGCTTGCAATCTCTCGCCTGCAGTAGGCCACCAGGTAAAAACCAGCTATAATATTATACGCGCGCGTGTCCCGCAGGAGGATTGCGGATTCGTCGACGACGAGAGGGGGGCAACCGCCCGAGGGGGTCCGCGCGGTCCTTTTCACATATTATTATTATTATATGTTATATACCTACGGCACATATACTCGCCGATATTAAGAAAATTCAACAGAATATATAATCTATACCTATATAATAGAATAATATGTGTGCGTGTGTGTGCTCAGGATAAGTGTGTGCGCGCGTTTTATAGGTATATACCTAAACTGCGAACCTGTTGGGGTGCGGGGCCAGGTGGTGTACATGCAACACGTGTCTGCTGTCAGACCATCTGCCCGGCACGTGCCAGCTGCCGCGTGTGTGTGTGCCCGCGATGCAGAGAGTACTGTATAGTCATGTGTGTAAGTGTGTATGTGTTTGAGTATAATAATAATATATGTTCTGAAGAACCGTCGATCGTCGTCGTCGTCATCGTCGTCGTCGTCGTCGCTGATGTCTTCTATGCGTTCGCGCGTGTGTGCTGCTCGCGCGATCAATCCGCATCTGCCGCCAGATTTTCTGCTCCGCTCCAACAGTTGGTCGTCTTCCCGAACACCCTGATTTCCAGCTTTACCTGATGGGCCACACCATCTGTCCCCGTGGCGCGGTGAAAGGAGACGGAGAAAAAAATATACGATATACCTATATACCGGTCTAGTATATAATAAAATATACTGCATATGTACCTACACTACATACACCGAGGCCGCGTAGATACCGAATATTATATACGATTCGGAAAAACAACCGATTTTTTTTAACGTCCCGCAGAACAACTGTCATGTGAGATCATAAATATTATACTTATACATGATGCATTCGCGGTAAAGATGATAATAAAATGAATGCAGGATGTACGCGAAACGGCCGCGTGTGTAATATGTATAAAATATAATATTATTTTGCGAACAGACGCATAATATCGTATGATTAATAATATTATAAGCACTATATACAACGATCCGATCGGTACAACGTAATAAATCTATACATTTTTGTGGACAATTTCATTATTTTTAGCTTGCTAAAAACATAACTTCCTTTTAACAAGATTTAAATTAAATACTACAGTAAATTCGATGTTGTAACTTTTATTGTTTATTTTTCGATGTTTTAGGTCTTTTAAGTAATTTTTTTATTTTATTTTTCCGTATTTTTAATAACTTCAGTTTACTAAAATTTTTGTTTAATTATCGTCTAATTAATATTTTATATGTTCTTTATGTATTCATCATACTTAATTTATAGGTAGTATTTCGAATTTAAAATATTTGATATGTTCAAATTGGTTTGAGTGTCACCCTAGTAGCTACTTTTTTTGAGCTTCCATGCCTTGTTTACAATTTTTTTTTTCACTCTTATATACTTATTATAACTATAATTACAGTTTCTATATTTAAAATAAAAGTTTAAAAATATATATATTTTTTGAATTATGAATCGTAGATCAAGAAAGGAGTGATTTGATTTTATAATGATATTATGTATATCTTTATTTTTTTTTATTTTTGTGTTCCTGTTAGGAAACTTTTTCTAACGGGAAATCGATTATTAAGTCCGAGGAAAATTTCTGGCAGCAAATTGAACCTAGTTTATGCTGTGATGTACCAAAAGTAGTAATTTCTCAGTAATTGATAAAATATTTAGCAAAAAAAAAAAAATGCTTATAGTTAACAATATTTTGCAAATAAATCATAAACCTATAATTATTAAAATAATTGTTTGGAAATCATGTTCGATTAATAAAAAAATGTAGACCATCCACAGAATCGTTTTTCTAACAATGATAGATTAATAATATCACCGAATTATAATTTAACACATCCATTACGCAATGGCCTAATATTGACGAAATACGCTCAAATTAACCCTACCTACTATACAGCAGAGCAGTTACCTATAGTTGCCAACATTATTTTTATACGCTACATACAATATATGTAAGTACTTTTCAATACATAAAGATTCGAAAAATTATGTTTGTCTGTTATTTCATGTCACGTATTTTTGCATGTTTTGAGATTTTTAATGCATATTGCATAATTTGCGATTTTTTATTACATTCATCAATAAATTCGCAGCTATAGTATAATATTATAATAATAAATGTCGCTTGCGACCAATCACCTAATTGTATCGAATACGATTCGAATAGCAGCAAATACAATCCTGCACGAATAGATTTCTTGTGGGAACAACTGTAAATATGTTTGCATTGCAAACGACTTGGCAGTTTTTACGACTACGACGGTGAGATTCGCCAGAGACGGAATCATATTTTGTTATAATACTTATTCGATACACAACATACACATAATATTTTGTAAGGTAAACGATGTGTTTTAGCTAACGTTTCGTTATTCTGTTTAATATTATAATAATGTAGATGATATGCCATTATAATATTAGAAGGTGCATGTTGACGATGTGTGTTTTATAATTTATATTATACATCTTACACAGTTTTTGGGGACCGAGAAAATCGATCCGTATAATTAATACTGATTTCTGTTTTAAAGAGGGTCGTCACTGCTGCAGAGAGAAGTTTTGTCATGTACCTACTTACCTACCTACTCATCGTGTATTCGTGTTGTAATATAATACGTCCGTTTGAATCCGGTCGACATCTATATAATAATAAAATACGAACACGGGAGTAATCTACGGCTGTAATATACACACGAAACTACGATATCTGATGCGTTTAAAATATTATTACAATATAATGTAAACGGGTACACGTATATGGCTTCGATAAATCCATGATGATGCGCACTATAAATTGTGACATCGCGTATACGAGTTTAATACTATGTTGAACGCCCATTTCGAATAGCGTCGCATTGTACCTACTTATAACACGTGCAAGCGAAGGAAATATTAAATATTATTAGGTCTTGGGGATTCCTGGCATTTGTGTGTTTTTTTTTTTATGAATAATCCTAAGGTCTGCTATATAATAACTCTACTTTTTTAACAAAATCAGTTTTTTTGCCCAACAATTTAGAGAAAAAATACTTTTAAGTGTAACAAAAGTATATTTCCAATTATTATTATATTTGTCTGTTTCTTAGTTTGAGTGCATCAGACAGACGGCTCCTATTATTTCATTCAGTTATTGATGATAACTGGAAATCTACTCATTTGAATTTTGAATTAGTTACATGAAAAATTAAAAAAAAAATTATCCACTAAATAGTTAACTGTAAAAAGCGAAGGGAGGTTTTCGTTTTTTAAAAAAATTAGAAGTTTATAACGCCACGAGGCAGAAATCTCAAAAACATTGAATATTATATTATGTTCTTAAAGTGTATTGTATATTTAAAAATTCCAAAAGTCAGAATTTCATTTATTCATTATTAAATAAAAAATGAGGGCGCTCATATTTAGAGAATCACCCTGTACCTGTATAGATAATTATTATTTTTATAGTACATAGACCGCCGACAACGCAAAACACAATTAAAAATCGTTTTTTCCACATTATCAACGAATAATATTATTATTATATACCAATTCAAACATTTCAAACACAGATTAATATATGTGATGTGCAGTGAGTCGAACACAGCACATTCGTAATAATAATAAAATAATATGTATACTTCTCTATTCACCATGAAACGCTGATAGTCTTTTGATGTTTTAAAAAAAAAACATAATAATAATATCATATAAAATATACGTGATGTTTAAAAAATATATATAATATATTATATTATATTACCTACGTCTTCATTACGACAAACATCATGATGAGGTGTATACCGGCGATGCGTTTATTCGTACACGAAGTAATAATCCTGTATATTATGTATAGCTGGTACTACAATGAAACGCGTATTTCCGAGTAATGTTCGTATTATAGGTACCACATAATATACCTACTGCAACTACAATATATGACATGACCGTCGGTGGTTTCAGTCGGTTATATATCCACTAGCTGCGGCCTGAACGTTCGTGTAAATAATGCTCATGTAGTTCGATGACCAGAAAAAAAGAATTCCGTGTGCAATACTTTATACACTGACCTCATATAATAATAATATAACATAGGTACTGTAATAATTATATATATATATATATATATATATATATATTATATAGATACGTATAAATCGTTTTATCGTAAGTAAATTGGTTAACATCAAACGCGCTGCTGATCCAGTACAGTGTCTTTATTATAACTGCTCGATAAAATAATACTCTCATAAACCTATATATGTACAACAGGTAGTGGAGTAGTTCATGTTTTTAGTCATCATCATCACTTATACCTATGACTGCCATAAGACACGCGTCGTACATGTCGGGCACGTCTCACACTTTTTAGGAATACACTTCGACGTCCAATTTATTATGTTATAAAATATTGATCATATAAACCACTGAGGCTATGAATTTGCAGTAAAGTAAAATAAAGTATTATGTTAAAATATAATATCTGATACGTTTTTATTATTTTACTTTTCGATGCTTTTTTTTGTTTTGTGCATAATTTGAGATTTTAAACGTACTTCAAGGATTTATGGTGCATTTTATTCAAACCCTTGCGGCAAAAATGTAATCATCCATAATTCTTGTCGGTATAGGTACAGCATAATTAAACGTAAAATTGTTTGATGATAATATTATAATGTTGATTGTATAATAATTGCTGAACAAATAAAGAATTGTTTCAATTATATTATACGTATATGCTATATCTTTCTTATAGTAAAATACAGAGTAAAATATAATTCACATAATATGGTTATGTTTATTTATAAACGATGGAAATCAATCACGATTTTATGTATAGAAGCTGTAGAAAAGTATCTTGTTGTTATAAATTTAATTTATCAGTTTTTGATTCTCTAATAAGTAATAAGTATTAATATTCAAACAATTAATAAACAAATATTGCAAAAGAAATTCATGTTTTTTAATACACATTTAAGTGCATATCTATATTATAATGGTTTGTAGACAGTATACCTACACAGTAGTACAGTACCTACATATTATAGTAATTTACAAATTTTACATAGTTTTAATCATCATAATATTATTAAATAAATATATAATATCTGGCATATTATAGTCAGTGGCGTACATACGGGGGGGGTTTTCGGGTTCAAACCCCCCCCAGAACCAAAAAAAATTGATATTATTGATGAATTTCTTATTATTAATCATCCGTGTATACACAAACATACATCATGATAATAATATGACTATTGAGTGTACACTATACTTAACCAACAACGAAAAAATATTTCATAACGAAATTATGGATGCCATATTATATCAATCAAAATAGACATTAAATGTCATAAAACTTTGATCGTAGACAGTTGTGTGCGGACAAAAATACATATTAATATTGTCGTTGTCTCGACCGTCTCGATCGAACAACGGAGAAAAAACTGATTACCTACGTTATAATCGTTGAATTTTGCGTGAACAATAACACGGTGAAATGGATTTTATTTTTATAGCACTATCGTAAATGATCATGTCAAACATTTTCGTTAAATAATATTATGAATGTTTCGTTCATTCTGTTCTATTCTGCAGTTGAAGAAGTTTATGTTAAAAACTAATAACTATTCATTGAACTATTTAAACTCCGCATAAACCATAGGTAAGTATTACGATAAAATTAGTTAAAGTTTATAACATTAAAATTGTTTATTAACAAAACATTAAAGTTTAAAATATTAAAAAAAAGAGACTAGAATTTTTACTATAAGTAATTAATAATATAATATGTTTAATATTCTGCACTGGTATATACTGTATTAAATAGTATTTAACTGCCATGAGTTAGGTATGTAAACTTTTGTATTTGTTTTGTTATTTTTCCTATTAATATTTATACGTGTAATATTGTGTTTGATTGTTGGAAAAATAGATAGTTTTAAAGAGAAGGTTTTAGTGTTGGTTATTTTTTTTAAACCCCTCCCAGAGCAAATTTGAATGTACGCCACTGATTATAGTATTTTATTCATACACGCAATCATCAATAATTATAAACCTCAACTATTATAAATGTATACAAATTAAAAATATTCTTGATCTTAACACTGTGTGTTGCAGAACATGATAGAAAATGAAATAGTTTAGATGTATAATCATTAATCGCTACTGTTGTTCTTGTTAGTTATTTACAATATTATAGTACTTATACAATATGTCAATGCGCCATAATGTCATAATATAATATATCATCATGATGAATACTAAAAAATACCATAGAATAATATCTTAAGCGTTGTTAATTAAAAAAGTATAGTTATTTTATGTAGGTAGATAACAGATACATACAATATAAGTTTCCCTTCATTGATTTAAATAGATTCCAATAGTCTTTGCATTTTATCCTCTCAGTATAGTTACCTATACGTATAAATACATGATGTTGAAGGTGAAGTTGCATAAAAATATAAATAAATGTTCAAGGACATATGATATATAGTAGATACATTTTTATAAAGATGCATTTATTACCTGTTATATTTGTCGTTTATTCCTGATTTATGTCGGTGCATTATTATCGCAATTTATATGCTATGTATATTTTAGAACATAGATTGATACACCTTGACAACTTCGTCCTTTACAGTACATTTTCAACGATTATTTGTAAAAAAATAAACTATCATCATCACCCGTCTAGTATACAAATAGTAATAGTTATATTAATCTATTGACTAGAATTCGACCTTAGCTTATTAGTTTGATCTTAATGCCCTCTGTGGCTCTGTTAATTTTTCTATAATTAATTGTCCTAGCTATATTAGCCAGTCTCTATAAATCTAGTACGACGAATACTAGAATACGTCTTGATGTATGTAGGTATAATATTATATTGTATATTATAATAATATGTCACTATTGTAATTTAACAATAATAGTTACACTGCTACAGTTGTTCGTCTATGACTGTAGTAACGTATAGCGTTATTAGTGTATAGGTGCATTATAAACCTGTGTAAAACCTAGATACCAATAATAATTATTAAATCTTTTTGAAATCAATAGTCTTCACACAATAGGTGTGTGTTTTGGTTCGGTTGAGAAAGACAGCTGTCCTTTTCCCATACCAACTGTTGCTGGGCAGCTGTTGCTTCTCGTCTGTAGCGCCGCGGACTGAAATATATATAATACATGTACATATGTATAGATATGTGTATAATATGTACATAAAAAAAAGTCAATAGCTAGGTATATCCAACCCTTTCCTTCAGAAAAGCCTTTCTGCCACCATGGTGCACCGTCACAGGGTACCCTTATACACGCGTACCATGATGTACATAATATTTTCAACACCTTTTCCAGTAAAAAGTGCCCAAAACGAGACTCCAGTTGCTAGACAGCTGCGCGTCGACTAGTTTTTTCGTCAGTCGTCAAATGGAACTGTTTTTTTACAATTCTATATTTAGTAGTGTGTAAAAAAAGGATTTGCATGCGGTCCCTTATATAATGAACCACACATGTGTGTTGCTAAAAATTTATTTCCCGAAACGAAATACCAGACGGTAGGCACTTTTTTTAGGCAACGTGAGTTACGCGTGAACTAAAAATATATCACCATTTAAGGTAAGTGCTAAAAAAATATGCTCTTCCATCTTCGCATCACAGTACGTATTATTATATGCATGTATATAACTCAGAAAATCTCGCGGTCCCTGCATCGCGATATATTTATACTTACGCTTATATATTATACATAGGTACGACACATAATATATGTAAACGAATATAATATGTATTAATATTCCAATAGGGCTTTGAGAACTTGTTGCAGCAATAACATAGGTATATATAATATTATCACGATGAAGTGCTTACACAGAGCGCGCGTGTGCAGGGTGTTTATAGTTGCAGCCGGCTGTTTTTTTTCTCGACGTTCAGTGAGTTGCAGCTGCTCTGTAGGTACCTCTACCTCTATTCAATACACCTTTAAAAAAAATAATAATAATAAAATCATTATTTAAATAGAGACCGGTATTGATGCAAACATTTTTCTACCGATAAAAAATTAAGCTTCTATCCGCGTGGTATACAAATATATGCTGATAATATTATTGCATATTATTACTATTATTATAACATTATAGAACGTATCAATCTTAAAATCATTAATTTTAATAAGATCGGCTATTTAATGTAATATTTATATTGTATATCACATACAATCGCCAGTCAAACACACACAGAGACCAAATAGTATATCGTTTTTTTTTTTCCATTACTACAGTTGGGTAACGCCAACAGTCGTGCCATTCATTGTCATAATAATATAATATTATACTAAAAGTTAATTATTGTCAGAATACAATCATTATTTAATCCTTATTCGTATATCTAATTGTTTGATATTTTGTATTCATTATTTTACGAACTATCTCAATAATATAATATGAATACAACACCACGGTGTAAAATATGAATTACGTAAGATCAAAATAAGAGATATGCGTATCATGTAGTGTCATACCTATGCATACAATAATAACCGGTTTAATTAGCATTTAATAATTATTAACATAAATTAGTAAATTACATTGAAATAAATTTAAAGCGTTTCAAAAATGTGTAGATAATTAAGAAATAATTGAGTATCATCACATCGTTCTTATTATTAGATTTGTATACATAAATAAATATTATTATTATACATAATAATTATAAAAAATATCTGACTTGCCAATGTGTAGATTATAAATGGATAGTTAAACGAAATTTGACATAATAAAGAAAATTATAATTCATTAGAAATTAACGGTTTTTGTTTCTTGTACTACAAATTAAAAATAATTCGTAGTATTTATTTTTTATAACAGTTATTTATATACTATACGTACCTGTGGTCACTAATAAAGACTTTTTATCTTTTACACACTCCGTA
This sequence comes from Schizaphis graminum, assembly GCA_020882235.1. Classification (NCBI taxonomy): domain Eukaryota; kingdom Metazoa; phylum Arthropoda; class Insecta; order Hemiptera; family Aphididae; genus Schizaphis; species Schizaphis graminum. The sequence continues at coordinate 9,929,759 of CM037032.1, forward strand.
TAAAATGTAATAATGATGCGTAATGTGTTTTGCATGCAATGTGTACGCAACGGTCATTGAATGTAGTATACAGGCGTAGGTATATATAAGGATTACTTATATAATTTAACAGTTCAAAAAAAACTATAGAACCATGATTTACACTTAATACGTTTAAGAACAGGCTTGCAGCAGCAGCAACAGACGGTTCATGGTCGCTATTATAATGACATATTGAGTTTTTTTTTATACCCGTAACATATCGTTTTAGTTTGTTCTTCTGGGATTTAAAAACGAAAAAAAATCTATGCCACGACATTATACAGATATGTAATAATATAAACAACTCATTGTAAATCATTTACTAGTTACACTACCATAATTATGTATTATATTATTATTTATATAGGTATAGTTGTATACGAGTGTGGACCTACCTGGTAGATGCGGTACTCGTACAGTTTTTATTGTCAATATAATATTTATGTAATATATATATATCTTGGACTTAAATACAAAACATCATAATAATTTATAGCCAACGTAGACAAGTATGAATTTAAGTGACACCTATAAATAGAAAAAATCAAGTGTCCATTATTGTATGTTTTTAATTTGTATAAGTTAAGTAAGTAGTTGTATTAAATACAATAAATATTATTTTTTTCATATTTTAAATGCAACTATAACAATTATTATTTAGCGTCATTTGTTTATTAATATATTTAAAAAAAATAATTTTAAATGCAATTTATCAGTACAAACTCTCATAATATACGTCTACACTATTTATAATATATAATAATATACTATATAGGTTTTGACGGTCTGATAGCAATATAATAATAATTAAAATTATTATTATTATTATAAGGTTGTCTCATCAGCCGTGATCCGCCTAAACGTTAGCATTTATTCGATCGTAATCTGCAGTGTGAACAATACATATTTATTTTTACTAAGGTACACGGTGTCTGTCCATCCAAGAAAAACGTCTTTGTGATGTCCGCGCTACCTACCGCTACCTATGGATACCTACCCCACCCATTTAAAAAAAAAAAAAATATTTTTTTTATTCTATAGTGGCAGGTAGGCAGCCGGTTTCATCGTATTATTATATGTTATATGTACCCTCCTTGTTAAACCGGTGGCGGACGTATATTCACCCTGCTGCAATAGTGTACAACAACTATATAAACTAAAAAGGGTTGGTAAAAAAAGAAAAAATATGTTTGTTGGGTCGTTCACTACATATATAGATCACAAGCCACAGCCATCACCACCGACACGTTTTTTCATCCTTTTCAAATTGTAGGTATAGGTACCTACGTATATAACACATTGACATGTATCGTTCATTTGTGTATAATATATACCTACACATTACTGTAGGACTCGTAAGGTCATGCACTGAAAAGCGCATAAATAAACATACACTTATTATACCCCAAACAATTTTGGAATATGTATTTATATATGTACTAAAACTCCAAAACTATAATATATATTTGAAATATAATATGCATGAAAAAATCAAAAGTAAATATTTTTAAATAACAAGAAATATTAATTTGTATGAATTCATTTTTTATGATTCTAATCGATAACACATTGTTTTTGTAGTACTGCTGTAGAACTTATAAAACCTATACAGTCATTCAAGAAAAAAATGTATAGTTTACATCACGTTTCAATATGAATTGATATATAAATTGTATATTTATATTAGTTATAATATAAATATATAGTGTGTTTGTGTGTGTAAAGCTGTGAGAAAAAATTGGATACAATCAAAAATACTCTGTTGTGTGCCAAATTGGCAGTTGGCACACTCACTTTATACATAAACGACCGTTTTGAACGGAATAGCAATCTTATTACTGTTTGGATACGAAGTGTACGATCTATGTGATCACACAACCTCGTTTATAAACTATTAATGACCTCCTGAAAAACTATAAGTACTACGGTTCACTATATATTATTGGTACCTATATTATACATGATATTTAGAGTCTATCGATCTTTATACTCGTCGTTTATATTATACATTATGAATTCAATACGAATAATATATATACATACAATAAAAACGACGTAAACAGGTTTACGATCCATATACCTATGCATCAAACAAAGGCATAAAATGTAAAATAGATAAATAAAATGCATATTATATACAGCGCAGCAGTAATCGTCTATATACAGGTAGCTATTATTTCTCCATATACATATATTATACTCGCGCTCACGTGTGTGTCACCCGTTCAAAAATTATACGACTTATGGGTACTCTATAAACGATCGTTTACGCATTTTCACGTTTAAATTTAAATTAAATATTCGCGAAAACGTCCACTTTTATGACATGTTCTGTATTCGACGTGAGCGTTTTTTTCATACCATGCGTATGAATCATATATTTTTTAAATATTTCTGTATTATACCATTATATTACAGCAGATAGCATTCATGGAATCTTGAGATTTATTAAAATTGTATTGTTGGGAATTCTCCGATAGTATTAGTTGTTTAAAAGTTTTAAACTTTGCATTTTTCCGATTACTTAGGATCAATAATAATCTTGGTCGTTTTAGATTAATAGACAGAATTGAGAAAATCCACAAAAGATTCCTCCATATGGCTGCTTGTTGAAATATATTATAAAACTGCATTTCTCCTAGTGAAGTAAATATCGTACATTAAAATATTAAATTGAGTCATTTGGAATTATTTAGTTTGATTAATTTGTGTAACTTGAACATGTGAACTCTGCAGTTGTCCGCGGGATGTTTATAATAAATAAATAAGTAAAAAAAGAGCACGAAAATACATAGAATATTATTTTTTTAAATAGAAATATTATACTCTTTTTGATTAGTTAACGAAATACGACTTCTATCATCGTGCGCACTGCGACAAGAATACAATATATACATGTACAAATATATGAATACACACAGGGGCGCTCGGTTGGAACCCCTCCTATTATGTTAACGAGGGGTTCGGAGCCAAAAACCGTTACAACACCCAGTAAAAATAATAATAATATAACATAAGCTGTTGCGTTTTCTATATAATATGCAGTGCGTTTGCGCGCTGGACACGAATCACAAAACCTTATGTAGGTAGGTACGTCTCATAATAAAATATATAATAATATAATCCGCGCGTGATTTATTAAACGATTTTATTCTTTCACATCCGCTGAAAAGGTTTAAAAGGCGTATTTTGTTTCTCGCGTGATAAATCCCGCGCGCGTTTATACTGTTGACGCAACGGCGACGGCGCGCGGCGATCGAGGGATACCTATTATTTTTATTGTGTATATACGTATACCACACCACGGGCTGTCTAAATAGTACCTACCTATATTAAATATAATATATTTTACACGTTTCCTGTCAGCAAAACGTCCGAAAAAGACAAAACGGTGTCGTGTACTCGTGTCTATTATACGTAATAATACATATTATAAGATATACAGGAGGTACGTATACCTACTTCTGCTATTGCAGTTAGGTATAGGTAGCGGACTCACGCTGCGATATTTTTTTTCCGCTCTCGTTCGGTCGGCTGCGTGAAGAACAGTCAAAGGTATACAGAGCGATTCACTAAGCATGCTTATTCCCTTTTTTCTTCAATAATACGGGAGTTCAAAATCTATAAGTCTAAATCTAATTATCAAAAGTTTAATAATTAATATTATAATCTATCAATATGCAAAAAATATCATGTATATTGAATAAATTCATTATTAAATTAAAAATGGTGGTGAGCATGCTGCATGCTTATTGCTTATTAAATTCATCCTGCAAAATAAGTAAAAATTCCTTTTATAATTACAATTATTTTGTGTGGAGACGTAAATCGTAGATATAAAAATATTAGAGTATGGATATTAATTAAGACTATAGCAGATTTTATATTCCTGTATAAATTAATACTACACTCACGTAACGCATATATAGACTGACGGACTGTATAGCTATAAAAAATGTTTCACTAAGCTCTGCAAATCTTCAAACAACATTTAAACAGTATTCTGTGCTGAGTGTGCTGTACCAACTTTTTTGTCTAAGTTCAATCTGTTTTTAAGTAATTTTTAAGATATTTAGTTTTGTATATTAAGGTCACTAAGGATAAATGATAATACGTCCACATTATATTATAGGTTAGGTTTGTAAGATAAACGATGACTACGATTATTTGAAAATTATAGTAATAAATGTATTAATATACTACCTAATCAATACTTTATATCATCTATAAGAGAAACTTCTTCTTAAATAATGGAATAGAAAAATTTTAATATTTTAAAATAGGATCATTATATTGCCACCGTTGTCTAAAAGTATAGACGAAGTTCATACGATCAATTTAATGGATATTTAAACAACTGCTTTAAACAATTAGTTCAAGATACCCATATTATTATAATATTTTCCTTTGAAGAAAATTTAATATTTCTCTGTTCTAAAGAAAAAATATTATTTGACGGTATCTACATTTAATTAATGTACAAAATATTTTTTATAACTATTCATGGTTTTAAGAATCAAAATTATATACCAATAGTTTTTGCTTTGCTTCCTGACAAAATAGTCAAATTTTTTTAATATTATATTATTTTGTAGGAGATTACCTAAATTTGTAAGAGTTTACGATTCCATATTATAAAATATATACTTAAAAATTCCAAACATCAGAATTTTAATAGATTAATTATCAAATTATCAAAGGAAAACATTTGGAGAGAATGGGAGTAAACGGGATAGGTTAGGTGAATCACCCTGTAGGTATATTATTATATTAAAATTTTGCGTTTATTTAAATCTGCAAGCTATAATGCGAGTATATTTTATTATAATTTATGTACCTATATAGATATGGCTGCTGCTACCGCTGCTTCTCGTAGTAGTACTACAGTGGTGAACGATGGTGTCCGGAAGTTAAACTCTTCCGCTCGCGCGCAGTTTCATACACGGACGCGTATATTATACAGTTGGATAACGTAATATTATTATTATGTTTGCTAGACCGTCCATTGCAGCGTCCATTGTTTTCGTCCATATAACGCTGCGGGGCATATCATCATCGTCAGTTTTTATTATTACTTTATTATAATATTAATGTGCAATTTCGAGCGTCTCAGACTAATATATATATAAATAATATACCTATACATAATATTAGGCATCTACATTTTATTCTCAACTTTTATTTGAACAGTTCATTTTAATTATAAAACTCAGAATTTGCGAGTTACATTAAATTATTCTAATATTATTATGTATGTATAATATTATAATATAATACAGTCTGTTCTGGTAATATAGGTATAATATGTATATACGATTTATACAGTAACGAATGCAGTGTTTAATTTATATTTTAAATCATTAGAATATGGAAGTATATAGTACCTTAGAAAAGGTAAAACCTTAGTTTTTTCTACGTAATGATTTAGATTTTTTACGATAAGTATGGCAACGAGTGGACCATATTAGGTAATTCACACATTCCAAATCTATAAAATATATATACGAGATGTATCGTGTGTTTATATAGATAGTATTTTCATATGGCTCAGTAGTTATTGGAATTTAAATAAATGAGTTTTTAGTGCAAGTTAAACGACGAAGGACGGTGATCATATACAATTTGGCACTATAAAAATTGGGTTAACGTTGATTTCCAGTGCTGTGGTGTGATAAAATTAAAAAAAATCACACGATGAAATTCAGCAAAATTTTACCATGTTGAGTTCTCATAATTTTTCGACGCCTAAAACAATAAAAAAACAAATATTATTATTACTTAATATATACTTGTTCGTTTAGAGAATGTTTTTAATCCGTTTATTATTGGTTAATATATCATAATAGTTATAGGTACTATATATGATAATAAAAATCTCTTTCTTCTTTTTAAGTTTTTAAAGAAAAACGCAAAAATGTCATTCATAGTTTGATATCAAGACTATACAACATCTATTATATTAGGTACATAATAACTAATAAAATCAAACTGCATAAGATATATTATGTACCTTCTAGTCTTTATTAATTTAATAACGTGTTAACATAAAGATGTCTTATACGCGTTATTATAAGAACGGAAACTACTGCAGTACTGCAAGAGACTGATAAATAATATAAAATTTAGATAGGTATACAGTATATAGATGTAAAAAGCTTATTTTTTTTTGAGATTATAATTTCCATATTTTTATAAGATCATGCTTAATTATCCCATAATATTGATTGGATATGTGGAGCAGAATCTTCAATTAAAGTTATCAACACAGAAATACAAATTATTATTTATATCAATTTCATTGTTTACATTCAATATCTTTATTTAATATCTACTAAGTTAACAGAGTAACTGATACATACTGAAACCCATAAAGCTGTGGTAGTATATATTACTTTATCCATTCATATTACTCTCTCAATACATTTTCTGTATGGAAGAACAAAAATTTTTATTATCTGTAATGGTTGTCACCAATCAGAAATAGCTAGTGCACTACAAAAACAATTTTTTTAATTAGGTATTTGAATTGGGTCTAATTTCAAAATCGTTAATAATGAAATTTACAGATCTATCATCTATAAGTATTCACGTAATGAAAACGACAATATGGGATAGCGTAAAGCCGACGTTTTTTGTTTCGAAATAATTTTTCAGGAGACCGACAACGCGACGCGCGAGTAAAATAATATTATAATAATGTATAGCACACTTGCACACTGCACACAAAAACAATATTAAATGACATATTATCGTGTCCAACGAATACGGGAATTGCATTTTTAAACTCCGACGAGAATAATTTGTAGGCACACAAACACAGTAATAATTTAACGTTCAAATCGTGGCGCGTTTTATGGAAAAAAATCGTACCCGCGTGGTCTCAATTTTTCCGATGAAACAACAGATCCACAGTAGACCAGTAATGAATAAATAACGCAACTATATACCCATCATACACTTCATTTAACGAATTTGTACGATATAAAAAAATTGTAATAATATAATACAATTTGTAAATAAGAATATGATTCTAGAGAAAAAAATATTAGTACCATATACATGAACACTATAAAAATGTCTTTCACTGTAAAACAAAATAAAAACTTTGAACTTAAAACTGCATTCTATACACCTGTACTATATATATAGATTCATATAGATCCGGTTAATTTAACATTTAGGTTTTCAATTTAATCATGATATCGACAATTTGCAAGTAGCAAAATTATATATTAGTTATTATAAAAGTAGCTAATAAGAAAAACAAAACAAAAAAAAATTAATAAGTATAAATTCGTTTACGATGCATTTAATAGAATACAAGACCATCATCCGTGTATTGTACATTACACAGAATGACTTACCTACTGAACATTATCAACCCAATTATTGCTTTAATAATGATTTTATTCAAATTCTAATTTTTGGCATTTTTAAGTAAAAGAATAAACCTTTAAATTGTTCATATACTTTTTAAAGAATGTCATGACTTATATGAGGCAATATAAACTATTTTTTCAAATTGTTTTACCGTATACAAATAAACGTTATGATTTTTTTAATTTTTTAATGTTGTTATACTTAAATCAAAATTATGAAGAATTGTTTCTGAATTATTAAAATGTAAAGATAATACTATTAATACTAATAATATATTAATCCTTTAAAAATAAAAAGTATATGTAATACAGAATGTATTATACTCGGACAGTTCTTACAAATTATAAAATATTGATAGATTAATGTCAATAACTATCATATAATTATCATAATAGTTCTCAAAATTTTTTATTTTCCCAATCCATCTTCATATTATGAATTATTGCCTTCAGTAGTCAAGACACAGCGTTATGAATAGCTCAAATACTACTCTCATGGATATATAAACATTTTCCATAAAGTCAACTGCTTAACAGTTAAATAAACAGGAAAAAAATAGTGGCTCTCTTTTGGAAAAAATAAGTCAGTGTAAATATAAGTTGATAGTGTCATAGCCCATAAGACACTCGTTAAATGTTTTAAAAAATTCAGAGTTTAGTAAAATTGTAATAATTTATAATAATGAAGGTTTAGATATAATTGTTTTACTGACTTCGGTGTCAAAGCGTACCTATCTGTTTTTTATTCAGGACTGTTCGAATAATGCACACGGATAATGCACATTAATGTAATAATTTTTATACGTCGTTTGGCCATCGCGATATCAGTGTACAAATACATTAGGTACGTCTCCGTTTCGGCGGTGCTTGTGGGGAGGGGGCGATTGTGAAAATAATAATAGTAATAATCGTAAAAAAAACTTATTGTAGGTATAATAATAATAACGTATAAGCCCCAAACGCAGCGCAACCACCCCGCGACGAGAGAGGGGTGACTACCGTGTGATCGGCGGCGTGTGTCACCTGGTGCCCGGGGGGGATGGGCGTACGGTGCCGACACCTGGCGGCAGACTGGAAACACGCTCACGCACGGGCACCGCCGCCGCAAGAACGTATCCTCCGGGTCGGACGACGCGGCCGGTATCGTATAATATTCGTATCCGTCACATCGTCAGTCCGCCACTGTCGTCGTTCCGCGACCGTTCGATAGCGCTCGCGCGTCTCTCTTATTGCTCTGCGCCGTGTCTCAGTGGTTCGCGTTATCGTAGTTTTTTTCACCGACGACATAAATATCATATTATTTATTATATTGTAATAATAAAATAACATTTGTAACGTAAATTATTATTATTATTGAAAAAAAATATTTTTTCACTCTTTTATACGATCTGTGTGCACATGAATTATTATATCATATTTATTTACCTCTCGTCCGTTAATCGTGCAGTGTAATTAATTAATTTTATATCTATATCTACATTATTTATTTATTGCTTGTTTAAAAGTGCGTTTTTATCGTCTACGGGTGTTTGCCCGAATATCAACCGTTGCAGTTATTATCATTATCAATAAATACAAAATAATAATAATCGATCGTGTGCCGCGGCCGTCATCACTGCATTTCGCGAAAGTGTTTGTTCTCTGCGATGCGTTGCGTTCCACGTACTCGCGTTCCGGACAACGTCTAAGTCGGCGGGATATTCGCCGCGTGTTCCGAGAATATAACGAAATATCATTTTCGCGCACACAAGTGTCGCGTCCGTTATCAGTGCGCTGTGCGACGACGACGACCATGCGGTACCGGTGGTGTCTGTATTGCATCGTATGCATCATCACATTCGTCGTTACAAACGTGAGTAGAAAAATCATACATATTATTATTATTATTATTATATAATATTGCAAACCGTCTTATTGTGCACATTTTTTTTTTGCCTTCTTCGTTTTTATTATTATATTCCCACGGGGACCACACCGAAAGAGATTGTTGTTGTCGTCCGTCGTCTTTGCCGACGAGGGTCGTGCCCCCTCCTCCACCCACATCAGCGTTATTATCATAATAACGTCGTTGTCGTCGAGTGACGAAAATAAATCGGACACGAAATCACGTCGGCGGTGGTTGTCATAACTATTATTTCTCCTCAGCCCGTGTCCCGCGCGATTCGCTGTCAACCTCAGTCGCGGTATTGTGCGGCGATATGGGTAGGTATGCCAAAAACTCGCTCCGACCTTCGGGGGCCGACCATCGTCCATCACGGCACGACGAACACGCGACGTTGTCCCGATAATAATGATATTATATCGTAACGCGCACACGCCGTCCCAAACGCATCGTCGTCACAACAATTAACAGTCAATGCTGTATTATTATGATTGTCAACTATCAAGTACAATACTTACGAATTCCTTTCGTCCCGTCTGGCCGCGGACGATCGTTCTCGTTAAAATCCTCCTGTTCAACGTCAACCCGACAACGGTCCGTACAAAATATAATTAAAACAAAGATGCCCATAACCCGGTTTTTTAATAATAATACGGTCCGCTGACATATATACGGTCTCGCGTTCCCCACGCGCTCCGCGTACTTACTCTCCACCTCATCGTCGGCCTCGTCGTTCCGTTTTATTTATATCTCTCCCCGTCCACATATATACACATATTACTATCGTCATAACCGAAGTGATACGCGTGTATAATACGAGTAGTGTTGGTATATAAATATATATATATTATGATATTTTTTATTTTTTTATAATTATCGCTTTTTCGATGATTTTACGCGCTATGAGTGTTTATAATAATAATAATAATTATAATAATATAACCCCATAAAGTCCGTCGTCGTCGGCGCGGCGGTCCATTATAATATTATTGAGTACAATATTCTGTCCATGGTGGACGACCGGCCAGCCGCAGACTTCAGTTGGAATACGTTTTTATTTTCTGTTTATAATTTTAATAATAATAGTTATTAATTATTAATAATATCATTATATTATTATTTGGCTCGTGATAACGACGTCGTCGGACATTATTATTATGAGTACTCGACGTAAATAATTCAGTCTCTTCTAGGAACCGTCGTTATCGTTGTATTGTTTGAGGGTGAAGAGAGACGAGATTACCTGCCCGGCTGTCCACTGATTAGATTTTTCGCCTCCCCCCCACGACTTCGTACCGTTGAACGGTCATTTGTGATGTATCGTCGTCGTGACCATCGCTTGGACGTCGGCTTATTGGTTTTGTATTGCGTTCGGACTTATCAGCATAACCGTCGCAGATAATGTTCATTTCGCGTGGTGAGCAAGAAATGGATGGGCCTTACCCATCGATAATGAAGTGTGTCCGAAGTGAGAGCTACAAGCTATAAAATGTTATTGAAATATAATTATAAACCAAAAAATATTATTTATTTTATCACTAGACGTTTTCATTGCTAATAAGGTAATAAGTAATAACTTACTAATGACAGTGGTATCATCTAAAACGTTCTCTTTGGACCACAGATTTCTGTACAACTCTAGATAAGCAACTCGTATCTCAGCTGGAAAATTGAGATGGGTGTATAATGTAAAGAATAATAATATGTACATCTTGAGGGTATTTCAGTACGATCATCTTCATCATTTTTATATCGATAATAAAATAATATGTTCCAATCTAAAACATGGCGGGCAAAATTTAACAATTATTATTTTGTATTCGTTTTATTCATAGTTGCTAATCTAATATAATATATTATAGAAATCTGTGCTTCGGGCACGCAAACGGTGTCTGTTTTGTGTGTTAAGTGTAAGCTCTTAAATCGAGTTATATTTGCTTATAATCGGGGTGATGTACGCGTCTCCGATTTTTTTATGAATGGTTTCTGGGAAAACCGGGGCTCGGAATGTGGGGGCGACGGAATAATAATATAATCATCATCGTTAAATGATAATGTTTAGTCGTAGTCGGCGTGCTACCATGACGTCTAGATCGTACTCTCGTTGTGTTGCTGGCCCTGCCGCGCGGTTGTTGCAAAACGCGAATCGAAAGGACGGCGGTGTTGTGTGTATGGAATAAAAAAAAAACCGTATTTCGGTATATTTACAAACATGAGTGGCTCTAACAATGAGCGCATTACCTAACTTTATTAGAAAAAAAATAAATAAATAAAAAGAAACTTTAAACGTGTCGAGTCATTGGTTATTATTGTTTTTTTTTTTGTTTGGAATGAATGACTTTTATAAAATGCAGTAACACACTCGCGCGTCTTTAACCTATGTCATGATGTTGTCGGCTGAATAAGACGCGTGTCATCATACAGAATTTAGAGAACGGCGACGATTATAATAATATTATATAGGTACGGACAAAAATGAAATAAAACACATCGGGGGCGCGACGAACTTTGTCGGAAATTAAATAAATAACGATGATGTCAAGAAACAACTGTGGCTGTAGTATAGCGACAATATAGTATATTATATTATAATTTATAAGTAATAATATCGTATTGTGGCCACGGTGTGTTAAGTAGGCCATTCGTACACCTAATAGAAAACTGTGATATAAAATAATAATAACGATCGTATACTTTTATATATGTGTAATTTACCTTGCGCGCGACGTCTGACAATCGATCGGTTTTTTATGATAATTATTAACGATTCAATCGGGGGCCGCCGCGGCGTTTAGTAGTATCCTACACGATGATACTAGTTTCGCGCTTTAGATCCATTAATTAATTAATAAAACACATCAGAAAAATGAAATAAAATCGACGAATACATTTTCTTTATAACGGTATACGTATAACACAATGTCGTAAAACGTGTACGATTTGTTATGCGGTTAATTACCCGAACCCATTTTTTAATGGTGTACCTATACTATGGTTGGTATATACCGCCGCCCAGCGCCACGATCTGCACGGGAATTTCTGGTTTTCTGGTCTAACATAATAGTAATAATAATAATATAATATGGCAATAATAAAACGTACGATATTATGCCCAATAAATTACGATTACGCGTCGTCATTTGCACACACACCTCTCTATAATATAAAACGATCAAAACCAGAAAAATGCGTACTTCTACTACTGCCGTCGTCGCGTTTTCCAACCGGCCCCATATTATTGTGGCGTGTGTGTGTGTGTATGTGAGATCGTATATCGTAGAAATGCGCTTCGTACAGGACACGCACGCACGCACCTACCTATACATATATTATGTGCGAGTCTACACGACAATAATAATATAATACTCGGCACGTAATAAAAGTATGGTTATAGCCGAGATAGCGCCGCCACCGCGATATATTATCATCACGCGCGTCGACGACAATTTTTTTCACCTACATATGTATTACGGTCGACAAGGGTTCCGTGTGCATGTGTAGAGCTGTAGTTTCACACCGACTAAGTGAAATAAAATTCGCATGTTCTCGGACGTTTCGCGTTTTCTTAGAACGCCATTTCGTATATTATACGCGATATTAATATTCTATCGACCGTTGCCCGTCGGGGATCTCGTATCGGCAACTTTTCCAATACCGAGACACGCGCGGAAGTGCACGACAGTTGGTATCTTTCGTAGTGCCAATAATTTATTATTGTTATTTGTGACAGGTCCTAAAGTGTATGCCATCTTTTTTCGAAAATGTTGACTCCCGGACCTCTCTTTCTCTGCTGCCAAGTGCCAGTCCATTGCTTGCTAGCTAAGTAGATCCTTTGTGGTTTATTTTTCTGAAAAAAAAAAATCGTCCTTTCCGAATAAAAATAAAAAATTCCCAGAACCGTTGTCACATAACACGTGCGACCTTTGAGTTACTATCTTCACAGGTCTCTCACAGCATGCGACCCTCGTCACCGTCACCGTCGTTATGTGTTGATATCCTCAGGCCACACGCGTACGTGGTGTACAATACATTCCGATTTAAGAGCCGTGCTTTCACCCATTGTTTTGGCCCGTGCCGCCGCGGCCGTCTTTTGAGCGGAGACGACCTTTATAATATCTTCTCGTCAACGTCACCACCACCTGTCGACGCGCGTTGTATCTGCCGCCAAGCTCGTTGCGCATAATATATAACGACGTGGGCCGAGTATAGGTACGCGTTTTCTTTGCATTATTATTATGCCGACATTATTATTATAATATTGTTGTACGCGTGTATTCTGTTTTACCCGTTGGGCGTTAACATCGGTGTCGTCGTCACTCGTCGATTGCGAAAAACGATTGCGAGCTCTCCTCCGCGCGTATACGCCGCATAAATATAATGTGTGTGACAGTGTGACACATACCTATTATTATTATTATTATTATTATAACCGTATACGCATTCGTTTTCGTACGGTAGTCGCGTATTTTCGCGTGACGATATGTCTGTTGTTTGGAAAAATAAATAAATAAGTAGTATGCTAATAGAATTTAATGAAATATCTGTGTTGTTTATATAGGTGGGTTGCAATGGCGTGTTCGAACTGCGGATAAAATCGTTCAGCAATGAGCTGGGTCGAGAAGCTTCGGGTCTGTGCTGCGGCGGTGTGTGCGGCACGCCGTGCCGAACAAAGTTCCGGGCGTGCCTGAAACATTACGAGACCAACATAAACGTTAACTCCACGTGCACGTTTGGTGACGTCGTCACTCCCGTGCTCGGCGAGAACAGCCTGACACTACCGGCCAACGCCACGCCAATAGCGTTCCACTTCAATTTCACATGGCCGGTAAGAATACATTATAACTTTAGAGAAATTGCAATTATGTCCTAAAATGTTTAATAATATACACTTGTAAAATGCATTAAATAAAACTAATATAAATACACATATTATTATAGTTATATACTAAGTCTTTAAATTTTAACAAACATTCTTCATTTAAGTATATCGTTTGACTGGGGATATAATACAATAAAATTCCGTTAGATTCTTGATATAACATTTTATTGAGATTAAATATTCGAGAAGATTTCAAAAACATTAAATTTAATTCATCAGACAAGACGTGAGAAAAATTGTACCAAAACACCACGTTTATCATACGTCAGTTACCATTAAAAGAATAATGAGCAATGAGTATTTAAATCTTAACCCTACCTCAAAGCATCTATATATCTCGTTGATCCAGTGTATTGTTGAGGTATGTGTATTATACGTGTGTATAATACATGTACGCACGTACACGACGTTTCCGCGCGCAAACACAATAATATCATACGGAACAAGGAAGAGGAGGTGGCGGCGACAGTCTTGTGCTATAATATTATTGTCGTTCGCTTCCTCCTTCGTCTCGCCACAGGAAACCTATAATATTATATTATTCCGAAGGGATAAGATAAATGGGATCTACGTATATGCACACACACCGTGTGTATTGTAAGCGCCCGCACACACATGACACACACACACACACACACACACACACACACACACACACTACATACTATTATATTATATAGCATATGTGCGCATAAATATTCGAGAGATTGTCTTGTCTTGTTTTCCAACAAAAGGGTTGACCTGCTCTGGTATATGACTAGGTAGGTATCCGCCGTCGGGGTTCATCACGCTGGATTACTGCAGCAATAGATATATATTACTGTACCATCGCATGTTTGTATGTTATATGTTTTTTCCAGAAGCCTTTTCTTTTGTGCGCCGCACCCTGTCCTATACCTATACGCATTTAACGTATTATGTGCGCGATTAAGGGTAGCGGAATCTGAGATAATAAATCCTCCCCGGCGCGGCTGCGGACCGTTTTACCGTTACGTCCCGGGGAGAGACCTTAACCTTCAAAAATTTTAACAACGGACGGGAGAAAAAAACCCTTTACGAGGCGCGTACATAATATTATAATAATAATGTGCCCGTGCGATTTGGTGCGACGCAGATACCCAGGGAGTGTGAAATCAAAACCTGTCAGGAACAGTAGAAATTATGGGAGTTTTTTTTCCTGTTCTCGTAATATTCTTCGGACATATATTATATATAGGTAGAATACACGATAAACACACTGGGAACTCAAACCACCGTTCGTGTATTTCTCTGTACATTCGATGTCATAAATACCAGTTTCAAATATTGTATGTTATGTTAAAATCGCTCCCGTTTTATTATTTTTTTTATTTTATTTATTTATACATATACGTTTGATTTTTTTTAATTAGATCTTATCACGCACTATTGATTAAAACTGGTTTTATTTCGTGCTAGAAAATTAGTAGCTCTCCTTGGACGGAACGCCTTCTCGTTAAAATCACGATTTTTCGTTAGATTAAACAATTCGATGTGTATATAATAGATATCCGCTTAAAGTTCGAAAGCTTTGGGTGAGGGAAGATTAACTGCTGCTGTATCAATGTGACTCATGCGTGTCATCTCACTGGGGAAATAATACACTACGGCATTGCGGTCCATTTGGTGTTCGGGTAGTGGAAGCTGACCGATTTCCACGGGGAGTTGTGGAAGCCGGAAGGGGTGCATTTGTTATAATGTAATAATATATATATAAATATATTATATATAGACAGAAATCGATAAGCTTATATGCGCTTCATCTCCCATATGGCACAAATTCAGATACTTATTGCCACTACGCGTCTCTATTCGATCATAATAATAATAATAAATAATAATATAGTACACACGGAAAACGAGTTCGAGTACGTTACAATATTTTTCTCTCTCTCCCTGATGTGGTGTGTGTTAGTGTGTGTGTGTGTGTGTGTGTGTGTGTGTATGTGTGTGTGTGAGTCAGTCAGTCTGTTGGCGCTACTTTTTTTCTGTTCCTCCTTTGAAAGTCATCATCTTCTACAACTATAATACAGGTGGATATTTTAATTGGTTCGGAAATATTTCGAGATTACCTGTCACACGACTGGCAATTAGAGGGTATCCGATTGTTAAAATAATTGCGGCTGCGCGCGATGGGCGTGTGTTGTACGGACGAATAAAAATTAATCGATCTTTTCATTATTGGAATTATTATTATTAGGATCTCCTTTACCTGCAGACTGCTGCTTGTCAATGCACCTCTCTCTGTGTATAATAATAATAATAATATGTGAGAAAGGATAGGTTTTCTTCGTTATTTTTATTGTCCCGAAACAAACCTCGGAGAATCACAATAGTTATTTCAATACTATATATGTATACTACTACTTCAAATAAGCCCACTATATAATATTATATACTATCGTTATATCATTATTATTATTATTTTTTATGGTCGTCTGCTGCGGCGCGCGGTACACGCCAAACCGACGACGATTGTACTCCGTCAACAGTTTACACGATCAAAACTAGATACACTAACATTGTTATAGTATGCGGGCTATTTCTGTAAGCAACGCGATTAATTACTCGATTTTTTGTTTGCATTATTTACTCCAGTATCGATTTAAAATCGAAAACGCCTACCCTAATGGTATTTCGTGATGATAATAATAATAATATTACAAATTATTAAATATGCACGGGTCTTGCTATAATTATAAATTATTATAATATGATGTTTACCACTTAGTTTAAACGCTAATGCATATTATAACAAAATATTAATTATGTGATAATCATATAAAATCGTACAAAAAAAATTCTTGTTTTAAAACGTTTATATTAAATTATGTCTTTTTTGTTTGTTTACAGGGTACGTTCTCACTCATCGTGGAAGCGTGGCACGAACCGTCGTCGGCGAGAAATTCAGGTACATATTATATTATATTTTTTAACGATAACGAATCGGTTTGCTTTAGGTACCGAACATAACACTTCCTACCCACGTATTACGTCTTATTTTTACGATTATCTGGTGCGCGCTCGGCCGCATGTGATCTCTTATACGATCGTATACATAATATTATTATTATTATTATGCGTCGTAGGTAAATGTCGAAAAAAATATTATGTTTCTGAGTCAGTAGGGTCGTCTGTGCTG
The DNA here is from genome assembly GCA_020882235.1 of Schizaphis graminum. Classification (NCBI taxonomy): domain Eukaryota; kingdom Metazoa; phylum Arthropoda; class Insecta; order Hemiptera; family Aphididae; genus Schizaphis; species Schizaphis graminum. Next base: position 9,947,080 of record CM037032.1, read on the forward strand.
TGTGTGTGGGTGTGTATGTGCAACGTATATACCTAGAAACCCTATACACTCCGCACGCCCTCGAAATATATGTGTCCTACCCTTCTGTACAAGTCACAAACAACACCTGTTCGGTGTATCCGTTTTCCCACGAGTCGTACGCGCGCACATTTATATATTTATATACGTATAATATAATATACGCGTATATATTATAGTAAAATCGCGGCCATTCGCGACCTTGGGCCCCGCCGTGTTCCATTCATAAAAACACGACATTAAATCGACAAGTCCGTAAGCGCGCTGGCACTGCACGACGACGACAAAGATTTGACACAAACTACTCTTGTGAATTTAAATGTCTTAATTACCTACTCTTATTTCCGGTTCGGCTCGGCTGTTTTATATTAACGACGACCGGCACAATAATAATAATACTAATATACGTCGTCGTCGTCGTCGTGTATAGTATACGGCACATGTGAAAACACATTTTATCGTTTATATAATAATAATAATAATAAAAATATCGTGTACTACTCCAGTGGTGACTCAAACGCCGCCGCTCCAAAGTGACTTATCGACATCGTCGTGCGTTATGATAAGATCCGTATGGTGGTGATGGTGGTGTCTGTTTGTGCATCAATATTTATTCTGGAAAAAAGCGTAAACGTTTAAATTTTTTTACGATTGAGTAATATATTATTATTATTATTATTACATAATTTTATATTATTATATATATACTGCTGCAGCGTTGTTTATTTATCTTTGTTTGCTATATAGCGGCGGTAAATGAAAAAATAAAAACTCCGGACGCTTGTGGGTGGGGGGAGGGGAGGTAGTGTGTGTATGTGTTGGCTCGGTCCCCGGTACAACATAGGTACGTTGCAGTCGTTTCGAATAGAGTCCTGTGTATGTATATAATATAATAATTCTCTGGATTTTTTGGTGCGACGAAATCATGGGAAGAAATTGTTTGGCTCGCGAAACGGCGAACGTCGTCGGACGAAATCGAAAAGGGTGGCGGCGTATATACACAATTATTCTTAAAATTCATCTCGCGTATGCGTATAATGTATAAATATATATATAGGCGCGCGCGTTCCCGTGTTCTTTTGTGTGATTTGTGTGTGCCTGTTGGACAAAAAAAAAAAAAAAGAAGAAAAAAATGCATGTCGTATTCTTCGCTGCGGCGGCGGCAGGGTAATCGCGAAACGCATAAATTTCAACGCTTTTGTCGTAGAATAAAATCCGGACCAGACGTCGTCGACGGGAATTCTTTTCTTTTTCTCCCCGCTGCTGCTGCCGCTGTTGCTATCGCAGCCGCCGAGAAGCCGCCTCCTCATAGTTCCCTCCCCCGCTACCCTTTTTCAGATATATATGTGCGTATTTTATAATAGACCTTTTATTTCGTCGTTTCTCGGTTTTTTTTTTTTTTGTTTTTCCCGTTTTGAACCCGAGCCAAGCCCCGGACCCCGCGGGTGTCTCATCCCTGCGAGATATAAAATACGACGGGTCCAGAAATAATCTCGTCACGGAAATATATACGGAAATCGTTGGAAATAATAGGAATTCCGGACGCCCGGAAACGTTTATGTAGGTACCGAAAATAAAACGTCGTCGTCGAGGATGCTGCGTACAGTGATGACACCGAAAACACGTCATTTTCGAAATATTTCCATTATTATTAATATAAATATATAATACCCGTAGCCGACGCCGCCGCGTGGCTTATTGGAGAATCGAAATCACTTTGTTGTTTGTGCTGTATTGGCTCTTTATTATTATTATTATTATTCCATTTTATTCGGACGTTAGAAACGGCCGAAGAAAACGGTAGGCACGTAGCATTCATACGGTGCGTGTGCGTGTGTAAGTATTATGCGCGCGCGCGCGTGTGTGTGTGTGTGACCAATTGTTGGGCGGTGGGTGACCGTCTTATTCTCCCACGGTGCCTCTGCCGACGTGTCTGCCGCGTTCGTCCGCCGGCGCCTCCTCCCGTTCGTCGTGTACACACACACACACACGAGCTCGCTCGCACATATATATGAGAACCGAATACTTTTTTACACACGACACATTGTTTTATTGTACATATTTTTATATATTATTATTATTATTAGGTCTGAGAGTTTATAATCTAAAAAATCGCAAAAGATTCATGTAAAAAAAAAAATGCTTTAAAATAATGAATTGCTAATACATTTCGTATGACAACTATTTACGTCCACTTCAAAGATTAATTGCGTAAAATTCAATAAAAAAATGTATAGTAAAATTCATTAGAACCTTCTAAAACACGTTTCTAACTTACGGTGCAACATTTTAAGATACCGGATAAAAAAAAATTATTACATCATAATCTCAATCCAAATTCAATATTATTAATTTATGTATAACTTAATTGACGCTTTTTTTTTTTATTTATCGGCAGGAACGACCAACGGTTCTGCTCTGATCACTCGGATCACGGATCAACGGTTCCTGAAACTTAGCGACGGATGGGTACAACAGGAGTACGCCGGATCGACCGGCGGTGTCCGTTCGCGACTCGTATACGAGCACAGGGTCCGGTGCGAAGACAACTATCACGGCGATGGGTGCGCCAAATTTTGCCGGCCTAGAGATGACAACTTCGGACATTATCTGTGCTCGGACGACGGCGACATGATATGCATGCCTGGCTGGACGGGCAGCTATTGCAGCAAAGGTGCGTCTTTATCTCATTGTATTGTCCGAGTATAGTATATATATATTGTTGTAACTATATATGGAGACGAGTCCCCGAAGTCTCAAACAATTTGAGCGCCAAGTCCAATACACTGTATTTATTTTTCATAATTCTCACGGTGTAATTTTGTTTAAAATTAAAACGGATTGATAAATATGCGTGTACGTTTAATAATTAAAAGTTCAAAATATCCTAGAAAATCAAAGTTCGACCCATCCCTATAGACACGTAACCCGTGTTAACAGAGCGAGCGCGCGTTAAAATTAATATCGTTATTACGACGCGCGTTTATAAGTCATATACCAGCTATAGCGAGACGGAGGCGTGTTTTCGTCGGTCGTGTATACCCTCCTAGGACGATTAGGTATACGGGCGGCGCATTTTTCGTTTCGAAATTAAATTCGTTGTCGGGGAGTAACTAATTAAAATGAATAAAAAAAAAGGGAAAACATATTACATTATGATTGCGCGGACGCGATTTCATTGTTTTGCCCTTCTCTAAACACAACACCGATCTTTATATTTATAATAATAATATGTAATAATATGCGTTTTAATACGTGTGTCCGATGATGATAATAATAATAACGAGATAATAGGTTGTACCCCGCTCGTCATCGATGACGATAATAATAATAATAATGGTATTACGAAGTGGGAGGAGGAGAAAGAGGAAAATTGTAAAATTAACCGTGCCGTGCAGCAGTGGTAGTGTCCGGCATGCGTTTTATAATATGTATTATGTATAATTTATCGGTATCCGATGATGATGATGAGTGGTGTTGTAGTCGTCCCGTCCATCGGTGGACGGGCGACGGGCCGCCGCCGTCGCTCCGGTCAACCTTCCGTCGCGCGGATTCTCGTCGTCGTCTCGGCAGTAGTAGTAGTAGTAGTAGTAGTAGTAGTAGTAGTAGTAATAATATTAATAGTAGTGAAGAAGTAGTAGTAGTATTAGTAGTAGTCGTAGTAGTAGTCGCCGCCGCCGCCGCCGCCGCCGTCGTTGCCTTGCCAGTCCTTTTGTGCACGGGCAGTGGTGGTTCCGTCTCTCGGACACGCCGCCGCTCCGGTAGTCCTCCAGGTTCCCACGGTAACGTTCGTTCCATAGCTATGGGCTTCTCTCGCGCGCCGTGTGTGCCTGTCAGGTTGTTATGCGCTCAGTGGTTCTCAAACGGGCGGCCGTGGCCGCGACCGACCGGCATACATACCTCGACGCGCCGCCGCCGCCGATCACAATCTCTTTTTATATTATGCTCCTTTTGTTTTACACACGAATAATAATAATAAAAAATACCGTACGAGCACATGACTCACATCGCGCGCGACAGTTTTTTTTTTTCTTCTTATGCGTACGCGTGGAATACGTTATTAATATTATATATTACATATATAGGAAAATATGTATTATTTATGTGCGACGTTAATAAATCACGGCCGACGACGACGACGACGACGACAATAATTACATATTCGGTATAGGAGTCAGTTTGGGGTGGCGGCGGTGGTGGAGGGGACGATGACGAGGCGAACGGCTAGTTTTTACGAGCGAATTTCGGTCGCGTTTTACGACTCTTTCCCGGTCCCGCGGACAGGCGGTAGCGACGGCGACGACTACGATTTATTGTAATCGTTTCCGACCGCGTCTTTATATAATCGGATCGTTCCGCCGATTGATTTGGTCGTCGTCGTCGTTTATTATGTGGTTTTTTGGGCGAAAAATACTTAATTTTATTCCGCACGGTCTCCGCGCGATCGACTGACGATCGAAAGTTTCCGACCACTGGGGCCTACGTCCGCTGCCGCACACGAGTTCTTATAACCGGTGACACAATAATCATATACACACACACACACACACACACACACAGTGACGAGCCGGAGAGATAGCCTGTAATTACACGGTGGGTATCGGTTACCCGCCGCCGCCGATGTCGGTCCCGATCGCTCCGCCGCCGTCGACCACCAGAACCGTTTATACGAACGATTATTAAACGCCATTGTTTCTGTATATCCAGTTACCGGTTTTTGTTTTTTTTTATATCCTTCTCTCTCTTTCTCTATATCCATCTCCGATTCCTTCCTCGTTTTATTTATTTATACATTATATTATATGTATATGTATAATGTGCATTTATATCATATATATTATATTGTATTTCTCTCCCGCGATCACGGCGGCGCGGATCCCACAAGAGAGTAATTACGTTTCAGAACCCGTGCAATTTGTCGCCATTCATAACGTTTGGAAACAAGATCAGCAAACACAGATATATATATTATATATTATTCATGTATAAAAATTCTTGCCGACCGGTCACGAAAATCGCATTAAGTCTCACCGGCGCGGGCGCGCGTTATCCCCCGCCACCGCTATAACATTCTTGGCTGCTTTATATGCTCGCAATCGTCGTCGCGCGTACTCGGCAATATCACCATATCATCATCACTATTGCGCTTGTATTTTATACATTCGTGTGTTATAATATACATTTTAATATTTATATCATATTATTATTGGTACCTCCTATACATATATTATATATTATTTTAATTTTCCTCGACCGCGATTTATCGCGGGTTGGCCGCCCCGCGTTTTCCCAGCGGGGAACAATAGTGTCCGCTGCACACATACACATACGGGGTGCTGTGCTGCAGTGTATTTACTATTTCTGACATAACAACAAAAACCCATTGGCCCCGGGGTGGCAGCTGCAAAACGCGCTTGGCGACCACTTGTCCCCCTCCTCTGCAGCGGCAGTGCGTATTAACTGCACACACGCCGAAAAACCATCCGCGCGAGCCCCTCGTCGAGTCGGACAACATCTGCCGGGTTCCGGTTTCGCCACTCCCGGCTCGGGGTAAAATAAAAAAAAAAAATTGAATATAAAGCTCTCCTGCAAACGTAATGCACATATACATATATATATATATATAACCCCGCTTTACACAACGCGTAATGCACCGAGCATTATTGAATATATTATGTGTATGGAAAATTTTTTTTAAACGTTTTGAATTTTGAATTCAATTTTTATTATTTTTTTTTTTTTACAGCGATCTGCGCACCTGGCTGCGACGAGAAAAAAGGAACGTGCATGACTCCGGGAACCTGCCAGTGAGTATAATATTATGTATATAATATACCTACTGCAAACCTTTTATATAATAATATAATATAAACATACGAGTCCATAAGTCTTCTTTATATGCTGTCGTTTTTCCATTTTATACAAGTATATATCTATATATGTATATTGTATATATATATATTATTAGTATTCTTTTTTTTTCGAGTCAGTAATTAAAAGTCTCCGACTGGTTCACGGCCATCCATATATCCGACGACCTTAACCCCAGCACCTCTCCCACATAACCGGTCACCGTCATATATATACACTATCGTTCCTGTTGTTTATTTATGGATCGATCGTGCTGCGGCTATTTATCTGATTCAATCAGCGCGCCGAGAATATATAATATTTAAACGTTATTTCCTCCGCGTCTCTCGAACTCCCCTGCCCCATCCCCGCTCGTCGCGAACCTTCATCTAGCCACCACCACCGCCGCCCCCGCCTAGCCCACCAAACTTCGATTCGTACCTGCACAACCAGCATCAAAAACAACGACAATTGCTAAAAACTCGTGTTTTTTTCTCTTCTCCTTCGCAGATGTCACGCGGGCTGGACGGGAGCCAGATGTGACCAGTGTCAGATATATCCGGGTTGCGTGAATGGTTACTGCCAAAAACCGTGGCAGTGTTTGTGCAAAGAAGGATGGGGTGGCATGTTTTGCAACCAGGATTTGAACTACTGCACCAACCACGCGCCATGCAAGAACGGCGGCACGTGCTTCAACACAGGACAGGGCCTGTACACTTGCTCATGCGCCCCTGGATATTCAGGTCCCGAGTGCAATGTCGACTTGGGACTGTCTAGCAAACCGGGAATGGACTGTTCCACCGGACTTACATGCCTCAATGGCGGCACATGCAAGGTAAGCATCGAATTATTTGTATTACCTATAATATTACTGCATAATGTGCCGATCAATTTATTAGGAGCAACATAACCTAAACATAGGCCAATCAATTTTAGATTAAATTAAATAATTTTCAATTTCTGTTGTATTACACGTAAAATAAAGTTATAATATTGTTTATACATAAAATAAAAATGAAATCTATTATATCGTATATTCATATAAATGCACTCTATAGATATAAAGGGTTGTATATTAATTTTACTACCGTCCGTTGTCCATTGGCGCAATGAATACAATTCGCATATTATTATAGTATCCGGTTCTAATGGTAAACATTTTGTGTATTGTTTCCGCAGAAAACCGGATCCGTCTCTAGTTGCGCGTGTCCCAGCCAATGGAAGGGCGTCAGATGCGAGACATCCACGCAGCCGGCTTGTGCGAGTTCGCCGTGTGGAAACGGTGGCACTTGCGTCAACACTGCTAAAACCAACAACACCGGAACCGGAACCAGTAACAACAACAACAACAACAACAATGGCAACGGGTTCGTGTGCCATTGCCCGATCGGTTTTTCCGGACCGACCTGCCACCAGACGACCAACCACTGTCAGCCGGACCCCTGTCGAAACGGGGCGACGTGCGTTCCAAGCAAAGACAGTTCTAGTTACACTTGCAAGTGTGCGCCTGGGTTCGCGGGGGCCCACTGCCACTTGCCCGACCACTGCCAAAAGAACCCTTGCCTGAACGGTGGGACGTGCCAGGCGCAAGCCGATGGTTACCGGTGCCAGTGCGTGCCTGGGTACGTCGGCGACCTATGCCAGAGCGTGGTGGACTATTGCGTGGCCAAGCCGTGCGCCAACGGCGGTACGTGCGAGAACCTAAAGAACGACTTCCGGTGCGCATGCCGGCCCGGGTTCGGCGGCAAAGACTGCAGCCGGTACGTCAACGAATGCGTACAATCGTCACCGTGTGCAAACGGCGGAACGTGCGTGACCACCGGCGGAGGAGGCGACGGCGGTTTCAGGTGCGAGTGTCCGGCCGGTTACACGGGTGCCAATTGCACGGACGAACGGCCGACCACGCTGGGCGACCGGTCGAAGCACGTGTCCGCGGTGGTGCAGGAGCAGCCCGAGATGGTGCAGGCGTCCGTCAACGGCGTGCTCATGGTGGTGCTGTCCGTGTCCGTGCCAGTGGCCGTGCTGGCCGCCATCGCGGTGGTGCTGTGCATGAAGAACCGCCGACGCCGCGACCAGAAGAAGGCCGACGAGAACGCGAGAATGCAAAACGAACAGAACTCAATACACAGCGTGGCCAAGCTGGGCGACCCTCACGTCATCAGGAACTCGTGGGACCCGCTGCCGGCCGCGGCCCGAGAAAACGTGTACTCGGAACCGCTGTGCTTCGCTGCACCCAACAAGATGCAGCAGCAGCCGTCGCTGACGCCGGCCCAATCGTCGTCGTCGCTGCAGAGGCAGAAGCTGCTCAACACCGACAGACAAAACAGGATGTCGTTCAAGGAACAGGACGCCATCAACGCGTTGGACCGCAGAATATCTGTCATATCGGTCGACTCGGCCGCCGTCAACCAGTGCAACAACACAAATAAGTAAGCATCACCATATAATATATATTTATGATAAGTAATAATATCGTGATATACGCCACCAGGCTGTCACTACTTAAACCCGGGAAAGGGGAGGCGACTCGCGTTGAAAAAAATTAAAGAATAGCGAAGTAATTTCTTAAAAATTAAGTATCGATAAACTATATATACATTCAGCGGATCAATTTCATAATCTTAAGCATATTATATTATGCTCCTATATTATTCAAATGATATTATAAACTTTCATCAACAACATTACATAAAAGTACCTATATTTTGAAATCTTCAAATAAAAATATGACGGTGTAACGTGTATCAAATATATTTTTAAAACCAGTTTCAAGGGAAAAAAATCTTCTCTATTATTTTTTATTTTATTCTCTCATGATGATGATGTCTTATTTATAATTCTTCTTTGTCATTCATATGAAACGATTTCGGGGGCATATATATATTATATTATAAGCTCGTCATGTTTCAACATTTTTTAGTACTATATATATATATATGTTATGTGTAAGTAGTCCGAACCTTATGCGGTCGTAATGACACACGTTTTGACGATGAGTTCCCCAAACCTCCCGAGTCGAATACTCGCCGTGTATGACGTTATCGTTTAACAATAAAGCGTAATGCACATAATACATATATGTACGCACGTGAGCAAGCGTGTGTTCTCCGGACCTCGAGTAATGCGCGTCTCTGCAACGTACTTTACTCGTAGGTATATATATTATTATATATTTTGTGTATCTGCTTTAACAAACGTCTCGGCGGGGCGCGGTGGTGACGGTGTCCGAATGTGTGTATATAAAACATATTGTATTATAATACTGACGACGGGTATCTATTGTATCGGCCGAATACAATATTGTATTGTCGTATTATTACGTGTGTGAGGTCTTAATGTTGCGGCGGCGGAATGTCTTGATAGCGCGTCAGCGTAGTTACAAAATAATAACATAATGTGTGTATCTACCTACCTACCTACTATATTACTACTAGCCCAATATTGCAGTTATATATGGGTATATAGTATAATATAGAAGTGTGTGTTTGATAGACACAATTATTATTCGTCGTCGTCGTCGTCGTCGTCTGGTACAGCCGCGATCCGACGATGAATGTGTTGATGACTAGGCGCAAAACGACAACGGGGTAATAATAATAATAATAATATATTATTATTAATATTATATTATTATATTGTCGAGGACTTCATTTATATCAGCCTGCTACACTGTGACTTGACACAACTTCGTCGCCGCCACGTCGAGTCTTCACTCATATATTATAATATTGTACCTGCAACAGAATAATAATTGTATTATTATGTGTGCACGCCATCCGATAGACGTATTTATTAAGTTTTGGGTTTTTTCTTCTGTTTCAGCGACGTATCGCCCGTCAAAGCTCACCACCACTATCATCGCAACATACACCAGCAGCTTCAGTACGAAAGAGCGGCCGTGAAATCGATGATTTTAGACCAACACTCTTTCGCCACACAAGTTTAGACTGTTTATTAAGTTATATATATTATATATATATAAATATTTTTTTTTAAGTAGACTTCTTGATGAATCTGTCAGTCCATTTTTTTTGACCCTCTCAATTTGTATACACACCACACACACACACACACACACTCACACTTCGAAAATGACTGGCTTACGCCATAATATTACGATTAGACTACATATACATATATCTATTTCTCTAACACCCTCATCTAATTCCGCCATATCCACTAACATTAATAACTATTATTCCCTCTCCGCCGTCGTTATAAGAAAAAAACTTCGACAACTGAAAAAAAAGAAATGTATTCTAATCTCAATCAATATATCTATTTATATATATATGTATATATATAATATACCCATCAATATAAAAATTAAAAATAGAGCCAGGGTGATGATCTCTAAGGCGTTGTGATCGTTTTGTTGTTGTTAATCATATAATTATAAGTATTATTATTAATTTAATTAATGTGTCGAACAAAAAAAAAAAACATGTTCCTGTTATTTAATCCCTAAGTCATTATTTTGTAGTTTTTTATACGACTTTTTTTTTGTGCGAGTCTTTAGGACGAATTATTTGTTAAACATTAATGTAATAATTAATTTAAAGTAAAAGCATTGTTAGACGCGTATTATGGTATGTATATTATATATATATATTATACGCATTATACATATATATATCGTAATCGTGTAAGACAAAAATTATACTTAAGTTTTTTGTACTGTATTTTGTAAAAAAAATAAAACCTAATTCTTCGTTTGTATATTATAATATCGGAAGTGTAAATAAGTTAAATTACAATTCTAAACAACGATCATTTATTTTTCGTCAGTGAATAAATTTGTTAAATTGACTCATTTAAATGTTTTTAAATATATTATTGTTGTTCCTTTGTTAATAAATGATTGTTTCAAATTATTAAAAACAAAAACAAAAAAAAAAACCACTATATTATTATTATTATTATTATTATATCGTCATTACTGTATCGTTTCCTTTCCCGATTGACCGTTGAGGTTTCGTCGTGCGGTGCCCGTTCTCTTGTCCGCGGCGGCAACGATGATGAATATGCCCGGGACACGTGCGCCAATCGGCTGCGGTCTGCGGAGTGATGCCGTTTTCGCAACGGGTGCCCACATACACAAAGAATAATAATGATATATTATAATATTATTGTATATTTATACTATTATAATGTTGTGTAGGTAACCGGTGACCGCCGCGGGTATCGACCGCCAGTAAAATAATGTATATAATATAATATCTCGTGCGATATCTATTCGTATCTGCTGGTCGGAACGTGCGGACAAACCGTAAACGTATAATAAAATATAATAAATATAACATTGGTATACGTAAGTACCACTATACGGTACCCGTCGTCGCATCACCGCAATTGGATTTATTGAATCGAAAAAACCTCAGAAACGAATTACCGGTGGCCGCGGCTGACGGACGACGATCGTTCCGATACAACATACGAGATCCGCCGCTGCACGTCTTCGATTTATTACGAATATATTATCGTCATAATAAAATATTATATTATTGTTACAAATCTATAAGCGATCCGTTCTCAGACCACAGACTTCCAGCTATATATATATATATATGCGATGCGTACCTATATACATTATACATTTACGGCGGCAGTCCCGTGCCCACGTTTAACCGGAAGTTTTCTTCGAAAATGCATCGCATCGCATACAAGAGATGATCGATTGCGGTTGACCGCGGAGGAGAGTGGCTGCCGGCTGGCTCCGTTTTCTTTTCGCGGTGCGATCGACTCGTGGTATAATATAGTGTCCGTTTCCCATCCGGAACGACGTTTTATGTGTGGGTAACATGCGCGCATTATATAATATATAATAGGGTCTCCGTCGGGGAATTTAACGGAGACGCGAGTTGCGCACTATATATAGCAGGGCCGTATTGAACAATTCGTGATAAATTTTAGTTAAACCTATACCGTATTACTGTGACAGAACATTTTAGAAATAATACTAATATACAGTGAAACTATTCTCTAAATACCGGACACTGTTGGTCGCCGAAATACTGTCCGCCGACAGTGTCTGGTATTAAGTGGGGAGGGGGTGAAAATGAACATTATCAAAATACTTATATAAAATAAATAATATAAACATAATGTATGTTTGTATTATTTTTATGTGTGAATATACATTTATGTATTAATATTTAAAACAAAATCGATTGCCGAATGAGACGGCCATAACGGATAAGATCAACTATAAATAAATATAGTATATTATAATAATTTGTGAAATTTGCAAAAAATAAACTTGGATAATAATTACGATAAAAATTATCAAAATCTACCCATAAAAGTGTTCGTTATTTAGAATGTCCAATTTTTGAGGTTTGCCTATACAGATAAGTTGTGAAAATGTTCCCGTTCTCAAAATAACGTTCTCTATAGGTGTAGCTTAAGGGAGATTTCCCTGCATTTAATACATCATACCTACGACCTACCTAATAAATTAATATAGACTGACGGAGGACTTTCACCACCCAGATTCGTTGTTATCGTGTACAATGATTTATCATTGAATTTAAATTTTAAACGTCAATTACAGTGACTTAACCCAACATACCCAAGGCACTGCTATACAGCCTGTTTCCTCGTTTTTATGATAGATTTTCAAGAAGAAAATTTTTTTTATTGTTTGACGTTTGTAAATACGAAGTCTCAAGTACACACCCACCGTCATTATAGTCGTAAGCCTACAGTTCTTCTCCTAAACTCGAATAGGTAATGCACCTATATTATAGTGCTTAATGGTGTGCTCTGGACTTACTAGTATAATATAAACACAGAGATATATTGAGAGAGCGCGAGACGGCCATTTCTTGCGGAGAGAGACAAAAAAAATCGTCTAAATTTAGACAGCCCTCTGTGGCGCGGATTCCAGCGACGATGACGATATCGTCATCGAAAATAGGAATTTCGACAGATCGATAGTTGGAACGATACCAGATATAATACATAGAGAAGACCGCACGAATATGGTGACTATATTATATATTATAATTATATATCATGTACAACGTATACCGCATTTTCCGGTGACTGCGTATTATAATAAATTACACTTCAAACGAATTTTGGTAGTGAATGTTGTCGTTTCCCAAGTCCAGACAACCACAGAGAAACGACGAATTCTAAGACGACTAGACAAAGTCTGCTGCAGCGGCTAGCCAATAACCGATGAGTTCACCGCGAAAACTATCGTCGAAACATGTCACCGCGTTTTACGTATAATCGTATATTATTATATAACATCAATAGGTATATCACGCTCATCTACTATTATCAGCGATGCTGCGATCGCTGGTGGTTCTTTACTCAAAGCCGTAGTCTATTGCAAGGAAACCAAGGTTAGGTCCGCATATTATGTATCCCCGGTTGGTTATGATAATATATATGTTCTCACTTATTTTTGGGTGGAAATGGTTTATAGGTTGATACATCGATGTATCTTCCTTTGAAAGCATACGTTAGCAACAGATCGGCTAAGTAATAAATAAAACAAACTAAATCAAAATATTTTTTATAATTTTCATCATATTGTAAATGTTGTAATAACAGTCACACTTTACAATTATGATTGACAAAAGTTGAAAAGTGACTATCGCCGCGTAATCTTTATTATAATATGTCCTCATCAGTCTTGTTATGTTTTTATGTTTATTCTTCCTTCGCTCATCAATAATCACATACAAGTTTGCAATTGAATTTTTAGGGTAAAATAATTTATTATAATATTAAATCTTTTCTCTTATCAAATTTACTTATTGTACGAATTTCATATTTTAAATTAAAAAAAAAAAAATATTAAATCGATGTTTAGATATATTTGCATAATAAACTATTTCGGCCAAGTATAGTATTATACAATTAGTTGACTGATATGATGGTAAAATAGTCTGTATTATAAATTATTTATTAAAATTAATAAATATAAATAAATTATACTTTACCACACATACAATTTTTGAGGGTTTTTTTTTTATATAAAACATACATATATATACTAAAATATGAATACGACGTGATACATGATCTTTGCTGAAATATATATACTACATAGTTAAAGTATTTAATTTAATAATATAATAATATTATATGGGCCAACAGAATCAATATACCTATATATATAATATGTATCAAAGTTCAGCGAAATCGACTTTTTACATGTGAAATAAATATCATTTCAACGGAATCGATAGTATTATATTATACGCTTTTTTTGACATTCTATCACATCGATATTTTCAGCCTTAAATCCTTTAAATCGTAACAGCATTTAAAAAAAATATTATACAACTGGGTATATTACAATAAAACTTTTCAATTATCACCTTATAAAAACCCAATTGCCAATTTTAATAGCTACAAGACCGCCAAAAAGTCAATACATTTTCAAAATCTCATAAAATTGCTAAACAACTATAAAGACCGAGATTTATAATAAATTAATTTTTTATACTATTAATTATTATTTTTATTATTATGAGATACTTTTTAGTTTTTATAATATTAATATTTTAAAGAATCTATTTTCTTATAAAATTATTATTTTACTGTATTTTTGTAGTCTGAAGTAAATATATTTATTACACTTAAAATTAATAAAATATAATTTTCTAGATTATTGGGAAATAATTTTAAAATAATACATTATAAACATAAATTATTTTAAATTTTATAAATATTAATCGATGAACATTAAAAAAATTACTAAACGAATATTTATATATTGCTGTATGCATGTCAAGAATTTTGTATATAACAACATAATGACAATACTAACAACGAACAAATTTCTTTTTTTGAAGGTATCTCATAATTATAATTAGAGCTGTGAATTTGTAGGAAAGTGCATTTTTTTTTTTTTTTTGGTAAAACGACGTAGCTTTATAAGTATATAATTTGAAGTATTTAACAACAAATTCATTTACAAAACTTTTATTTTGCATTTTTTTACGTTTTTAATTTGTTTGCCTTTTTAAGTCATATTTTCCTTTTTTAGTTCATTTTTTGGTATTTTTAATAAAATTCTATTAATTAACATCTTTGAGAACCTTTTAAAAAATGTTTCAAGCAAATAACATTATTAAAGAATTAATAAACTTTAAAATCAAAATCAAAATTCAAATTAAATCAATTTTTTATTAAATAAATAAATTTGTATGCATATAATATATTAATATCAATATAAATATAAAAATTAGATTAAAAACCAGTTTAAGTAAATTTTGTACTGTAATTTTTAACATTTTAAATTCATTTTTAAGGTTTTTTAGTGCATTAAATTCACAGTCCTAATTATAATGAAATACTCGTATTTAAGCTACATCTCAGCTATTTCAATGAAAACGGGCATAATATTTACTCGTTTAATTATACTCTGTGCTCTTGTAGGTTATTTTCACTGTAAATGTAAAAAATATTTTAAATAAAAAAATATTTCTCGATTTTCATGAGCTGCAGCTTGCATAAACAGCAACCACCTGTCATTATTTTAAAAATAAATAGTAACAAAACTGGGAATAGGCTTCTACTGCAAAGCATAGGTTTTGAAAATGAACAAACGATTCTGATTTATGGAGATCGACAATTTGAGCATATAATGCTTATCAAAAATAATTATTATACGTGTATAAGATAATACATAACATCATAAAATAATATATGTATATATAAACTATTAAATTCCTAGCTCGGTATTCCGTTGAAAAACTAAATCACGTAGAAAAAACTGCGGTCGATCACCATAACCTTATACAATACAGATAAATGTTAGGTATTTGCATTTTACCTTTCATACCAAAATAAGAAATTTAATTATTATTATCATATTATTGTAATATTTTCTGTTATTAAATTCTAATATGTAAATTGTGAAGGTTTTTTCGAGCAATTTTTTCATTTTATATTGGGTATATTTTTAAATGTTATAGGCTTATGCCTTATAGCCTTTCGATATAATCTTATCCGATTTCCAGCTATAATATATGCGTGCTGATTTCAAGCAGACCTTTAGTTCTAGAGACGCAGATCCTTGGGGGCAAGAGGCAATGTCTCCCCGCCCCCCCCCCCCCCACAGACTCTGCCATACAGGTAAATTCTAGGATGTCTGATTTTGGCACAATACGGTACGCACATGGTATTGCTCATCTCCCCCCTCCACTACGTAAATATATTCGGCATCCGCGTCTGAGTTTTAATAGGAATTTTTAAATTTTCAAAACGCCACTGACGGCACACTTATTATACTTAATACTTCAGCGGCGTAGCCAGGATTTTTTTCGGGGAGGGCTGATCAATTTTTTTTAAAAATATTTTTCATATGTTTTTAACTAATTTTATAAAATGTAATAAAATATTAAAATTAATACTTATTTATACGCTTATAAACACTTTGAAATCCTATTTCTATATACTGCTAAGTGCTAACGAATTTAGGCTCATAAGTTACATTCATTGTTTTTATAGTAATACAGGTAAAATGTAAAATGCTATTTTTGGCGGTCCCTTTAATTATAATTGATTATCGTGTTTAATCGAAGAAAAAAACAATATTATCACAACATTTTACCATATTTACTACTGGAAATAAATAAATGAATGTATTTTTAAAACTTAATACCTAGCAAGATGAGTATTTTTAATAAAATACTGCCATATTGTGCAGCTCTATAATGCTCGGCGATCGTTATACAAAGGTTTATAATTACTAATTAGGATCTATGATTTCCAGTATTATCTCCCATGGTAGTTTTGTTCATGAGCGATTAGATAGGCTAACAAAATAATACGAATTTAAAATCAATAAAATGGAATTTAATGATTTTGCAGTGACTTTCATAGACCATGAAAATATTTTATAGATTTTCTTATAAATACTCCCCTGTAATACTTATATGTGTATATTTCAGCCTACAGGGAATTGGTTTGTTGGAATAATTAGGTTTAATTGTATTATATTTTTGTCATGCGTATAAAATACGAAATTGTATTAAAATAATATAATATACGCAGTGTCTTGTAGTAATAAAAAAATAACAGTCATATAACATAGGTATAGTTACGATAACTGGCAGATAAGTATCGAGAAATGTGTTTAAATAAAATGTTCAAAACTAAAAATATGCAAAATTAATTTTCGTGGATGCACCATAATAATAATAATAATAGGTATATATTATATGCGCATTATTATAAAATGGTGTGGCCGCCGTCGACATGCAACAGACAGACGGACCGTCGACCGGTAGACCGGAAACTCAGGTCTCCGGAATGCGCGCGCGTTCGCTATGGAAACGTATAATTTGGCGAATGATATTATATACGCGATGCGGATAACGTATTGTTTTGTACGATATTATAATATTATTATTGTTATTATAATGAACGCGCGCGGCTGCCATCGTCGTCGTCCCGAGCACGTCCTGCAGCGCGCTAAGACATCGTCGTGGGGTCGACGGCGGCGTACGTTGAATAGCTGGACGAGTTGCGTGTGAGTGCGGGGAGGAGGGGGAAGGGGCGTGATGTCGAAAAGGATGCATCGAGGAAACAAGGATTAATGTAAAAATAATATTATTATTATTATTAATCATTTATTATATACTTTGATGCGTGAGATACGGGTAAGAAGTACACCTATACCTAACTCAAACCTTATAAAATTACACGTGCGAGTTTTTCGTTTTATTGTTTTTGCGACTACGCAATCGTTTGCGGATAAAAATCGTGCCGAATGATTAAATTTTTATTATTATGTACGTACGCAGTATTCTGTCTACGTACATACATATACACTCGTGTATAATATTATATTCTTTAGGCCTGTTTATTTTTCCATCTCTCGCAGCACCACTGTCCGTTTCCTCTTTCACCCGTCGCGCACAACATTCCACCGGTTTTTAATAATATAATAAAAAATAAATAAATAATATAAATGTTATATAATACAATATAATATATGTATATATATGCGGGGATTAATTCCTTTCCGTTTTGATTGTTTAGTGCGTATAATATATTATAGCAGTCGCGTCTTCGCCGTTTCCTATTCGATAAGAAAAACGAATGATATTAATTATAATTTTTCATTTTCATATTTTGGTGCATGTTACGTAAGTATAGTATTAATGTAGTATAATATAGTAGGTATCTACACTATACCGACCATATCTGCTTTGTTACAATTATTTTTAACAACGTGCATCCCACGGGAAAATCGGCGAAATTACGCATTTCACAAAATTACGTCTTGTACGTGTTAATTTGTGATGATGAAACCTGTACAAATAATGTTGACTACAAAAATACATAATTCTTCTATCGTTTTCTATACTCATATATTTTTCGGGCCACAGATGACTGGCGGATAAGAAACGGTTACGTGTTTAAGTATTATTCAAAATAATATCTTATACCTACCTATTTAGTATATATACAATAATTAATTATATATTTATTTAATCACATCGAGTAAATATATTATTTATATACCATACAACTACATGATACAAGAGGTAAATTGTTATAGGTTATACGTTTCTATCTGGAATTAAAATAAGTAGGTATACGAAAGTTTCAAAAAAATACAGGCTACATACATAAACATTCTTGTATATTTCTGTATACCAACAAATTCCCCTGCTTGGGGACGTATACAAGGAGTTTTTAGAAGTCTACCCCTTTCCTCGATATTTTAAGAACATTTATTAATATGTTTTTACACAGTACCAATTTTGGAAAGTGGTTTCTGGCTTTATAAAAAAGATATTAATTAAATATTTTCATTTAATTATCAAATAATAGTTACAAAATAGTGTTATAAAGTAATTTAATAAAATCATTAAATATTTATTTTGAAGCTATGTTAACTTCTCATTGTGCAAATACAACCTTACTCCCCAATCAAAAATAACAAATTGTATTGTGTGAGCGCTTGTACCTACCACTTAAATCAGAACTATGACTGACAACTTATTATAATGTATGATTGGTGACGCCAACATTTCTTTGTTTTCTGTGATTTAAAAACTCCCTTTTAATCAACAGTCATTGGAATCAAAACCTCTATAAATAGTAAAGACGATTATTTTATCACCCAACGTCTATGTCGACAATGAACTTCCTGCAATATCGGTAACCTATATATGTATTATATTTTTAATTTTTTGAAAGACTTGACATGTCTGATGTTCCATATTAGGTATATATATGCATACAAATTTTATAATCTCTTGTAGAGGAGCTTATCATCACCCCATATAAAGAGTTGTATTTTCCCCTCTTCTAATTGCCGACCAGAGGATATATTTATTATGATTGTTGTTGTTTGTTAGTTTCAGGCCGAACGTTGTTGCTTTTAAGCAAAAGCGTCTTGGCAAGCGATGTACTATTAAAACGTTATAATTGTCGTCGTCGTGAATGTCTTCTTCTCCTAAAAATCCAGTTGTATAAATGCAGAGAGTTTATTTTCGGATTCACGGTCGCACGGCGGCGGCAGCACACCTATATAATCCGAGAAAAAAAAGGCGCGTTGAACGATGACTTCGGTAGGAGATTATGATTACCTATTACTTATTATTATTTTTAATTTAGAATAGCGAACCACCCCTTTTAGCAGTGAGCACTCGGAGGGTGGGAACGATATGGATATTGCCGCCACAACGCATCTTATGACATTATACTGAAAAAAAAATTAATAACGATGAAACAAAGTGGTCGATAGGTAGGTACCTAATTAAACTCGTGCGCTGCACACGATGCATACCTTATAAAATATTGTACGCGTACGTTATTATTATACAGCGCAACACGGATAGAACCGACGGTCCGATTATAATATAATTAGATTATAATCGTTTGCGATGTTTTTGAAAATGTTCATATTAGTTTTTTTTCTTTTAAACGATAATTCATTATCTCTTTTTTACTCATTTCCTCTCATCCACTCTCTCTCTCTTTCTACCATTCAGAATGTTTAGTTTTTCTACAGACGCGTTGAATTACCGCACCGCCGCCGAAGAAGCCGGTTGCCGGATTGTGCTGCAATGCCGGCGGCCACGGGAGATTTATATTGCCTGGGGGGCGTGCCCCCGAGCTCCGATGCGCAGCTAAACAACATATATACTTATGCGGTTTGTGTACATACATATAACATGTATTATATGGTCTTGTAATTAGTTGTGTGTAGGGTTTAAGGAAAAAAAAATGAAACACCTATACCTAATATTATACGCACCTAATATAATATACGGTTTTCTGATGCAGCGCGCGCGGTATAGAAACACGGAGAAGTAGAAACAAGGGAAGGACAGTATGGCGGTGTATGGTGGCAGAGTAAAAAAATGTAATTAATTTCAAAACGATTTTAGTTCGGAGGAAAATATTATAGACCATGATCGCGAAGGTGAGAGACGGTCCGTGTATGTGGTGCTGTACACGATCTGTTGTAGTTACTGGTTCCTATTTATTGTACGGTGTATATACACACGTACATACATATATACTGTGCTGTGTACGACTATACGGCGGTAATTATATTATATATATATATATATTTTTTTTTTAATTATATTATATTGATATTACTATACGGCCGGGGCAATCCTTTTATTTCCAATAGACACCACTCTGCTGCAGTAGATATATAACGACTTTTGGCTTTCCGTGTACTAGATATTATTATATTGTTTATTATTATAAAATCATTATTCGTTTCTCTACATAATATAGGCAGGTACGTATTATAATATAGTATATACACATAAGAGAGATTATATCGTCGGACCGTGGTGTACGTCCCATTTGACTATACGGACTAATAAAACTGTGTACATATAATATATATGTGTGTGTGTGTGTGTGTGTGTGCGTGTGTGTGTGTGTTTTTATTACCTAACATTATAATTTATATTATATATATTTATTGTATACACATTATAATACATGACGTTTACCCGATGCGTTCTCTGCCGTCCTTGTCCTTCCCACCCGCTTGTCCACAGTCGCCACTTTTACAGCGGCAGCAAAGAAAAACGGACGCGATTTGAACGTCGAGTCGTTCGAAAAATTGCTCCGCACACTTTCAACATTCCCACGCGGCATTTAGGTTACTTATTATAATGTCTTAAAATATTTTCTCATCCGTACCCATATTATAGCTGGTGTATAAACGAAAACAAATTTCAAACATTTTTATGTAATTATTTTTTTTTCGCAGTAGTTCGTGTATGGACACTTAGAGGTTTTCTGCAGGTTATCTATATTCTTTATGTTCAAATAATGTATAGTTTTATTTTTTTCTTATTATAAGATTAAATATACATTATTATTTATCACACGACGATCCATATAATATATAATACCATTTCGATTTTTGACCCAATCGTTACTCGTATGAATACGTTTAAATTAATTGCAATATAAATTATAAAGTATAATATATATATATTTTATATATCATGAATTAATAAAATTGGATAAAATATAATTTTTTGTTTTTAATCGATATTATTTCCGCGTTCGAATTACAGAATAATAATATAAAAGTAAAATACATCGATATTCCATCAGCCCAATTATCAGATATCATATTTAAACCGGATGTTTGTAGACGGCATATGAATATTAATTCGTGCTTCTTTTTATAGGTACATATGTTATATCTATGTACATTGTATATAAATATTTGCAATTATCCTGCTATGGTATCAGATACAAGTCCATTTATGCCATATAATATACTACATAATATTATGTTTTTTATTTTATTATATTTGTATAATACATAATACTACATATATTATATTCTCATATATTCTCATATATAAAAGTATATATTATTATTTTAAACTTGAGCAAATTAGGTATCTTTAATTTTCACAATGATAATGAGGATTGAAAATGTGTTTTTGAGAAAAAATCTAAAAAATATCATACCTAACCTACCATCATGTACGTTTTGTTTCTGTATTTGAAAGAATTCAACTACCAAGTAATTTCTATTTAGTTTATTATCAGTTAAATCAAAGATATGCCATTTCTATAATAAATTAAAATATTCGTTTATCAGAGATATTACATTGACTTATTTGAATTTGTTCTAATATAACAACTTACACTGACTGTCTTTAATATATATACAATTATTTTATTTTACTTAAGTATTTTAAACGTTTGTAATCGTAAACCTATAAATCATGACATAATATTATCATGAAATAATACAATTAAAAAAAAATTATTAATGTTAAAAATAACATTGTATTATGCGTCATCGTTAACTTAAGTGACTAATTAATTTCAAAATATACTGAACTATTAGATATACAAGTTTAAAAAAATACATTAATATTGAAATCAACGATTAATATCACGACTACACGGTTACGTTAATACTTAATATACTTAATAGATGTTTTCTTTTCTTATTATAACGCAACATATTAATATTATTTTTCCTTTTAGATGCATATTTTCAAAATGAGTAATATTGAAGTATTTTTAAGAATATAATATGTGCTGAACTAGACATAAATTAAAGAGAAACCATATATCGTGATACATGCAATATATCTGATATACATCGTATTTCTCACTATAGCATGGCAGATTACACCATTAATATATTATATAAATTATATAATTCTCAAGAATAATATAGGTAAATTGTCGAAAATTTACTGCAAAAACCGAAGAAAAATAATCGATAAACTAAAATAAATAAACGTCTATAGACGTCTAGTTATGTATATATGTTTTTTTTACGTTGAAACATTTTCATCCCCGATATTCAATAAAAAAACTTAAAATAAACTAAATGTTTGAAATTAACGGGAATTATAAAAGTCACTAAAAAATATAATCTGATTATCATTATAGTTACCTATTTTGTAAGCAGTGCTTGTTATATTTTTATTCAAATATTATTGGTCTGCGGGTATAAAATTCTTCACAAAAAATCCGATTTACTCAACTGGAACTCATAATCAAATATTCCGATTATATTATACTCGTCAAAGACGAACGGTATTTTGATAAATTAATTTAAATAATTGATGATTCAGCACTCCTGTTTCGTGTGCTTGAAATTATTTGGGTTTTGTAACAACCTATGTAATTCCGTATTATAATACCCATATATAAGATACAGTATCTGTCATTTTTATATCCCGAGAAATAATCGCGTAAATGATATATTATTTAATCGATTCGAATTGTGGTCTAGTCATCGTATTACCATAATACATGGAAAACTGCTAAAATAAAAATAAATGTTAGTGCGTATCAATTTGAATATCTCTCGCGGTAGACAACCTCTATTTATATATTATAATATATAATATATAGGTACACAGCCAGTAACAACGAGTTCTGTTAATGGTTTCGTTTTGTTTTTCCTGCATAATTTCTTATAAATATTGGTTATCAAAATATGTGATATCGGATCGCAATATCAAATATTAATTATTACCTACACGTATTATATAGGTAATATAATAAAAAAATTTGTGAGTGTACATAATAATAAAATTTATGATTATTGTTATACGCATGTTTATTGTGCCACAATAATAATATTTGTGTCCAGCGGAAGTTGATGCTATTTCATGCATAGGATCGTTCGTTTTAACTTTTAAACAAATGCCATTAAAATATTAAAAATCAAATGTCAATTGGCCGACCCTCCTCGTTAACCTTGCAATACGCGTATTATTTCTTTTATCAGCTGTACTTAGCGAACTCGTATCAATGGTTACATCGCTTCAGTCCGACACCCATTTATAAGAAAACACCTGTACCTACATAATAGTATATCCATGTGACCCATCTTTTTATACGATAACAATGCCACTGATATATAAATGTATAAAAAATAAAACTATATAGGTTTAACGTGTATAATATTATGTACATGAACACACATAGGTTTGCAGAGTGTGAAATGCTAATGTCAGTTATTTATTTAATTATTATTGATATGATATTGTTGTTATGTTATTATTATTGTAGTCTATTGTGTTTTCTTTCCACGCGTTTAATTACTATTTTTTTTACTTAATATACACTGTATAATAATATATATTATCATACTACATATAACGTCGTGTTCATTTTTAGGTAGTCCTGCCCCTTGTCCGTATAAAACGATAATAATAATATACGTATACACCATTTAACAACGAAATGCGTACAACGCATGATTCATATGCGCGCTAGTGTCGTAATTATCCCGGCCATTATTTAATAGTAATTAGCGGTCCGCTTAAACGAAATCGCTCGTTATTGGTTATAGTTGTTTTTTTCTACAGAGATTTTTCCACTTTGTGTAATGGTCTAATGTTTATAATACATAGGTATTATCGAATATAATACAATCAAGAACAGGCTCAACCCACAATTGGATAGACTGAACTCCTCCTTCGAATTTTTTTAATCAACTTTCTATTTTCAAACTTGAACAATTTTGAATATTTCCACGATGGCAATGAATATTGCCAATGAATAACTCAACTGTTAAGTAATGATTATATGTAACATTTACTATAGTCTCATCTAGAAATTTGTGGCGCTGTTGCTGTACGTAAATTATTGACACCACATCAAATGCCACCACAACTATTTCCACTACGAAAAAAAAACTTAAATTTTCACGGGACTCCTAAATATGGTTTAATTCCACGCAAGAATACTAAATTTTTTTTTTTATCATTATTTATTAATTAATTATTATTATTCATCCTTTATGGAGTAAAAAGTTCCATCAAACCTTGACTTTTGTGTACCTTTTTTAACATTTATTGTTATTTGACCTGATATACCATCATACATTTATATTGTACTATGCAAATATTGTACATGGTACATTTCAATTTTAATGAAACTTATCTAGTGATTTCTTGGGACTATATAAATTATTATCAAAAGGGTTAGGGATAGATTTCCGGGTAACCATTTCATTTCCCTACTCCCTTCAGGTATCGGATTTCCCACATACATACCACACACGGGGTTATGTAAGTCTGTAATATACTGTATAGCTATACCTTATACGTACCCTATCATCCAGATATGGCTAATACCCGTATGGTATGATTGCAGGCGTTGCAGCTCGACCTAATCGACCTCTGCGGGTACTATTAGAAGAAGCTTGAGGCACCCGAAGTCTACTGGTTATATTGGCTTTATAGTACATACACACACATTATACAGTGTACACTATAAAGTATATATTCACATTCCAAAACGTGATCTAGAAAACCTATTAATATCGGGAAATCGTAAAGTGTCAATTATTCTTTATTTATTCTTTTTCGCTTATTCCATTAAACTCGGACGTGGTGTCCACATATTATTGTATTGTCTTTATCTTACAATCATACAACATTGCAAATTCAAATTTAACTGAATTTATTAAATATTTTGATAAATAGTACATTTTACTAATTAAACAATTTAAAGATAAGAATATTATTTGATCTATTTGTGTTCATTTAAGATTTTTTTAATATTTTAATTTTAAATCGAGATAAATATGTAAATTATTAAAATATAAAAATTCTTAATATTATACTCCCATTAAATTAAAATACTAAAAAAAAGCAGGGAACACCGACTTAATTTTACTATCTTCCCTTTAAATTTGGTAATCAATTAATCAGATAGTTCACTGTAATGATAAAACTAGCAGCACAAATTCTACTGAACACAAATTTAGTATAGGTACCTATATCGTACGACTGTAAAATGCATCCAATATCTAATACAGGCATTTGGAATAATTATGTTTTTCAATATTATGAATAATCAAAGCTTAGGTATAGATCCTGATTCTTGGGTTAATAATATAATTTACTATATTAGTTATTAGAGCTTTAACTAGTTCAACTTGAATATTATTAGCTATTATATTTTTACGAGTATTGAAATATAAATTGTACGTTGATGATTTCTTTATTTATTAAAATTTATGAATTCTGCTTTTTAATTGTTGTAATTAATAATAGTTAACCCCTCAATTTTATGATAGTAAGTATATTTTATTATAATTTTCATTTTTCTTTTTTCTAGTTTCTAAATAAATTAATTAACGGATTTCCTTTTCGCACTACATAAACCACATACAATGTAATTATTAAAACAACTAAAATGTGTAGATAAGAAGATATAAACATGATAGTAATAACTAAACTGTGTATTTTTCACAACAAATTTTTCTTAATTACCTATTAAAAATGAAAAATAAACTAATTTAATCCACATGCTGTTACCAATATTGCTTATAATACAGTTAAACTTACTTAAATAGGTCATGTAATAATAGTTAACATGTTAATAATTGTAAAGATTATGATATTGACATACCTAAAGCATATAATATTATTATAATAGCAGTCTAGCATATATTTACTATAATATTATAATATATTGGATACTAAAATGATTTCCAGTACAATATTACACGATATTCATAATATTATGTTAATACATATAATTAATAAAAATATAAAATTTTATATTGTTTTGTAAAAATTAAAATATAACCTAAATAACAACCTAAATGTTAACATCACACGTCACATTACTCATATTAGACTACCATATGTCTTGTAAGTTTATACTTTGTATCAAGAAACAATCTAAACAATTTCATAACAAATTTCAAATTACATAGAAAACAAATTGTCCTTTACAAAATAGGAACCAAAGCGTCAACAACTACCTAGTGATATAGATTGAAACCACTACATTATTATCAGTTTGATAGTTTATAATATGTACGAACCAAAGCCGTGTCTAACAGGGAGTAAAGGGGGCAACTGCTCCCGGTGTCATAATTTTCATATGTTAAGAACGGCATCAACTATTTTTAGTATCAATAACCTATTATTTGGAAAATTTATTTTGCCCTCCGGCATCTTTAACTCTTAATCCGTAGCTAATACTAACTGGTTCCTATGTGGTTTACAAGTAACAGACGCAATAGATTCAATAAAATTTCATTTCAATAATAAAACTATGTTAAAATTAGCTTTATCAATCATGGTTAAAAATGTATTTTATATTAAACCGACAACAGTTTCACACATGTAACTAATGAATTCATGTATAAGCATTAAGTTATAAATTATAATACATAGGTACTAATAAAAAAGGTGCATAATATCAAATAAGTTTAAGTTAATTAAAATACAAGTAATAAAAAATAAAATTAACGTGATGTACTGGTATAAATTTACAGAATATAGTGTTTACTGTTTATAGTATACTGTTTACATTATGATAGGTATCTTTTAAATATAATAAAAAAAAATATTTGGATGGACAGAATAAAATACTGAATTAATTTTTTCATTAATTGATTTGCAACAGCATAGTATGTAATTTATTCTGAGAGGTAAATACAATTTTTACCAATATTTTTAGTGAAAAATCATAGTCACAATATTAACTAGGTACCTACGTATATATACAAATCAATGTTATCCATTACCAATATAATATCCTCTTTATATATATATTTTTTAATGACTTTATTAGTAGCATAACATTTTTAAGTAAAAAATGAGTTGAGTATTACTATTTTGAACATTAAATATTTATTTTCATGTACAATTATTTGAAATAATTTTTATTGAATAAATATATCGGTAATTTTAAGGTGCGAGTGATTGGTCACTCATTCATTACCCCCTATAGTAAATGTGGTCTATAAATAATAATAAAAGTATAGTAAGTATTTAATATTATTTATTAATTAATAATTAATATATTACTGTTAAATTACATAACGTAACAAGCAAACAGTGTTTAAAATTTCAAAAACATATAGGTCACTGAAATAATATCGACGGTGAATAGTTTAAACGATTTATTAGTTAGGTACGTAATTATATTTGTATTTTAAAATGTGTACACATATTTCCTTTATAAATACGGTTTTAATATGAGTGACCAACATAATTATAATTTATAGCTGCTTCATTGCTATAAATACGTGTTTTATTTTAGTTTAAAAAAATAATAATAAAAGAATAATAAAACAGAATGCGGCATGAAAAAAAACTGTTTTGCCAGTCGGTAAGTAGAGTGGTCATGGGAAAATATGTCCCGTGGTGGGCCATTTTTTAATTAATTCCTCGTATTGTATATTATTGTGTGTATGGAGTACCTACCTATCCGCCTCCGGGGTGAACATATTCTCCAGTTCTTATTCAGACACATCAATGTCCGTCTCGATTATAAATCTTAAAATAAAATCGAATACCTTATATCATGTTCCTTTTGTGTGTCACTGGTCGCCGTGCAGTATACGATAGTCCCCAGAAATGTATAAGTGTATAATATTTCTGTATGACTTATGCTATGATATTAGTACTTACACTAGTACATGAACATGTAGGCTGACAGTTGGCACAGATAAAAAGAAAACTGACACATATCACACCTTGTGTGTGGGCCTTGCAGAAAACCAACAGTTATTGACATGTTTGGGTGTATTATCCTTTTTAAAGGTAAAGACGTGTACATGTCATCGATGTTTTCAAGAAATGAACAGGCACCCCGCTGATCTAAGAAGTTGAAATCTACAGAAGGGTTGTTCGGACGGTTTTGTGTATGTATGTATATTGTATATTATATTATATATATATAAGTTATTTGTTTGGTACGTGATTAATGTAGGTATACCGTATACACTATACATGTATAAAATAAACCGAGATTTGGTTTCCGGAATTCCAAATAAATACACTGGGAGATAAAGGGGAATAGGTAAAAAGAAAACCTTGATAAATGCAATTGAATCGATTCTGTAGCTCAGCATTGATCTTTGTAAATATAATATATACATCTGTATTCACTACTCATACTTCATATTAGGTACTATAGATATGAATGATATGATGACGACAGAGTAAGTAAATTATATATTTATGTATATATAAGCAAAATGATTCACCAAGCATACTCAACCACATTTTTTTGTAATTTTTAAATAAATATAATTTTACAAGGACTACATTTTTAATACATAGATATATTTTTAAGGCAATTTGAGCAACTTCTTGTAGCAAACTTCTTTTCAGATCAAAACCACAATTTTTTATTGAAAATTGTTGATATTTTAAACAATTTTTAACAAAAATATTTAATTGACAATAATCAATTTTACTGTTAATATTTGTCTATACTTTAAACAATTTTATGACTATCGTGGACTTCTGGATCCCCTACCTCCTGCAGCAGCTTGTCTATCTAAGCAGAAATTGAATAATAATCAGTAAATAAATATTATATTTATTGTTTTTTTTATGATTGAAGAACATGAAAAGATGGAAATATGAAATTGAATACATTTTATACAAATTTATACATTTTTAAAACATGAAATACTTTTAAATTATACCTGTATACTGTATAGTGTATATATTAATGTAATAATTTGATATATACTATATATATACAACAAAACATCAAACAGATATGATGTAATTACTTATAAACAATAAAGGCGCATAATTAGAATAATGATTATGAAAAATATAATCAAATATTAACTAAAATAGAATAAAAAAATTAAAGCAACTACTTAAAAAGGATAGGAAAATTGCAAGCCATAATTTAAGTTTTTAGGTGCTGTAAATTATCTATATTTTTCATCTGATTCTGAAATCACAACGAAATAAAATAGATTATGTATTAATAAACAAAATTAATATTTTATATTGTGGCATAAAAATAATTCAACAAAACTTCATAACATTGGCTTTTTGTAATACATCAATAATAGGTATTATTATAAATTATTAACATTTTTAAACAAAATTGAATTTATTTCTTAATTATCTTTATGTCTTAACCTTTCATCAAAATGTTTTCTCATCCCTGATAAAATATTTATTAAAGTATTTCAATACAAGTAGGTACCTAATTTTTCAGTACCTATCTATGTAACAAACTAACAACTAAAACCCATTTATAATTTAATAAATTCTATAATCATAATTCCAATACCAACAAATCGTACAACTACATATTCATTAAAAATTCTCATATATCTTAAGAAGTGGTAGGACACTCTAAACCGCTATTACAACTCCTCAATATAGCGTGTTAAGCGTTTTTTATTTTCCTATACTAAATGCATATAAACAAGTAAATAATTAAAACAGTGATAACGTTTTTACGACGTAAACTCTAAAAAATCGATACACAATACTCGACCCATCATTGTAGCTGCAATTTAGTATAACAATAACAATAAAATAATGCCTAAATATTTCATATGTTGAGTTTGAATGTCGTCTACAATTTTAACTAAAAATTATTACATACAAATATACAATTGGCCTTCCATATTTCAAACGTTTTTCCTAGAGCCGAGTTCCCTTATTGTTATCATGTCTGAAGTTAATGAACCTTTTGACCTTCTTCATTGTTTCATAATAACAATTATTATCGTGGGAGATGATTTTTTTTAAAAATATTGAACGTTTTAATTGAAATAATAAAAATGTATACTCTATACTACTTACTAGGTAACATATTAAGTTTTTCATAAAAAAAATTAGCCAAATATGTAACTGTTTTAAATCAATTCTTAAAATATTTCATTATTTCCCACGTTTAAATATATATATATATAGGTAATACTAATTAAATTAGATACCAACGTTTCAATTAGTTTACGATTTTATGAATATCGTGCATTTATATTTTAAATTTTAAATCGATGATACCTATACCCTTTTATTTTATTTTGTGATATTTTTTTTTTTTTCATAACTACCTATATGTTTTTTAAGTATCATCTGTATAAATTTAAATTATAAATTTATTTAAATTATTACATAATTATATTATGTCCTTTATTTCCTGGTTCTATCTGTTTTTATAATCAAAAGATAATACAATTACTTTATAATCAACTCGGTTTTCATAGTTATTAGTTACTACAATATATATAATGTAGAACATTACAAAGATTAAAGAATAAACTAATCAAAACTTAAAAATATATGCAATTAAGTACGTTAATTGAAGTCTGCATAAGAATGGCCTAACCATAACAAATGATTATATATACATCAATAATGTACAAAATGATTAGGTACAAAATTATCATTTTAAACTTCACGTTTCGAATTATTGACTGTATTTTTGGTAATAGATTCCCGAAAGGAAAACACACAAACCATTTCGGGCAAGTTAATTAATCATAATTACTATCATTACACATACAATAAGCAGGCAGCAGTATTGTTTTATTATATAGAGGCCATCTCGGACTACACATATCATAACGGTATACTGGATAATTAGTGAAGTATCTAGTCTCCATAATACATTTGAAGACTTGAGTTTGAGATACCAAATTTTAATTAGTCTAGAGTTCATCGAGCTCTTTGAATTTTATTATTTTATATTTTATATTCCACATTTCGAATAATTATTAACTTTTTTAAATAATAAAAAAAAAACACATAAAAAATTTAAAAAGACAATTGAGTTACTGCGATAATTGTATATAATATTTAATATAGTTGAATATTATTATTCTAGTATTGAGTACCATTTTAAATAGCTATCAAAACTTAAAGTATTTTATTGTGGGTAGGAAACACCATTTTTTAAGATATCGGTTCCGCTTTTTTATTTTTAAGGGGTAGTAAAAAATATGGTGTTTTATAAAAAGGAGCGTGTAAATCATATTATTAAACTGACATGATATATGCACGTTCTATAAAAAGAACGTCCCTGATGGCCGTGCTGAAATTTATTTCGTCATAATTAATAACCGAAAGGGTTTTTTTAAAGTTATGACGTCTGTTACCCCTTCTGTTGGATTTAGATAACCGTGAACAGGAAAACACATGGCCAGGAAACTAAAGGGCATGTTCTAATATCTTTCACGTTGGTCCGACCACGTACCATCATATTTATTACTATTGAACATTATATGGAATGAGAAATAGGCTTATTTTTAATTGTGAAACATACCTACATCAATTAATTATATTTATATTAATTTAAGAAGTTCTAGATGAAAAAATGAATTTTTACAGTACAATTCTATTTTTATTTTTATTTTTTTTTTTCAATACAAATTTACTTCTTTTATGTTTGTAAAAAGATAATAGAATATGTGGGACATGGGTGTAAGAACTGTAACATCTTATTAAATTTCTTTAAAAAAAAATTATTTTTTATTTTTTTGGAATTATTACTAAAATAAATTATTAAATAGCGTTTACCTAATACTATTTATAATCATTAGATTTGATTTTAATACAATTAATTTAAAAGAACTTAGGTATATAATAAAATTCTAGTACAATAATAACTAAGATGGACTGATTTACGCACACTAATTATATATACCTATATATCATTAATTAAACTAAATAAATCTAGGAACTAACTATACAATTCTGAGCGAAAGAAATGGGTGAATTAGCATCTATATTTTCAAAGATTTTTATGCTATATTGGAATTATATTATTATTAGTATAATTTTTTATTCAGTAGTTTGACCTAAGTTTTTCAAAAAACATTTGAAACATATTTATAAATAAAAACCAACGTAGCCTAGAATATGTAATATTGTAATACGAATGTATTCTTAGTTTAATATATTTTGAAATATAAGTTTTGTTTTAGATAATTATACAATTATTTACATCGTAGTGAAAAGTATTTTTTGAATATAAAGGATGTATTCAATATATTTTATAGTCTTTAAATTAATTGATTAATTAATTAATAATATTATACACAAACCCTATTAAATCTTTATAAAATACCACACATAATATGTATATTATATTCAATCTATAAGATCATAAAATTATGTTATCTTCAATTATTTAAAATAATCAGTTGTATTTAACTAGTAGCAATACGTCAGTAATACTTATATCTTCCTTCATACTAAAGTAAAAACAAAACTTTATATTCATAATTTATTATGGCTACAGCATAAGTATTAAATATTATTGCTTTAATATACTTAAACTTTATAATCTTCGCATTTTTTTAAATAATAAATCCATAAATAATTTTTTATCTGTGATTTGTGTAGTTACTAGTTAGTTTTTAAGTAGAGAAGCTTCTTTAGGTATTTTGAGTTTTTAACAATGAGAAAAAATTTAAGGCCACTGTAAAAGTTAGAATGTGGAATAATTTATTAATAGTAATAACTATACTGAAATCATAGGTTAGGATAAAATATGAACATTTAAATATTTTGCTTGGTTGAAATGTATTTAGAGATAAGAGAATTCAAAAACATGTACGTACCTATTTAGTATTTATATATTATATGTATATACAGTATACACAATGTATATACATAATAGAATAATACTATACAATAATTACAATATGTAGGCTGTAATGCACATAGACCCTATAGTCAAAATCATATACCTTACATCTAATTAAAATTGTAATTAAACGATTAAAATATTTAGATAAAGTAAATCATAAATACATAGTAATTAAGCTTAATATTATGTGTATACTTAATATATCGTAAATTCACTACTTATTACTTATAAGTTATTACTTACTTATTTAGTAATACCAATAGATACTCATAATTTATATTAAATGTTATTGAAAGCAATTTTCTCTAAGTCTTTTATAATTCTGATTTTATTTTCTATAAGTTGTTACGTGTTGTACTTATTTTTATTATTATTATTATTAATGATAATAATTTATTAAAATTTTAAATTGTCTAAATAAAACTGCATTTGTTACAACTATTGAACTATAGTGTACAATTTTATTGTTCTCAACAATTGTTATTTTAAATTATAAATTTAAAAGTTATGAATTATTACTTTAGTTCCAACATAATGAATGATAAATAAATGATAATGTGTACATAAATTGTACCTATTATTTTTTAAAACTATATATTAAAATAAAAGTTTAAAATGTTCATAAATATAATGTAGTAATTAAGAAATATTAGATTTTTTTCTGTATTCATAAATAATTGTGTTCCTATTATAAAAAAAAGTGTGTAATACGAGGTATTCATAAATTTATCATTTATATTTAGTATGATAAAAATTAGAAGATTTTCGATTTTAATTCATTCTGATCAAAAAACCAAATTTTAACCGAATAATAGGTATCTGGCACCTATTCCAATGGAAATAGGAAGACGTTTGAAATATAAATCCCTTTATGTCTAGTATAATTTTCATTGATTTTAACATAATATCATCTGCCAAATTGATATGTTTACATACACCAAGCTATATACATATTATACGACACTGCGTACACACCTTTTTTCATTTGAAATGTAATGTTAATATATATATTATGTTATTTTAAATCGAATATTTAAGAATTAAAACTATAGATGTTTTTAAGCTTTATTTTAAATGTATACGGATAAAAATATTGTCATAAAAATTATTTTTCCAAAAAAATCATCTTGTTAAAATTATATGAAATAAATACATATAATGAGAATTATGTGAAAATGAATAAATTGTTATGACATTACATTTCCTCAGTAATAATAACGTAAAAAAAAACCAATTTTAATCTTAAATGTTTTTTTTTTGCTATATAATTAAACTTGAATAATAAATTAAGTTATTCACAATTTTTTGTTAAAATGATTAGTGTAGTGAAAAAAAAATATATATAATATGTTTTTTCAAAAAAAAAATGTTAATTAAAAATTAAAATTAATTTGTTCTAAATAAAACAACTATTTCAATGTATTGCAGCTAATAATCAAATCGTAACAATTATGTCATCATTATTGCCTACCTATTAATAATGTCTGCAATATGCATTTTTTTCTGTGATTTGGCAATAGTAATATCTAATTGAATATTTAACATCGATAAATATGAAGGCAATATCTATTATAGGTATGTATTGAGTTCAAATTGATAACAAAACAACACTTAACAGCGTTCGATGCTTCAAAGTAGGTACAAGTGTATATTTTCCTTAGGCTTGATATGTAATTAAATCGGAAGCAATTAAAAAATTAACTACGCAATACCCAAGCGTTATTGGTTTTCTAACACATCGCGCGCACATTCATCAGCGTTCTTAAGATCTCATTGACCGCCTGGGTCGTCGCCACAGCAGCCGCCGGCGATACCTCTTTAAATTCTTATTATTGCATCGGGATATTAATGTACATACATATATAATATTTATACGTACATAAGATACAACTGACTGTAACATTTTTAGATGTCATCGTTTTGCGCGTCACAGTGCTCAATTTGTTTTCTAATTGGATTCATAGCACCTATATATACGACATTAATACCGTCCTTATCATTTCAAAGTGGTGCCGAGACAGGGGTGCGGAGGTACTTTGTAGTGATGAATGATATTGTGATGATGTATATAAGTTACAATATATCATATTATTAATACATCATACGTATATACATCGTATATTATATTATAATATAATATAATAATAACGCGTCTAAAGAGCCTCTTGTTTAGAGCCACCGCCTCCGTCGAGTGATCTGAAATAGAATTATTAAAAAAAAGTGCGCGCGGCGGCGGCGTCGGCGGTCGCTTACAAAAGGGTTTTTTTTCAGAGTGAGTGGCCGGGGATATGCTATTGTGTGTTTGCGTATGTGAGCGTGTATCAGTGTATGTATAAAATGTGCATGTGTATACGCACGTTGTCGTCGAGCCCGCGGGGGCGACACAGGAAACGGATTTGACAAAAGGAGCGCGGTGCCGTCGTTTCGGTTGCCATGATTCAGGTGGTCCGGGCGCCCTCTCACGCGCCACTCGTCCGTCCTCGGTCTCTCCTGCATGCGCACACACACACACACACACACACACCGGCACACCGCTCGCGACCATAATAATATTACCCACATGTTCTTTCTCTGTTTCACTCATGCATCAATCGTGTTGTTCTGTTTCTTTCTAGCCGCATGCACTTGCAAGGATTTGGGGGCAACCCGATACGGGAAGACTGGAGGTTTCCGATGCTTCCGCCCCGCAAAATAAAAAAAATAAAACAGAGAGGAAAAAAAATCGTATAATGAAAAAACACACGATCGCACTCGCACACAGAATCATCGCTTCCGGTACCTACCATATTATACACACTCCCTCTTTCGTCGACGCTTACGATGCGTTTAAAACATGCATATTATTATATTAGATAAAGGGAAAAACAACCACACATTACGCACATAATATGTGTATGCGCGCGTGTGCGTGTGTATTTGTGTGTATTAGCATTTAATATTATTTTCTAAGGACCTCTTCTCCAAGAATTTAAACCTCTTAATCCACGACTAAGTGTTCGTGATGCAAAAAACTGGGGAACTTTTTCTATGTCCTCGTGGATTCTAATTAGTTTATGAGCTATAAAATATTATTCATCGTACCTATGTGATCACGGTGCAAAATAATCAAAAATATGTAATCGAGTATCGGCTACAACAGTCGTGTACAAGTATATATATATATGTAATATAGAAACTTTATTAAATGTAATGATCAACAAAAAGAACATCTAGATCAAACTGCTATCGTTGAGGGTAGTGGTCTAATCAGAGATCCATTCAATTGCTACGCAATAATAATGATGGTCCATCAAAACCGATTTTCATTTAATATATTCATAAAGAAATCAATAAGCTTTTTATAGAAATATAGGTATATTATACTCATCTTGATATCTCGATTTTAAAGTCAAAAGTCGCATATAACGTTTACGAAAAATTAATTTCTTGAAATATAATTTATTATACTTCAGAAGAATTATATATACGGTAAAATTATAGTTGTATATTGTATAATTAATTTATACAGTTATTTAATGTATAAAATGTAAAGCGATTCGCTATACTGCCTAAATTATGTTTGTTGATACCTTGGGAATTTTTAAATTATAATTATATATTATGTTGACTGAATATAATTTTTAAGTCAAGTATTTAAGTGTTCTATTTGAAGACATGTATAATATACTGTACAAGCCTGCACTGATTAACATAGGTATAAATTAAACTAAAGTCTATTAGTCTATAATATACAGTATAGACTAAAGTAACTATTAAGATTAACTAATTAATAATTAATGGCTTATGTATGAGTTGTATAATAAAAACCAGGTGTTAAAAACATATTTATATTAATGTACGAGTATATCATATACTTTGAATGAATAATAAACAACATTATTAGACAATTTGTGTTTATGAATAGTAATTTATTAACAAATAACAATATAATACCTACATTGTATCATTAAAAATAACCAAATCATAATAATAAATAATTTGTGTTTAATTAAAAAGATTTTGACCAAAATGATGAATTTATAACTTATTGGTACTTACTACTAATAAGTAATAAGCTTATGTTAACGGATATAATATTTTACACTCATGTATACAAATTGCAATTGCACGAAGTAGAGGCGCGACTATAGAAAAAAATAATACAATAAAATATTAATACTTGATAGCTATATATTATAACTATACTAATACTTATACTAATATAGCCTATATAAATCACTTTACAAACAATAATAAATAGTAAATAATTTTAGTCTGAATTTATCTGTACGTATAGATTCTTATTAAAAATAATATTACTTTTTAAATAATTTCATATAAGTTATTAATGAATATTAAATTTAAAAAAAAAATTAAGTCCAAGTACCTTTAAGTATTAATATAATATTAATTTCACAATTTTTTTTAGGTATAATAAAAATTTATACTGTACTTTATTTAAGTAGTTAACCATACTATATGCATATATTCTATAATAATTTATAAATATAGACCATAATGTTATAAAAAAATTATATTCTTTTTTAAAATTAAAACATTAGTTTATATTAAATCCGATTTTCTTCTTACACAAATAACTTGATCTAATACAATTTATAGAAAACTAAACTAGATTTTATTTTGATATTATACAATTATTTAATAAATTATTTATACGATGTGTATGAATAAATATATAAATTCCAATATTATTTAAATTAACCTAAATTATTGTATTCCTTATCACCAATCTAAGTTATCCAACCATTCTTATAAAATATGTTAAGAATAAATAATACAATTTCTGTATTGTTGTGCTATAATTATTTTATTGTTAAAGGTTATATTAAAAGAATAATACATTCGTATAATTTTAATATAAAGATTAATTATTGAATATTGATAACATCTTATTAGCACAATACAGTAAATAGAAAAGGTTAGTTGTCTGATAATTGCAAGATTTACTTATTATTATTTTTATCTACACCTATATATTATAGAACCTAAAGCTTAGGCCGTCAAAGCTACTTAGCTACGTCATCTGTTGTATAGAGTCCAAATAGTCGAGGTAGGACATTTCTAAGCCCAATTTTCGAAATTTCCTGGTAGATTATGGACCATGGTTAGTAAACAATTCCATGGTTACAACAGCCATAATACCTATTCATTAATCGCAATCACGATTAAAGATATACATATATATATATATATATATATCTTTAATCGTGATCGCAATATAAACAAAACGTGGGTACGTTTTTATATAGTCTTTGCACAGATACTGCGGTTACGGACTACATTTTGGTGACAAGCCTCATTTTTTACGCCCATCTGGATGCGGCGCTTTTGTCTTTCGTCCCGCTAAATTCACATTTCTCATGGCATCCATCCCAATTATATCGCTTCTGCCGTTGTGAATTATATTTGTATGTAATAGTAATACCGTTGTATAGACTATAGATATATTATATTATATTAGGTGCATTATATTATGTATATAATTTTATGTAAAAAATAGATTTATGAAGCATAATATATGAAAAGACGATAATACTATATATACAAATATAATTTTTAGTGTATCTCATATTTATATTATATTATTTACTTAACACTTAACATCGTTATTTTATTAGATTATTTTATCATTGTTTTACTTATTAATACTATTTTAAGTCAACTGTATAATTATATACAAAGCACATACTATGTAGGTACTTATTCGTACTTGCACATATTATTTGGAAATATTATAATATACGAGTACACTCCTGAATAACGGCCATAAAATTTGGTGTACGAATAGATTTCTATTTCTACGATGGACCTGCAGTGAGTAATAATATGTATATTATTCTTAGTTCTTACCTCGTATATCGCTTATCTCAGTGTGCAAGTAACGTCCACTTCGTCAGCCCGGAAATTACGAGGATTGAGGCTTGCAAATAATATAAGAAAAAAATGAAACTTTCTAAAAGACTTCTTTCGTCGGGAGTTTTGTAGTTCTTCACATTTCTATGATACATACCTATAGTCTATTCAAAATGAGATCATTACTCGGCGGCGACCAGTTTTCGTTCGGCGGCGGTCAGACAACACCCGTCTGTCCTAACCTACCTGTATACCTGCTATGTTGTAAAGCCACGCCCATGCGCACAACTAGGTCGCCGAGTAATGATCTCATTGTGAATAGACTATATATTATATGTACATGTATTATATTAATTTCTTAACGTAAACGGGTATAACATATTCTGACACTCGCGGACCGTGGACTTCTCGAAAACGAGTCGATCGAGATATCGAAAATAATAAGATGCGACAAATTCGTAAAAAGCATTCAGCGACGACGGTTTTCCTAATAAAACCGATGGACAATATTATATAGTTTTCCGCTCGTGGTGCTACCTATTATGCTATTGTACAATATTTGTACGAATATATAGCGGTCCATACAATTTGAGTTCATGTACCGCGGTCCATATTGGTCACGAGTTCACGACACTTTTGAGCGAATAATTACTAATCACATACATAGTGTATATATATTACATAATATAGATACCTATTACCTATATCATATAGATAATAAATATTAAGATTTTTATTATTTTATTTACGACCTACATATTTCTCCATAAGCTATAGGTGACCACGATACATTTATTGATATGTCTCTTAGGACTTAGTATAATAGTCATCTCCAGTTATATTATAATATCTAATGTCC
The DNA here is from genome assembly GCA_020882235.1 of Schizaphis graminum. NCBI lineage: Eukaryota > Metazoa > Arthropoda > Insecta > Hemiptera > Aphididae > Schizaphis > Schizaphis graminum. The sequence continues at coordinate 9,986,993 of CM037032.1, forward strand.
TTCGTTGCGATGATACACAGTCTAGTTTCAACGAATTTCAATCAAATCATTAGTGAATAGTGTATATAGTTAATTATTAAAAATTTAAATTATACAATTATAACATTATCCTTTTATAAATTTAGCAGTAATATTTATCATGTCACTTACAACTATAGTATACGCTTCATATTAATGTTATATTAATATTAATGTCCCTATCTTCTTTAAACAATTTAGACATTTAGTATAATTATAATCTGTAGTAACTATTAAGCTATGTAGAACACTTGAAATTAATATAAATAAATTTCATAGTGTAAATGCATTTAATTATTTTAATTTATACTTAAAAACGTCGATTTTACTCATATACCTATTATGTTTATAATTAGATGTAAATCTCATTAAAAAGATGCAAATCTTTTTATTATTATTATATATACTTATATTATATTTGTATTCTGTTTAGCCATTTTACCTTTCAACGGACACTTCCGTAAAGCTTTTGCGGTGACTAATTATTCCAATAGTGACAGTGAAACCAATACCAAAATTGATTGAATTAATTTTTTTCTTTTGTGGATAACTTTTTGTTATTTTTTTTTTAATAATATTAATATTATAAAATATAAGATATAACTGCCATATTTCCATATACAAACCGATTCTCATAATCTCATCCAACACCCAATTAATAAATATACCGTTGTTTGCTATAGTAATGTACAATGATCACTGTATAACAAACCCAGTATGACTTCTCAGATAGATTAATATTAGTCATTCATATAATAAATTTATTTTTATCCAATAATTTATAATTAATAGATCCATGTAAAATTTTTATCATAATATTGCTATTAATTAAATAATTAAAGTTATTGTGTACTGCATTACTTTTCAATTTTAAAGACATCTTATTTGTAATTTAGTAACAATAATACTTATTTTATATGTACTTATGCATAAGTCTCAATTTATGTACCATGTATAGTGTATACTGATAAATTATTTTTGTAATTTGTAAAATCACATTCATAAATAGATTATAAATGTACGAATTACAAAAAAAATTTTTATCAGTATACTTATTTTTAGTTAAGCTATCAATTTTAATTTTAAATATGATACCTATGCAAGGATATTTTGAGTCTTTTATAATTACATTCTTTAGTGGTGTAAGTTTACCGACAAGTACTTTTTTAATATAGGGTACTTTAAGTCATCAACCCCTTCATAAAGATATATTTTTCACGCTTGTCAAGATCCTTCATACATATCCTGTTCAATTTTAACTATTAACGTTCTTGTAAGCTCTATTTCTATAGTACTATACTTCTATCTAGGTAACCCTATTGGCTATTTATAACAGTTGAATTCCTTGGTACATCACATTCTTTTCGTTACTAAATATTGCCTTAATCGTATGTATACTATTATATACTATAATATTAATCAATAATTTTCTAAGTAAATGTTGTTGGAAAGGCTTAACACAAACTATAAATGCTGGAATTGTTAATTTGTAGAAACATAAAATAACATGTATTATATTAAATTAATTAATTAAACTGTACGTTTTATTAAGAACAAAAAAAGTGACTATTAATTATAAAATTAGATATATATATATATATATAAAGTTATTTTGAAAATAAAATAAAATATTATTGAATAAGTATCCTATAAATATTATATATAGTCGCTACTCTCTAGAGTTAAATTATATTCTGAAAATCTAAAATATAATAAAATAACCAACTAGATTTTATAGCATACGTAAGTGTCCACATTACTTGGATGTGTTTCACTTTTTTTGGAATAATATAAGCAATTTTCTTCGATAACTTTTGCTAAAGAATACTTTTTGAGTTTAACTACTTCAACTGTAATTCTAATAGGTAATTTATATAGACTAGTAGACTACATTCTACGAAATACTTTTGTACCACTAACACATAGTATTATAGTTCTATCCAAAATTTAGGCAATCGGGACATTATAAAAATAAGAATGGTAATATTTGAATAAACATTATTTATTACTAAACTTGATAATAATTATTAATTTCTTACAAAAAAAATGACATTTGTGCATGATATTATTAGCTTTATTTATGAATTATGACTATCAAATAAGATAGGGTTATCTCTAATAAAAAAAATATAGCTTTAAAGGTTATATTTACATATACTGTTTATTTTATAAATTGCATTAGTATACGTAAAAATAATCAATAATAAATATATGAATAATACGTCATACTAGAGCATCTGTAAAGTGTTTATTTGATATTTTTATAATAATAAATTAATACAAAATATTAGCTAATTAAGAATGTAATATGTGTATTACCCTTCATTTGCAATTAATTTTAATCGTGTAAAATCTTGACGCATTGTATGTTTGTAAGTAGTATTATATATTTAGGTTAAGGCGATTTATCAGTTTCCTACTAATACTTAATAGTTCCTATTATAAATTATGATTTACAGTCTAAAATACTCGATTTAATGTTGAGTTTGTTTAAAATTCACAAAAGAAAATTGATAAACATGGATTATGACCATTTAATAGCATTGATGATATCTGCACATCACGTATGTACCTATAGTGTATAGTGTATGTCTATGTCTATTGTTTATAGACTACAAGTGAAAAACTGAAAAGTAGTGTAAGTTAAATAAGCCTTAAACCAACAAAGTATATAAACTAGGTGGTAAAGATATTATACATTTATACATATACATTCATATATATTTACATAATTAAAAATACGACAATCTACTTATTAATATTACGAGTGATAATGTTTTTGTTTAATATAGGTACTAAACAAAAAATATTCGTAACATTTATTCTTTTCTCACCTACTATATAAAAACAAATAATTTATTTAACTTTAGATTTAAGGGAGGAATGTTAATAATGTAATTATTTAGATAATTCTTGACTAAAATTTAAACTCGTAGTTCAAAACTACTTCCAATTGTGATCTATATCCGTAACTTGCAAGATATCTATCATATAGATATATATGTAGTATATTTTATTATAATAAAATATATAAATATAAATGTAAAACCATTTGAACTGTTAGTTCATAAATGGCATCTATAATAGTTATGTTTTTTAATATATATATATATTATAATTGCACCTATTACATGTATTAATTTTTGATATGATTATCCCAAGTTTTAACAATTTTTTATTCCAAATATTTAGAACAATTTACAATCTATCTCGAAACAGAACCATTTTTGTTTAGCTAACGCTCATAAAATTATTTACTTTTCGTAACAAATTTATTTGATATGTTTTCAAACATATTTTTTAATTGTCTACTTTAGAATTTTATCACACCGCAATTACACTTATGTTGAATAAGTGAATAAGATAATTTAAAGTGGAGATAATTGATTATTTTAAATAGATTATTATGGTTATTATATGAATTACATTTTACTATAAAATCATAATAAGTAATATACAAAAATCAAAGATATATAACAAATGTAAAATATTACAATTTATTAATTTAATATTCATTGATGAATTTGATATTTATGGGTATGATTCAATAAACAAATTAGAGACAATCAGTTAAGGCTTGATTCACTAAGAAACAATTATTATAGTGAACATAATAAATGGAAATTACATAAATATTAAAATTAAATATGGCTTCGGAAAATTTACTGAAATAAATTTGTAATACTTACCTGAACTGGCTAAACTACTCTATAGAAAAAATTATAGTTGAATACCTTTTAGATTTTTTTATTTTTAATTAAATATAATAACTTACTTTTAAATTACAATTATGCGGTAAATATAACCAACATTATGTTTTGCAAATATTTAAGAAATCAGATTACGCTCTCTTAATTTTATAAATAAATTTGAAATTAAATTTTTTAAGTTATTATCTATTTTCTTGATAAGTAAATAATTTATTGAACACGAGTATGAAAACTAATTATTGTACTATATGCACGTGATCCTATAATGATAAAGCATTATTATAATATATTATAAAAATTTACTTAATAAGTTATACCAATACATATAGAATATTGACTATATTATATCAATTTAAGAGGGGTGTATTTATCCACCATTTATGTTCTACACAGGAGAGAATATAATAGTTAATAAATTATGAATTTAGCATTAAACGAGAATCAAATTTAGGTTATATAATAACCGACATTAAAATAAAGAAATAATTGATTTGATATGAAATCATAGAATAATTTTAATTTTGGAATGTACTGTTTATTGGGTTAAAAATTCATTAGTATAATTATCTGACCTTTGGCAAAAAAACAACCAAGAAGTATAAAATGTTGTGAATTGAGAACCACTGGTGAAGTTTATGGTATGCATCCATCATTATAGATATGAAATAATTATATAATTGTTTATCATTATGTACTAATTTATAAATTTTAATTATTAATATTATTGCCAGTAAAATGTTAGTAAGATTCAGTGAAATGTTTATATTCAATAGGTACGTATTTAATAGTTGAGCGTATTAGATTAATATAATTATCAAATACTAATTAATGTATAACTGTACATAGCTGTGTACTAAAATTTTTAACTTAATAATTGTGTAATAGTATTTGAAATGAAAATTTTTTATATATACATCGTCTCTATTTGTTGATCAAATAACATTTTTAAATGTTTTCAAAACTTCTGGTATCTAATAATTTAAAATTAATTAGTTAATATAACATCAACTTCTAGTACACATATTTTAAGAAAAAAAGTAACAATTTGTTTAATGTATACTCTTTATTAGGTAGTCTTTATGATTGCACTTCATCATTGTAGATAAAATGTCCATGTTCTACCTATGACACTCATTTTATAGAAAATTGTAATATCTCAAATCCTTGATTACTACATTAGTTTGCTTATTCATTTATCATTATAATTACTATAAGTTTCACTATTTCGTATTAAAAATTTACATTATTAACTTTAAACGTATTACGTATACAATTATTATATGATATAAACGATCTTCGAGGCGATGTCACAAAGCATAGTAAAAATAGATTTATTTTATTTTAACTATACAAGAGAATAAGACGTATCCTTTACTGAGATGCAAAAACAAATTATTTGTTTAAATAGTAAACTAGCCGGGGAATTGTAATATACCCTATAAATAGGTATCCACTTTATTATTTTTGTAAAAAAATATTTGAAGCTGTAATTTTTGTAATTTTGTTTATTGGATATTTCTTAGGTAGAACTGTGATTTGCTAAACTTTTAATAATTTACTTTATATTGCTTAATATGATGTTTATTAATTATTATTATAGTTATTATCTTATTTATTAACTATTTTTATATATAATAGTTGTTATCTGGCAATGGTTGTCACAGATAAAATAATATGGCGTGATTATTTTGTATTATAAGTTAAACTATAACGCCATCTATTGGAATATATTTTATAATTAATTAATACAATTTTTAATTTATTTAAAATAATATATAACGTAGGATATTTTTTTCATGTGAGAATTCGCCTTCGTATTTATGTATGCATTATTATCCATTTAATATAATCTTAATTCTAAATTCTACAGTATAATATATCACTGATAAAGCAGGGATGGGCAACTGAAAATTATTAGAGGGCCAATTTTTAGAAAATTAAAATTTAGCGGGCCAAAGTATAGAGAGTAAAAAAAGTCATTAAAAAATGCATTATAATTTAGCATAGACGTAGCATAGAGTAAAGACGATTGACTTTAAAATTGTATGATGTAATTTGAAAATGAAGCGTGGGCTAGATAAAAAAGATTTGCGGAGCGGATGAAGCCCGCGGGCCGCCAGTTGCCCACCCATGCTATAAAGTAACCTTATTTTCTATGAAAGTAAAGTACTTAATTTTTAAAAACAAAATGCTTTATTTTCCTTCCTTCATTTTCATTGTAAGTTATTAGTTTATTACTACATGGAGTTCGTGTTATCGTGTTATTATCCAAGTTATTTAAGTATTAACTTAGTATTTGTGAAATGGATTAAAACATACATATACAACTATAAACCATTTTTATTCTATATGTACCTAATCTATTGTAGTATATAGGTACTCGATACTTGTGTCGAATGTTTGAATGCTTCTAAAAATTCAACTTGAAAGTATTATACAAATATTACGAGAATAAAATACATCTAAAAATTGATAACATACAATATATATAATTACAAACTTTTTATGAAAAAAAAATTTTACATTTCCTTTTAATTTACATTATCATCAAATAATTGTTGAGCTGTTACGTTTTTCTTCGATAAGAAATATATAAATTAAAAAAATACATTGTTGATTCTTATGTAATATAATTATTTTTCTATTATCTATAAATTATACTCGATGTACTCCTATGTATTTTCAATTTCCTTTAAAAATTTATAATAATACTAATCACTTTAATAATTTATCATCCATTTTATAATAGATATATCCATTTATTAAATATTATTATATTTAATTCATAAGCCATTATAAATACTCTCTGAGTATAACATTTTACCTCTATAGTTCATAAATAGATATATTTTATACAAATAATGTGTTATAAAAGTTAATAAGGTTTCAGTTTAAAATTAATTACCTAAATTTTTATTTTTTTTTTAATAATAGATAACTATCTCAAACATATAGATGATATTTGACTTAAATATTGACTTTAGAAGAGGTATAGATAATATAACATCCTAACTTAAACTATGTGCTAATTACACAAGCATATTATATAAAGTGACAAAGTGTCTAAACTATTAATAATAGTTTATAATAATTAATCATTATTTTATAATATACAGAACGAATAAACTAGTGGTAAAAATACGCGTGAATGAGGTAGTAATCCATTAATATTTTTTATTATTTTATTTCGATAAATGTCATTCCTTTATATTATTTTAGAACAGCACCTGTATAAACATAGTATACTAATATATACAATTAATATAGTGAAAATATTTACAATATAAATTATCACTATATATTGATATATATGTTCATGGATCATATATATATATTATTATCTATAACCGCTAGATAACCGTGATTAGGTTGAGCTACTTAACCATGCTAATTTTACAGTTCAGACGAAATGGAAGTACTGCGCAATACAGCATCACATAGTCTTACATAAACTTTTCATTATATGCATGTAAAATATAGTTTTTTGTATCTGAAATTCTGAATACATTTATTCATACCCATTGTTCATATACTTTGTATTTATTTTAGATAAAAAAGCTTTAATTTTAAATTGCGAGGGTGATTTAAATTTTAAAGCATCTAACAATAATTGATTCTAGATGGTACTTTGAGAGGAGGAGAGGTTAAAGGTCAAAATAAGTAAGAAATTCTTACTACTTTCAAAATAATCGAGAAAAACAAAAACAAAGTAACAGAAATATGTATCGAAATAATATTTACGTAAAATCAGTTTTCAAAAAAAAATTTTTTGTATTTTTGTTTTATATTTTTTCTATAATATGATAATAATAAATTAATTGATACCAAATATTTATAATAACATTTTCAAATTACCATTTATTTTTCATTTGTAATTATTTTTACTTATTGTATGATACAATTTTCATTTTGACCATTTTGTTATAAACTTATAAGTTATCACCACCCATTGATTTTAATCGTTGAAAGTATCAATAATAATTGTACGAAGTATTTATATCTATACTTAATTGATTTTCAATATAGAAAATGCTTTGGCACCTTCTTCGCTTAAACCTTGAGCATATTTTTGCTCTCTTGATCTTCTATACATTTAATTTTAGAATATTATTTTAGACTGTTTATTAAGAATGAATTGACGACTCTTGTATTTGTTTAAATTTATATTATCAATCTTTTCATGCAAACATTGGTTAGATAGGTTTTTCAAGTATAATAAGATTATTGAATGCTAATTAAAATTATAGCAATCGAAAATTAATCTCATGACTTTAAATTTAGGTTTTTAATCTTGCGTTTACACGGTTTAAAGTATGTTTACCTTCTCTAGAAAATAACTATTATAACTTATAAATCCCCGACAACTTTAAGGTTGTTATATGCAACAATACAGATTTTTTATTGTATTATATTATTTAATATATAGTTTCTATACAAATATAGTCAATGCTTATATTGCCTATATTATTTGACAGTTAGTAGTGTTTGTATTGAAGTTTACCTAAACTAAAAAAAGATTTTAAGGGCATTGAGTTATAATAATAATACCTTAAATTAGGGGTTGCTAGAACGATTGCAATAACTTAATTACTATATAATTACTATACTTAATTAAAATACGAAATAAATGACAACGACATAATATATGTGAAGAAATCAAATTCTTAAGATTTTAAAATAATCAGGAAAAATTGGCTAAATATCAACTTCAGATAATAATATGTATATACTTATAAGATAAACTATTGAGAAACTAGAATGTTATTCTTCAATAAAAATCACTCCTACAGCCTCAAATTTGCCACGATCGAATTATTATAATATTCGCGTGGCTAAAATGCACCAAATGATAATAACATGTTATTAATCTTACATCACAAACGCGCGTACCAATATTATAATGATTGTGCGATGTGTAGTTCTGACGACTTACGACAACGACACTGAATACCGATCTATAGCACATAATGTAATTAAATGTAAAGGTGTATTAATGTATTATATATTTATATTATAATTTACTTGTACACATAGTTAGAATTGACGTAATTTCATGATTTTTATTCGTGATTATTACTTATATATTATATCATATATTCATATATTATTATGGTATACGTTAACGTTAGTACGTTACTCGACGTAATTACTATTCTAGTAAACACATAATATTTTGATATTATGTGCGTATTTCGGTGAACAGAAATGATCTGTCTTTGCCACATATTTTGTATCGACCTTGGCGATGGCGTTTAGGTTCATCGGTTTATTGCGCGAGTGAAATTTTTTAGAGTCGTCTAAAAATGAAAAATTAATAATAGTAATAATAAATATATGTATACAACGAAAACGTCTGTTGACCCGGTGGCAGTGGATAGCGCAAACATCAGACAAACAATATTATTAGCGTGAGTTTATTATTATTATTATAGCGATCAACAAACGGCGGCATAAAGATACGCGACAGAGCGCAGAATCCAAAATAATATAATCGCACGTTATTATCACCGTCACCACCGCCACCGACAACCACTGCTACCGTAGGGGCCGGACCGTCGTCGTCGGCCGACGATCGGACAACGCGTCGCCGCCACGCCGTAACGGTTACGTTAGTTGTCGAAAAAAATCATATCGTTGTAATAGACTACGTACGATCGACGCGCGCCAGACCAGTACCGCTCGCCACTCGGCGTACTTGACAGCGCGACCACGTCTGGAAGCGTGCTTGGTACGTACGTCGCCTTTAGTGCTTTTTATAATAATACTCATTCTTTGAGCGCGTGAGTGCGTCTAATTTAAATATAATATTATTATAATTAAACGCACCACTGCAATTAATTACAGTATTTTATATAACGCATAGTATTATAATCACACGTCGTCTATTTCGTTGTTATTATCATCATCAGCTCTCTACCGAGCTCAGCGAGACACCTACTGAGCCACTGCAATATATCTCTTCGGCTACCGACACACGACGGACGTCGTATAATTTTTCTATCCGGATCCTCCGCAGTTCAGAGTTCTCATGGCTGAGAATCCCGAGTACTGGGTGTTTGGATATGGATCGCTGTGCTGGAACCCGGGTTTCGAATTCAAGGATTCCATGGTCGGTTACGTGCAGGGTTTCTCCAGGAAGTTCTGGCAGGGCAACATTGCACACAGAGGGACCAAGGAAAAGGTAACATTATAATAATTATTATTACAACCAATCAACATTTTTCAATTTTGGTATACCTATAATATTTTAATCTATACCAAAGCGCACGTGTTGTCTGTTTTGCGTTTTATCGCGTGATAATGTAATAATATAATTATAATAAATGTTTATATATATATTCATATGTAAACACACTCTAGCGCATCCGCCCGAGTGAGTGTATGGCTGACGCAATGTTTTCATTTTGTTTCCCATCCGTTTTGAGAACCACTGGCTACCGCCTAGTGGTTCCGCTACTGAAGGCGGCGGCCGCCTTATTGGGGAAATAATTACTACGACCCCGTGTAAGCCACGTGACGATTTTTCGTCTTACCGTCTTGGCGGCGCTTGTTGTAAGGGTCTCGGTGTAAAGTACCAAAAATTGACTTCACCAGTCGAACCACTTGAAACTGTCTCCTTATTAATATAATAATACAAAATTCCTACATGGTTTACGGTACGCAAACCTCTATATGGAAAAATTGATGACCACGTTCGATTTTCTATCGTTTACACTGCGTGTTAACTGTCAAGTTTCTATAAAATTATGTCCATGAATGACCTCTTATTTTTTGTAGCAGGTATTCGAGTAGGTAGTTATTTCCCATGTCTAGTCTTAATAATATTGTGAATGTGTTTTGTGTAGTAAGTAAATAAAATATATAAGGAGTTCTCAGAATATTAATTTCACTATTTAACAAAAGCCAATACTGAAATTATTTTTTTTTATATTGTAATTATTAATCGACGTTAAGACATTTTTACCTTAAATTTTAATATCTCCACAAATAACGAATATATTTCCGCATTTTTTATCGATTCAATCAAACTGGTTTATTACCAGGTACTAATTAACTTATAAGAAAACATAAATTCTTCATAACATTTATTTATACATGTAAAGTTTTCATAATTATAGATTTAATATGCCAATTACTTAGTTATATTCATTAAATAGTTTATAATTTAAAATTTGGTACAAACGAAATTCAGCGTAATATTCGTTAAAAAGACAACTTCATTTGGATTATTATACTTCCCCCACAACTTCTAGTCATTATTTGTATTGCATTATCTATACGTAGTGTCACCAAAATGCCTTTCACTTATATGCTATGCCTATTTAATAAATTGTGTCACAATTGATAAAGAAATTTTCTTTGTTAAAAATTAAGGTCATCCTTTTATATAATATTTAAAAAAATTCAAGAGCTGATATATACCTGTAAAAATGTATATGCTTTCTTAAGTTTTATATACGTAGTAACTATATTAAACTGGTTTACTGATCTAAATTTCTGTTTATTAATGATTGAAGACCCAGGGCCACGGAATTTTAGACAAACTATTGCAGTTTTCTTTTAAAAAATGACCTCCACGTATTACCCGAGTGAAATGTTTCAGATTTACCTATGATTATATAATTATATTTTATAATAGTTATTATAATGTTATAATACCTACTTATCAATTAAAGCTTTCAATTTGTACTCTTTATTTTTATTTAAACATTATTTTTAGTAATACAGGTTTGAGGTTTGAATAAAGAATAAAATTATATCGATATTTATTTGAATAAATAGTTATGTACGTCGTGTTTCGTGGTATATACAATTATACGATTTACACGACTTTGAATTAATAAACAATTATGTTAAAAAATATGCAAAATATAAAAACTATAAATTATTATCAAAAACAATTATACAGTTATTGTAAATTAAATATTTATAACAAAATAAATAAATAATATTGTCCATTAATAATTGTTGTAAATGTTATTAATAAGAATTATTCTTACGTCATTCACCGTCACCGTATGTATATTATGTATTTTAACTAAATTGAACATAAACATTTTGTAAAATGTTTATTGTATTTTCTATTTATGTTTTATTCAAAATATATAATATTTTAAACATAATATAATTCTGAGAAATTCTACATGCATCATTAATACCTACATTGGATTTAATATTCAAATACTTTATAGAGTTGTATACGCTACAGTTAATGTTATATATTAAATAAATATAGAAAAAACATTTTTATTGATCACATTTCATAAAATATAAATACAATAATGCATGTACAGCCTCGTGATCTTTAATTCATAGTCTAAATAAAATGATTAGTGAATGATTTTAACTTATCAAAATTGATCATTTATAGAAAACAAATTCTGATGGTCAATATAAAATTGAGCTTAGTATCCATTGACTTTGACGATAATATGTTGTTTGTAACATTGCATGTATCTTTTTTAATTAAAATTTAATTTTACCTGATTAATGATAGTATATTAGTATATATTATATTTTATTATGTGGACAACGTAATGTAATTATGTTTATGATTATGAATAATAAGTTGTATGTAAAATAATGTGGTTGGTTGATTGATTTTTTTTTTTTTTGAAAATATACGAAATACAAACTACAATATATGTATACTAGATTAAAATTTCTGATAAGTAGTAAGTACTAGGTATTTAGGTAAATTTATTTATCAACATTGAACAATTAACATTTATAAATAGGATGTTGTTGATTTATGGTTTTTAAATAAGAGAACTTACGTTCAGTATGTTCAAGTGCTTCTATTATGTTACTTTTTATCACTAAATTCATATTATCTGTTTCTGTAATACAGAAATAATATATAATATAATATAATGTATACATTACACATGTATGCAAATATTAAACTATTAACTACATATAACGCTTCATAGTTCTGTTATTCATTGCCTATGCGTTATGAAATGTAATTTTATTTATTGTTATTTATTTTAAGGTGAGCACGGGAAAATAGACTAATATGATCTAACATTATTTATTTTATGATTTGAATAAAAAGCAAGTTTTTGCCATTGTTATACGTTTATACAAGCTTATAGAATTTATTATTATTGATTATATAATAGTGTAATTATACAATATTATATAAGGAAATAGATCAAGTCCAATATAGTCATTGAACAATTGAGTTAAGATCTGTTTAAATCTTTAACAATTGTTAGTTAAATGTTATTAATAAAATATATTATTTAAAGTTAATTAATTTGATTTTCTTATTCATATGTTTGATCTTATAAATTTGGAAACTGTTTTAAGTTCTAATAATCAATATATTATAGTTTTGTATGACCAGTTCCATGATGAACCATTTGTACCTACTTACTAACTAGTAAACACTATATTTAATAATATTAAGTTGTATATGTGTACAAAATATTACAATAATTTGCTTTGACTCCATTATTCATCATTTTATAAAAAAATTCTATTAAAATATTTGTTAATATTATTTACACAAGTTTATTTAAAAAAATATATATGTGTATAGGTATTAGGTACATATTATAATTCGCCAATTATATTTATAATAGCAATTTAATTCATTAAATTAGGTACATTAATAGTAGATTAAAATTACAAAAGTAAAAATTAAATAAAATGTTTATTAGACTTGAATCGAAGAGGGAAAGACGGCTAAAATGGGATATGATTGATATTGCAAGATGGGGTGTACTCATGAGGGAGAGTTTAGGAAACTGGAAATATAAATTAGAATGGGAAGGGAACAGATTATGGCTTACTGGCTTGAATTCTTATTAAGAACACGATTATAGTATATTAATGAAGAAGAAGTGCTACAACTATGAATTATGATTACTAGATGGGTAATGATTGAACATACAGTAATAGTACGGTGTCATGTGGCATAATGAGGAAGGAAAGAGAGGTCCAAATTATTATACAAGTTATTATTGAAAATGTCATAACATAATAAAGTTGATAAATAATTATAATCTTATTCTAAAAATTAATGAATTTACTATTTTTCATAAAAGCTTAATGAATTTATTTATAATAATAAAATATGATTATATTTTTTAATAAACCAATCGAGCTAAAATGTTTATGCTTAGTAAATTAGAATATAGCTGAGTTGTTATGACAGTTGAAATGCCGATTAACATGAATAATGTGAAGGTGAAATAAATATATTATACAAAAAAGAAAGACGAGATTCAAGAGAATAAGATCTTCTTCACTGTAGGAGTCTATTGTTTGAATTTTTTACAACTGAGAAATTGTGTGAACTACATACATCACAATATGGTCTTCTTACTTAGACATAATATTATTATTATATGAATATGGTTCAATCATAACTGTATCTAATACAAAGCCACACAGCAAAAACATGCTTCTACTCCACTCCCATCAGAAAGTATTGTCCGTCTATTCATATTTATTATATATATATACCTACCTATAATCTATATTATTGTTATTGTTATTTATAAAAATACAAACGAAAACTAGTATTTGACTAACTTAGGTTAATGTTATATTTTTCAGCCTGGACGTGTAGCCACATTAGTCGAAGACCCTCAGGTAACTAAAGTTTAATATTTATATTTTATATGCATCTTGATACCGAAACGAAACGTATTATTCCTTTAACCGCATTCCGTTTAGTAAACAGAAAAAAATATGTCCTTCGTAGCTTATTGTATATAGTGAATAAGAAATATTGTGTGTTGTGTTATTTTGTCTATATATTCTGTAGATAATAATATAATATATCAAATGAACTATGCAGGAAACGGCAATAAATAAATATGTAGTAATCAAGTACGTTTAATCTACTTACATATGAATATAGTATTCTGTACGTGTGATACGTTCATGTTTTAATAGATTTAAGTGAGAATATCACTTTATCAACAAAAGTAGTACGAATTAATTTATTATCAATTTCCTGTACAAAGTAAGGAGTTCATTACATTTGCAATATTTAGCAATATGTTCTTACTAATAACGACTAATATGTTACAAATAGTTTATATAGATCCATAATAAATAACTGAAGAAGATAAAGTTTTACGTGTAATTAATATTCACGAATAAATCTATTTCTAACCTAAGGCCTAAGGGAATAAGATAAATACTAAATATATTATTAGAGCATTTAGAGTAGACAAAAAATTCATTCATCGCTCCACTAAAAATCTAAAATGTACATGATTAGCTAGATATTGTACTTGTATATAAATAAATATATATTGTACATAATGCAACGGTATGTATTTAAAATACAATTGAGTTATGTTCAAAAATGTTAAAACAAAAGAAATAATAATTGTGAATTGTTTTTAGAAACGTCGTATCGTCTATCAAAGTATAGGTTTATAGTTTTCATAAGACGGTAGCGATTATAAATCAAAACGCAGCTGATTGTAACCTTCAGTGGGTTCTAAAAATAATAACAGACATTAAATAAAACAAAAAGGTTCTTATCCCAAGTTCCAATTCGAACTCCCGTTATTTCTAAATTAAAATCATGTTTCATCAATCGATATAATTATCTATTGTTTTTTTTCTTTGAAAATTAAATTGGTATTAATAAGACTGTAGGGGTAGTTGTTATAGTATATATTTCTCAATGAATTAGTCTTTATTTTATTATACACACCGTTAAGACAATAATACGATAGGTTATTTAAGGAGTACGATGACTCATTTAAAATTTATCATTCTGGTTTAATAATATTTACTTTTTTCAACTTATAATAATTGTATATAATAATGATTATTATAAACATTTTGACTTTACTTTTAATTATGTTATATAGTCTTATCATCAACTAATTGATTTTAATCATAATATGAATTCCAATAACAATTATGAATTATTATAGATTACAATATATAAATATATAATATGTATTCAATTTAAAAAAAATAATTTACTAAATTATTCACTAGGTGTTGAATTTTATCAATGGTTTTATTTATATTTTATGAACCCAAAATTGTATTTAATGAATTAATACAAAGCGCTTAATATAATAACCTTACACAAATGGTAATACGTACTATTAACCCATTATAAAAACAAATAACATATACTATATAATACAATGTTTTTACCAATTTTATTTAATAAAATAAACTACATAACTACATCTGTATATTGAATTGTATATTATGTAAGAATATGAGAACAAATGATCACTGATCAATACATTTTGACTGTATATTTGATAAAATCTATGCTCAACTCTATGCGTGATGTACAAACTACTAACATCGGTGTAAAGGTTAATATTTCGTTAAAAATTAAAAAAATCACTTAACGAGCTGTTTATAGTTTATGACGTTTATGTAAACCGTCTGAACGCAAATGTTATTATATATTGCCTACCCTCTTATCGATCCCCTAGTGATTCTTGACTACTTTACTTTTAAACTCTCGTATCTTATTATATGGATCTATATACATATAAACACGATTTATCTACTGATATTTTGAACGAACCTGTCTGTTCTTCTTAAGGTTTCCAATGTTTCCATTCAAGTACTTCTTAAATTACGCTATCCTCAATACACAGGCATGAGCCTGTTTAAAAAAATCAACACATCGACATAAAAGACATGTTTTTTAACAAATTCTTAAAAGCTACCTACTGCACCCGGTAAAAATAATTATATTTTCCTCGATTATATAAAGAAGTTTTTGATTTGTGCAGCGTAGCGCGTGAGGTGAGTGAATGTGATGATCGATGGATGTGCATTATGCTTCTTATCAAAATTAAACACCATACTATTACCTTTTTTGTTAACCCAAAATATAGGCTATATTTGTAAAAAATGTTATTAACAAATTTGTGGATTATTTTACTTTGAATAAAGTGGGCAATACAATTTTGTTTAAATAAATAATTTTTGTTAATAAAATGATCTAACAATACTAACATACATTAACAAACTAAAAAATACTTGCCAAATTAAAAACGGTTTTATTGTTGTAGAAGGATCGTAATTTCGATAAACATTATATGTTTAGCTATAATACGATAGTATATAATTATTATAATTTAATATTATTTCAATTAATATGATGTAAACCTGCAAAACTATATACGTATTAAAGTGGACATTTTAATTTAGAAAGTGAGATTCCAACTCGAGCAATAAAATATACATTACACATTTATATGGCTATATCAGGGACGACGCCCACAGACTTTAAGTTAAAGGTAGTGCAAAAATTGTCAAGGTAAACAATATGTGAATACTTTGAAGGATGATCCCCCTAAATCCTAATTTCATAATATAGCCATATAGATAATAACGAACACGTATATATAATATATAACTTAATATTTATGTATTGGTGGAAAATCGAAGCATTTTTTTTTTTACGGAAACGAATAGGACCTTTGGATTTATTTAC
The DNA here is from genome assembly GCA_020882235.1 of Schizaphis graminum. NCBI lineage: Eukaryota > Metazoa > Arthropoda > Insecta > Hemiptera > Aphididae > Schizaphis > Schizaphis graminum. The sequence continues at coordinate 10,004,171 of CM037032.1, forward strand.
CTATATATATTATGTATGCATGTATACCTATTACATAAAATCTATAACGGGTGTCGCCGTTGTGTTGTTGTTACAGGGTTTCGTATGGGGCAAGGCATTTCTGTTGCCGGACGAGACGGCATTCAGGTACTTGGAGATGCGGGAAGTTTACTTGGGTGGTTATCAGGTACACAAGGTCGACGTGCGATCTGACGGCGCAGACGGTTGCCGGCGGACCGTGAACGCGACGGTGTACGTGGCCACACCAGACAACGGCCAGTGGCTTGGCGAGGCGCCCGTCGACGAGTTGGCCACGCAAGTGGCCACGTGCTCGGGACCGGCCGGCCACAACGCCGAGTACGTAATACTGTTGGCGCGATGGGAACGTCAGCACGCGCCCGAGCACCGCGTCGACCTCGAACTCAACAAGCTCGAACTGCTCGTGCTGGAACGGTTGCAGGCCATCGGCGTGCGGCCTGACGATGTTCTCACCACCAACAACATGCCGTCGTTCTCGTCCATGGTGCCTGAAAAGAAGTTGAGGTGTTTGAACATCTAACCGGAATTATACCTATATACATAATAACACTCATATAAGTGCACGCTATTTCTTTACCGTCGTAAGTCCATTAACCAAATATAATATTTTATAAATAGTATGATATCATTAATTATCGACGTGAGTTGTGCTATAACATTAAAACCGAAAATCGTATAATTAACTAACTACTATATTTTGATGTTGAACGCCGTCATTTACGGATGACATTTACACGGCTTAATATCTCGACAAAAAAAAAACTATAAGACGTGATGATATTTTGACTTTCCAGCGTTATCGTTTGCGTGACGCGAATACAGTAATATTATTATGTTTTAATAATAATCCTACTTGACGTATATTATATTATACAAGCAAATAACAAGTACTATAACGGAGATGAGTACCTACCTGTATATTTAACAGTTAACACCATTGACGTTGAAATTGACACGTATACAATTTACATCATTATACTCCAACTCTGTGATATATCATTTATTTGTGATTATATTATTATAAATACGTGTATGGTACTAACGAAACAAATACAATTTTTTAACTACGACAGGGTAATACATATAATACATTTATAAATTATTTTAAATCGTTAATGTTTAATAATTATTAATATTTATTACTATTACTATTATTATTATTATTATTATTATCGTGATTACTGTTATCGTCTTACGTTGGATTAAATTTCACACGAATTGCAAGTATCAGTGCCCACAATATTTTTTTTATATAGTACACATATTATGATAATAAACGTGATCGGTGTATTGTTATTATTTTTATAAAATTTTCAAAGACATTCACGTCATGATGTACCTACCTATGCATAATATATGTTTATAATATTTTTTATATTATAGTGTATGTGATGTTATTTTTTATATTGACATGTTTAAATGTCGCTCAAACGAAAAACAAATAATATAGGGTATATTATTATATGTATAGCTTATGATAGAATTGATAGACATATATCTATGCTTTGTATTGGGTATATAATTTCGCGTTTGTATATAAAAAAAATAGTCCTTAATTGTGGCTATAGTATACAGGAGCTGATCACTGTTCAAGTATTTTTAGTCCCATTAAGTTGTACGCATAATATAATAAATATTGTATAAATATACCTATAATATACCTACCAATATCATTAAATATACACTAGTAGGTATATAATAATATTATATATATTTTTTTATATCTATTATTTATAGTATACCATGAAGGTATTTTTATTTTGTATTATTATTTATTAATGCAGCAATTGTTTTATATTTATGTTTATAATATATACTTGTATAATTTAATGTAAATAAATAAATGCGTAGTTTGTATATAAGTGTGTTTATAGTTTATACTGAAAACTAAAAGAAGTTATGTATTTAGTAGGTATATGCCAAATGAAGGTATTGCGCACGTCGTACATAGTTTTAACTATTTAAAAATGTGCCGGGTGAACACTATATTTAATTGAGCGTGGAACTCTTCCAAAATAGTATTTTTGTTAATATATAGCGCGTGGCGTGCGCATTTATAAATTGTTCAAGTTATATTTGCATTCTATTATGATAAGAAACTATACATTTTTTTAGAAGATACTGTATAACTATAACACATAATAATATGTTAATAAATTCAGGCTCAACCGTGTTTCCTTTTTTTATCATCTAGGATATTTATCTGATATTTTTATTTAACAAAAAAGAAATTCATAATTTAGTGAGTAAAAATTAAATTGTGAAAAAAAATGTTTTACAATAATTTTATCGTATTTTCTAAAGATAATATTTAAAGTACAAATACTTAAAATAACCTGTTCAATAATTTCGTTCTTTTTAAAATGCGATAAATAGTAATATAAAATAATAATTTATTTAAAATTGTAATTTATTTTACTTTATTATTCTTTAGTACAATCCAAAGTCAAAACGAAAAAGTCAAAGTCAAAGATCAATAGACTATACCTTGAATCTGAATAGATTTTTTTTCTTAAACAATACATTGTTATTAAACATTTATTAAAAGAATATATTATTTACAATCTATAAAAATGATTATAACAGTAAACGTAATTAAAAGCTCTATATTTTTATATAGAGCAATATAGATATAGAGTTACATGTTTATACAATACACAAATAAAAGACATAAGAAATTGTCTGTACTGTAAGTCTATGACCCCTATAACGTTTACAATTTTGACTTATTATTATTATTATTATTATTAAATGCATTTAAAATGAATATTAAATCTATTTAATCAATAATATTTATTTTGTTTTGTCTCATATAACCAAAAATGGCTGATGCGATCATAATGATAAGAGCAAGTCATTTCTAAAAAATTTAAGTTTAAATGAGGTTAAAAAATAAATAAATAATAATTTAATAATTTAATGAGCATAAAAATTAAAGTAACGTCGCAGTAACATAATATTGTCAATTTGTATGTGTCACGCATAGACATCATATGTGTCTATGATGTCACGTTAGTTATTTAAATTTATTTTCCTTAAACAAAATTTTGCCGCTTAAATTGCATTTATTGTTGCTGCTATTATATAGGTCTACTTTTGAGTAGGGGTAGGCAACTATGGAAATTCAGTAAGCGTTCTATGTTTCAGAATATTATGTACCTATTCTGTATTCTGTATATTTTATATATTTGTGTTTAATATCGCACTCCAACTCTTATGTAGTTTATTTCTTATGTAAGATGTCCCAATATAATATTAATTAAAAATAATTTAGTATATAATATTATCATTATTTTACTGAATCTATTATAGTGCAATACTATATTGTAGTATAATTATGCTATGTAATGGATGTAGTGCTAATTGGATAATAATGATTGATTAAATACCTAATACAATTTTTACTATGTAGAAATGTTCTATTATTCTCAATTTCTTTGATAACATAATATCAAAATTCTGATGAAGTTTTCAACAAACTGACAAAAATAAATCGCAAAAACATATATTTGCAGTTCTTTAAAATAACAATTAACTATAAAATACAAAATAGTGGGTGTATTTTATTTTCAAAATATGTGTAATTATATTTATAGTTTTTGTTTTAAGCAAAGACATTTTTCACATTTTTGCAAGTCTCTATTTTAGTTAATTGTTTATTAGTCGACTATACGTGATGATAAATGATAATTGATTATAATTCCTGAAGTTTATTATAAATTATTAAGTGTTTCAACTTTTAAGATTGGAATATATTCAATATTATATATCAAATATCGATATGTAGATACGTCAATAATTTATTTTGGTTATCTTAGAGCTAAATTTATTTAAAACAAACTATTTTTCGGTTGCAGTTTGTTTTAACCAATTATTACACAATTTTAATATTAACAAAATTGTTGTAATTTTAAAATAATTTTTTTCATTATAGTAACTACTAATTTCCAATTAAAATACATACAAAAGATTGAATATAATTTTTATCACAAATAGAACATATTATATTATAATATTAAAATAACAATAATGTATTTTTAACTAATAAAATTATAGTTTGTTTATCTTTGATGATAATGCATTTTAATAACGTCTAAAATAAATTGTATAAGAACTTTGCCATCGCCATTGAACAGTAATAATTAAGATCTTCTCTTAGTAATACGCATAATACCTGCCTATAATTGTTTAAATCGACATAGGTATAGGTACATAATGTATACATATTAGTATATTACTGAAAAATGAACTGGAACTTCTTTTGGTAAGTTTATGAAAAATATATTTAATTTATTTATATAATTTATTATTAAGTGTGAACAAAATTAATGTAAAATTATAAAATAATTAACTCATAAATGTCAGCTTTATATTATTAAAATATTAACTATTATTAATATTCACAAAATACTGGCATCATGAATATATTTCTAACTGGTGTCATTTAAACCAAGTATCATAAATTTTAGTCATTTATGTCATTATACTAATTTGTCATTACGAATAAACGTGTACGAGACATAGGCTTACAAAAATTAAAAATTAAATAATCACATTATTATTACAACAATTTATACCGGTAAAAATGTAAATTAACGACTGTCACTTTCCACTTGGACTTACAGATATAGGATTATTATTATTATATAATCAGTCATTTAGTATTAAACAATATTATATTTTACATGTATAATAAAGGTAACCGGAAACGCTGGAAACTGGTTAATTAGAAACAGTTGTCAATACTAAATAATAATATGACAATTGACAATGTTAATAAAACAGGTGGCAAAGGTACATAATAAAATATAATATGATGATAAATATAAATGCCATCTGTACTGCTTTTTATTGTGGACGTACTAAGTAGGTATCATTGATAAAAACATTTTCTAAGGTTTTTGTTATTATACCTTATTTTTTCTTATATAGTTATATATTGTAACGAATTTCATAATAATGCTTATTAGGTAGACAAAACCTGTTATTTGTATATTATTCAATTCGTATTTTGAAATTAGTAAGTCATCAGCCAACGATCCGTTTTATTAAGATGAAATGGATATTTTTACTCAAATAATGAATGTCCAACTCTCAATATATTATTATTTAATATATACATTATACAGTGATACGTAAGTATGCTCATATGATATCATGCTTCCTGATATTTTTTGATTTTCTATGTAATAATGAGTTTATTAAAATTCTAATTTCCGAAAATTTAAAGTTTACCTAATGATCGTATTCATTTCTCAATTTTTTAAATTTGCATTCTATTTTAGAAATATTTTAATTAATTGAATTTGAAATTTGAATGAGTGGATTCTAAGTTATTAAAATGTTTATAATAAGAATAATTAAAGTCCTTAAAAATGGTTTTTAAAAAATATAAAATACACGAGTATGTAATATTGAGTCTAGTATTTCTTTTACACATTTTCATCTCCCCGAGATTTTTCAAAGTCATCCGGAGAGTTTAATCATTCCAAAGCATGGTTATTATTTATAAATGTATTGTTCAATTATTTATCATTAAAATAAACCGATAGTAATTTATTATGAATTTACTTTATTTACATTTTATTGATATAGATATATAGTAATATTTTTGGTGGCAAAATTTAGAGAGCAAGTTGAAGGTTGAAACTTGAAGTCTGCCTAATTTTTATAATGAGTTTTACCAGTCCCATCTCCCATACAAAATACATAATAAATACATTTGGCCAAATAACATAAATGAGTATAGTTAATTAGTTAAAAGTAATGAACGTTGAGATAAACAGAATGAAATTTTACAAGGATACTCCCAAAAAATGTTGGTCCACTATAGGTAGGTTATTAGGTATATTATATGTATTCTGCTCATCAAAATGTTTAAAAAAATGTTATTTAATAATATCGAATCATGTAAAAGTAAAACATTGTATTCAAAAATGTTTAATAAATTTCGAGGTAATAAGTGTTTACTATTCATACTGTTAAAAAAACCATAAAATCATTCTAGCTATATTATCAAAATATTAACGATTATATACTTATATATAAGTTATATGTAACATAGAGTTCTTCTGCGTACTACTAATAACTAAGTTTCATTTTCACTTAAAGATATAACAGAACTTTCACGTACTTATTATAGATAGTCACATAGGTATTTAATGACTAGGTACATATCTTATATCTACGTGATGTAATAATGTGTTTTTATTGTATGATTATAATTTATAATATATGTTTATAATATTAATAACTACACAAATTATAAAAATATATTACTGTTACTATAGATTATAACATAAACTAGCACTAGACCACATTATAATATAAATTATCATTATAATACTATTTTTAATTAAACACGATTAGCCGTCACATTAGGATATTTTATTATAAATGAATACCTGAATACTAAAAAAAAAAATGATTGTACAATATAACATTATTTTATCCTGGTAAAGTTTTTTTTTCAAAAATTAATCGATAGTTATCTATTAAAATTTACAATGGTAGTAGGATTATTGTGTTCCTACATTTTTACTATGTATGGTGTATAATAATAATATAGGTGGCCTTCCTACGAGAAAATTGATTTTAAACGAGATTTAATTTAAAGACATCTCTTAAATATTGCGCGTTGCATTTTAGATAGATACCTACATATTTTAACTATTTTTAAGTAACGACAAAAACACGCACAAGATTTATTTAAACAGTTATTTCATTGAACACAGTTTCCTCTTATGTATACTATACGTCCTACACCAATAGAAATCTCAGACCCATTCTTATGTATTTATGCGTATACAAAATATTTAGAATCAAGATATACGGTATGTAATTATTCTTATCTTTTAATATTTTTATAATAATGTGCGTCGAGGTCTAAACGAGTCGATTTTGACGAGCACTTTTAATGAAAAAATAGTCTATATAAAATAAAATCGTTATTATTAATCTTCTCGGACATGACATCATGATGTTCGATAAGTGTATGCCCACCTAATCCTTTTTGTTCCGGTCTGGAGCATATTATATAGGTACCCTATAGCTTGTTAATAGAGAGCAATATAATTTTCAAACATAATTGAAGGTATAATGTAGTCAACTTCATCAGGGTAAAAATGAAACACACGTCTTTGAAAACGGTCGTTGACGACATAATTATACATTAATGATATAATATAACAACTGCTACGCAATACACGTATTTCCTATATATTTATAATATGTACATCATACAATAAACATATCATAATAAATAATTAATATGAATTTGATTAAAAAAACTATCCTCATTCTGACGGGCATTCGAATACTGCAAGCATTATATGACAATATATAACAATACATAATATTATATACTTATAATTTAGAGAGACCCATATCAGTTTTAGCTATTGCGTTTGATCTTTCCATACCTAGGTAAAATTATATGTCAACCCATACTATTAAAAGAAAAAACAATTTAAAAAATATAACATGCTATTAATATAATGTAAAATAATTTTGGACATGTTCAGAGACATTTATGATGAGAGCGTTGGGTATAGATAAAAATGTAAACCTGTTGATTGCTAAATATTTTGTATGTATCATGATGAAAAGCATATATTATGTTTTTTAAAAACAGGAAGAATGCCAACTATCTGCATTCTTCTTGATGATCGACGCTTTGAGATGCGCCATTTGTTTTTAAGTTATATATTTTTTTGAAATATATCCTCAATTACTTAATAGTTTAATAGTTTAAGTATCGTTCTTAATGTTTATAATAACTCTTATTAAATATGTTTTCTCGACTATACACAGATAACCGATAGGCGATAATAATCAAACTCACGCGTAGATATTTTGAACTTGAAATACACGAATATTCACGTACATCAGTATATGTATGTATATAATATGGACGCGTTTCGTGGGTAAAACGGAATAAGTCAATCTGGAAATTGTTTGATTATTACAATATCTTGTCTATAGTCTACGAGACTTTCATTATCAAAATATTTGAATTTTATAATTTACATATTATTTTAAATTATCTGTCAAAAATAAAATGTCTTTACAAATAATATATAAATGAGACGTATTTTTCGTTTCCTTAAAATATGATTTTTCATTTATACTTTATTGCATGATCCTCATCTCCCCTCATCCCTTCCTCATCGAAAATAAATTAAAGTATATAGGTACAATGAAATCTCGTTACAACGATTTCCAGGGGACCGAATTTTTTTTCGTTATAACGGAAATTTCGTTAAAAAATTTCGAATAAGCTCTTTATAGGCTCTGCTTTTCGGTAGGGAACTTTTATGACTTTCGTTACAACGGGATTTTTCGTTGTATTGGTATTCGTTGTAACAGGAATTTACTGTATTAATTTTTATAGATATCATGAAATAAACCATCAAATTATTTTTATTATATTATAATTCTTATGGATCAGTTAATTCCCCTACGTCCTCTTTGCTCTTAAGAGGATATATAAACCCCATTTGTTTTCTCTATTGGCTTCGCGCAGCATAATACATTTTCATTCATCAGATGCACATTTGCGTTATAGCTTTAATATTAAAATTAATTTACCAATTATCAAACTTAAAAGTAAGAAAATTATTAGGTATCTAAAGCATGTAATAGGATTTTATTGATGTTTTAATTTTAAAGACAGTTATAGACGTTTTAAAAATTATAATATTTATTATTTTACATATTATGTAATTATAGCTCATTTTTAAATTAAAATGAAAAAAAAATCCTATGTGATGTCATATATAATATTCTTATTTCCAATAATTTTGACGATAAATCTCTAATATTAAAGCTAATGATGCAAGATTGGATCTGCTGAACACAACGTTACTATGTTGCGGCTGCATTAAATATAGAAAACATTTAGAGCGCTGACATCCTTTAAAAATATCTATTATAAAATACTATTTTAATCAACTAATTAAAATTAAAAATTAAATTGAATGATTATACCAAATATACCAAATCAAAAAAATATCAACGAGGAACCTATGTACCCGTTAAAATTGCTTAATTTCATAAATTCCTGTCATATATTATATAATTGTTTCCAATTTCACTCTTACCTAGTATTAATTATTATTACCTATATACTTACCTATTATTGTATATAACAATATAGATTATAATATATTATATATGTATTTAACTATAAGTCAGCAGATTAAATGAGATGAAATATTGACTTACTTATGGAGAAATGTATATCCTAGATTTGTATTGTACAAATCGTACAGGCGTGTGTCCCTAGCTTATAATATGAGTGCTGAGTATAGATTATTCGTTGCATTTAACATCTCGTTGATCGCTACCGATAGGTATAGATCAGACGTTCACACATATAACAATGGACGGCAAATCGAATCGAAAAATACACCACGATAATAATAATATGATATTTTTACGAACACCCGGCGCGACCCGTTATCGTACATGCATATGTATATAGATATTCACCATGCGGTTCCCAAAGTGCGTATATAATTGTTGAGATCAGTGCAAAAGATTTCATTTTTCTCCTCGTCACGAAATGACGAAGATTAATGATAGATGCGCCAATATTATGCGTACATAGGTACTATAATATGGGCTTCATTAATTATGACGTACACGGACACGTTTATTAGGCGCGCATTGTTATTGTATAGAACAATATACGCACAGCTAGTGGATAAAAGAGAAAAAATACAGTCGAAGACCGGTAGCTATTAGCTAGTGACGACGGGGCGCATAAACATAATGTTTACACGAAACGCTGGGATTTCGGTATAGGTCGGTATTTTTTTGATTATTAATTATTAATGTAAAGGCGTAATATTATACAGAGTGATTTATATAAGCATATTATAATAAACTCTTAAGATCGTTGTAAATGTTGATTTTCAATTCGTCATTAATAAACAATAATTAAATTAAAAATTTAATTCAGCCCGAAACTATACTGTTTATAACTTTTAATATTCAATAAAATAACTCGTAAGGATAATTATTATATTTAAATATGTAATCAGTGAGACAGCAATGATTGAACCGCATGTCCGTACCTACGTGTTATAGTAATTTTTGATTTGCATGTTACGTAATGAGACAACTATTGACCCAAAATCTTAAGGGGTTTTGGCTAAAGTTTTATCTAAAAAGTGGCATATAGGAATCTGCTTCTATGAAAATGTATGATTACAAAACAATATTATATAATGCACAAAAATACATTTTATTACAATATAGAAATTTTTTAAGTCTCTACTATAGCTTCTCAGCCTTTAGAAAGATATTACTGTAAAGATTGCTTATTGATGCATGAAATACTACAAAGGTTAACATTTTAGAACACACATAGTAAATAATAATAAATTAAAAGTGCTTATGTCACTCAATCTTTCGACAACAAAAGTTAGTGATCAGACGATCATTAAAATGTTAATGGAATAAGTTTAGAACTTTTCATACCTACAATAACTTTCTGCAAATAGTAGACATTTAAAAATGTTTGGATAATTTATATGATTATAAAAACGAATAAACAAAATATGAACAAACAAATTAAATTTATTTAACATAATATACCTAATACAAGGTGTATAAAATATTATACGCCATGGAATCTATTTAATAACCTAATTAATAAAAATTGTACATATTATTTTACCTTTTTGTACTATAATAATTTACAATATTGATTAAAGATTTTCAAAAAAAAATTTATATCCATATTTTTCTTTTTTTGAGTGGTGAATATTAATCATTTTGGGGGACCTAAGCCCACTTCAGTTCACCTATAGTTGGGCCAACACTCCAGTACACCTCTATTTATATAATTTGGTTATAAACTTGTAGGTTATAAATTATAAGTATTTCAATTTTAAAGTTTAGATGAGGAATAGATTACAATGGAAAATAGATGAAGGTACTCCGAAAATGTTGATCTGCTACTCCACTAATCTTATAATTTATAATAAATTTAAATACTCTTCAAAAATGTTCAAAAGTTATAACAATATATAACAAGTGTAGACATTTAAATGAATCACCTTGTAATTTTTATACACAATACACGCTTATAAGTTATAAGTTATAATACACCTATATACATTATATTATAGGCAACAAAAACAGAATGTATTGTAATCATAATAATAACGACGGCGACGATTATTCCTCTCCCGATTGCGGTCTGTAAGATTTGATCAATCTAAGCGACTATATAATATAATACGATTATTATTTATAATATGCCTTCGTAGACTTGTTATTACCACCTGACTGCCGAGTAGGGTACGTTCATCCCGTACCCAACCTTCATACGCATACGAGTATTATAACTACATTCATTATTTATATAATATATATATATATATAAATGTAGTTATCTGTCACCCTCGCGGGTCGGCCTGTATACCCACGAACCTACCTAAGCAGTTTGTATAATACGATACATCAAAACATGGTTAGAGTATAATATTTCGGTAGCTGCAATTACTGCGCAGTATTTTGGACTTGGGACGCGCCATAATTAGGTTTATATTTATTTTATTTATATTTTTTTATGATTAATTTTATCGTTTCAATATTCTTTTATTATTGAATTCTAATTTTATAATTATGCGTATACAGCTCGGGGATTAATATTATAGTCGGGGCATATATCTATAAAAAAAATATGAATGAAATATAATATTATTCAGGACCGTATCCACTGTGCGAAACCGGGGTGCACGCCTTCCCTTCGCGCAAATTTTTTTTTAAATGATTGGTTATTTATATTATAATATTAATATTATCTGGTACAATATAGTGGTACAACAAACATATAAATTATCGACCATGATTATATAAATAATACTTTCACGTTGGTTAATGTTGTCTCGAAAATTTTATGAAACTAAGTTGTGTTAAAATCGATTTTTTATCATTTCAGTAAAATAATAGAAAAGGTGGGTTTTCTATACAGCAGTTCTGAGAATATTGGAAACTCAAATACAGGGCTTATATTTTGTAAACTTTTTTTCTCGATGAAATAATGTATAATGATAAAAGCACCTCTCTCCCTTATAATATATGATATTTTTAACTCGTAATTGATATTATTAAAACTAATTTCAAATTTAAGTGATTCTGAGATTTGTCAATAATATCCCCGATCGCCATAAACATACATATTGTGTAATATTTGTATTTCAAGTTGTCCGTGAATGCTATATGTGTATGATATATGTTAATTAGTAGCCAAGCGTGCACCAAAATACAAAATAAAATATTTAAAACTTGTTTAAGAAAAATTCCTCTCTGGTTTTGAATGTTGTGACTAGACTATAAATGTATTTTTTGTTTATGCGATAACTACTTGTATACAGAATGATTTCCCAAGCACGATGAACCCCATTTATTTTTCTTTAGTAATAAATTTCTACAAAGTTTAATTTTTTATTTACCTATAGTTACTATTTTTTAAAAAACTGATTTTTTTAGACATTAAAAAACTGTTTTAATTGAGGCGATAAAACTTATTTTTTTCGAACGATAAGCGCCCTTTTCTTTAGAAATTGTGAATCAAATGGCTTTTTTTTTTAAATATTAGTGTATCTAAATTGAAATTCGAATGAGTATATTTTTTGAGTTCTTATAATTTGAAAATATATCCCGATGAACAAATAGATAAGTAACTTCAATATTTTATATATTTTATTTTTTTTATATATAATACAGAATATAGAATATATACATTTTAATAACTCTGAAACTTCTCGTTGTAATTTTGGTTTAAGTAAGTACCTCTAAATTTTAAACATTTCACCCACTTAACAATTTTCAGTAAAAAAATATTGGTTTTTATTTGAAAAATAAGGTTATAGGTATCACCACAGATTACTTCTTAAATGGCATAACAATTTAAATAATTGAAAATATGACTTTTTACAATACCTATTTAAAAGTTTCAAAAATCAGAATTTAAATTATGCTTGGTAATTAGTAGATCACTCTGTATATAATAAACAGTATTATGTCTATTTCATCAGTACGTACATGTGTTAGTGTATACCTAGATACACACGTGGTATTAATTAATACCTAATTATCATAATTAATGTATAAATAATTGATATATATTATATACATAATATATACGGAAATACAAAAAAAGCTGTTTTAATAAATTATAAAATAATTTCGCATCGTATTGCATAATAATATATGTACGATGTACTTAATAGTATGTTTATATAGTCGCATGCCCATTTATCACATATATATGTTAACAACCACAATTACATTGGCAAAACTAGGGGGCCATGGTGACTCAAGCCCCACTAAAAATTTTAGGATATTTTCAATAATTTTATTACTGCAAAAAATTTACTAATTTACTATTTACAAAAACAAATCAGTCAGTGGTGTAGCCAAGGAGTCAAAGCTGAGGAGGCTAAAAACTCCCCACCCTCCTCGAAGAAAAATTATGTCCATCACACCACTGATATCAGTATATATAAATTACCTTGTATAGACTGTCGTGATGGAAAATATAGAGTACAATAGGCATTTAATAATTACATATAAGTATAATATATTATTTATAAAAAATTATAAAATTATAATTTATATTATATTAATTGACCTATTTATATAATTTATAAATGTTTCTTTGATTTTTTTTTTTTTTATGAGTATTTTTAATTTTTATTAATTAGGTTAATCAGTAAGAAATGATTTTCGTCGAGGATTAGCTCTCCCCCACTTCAGACTTGTTAGGCCTATGCACAGTAATGTCGTAGCTAGCTGCAGTAGCTACCTATTCAAACGGGCCAAGAAAAGTGGAAAATCAGACGCGTACGCCACCTGTATATGTATAATATATATGTACCTAAACAAGCGTGTTTATATTGTGTGTGGGAAATTAAACGCACTGTGTGTGAATATATCCTTTTTGGGTGTCTACGGAGTTCTCACGGTTTTCTTGAGAGCCAGCTGTTTATAAAAAGGACTCGGACCGCGAGGACCAGCTGCGGCGAAAAGGTCCTGCGATGATGCATGTACCCGTGTACAATATAGCCATGCGCGTGTGTGTTTATACGTTTAAGCCGGGCTGCCTTATCAACCATTATCTTATCCTCGGCTCACTCGTCGTCTCAGCTGCTGTGTATACCACCCCCACATTTCGTCCTTCCCATCCTGCACCCGCAGAGTACTGTAGAAACGTCGACGTATTTTAACCCCCTGCAGACCCTCTGCGCCCATCAAATTTGGTACTCGAGGCCGTTTTTTCTTTTATATGTGGTGATATATATAAAAAAATAAAAATGTATAGCACATAAATATTACATATTATTATACCTATATAGATAAGAAGGTTCTAAGAAGGTTTACCAATAAAATATTTCTAAAAACGCCAAAATGACACCGCGCGGATCGTATATACTATATATATATACTGCACTCTTTATACCTTTATCTATGTATAATGAATTAATATGTATATTAATACTTGTATTATAATATAAACACATTTAAATTTTCCATTTTCTTTTGATGTATATACTCTGTAGATTATAATACTTCGTTTCATATTTTTAGTGTATATTTTTTAATTTTATTATCACGCTATCGTGTCAATTTCAAGGCTATTGTTTAATATATGTGACGACGAGTTTAAAATACCGTTAATTAAGTCTTATTGATATCCACTACGTTATGAAATTAAAACGAAATTCTTCGAGTTAATATCAATTTAATTTTAATCAGATGTAGGTATACTCTTTCACTGTGCAGTAAGCGAATAAATAATTGAAGAACAACCCGCGTTTAACATACTCTTACATCTTATAACATGTATACTGATTAAAAAACAAATAACAGATACTATTACAGCAACAGATAAAACTGTTTAAATGTATTTATAAGAAAACTTAAAGTATACCTATAGTACCTACCTATATATGGCTATATTATATTATAATAAATAGATAAATTTATATTAATATTAAAGTGAAATTGAGCTTTGACGGTTTTAAATTGGGTATGAGGTTTATCCTGCGACTCCTCCGTGGATGCTGGGATTATCTAAGACTTAGATATTTAGATTTTTAGTGACTTAGATTCTAAGTCACTAAAAATAATAATGAAAATAACAGAAAATTATTGCACCATTAATTTATTCTACATAATACCCGCTAATGACAATAATACCCACTTAAATGGCTATTATTTTATTTTATCGTTGTACACGTCTTATAACCGCATTGATCCTAATTTCGATGATTTTAATCTTGATCCTGGATACATGAAACATTAAATAAAATCCTACTGACAAGAAAACAATTAAATCGTTTACTTAATTAAACAATAACAAAAAAATAGTATAACGTATTTTTAATCACATTACACATTACACCACAATCATAAATATGTAATATAATTATATATTTTATTATAATCAATGTCATTTATTACGCACTAGTATTAGTAGTATTGATACTGTCGAAATATTTAATAAACATTAGACACACAAGTACATAACTGGTATTTAATAATAACATATAACTATGTAAGTAAATGAACAACTTTATGGTTATAATAAGCACCAACCTCATCACCCACAAGAAGGATTTCGCACAAGGATACGTAATTTTCTCATTGCAATTATACTCGTATTATTTACTTAGAAATTTTTTTTTTTATATAACTTTCTGGATGATAAACATAGAAAGAACTTGTCTTAAACAAATACGAATTGTGCAGGGAAACTAAATCCCTAAGATATGTCACATTGTCACAATGTCCTCACATATTATATAAAGTATAGTGATCACTGATAACAACAATAGGTTCATCCGCATAGTTGTTTTTATGTGAAAAATGTCAAACTTATTTCAACAATACATTATTCATCTAACTTCACCTGTTATAATTTACGAATTTATCCAAGAATTTAGATAATTATTTAATTATTTTTAGTTTACGCTTTACATACAATTGTTGGCTAATGTTTTTGTTTTTGAACACAGTGTATGAATTGTTTCTCCTTTAAGAAATATGTGTTCATCAATGCAATATGTCGTTTTACCTTTTGAGCGCAGGTATACTTTATAAAAATATCAGAAACCAAATGTTTTTGGTCCGTTTTGGAAATCATATACTGGAACGCAACACCTGATTTGTGTCGATAAATTCAAGAAAAAAACCTTTACCGTAAGGGTGATGTTTTGTGGAATTCGGTTGACATTGACTTTAACTCGCGAGCCATAATCGTGACAATAGCTCGCTATGTATAAGGGTAAAATGTAACGTACAATTGACATTGTGTGTATGTACTATGTGTATACCTGTTTGCATATAACATAAATGTATTGTATACAATGTATTATATACACGTGTGCACCTGAACCCGAGTTCCTGTTTCAGTTTTATGTTGTTTATTTTATTTTGCTTTATTATATTCAAAGTTTTGAACTCTGTAGACATGGCAATGGCAATTTTATGATTTTATATGAACATTATTAATTATTATAATTTATAATACTATCTAATAAATATTATTATACATTTTTATCTGTTATTTGTTAGAAATTTTAAATATGAATAAACAATAACAGTCTAAACCTGTAGTATATAGTATAAATATAATTAACAAGGCTGTGAATTTAATGCACTTAAAAACTATTAAATATGCATGCATATAATATACAAAAAAAACTATTAATATTTAACTTGTATTCTATTTTTTTTATTAATTTTAGTTATTAATATTATAAATTGATTTGCTTGCATGAATATATAACTTATTGGGCTTGACTAGTCTTGTAAAAAATTTGAAATCGTTGGTCACAATTTTTTTTTATAGGTGCTTAAAGTTCGAATTTATACGAATTATGTCAAAATTGCGAAAATTTGCAAGTAATTTTGTGGTTGAAAATTCGTAAATTTTTTTATTTTATAACTAAGTTTTGAAAATTTGGTACAAGGTTCTCCATAAATTTTTCTTCAACTATCTGTAAAAAAAACTCTACCGGACTAAGACAAAAAATTGTTATGAGTGTATGAAATTTAAATTTTTACAAAACCGCGTTAAATAACGGTTTAGCCTCAAACGATTTTTGATATTTGTTGTTATTCAAATAGTATAAGTCGAAAATACTTGAAAATTTTACCAGTTATTTATATTGCCATTTTATTTACGTGATTTGATTTTCAAAATATTTTGACTTTTTTTGATCTATTTATAGGCATTTGAAATAATCAATTTTTTTTGTTTTTTTTTTTATAAATGTTGATAAAAAAATTTAGCAGGGACAAATTACTTGAAAATTTAATTGAAGGGTCCACATAACTTGTTCTAACTCTTATTTAAAAATTATAAAAATACATAGGCACAATTTTTTTTTTATTAGCATTTGAAGTTCAAATTTTGACAAAAATTCGTCAAAATCATGAATATTTTTAACTATTTGGTAGTTAAAAATTTATAAATATTTTACTATCAAAAGCTAAGAATTGAAAATTTAATTCTATGCTGTCCACAAGTTAAGCTTAGAATAATTATAAAAAAGTTTGAGAATTATTCAATTTAAAAAATTTTACGAGTGTTTAAAGTTTTAATTTTAATTTGAAATCAAAAATACACGTGTAAAATAACGTTTTACTAATAAATAATTTTCGATTTTTGTTATTTTTAAAAAATTACTAAACGTAAGATCTTGAAACTTTTACTTAAATGTTTGAATTGGTTTCAAAATAGAATATATGACAATATTTAAATATTATATATCCTAGGACCTATAGACTAATAAATCATCTCCGTTCAGAATCGTTTTTCGTATACAATGATACCTATCATTGCATTCAAATTTAACCTACCCTAGTCTGAAGTCCACCCCACCCCCTAATGTACAGCAGAGCGATACTCACTTACCCGCTTTTTTTTTATGGTGTAGCAAAAAAAACACGCAAATGCATTAAATTCACAGCCTTGCTAATAAGGATATCTATACTGAAATTCTGTTGCTGGATGGTTTCTTCAACAAATGAACATGTCTTTGCATTATGTGGCTTAATGTATTATTATTTTACCACCAATATATAAATTGTGAACAATTTTAAAATTAAAAAATGATTAAATAAGGATATACTCGTGATATACAATTAATTACCGATACTCTAAACAGACATTTTGTTTTATAGCGGATCGTTAATTATTTATACGTCAATTATCGATATAAAAAATATATTTTATATTTTTAAATTAAAATTAATTTTACTTCTTATCTACTTTTAACAATACATGTTTTATTTTTAATTAGATAAAACATTTAAATTCATATTCATTGTATAAAATATATATTTAATCATTGTTTTATTATCCATACCTTTTCAATCCCAATTAATGAGGATAATCGACGTTCAATTGTATATAATTATAATAATACATATATAATTTTTGAGATATATTATATAATATTACACATAAATTACGTAGTTATTAATGATGTGTGCAGAGTGCAGACCAAAAGTGTAAATTGGTTTGAAACAATAAAAGCTGGTAATTACAAAATGAAATTGTAAGATGTATTTGGCGGATAGTTATCGCTGTTGGTGTTTACAATAAACTATAATTATATAGACACAAGGGAAGATACTTTAAAATATAAATACGATATTTTGTATTGTCGAAAGATTATAAAAGACGTTTTGCTGGGTTTTATTGTATTAACAAACAAACACCGGCGGTGATGTGAAATCAAAGACCCACCTTAAGTTATATATTTACATACTATATCGTAGCACTATTATACAATAAGTACCACAGAACTTAGATTAGAACCTACTCCGAGGAGAGTAAACGTGTTTATAGCTGTTCATCGTGTATTCTTATATTATATTAAGATATAGGCAACAGGTATAGATATAGGGTAGTGGGTACCTACTTTTGTTTTTGGACGTTTTACTGTGCTGTAAATTGTAATCATATATCAGTGTGGTTAAGTAACGTATTTCTGAAATTACTTCCATTTTTTTTTTAAAAAATAAGAAATAGGAATAAATTAGGAATTTTTTTCAAGTATAGGATTAAAAAAGTGATAATTTATTTAAATAAATTATTAACATTTTTATAATTAAAATAAATGGCCTGAGGAAAAGTTTTTTGTTTTTATTCATATAATTTTTTATTCGAGATGTGTTTCTTATACTGTCTTCGTTATTTATAATAATTGATACTGTGTTTATAATGTTATTATAATAAATGGAAAATAAAAAGTAATAATAATTAGTAATTACTCTGTGCTCGCAAAAAAATAACGAACACTGGAGAACAATTTCCTTTTCACATTTCAACTGTAGTACTACAACATACAATCAATATGTTGATGTTTTCAAATATTTTTCTCGGTTCTAGAATCTAGAGATCCTCGCAGACATATATCAGATTTCCACAAACACTCATAAACTATAAAGTCATAAAATTAATTGTAACCGTTTACAGTATTTTCTATAAATAATTAATTAAACATAAGTGCCTCCTAATAGTATATATGAATAAGTAATTAGTTCTTATGGATTTACAGTTTAAACCAGTGGCGTACGCAGAATTCTTTAATGGGGGGTTACCATATTATATATATATATATATATATATAAAAAAATGTTCATTCGTATTTTACTTGGGGTTTACTTGGGTGGGGGGGTTAAACCCCTTCCCCCCCGTCGGTACGCCACTAGTTTAAACTGATAACAATGATATTATTATTAATTACTATATTTTTTTTAATTTAGAATATTACACTATTATACATATTTTGTACTCATTAGCTACCTGCGTAATATTAATTATTATATTAAATTTTATTTTTTTGTGGTACTTAAAAGACATTATATCAAGTTAATTTTAAAATTCTTATTGGAACGTGTTCTGTTTTAAAAGCGTAAATGAAGACTTGAAACAGTTGAAATTAATTCCTTTTATTAAATATATAGAATGGAAGAAGCTAATGAATTCCCTTTAAGAAGAAATGTTAATAACACCTTAAAATAATATAATATGTAAATATGTTTATAGTTTATACATTATGCATATTATAATATCCACTAAGAAATTTTACTATAAATGTAGTGTCAAATATAGGCATAGCTACCACACACGTAACGTAATTTTTTTTTAAACATATTTAATAATAACATACAAACAGTCAAACTCTCTTAAGTTTTAAACAATACCTCTTAAATATACCTCTCTTTAAGTCATCCATGTCCCACGTTGAAATCCGCTCTAAATGCTCTAATATTCAACAACACGTACCTAAACAAACATTAATTATTTTACATAAAAATATCAATAATATAATGATAATGTATATATTATGATGTGGAATAAAGCATTAAAGATTATTGCCTAAGAGTAAGCACTTCAATAGGTATAATATGACTGTATACCACATTACCACCACATTCACTTCTCGTGAGTTATATACAGTACCCATTGCGATATCTCTTGAAATAATGGAGATATCACGATTATGTTTTGTTTTTAAAGACTCACAATGACAAAAAATACAAGTATTTCATGTTTTGATTAAATTTAATGATTTGCCTGATTTGGTAAAAGGTCCAAAAAATAATTCTTTATTAGTTTATTATTATCTTAATTATTTAAAAAAAAAAATGAAGATAGCCGTTTATTTGCTGTTTATCTTTCTGAAAATGTTGACGTTCCAACATTTTATTTTCATTAATTTGATGTTTTTTAATATTTTTTCTAATATCAAAAAAAAAAATTGTGAATTGTTTATATATTATTTATAATACTATACAACAGTGGTTTTCAACCTTTTTGGACTCGCGACCCACTTTTTTAGGCCTGCATTTTTCAAGACCCACGTAAGCTTTGTAAAAAAGCTAAAATTACTTAATGCTTTGCAGTAATTAATACTATACAATTGAATAAATAAAAATTAAATTTTGGTATAGGTATTTTAATTTTTTAATTTTCTAAGTTTAATAATTAAAAAATTTGACCCACCGGTTGAAGACCAATGCTATACAATATACATAAATGATAATTAAGTGTCAGTGTTATCAAACACGTGGCTCGTGCCCCTATAATAATACAAAAAAATCATGGTACTAATGAAAATAAAATGTTGAAATGTCAAAATGTTCAGAAAAATAAACTTTACAAAATGACTATGGATTTTTTTTTAAACTTTTTTACCAAAATATTAGATTAAATTAAAATATGAAATACTTGCCGTCTTAGTCCGTTCTCCCTGCGAATCTTTAAAAAACAACATAATTATGACATCTCTATGTTATTTCAGGAAATATCATAATACCAAATATGGACTATGGACACTCTTTATATATACATATATAACTACTGTTAACTACTCGTAAAACAGTTAGTCAATGTATTATATTTACTAAACGTTACTGCAGGATTAATTCGGCATTGTAAAAAAATTTGCAAAATATAGGTATTAGCAACTAACAAAAAGCGGGTAAGTGAGTATCGCTCTGCTGTACATTAGGGGGTGGGATGGACCTCGGACTAGGGTAGGTTAAGTTTGAATGCAATGATAGGTATCATTGTATACGAAAAACGATTCTGAACGGAGATGATTTGTCAGTCTAGGATATGTTAATATATTATATTAAAATATTGTCATATATTCTATTTTGAAACAAATTCAAACATTTAAGTAAAAGTTTTAAGATCTTACGTTTGATAATGTTTTAAAAATAACAAAAATCGAAAATTATTTATTAGTAAAACGTTATTTTACACGTGTATTTTTGATTTCAAATTAAAATTAAAACTTTAAACACTCGTAAAATTTTTTAAATTTAATGAACATCAAACTTTTTTATAATTATTCTAAGCTTAACTTATGGACAGCATAGTATTAAATTTTCAATTCTTAGCTTTTGATAGAAAAATATTTATAAATTTTTAACTATCAAATAGTGAAAAATATTCATGATTTTGACGAATTTTTGTCAATATTTGAACTTCAAATGCTAATAAAAAAAAATTGTGCCTATGTATTTTTATAATTTTTGAATGAGAGTTAGACCAAGTTATGTAGACCCTTCAATTAAATTTTCAAGTAATTTGTCCCAGCTAAATTTTTTTTATCAACATTTATAAAAAAAAAATAAAAAAAAATTGAAAATTTCAATTGTCTATAAATAGCTCAAAAAAAGTCAAAATATTTTTAAAATCAAATCACATAAAGGAAATGGCAATCTAAATAACTGGTAAAATTTTCAAGTATTTACGACTTATACTATTTGAATAACAACAAATATTAAAAATCGTTCGAGGCTAAACCGTTATTTAACGCGGTTTTGTAAAAATTTAAATTTCATACACTCATAAAAATTTTTTGTTTTAGTCCGGTAGAGTTTTTTTTGCAGATAGTTGAAGAAAATTTTATGGAGAACCTTGTACCAAATTTTCAAATCTTAGTTATAAAAGAAAAAATTTTTACGATTTTTTAACCACAAAATTACTTGCCAATTTTCGCAATTTTGACATATTTCGTATAAATTCGAACTTTAAGCACTCATAAAAAAAAATTGTGACTAACGATTTCGGATTTTTTTTTATAACTTTAAGAACAACTTATAAGAAACCTTGTATTAAATTTTCAAGATTTTCTGGTCGGCCAAAAAATTTTTATTGTTATTTAAAAAAAAAATACTAAAAAAAATTAAAAATTTCAATTGCCTATAAATAGCTTTAAAAAAGTCAAAATTCTTTAAAAATTGAACTGTGTATTGAGAACGCTAATATAAACATTTTGTGAAAATTTAAAGTATTTACATCAAGTAGTTTTTGAGTTATAGCAAAATAAATAATTCGATTTTGTCGAAAACTGGTTTTGCGTAAAAATTCCCGTTTTTCTGTCATTTTTTTTTTGTTTTTCTCGATTTTTTTGAAAACTGTTGGAAAATGTTTACTTTTCACCTCTATAATGCACCAAGGATATCCACTTTTCCATCGGAAACCACCCCCAAAGTTTGAAATCGAAGCATTATTTCGACTAGTTATGCTGTACACAGACACAAAAAAAAACAAAAAAAAAAAAAAAAAAACACACATCATTGTAAAATCAATACATTCATCACTCCGTTCAGAATCTAAAACTCAACTTTGGAGTTAACGGAGTGAGTATTATAGCCCACTTGCTGGCTATTTTAAGCCAAGTGCGATTATGTTTTATAACAAAACAAGTACTTAATATAATAATAAGTTGGGCTGAGATTGTAATGCCTTAAAAATTACAATAAATAATACAGAAATTTCTTAAAAATCTAAAAATATGCGTTTTAAAATTGCGTTAAAAATAATATATTTATTAATTTATTATATTTTATATTTACGAGTAAATAATGAAAATGCATTATACAATGGTAATTTCTTTTCTGATTTCACTTAAAAATACACTAGAATATAAGTTTATTGTTATCGCTTCTTCAAAATTAGTCTTATACAAATATTTATATTATCTTGTGTCAAATTTGCTTGTACATTATACCACAAAGATTGTAAATCATCAAATAAGAAAAAAATCGAATACCGCTTTATTGCGAACAATTAATTATAATATTATATATTATATAGTATAGAAATATTATATCAACGGGGCCAAGCCAATCTTGACAACCTTATCCGTTCCCGTTATACAAATTAGATTTTTCCGTGCACGCCGATCGACGCATGAATTTCTACAGTTTTACATTCATATATATATTATAATCCATTTCGAAACGAACTTTGCACTATTAGACATGTTAACATTGACTTTTCGACTCCTTGTGTACGCGCATAGTCGGTTATTGGACTGTCGACGATTAATTATAGATCACGTGATCGATAAAAAAATATTTTATTGCACAGTTAATATGTTTCGTGCGTGATACACGTGCGCTTGTGATTTTATTATTTATTTATATTGTATCTTTTTCGTTTTTTTTTATCACCAAATTTTTAAAATTTTTTTTCTTCGACGAAATAATTAAACTTATAATAAAAATACTTCGTGGAGTTGCATTGGAATTTGTGCCTTGTGACGTGATTGATTGCATATCTTATAATACATTATATTATTATATATGTATAAAAAATAAAAATAAAAATAATCTTATTATCGTGCGTAGGTACATTATGTATACGCGTATACATATTATGTATTATTTTGTATGTACATATCATAATAATATATGCACAATATATAATGTACGTTTCACGCTTAATTATAGAAACAGACCATAATAACTTTTTTCTGCGTTTTTCAGGCGTTCTTTTGTTTTAACTGCGCGTGTGCCGCCCAGTGGTGGTCGTCGAATTTGTAATATGTGCATGTAGTTTTGTGTTGACTCAGTTGACTGCAGTGTTGTCTATACGAAAATAAGTAAATAAGTCTTTTAATAAATATAAGCCACGGAAAATTAGTCATTGGATGGCTAAAATATTTTTTTCTGCAATAATTTATCTATGATTTATTTTATGTATTTTAACATTCATTTATTGGTTATGTCGTTTTTTCCTAGGAATTGGTGGATTTTGTGTTTGGCGCTATATATACGCTATATATATTTTGCTCAATCTCCCATTTTTCTGCATTCAACGAATGCGTTTGACTGCTAATTGAATTCCACTGCATGCTGAACATTTGATTTTATCTTCTTTGCTCATATAAAATAAGTGTGAAAATAAGTTTTTTGTTATATTAGGTACATATACAAAACAAGGGCATCATTTGGGGGGGGGGGGTGTCAGGATCGTGTGCGGTTGCACCCCTTACTTTTAAAATAGTTCCAATTGGCATGCATACTGTTGAAACAATACACAATTATTTTATTAATAAAATTAAAATTAAATTGTATTTTAATTTTTATATTGACATTTATCAATATTGGTATACTGTCATCCACGATTAAAACTTTAAACTACATTGGTTATAACTTATAAACAAATATCGTGCTATCATTTTTTATTAAACGGCTGGTAAAATTTCAAAATGGCCTACTTGAAACCTTGCACTCCTGGAAAAAAAACGTGAAATGACGCCCCTGATAACAAGATAATTTGCTGATCAAGATTCTGGCCTAAAATTTATTATTCCGATTGTGCACGTTCGATTGAATTCTTATTTTTTAAATTTTTAAGTGTGCCTACAGAAACCATATTATTTACTATGCTGTGCCTCGTAAAAATGTGAATTTCTTTTTTTCAAATGACCGGTTCTCCGTGTTTTACTGCAAATGTATACGTATAGTATATTACATTATTACATATGATTAATCTTATTGAAATATTGACGATGGTCCAACACACATTATCCTACAAAATTAATAATACACCTATGCACTATAGTGACTATACAGCAATGGACATAACATTTTCTAAACCTAAAATTACTGCATATAATATGTTATTATGGTATTCGTCGAAGAACAATAATGTAATGCAGTGGCGTATAACCAGAACTGTGAGATAGGAGAGACTTATTAACTATATACTGGGATTATTTATAAATTCAATCTTCATATAACAATTATACAATTTTATTACATAGTTATATAGTATTTTTACATAGTCTTATACGCATCATATAATACACTTTATAGAACACTGAAATAATTTTTAAAATTTTAAATTTCGGGGTGAAGGATCTGCACCCCTACAGTCCTTTTCACAGAGTACGCCACTGATAAACTAAACCTTACCTAAACGTTGGATACAAATTTAGTTTGGATGTTTTTGAGTTTATTATTCTTCCAGTAAGTCCACTAACTCTTGTGGACACTCGTATTTCTCGTACGTCTTTTTCGCCATCTGCTTATTAAATATATATAAACATCAAAGTTTTTAAATATATATGAAAAATCTAAAATATAGAATACCTTCACGGGTAACTGGTAAGAGTTGGCGTACTAAGTTCTAGTACTTACTTATAATGTGTATAGGGTTGTCATTTTGTCAACCATCTTATATAATATTGGGCAGGACAGATATTATACATTTGTTTAATTATTAGACCTTACTACCTTAGACGACTCTTCAAACGGGAAACTCCCGAGTGCGTCCAAAGAGAAAAAGGTCATTACTTTGACGTAGCCCAAGTGCGTCCCAGTTCATTTAGAGTTACCCAGGATGCACCACGAGCAGATGAACTGGCTTACACTCCAAAAATATAAATATATCTAAATAAATAAATCATATCTAGAGATTTGTTCAGTTTTGTATTTTTGTAAATTTTCTTCAATGAATTTAATATTTTTTTTATTGACTGATCTAATTTTTTTAGATATATAATTGGAAGTTTAAATCAAAACATTTGTGTCTATTTGAATTTTTGTTAACATTTCTAAGAAGGCATATGTCCGGATGAGATGTGAAAAAACATGAATTCAATTTTGAATGGAAGCTTTACATCACATCACTACACATACTGCACGTGGTTGTCAAAGACTACCTAGTTACGAATAGTATAATGTTTTTACGTATGGAAATAAATTCAAATTAACACAGTGCAATATTATTAATTATCAATGCATTTTATCCATAAAGACAAATATTATTAACAATAATATCGCGGACGCACATAGGATATAGCAAAATTTTTAGCGATTTTTTTGCTGACGCAGTTGAGCTATTAAAAAAGTACGATATGATTAACGGGACGCACTAGGGCGACGCCCCTTCAAACTTAATCAAGTACAATCTTATAATTGAATGCATAGATTTCCAGACCTTTTAGTTTAAGGTCAAGAAAAAAATACCTATCTATCTACTTAGCTTATTTTTTTGTTATTATCTAAGTTGTATCTCATTGCTTTTGTAATTTTGTTAACTATATAGTTACCTACCTACAGTCAGCTATATACGTTATAAACGATTAAGATATTTTGAATTGTGGATGTCGTGGATTTTGTTATGATTCTGTATAATCTATATTCTATATGTTAAAAACGTTAATCATCTCCTGCTTCTAGAGTTCTAGACCATGATGGACATGATGAGACCTCTAAGTCAATCATGACTTAGGTTTATGAGATAGTTACCTATTATATTATTATATATTAACTCGTAACAGATTCGTTTAAATTTCTTAATTTCATTCTATGATATATATATATATTCCTATAGGAATTTAAGATTAAATTAAGGTAACGAAATGAATAAAATTATATGAACAAATAAATTACCTATATTATATGTACTAGTGTATTACGTTGTAAATTTGTAATTAATGATTAATAAATCTTTTAATAATATTAAATATTAACTTATATACATGGTAGGTACCTATTTTTATATAGAAATTACTTATAGATGAGTTGATTTATCTAAACTCAAAAGTAAAAATAAAAAATGTAAAACGTAAATTTTTGTTAAAATTCATAGATTTTGTTAGTTGTAATTTTTAATTATTAAATTATATCCCATAATTATTGTTAGTGAAAAAAAGTTATCTTACGTTATGCAATTTGAATGGTGGCAACCCTATAATATAATAATGTGCATAATGCATTGATGTATACTATACTCTATAATATAACAATATCTACATGTCCTATTTTAATCATTACAAAGGTTAGGCAGCAGTGAAAACACTGA
This sequence comes from Schizaphis graminum, assembly GCA_020882235.1. Taxonomy (NCBI): domain Eukaryota; kingdom Metazoa; phylum Arthropoda; class Insecta; order Hemiptera; family Aphididae; genus Schizaphis; species Schizaphis graminum. The sequence continues at coordinate 10,031,838 of CM037032.1, forward strand.
AAACAAAATTGAATATAATACACCATAAAGAATATATAGTTGTATAAATCGTCAGATATGGCCTTTTAGAACACGACGTCTTTATCGTGTAGTAATATAGGTATACTGCTACTGTCTACTACTACAGAATGGTTTAGGCCTTTAAGGTCGCGTAGATTTTATTCAAAACCATAGGTATAAATAAACGATTTAAATCCGACCGATTAAGCAATCGTGACACATAGACAATCCAAGGTGCGACTAAGTAGCCCCTTAGACTTACCTAAAACTGAAAGTCAAGTATCGATACAGATCCATATTTTAGAAAGTATAGGTTTGAATACTTATAAAAAAAAGTATGTTTATAGATATTTTCAAATAATTCTAAATTGTTTAGGTACATATAATTTTTTTTTACCTTTTCAATTATCTGAACCATTTTTTTTAGCATTTTCATTTTTTACATTAATTTTGTGAAGCGTTTTACATCGTATCATTAATTGTAATTATAAATTACTCATCTGTTTTCTTTATCGAGGTATTTGCAGGATTTTCTGTCACATAAAAAAAGTATATCATTATTGTAAATATATAGACCTATGCATTTTGTTTTGATCCAGAAATTGAGAAATACTATAGTAATTGTTTAAAAAAAATACATAAGTACTTATATTCCTTATCACATAAAATATAATTATTATTATTAATTTATTATAGGTACATATTATGTTAACTAATAACTGTAAGCCTTGTAAGTTGTAATCTATCTAGACTTCACTATTCTCCACTATATTTTCTGAATTATATAGGTACACAATAAATGTCCATTTCTTATTTTTCTTTTATATTTAACGTAATTGAATTGAAAATATGAAATAAATAAGCTAAAAAAAAAAGTATTTAAAATTTTGAGTAGTTACTTAAAAAATATTTGGATATTTTACAACTTACATAAGATTAACCTACGAATACACTTGTCTGGTTTAACGTTATATCTTAGTTATAAGTTATAACTTATAATATTATTAAAATAAAAATATATCAAAATCATTATTATTATGTACCTACAGTTTTAAAATATTTCAATCATAAAACTACGATTTTATTACATCGAACTCTGATAACTTAAAACTTTAAAAGTACACCACTGCGGCAGGTACATTTGGCCGATTAAGATTCTGCAACGAAGGATTAAAAACGAAATCTGGCGCTAAGACTATTGTTACACGAATAGGTACAATAAAAGCACTATCTTTTCAGTGGTCATGTTTTGCATATTTCGTCTTTTGAATGATATACAATTTTAAAATCGATAGATTTTGAATGACAATGTTCATTTCACTGAGGTGGTTCGTCCTGTATTTATTGGACATCAGAAGATTACTATTTACGAATACATAATATATTATGACATAATAATTACAAGTAGGTATATAATAGCAAGTCTAATAAGATATTTATTTTCTTGTAAATACTCACAAAATGGAAACATGGGGTAGGCAAATAGGCTGTGAACAATATCAGAATATAATTCAAACATCTATAAAAGTATATATAATTTTACATACAAATTGACAATTGTATACAATATTATATTGATCGAAAGTTATTTTTTACAAACAGTCAATCATTATTCATAGTTAAATCAATTAGCACTATAATGTACAATAATTTCTATTGAAAATTACTAATTAGTAATTAGTAAATTTATTTATTTGTAAACTACATCAATCCCACTTATAAGTAACAAAATAAACAATATAAAAAAAAAAAAAAAACAAAAACAGCATTTATAGTAATTTTGTTCGTGAAGTTAATATAAATTAGGATTTTTTTGGAGAGTTTTTAAAACATAAATTTGTCAGAGCAGGAGTCTTCTGATTTGTACGACTAGCACAACGTTTGGGTGGGCTTACTTTTTTTTTTCTAGAACTGTCATCTCCAGAAACTAAAACAATTAAATAAAATTAGTTGATTAAATATTGATATGAATGGATACAAATACTTGGAAGTAAAGTCATTTACCAAAACTACTGGATCTTACTGGCGTACGATTTCTACGAATTGTTCTACCTCGTTTAGTTGTTGATGTAGGCGTTTCTAAAATAAATGGCAAATTATTACACAAATATTTTTAACAACTTATATTATTTATTTAATTTACTTGGAGATGGTTTTGTAGGTGAATCGTCATGTTCAATTGTCGTTTCGCTGCCAGTTTCTTCGTGGGCAAAACTACTCTGTAAACATTTGAACAAAAAATTGTTATACATAATAAGCTTTTATTTATATAATAAAATAAAGTTACCTCACTACGAGGACTCAATACAAAATCATCAATAGTTGATACATCTTCAGTCTTTTTTACTTTTGGAGAACTTTCAATTTTATTAATATCTATTTTTCGTTTCCGATCTTTTTCTTTGAATCCTTCAGCTCTTGTTTCTTCTAGCTGTCTCCTCTCTTCTTGTTTTTGCCGATCTAAACAATTTTGATTAAAGTTATTTGAAATGTAGATAAAATTATTATTTTTTCTTACATTTGCTTTCAATTTCATCATCATCTAAAAGTAACGAGACAACTTCTTTTGGTTTTAAGGTATCAGGTTTTAGATTGCCACCACTAATAACCATTCTTTGTATCTATTGACAGTTTGACAGTTTTAGTAAATGATTTGTCAGTAAAATTGTTAACCATAAAAAATTACATTAATTTACATACTTCACTTTTTTCTTTAGCTCTTTGTAGTATTCGTTCTTCAATAGAGTTCTGGGTTATAAGCCTATACACGGTAACCTAGAATAACATAATATAAAGCATTTTATACAATTATTATTATTTAATAAGTACTTATGTATAAAGCTGACCTGTTTAGTTTGACCAAGCCTATGAGCTCGATCCATTGCTTGTTGATCAACAGTAGGATTCCAATCACTATCATAAAAAATAACAGTATCAGCAGCAGTCAAATTTATTCCTAATCCTCCTGCTCTCGTACTCAACAAAAATACAAAAATGTCAGACCTAAACAGTAAAAAAAATGTAAATAGGTTAACATAATTATTTCAATTTAAAATTAAGTAAGTATTTAATACAAGTAAAATAAATATTGAAGATTTTTATAGTGAGAAAATAAGTGATAATAATTTTTAAATGTTGCGTTGTAAACACTGTTTAATATTTACCGATTTTGAAAGTCAGCAACCATGTCTCTTCTTTCAGATATTTTCGATGAACCATCAAGTCTCATATACCTTAATTTTTTGTACCACATATATTCCTATAAAGCACAAAATTATGTATTAAGAAAATAATAAACACAAATCAAATTCTTTAAACTACCTCTAAAATATCAATCATTCTTGTCATTTGTGAATAAATTAGAACTCTATGGTTTTCTTGTTTTAATTTTGTTAGTAAACTGTCCAAAATTTTCAATTTTCCACAGTCAGTAACCAAACTTTGTTTATCTAAAATAAAAAAATTATTTATAGCTATTTATATTAAAAGACTTAATATTAATATTCATACTCTACCTGGTATGTTGATGTTGGACCATCCATTTTGAGGCTTTAAAGCATTTATGCCTCCTATGTTTTCACATGACCATTGAGTATGACTAAAACTTGAATGACCATTATATATTAAACTACGGCTTTCAATAGAATCACAAGTTTCGTGCCGTTGCCAGATATATGCAGCTGATCTACTACCAGGAACCCACAATTGACGTGCTTTTGTTGTTACTTTTGGACAATAAAAGTATATGAATGGAGGAAGTTGTGTTGGTTGACATTCATATAATTGTGATGGTCTAGGATTATAGTTATTCAATGACATGTTTTCAACACAGATGTTTTCCATCGTTATATTCGTATCGGAATCTGCCTAAAAATTTTAATTTTCTTAATCAAGCATTTTAATTAACTATGATGATCCACTGATTTTTACTCGTTTAAGGCGGTGCAATTTGTGTTCCATTGTTTCATTCATATGGTGATGAAAATGAGTTATATGAGAAATAGTACAAGTGTTTACAATTGGTGTAATAAATTTAAATGACTCTGGTACATTTTGTTCGATAAATGGCCACAATATGCTTTTTTTGTCCCAACAATTTTTCTCACCAATTAAGTTATTCATTTTTTGTTGTATCAAAATGTAAAGTAATCTAAAAACAATAATAATTATTAGTTACTAGTGAAACCAACTAAAATTACTAAAAGATATTATATTACCTGTAAAATAGTCCACCATTTGTTATCTGAAAAAGTTCAGTTGCTGACATTTTTAAAAGTCTACTAAAGCAAAACATATTACAACTCTGTGATTTATCTATAAATGAAAAATGGTCAAAAACTTTTTATTAAAACATGATTATTTTATTTAAATAAATTTAATATTTACCATGATCTTTAGAAAAACAGCTATAGTGGACTTGTTCAACATTAAATATAAAAAATTTGTTAGCAAGTAAATGTTGTTTGCTCAAAAAGTTATATCTAACTGAGTTGTCAAAATAAATCATTTTAGGAACAATATATTCAGTAGGGCAGAAAAAAAAAGGTGATCTAGCTTCTCGTCTTTCAAATAATTCTGGATGATTACAAACCTAAAAAAAAAATAATAACTTATAATGCTATACTTTAGTGATTTAGTATAGAAACAACAATATACAAACTTTTCTAAATTGCATCACTAAGTTCATTAAATTTGATGTCACATTGGGCGAAGATTGGTAAGAACCAGCTGAATGTAATAAGTCTTCAATACGAATCTTTTTCCTTAAAGCTAAAATTAAGCAATTAAATAACAGTTCTTCTACTAATTGGAAATATTAATTTTATTACCTGAATATAACATTTTTTGGCGAGAAGTAAGTGGACAGTACATCAAGATTTCAATTTTGTCAGACAACTCGTTTTCAACATCCTTTTTTATTCTACGTAACATGAATGGTTTTAAAATCAAATGCAATCTTGATAAATGTTCTAAAACAAGAAATAAATATACAAAAAATGTCAATTATTTATTAACTCTAGTAATACCACATTGAATATAATTGTAAATGAAAATTATATTCTTACTTTCATCAATGCCTGTTTTGTTTTCTGCATGACTCTCAATATCTTTAGAAAACCATTCAGTGAATTCGTCATGAGAGTCAAACATTGTTGGCATAATAAAATGTAACAAGGCCCAAAGTTCAGCCATACTATTCTGTACTGGTGTACCAGTTAACAATAAACGATTACGGCACCTAAATGTTAATAATAGTTTCCAACGAACACTACACAAAAAAATCATATTTTTAATAATATTATTATTATTATTTTTTTAAATAAAAAACTTTAATACCTGTTAGTACTTTTGATAGCTTGAGCTTCATCAAGAACCAAATATTGCCATTTAATACGATTAAAATATTTAAAATCGCTTACAATCAATTGATAACTTGTTATAACAACATGAAAACTAGCTTCTTGTGTGTGTAATCCTTTTTGGTCCCAAAATTGTCTTAAAATTTTTCTTTCCTAAAAAGGTAAGGTAATCAAAAAATAAACATAATGTAATATAATTTGACAATGTACACTTTATACAATTAGTATTATGGTAATTTTTTTCAACACAATTCATAGCTTAAAACTAAGGAACCTAATTTATATCTAAATACATGCATTTAATAGAATAAGCTATTGAAATCATTTAAGAAATGTTTAACATTTAAATTAAAGGCGATGGTTCTGGCAATGTTATTTTAACTTAGTTCAAAATTATAATTAAATTAAATATTTTATATTTTTAGTTATATTCTTAAAACTACACACATTTTATAATTTAAAAAATGGTTAAACTGTATTTTATTTATCATGTGTCTGTCTATCGATAAAATAAAGTATGTTCTAATAAAATTCTTTTTTAAATTTCAATTTATATCAAACACACTTTAGATATAGCCATGGTCGACCATGTGTTTAAAGCAAACACTATCTCAACGTGAAAATTGAAAAAATAATTATCATAATACAACAATAAAAATCATAATAAGTAAAATTTTGAACCGCAACATTCTTATGTATTGATAAATATTTTAAAAATAAGACAATAACATCTTAATTTTAGTTCACAAAATGTTATACATTTTTAAACGAGGCACAAAAGTCTAAAAAGATTGCCGATCCCTAATTTAAATCATTCTAATAAAAATAACACCCAATTAATTTGATATATATAAAAAATGTTCAATAAAATTTCTCTAAATTTTGTTTTGTAGAGAAATTTTTTTTTAAATCGTGAGTAACAAATTTTTATTTAGTAAAGAAGGCTTTATTTGCAGATAAAAGTATGTTAAAGAATTATTCTTTCATATCACTAAAATTACCTGTGGATTTCCCCAATATGGGACAACTTTAAAAGTAGGAACAAATCTTGCTATTTCTTGCTGCCAATTATGGAGTGTAGATGACGGAGATACAATTAAAAATGGACCCCAAACACCTATAATACCAAAATAACAATGTACTCGTATTATTAAGTTTTTCTTTCTTTAATAGCTGACTTACGATATGTTTCTGCAATATGACATAAAAATGCAATAGATTGCACAGTCTTTCCTAAACCCATTTCATCTGCTAATATTCCATTTATTCCCTATAAATGGAAAATGAATATTTATTACTGTCATTATCAATTATGAAATAATAAAAAAAAAATTATACTTGATCATAAAGATTTGCAAGCCAATTCATTCCTTTCAATTGATAATGTTTCAAACTTCCTTGAAATATTGTTGGCTGTGGTCTTTCTTCATTAGGAGGAGGCATATTTATTTTCAAATCTGGATCATCAAATTCGTTAGATTGCCGTTCATGAGCATCTAGTGCCTTTTGAGTATTTTGTAATGCTTTATCCTTATATATTTCACTAATTGTCAACATAAATATAATTAAACAATTAATAATAAAAAATTTAATATAAAGCATTTTAAATATTTTTATTTCAAATTGTATACAAATTTAATTTTTATTATAATTATACTATTATAGCTTATAATTAGGACACAGATGTTGTAATACTAAAAAACTAGTAAAATTGATTGCAGTATTACACTAAAAATATCAAAATTGCACTAAAGAAAAACAACGTTTTTTTTATAAATGTTTTAAATTTATATTATAATCTAAAATTCTACCAAATATATATATGTTATCGGCAATGTGTTGAATCCGGTATTATATAGAAATCCTAGGTATTCTTTAGAATGCCAAAAATGAGCAGGAAAAATATAAAATATAATACAATAAATAGGTATTCTATATATTACCTAACCTCAAACAGGAAAAGTATATATTAGTGTTATTTATACACAGTTACATTTTCAAAATATTCTGACTTTTTTGAGCTATTTATTATAGTTATTTATACACAAATTAAATTTTTGATTTTTCTAAATGTTTTCTTTTGAAATGTTGATAAAAAATTTTGGGTAGGTAACCAAAATAACTTGAAAATTTAATAAAAGGTTTCTTATAAGTTGTTCTTATTGTAGTTTAAAAAAAATCAAAAATCATTAATTACAAAATGTAATAGATTGAAGAAAATACATTTGCTTTACAGACAATTGCAATTCAACAGTCTACAGGAACTGGACAAGGTTTTATAAAATGCACGTGTAAGACAATATGTCAATCTAAAAAATAATATTTTATGCAATTCAAAATGTCATGCATCAATTATATGCTGCAATAAATAAATAAAAATATTTTGATTTAACATATTACCTAACATAATATTGGTGTTCTATAGAAATCCTAGGAAATGTATAGATTGCCTAGCCATAATATAAAAAAAAAATTCAAATTTAATACATTTGCAAATAATTCAAGGAATTCTATAGAATACCTAGTACATTTATAGAATGCCTATATTAAACACTTTGCTGGTAACATATAGATATATTTATGTTTTACAACTTTATTATACATCATATAATCATGTCATCACCATATCATCATATTATATATCATTGCGTTACACTATAAGTATTTGTTACACATTTTTGAAATCAAACCCTCTTTGATTTAGAGCTAATAAATTTTTATATCTCAAAAATTTTTGTACCACATCGGTTGATGTAAGCGAAGCATATTTAAAATAAGGTAAATCGCTTACTATCAAGTCTCCAGATAAATCATCGAATCGTTTTCCTTGTTCAGTCAGTATATCATTGATTTTAATAATGGTTTCAAATTCAGTATTCTTTTCAGAATGGCTGAAGAACAAATTATTGTAATAAAACGCATAATTTTCAAATAGTCTGATTTCACAAATTATTTTTGTGTTGTATTAATACCTACTAACTTGAAACTATCTTTATTTTATAAGATAACATAGATTTTAAGACGGTTGAGTGTCAACTATAACTAAAATAGTTGTATAAATGAGTAAATTCAATAAAATTGCAATAAAAATCCAAAAATTTGACTTAAAAAACTTTTAGATTTTAATTAGTATTTACATGACATGCATTTAAAACGTACTTAGCAATGAATTGATAAAATAAGTAATGAATAATATATTTTTCAAGATTACAATTTAATATTTTATTAACTAAATATTGTATTCAATCAATTATGGTTATTAGAGGTAATATGAGTAATTATAATGTTAACCTGTTATAATTTTCAATATGCATCAATCTAGGTATTTTTTCTTCATCTAATTGGTTTAGAATTCGAAGTTGTTCTTCAGCAGAACTTTGACCAAGCTTTTTTGACATAAAATGTGCGTATAACTCTGTTTGAGTGATTAGGAAATTTAATTTTCTTTGCTGACGTTTTGCCTAAATTTATTTAATTTAACAAATACAATGTAAAATGATTAAATTTTATATTTAAAATTAATTGAGATAGAAAGAGACAAATAATTCTTAAAATCAAAATTATATTTACCTCCATTAACTCTACATCCATTTTTCTTTGTTCCTCTGCTTCTTTTTCTTGTTTTTTGCGAGTTTCACGTTCATTACGATCATATCGTTTCCAATAGGTTAACATTTCACGCGTTAAACGTTTTGCACGCCAAACATTTTCTTTCATATTTTTTTGACTCTAAACATATAATAATTTAATCATAACCTGGAGATGTGTTGTAAGTTATTAAATGGTGAATTACTCAACATATTAAAAATTCTTCATACATTTCATATACATGAACAATGACAGTATTACATTATCTTAAATAAATAATACAATATATTTATAAATATTTTTTTATGAGATGAGACTTTAGAATGGTATTTACTCATTAGTCTCCCTATCAGTGGCGATATTCATATTTTCTATGAAGCAGCTATTTAAAATAAGTACTCACTACTCACCTACTAATTATTACCATGGATGGCTTACCCGCATATAATCCCAATTCATAAGAATACAAAAAGTATTTGTAAATTATAAATGAGTCTAGAATCATTAAAATACCCACCCCAACTGTTAACTTAAGTATAATATTATATAATAATAAATATCTGAATAAGTAAATAAACAGAAATAATATAAAATAAACCTCTAATGAATCCAGGGCCGTTCAGAGGGGGGGGGCAATGGGACCATTTTGCCCCAGGCCCCATTGTTGTAATATTTTTAAGGGGCCCCCAAAAAGTTTGTTATTCTCAGTGAGTATTTTGTTTATCATATTTTATTATTATGGTCGAAGGGCCCCCAAATTAATTTGCCCCTAGCCCCGAAAAACCTTGGGACGGCCCTGAATGAATCAGTTAAAAAGAGCAACAACATCTCTCATTATATTTTTCAATAACCTATCACAGAAGATAATAAAAATAAAAATTATATGATAAATTACTTGAATAGCTTTTTGACGCAGATGCTTCATACAAGACTGAGCAGTACGACGACAAGTTATTAATATTTCTTTATGATTGTTATTTTTCATTCTATGTATCTATAAATATTTAAAATAAATTTTTTTTATTTTCAATAAAAATAAAATATCATTATTTTTTACTTTTCCCATTTCTTTTTTTGCCATATGTAACCATAACTTCTTTCTTTTCATAAATATGACTTGAGCTGTTTTGGCTTCCAAAAGCGCTTTTTTCTTTTCTAATTTTAATGTCTTAGCTGTAGGACTCAATGACCGTGTTTTCCTTTTGGCAAGTTTTTTTTCACTTTCAGAATTCTATAATTATAAATGACATATTATAAATTAGTTATTAATATTTTTATGTAATTTATTTAATATACCTTATGTTTATGTTTAACAGTAGTAGGTTTTGTCTTTTGGATAGGTTTTTTTTCAGTTCTGGTTTGATATTTATCAAAATTAGACAATAAACCAGAACTATAGTACCGACAACGATTTTTCTGCAAAGAAAATTAATAAAAACACAAACTATGGCTTGTTATTATTTTCTCAATTAGTTTTAAATACTAATAAAAAACTTTTATCATTATCAACTTTATAAAAATCTTAACATATTAAAGATCAAAAATTTGACAACATTATAGTTCATAAATATGAATTAAAAGTTGTTATTAATGATTGGTTGCAAAACAATTTCTAATTATATTAACTTATTAATCTCAAGAATCAAAATTCTTATTCTCTCTACAATTACACCTTTTGAATGTCACCTAAACTTTTCAAATTTTGTGGATTTATATATATTTATAAAGTGACTATTAAAAACTAAAATAAGTAAAATTAAAATTGATTTTTCTTGTTAAGTTTATGTTGAATGTAAATAAATATATTGTATTTATAAGATCAATTAAAGTTTTCAATAGAATTATAAAATTAATTAAGTAAATTATATAAATTATGTGTATGAAATGATTTACATTTTTAGCAGAAAGAAATTGTTTTTGGTATTTTTTTTTGTATAAGTGTAACTGTATCATAATATGTAGGTCTTCTTCTGTTACTACATCATCAGGATCATCTGAATCATCGTTATCCAAGAGAAGATTTTGTAGCCATAAACGATCATCACCAACATTTGATAAATTGTAATAACGAGAACGATCAGCGACAAGTTCTAAAATTTACAAATTAATAATTATTCAAATAATAACAATCTATACTTATTAATTATTATACTCAATAACCAATAGGTTTTTTTTTTAAAAAATGCATCTATTAGTTTATTATTATTTTCTTAGGCTACTGGAAAAAAATCTTCTATTTTCCAGGGATAAAACATAAATTATAGATTTGTCTTACACCTATAGCTAATTTATTTAAAAGTTTTTAAGTAAAGAACAAAAACAACTTACCTTCTGAGGTCTCAAGATCACTAAAATCACCATCTAAGTCTGTATCACTTGAATCTTCCCTAAAATTACAATATGAATGAAGTGTTACAAGGCATAAAAATATAAGATGTTTAGATTTCATTAATCTCAAGTTAACTATTAGGTACACTGGTCATAGAATAAATCTAACTTATTATGAGCTCTAACTATGACACTAAGTTATTACTAACTACCAAGTAGGCATTAACAACAATACAATATAATACATATTACATTTGACAAAGTACAAAACTAAACTAAAAAAAATATATTCTAAATTATAAAACTTACCCAAGAGGTGTTTTGAAAATATTTTCCACATGGTTCAAATAGGGTTCAATATTTATAGCTTGAATAATCTGTTGGTAGTGTAACGGTAAAGCAATTTCGTTGTTGTTCATTTCGCCATTCATTATTAAAAATTATGCTTTAAAAAGTTATATAAAATTTTTCATCCAAACTAAAAACAACCATACTAGGTTAAATTTATTAAAAAATAATAAAAATAATAAATAAAAAATTTAATCATCAATAAGCGTGAAGGTAAACATCAAACTACCGGACATTAAAATTTTTAACTTTTGATGGCACGAAAAAATTAATCAGTAACCACTAATCAGACTAATCAGAGTTATCAGTTATTATATAAAAAAGTAAACAAAACTTTGTTGAACATATGAACACTAGAATAAGGAGACCAAACTCCGTTTCTGATAACGTGCCGAAATGAGTCGCACGATTAAACGGACACAGGTGGCGCTGCGTATGCTAGGACTGTTACTTTAGGTAATCGGAATAAAAATCCCCGGAAAAAAAATCTCCGACCTTAGGAAAAAATCCCCAGATTACAATATTACTCACAACCACAATATAAAATGATTTTAATATATAATTACAAATAGGTAAAAAATATGTAATTACAAATAAGTATACTATATTATATTATAGTTTTCAGTCAAAAAATAAAAAAATCAATATATTATATAATATTTGGTACCTATAAATAATTTTAAATAAATTCTGTATTAAAAAAAAAAAAAAAAATAGTAATAAAAAAATATGTAATTACAAATAAGTATACTATATATTATTATAGTTTTCAGTCAAAAAATAAAAATCAATATATTATATAATATTTGGTACCTATAAATAATTTTAAATAATACTAAATAAATAAATGTTAAAAGTGTAATAAATGTTACTTTTTACCTTATTTTATATAATATCAAAGGTACACACTACACCACATAATGATATAACAATTACTGTAACATTTGAAGTTCTCATATCTATACAATATGGTCAAAATGTTATAGAAGATGTAATATTTTATTTTATTTCAGGCTATTATATAATATATATATATATGTAGGTAGGTATAAGTTAATTTTATTCAAACATCTAAATTAAGTTAATTTTCGTCCAAAGAATAATGCAAATTTTTTAATGAGATTTTTAGAAAAGTAGGTTTATGATAGCTAGTTAATACTTAATGTATTATACAAATAAAAATAATTAATAGAAATTAATGTAATGCAATAATGTAATCTGAGGATTTTTTTTCCTAGGGTCGGAGATTTTTTTCCGGAGTCGTTCGTCAGGGGATTTTTTTTCCCGGGGATTTTTATTCCGGGATTCGTTACTTTAACCCGCTTACCCGCGTATTATAGGGATTATTCATGTTTTTTTGCATTTTATGTAAAATATATGCATTATTTCGAATCATGACTCTTTATGAATTTTATAGCTCGTAAAATTACGCATTCATGCATGTGCATATGTATATATTTCATGTGTTCTCTGCATGGAAGTAAGTATAAGATCTATTATTCAGTTCCCGACATCCGTAAGAGACTATAATATAGACTACTCTCCATAGGCGCAACTAGGGGGGTGCTAGGGGGACTTTAGCACCCCCAGACTAAAAATTAGCACCCCCAAAAATTCAAAGTCAACTCCTTGATTTGTAAGCTGTAGGTATTTCATTATTGTACCTACCTATTCTGTTCAAATTTTTATTTTAGAATAATTTATTTATATTTAATGTTTCGAAGATAGTTATATTAGATGACAACATAGTTTGTCATGAGGTCTACAATATAATATCATGATAGCCGATAGGTAAGGTATATTGCATTGGGAATTTGGTTGTGTTAATAGTTATTTTTAAACTGTTATATCTACGTAATCCGCTACCCGTATGTTTTCCATTATATGCGTTATCGACGTTATCGTTATAAATTATAAATATAACTTATAACATTACACAACAGTCGACGAGACGACGACACACGTTATACAGACATACAGTACCCAAAACTTGAACTGCCAACATGTTTAGTATTTTTAAAAAACGGAAACCTAAAGATAATAATGAGGAAAACGAAATTGAAGCTGATATTGACGATCCTGGCATGGTTGACATTTCTACTAATAGTACTACTCATACAAGTGATACAACTCTTGATTTGGGAAATAAAGATTCCGGCCCATGTCGTCCTATACTTACAGTAAGATTTATTCTGTTTACATATAAAAACTTAATAATTCGTTTTATGAGTTTTTTTAAATAAATAAAATAAAATAATAATAATAAAACTATAATAAGGTGTTTAATATTTTTCTGATTAATTTTATTATTATTTATTAATTAGGAATATAAAAAAATTAAATTTGGAACACAACAAAGATCGTTTCGAAGCCAATGGTACAATGAATGTGATTGGCTAGAATACAGTGTTCAGCGTAACGCTGCATTCTGCTTTGTTTGCCGAACTTTCGGTTCAGAAAATTCAGGTGAAAATATATGGATTAAATCTGGGTTCAATAATTGGCAAAAGGTAAGTAGTTTATTTTGAAGTGTAATAGTATATGTATTTTTACAAATAAAATAATTAAAAAATAAAAATTATTCAAAAACTTAAACTTCGCTAGAATAACTTAGTGTGTTAGACGTTAGTATTGAATACTAAATTTGTATCATGATTAATATAATCGACCACATTTTTTTCAGTTTCTTGTAAAATCAAAAAAACATTCTTCTACCAGTACTCATTTGACTAATTTATCAAAAATGTGTGCATATAAAAGTAGTTTAAAGACAGGATCTGTTGTGACACAACTATCTAGCTTCCATAAAAAACAAGTTGAAATTAATCGCAAATACATGTCTAGTTTAATTGATGTTGTGTTATACCTTGCTAAGCAAGGCATAGCATTTAGAGGACATAATGAAAATTTAGATTCTTTAAATCAAGGTACATTTATAATATTATTATTTATTAATAAAATTAATATTTTCTTGTAATAATATAAATACAATTTTAGGTAATTATAAGGAAATGTGCCATATGGTATTTTCAAAGTTCATGCCAGATTTGAAAAATGTATATGAGAATAAAATTAACCATACCAGTTGGAAAGTGCAGGACGAAATTATTAAAATAAGTGCTGACCTAATTAAAGAAATTATTGTTGAGGAAATTGTTGTTTCTGGGAATTTTGCACTTATGGTTGATGAAGCCAGGTACAATATATTTCACCATTGTAATATTTATAATAGTCATATATACCTATATTTTGATCAAATTAATATTTTTTAAATGTAAATATATATTTGTCCACAGGTCCCATAAAGAAGAACAGTTATCTGTATGTGTACGGTATGCTGTTGGTCTTGAGGCACGTGAAAGATTTTTGCAATTCATAGATGTTTCTAATGGACAAACTGCCAACCATATTATTTCTGCTGTTTTTAATTGTTTTCAAAATTTAAGTATTAATATCAATACATTAAATATTGTTGCTCAGTCTTATGATGGTGCCAGCGTAATGGCTGGACACCTTGGAGGTGTCCAGTCAAAAATTAAACAACAATTTCCATGTGCCATATACACACACTGTATGGCACACAGATTAAATTTGATTGTTGTGGATATGTGTAAAGGAATAAAGGTATTAATTAGTTTAAGATAATAAAAATAATAATAATAATAATAAAATAATAATCAAACAATAATTCATTGAAGTATTTTTAACATAATGCCTATACGGCTATACCTGTAGTAAAATAATAAAATTTTTATCATATAATTATATAATCTGTATTAACATTTATAGAGAGCTCGAAGTATTTTTAATACTTTAGTAATGGTTTATGTTCATTTCTCTCGACCATCCAACAATGCTAAACTCATTGAAGTTCAATCTAAACTAGGTTTAAAAAAAGGAAATGTTCTCAGGATATGCGATACAAGATGGGTATGTCGCTATAAAAATTGCGAGTCGATGATAAAAAATTACTCATCAATATTAGAATTTTTAAAGAATGAAGTTGAAGCACAAGTGGACAAAGATGCTATTGAAGCTATCGGTAATTGAAAAAAAATTATGTAATGTAATTATAATTTGATACATTATTTTTAATTGTTGAATTTTTTTCTTAATTATAATTTTAGGTATTCTCGGTCAAATACAAAACTGTGCTTTTTTTATTGGAGTTACTCTATTGAAAGACATTCTTGGTATCATTAATATAATAAGTGTCACATTACAATCTAAAAATGCCACTTTAGGAAAAGCAAAAAGCATTATCAATGGAAGTATACAAAGTATTGAAAAATTACGTTCTGACATTGAATTTTCTACATTTTGTCAAAAAATTACATCTTTAGCTGAAGAGAATGATATAACCCTTGAAGTACCACACAAAGGTAAATATTAGATTAACTGTAAACCTTTGTAAAATCTAAAGGTTTTTCTTAAATAAGTTTTAACTTTATGTGTGAAATACATTTCTTAGACATTCATATGTAATAATTATTAATTAACAATACCATCAAAACAAAATTCATGTTCACAAAAATCAAAATTTAAATACATATAACAGTAATTTAATTTTAAGTTACTAATAAAAAAATGTATTTAATGATTAGGAAGAAAACGGATAAGAACTCAACCGAAATCTTTGAACAATTTTTACTTACAATTAACAACTGGAGAAGAAAATGAACCAAATATTACACAATCTGTTGAAGACTATTGGAGACAAAATTTATACTATCCAATAATTGATTCTATAATCGTTAATTTAAAATATAGGTTCTCTGAAGAAAGTTTATCTATGGCTTGCTCCGTTGATAATTTTATGAACATGAACTATGAAGGAAGCTTAGAGTTCATAAATAACTATAAAGTAAAATTGATATAATATTAAATACAAATTTCAATATTGAATTCAATTTTTTTTTCAGTAGTGTAGTTTAAGTTACTATAACTTTAATATTTTTATTATTTTTACTATTCAATTTCAGAATGTGACAAAAGTTTCAATCGATTTATTAAAAGCTGAAATGATGGTTTTCAAAAACTGTTTGCCACCAGATTTCAATTTTGATGACATTAAAGGAAAAATAAATAAAGAAGCTTTTCCTAACTTGTATAAGCTACTTCAAATTGCAATTACAATCCCAATAAGTTCTGCAACTTGTGAACGTAGTTTTTCTAGTATGAGACGTATCAAAAATTGGCTAAGAACAAGTATGTTGCAGCAGCGCTTTAGTGACTTGTCAATTTTAAATATTGAGAGGGATTTATCAAATAAAATACAAACGGAAACAGTGTTAGATAGATATAACACAAAAACCAGGAAAATTGTTTTAAAATAATAGATTATAATATGTTATCTAAATAGTTGTTATTAGTTATTGTAATTAATTATTAATTATAATGTTTTTAGTGATTGTTCCTTAATATTAATCATTATCAAAATATCAAATGTGTTATCATATAAATTAATATAAATATGAAGTTGAGTTATAAAAGCATGTTGTTAATAGCTTTGAAGTTGTGTGTTGGTGGGGGAAGCCCCCCACGGGTTACCAAGGTATACTAAATTTTAGCACCCCTTAAATTGCAGGTCTAGTTGCGCCTATGCATAGAGACTAGAGAGTATTAAGTATTTGAGTTATGAACCGCAGTGCATAAGGTACAAGATGTTAATCAGTTAATCTGTTAGTGAAAAATATTGATAGTGATAAAGGATTGACTATATAATAGTAGGATTGTTTATACCTAATATAATAATAGTTAAATAAACTATTTTAATTATTATTTATTTGTATTAACGCATAGGTAGTGGTTGAAGTGGCTTAAAATAAGTGAAGGGATGGCTATATTATTATACTATAGATTAAATATGATTTACTATGATTATACTTAAACCTTACGTCCTTATTTTTGTAATGCAATTTTATATGTATTATACATTTTTGTATCCAGTTTGTTGTTTTATTTATTGAGACATTTAATTTTTTATATAAATATAATTATATTTTTTATTTAAAATGTAAAGCATATTTATATATAATTTATGCACGTACAGATTATCAATAGGTTCTAACGGCAGCATTACAATCATTACATCATTTACATCATAATATACAAATACAAAAACTTAACTATTTATATATAATATATATTACTATAGTTAAAGAAACATAAAAAAAAGTGGGTAAGTGGGTATCGCTCTGCTGTATATTAGGGGGTGGGGTGGACCTCAGACTAAGGTAGGTTAAATTTGAATGCAATGATAGGTATCATTGTATACGAAAAACGATTTTGAACGAAGATGATTTGTCAGTTTAGGATATATTATATTTAAATATTGTCATATATTCTATTTTGAAACAAATTGTATAGTTTTTATATGTTACTATAGTTAGGTACCTTATAGTATTTGTTTATTAATAAAAAAAGTATTAGGCAACATACGCATAATGAGAGTATGAAATTTAATTTAAATTTTGAAATATTTCGCATAAATTCGAACTTTAAGCACTTATCAAAAAAAATTGTGACTAACGATTTCGGATTTATTTTTATCACTTTAAGAACAACTTATAAGAAACCTTGTATTAAATTTTCAAGATTTTCTGGCCACTCAAAAATTTTTATCGGCATTTGAAGAAAAAAAACTTAGAAAAGTCGAAAATTTCAATTGTCTATAAGTACCTTAAAAATGGTCAAAATATTTTGAAAATTCAACTGTAAAGAGATAACCATAATATAAACATTTGGTGAAAATTTCAAGTATTTACAATGATTCGTTTTTTAGTTACAGCAAAATCAAAAAATCGATTTTGTCGAAAAGTAGTTTTTCGTAAAATTGCCATTTTTCTGTCATTTTTAGATTCTGAACGAAGTGAAGAATGTATTGATTTTACAATGATGAGTGTTTTTTTTTTTTGTGTCTGTGTACAGCATAACTAGTCGAAATAATACTTCAATTTCAAACTTTGGGGGTGGTTTCCGATGGCAAAGTGGATATCCTTGATGCATTATAGAGGTGAAAAGTAAACATTTTCCAACAGTTTTCAAAAAAATCGAGAAAAACAAAAAAAAAAGTGACAGAAAAACGGGAATTTTTACGCAAAACCAGTTTTCGACAAAATTGAATTTTTTATTTTGCTATAACTCAAAAACTAATCGATGTAAACACTTAAAATTTTCATCAAATGTTTATATTAGCGTTCTCCATACACAGTTAAATTTTCAAAGAATTTTGACTTTTTTTGAACTATTTATAGACAATTGAAATTTTCAATTTTTTTTTTTATTTTTTTTTATAAATGTTGATAAAAAAAATTTAGCTGGGAAAAATTACTTGAAAATTTAATTGAAGGGTCCACAAAACTTGTTCTAACTCTCATTCAAAAATTATAAAAATTCATATGCATAATTTTTTTTTATTAGCATTTGAAGTTCAAATGTTGACAAAAATTCGTCAAAATCATGAATATTTTTCACTATTTGGTAGTTAAAAATTTATAAATATTTTACTATCAAAAGCTAAGAATTGAAAATTTAATACTATGTTGTCCATAAGTTAAGCTTAGAATAATTATAAAAAAGTTTGAAGATTATTCAATTTAAAAAATTTTATGAGTGTTTAAAGATAATTTAATTTTGAAATCAAAAATACACGTGTAAAATAACGTTTTACTACTAAATAATTTTCGATTTTTGTTATTTTTAAAAAATGACTAAACGTAAGATCTTGAAAATTTTACTTAAATGTTTGAATTAGTTTCAAAATAGAATATATGATAATATTTAAATATAATATATCCTGGACTGACAAATCATCTCCGTTCAGAATCGTTTTTCGTATACAATGATACCTATCATTGCATTCAAATTTAACCTACCATAGTCCGAGGTCCACCCCACCTCCTAATGTACCGCAGAGCGATACTCACTTACCCGCTTTTTTTTTTGTTTTTCTCGATTTTTCTAAATTTTACTTTTGACCCCCCCCCCCCCCCCCAAAGTACCAACTAGATGAATTTTCCTATTCAAAGAGGGGCTGAAGTCAAAAATCAGAGCATTATTACTGCGCCAAATGTTGTCGTCAGACACAAAAAAAAAAACACACATCATAGTAAAATCAATACATTCATCACTTCGTTCAGAATCTAAAAATGATTAAACTATAACTTAAATATATCATTTTAATTTTTGTATACACTAATAAGAGGCCAGGGGGGTGTATTATTTTGTACAAAATAAGTGGGAGGATGAAAAATATAGATTATAATTTATAATAAGTGGTGGGACACGGACACCTATCTATATTCTATCATCTAAAATCTCGTGGTCTACACCACGAATTAAAATATTTTAATTCGTGGTCTACACTCTACTAGTCTCGTAGCATTGTTTATCATCCTGGTTCTAAGCATAACATTTTATAAATTAAAATATTACAAAGATACTTTTTAGTTTATTTTTATTGGGTTATTTTTGAAAATAAATTAATAAAAAAATAACACTGACCACGATTTAAGATATACTTATATCTTAAATCGTGACACTGACACATGTTGCGGGTTATCACTAATCACTTATCAGTAGTTTAAATTCTAAATGCGACTCATTTATTTCATCATATCATAGATCTAACTCATAGAGTAATTAATCTATGATCTAACTACTCTCAAAGTCTCAAAAGACTGATTGTTAATTTGTTTTTGTTACAAATTTTAAAATTTGAAACTAAGAATCAACAGTCAACCTACTGTTCAAACTTCAGTAATACAGTATACGCTCTATAATCAAAGGTACGAAGTTTACTATAGGTTCACTGATCTACAAAAGTGAGATCATTGTAATTAATTTATACTCATGACAAAATATTTATATTTATATTTTGTCATATTTGCACTATTATTGTCGATAATTTGCGATGTAATCTTGTATTGAAAGATTAATACAATAATAAACAATTAAAAACATTAACATTTTCAAATTGATAAGCAATATATTACAGAAGATTCACATTATAATTAAATCTAGTAGAGAGTAGCAGGGATTTTTTTTATCTTTATTTTCTATTAACATTGAAACATTGATTCTAAATTTTAATAGGTACCTCTTCTCTTCATTTATACAAAGGTTATATATTTTATAAACATTTTTAAATAGATATTTAATTTTTTTGTTTAAGATGACGAATATTAGAAAAAACATGAGTTGGAGTTGTTTAAACACTAAAGAAGATTTATTTGAATTATTTACTGGCCACGTTGATCATGATGTTATTGAAATGGTGATAGAAAGTCGAAATAATGATTGTAAGTCTTAAATATTGCTCTAATCATAGTATATATTTTTTAGACCATATTAACTTATATTCTGTTTTAATGTATAATGTTATGTAAATTTAATAATCTTTGTTAAATTTGTTTTTTAAATCAATGTTTATCCATTAAATAATATTTTTACTTAAATTAAAGTTTCAAAATTAAACTAAAAAAAAAATTATAAATGGAATAAATATCTAGCAACAGGAAAATCCCAGTGTATTTTTATATGTCCATTATTTTATTTTTTATTTATGGTTTTAAATTAAAACTGTAGAAAAATATTTTGTTTCCACTCTGGCCTTCAAATACAGTTAACTATATCTGATAAGAGTTTGACATGTTTGAATATAATGTTTATACAATGGATTTTTAATAATCTGTTAATTAAATTCAAACTAAATTTAAATTTTTAAAAAGTAAAATTATCATCAATTATATATTAAAAAATAAAATAAGGATTACTTTCTTTTATTAGATATACTTTTTTATTTTTAACTCAAACGTTGAATTTAATCAGTTATTATTTAATTATGATTTGAAATATATTGCCATCAATATGATTTAATATTGTTTTATGATGACTAGGACTAGAGACTCCTAGGAGTCGCATATACAAATGTGTTTCAAATATAGGAATAAAAATACAAAAAAAATTACAAAATTTAATTTGGATTTGTAAATGTTCAAAATGCTAATATTGGAAAATGTATTCGGTAACATGTCACTCCATTAGTTTTCCACCTTGTGAAATGATACGTTGCTAGGGAAACTATCATTGCTACATTCCAAAAAAGTTGTGTTTTTTCTTTACACATATTTTTTTTGACCCCTAGACATTACATATTAATATCAGTTAGTGTTTGTATTTTTCTCACCAATGACCTGTATTGTTACTTATCTATACGTGATAATAGCGGTTTGTTACAATATATTAAAATTTATAAATATATATTTTTTTTTCATTAATAAATACACAGGCACGTATTTGGGACCTCATCTTGGGGGGGGGGGGCGATTCATTTTTTTAGGAATTCCTGTCCAAATCCTCCATAATACATCTAAGCCGGTATGCTCTTACATTAAAAATAATTTTCTGTGCCTCATAATACATTTATTAAACAACTGTCATTTAAATAGGTAATAAATTAACGTTATAATTTATAAGATACCTACATATGAAGAATTAAGATGGACTGTATAAGTCATAAAAACATATGTTGGGGGGGGGGCGATCACCCACATCGCCCCTTCCTCAAATACATGCCTGTAAATACACAATCTGTACACAATAAGAGTATGGGCTATATATAGTATATACAAAGGAAGAAAATCTTGAATGAAGAAGCCACTCACTGATGACACTTTCGTCTTTTAATTATGTTATTAATAGATTAAGGGTTTAGTAGGTCTCTGCACCATTTTCGTTTTAAGGCGCCGGGGAGGGTTACCAGGGATGGTTAGTACAGCTAGATTTTTTATAAGTGTGTTTGGATGTGTGTTAAGGTGTTGGTTGAACCGTTTATAAAAATTTTTTGCTTCTTCTTGGATTGTTTTTATATGTAAGTCTTTGTGCAGGGTGTGATTTGATACATATGGTGGTGAATTGGTGATTTTCCTTAATGCTATATTTTGGAACCTTTGAATTTTATTTAAATTAGAATTTTTTCCATTGCTGTAGGCCGTAAGTCCAAATTGGCTTTAAGAGGGATTTGTACATAAGTAATTAGTATTTAGTTTTGTATGTTTGTTGTTGACTATTAGGGTTTTTAGCATTCGTAAGCGGGAGTTGAATTGCAATCTTTTAGCTTTAATGTGGTGAGCCCATGTGAGACGGCGGTCGAGAATTAACCCGAGATATTTAACAATTGGGGATGGGGGGATTTGGGTAGCAAAAATCGTTACTTCTGGACATGGTGCTAATTTAAGTGTAAATGTAGTATGTACAGATTTGGATAAATATTAAATATAATTTTTAACTACATTTTGAATATAATATATTTACATTGATAATATAATATAATATATATATTTTTTTGAGAATATATATTTTAATAACAGGTATTTTCTTATTTTTACTGTTATAATGCATAAATATTTTAATTATTTTAAGGTCATGAAATCCCTAGCCCTAAATTAATGACTCGGAAAGATTAATTTACAAAAAAATTGTTCTCATTAATAATAATTAAGATAGTATACCTATTAAAATAGTATAATCTTAAGATTTATAATTTTTTTATTTTTATTTTTTTTATTAGTGTTATTGGCATATCGAGATCTTATTGAAATAACAAATATTTCTGATCCTGATCCAAATCTACATTTACTATCCGCTGAAGAAAAAAATCAATCTGCTGCAGTTGCTAATTCTAATACTCCTAATGTTAATTTGGAACGTTTATCTACAACTGAAACGCCTATTAGTAAAATCATATATTTGGTATCAAAACACTTCAAAGTTGTAGTATTGATGAGAGGATGTCAGGGCAGTGGAAAATCATATCAAGCAACTAATATTTTGAATTTATGCTATACAAATGTTAAACATGATGACTTTATTTTTAGTGCAGATAAGTTTTTTTTTAATAAAAGTAATGGGAAGTATAAATATAGTCGAGATAAATTAAATGATGCTCACAATTGGGTATTTCAAAAATTCCAAAAAGCTATTGAATTAGAAGTTACTCCAGTTATTATTGATAATACAAATTGTGAAGCTTGGGAAATGGAAAATTATGTTAAAGTGGCTGTAAATAATGGATATTGGATTGAAATTGTTGAACCTAGTACCGAATGGGCGTGGGATGCAACAGAGTTGACCAAGAAAAATACACATTCAGTTTCTTATGATTCTATAATTTCTGCACTCCGTCGATATGAACATAATATCACTGTTGATAGTTTGTTAGCTAGATTTAAATTAAAATATAATAAGAAAAACCAACCGCCAATAGTATCAAACATGTTTAAAAAATATCCGCTTTGTGAAGAAAATCTCATAGACCAGAGAGATGTAGGTAGTAAAACCCAAATTGAGATTATTGACGATTTTAAAGACTTGTGTATTACAAAAAAACAAAAAAAAAAAAAAAAAAAAAAAAAAGAATCTACTATTATTCTTACTAATAGTAATGATGAAGAAGACACTCTGATTTCTACAATTAGTTTAACACAAGAAGAACAAGATATTCATGAAAGCAATGAATTTGAAAACCTATCCCAAGAAATGTCTGATATAGATGAAGAATATCAGTCATCCGCGGAAGACACATCAAATTATGTCAATAAATCTGTTAATACATCTGAAAATGATTTTTTATTTATGGAAGTCCTGAATGAAATACCTGAAGAAGAGTATAGTAGTTATGTTGTCTATGGAAGAAATAGAGATATAAATGAAGGAAATTTGAGTATTTTGGATATGCTTTGTGGAAAATTAGATAAAGGTACAACAACTAACGATCTTAAAGGTATTATACCTAAACTAAATTTGAATAAACTTCGTGAACACTACCCAGAAAATATTTCTTCATTAATTATTGAATTATTTGAAAAATGTGAAGGGAATATTGATTGGATTTTAGATATGTTAGTAGAATCTAGACATGATATATCAAAACAACAATTGTGCCGTTTTATTGAGTATGAAGAAAATGATTTTATAAAAAATGCTCAACGTCAAGACTCCATTGAACTTTTAAATCAAAATAATGAACATGATACTAATTTGTTTAATTCTCCATTAAATTTACAGTCAAAAGCAATAAATAGAATCACTGAAGAAACTGATAGTAAAAAAAAAAAACATAGGAAAAAAGTTATCGATAAAAAATTACAAAGTACATTTAAAATTATTGATGATGATTTAAGAAAAGATATTGAAAATAAATTTACATTTGGTGATTCATTATATTCTGAACATGTTTTAAGGATAAAAAAATTTAAAGAAAATCAAAATTCTATGGATAGTTCTGATTTTATTCTTCCAAAATCTGAAATGGCTGAAGAAAACTTAACATTTGAAAAAGATGATGGGGGAAACTTTGTTCAATTAGTTATGGATAGAAGTGTGCTTGCTCAATTATGTGACTATTTTGGCGATTTTTCTCCTAATTTTAGTATGTGCAGTGTATATTTTAATTTTCTAAATAATTAATCATATTGATTATACTTTAATCAAATTATTTTGATTTTAGATCAAAATACATTGTTAATGCCAGTAAAATTACCCGAAAAGTTGGCTGAAGAACTTTATTATTATTTGATTGCAAATACTCCTTTAGATATTTGTAATCAAGATGCCATTTTACAAGGTACCTAGTTATTGTATATTTTAAATATTTTAATTGTTATGGTTTTAAAAATAAAATTTTAGTATTTTATTTTATTATGTTTTAATAACAATCCCATTAAATTTTTAATGCAATATATTTTTATATAAAATGTCAAAAAAATATAAATATAATAATGTTAATATTTAACATATTACGTATAATAAATGTTTTAATATTAGTACTTAGTCTTGATTATACATGGTAATGACATTAAATATCAGTTTTCT
Source organism: Schizaphis graminum (assembly GCA_020882235.1). NCBI lineage: Eukaryota > Metazoa > Arthropoda > Insecta > Hemiptera > Aphididae > Schizaphis > Schizaphis graminum. The sequence goes on from CM037032.1 coordinate 10,057,337, forward strand.
TGTTTGAATAAAGTTTTCTCAAAAATGCAGATATAATCTAGTTTTAGTATTGGTGCATGAATAAAATACATTGTGAGACTGAATAATAGCTTAATTCTTTAATTACTTTAACCATTGATGTACAATAATGTGTATATAATATAAATGTAGCTTAACTAAAAAAAAATTATGTTTAATGTCATACTTATTTTAAAACACAACAGATAAAAATGCTCTTAATTGTAATATAATTAAAATATTATTATATTATGTTTATTTTTTCTTCAGAATTATATATTTATTACCTTTTGAATAATGTTGTAACAATGAATTCTCAGGCACTTCAAAAACTATTAATCTCACCCTTTCCCAATCTATTTCACTAAACTATTATTATTTTATAAATCAGACTTTTATTTGGCTGTATCCACAATGTCTAGCAAATAATTATATAGTATTTATAATTATTATTATTATTTTTTTTTTTTATTGTTAAAGGAACAATTTTTTTTTGTGGAAAAAACATCTTAAAGTATCCTTTGTGTCTGATATAATGGGGGAATAATTCTATTTATTATTAAGTATTTACTGATATTTTTTAAATTGTAATATTCTTAGATGAAACTTTGGCTAGAAAATTACAAGAAGAATCTACAGGAGAATGTTCTTCCAGTAATTCAAATTCCTATATTGTAAGTATATAATTTAGAAAAAATTATGTTTACAATTTTGTTACAAATTAATAAGAAATTAAAATTTGTTTTTACAGGGAGAATTCACATTTTCTGCAGTTTTAACAAAAAAATTGCTGTTGGAAAAATTTAAACATATTAATTCCACACATGTTTTAAATGTTTTACGTGCCAAAAATTATAAATTTCATGTAAATTAATTTATTTAAAATGCAAATATTATAGATTAAAATTAAAAAAAAAAATTTTTTTAGGAAGCAAATGAAGTTTTAAGTGAAGCATCTGGAATCAAATGTCCATTAAACCAAGACAATCCAACTATTCAAGTAATAAATATTCATTACTCATAAATTACATAGTTTGTTTTATGTGATTTTGATATGATCACATATATTAAAATATATTTTATTAATATATTATAATGTAAAATATTTTATGTTTTTCCTATATTATATAATACAAAAATATTATTACAGGAAAATGAAAAAAATCGAGTTAATGAGATATATCATAATGAGTCCAATAGTGATCAAGATTATAGTAGAGTAGCACTAGAACTTTCACTCAAGCGACAACAGCTTTTACAAAAAGCTAATCAATCATTAAGCTCAAAACAACATCCTTCAGTCACTGCACATTATTTAGAAAGAGTAATTATACACCTTAAACTTTTTCTTTGAAAAGCTCTAAATTGTATGATTTTATTATTTTTATTGCATAGGCTGATATTGTCAAACAAAATGAAATACTTGCCAAAACCAATGCTGTATTAGATATGGTTAAACAAAATGAGAATGCTACTTCCTTAGATTTGCACAATTTAACAGTAATGCTAGTTCAATATACATTTATCCAAATAAGATTGTTAAAGCATATATTTTTTAGGTTTCAGATGCTATTATAGCATTAGACATATATTTGGATAATCATATATCAAATTTGAAAAAACCCAATGGAGGAAATAGAGGTAGACAACTGACTATTATTACAGGTCGTGGAAAACATAGTCCCAAGGGTATAGCTCGCATTAAACCAGTTGTTATAAGAAGACTTCAAGATAGACGTCTAATGTAATATGGAATTTTTAAATATTAATTCATAGAACTCAATAAAACTTGCTCAAAATTATTTTTCAGATATTTAGAACCTGAAATACCAGGATCAATAATGGTTATTATCAAAAAGAATTCTTTGCTCAGTTCAGAATTTTAGAAGTTATTGATTAGTTTATTAATGTTAAATAAATTAGATACTGCTGATATGTATTTCAATAATTATATTTTTTTTTTTTTATTGACCTTTTTTTAATTTTAATTGTTTATCACAAGATATGTGAATAGTTTCTTTTTAATTCCTTATAGTGGTAAATTATGTTACAATATGGATGTTATCTGTTTGTTATTTTTTTTTATTTTTTTATATGTATTCTTATATTATTAATTATATTGACTGACATATCATATAAAATGTATTTTCTTAAAATATATTTGTTATGTTTGAATATTTTGTCTTTAATTGTTCAAATTGTTGTATAATTTATTTATTTAATGTATCTATAAATTAAGAAGGCTTACTTTAACCTAACCGTGCATAAGTATTTTCTCAAACAAGAGAATAATATTGTGAATATTTAGCATGCCACTCACATAAATTTGTTGTAAGCCTAATTGTAAAATTAATACAACCCTTCTTTTGCAAAGTAAAAATTATACAAAGGGTTTCAGAAACATAACTGGCCACTCCTCTCTTGATAAAAATTAGCATTTTTAAAATTATTTGATTCCCCAATCCTGTCAATTAAAAAAAAACAGTTAATATAATATCTATTTTAAATTTTGCGGAGGAAAAAAATGTTAAGTTTATTTTAAAATTAGTCTTGAGATTTAATGAGAATGGTAAAATAAATTGTTTGTAAAAATTATAATTTTTTCTAAGAAAACATTAAAAAGACATGTGAACTAAATATTTAAAAAAATCAAAATTTTTCTGTAAAGGGATATTTTGCAATTTTTGCATTAACACAAAATATGTTCTGGGATGTTGTGAGTTTTTAGCAGGTGATAGTTTTTTTCTTTTTTATCACTCACCGGGAGAACTAGTAGGTTCCCAGGTTCCTGAATTAGTAAACCCTAAATAACTTATTGGTTACACCATAAAGTGAAATATAAGGACTTTCCTTACGTTATAATATCTGGTTCCCTTAATTTACATTTCAAGGAGTTGGTTTTTACTAATCCACATCGTGAAAATATAAAATAGCGACAAAATTTTCTTAGCTATCGAAGTGCCTGGTGCAGACTTAGTGACTAGTGTACAATGTAATAACACGATTAAGTTTGAGTAAAAGTCGCTGATAAAAGTTCTTTTTATCCGTCGAAAAGGCGAAAAGATTATTTTGTGAATTGTATAAACTATAGGCAACTTATTGTACACATTTTAATTAACGGTTTGGTTAATGCCATAGAATACTCATAACCGTCGTCAATACTTAACTTAACGAATAGTATTTACTAGTTATTTATTGTAATTATTTTATATGATTAATAGTTGTAAGAGCCGTTGCTGTACTTGTTCTGGAGATTCAATCAAATCAATTTGTGTGAAATTTTAAAAGAGGCAACCATGTATTTTTAAAATAGGTCTAACCAAATACAATGTTTTTTAAAAAATATGCATTATTAAATTTCTGAGTATTTTAATTCTTTAGTTCTTGTTTGATCAATGTGAAACAAAAACAATAAATTTGTCTGTATTATTAATCTTATGTTACATAATAATTATTGTTTTTGTAAGAAGACACCTAGAATTTCATAAATTAACTCCATTTTGTTTCTAATACAGTAAAAGAAATCCTTAGGTAATTAAAATATTAATATTTAGTCAATTATTCTATTCTTATTCTATAGTCCATTATCCATATAGGTACCTACCATTTTTCAAGTATATCAGTCATTAACATAATATATATACATAATATATTATGTATATATATATATTATAATAATGATATTAGTCTTCTTACACTTCAACACTTGTATATACATAGTTGAATAACATTTTATAGTAAATTATATTATTTACATTTAAAATCATCTTAAAAAAATTGATATTTCCAGAATCTTAAGTAAAAGTTGACTTCTATATTATACTAGCTGCCCCTGTGTACTTCGTTGCTCATAAAAAATGATACATATTGTACAGAACTTTTAAAAACTTATTTCATAATTAATTGACATTGTTAGTTTTATAATAAATGTATCAAATATAACTTATGACATTAGACATGATTTTCAAAAATGAGTGAAAGATTGTTGGCAAGCAACAATTAAATTTCAAAATATAACTCAAATTAAATGCTTAAACGAAAAAAGTCTATGCTCATGATTAGAGTTATTGATTAAATTCACTAAAAAACGTATTTAAAACGCCTAAAATCATAATATAAAATGCACTAAACTGATTTTTAATTTAATTTTTATATTTACATTGACATGACGATATGAGTACTTATATTATATGCATAAAAATTTATTTACTTAATAAAAAAAAAATTTTAAAGTTGATTTAATTTGAATTTTTATTTTGAAATTGATTGATTTTTTAATAATGGTATTCGCCTGGAACATTTTTAAAAAAGAAAATATGACCTAAAAAGGCAAACAAATTACCTAAAAAATTAAAAATGTTAAAAAATACAAAAGTTTCATTAATGGATTTTTTATATTACATAATTCAAATTATGTACTTACAAAGCTACGTTTCACAATCACCACAAAAAAAAATGCGCTTTTCCTACAAATTCACAACCCTACTTATGATATATTATTTACTTGTGTGCTATTTTATAAGAATTAATTTAGCTCCTTTCTAGATCTCCGTTATTTAATTGTCATCATCACTGAAATATTAATAATATTCTGAAACTCTACTAACATCAGTGTCCAATGAACTTTTGTAAACGCGAATTTAGAATTGGAAAATTTACTGTAATAGATTGGAATAACTTTATTAAAGAGGTATATGTATTCAAACTTTCTCGGGATGATTAAAAAATAGGAGGTTGTGTCATGAGTGTTACATCGTCTGTGTGTCAGATCGATCGAAAAATAGTAAATACGTTAGTGCCAATCATTTCAAATTCATTTGTGCACGATACGATTTCGCGCGGTCCTTATCGGCGGTACCTTTTTAGGCGTACGATTGTGCGCGCTATATTATTTTTACTTTTAAGCCACGTTGCCAAATATAATATAACAATTTTGTGGTAAATCTGTTTACCATTTTCAAAGAAATAATCAAACCAAAATCGAAGGAAGAATAACCTATATCCTATATAACCGTAATATTTTTATATTTGTATTGACTATATGAAAAAAAAATTGGTTAATAATAATGGGTAATTAATATCATCAATTGTTAGGCTGCGCGCGGCGACCACACCTAGACTTTTTTTCTATGCGACCGCTGCGATCCTAGATATTGTGAACGTGACTATTTTCGAATGGCCACAGTTGAGTTAATTGCTCATATTTTGTAGGAAATCTATAAAAAAAAAATATTCATAACTAGGTGTTTATAAATAATAAACTTGACTAAATGAATGTGGATATATTATGTATTACTAAAAAAGATCTTGTATAAATTTATAATAGACATGCAATTATTATACGTTAAAATTTTACAAACACTACCAAAAAAAAAAAAAATCAACGTTTTCGTAATGTGTACAATATTATTATGTTTCGAACAGATTCGTATGCCATTCAACGACGTCACACTCGTCACAGTCACCGAATAATCGGATCAGAATCGAATCGCACGCGTTGTCAGATCATTATAGCGGCACACAAGACGGGCAGCTCAAACGAGAGCGATATACCCGTAACGCGGAACTCATACGAGTCACTGGAACTATGCCATCTGTTCACTAGATCCGACGCACACGCGACTCGTCATCTCTGCGGAACGTAACCCGCCGTAGCTCTGCGTATAAGTCGACAATGACGATAACGCACAGGGAAACAGGGTTTTTACGAATATACGTTCTGTTTGGGAAACATACTTGATCACTTAGGAATAACGTATTCATACGAATGACTGTTTACTAGATGCCTTCACTAATCGCGCAAGTCTGCCCGGGGTGGGTCTTGCTACGACGGAAGACAGACAGTGAATGTCAATGCTGGTCGTTTTGCCGGGCCTTTTATACACCGGTGTTCTGTGACAGATAACAAGAAACCGTAGAAACCCCAATAGTGCAATCGCCGATAAACGCACAATGTTATTATAAGAATAAAATAATTATAATAATAATAATAAGATTAGGAATAATAATAATAAAAAGGAAAAGAAGAATCTAAAACCTTATCCGTGCATCCCCCCCCTACACCAAACAGAAAAATCCCTCTTCTCGGACAAAAAATTAAAAATTAAAATATTAAACAATTATTTATTATGTACAAACTTTTCACGTGATTTTAAAACTTTTTCAGAGTTTTTTCCAACCCGTTTTTTTTGTATTCGCGTAATTTGCGTCTTTTGAAAGCCATGCGTATATACGATTTTTGTGCAGTTGCGTTTCTTGACGACGTTCGTGTCGCACCAGCACAATACTGTATTCATGTACATGGGTGTAATTGGTGTATAAATGTAATAATACATGATAAGTATATACTTATTATAACTACGTATTCCTACGAATGACTGTTTATCGCATAAGACGGAAACAGAAAAAATAAAATATGCATTAACACAAATATTTAATAAAGATGTGACGATCGGTGCATACTAGAGCTTGAGCGAAGGAAATGTTGGAGCTGCGAATAGCCAATAGGTATGAATAAAATCACTATTTAATAGTACGAGTACAAGCAATGTAACGTGCAGGCAACATAGTATAGATCAAAAAATATAGATACCAGATGCCTTCCCTAATCGCGCAAGTCTGCCCGGGCCGTATTATACCTACGACTTTTTCGCCGTTTGCGTTCGAAGCGGTCGCAATCGCGGTAACGAGTACGATCGCCGACGATAGTCCCCCGAACGTTTTTCTTCGTTCTTTTTTATTTTCGCACATAGGATCGTGGACGCCGATCGACGTACGAGATATTTGTTCTATTGTTATTGCTTAAATTTTCACATACATGATACATAATATACATTTCTCGATGTACAAAACTGCTTTTTTGATTCAATAAATTGCATTTTATCGTATTTATATATTATATTTTAGATTCTGAACGGAGTTTTTTTGTGTCTGTGTACACTACTACAGCATAACTAGTCGAAATAATGCTTCAATTTCAAACTTTGGGGATGGTTTCCGATGGCAAAGTGGATATCCTTGGTGCATTATAGAGGTGAAAAGTAAACATTTTCCAACAGTTTTCAAAAAAATCGAATTTTTTATTTTGCTATAACTCAAAAACTAATCAATGTAAACACTTGAAATTTTCATCAAATGTTTATGTTAGCGTTCTCCATACACAGTTAAATTTTCAAAGAATTTTGACTTTTTTTGAGCTATTTATAGACAATTGAAATTTTCAATTTTTCCAAGTACTTTTTTTTTAAATAACGATAAAAATTTTTTGGCCGACCAGAAAATCTTGAAAATCTAATACAAGGTTTCTCATAAGTTGTTTTTAAAGTGATAAAAAAAAATTTGAAATCGTTGGTCACAATTTTTTTTTGTAAGTGCTTAAAGTTCGAATTTATACGAAATATGTCAAAATTGCGAAAATTTGCAAGTAATTTTGTGGTTGAAAAATCGTAAAATTTTTTTCTTTTATAACTAAGATTTGAAAATTTGGTACAAGGTTCTCCATACATTTTTCTTCAAATATCTGTAAAAAAAACTCTACCGGACTAAGACAAAAAATTTTTAGAAGTGTTTGAAATTTAAATTTTTACAAACCGCGTTAAATAACGGTTTAGCCTCAAACGATTTTTGATATTTGTTGTTATTCAAACAGTATAAGTCGTAAATACTTGTAAATTTTACCAGTTATTTATATTGCCATTTTATTTGCGTGATTTGATTTTCAAAATATTTTGACTTTTTTTGAGCTATTTATAGGCATTTGAAATAATCAATTTTTTTTATTTTTTTTTTTATAAATGTTGATAAAAAAAAATTTAGCTGGGACAAATTACTTGAAAATTGAATTGAAGGATCCACATAACTTATTCTAACTCTCATTCAAAAATTATAATAATACATAGGCACAATTTTTTTTGTATTAGCATTTGAAGTTCAAATTTTGACAAAAATTCGTCAAAATCATGAATATTTTTAACTATTTGGTAGTTAAAAATTTATAAATATTTTAATATCAAAAGCTAAGAATTGAAAATTTAATACTATGCTGTCCATAAGTTAAACTTAGAATAATTATAAAAAAGTTTGAGGATTATTCAATTTAATAATTTTACGAGTGTTTAAAGTTTTAATTTTAATTTGAAATCAAAAATACACGTGTAAAATAACGTTTTACTAATAAATAATTTTCGATTTTTTTATAATATATCCTAGACTGACAAATCATCTCCGTCCAGAATCGTTTTTCGTATACAATGATACCTATCATTGCATTCAAATTTAACCTACCTTAGTCCGAGGTCCACCCCACCCTTTAATGTACAGCAGAGCGATACTCACTTACCCGCTTTTTTTTTGTTATGTTTTTGGTAGCTAAACTTTTATGTCGTATACTCGTATATCTTCAACCACGGGTTGTGCTATATACCATAAAAGCGTTTTTCGACGACGTTTGTGTCGTACACTATTGTATTCATGTATACATAGGTGTATTGGTGTGTATATGTAATATTACATGATACTTTTTTTGTAGGTGTATTGATGAGTTATTAAAACATGATAATATATATCTTTATAAACCGTAATTTAAATTATAATGTCATTGGATGATGTGTAATAAATAAATAAGTGTTTCTTTATTTTAAAATATTTTTATATTATAAATTTAATGGTTTTTGAGGATTATGGATGACTGAAGGTGATGTGGGGCTTTGCTCCACAGTCCGCACTGCATTAATGTGATATTGAATTTTGTGTAGAACAGTAGAACGCTCGTTCATCCAACATCCACTGAGTCCCCTTTTAGTTTTTTTCCAAATCAAGCACTGTTCATAAGGGAGAAAAACTACATAAATGCAAGATTTGTAATAAATCATTTTTACTAAAAGGATACATGAAATTGTATATAAATAGTCATATGAGATTTAAGCCATACAAATGTGAAATTTATAATAAATCTTTTTCTCAATCATCAAATTTAAATAGACACGAAACTATTGTACATAAACAATCAGCCTGAGCCAAAAAACTATATTCATGCAATGTTTGCAATAAATCATTAATTATACTAATAAAACAAAACTTCAAAACTCACATTAAGATTCATGTGTAAAAATAATCATATAAATGCGACGTACCTACCTATGTTAAGTTATATTTTCATGAGAGGAAATCGATTGTTTTCAGGCATCAATTTTAAGAACAAGTGTAACTATTCATAAAGTCTAATATCCATCGACCATTTAATTGTGATATACTGTTATCCGTATAAAAAAATTTGTCGTGGGAAAAATTATAAAATATATTCATTCAATAAGCGATAGCAATGTATTCATTTTATTATACAGTAGATGACTTAGGTCAGGTATGACTGAAAACTCAAACAATTAAGTGAACTTTATTACCAATTGTGTATTGTTAAAAAATTTAATTAAATATATGATTACCAAATGATATAAACTTAACTTTTTTTTGTATAATTTTGTAATGTATTTTTGGCACTATACCATCGTATTGTTGTTGTTTTTTTTTTTTGGCACGATAATAGCCAATATAGGTTTGTCAGAACTGCTTACGACACCAAGAGAGGGCATATCGTAAATCTCGTGCACGATGCCTTCACGCTATTGTAGCACGAAGACATACACAGCACCATATACTCACCAATTACATATAATATTAATATACTATCACAGTCCGCATTAGAATGAAGCTAGCATACACATGACAAAATATATATTTGTAATGAGCATACAGACCTAGCACACTTAGGGGACGCGCAGTTTCTCAGTCTCCTGGCAGTCAATCTACTCTCTATACAAACAGCGAAAAAATGTGACCTTATGTGTGTGGTAAACTGGTAACTATGGTCGTCAAATCTAAGTCTCCTGCGTAACTACACGTGTTTGGTCTATGTGCTAGCTTCATTCTCGTGAAGTTCGTAACATATTTTCATGAAATTTTTTTCGGCGAAGCACAAAAATTCTAAAAAGTTTTTTTTGTTACGGTTTTTTTGTGGACCCTATGCTGCAACTTATGAAGCTTGCGCTTGATACGAACGATACGGCTCTGCATAGACATATTTTGTATAATTTATTTAAGTGATTTATTTATATAACGGATGAGCTAAATTATCAATCAAAATTTAAATTTCTGATATTATTTGAATAATGAATACTACAATAATTAAATATATCAATGTATCATTGTTTGTGCAGTAGTGGTATAATAATACTGGTATGTGCGTCTGATTGCTAAACGCCTAGTAATTACAAAATATTACACGGGTCTCAAAATAATATTATCATCATAATATTATAATTATAAAATGATTTAATGAAGATTATATTTTGTGTCACATGTTATTATACATTTTCTTTCTCGAAATCAATGTACAGTATTATCATCGTGTAATTAAAATTTAATAATACCTATTATATTATTGTCTCGATAGTTATTTACTCATATCTATTCAATAATTATTGGTATTTACACACATTATAACGTATACCATACGTTGTATTCGTAAAAGCGAACCCATAGAATAAACCCCCACAATACCATCCATACAATTATTGTTATTGGTGCAATAAACTAAGTCGTGCGTACGACTCATCTTAAAAATATATATTAGGTAATAAATACCTATTTCTCGATTTGCGATCAAATAATACATATCTACCACGTCACACAAGTATTTGCATAGGAATTTTACGGTCAAAATGAAAACGTTGACTGCGTCCAAAGTGAGATATTTTTGCTGCAACGATAGAGCATACATTACCTATATAATATTATAATAATAATAATTTTCAATAAATCGTTTTAGATGTGTATGTTGTACTGCGCGTTAATCGTATGCAGTTTCACTCCGGCTGTCACAACCGCCAATACGAGTAATACGACTGCTGCTGATACTAAAAATAATATAAATATGACCGTTTCAAATTCATATGAGGATTCGATAGAAAATCGTGAGGATTGGACCATGTGAGTGGAAATCTGTATATTTTTCGTATGACTTATTATTCTAAAAAATATAGCCAATTAGTGGTGGGAGGGGGACTATGAATACATTTTTGAGGTTTATTATATGACATAATTCAGTGTCCCACCATTCGCATCACAGCTATGATTTGAAACATCGGTGCAGTTTCGCATCAAATATTTATAAACCACCCGACAAAAAATGGTTTTATGTTATTATATAATTTTAGTTATAGGTACCTATCCCTACATAGTTACGTCAATACCAATATAGATATAATATATGATAATATTTTTATAATAGAACACACCCACCAATAAATATGGAAAAAACTTCCATTGAGATTTCGACAACGACTCTGTATCCGGGTACTACGTCTGTTACGGATTTGAACGAATTCACTACGGAGGTTTTATCAAATTCAAAAAGTCAGCCAAAATCAGATAATAGTAATAACCTATCAGGTGAGAGATACAATTCTAGTGAATGGATACCGAGGAACAAGGCCGTACCTTTGGGGGGGGGGGTCAAATCCCCCCTAGAATTTTTTTGTGTTTTACTATTAGTAAAATAACCTATACGGCTATACAATATTATAATAAAATTAGAACACAACTTTTTAGCTTGAAACCCCTCCCGAAATTAATTTCCAGTTACGACTTTGCCGACGAACGACGTCACTTGGTCAAAACCAAAAGAACGCGTAACTACGCCTGTTACGGATTTGAACGAATTCACTACGGAGGTTTTATCAAATTCAACAAGTCAGCCAAAATCAGATAATAGTAATAATCTATCAGGTAAGAGATACAATTCTAGTGAGTGGATACCGAGGAACAAGGCCGTACCTTGGCGGGAGGGGGGGTCAAATCCCCCCTCGATTTTTTTTGTGTTTTACTATACTAGTAAAATAACCTATATGCGGCTATATGGCTATACAATATTATAATAAAATTAGAACATAACTTTTTAGCTTAAAACCCCTCTCGAAATTAATTTCCAGTTACGGCTTTGCCGACGAACGACGTCACTTGGTCAAAACCAAAAGAACGCGTAACTACGTCTGTACCCGTTACGACGGAGAGTAAAAGAAAAGGATTTTCGAAAAAGAAAAAGACAAAGTGGGGAAATCCTTCTCTCAGCCACATCACACATATTTTGCTATCCCATAAATCTCGTATACAAACTATGGAAGAAGAATCTAAGGAACAACTTAAGAGGTATATTATAGACTATATATCAATAATAAATAATAATCCTATATACATTATGATTTATGACTAATTAGTAATTAAATAATTAATTCTAAAACAGTTACAAATTTGAAATTATATTACAAGCTTTCAGCAAGACTGAGCACAAGTTAACAATAATTTCTCATATATTAAAGATTTATTTAAGTTTATAAATTTCAATGGTATGCCCCCGGACACACACTGTCTAAAATTTAATAAGACATATTGTAATATGCGTTTATGTATATAAATAAATATAAATCTTTAAAACAAAAAATATTAAATACGGCCAACGAGGGGGGGCATGTCCTCTCCCCTAAATACGCCACTGACTATATTGAGTATTGAAATTCTCGGAAAAATTTTGCTTAGGAATATTAACTCAAAAATCTATACTATTATTTATTGTCATAATTATTTGTAAAGGAAAAAAAATGAAAAATGTAAGTAAATTAAAAATTATGTTAAAGCAATATTTTCAAAAAGACATAAATTTATTGAAAACATAATTTTGCATACAAAACTACAATGCAGTGGCGTGGCGAACTGCGAAGTGAAATATTTTATCGGGCAATTCATTTTTTGAATAACCTACTACCCCTTAAATCTTACGCAGTACCCACTACCCATGATCCATGTGCCATACTATATACAACAAAAAAAGACCTATCATTTTATTTTGAATGCTATTATTGAATTATTAATTACTATGTAATCCACTGTACACTTAGTAATTAATATTAAAAGTTCATGTAAAAGTAACTAAAAAATAAATTTAATACTTATCATAAACAACTTTGTAAACTTAATATATTAGTTTCTAACTGTAATAGGTAGTTATACAAAAATAACAATATAAAAAGATGAAAATGTTTACATGAATAGTATTTATATAAAATTGCTTATTTTTATTATTAGATATAACAATTAATATTATTTAAACATCAAAGCTTTTTTTAATACAGTTGATTTGTTTGCTAACGTATCGATAACTTCTTGAATTAACAAATTAATTCAGATGATGTAGTCAGGTAGTCATGTATAATAATATTTCTTATTAAATCCAGTACCCACCAACCCAGCACCCACCCCTTAAAAATGATCGGGCATCTGCATGCCCTTCAAAATCACGGTCAACACGCCACTGCAGCTACAATGTATACCGTTATATCATTGCCCATTGGTATCAACTTAATTTTATTATATATTATATTTATACATGTATCTTATAAAATATGTTAATAATACTAAAAATGTTTTTGTTTTGTATATAGTCCTAAGTATAAACGCGCCAAAAATATTTGCATATATCCCGTTGTCAGAAAATATTTAAAACGGTAAGTTTATTTTTTAACTGTAACGTATTATAATTTTTATTTATATATATGTATATACATAGGCGCAATTAAAGGAACTGGAGGGGCTAAGCCCCCCCCCAAAAAAAACCATTCAGAACTTAGGTATGTTATTATATTGATGAATAAAAAAAACAAAAATGTGATTACTACTGAAAAAATGAATAAAATAAATTGTTGTTATTTATTTTTAGAAACAATATTATAATCACGGTCTTAAATTCGTCTATTACACCTAGAGTCTAGAGTGCACCACAGTTGTTTATTATTATCAATAAACAAAATATTATCCCTGCAAAGTGAAGATATTTCTGATATGCTGAAGCCCCCCCCCCCCCAAAAAAAAATTTTTTTACTCTAATTGCGCCTATGTGTATATACTATATGTAGTGTTCGTAACTAAAAAGAAAGAATGCACATATTAATTATAGTTCCGTAGAATTTTGTTCACTCCTACTACATTTGCTGCACAAATATATATGATAAATTGTATTATTTAACCTCAATACTCGAAGTTTTAAAAATATTTAGGGCTTTGTTCGAGCTGTTTATTAACATTTGAATTTTTAAATTTTATTTCAAGATCCTCAAAAAATTTTCACAGAATGGTTAAAAAAAAATAAGTATATAAAGTCACATGCATTTTTTATAAATATTATTTAAATATTTAAACATTATCTCTATTTGCAGCTTTGATTTTTACGATATTTTAATTTTAAAGCGAGATATATATACGAATATATTTTTTGAATTTTTATATTTTAAATAGTCATAATTTGCATAGAAATTGAAATATTTAAAAAAAAAAAGCCTATGTAAAAACACAGATAGTGTTCTTGCTTTCACTTTTAACTATTTATATAATATTACAGTGACTTATTCAATACATGATGAAATATGTTTAACTCCCATATTGTACGGCTGAAAAATGTCCTAGTTTTTTTTCTGATTATTAGGTATTAATGCATTACTTATCCGATTTTTAGATTTCCAAAGTAGGTATAATATTAGTTAATCTAACCTAACTTAACCTAACCATAAAAAAAAATATCAGATGATAAATTCACATGTTCAATCAGTTGCTTCCTACTCCGAACGCATCACGCAATCCCATTATCTGTTTTTATTTTTAAATAGCTCTGCTAATGTGTATCTGATAAAGAGAATATTTGGAGTATTTAAAAACGTAAAAACGTTACCGCTGCCCGTGATCTTTGTGTTAGTCGTAAATGATAATTAGTGCACACTGCAACACACGCAGTTGTATTTTTTTTTAAATTTATACGAGTGCCGGGCTATCTAGTTAGGTTAGGTTATATACATATATACATTCTATGCATCACGTTTCATGTAATGGCATCATTTTAAGAATGAAAATCGTGATTTTTTTGCTCAAAAATAAGAAATTTTCTCACTTCTATTGTAGAATTGTCTGATTTCATTAATTTTTTTTTCTTAAGAATATGATTTTCAGCATTGGTTTATTGTACTTTAATTCTTGATTACGTTGCTTAAAAAGTTAAAACAAAAACAATTAAAAAGTATGAACTCATAAAAATTGGTCTTACTCAAAATCGCATTAATGTATTATATATTAGATTCTGAACGAAGTGATGAATGTTAAAAGCAATACATTCATCACTTCGTTCAGATGATGTGTTTTTTTTTTTTTTTTTTTTTTTGTGTCTGACTCCAACATTTGGAGCAGTAATAATGCTCCGATTTTTGACTTCAGCCCCTCTTTGAATAGGGAATTGAATCTAGTTGGTACTTTAGGGGGGTCAAAATTAAAATTTTCTAATAGTTTTCAAAAAAATCGAGAAAAACAAAAAAAAAATGACAGAAAAATGGAAATTTTACGGAAAAACCACTTTTCGACAAAATCGATTTTTTGATTTTGCTGTAACTCAAAAACGAATTATTGTAAATACTTGAAATTTCCACCAAATGTTTATATTATGGTTATCTCTTTACAGTTAAATTTTCAAAATATTTTGACCATTTTTAAGCTACTAATAGACAATTGAAATTTTCGACTTTTCTAAGTTTTTTTTTCTTCAAATGCCGATAAAAATTTTTTGGGTGGCCAGAAAATCTTGAAAATTTAATACAAGGTTTCTTATAAGTTGTTCTTAAAGTGATAAAAAAAAATCCGAAATCGTTAGTCACAATTTTTTTTTATAAGTGTTTAAAGTTCGAATTTATACGAAATAAATTAAATTTCATACGCTCATAATGCGAATGTTGGCCATAGTAACCATAGTAACATATAAAAACTATACTATTTGTTTCAAAATAGAATATTTGACAATATTTAAATATAATATATCCCAAACTGACAAATCATCTTCGTTCAGAATCGTTTTTCGTATACAATGATACCTATCATTGCATTCAAATTTAACCTTCCATAGTCTGAGGTCCACCCCACCCCCTAATATACAGCAGAGCGATACCCACTTACCCGCTTTTTATGGTTTAGTTTACAAATATAATTTAGAAAATCAAAATTTTTCATTAAAAAAAAATTCACGTATAAATCCAAGTAGGTATCCAACTAAATGTATAAATTTTGTTCTAACATCATATTATATGTATAATATAGCTGCCAAAACACTGCAAAGGCAACCTGGAAGACCAAAATTCAGGAGCAATATGAAAACAAACAACAGACGAAGGTAAAGACTTCGGCCGAAATTAAATTAGAAAAAATAGAAAAATGGAAACGTGACCAGGAAATGTTGGATATGGACTCCAAAAGATTTGAAAGCATTTTAGATATTTTAAACTAATACAATTAAGAGTTGGTCCTGTATGTCCGGGAATCCAGCACATAAAACACCACAGGATTGTTGTGTTCTTTCAAATAATCTATTAAGACAAAAAATATCCTAACAATATTTAATATAAAATACAGTAGATATAAACGTGTCTTGTACTATTTGCTGTAGGCCTGTTGTAGATATACCTATATGGGCGTATGGCTGTATTATATACTTCGCTTATTGAAATACACCATTTTAAACCGGTGATATTGAATTGAGTCCATGCTACTTTTATGTGTTTGAATTGAGTCCAGCTTATTATTTTAATATTTTTGAATTGAGTCCGTATAGATAAAATGTAATAACTACCTACACAGTAAGATTCACTCAAAATTAAATGCTTTTTTACATTCGAAACATTCAAATATTTGGGAAAATAGTCTGATACATATATAAAATTAAGAAGCAAAGCAAAAAGACCATGTAAAGAAACGTTAGAAAAAGAAAAAAATTTACAGGAGCAGACAGACAAATATATAAATATGCAAATTTGGAGATTTGACTTTTTAAAATCTGTATGTTTTACCAGCCACTATTTAATTATATTACATTATATTACACATAATTGTTATTATTATTTTAAAAACAAAATTATATCACACATAATTATTATCAATTTAAAAACATTATTATTATTATTATTAAAAACAATGTAAGCAATCAATAATAGGCTGAAAGGGACTCAACTCGAACAACCTAACAATATTGGTCGGACTCAACTCCGATAACCCAAAAGTATTTGTGGGATTCAATTCAATATCAGCCTTTTAAACGTCCCATAATTGTACCTAATATATACTGTTTAGTGTTTTCTTATAACTCTTGAGGATGGTATGAAACATTGAGTAATTTAATTACTCCATGGTATGAAATGAAAAGAATAATGTGAAATTATAGTTTTTATATTTATATTAATTGTAGTTTACACTCTATATGACATTTTATATTCTCGTTGGTTTTAATTTTCCAATAAAGAAACAATTATTTTATTGGGTATGTTTTGTTTTTTATTCACTATAACTACTTAAACTTTATATTAATTATCGTATAATAATATTATCTACTCATTTCTATTTCATAATAATAAATATTAATTAGGTTATTTAATTAAAAACAATATATCAGCGATATGATTCAGTTTCAATAGTACCTATTTATTACAAGGCGTAGTGAATGATAATCATTATTATTCAAATCAAAATTAATTGATATTGATACAGGGGGATTCACATCAAGCGTGCTTAGTGCTCACCCATCTTTTATTATTTAAAAAATATAAAAGTATTGAATTTATTCAAATCATTATGAAGTTTGGAATTTTTATGTATAGCTGGACGCTAGTATCTCAAATAAAGACAAAATATATGTTCAGATACTTCGATTTTTTTAATATTTGATAAATGTCTTGTAGCGATATATAATTCATTTTTTCAAATGAAACCACCAATTTTTGTTTATAGATAAATTATGAAGAATATGATATTTTTGAAAATGTCGATGCATAAAAATTGAAAGTTGAACAAATACCTACTATTTTATCTATAAATTGTAATATTAGGTACATACCTACCAATTTAACTTTATGTACAAAACTGTCAAAACTATAAAGGATTATAATTCTTAAATCCTACGGATTTAATTATATAAAACAAGAATTATCTACCTACCGGCTAATTGAAAAGTATTCATTATACTACCTATTAAGGCCGGATTTAGAATTGTAAATTGTAGGTACCTAGGCTCAACCTGTGTTGTGGGCCCCACCAGAGGGTTTTAGAGGAAATAGGAAGGGCCTATGCACAAATATAGGGCGATAGAGAGACCAAACCTCCATCTTAAATATATATTTCGTAAAAATTTAAAGGACCAAGATCTCCTCGCACAATTTTTTTTTTAGTTATCTTACTATAAAAATCGTAAATTCTATAAATTTAAAAATGTTTAAAATTAAATTCAAAGTTTTATTGATATACAAAATTAAATTTGAAATAGGTAAATATTTACCTAACCTAACCTAAATAGTAGGTACCTAATTAATTATAAATTATAATATTATATTATTATATACTTCTATTAGATTTTTTAAGTTATCTCTTTATTACTTATACGAGTTTTTATGTATCAAAGTAGGCACCTACTACAAATATTCTGCTTTTTTTTAATAAGGAATTAAAAAAGCATTAATATTTAATGGCCATTAAAATAAATAAAACAAAAATATTGAATATATCTAAAAAAAAAATTGTCAAATAATTTTTCCTTTTCAAACGTTAACGGATAATATATTAATGTGTCACTTAGGTAAAATAAAAATTTAACATTTATTCTGATAATTAGATATTCAAGTATTCAACTATATAATGTTATTAATTATAATACTATATTATCTCAATAACAAATAAAATACTTTCGGTGACAAATTTCACATAATATTTCTAGTGATAAATAGAAGATATTACTTAACTGGGTAATGTAAAAGAATAAATTAAAGAAATGAACGACAATTTGTAAAATGCACATTAAGGGTAAAAAGAGCTAAATAAAATTGACACGAAATGAATTATTATATGTACATAAAAATTACCTTTTTATTACACACTTGAACATTTCATCACTAAAAACTCATTTGTCACACAATTTGAGAATTGATCATTAGGAATTACTATAAGTTACAACTTATTAAATGTGTATTTGTTATTCGAAATTCGACTTTTATGTATCGTACAATTTACTTTATTGGAACCTCAGTAGACATTTCAAATGTTTCGTATACATTGTCATTAAAAAAAAAACTAATAAGGCACTTAAAAAAAGATAGGTAATGATAAAAATTGTAAAAAATAAGTTAATATTTTTTCAAAATAATAATAGTAGATAGGTACTCACTTAAATGGATCGTCCTGTATAATGTATATTTACTTATAAGAGATAAAGGTATATTAGTACAAAAATAGATCTTGCGCAGTTAAATATTTTGTTGTCTTATATCAGAGGGGGCCAAACGGTCGATCGCAAACGATTTCAAAGTCGATCGTGTTAAAATTTATTTTTAAGCTAGGCACGCGAAAATTAATTATGGTGGTTAGGTTTTTTATGGAAGTCGATCATCAAAGGTGAAGTATATTTTTAGTAGATCGCGGCCAAAAAAATGTTGGCCACCCCTGTCTTATATGATTGTATTATTTATATCAGGTTAAAAGTCTTAAAGGCCATCTGCGTGACTACATATATGACTACTACATGCATTGGTAGAAATATAATAATATTTTTGAGGAGAACTTCATTAAAAAAAAAGCGGGTAAGTGAGTATCGCTCTGCTGTATATTAGGGGGTGGGGTGGACTTCGGACTAGGGTAGGTTAAATTTGAATGCAATGATAGGTATCATTGTATACGTAAAACGATTCTGAACGGAGATGATTTGTCAGTCTGGGATATATTATATTTAAATATTGTCATATATTCTATTTTGAAAAAAATTCACAAATTCAAACACTTAAGTAAAAGCTTCAAGATCTTACGTTTGATAATTTTTTAAAAATAACAAAAATCGAAAATTATTTATTAGTAAAACGTAATTTTACACGCGTATTTTTGATTTCAAATTAAAATTAAAACTTTAAACACTCGTAAAATTTTTTAAATTGAATAATCATCAAACTTTTTTATAATTATTCTAAGCTTAACTTATGGACAGCATAGTATTAAATTTTCAATTCTTAGCTTTTGATAGTAAAATATTTATAAATTTTTAACTACCAAATAGTGAAAAATATTCATGATTTTGACGAATTTTTGTCAATATTTGAACTTCAAATACTAATAAATAAAAATTGTGCTTATGTATTTTTATAATATTTAAATGAGAGTTAGAACAAGTTATGTGGACCCTTCAATTAAATTTTCAAGTAATTTGTCCCAGCTAAATTTTTTTTATCAACATTTATAAAAAATAAATAAAAAAAAATTTTAAATTTCAATTGTCTATAAATAGCTCAAAAAAAGTCAAAATGTTTTGAAAATCAAATTACGTAAAGAAAATGGCAATCTTAATAACTGGTAAAATTTTCAAGTATGTACGACTTATACTGTTTGAATAACAACAAATATCAAAAATCGTTTTAGGCTAAACCGTTATTTAACGCGGTTTTGTGAAAATTTAAATTTCAAACACTCATAAAAATTTTTTGTCTGAATCCGGTATAGTTTTTTTTACAGATAATTGAAGAAAAATGTATGGAAAACCTTGTATCAAATTTTCAAAACTTAGTTATAAAAGAAAAAAATTTTACGAATTTTCAACCACAAAATTACTTGCCAATTTTCGCAATTTTGACATATTTCGTATAAATTCGAACTTTAAGCACTTATAAAAAAAAATTGTGACTAACGATTTCGGATTTTTTTTGATCACTTTAAGAACAACTTATAAGAAACCTTGTATTAAATTTTCAAAATTTTCTGGCCGGCCAAAAAATTTTTATCGTTATTTAAAAAAAAAATACTAAAAAAAATTAAAAATTTCAATTGTCTATAAATTGCTCGAAAAAAGTCAAAATTCTTTGAAAATTTACCTATGTATGGAGAACGCTAATATAAACATTTGGTGAAAGTTTCAAGTATTTTCATCTATTAGTTTTTGAGTTATAGCAAAATAAAAAATTCGATTTTGTCGAAAACTGGTTGTGCGTAAAAAATCCCGTTTTTCCGTCATTTTTTTTATGTTTTTCCCGACTCATTTAAAAAATATTGAAAAATTTTAACTTTTGACCCCCCAAAGTACCAACTAGATCCGATTTCCTTTTCAAAGAGGGGCTGAAGTCCAAAATCGAAGCATTTTTACTGCTCCAAATGTTGTCGTCAGACACAAAAATAAAAAAAAAAAAAAAAAAAAAAAAAAAAAAACACACATCATTGTAAAATCAATACATTCATCACTCCGTTCAGAATCTAAAATGAACCTACAAAAACTCAACTAAAATCAATCTTCTCATAGATGTTTTGGATATTTTTATACGTATCTTCCCTAAAATACAAAACATAAAAATATGTTAAGGGGAATGGGGATTGGAAGCGGTGATTTTTCGTCTTTTTCTAACACAAACGCAACATACGATTATTTTATTTCCAACATAACGATTGCGATATAATGAAGCGATAGAAATTCTGGACACAGATTTGAATTTGTCGTTAAGTCTACTTGATATCGCCTTTCACAAATTTTTGATTTTATCCCCTCCAAAATCCTAAAAACGTTATAATAAAAAAGAATAATAAAAAAATTGACATATTTTAATTTTTGAAGAACTTGAAATCAAAAAATAAAAAATGTGGGAAAGTCGATCTCAAAAAGACTTGACGCCAAATTCAAATCTGTTTTTAGAATTCTTATCGCTTCATTCTATCAATCGGTATGTTTGAAAAAGAACACGCCAATATTCCTATGTTGCGTGTAAGGTATGTTAGACAAAGATAAAAAATCACCACTTCCAATTCCCTTAACATTGATAATTTAATCACGTATAAGTACCAAGCAATCGAAAATGTTTTTAACTTAGCAATTTTTATTTAAAATTTGAGTGGTAAGGGCCTTACCATAAGGCTAAAAAAAACTAAAATAGAATATATAATTAATTATAAATTGTTTCTCAGATGATGCATACTATAAAACAATAATAATAGGTATTATGTATTATATATTATATCACTATTCACTAGTAGGTACCTACTTAATTATAATCTATGGGTAAAATATTTTAAGGTCAGTTATACATTTGACTTAAGTTTTGAAATTTACCTATCTATTTCTTAATTAATCACGGTTAGATTAGTCATCTTTAGGGAACGGATTTTATTGTAATAAAAAAATCAATATCTGTACATACTAATTATTATATATTATCAATTTTTCTTAATATATGGAAGGAAAAAAATCCAAAATATGTAAATATTTGAAAAATGTATTAGTAATTAGTATTGAAAATTATAGAAAAAAAATATTTTATAAATATAAATATTAAAAAAATTATACAAATTATGAACATTATTCTGGAACAAAGTAATGAGAAACAACATATGTTGAAGGTTTGCAAATAAATTAAACGGTTTGGTCGGAGAATACTTTTGTTTTGGCTAAAAGACCGTTTCACATCAACAAATGTGATAGGGCCATAATTCTTATTCACTACCTATATCATCAGAAGGAGTGACTTCAATTTTCAGAGATCCTTTTTCCTATTAAAATATTTCTATTGAAAATTACATATTATCTTGTTGTTTTAGATGAAGCAGATGATTTTAAAGTTGTTGAAAATCAATGAAAAATCAAAAATTACTAAAATATGTACTTATTTACCAAATATGTATTTATACCTAAATATGTAAAATAAATTTTGGTTTGATTAAATTATTATGATCTAAATATTACACATTTTTTATCAGATTTAAAATATCTCATTCTAATAAAAATATGTATTTACAATAAAATCCGTTCCCTAGTCATCTGTAACAATGAATTAATATTATACGAGCCCTAGGATGATACTTTTTATTCGTTATTACTTATTACTATTAGATAGGTAAGTGTTTATTAAAATTTGAATTGTGGAATATTCATTAGTATCAATAATATAGATTTTTACAGCATTTAAAAGCTACATTCTGTTATTGTTAATACACTGACAAATATAATTTGAAAAGAAAAAACCAAAAGTATTCCCCCTCCAAATAATTAAAAAAACATTTCTACAAAGGGTTTTGAAGTTAGTGCCTAGTGGGATCATAGCAACAAGTTCTTTTATTTTGGTTTTTTTTCATCCAATCATATTCTAGATTTTAAATAATATGCTTGACCAAATATGCATTATGTATGAAAAATTTACATTACATTAGATTGTTTAAAATTTAAATATTATAATAATTACAAGTAAAGACTGGATTTATATGCGCATCTGAAATCTTAAAAATAAGATATTTATATGCTTGATAATTTATCAAAATAATCTTTTATATGCATAAATAATATTCTTTTTTGGAAAAATGTGATTTTTTTATAAAAATTATGAGCTAAATTAATACTAATTAGTAATCTTTAAAAAATTATTCAGTCATATTTTATCTAAATCATGGTTATATCACCGGTATATATTTTTTAATTATATTTTGCATGTAGGTATGATTGTAACATATAGTTGTACATCCTAAATTCAGAAAACAATAATTATAATATGTTTTAAATTTAAATAATTAAAATAAAAACTAATTGTATGTTAAAAATAGAAGCTGACAAAGATTAAAAATATTTTTGCACAAAATATACTTTAATCTTGATAAATATTTTTTTAAATGCTAACAAATTTCATAAAAAATTAATTATCAAGAAAGCTTATCTAATTAGAGCTACATACTCTCAGTATTAATAATGTTTTATTATAAATCTTTTTTAAAAAAAATTAAAATTTTGAAAAGTTAAAGGTTATTTAAAAATGTTGTAATTTATAGCTATTTCTAAACTATGTAATTAACGTTGTATTGGGAATAATGGAAAAAATTCATTATCTTGTACTCAGAAATATTATTAAAATTTAATTTTATAATAGGTATATTTACTCTAGATTCTAGAACCAAAACTGAGCGAATTCTACTCAGACTGCGTAAATGCGTTTTGTTTATGTTGTATGTGGGCTAGAAAGAGAAAACAAACAGTGCACTGACATCCTCTTAATAATCATTTACTATAAATAATTTTCCATACACAGCTTTCAAATGAAATATTATTTTTTATGTATTTTAATTTGGACTCATTATTTATTTTATTTTTAAGAAAATTAATAATGTTAACGTATTTAATACTATTGAGATAATCACCTCATAATATATACTATAAAATTTAATTGTTTCAATATCACTAAAATAATAGATAAATGATAATCTATTTAAATTAACCAACATTAAAAAATAATAATAATAAATTGCAAGTTTTGTTCAAATAATTATTTATGTACTCATAAACTATAGTTATAAAAATTAATTAAATGCTTGTATATTTTTCTATAAAAGATAGGTAGAACAATTGAATTGAATTGATAAGTAACAAATAAGTTGATGTACATGCAAAAAAACATTATTTTTATCTTTACCAAAATGAATAATGAAGAATATATATAATGATTAATTAATGAACAACTAGATATGTATGTATAAAAAAAATATAAAATAATTGTAATCGATAAATGTAATACTAATATTATAGGAACTCAGTTCTCAGTTTTTTTATGCGTTTAAACAACTCATCGTCTGATGAAGTACACTCTTGTGCACAGCGTTTGCATTCAATCAGAAATTTTTCTTTATCAGCTTCATTAATTTCCTGAAAAATTATAAAATTTGTGAGTACTAGTTTTTATATAAATAGTATTTTAAATTTTTAAAATACTTTTTGATTATCTTCTGTTATTTGGTTATTTTGAAAACTTTCCAACAGAGCAAGCTTCTTAACAGCGTCCTAATGTGTTTAAGACAATAAAAAATTATTTATTACAAGATAATTAGAAAATTTTTATTATAATAGGACGAGTAGATACTTGAATAACGTTTTTTGGAAACTTAGCCATAGCAGCAACATGAATACCAAAACTTTTATCACATGACCCTGGTTGCACTTGGTACAAAAGCGTGAGACTATCATCTGTAGTAATGGCAGAAACGTGTTTATTGGTAACTGTTGGTATAGTCTCCTGGAGCTTAGTTAACTCATGAAAATGAGTCGCAAATAAAGTAAATGCTTTGGTTTCAGTAGCCAAACGTCTATAAACAAATATAACTTTAGTCTTAAATTTGTATTTTTTGTTTTAAATTACTTTGCTGTTAATAATAGCAGTTTTTTTAAGAAATAAAACACACGTCTCACTTACTCTGCAATAGCACAGGCAATTCCACAACCCTCATAAGTTGATGTACCTCTACCTAATTCGTCAATTATTACTAACGATTCTGAAGTAGCTCTCTAAATTGATTACATAAGTAAATTATGTTTATAGACATTTAAAGATTTATATTTTAATTTAAATGTTATATACTTTGAGTATAGAAACGGTTTCTATCATTTCAACCATGAATGTAGATAATCCTTTAATTTGAGAATCATTTGCTCCAACTCGAGCTAAAATAGCATCAACCACGCTGATTTCAGCAGCATCACAAGGTACAAAACTTCCCATGTGTGCCATAAAAATAGCCACAGCAACACTTCTAATGTAAGTACTTTTTCCGCCCATGTTTGGACCAGTTATTACATTAAATGTGCATTTTCCTGAAATTGAATTCATAAAATATAATAAAATGGGTTTATTATGAAATACGTTCACTGTACTTAACTTACCTTGCTCAAAATAAGCGTCATTAGGTATATAAGACACTGAATCTTGTACCTCAACACATGGATGCCTCACTTGTTTCAAATCTAACAGACCATGACCTTGGGGATGTAAATTTGGTCTAACATATGGACGTAATGAACTAGCTGCCAGCATAGAAAAGCTCGTTAAAACATCCAACTGTGCGAGAGTTCGACTTAAGTTTAGTATAGTTGCATTGTAACTACCTACATATAATCAATGATTTAACAAGTGGTTGTAGAAGGGAGGGTATTTTTAAAATTTAAAGTTTTTCATACTAGCTGTTTGGATGACTTCAACTACAATAGATTTTTGATGTTCCAAATAGTTTTTATGTACACTTTGGTATTCTGTATTAAGTTCTGTTAGTTTAGATGATCGAAAACGCATACCTCCACCTTTGGTGGTATCTAGAACTTCATATGATTTATTATTTGAGACAGTCTTAGCATCCTATAACATAAATATTTGAAAATTATTAATTATATTTTAACATTAATAGAAACATAAACAATAAATTACTTTTAATGACACTTTATAGAAGAATCCATATTGTGAATTTGAATCCAATTTCACAGAAATTCCTAATGCCCCATTAGTTTTGGTTAAATTTGATTTCATTTTTGTTTCATAGTCATCCATTTGATTTCTCATTTCTTGTAATTCGTCATCAAATCCAGATTGAATGAGAAACTCGCCTCGTTCGACCAGTTTTAAATCAATTGTCTCCTCAATCATGGCTTGATATTTATTCATGTCATTGACAAGTTCTTTTAAAGGAGTTGTAATTACACTACTCAGAGTTTTATTATCTGAATTGCTCAATGTTTGAACAAGGTCTGGAAGCTTTTGTATTGCTTGATATATCCTAAATTATACAGACAATAGTAATAACTATATAGATTATGAACTTACAAATTTAATAACTATTCATTTTATTTTATCTAGTAATATTTTTATTACTTACCTATAACAGTCTTGTAGGTTGGCTTTTTTTCTTTGAATCTTACGCATAAGAGCTTGGAGGTCAGGTATTGTGCGTAAATGCTGATCGTGTAGTTGCTGCCGAATATCTGTATCCGTAACAAGAGTTTCAACAATATCTAAGCGTTCATTAATTTTATTCAAATCCCTCAATGGCTGTCTGATCCATTGCGTTAACAATCTAAACATTTGATTATTTTATTGTTTAATTTGTTTTGTATTTATAGTTTAATTTTTAACTTGTGCAAATGAAATACAACTAACCTTTGTCCATGTGGTGAGCGACATTTATTAAAAATTCCAAGAATAGAATCATTTTTGGACATAGTACCAGAATTAGAAAATAGGTTAAGTGCTTGAACACCAGCACTATCTAAATGAACAAATTTGTCATATCCCAAATTATCAACAGTATATTGGTTTAAGTTATCTGAATCAGACGATAGCTGTAATTTACATTTTAAATACATAATATTAACACAAATATTAAAACACTCATTATTTCAATAAATTTAAATTATTAATGTTTTTGAAAATATATTTTTTTCATAATTTTAAGTCGTTAATAAAAACAAAAATTTAAAAAAAAAATAGTATTTTTACTTTAGTTAATGAAAATATGTATTTTATAATTTCTTATTTAAAAGTAAAATATTTTATGGAGTATAGTCAATAAATAAAAATTGATTTTGAACAAGTCTTATAAATTATGAATATGTAAAGTTTAGACAAGTGTAGTGGAATGTGAAACAGGTAGGTACATCCCAAAAAATGTTGGTTCACTATTCCACTTATCATATTAAATATACTTTGAGTTATAATTAATAATTAGTAAACTACTTGTTCAAAATTTGATTTTAGCAGAACTAAATACTCTGAATAATATTATGCTTTGGAATATGAAACTTAAAATGTATGTTGTTCAAAAAATTAAAAAAAAAACTATAAAATATAATTTGTTCCCAAAAATGTTCTTCTCTAACAATTTAAAATCATATAAAATATATTTAAAATTAAAATTATAACATACTTCGAGATATTTTATAACTGCAGCTATTGCAGCAGAAGCCACTTCAAGTTGTAGTTGAGGTAAAGTGTGGGCATTTGGTTGCTGTCCATCTTCGAACATAATGAGCTTGTTTAAATCTTGTATTAATGTATCCGTACCAAAATCTGATTTCTTTTTCATTGTCACAAGCACTCCACAACGCTCTACTACTTTTTTCAATTGTTCCACATCAGGATTGCTACCATCCGCCATAAGAATACATTCTTTTGGCGAAATTTTAATAACTATTGATTCAGTGTGAGAAAAATATTCATCATCAGTAAATTCACTTAATTGAAATTTATTTTCAACTGTATCTACTGCTCCTAATCCAATTAGCTAAAACATTCAAAATAAAGGTAAAACATACTATTTTTTTTTATCAGAACTATTATATAGTATTAAGTTGTTTGAGCAAAGTAAGTTAAACCTTGTTATTTTTGAAGTCTGGGCTTAGCTTTAAGGCAATAACTATATTTGCTTCAATTTGTTCTACATTTCCAAATAGTAGATCTTCAAACTGAGCTAAGTTACCAGGTGAACCCTGAGAAATTAAATTGCTTTAGTAAAATACTATGATTTTTGAAGTAAAATTGTCAAAAATTTTTATACCTTATAATCTAGAGCCCATTTTCCACCTTTGTTGACGAAAATTTCTACTTTGTAATGATTGACCAATAACAGTTGTTTTATGTATGCTTCAAAATTGGCTTTATTGAATATCAATGATTCTAGCGTATCATCATCTAAATTAATAAATTTCAATTTTTTATTAATTATTTATTAATTATTGATTAGGTATTAGAAGCATTACCAGACCCAATAATTTTTATCGAATGATTTGTTTTATAAAAGTCTTTAGCAGCAAAAGTAGCATCTTGACCATGGACAGTATAATAATCTTGTCGATTGAAAAAACGAACAGTTGTTAAAGGTTTCTAAAATAAAAAACCCAAGACATAAGTTCAAGGTAATATCATCGAAGATTAAAATGTGTTCACTATATAGTATTATTTTTTAACTGAAACCTGGGTTTTTACATTTTCATTTAAAGGCTAAACAAATGTATTTTATATAGATAACATGTTCTAAAACAAAATGATAATAATTTAATACAAGGACAAAATATTAACCAGTTAGTAAGGTCATAACTCATTTTTATTTTAGTAAAATTGCTTACCTATATCAGGAAAATTATAATTAAAAAAGTTTTTGATCAAGGTCTAAAGGCCTATTTATTTATTATACTAAATTAATAAATTTAAATACTAAAATCTTCTACTGTTAATATTTTATTGTTGAATAAGAGAATGAAACAGATATGCAAATTGAATATTTGTTGTAAATGTATAAAATTAACATTAATTAATAATTATCAAGCATGATAGAAATTAAAATTTAATTTTTTTATGACAGTTTAAAGTAGTTATTATTATAGAAATATATTTTCAATCAATAAGAATATATAATTAAAATATAAAATAATCAAATTAATAAGTCTGGGGTTCCAATTTATATTCTATTAAAATATATAAAAACAATTATTTTGTCAATAAACATTAAACTCACTTATATAACTACATGGTATAGACTAATTATTATTGTAATCAAATCCTGAATACAACTAAGTTTACAATAACGATTTTTTAACTTTTATATATTATAATTATATTATATTAATAATTAATAGGTAGGTATACATTTTCTAAGCTATATTAATGAATATGATTTCAGTAATTGTATAGCTAAATATCAAATTTTATTAAATTAAGCGATTTATTTTTTTAGTCAATGTTTATAGGTTTACAGTTTTACTTTTTTTTAAATATTTAATTATAGGCAAAGGTTAAGTAAAAAAGTACTTAAAATATTTTCAATGACTTCCACAAATGTCAAATTTTTTTTAAATATTAGGAAAATAGAAGTTCCCATTATGAAATATGACGTTATTTCTGCTTATGAATATAATTATAAAATAAGTAACAAAAGTAACAGTATCAATATAAAAATAATGAAAATTACTAATGTATTATTGTTATTTATAATTGAGTGGACTATGTACGAAACACGGTTCTCAGACAACTTTGGGGTTAAGGTTATCTATAACAGTTCAGGGTCTAAACAATGCAAATTATTTTCTATTTCCTTGTAACTCTTGATTATTATTTATTGGGTTTTTAGTCTTTGACAAATAAACACTTCAGTATGTAATATAAATTCAAGCAGTTTATTTAACTTAATCATTCAATAAGATAAACTTTGTGTAATCAAATCAACGTGAAGAGTGTTTAATATAACAACAATTCTTTCAAATTTATTAGTAAAAATAACTTAAATCAAAAAATGCAAACGTTTAGAGTAAGAACTAATTCAATTTAATTTAATGTTTTAAAATTTAAAAAATAAATAATGATTAACTTTTCAGGTTTGCAAATTATATTTGCTTTTATGTCTTGGTTTATCAACAAATGCCAGTCCAATATTAAATGGATTAAAAACAACTTCATCTAATTATCAACAGAGTAGTTCATCATTACAGCATGAATCTTTGTTTTCTCCTAACTCAGATTATGGAAATGTGGAAACCAAATTGAATTCACAAATGGTTTCAGCAGTTGACCAAAGTTTGAAAAACACTCCAGGTATTACCACAACATATCGAGATCAAAATGGAAATCTCATAACTCAGGTAAAAAAAGAAACTTTTAATAAGGAAAATGGTCAAAGCTCTCACGCATTTGAAATCCAAGAGAGTAAACAACTTCCAAATGGGTATTCGAAAAGTTTCAGAAAAGAATATTCATCATCTGGCGTAACAGGATCTCAACCAACTATATTTGTTCAAAAACCATTGAATACAGATAAATATTATAATAGTGAACAACTATCAAATGGAGAGTCAAGTTCATACGGATCTTTCCAAAATTATCAAGGACAATCGATACCTGCTAATATAGGAAACGTAGGAATTAAATCAAATTTTAAATCAACAGTTGATCAAAGTTTGACTAATGTACCTGGAGTTACTACAACATTTAGAGACCAAAATGGAAACATTGTTACTCAGGTAAAAAAAGAAATAGTAACCAATAATGATGGTCAAAATGGTCGTGTAACAGAATTCGAAGAAACAAAACAACTTCCAAATGGATACGCAAAAAGTTTCAGAAAAGAATATTCATCATCTGGCGTAACAGGATCACAACCAACTATATTTGTTCAAAAACCATTGAATACAGATAAATATTATAATAGTGAACAACTATCAAATGGAGAGTCAAGTTCATACGGATCTTTCCAAAATTATCAAGGACAATCGATACCTGCTAATATAGGAAACGTAGGAATTAAATCAAATTTTAAATCAACAGTAGATCAAAGTTTGACTAATGTACCTGGAGTTACTACAACATTTAGAGACCAAAATGGAAACATTGTTACTCAGGTAAAAAAAGAAATAGTAACCAATAATGATGGTCAAAATGGTCGTGTAACAGAATTCGAAGAAACAAAACAACTTCCAAATGGATACTCAAAAAGTTTCAGAAAAGAATATTCATCATCTAGTGTAGTTGGTATTCAACCGACATTGATTAAGGTCAATACTACTGAAAAAAATACATATTTACCACAACAAATTACACAAGGAGACACAGAAAAATTTAATGGTTACAACACATTTTTTAACAACAAAAAATATACAGTAGAACCGAACAGCCAAATTAATTCTCAAGTATTTAATAATAAAAAACAATCAATAGAAACCACTGGTACGCTTAAGAGCAATTCATTTGGTCTTAACTCTAAAGATCAAATTGACTGTGATCAAGGGCCTTCTAGTAATTATCCTTCAATTCAAGATTTTAAACAACAACCAATTAACACAAATCATTCACCAGTTAGTCAACAAGTACCAGTTAATATCAATCATTTTTCAACACAAACACAAGCGGAAGTGGGTCAACAATCAGTAGATTTACATGGATATACAAAACCTTCTCAAATAGGACAACAGTCTGTAGACATTAGTAACTTATATGTACCAAATAAACCAAGTAATCAAAAGTTTGAAAAAATTGAGTCCTTTTCCACACAAACACAACAAGAAGTCGGTCAACAATCAGTAGATTTACACGGATATACAAGACCTTCTCAAATAGGACAACAGTCTGTAGACATTGGTAACTTATATGTACCAAAAAAACCAAATAGTCAGAAATTTGAAAAAATTGAATCATTTTCCACACAAACACAAGAGGAAGTGGGTCAACAATCAGTTGATTTACATGGATATACAAAACCTTCTCAAATAGGACAACAGTCTGAAGACATTAGTAACTTATATGTACCAAACAAACCAAGTAGTCAAAAGTTTGAAAAAATTGAGTCCTTTTCCACACAAACACAACAGGAAGTCGGTCAACAATCAGTAGATTTACACGGATATACAAAACCTTCTCAAATAGGACAACAGTCTGTAGACATTAGTAACTTATATGTGCCAAAAAAACCAAATAGTCAGAAATTTGAAAAAATTGAATCATTTTCCACACAAACACAACAGGAAGTCGGTCAACAATCGGTTGATTTACACGGATATACAAAACCTTCTCAAATAGGACAACAGTCTGTAGACATTAGTAACTTATATGTACAAAAAAAACCAAATAGTCAGAAATTTGAAAAAATTGAATCATTTTCCACACAAACACAACAGGAAGTCGGTCAACAATCAGTAGATTTACATGGATATACAAGACCTTCTCAAATAGGACAACAGTCTGTAGACATTGGTAACTTATATGTACCAAAAAAACCAAATAGTCAGAAGTTTGAAAAAATTGAATCATTTTCCACACAAACACAAGAGGAAGTCGGTCAACAATCAGTAGATTTACATGGTTATACAAATCCTTCTCAAATAGGACAACAATCTGTAGACATTGGTAACTTATATGAACCAAAAAAACCAAATAGTCAGAAGTTTGAAAAAATTGAATCATTTTCCACACAAACACAAGAGGAAGTCGGTCAACAATCAGTAGATTTACATGGTTATACAAATCCTTCTCAAATAGTACAACAATCTGTAGACATTGGTAACTTATATGTACCAAAAAAACCAAATAGTCAGAAATTTGAAAAAATTGAATCATTTTCCACACAAACACAAGAGGAAGTCGGTCAACAATCGGTTGATTTTCACGGATATACAAAACCTTCTCAAATAGGACAACAGTCTGTAGACATTAGTAACTTATATGTACCAAAAAAAACCAAATAGTCAGAAATTTGAAAAAATTGAATCATTTTCCACACAAACACAAGAGGAAGTGGGTCAACAATCAGTTGATTTACATGGATATACAAAACCTTCTCAAATAGGACAACAGTCTGTAGACATTAGTAACTTATATGTACCAAATAAACCAAGTAATCAAAAGTTTGAAAAAATTGAATCATTTTCCACACAAACACAACAGGAAGTCGGTCAACAATCAGTAGATTTACATGGATATACAAGACCTTCTCAAATAGGACAACAGTCTGTAGACATTGGTAACTTATATGTACCAAAAAAACCAAATAGTCAGAAGTTTGAAAAAATTGAATCATTTTCCACACAAACACAAGAGGAAGTCGGTCAACAATCAGTAGATTTACATGGTTATACAAATCCTTCTCAAATAGGACAACAATCTGTAGACATTGGTAACTTATATGTACCAAAAAAACCAAATAGTCAGAAGTTTGAAAAAATTGAATCATTTTCCACACAAACACAAGAGGAAGTCGGTCAACAATCAGTAGATTTACATGGTTATACAAATCCTTCTCAAATAGGACAACAATCTGTAGACATTGGTAACTTATATGTACCAAAAAAACCAAATAGTCCGAAGTTTGAAAAAATTGAATCATTTTCCACACAAATACAAGAGGAAGTCGGTCAACAATCAGTAGATTTACATGGATATACAAGACCTTCTCAAATAGGACAACAGTCTGTAGACATTGGTAACTTATATGTACCAAAAAAACCAAATAGTCAGAAGTTTGAAAAAATTGAATCATTTTCCACACAAACACAAGAGGAAGTCGGTCAACAATCAGTAGATTTACATGGTTATACAAATCCTTCTCAAATAGGACAACAATCTGTAGACATTGGTAACTTATATGTACCAAAAAAACCAAATAGTCCGAAGTTTGAAAAAATTGAATCATTTTCCACACAAATACAAGAGGAAGTCGGTCAACAATCAGTAGATTTACATGGATATACAAGACCTTCTCAAATAGGACAACAGTCTGTAGACATTGGTAACTTATATGTACCAAAAAAACCAAATAGTCAGAAGTTTGAAAAAATTGAATCATTTTCCACACAAACACAACAGGAAGTCGGTCAACAATCGGTTGATTTACATGGATACACAAAACCTTCTCAAATAGGACAACAGTCTGTAGACATTAGTAACTTATATGTACCAAATAAACAATATGGAAATGTAAACTTTCAATCAACAAAATTAACTTCACAAACTGGACAATTATCAACAGGTCATGATGAACCTATTAACTCTAAATATAATAGTGTCTTTGATAAACTAGGACAATTGGAACATGAAATTCTTGGTGCAAAAAGCACAGTGAACATAAACAAGGGAAATTTACAAACCACTTATTCCACTAACCATAATGTAAAAAGCATGCCTGTGCAAACAAGTCATCAAGAATCCAATTTTTCAAAAAAAATAAATGAAAACACACAATATATAGAACCAGAATCTGAAATTGTTTATTCTAAGTCTTTTCAACAAAAAGATTCAAAATTAGTAATACAACAAGATGCAATTGAAAATGCTACATCAAATACAGAACACTTTTCAGAGAATCCAACTACACCATCTTCAGTCTGGAAAAAAATTGGAGATAAATTCAAAGGTACCATTGAAAATGCAAAAAACAAAGCCCAACAACTAGCATCTAATATTAATGATAAAGTAGGCTTTTCAAATGTAACCGAAAACCCGTGTTAAGCATTGTTATCGTTAATAATATTTATATGTCTTATAATTTATTTTAAGTTTATTTATTTAATTTATTTTTGACTAAATGTAAAATTAAAAATTGTTTTCAATTATGTAAATATTTTAAATGTATTTAGTAATAATAATTTTTAAACTTATTTATTTATACAAATTTATTGTATTGAGATTAATACACTTATAAAAATATTATAATAACCTATATTAAAGTTTGTTATTATTGTTTTAAATTAAAAATAGCATTTATTATTTTAATCGAAACAAATATTTTAAACTAAAATAAATGGATACATTTTTATTGAAATAAGTTATCTTACATCAGGTAATGATTTATGAAACCGTACAAATATCTTTTGCTGTTCTGGATCTGAAAATCACAAGATTAAATAAATATTAGATATGATAATAATATACATTTAATAAAAATAATAGTAATAATCCACTAATCTATAAATACTAACAAATAAAACACATAATTACATATTAAAATAAAATTGTAGCATGTGACATGTAGATTAATCATTTTTAAGAAATGTCTAATAGATGTACCCAAAAAATGGGATCTAGGACATTTTGGCGTGGCCGTTTTGACGTGGCTGTTATGGCATAGCAATTTTGGCATGAAGCCATTTCGGCATAAATGTTTCAGATTATTATATTAATTAATTTACTAATTAACTACTAATTTACTAATGTTTATATTTTACTGTATTTTCTATAATATTTATTGTATTGTTGGAATTTAATAATTTAATGATAAGTTTGTATTACTATGCTGTACTTGAGCCCTATGGACGTTTTTCAAAATTAAAATTAACCAGTTGACCAGACGACATTGTACCTATACTATCGATTAACTTGATTATCTGCGTTTTTAGTGATACCTACGTATGTTTAATAATAGTATACCTTCATCGATTCTTTTCTGCCGTGTGATAAGTTTATCATTTTTTGTCCTTGAATATCGCTCGCTAGATACAGCAAAAATATTTTATACAAATAGTGAGTTTTATTAATTAATATTTATTAATTTTAATTTTAAAAATTATTTAATTAATTAATATTTATTTATAATGTCAAAATTAATTGAATCCACGAAGGAACGAGATGTTTTAGTGAATAATGGTTTTATGTATTTATTTGATGCATTAAGTAGTGATGGAAAACGTCGTTTTTTGCGTTGCCGAAATAAAACTGAGTGTAAAGCTTATATATAAATTATTGAGATAATAAAATCAATAAACGAACATAGTCATGATTCTGAAGCATCAAAGATCGAAGGAAATGTAGCAGTTAACGAAATAAAACGACGTGCGGCTGAAACCACGGAATCCACATCAAATATTATAAATGAATGCCTGGCTGGATTATCAGAAGCAGCTAAGGTAGGTGTAATTTTAGTAATATTATATAATACAAAAAATATGGCCAAAGTAATAAAAAAATTATATTAATTATAAACGGTCATTTATAACGTGCTTAAGAAAGATTCAAGCTGGAAGGGATACATATTTATTACAATTGGAATCAGGAAGATCTCCCCCTAAAAAACTTAAAAAATATATTGACACAGATAAACGATTATTAAAAATAATTCAAGAATCAGATACACGAGACATGTTAACATATTTAAGAGGTGTAGCATATAATATTTCTTTACAATAGCAAATTTTTTAACTATGAATTTTCAATTATATTTTTTTTATAGACTGAATTTTTTTAATTATATTTTTTTAATCAACTGAATTATTTTAAATTGTATAAATAATAATAAAAAATTTTGATAAAATAAAAAGAAGTATTTTACGCCAAAACGGCCTAACGCCAAAATGGCTTCATGCCAAAACGGCTACGCCAAAATGTCCCATTTCGCAAAAAATGTATTATATGCGTAATGTTATGATATTCATATGAGTTGAGTGATGTTAAAATTAGGTTTACAGATTAAAATTAAATAATAAGTAATGTACAATACCAACAGGTATGTATACATATATTATTTATATATAACTTATATATATCTTATATAATATAAGATATAACATACATAAAAAATATAAATCTAGGTCAAATTAACTAAGTTTTAAAATTTAGAATGCTTTTATAAATAAACACAAACATTTTAAAACATTGATAAACCTAAAAAATATAAGTATAGATTTTAATTCAATGATGTTAATTAGTAGAATAGTATAGGTACCTACCTAGTTAATATTATTGAATTATTTTTCATTTTAACTTATGTATATTTTATTTTATATTATTTTACTATAAAGAATAATGTTTGTGAACCATATTTGTGATACTATATCTAATAATGTAATTTATTTTACCATTAGTAATAAAGTGTATCTAATTAATTTTATTAGAAAATAAAATGTTTAAAAATTTGAATATTTTAATCATTCACCAAAAAGAAGATGATAGTTATAGACAAGTGAGCGGTTAAATATCAAAAAATGATTACATTACTAGGAAAGGAGTAAATGTAGTAAGTATATATTACCAATGTGAGGTGTATTAGGTCTGCATAGATATGAATAATCTTTTATTTTAATTTAGGCAAAAATTAAAAAAAAAAAATATATAAATTTAATTTTAAAAACACATTAAAAATTGCCATTTCAGGTCTCTGATGAAAGGTAGAACTATCACTAGCAACATGCATTTGACATAACACTTAATATGCCAACTACTATTGTACATAATATTGCAAATTACAAGATTCAGACATCAAACTTTGTTGATGGATTAGGATTTTTTAACTTGTGTATATTTTCAATCCGTGTAGCAAACAAAGCGTATTTGATTATCGTTGATCAAGCGACTAATAAATTAATATTTAACTTACCAAGGTTTAAATGATTGATCGGTTTTTTGGACATTTCGTTGGTAAATTATCGACAATGGTCGTATGGCAGGTACGAAACAGAAGTGCAGTACCTACAGGTTGAATATAAATGCAACAAATCTGTAATTCACGTGCTTCTAATTGGTAAGTTGTCAGTAATCGATTAGAGTTTAGACTCGTATTAGTCGTATTACTTGTAGTCAGTACAGTACCAAACACCAGTTAATATCTTTATTCTAAAAGTAGTCACTACTCAGTAATAGGTACTTACTAGTTACTACATAGAGTAATTATTACTGTACATGAGTTACTACTGTTACTAGTTAATAATTATTTGTCAAATATAGATTTTTCTATTCGTCGACCACACTCTACACCACGAGCCACGAGGCACGAATTAAGATATACTTTTATATAATTAAGGTAGGTATAATGTATATCTTAATTTGTGCTCTACACGTGATATTCCTTTATCAATTGGCGCCAAAACGGAAGACGGACATAATACGTTTTGTAGAAACTCTTTGGTCCAATTGATTACTAATGGTCACAGATTGATATATGGTAAATAACTAGATTATGGGAGAGGTAACCATAAACCGTACGGTACTTCGGAATTATGCGTATCATTATTATTTATTATTATTGTTACTTGTTTCCTTAGAACTGAATTACAGAAAATAGAAAACAAATTAGAGATGTACAGAGTGTGCATTGTGCAGTCAGTTCTCATTTTCTCAGTTACTCTTACTTAGTAGTCAGTTCAGTTTCAGTCAGATCCTTAAGTTCCACCCCCAACAGACTCTTCGGTGTGTTGTGTTTGATGATAAATATTATTAAAACATTTTACGATTAAGTTTTAATATTTTTTTCCAGTTTGTGATTATACCTAGTTATTGTTTACTTAATCGTTTTTTTACTTGATCGAAATTTACTATACATAATTAAATTAGATACTTTTTCGTAACACGTTCTCCCTTGTTGCAGACCATCAATAATAAGGTAGGAATCTATTATATATTATACCTTTACATATTTATAATAATCGGTTTATTACACACGAAATTAAACTATACTAGGTTCACGTGTGTAAATTACATTCGGCGTCATCGTCGGTTGTACCCTACCGTGTTGTCTGTGGTATCTTAGCTGGAAACATGTTAAGTGAAGAAGCAGAGATGTCCTTGATTAACGTAAAGTTACGTTTGGGTACAGTGACTATGTACACTGAAAAAGTGTACATAGATTTGCAGTCCAATGTAAGTGTATTAAGACACAAAATTTGTCAAAAGGATAACACGCTTACCAAAGATAATTTTATAATGGTTTATTGCGGAAATGTTATGGAAGACTCAATTCCTATTTATATGTACGATATTATTAACGGAGCAACAGTGCATTTGTTCAAAAAAATGAGTGTTGAAATTCCGGAACCTCCAAAAGCTATTGATATCAGCAATGCAGGATTGGTGAAACTAGGTGTAGCTTTTCGTTCACTCTCATTAAATTTATCGTACAAATGTGCATTAATGAAAATTAATAAAGCTAAATTGATAAGTGATCTAATCTTGAATACTCCTCGACTGAATGAAGATCCTGTAGCAATTACTCTTTTACAACATTCTGAATTATTAGTAAAACTTAATGATGTTAACATGGTGAAACAAATTGCGGAAAAGCATCCCGCTTTGGCATTAGCTGCATTGCAAATTTCTACAGTTGTTCATGAACAAGTTGTGCAGGTAACTTAATAGAAAATCTTTAATGCCTACTATTATTTATATTAATGGAGACATATTTTGTGTTAGAACCACTTGGCGTCAGATGTTTTGACCAGATCTATATCTGCTGGCAGTGATGAAGATATGGAAGATTTAGATGATTCATCTCCTGGATCAGACACTAATAGTCAACCAATGAATAGAAACTTACCTTTTACCATCACTGCCGCACAATTAGCAACAGCTATTGCAAATGTAACGACACAGCAACCACAGCCAAGTACTAGTGGTGCAAGTACATCAACTGGAAATACGGGAAATGTGCTGATGACTATGCCTCCTAATACTAATCAAAGTCAACCGACTACACCTGCAGTTGATTATTCACATCAATTAGGCATAATGAGAGAAATGGGTC
The DNA here is from genome assembly GCA_020882235.1 of Schizaphis graminum. Taxonomy (NCBI): domain Eukaryota; kingdom Metazoa; phylum Arthropoda; class Insecta; order Hemiptera; family Aphididae; genus Schizaphis; species Schizaphis graminum. The sequence continues at coordinate 10,097,198 of CM037032.1, forward strand.
TGTACAATGAATCTTTAAACCTACAAGGATTACGACTAGGGGGTGGTCACTTAGAAACTGCTATTGAATTAGTATTAAGTGGTTTTGATATTTTAGATACAGATAATGCATAGTCCCTATTTTAATATTATAAAATAATGTATTATAACAATTAAAAAAATAATCAATGATTCTATAACATTTATTCTTGATTTTGATTCGTGATTAAAATTTGTTAATATTAATTTTTTAAGACAAATAAAATTATTGAATTACATAATATGTAATATTTATTGGATTTAAGTATAAATATCAACTTTGTAATGATTTATTTAAGTATTTGTATAATTTAAACAAAATATTAATTTTCATTCAACTTATGTGACATGTTTCCAGCTAAGATTACATTAATGTGTTATGTGTGTGGTACCACAAACTATCAATACTATTAGATTAATAACATTGTTATTTATTTATTTATACTACATAATATCTAAATATATTAAATAGATGTATTATATTGTCTATTAGAAAATAATATTTGCAACAAAAAAAATATAAACAATTATTGTATTTCTACACCCTGTCTCAAATGAGAATAATTAGTCGGCCGATCAATTGTTTTCCATTTCCCCGCATCTCCCACTAATGATCCATACTATTGAATGGTCCCCAAATTAAATATAATAATACTTATTAGAAATATCAATTGTAAATGTTAGAACATTGTCTTCAGAAAACGTCAGCTAGAAGGTGGGAGGAAATTTGGGCTTGTCACTGCCAGAGCCGTCAGCCAGTATGCTCGAAAAGTGATTATTCTCTTTTGAAACAGGGTTAGACTATAGAGCAAGTTTTAAGTTGATAGAAAAAAACAAAAATGATAATATTATCAGTGCTGCAACCACACTAATTTGAGCCTTTGTGTAAATATAATTAATGGGCCCCCTCCCTCTTGAAAATTTTAATTGTTAGGGCCCAGGGCCTCTGTGTTTGACACATGCAACACCCCCCCGGTAATTTGCGGCACTAAATATAATCATTTATCAATATAATATAAATAATTTATATGATTTAAAAAAAAAAACTACAAGTGGGTACCGCTCTGCTGTACAGTAAATATTGAGTGAGTCACTGTAAATTTATGTATTCAATTTGCATTCAATGATGCATCATTGTATACAAAATACAATCTTAAATGGATATATCAATCAGCTTATATCACCAAGTATATTTTGTGATATGATTTTTAATATTGCTATTAAAATAATTTATTTTACTGTTAATAATATAATACTGCTGTTAGTTGAATTAATATTTTCCAAAAACATTGAATTTGAAAATATTATTGTATGTATAAAATAATATAATATCCATGCAAGAAACAGTATTTTCTAATGATACTCAATTTCTAGATTGCCCAATCTGTCCTTGGATTGACTACATATTCTTATATTTAATTAAAATAGAAATCAATACATCAATTTAGAAATAATAATATATTTTATTATGATAAAAATAAAATATACTAAATTGACAAAATAAATAAATATCTTTAAGAAATTGTTAAATTAATTAATTTCAAACACGCAAGTACCAGCTGCGCCACATGACAGAGCAATTCATTTGTAGTTTTTTTTCTGGGTTATTTAATTAAGTGTCACTAAACATTAATTGTTACTTCTTATAATTTTTGTATTAAATATTATATTTAAACTTCATTTGTGTATACATTAATTTAATAAATATAAATCATTGCAATAGTAATTTAATTTAAGCTCATATTTTTACCTGAGTTGTCAATAAGAAATCTATATAAAACAGTAAATCTAAGAAATTTCTATTAATATAAAAAAGTTGAATTGGTTTGAAAATAAAAATTGATCTCATATGTTTCTGTAACATTATTACCTAATAATTTTACCTTTTATTATCTGTGTAATCTTTTTTCATTAGTAATTTTTATATTAATTAATAAAATTATATAATAATATATAGATCTTATAGATGTATACTTTATACACGAGTACAAGATCATGTAAGAATATATAATAATATTTGTATTTTATATTATATATATATTTAAATATTTATCTGGTATAGCAGTACTAGTGTATTAGTGTGAGTGATGTATTGTGAATACAGACAAACTGTGGTGCTAACTTTTTCAATACATTTGAGGAAAATCCAAATTTGTATATAACTTTGTCAATATTAATTTGTATGTTTCTTTCACAAGATATCAACATTAAACACTCCTACCTTGGTTGGGATATTGCAGACCTAAGTCTAGTTTTTACCAATTTTACCTAAATGGTACCAAGTTAGAACTGAAAATAATGATTTATAGAAAGAATAATTAGTAATGTAATTATTACATTTTTGAAAAGCTTCTTTCAGTTGAAGTTGACAAGACTAAATTCTACATAGTGTTTTATGTACCCACCACCCCATTTTAGCTATGAGATAATAGTTTTACAAAAGCTTGTGTCACTACTGGACCAACTTGTGATGATAGTTTTATACAAGTTATACATATAAATTATAATTATATAATTCTTAAAAAACATAAAAATTAGTACATTTATTAGGTACAATTTATCAAATAAAGCTGAAAAATCCAAACCAAAGAAGTTACTTTGCTTTGTGTGACTGTCAGCATCAGCACATATTTCTAAGGATAATTTATTCCATATTTTTGTTACTATTAGTTATATATTTATTGTATTAGTTATATAGGTATGTTGAATTAATTTTTGTAAAAACATCAACTATAATAAGTTGTTATTATTATAAATAGTCAATATACCGACTTACATTTTAAAGTAGAACACTAAAATAGTATAAATTGTTTGAATTAGGTAGTATCAATATTTTGAAAATTTAAATGGGTATAAAAAATAATGATTCACAAAAAGTTTTAACTTTCTAGTTTCTACAATTAATATTTTCCAAATTACTTACAATAAATTAACTAAATCGTTTAATATCTAATTTTATAAAATGTTGAATTTGGAATATGTGTATATATGAATTTTTATACTGTTGTAAAAACGAACGCATGAAGGATCCTTGTATTGCATAGTACCTACATTTTAAAGAATTTTAACAATTGTAAATATAAATATTTCGCAAAGTGACATAGTCTATAATTGCTTTATAATGACTTAATGTAGGTACAATTATATTTTGAATACCTAATTTTGTTATCTATACATATATTATTTGAAAAATTAAAGTAGAAAAATATATTTTTTTTTGCTATTCGTGATTTGTTTGTTAAAATTTTCCTTTTTTGTTTCCGAAATTATGATTTATCATTCGACTTAGTTCTTGTATATTTTTTTGTAAAAATATAGTTCTTCATAAGTTGTGAATTTGTGTTTTAACCTATTACAAAATATCAGAATTACATAGGTGACATTTTCTTATAAGCTTTTGAAGTTAAAATTTTGACAAAATCTCGACAATTTTCAGTTTTAATAGTTAATACTAAAAAATTTATTATGGAGTTCATCAAAGATTTTTCTTATAACCACTTAAAATTATTAAAAATTAAGTGTAAAATATTTTTTTGGTAGTTATTTTAAGTTAAAAGTTTTTTAAAGTTGTTTATTTAAACAGAAAATAACGATTTCAGTTATTATGTTGTAACTAAAATAATACTGTTCGTAGAAACTTGAAAATTTTCTTATTATTTATTATAATAATATTTTCAAAATATTTATACTTATTTTAAGCTATAAAAATACCACGAACCTATTACTATATGTATTATGTATATTATACTATTTACTATATTATATCGTTATACGTACTAACTTATTATAACTTCATAAAAGCTATTATAGTATTATTTTCGGGGAACAGGAAAAAAGTCTCAGGGAAAACAAAAGTACAAATTGGAATATTTTAAACTAAACTTATATAACCACTCTGTAAAACCGTAAATGTTTCCCAAAAAAATTTGACCCGGTAGTTTTGATGAAATTTTTGCCTGCTCTTTCATGTTGCATTTAATTTTTTCATCGATCATCAAATTTTCATTAGGCAAATGAGTATAGTCACGAATTAATTCCGACTATTTAAATCCAAACTGATAGTAGAATTAGCAAAACATTTAATGAAGATGCTTTTGAACTTTTCCACTGTATATGGCTCTGGCAGTTTTTTTTTGTGTATAAAAAAACCTTCATATACGCAATTTTTGTTTCCTTTGTTAGATTTTAAAATTTCCATTTTTAAAAAAATTAAATCTGTTTAATACACTGTCTTTGTCTGTTGCACGCTCACGCTTATACTTACCTACTATTGTATTTTTTCATACTTATATTTTCATGTAAAATAACCAAATATAATTGGAATAAAATTCTTAGTATTATAGATATATCATATGTACAATTTTTTTTATTAATGCGGCCCTTGATGAGAAAATGAAAAAAAAATATGGCCCGCATGGTTAAAAAGGTTGCCGACCCCTGTACTACTCTATACTATATTAATATTATACTATACAAGAGATCACCGTATTTTACTTTATTATATCACACTCTATAACTGCCTATAATATACATTTATATGTGTGTATAATCTACTGCTGATTTCGTAGATAAAAACTAAAAACCAAAAATTATCGTTTTTATTAACTTTATCATCATTTTATCTACGGTTTTTTCTCAGCAACTTAACGTAGGTATATTAGATATAAACTATAAGTCTATAAATGTATAATATTAAGTGAATAGTATAGATTTTATCATTTTATTTTTGGCTTTTCAGACCAAACTAACATATTATACAGAATGATTATATATAAGTTTTATTTAAAATATTCTGATTTGTACTTTTTTTCCGGGACGGGGAGACCCCCCCCCCTCCCCCGAGACTTTTTTCTTACCATCATTATTTTAAAAATTTAAAATAATAATTTTTTATTTTGAAAAATGAAAATATGTATACCTACATACTAATATTGATTTTTAAAACGCATTATTAAATGTGAAAGTATAAATAAAATAGTTTTGACAAGTTTGTTATGCAATTTAAGACCAACAACCAGCTATAAATGTTCAAAACTCGAATTTCTATAATTCATTATTTACTTTTTTGTAAACTTGTTTAGGTAGATAGGTACTCTTGTTTATATATGAAATTAATTTAGTTTTTTCCATACATTCTTCACCATTAATATAAATTCAAGCTGTTTGTAGGCAAATCTAACTTGTATAATGTAAATGATGCATTATATATTACCTATATTAATATGTTCATAGTGCGAGAAATACTGTTTTGTCTTTATGTTAATCATTATATTTAGAGTTATAATTACGTATAAACATAATAGGTACCTACTATATATTAAAATCAAATAAAAAATTCACTTGTACTAGTTATTACGGTATAGTATTCGTCATCGCATCCATTAAGCACGAATTTTTCACTCATACGCCGAGTTTTTTAGTGGTTCAAAAATAATAAAAGTTGTATGGAATATGACAATAAATCATATAATTCTTTAATATGAAAATAGTAATTAAAATTATTTGAAAAAAAAAATACAAGTGTATTGCCTCAAATTATATTTGTAATGTAATAATTCATTCTGAGTTTGATTTTTTAAAAATAACATTTTATTTTGAATATTTTTCCTTTTGAAAATGTATATCATATGAGTCCTGAACTATTTTTTTAGATTCTGAACGGAGTTGATGAATGTATTGATTTTACAATGATGTGTGTTTTTTTTTGTGTCTGTGTACAGCATAACTAGTCGAAATAATGCTTCAATTTCAAATTCAGTTTCCGATGGCAAAGTGGATATCCTTGGTGCATTATAGATGTCAAAAGTAAACATTTTCCAACAGTTTTCAAAAAAATCGAATTTTTTATTTTGCTATAACTCAAAAACTAATCGATGAAAATACTTGAAATTTTCACTAAATGTTTATGTTAGTGTGATCTATATACAGTTAAATTTTCCAAAAATTTTACTTTTTTTGAGTTATTTATAGACCACTGAAATTTTCGATTTTTATGAGAATTTTTTTTAAAATAACGATAAAAAATTTTTGGCCGGCCAGAAAATCTTGAAAATTTACTACAAGGTTTCTTATATAAGTTGTTCTCAAAGTGATAAAAAAATCCGAGATCGTTAGTCACAATTTCTTTTTATAAGTGCTTAAAGTTCGAATTTATAAGAAATATGTCAAAATTACGAAAATTTGCAAGTAATTTTGTGGTTGAAAAATCGTAAAATTTTTTTCTTTTATAACTAAGTTTTGAAAATTTGGTACAAGCTTCTCCATAAATTTTTCTTCAAATATCTGTAAAAAAAACTCTACAGGATTCAGACAAAAAATTTTTATGAGTGTTTGAAATTTAAATTTTTACAAAACCGCGTTATATAACGGTTTAGCCTCAAACGATTTTTGATTTTTGTTGTTATTCAAATAGTATAAGTGGTAAATACTTGAAAATTTTACCAGTTATTTAGATTGCCATTTTCTTTACGTGATTTGATTTTCAAAACATTTTGACTTTTTTTGAGCTATTTATAGGCATTTGAAATAATCTATTTTTTTTTTATAAATGTTGATAAAAAAAATTTAGCTGGGACTAATTACTTGAAAATTTGATAGAAGAGTCCACATAACTTGTTCTAACTCTCATTCAAAAATTATAAAAATACATAGGCACAATTTTTTTTTTTTATTAGCATTTGAAGTTCAAATATTGACAAAAATTCGTCAAAATCATTATTATTTTTAACTATTTGGTAGTTTGATAGTTACTATCAAAAGCTAAGAATTGAAAATTTAATATTATGCTGTCCATAAGTTAAGATTAGAATAATTATAAAAAAGTTTGAGGATTATTCAATTTAAAAAATTTTACGAGTGTTTAATGTTTTAATTTTAATTTGAAATCAAAAATACACGTGTAAAATAACGTTTTATTAATAAATAATTTTCGATTTTTGTTATTTTTAAAAAATTACTAAACGTAAGATCTTGAAACTTTTACTTAAATGTTTGAATTTGTTTCAAAATAGAATATATGACAATATTTAAATATAATATATCCTAGACTGACAAATCATCTCCGTTCAGAATCGTTTTTCGTATACAATGATACCTATCATTGCATTCAAATTTAACCTACCCTAGTCCGAAGTCCACTCCACCCCCTAATATATAGCAGAGCGATACTCACTTACCCGCTTTTTTTTTCTTAATTTGAAAAAATTACCACGGTGCAATTTTTGTCAGAAGAGCAGTGCCTCTTTTTTTAAAGTTGATTGCATTTGCGTACACTGATTAATTTCTGTTAACAGCCATTAACCAACAATTAGTTATTTATTTCTCTCTGATAAAATAATACGAATTTTTAAATTATTCATTCAATGCACAAAATATAATTTAAATGTATCCATCTATTTACTTATAATTTTTAATAAATTATACACAAAAATGCGATTGCAATTTATTTATTATTGATAGAACATATAACCGCGTTAACGAGTATAGATAAAATGTGTACTAACTATTCTTATAAGCTATAAACTTGAATTTGGGGTATAACCTTTGATGTCTAAAATTATTTTTAAAATACAATCAGCAACGTCACAAATTTATTTTTTGCGGAACCTCTACCTATAGGTACAGTGTGTTCAATTTTAAAGGTAACAAGAAATATTTCGATCGTGTGACCTTGAATTTGATTCGGGGTTTTTATACTGCATATAGGACTAATAAATACATATATTTTTAATAGATTCAAATTTTTAATTTTTTTTTTATCAGCGCATGCGCAGTAAAATAAAAATTTCTTAAATAGCAACCACTATTTTGGAGATGGGATTTCGATTTCTTTATTTTTTCTGAACAACTTTGATCTTTACAGTTTGTTAATATATTCAAAATTGCCATTTTTATGACGGTCGGAAGTTTTAAAATAGTTAATTCGTAAATATTGCATTTTTCAACGGTCTATCTTAATTTATAGGTATTTATAGGTATTATTATAACAATTTATTGAATAAAATAATTTAAATAAATTGTTATAATAATACCTATAAATTAAGATATTTTATTAGATACATTAAAGCTGTAAATAGTAATTAAAAACTGAAAGCACAGTTTTGTCTTATAAAAAATAAAAATCATACAATTATAATTAAACATTTTAACAAGTTATTTTATTGAAATATTATGATAAATTTTAAACAATGCCTTTCAAAAAATCATATACCTATATGTTGCGGTTTTCAAAATCAATACAGTCACAAATACTCAAATTAGGCGAGCGCGCGGTCCATCTTACCATTGGTCATTACTATTTAGAAAAGCGCCCATTTCCAATTTAAGAATGTAATTCTAATTTTAAACTATTTTGTAATCAAATTCGATGCAAAAAATAATAATAAAAGTCACAGTGTGCAATTGTGCCGTAAAATTTTTTTGAAGTTGTCGTGTTTAATAAAAGTTTGGAAACCACTGGTTTAGATATAAGTTACTACAATAAAATCTAGAAAGATATCTTAAATTTCATCTATTATTATTTATAAAAGTCCCGCACCCAATTTTCTGCGCCCAAGTGTCGGCATACCAGTGCGAATGAAAATAAAGTATTTCCGGAATTGCGAATCTTTGCATTATACGACTCATTAAAACTTTAAACAAATTAAATAATTACCTACAACTAATTAATTACTTGACCAAAATATATTATAGATCAAAATAAGAACTCTGAATTATGTTATTGTTTCGGGAAATGAAATGAAAAATATATGTTGCCATTCGAAATACTAAAGTCTTTAAAATGATATCAACGACCAAAAATAATAATAAAAAAAATAATTTGAAAAACGTCAGCATTTTCTGTAATAATGAATACCTACTGCATTACTGCCGTATTTTATGGGAACAAATAACAATTATGCACGTTGTATATTTGTAAGTCGAAGCTATATCTATATACACAGTATACAAACATTACAAACTCGAGAGGAATTTACGACAATTTTTAAGCAAGTATAATAAATATAATAACTAGACAAAGAAAAACAAAGTCCTTATTATTAATGGGTATACCAGTTTATTTAAAACCTATATTTATAAAACCATTGTTTGCGTACAATGATAAAAAAAGATCAGTTTTCAAAAATATAAGGTCTCTATATTATGTAGTTCGCTATATAGATAGGTATTTCTAGTTTCTATACACCCAAATAATCAATAGATATATAATGCTTTTAAAATAAAAATTTTTTTTTCATTTAAATCAAACGAAAAATGTTGGAATCATAATAATTGTATTTAATGCTTATGGGATTGAGTCGATTGAGATATTATACGTAAAATAATAAATTTACACACAATATAATAATTTTCTCATGTATTTCATGCTTTGCTACGGCCTACGACCATATTAATCAAAAATCTTAAAAAAAAAAAGTCTGTTTTCTAGTATATAAATGGTTGAGTATTTAAACTGGCTAAACTAATACAGTATTATACCTATCTACTTGATAATCGTTTTAATTTATAAGTTAATAAGTGGTGATAAAACTGACTATGAGAATATGAGATGAAAATTATAATATAAATGTTTTAAGTATAAAACGTTTGTATGAAGTTCGTTTTCCCGGTAGATTGAATTTTAATACCTCCATATAAGGTTGGTTAGTTAACTAATTTTTTAATTCATTAATTAAGAAAAGTTAAGTCAAATTTAAAGTAAAAAATTACTTTTATTTTTAATTGTTAACTTGTAAGTTTGCTATGCAATTAAAAATTCGAATTTCTATAACATAGGTAGTAAATAGAGAAAAAAATAATTATGCTAAAACTCAATGACCAAATTTGATGAAAGTGTGTGTATATAGTGACAACAATGTCACAATGTCACATTATAGAGCTATTTACGCTGTTTTACCTAGGTATTTAAAAGTTAAAACCAATTTACTATACGATTTTTATACGCGTAAAATCCTTGCCAAAAAATATTCTTCAAAAAATCATGTTAAAATAAATATAAATGTTATAAATGTACGCTATCATTTAAGAAAATAAGTCTTTAATATTATTATTATTATTGAAAATACCTAGTGGGCATTTATAATAAATAATACGCTAAATGGTATGATATAGTTTTCTGATGTTTCGGCCAATACAACATAGTAGTACTATTTGTACCTATAGTTCAATATCGGTGTACACTGTACAGTATCAATCTACACTATCCGATAGGATGCGGTGATTTTCTGTCTTTGTCTAATACATGTAAAACATAGCTATACGCCTAACAAAAATTAAAGTATTTCTAGTTGTTTGATTTAAAATATGTAAAGACGTTTTAATTGGTATACAAGTTTACTTTACATCGGCCGAAGCACTTTTTCCATTGTTTTATTATTTCAAATAAATATTTTGATGAGAATAAATATTTAAAATTTTATAAATTTGTCAATTTTTATTATTAATAATATTAAAAATATGCTTCGACGATGCCATGTAAACTTATATACCAATTTAGATATCTTTACATATTTTAAATCGAACAACTAGAAGTACCTTAAATTTTGTCAGGCACGTATTAGCTATTTTTCCTACGTTCCATGTGTGTAGTAAGACAAAGACAGAAAATCACCGCTTCCAATCCCCTTAAAAATGATTCTATAGTTATAAAATCTTTAAATACAATTCTCCCCCTCTCCTCAGACACAAAAAAAAAATGAAAAATCAGGTGCCTTGGTGACACTCCACAAAGTATTTGGAACATCTCTGTGAAAAAAAAAATTGGAAAAAAGTTAAATAGTTAAATGTATATGTTCATCATACAGAGGACCAGTAAGCTTAAAGATATAATACAAAATATAAACCTTTCTTCCAAGTACTCGTTCGGCTGTAAAATAACATTGCCATCTCTGTACACCACTAAATGGTACGGGCAAATTTCAGAAGCAGCGTGAATTTCACAAGGGGTTGGTTAAGTGGCATTATGCTGTGCTGTACAGTTGCTGACCGATTGCAAACTTTTGCTAGTTGTTACAAACGTGTTGTATACGACACTTGTCCGTATATAAGACGCACGTGCAGAGATGGTGTCCTATACATGAGATACGACAGTGAATAAAAAAAAGCATGAACCGTCTCTCTATACATGCACAGTATCATGGTGAGGTATCACCGCAAACGTCGGTGAGCTCCGTGTACCTCGGTTAATATTACTTCTCGGGACAATTCATACAATCATACCTATATAACATTTTAGTATTCTATAATTTTTACAGTGAATGTCAAAAACAATAAATAAGTATTTTTGATCGCTCTATCCAAGGGCATCCGTAGGGGGGGGGGGCAAATATTGATAATCGTCTCTCCTCGCTTTGGAATTTATTTTATACACTTTTTGGTGTTTTATGTCATTGATCATTTTAGGGCCCGGAAGTTCATGTACTAAAAACTATCAAAATATGCATGCAAATATACGCTTAACATCATTAAAATAGGCAGTAAATATGCATTTTATTTTATTGTTTACGACAATTATCAACCCGGACTAACGGCAAGCATTCAGCAACACCCTTTAATTTTAATTAGGTTTTTATTTTATATTGGTAACGTTTTTATAAGGACATATTTTTCAACAAATAAATTTTGAAATATACGTATTCGACATATTATCATGAAGACATGAAATATTAATAAAAATAAAAAAAAACACAATAAAATAGTAAAATGTGATAATATGCAATTTTATTTAAAAATATATAAGTCTTTTTAAAAAATCTCAAAATATGCGAAAATATGCACACTAATATTTCATTTTTAAACTCGTTAGATTAGTTTTGATTCAAATTTTTATCTCATCCAGTACCTTTTAGATGCACTTAGTAAAAACATGCAAATGCATGAACTTCCGGGCTCTAGTCATTAGTTATGATTCATAAGTCATAATTCAATAGTAGTATATTAATATTATTATTGTTGTTTTCTGTTAGTTTATTTATTAACATAGAAAATAAATACATTTATGCAAAAAAATTATTGTATTTAAAAAAAAAAAAGGGTATATGTGTATTATATCCTTTTATATCAATCTTTTTGATTTAAATAAAAATAAAAAAAATATTAAAATATAGTATAATATGTAAGTATGTAACTATATCTATTATATATTATGTATAATGAAATTATATTTCTTTATCCCCACTTAAAAAGTCCTCTCGGACGCCTTTGGTGACCTGGTCTTAATGTCTTATATAAGACGTACGCTATTGATATTATTAGAAAATATCAATGATTCGTTTTTTTAGAGAAAAATCGGAAAGCCAATTTTATCGAGGTGAAATTTAGACTAAAACAAAGCCACAAGGAGATGCATTATCTCCCATATTTTTAATTTCACATTAGAAAGGGTATTTAGTGACACGGGAACATATATGAAATTATGGAACTAAACGTCAAAATTTCAATCATGCGTTGGCATATCCAGATAGGTAGTGTAACATTTTAATGTTATAAACTGAAACCATATTTATGAAGATTTTCGTCCTATATAATGTTAAAAATTTCCAAAATTGAAAATATATAATTATTTTGACTATAGTATTAATGAATCCCGACCTATGATGTCTATTATATAAGTCATGTACACATGTTCGAATAATTACATGTTTAATAATAATATAGTTTGCTTGTTTACAGTCTGCAGATTCATATCATCGTAGTCGATTAAACAACAGATCCGTGCAAGATAATGGCGCCACTTCATATTACAAAAAAAAAACCGTAAGCATATACTAAATATAATATATTGTCTACAACTATACTGTAGTGAAATTCATTGTACCCGATATACGTAAATATTAACAAAACTTATTTTTACGTGTATGTAGAAGCTATGTACCTCCACAAGGTATCCGCTGCCAAAAGTGCCTGGAATTTGGTCATTGGACTTACGAGTGCAAGGGAAAGAGAAAATTTGCGGACCGCCCGACTCGTACTACGTTGCTCAAAAGGAATTTGAACAAAGACAGGCCTGCTAGTCAAATATTATCCAAGTATGTGATAAAAAAAAATATTTACATTCAATTATATTATGCATATAGTATTCACTATTCAATAGTGGTTCATGTATTTTATTAGTGACACACTTTGTGATTTTGTTCGTATATATTATATTCATATATCGTGATGTTTTTTTGATTTTTCGATCGAATTTCCAAATAAAACTAAGTATCAATATTTAGTATAGTAGGTATATACATGTGGTTTAGCCAGGATTTGGCTAAGAGAGAGGCTTTAGAAAAAAAGAAATGATAAATCGTAAAATATAGGCTTAACCCAGGATCTCTTATAAGTTTGGTATACTGATGTTGTAATGGATAGGTACATAATATATAATATTTTAGACTTGCAGAAATTTTTATAGAAATTATTGTTTCAATATATTATCGCGTTGTACATTATCTAGTTTATATATATAATATACATTTACAGAACATTTTAAGCGTTTTTATAAGTTTTTTTGAAATTTCGGAGAGGGCCGCATCCATCACAATCCTCCTGGCTACTACACAACAGCGGTATATGTATATATTGTCTAACCCAATAATGATATTTTTATAGGTCGACAAAAGAAGAGAAATCGAAGAAAAAACTAAAAGATGCGAAACGGAAAAAGAAAAGTGCGAAATGGGACTCGGATAGCGATAGTGACGGTTCTTCCAGCAGCGGTAGTAGCAGCGATGACAGCGACACCGATAGTGACAGCAGCAATAGTAGCAGTAACAGTAGTAGTAGCAGCAGCAGCAGCAGCAGCAGCAGCAGCAGCAGCAGCAGCAGTAGCAGTAGCAGCAGCAGCGGTAACAGTAGCGACAACAGTAGTAGCAGCAATAGAAGCAGGGGTAGTCACAACAGCAAAAAGAGAAGCAAAGCTGAAAAGAAAAAATAAACTTTAAATAACTATTGCCCTAACGTGTGATTTGTGTATATTATGTGTATGGTATTATACGCGCGTTATTCGCTTTACACCAACGTTTATTATGCATATAGGAGTTTATACTATATTTTGTACTTATGATTACAATAAAATAAATGAAATTTTTAAAATATAACTTAACTGTTACAAAAAAATCATGTTATTGCGACGAATCCTCAAAAGTGTAGGTAATCGAATCGTTTTCTTCAGATTCTGACGTAGTAGTATCACCACTGCTGCAGGATGTGCTGGATGTAGTGCTACTCGACGACGAAGAGGAGCAGTCGTTATCATCTTCGTCCGATTCCTCACCACGGTAAATTGTCTTGTCTGTTTCGTTCATTGTCGACGATGCTTGCTGATGCTGCAAACTTATCCTGTAGTGATAATGAATTTAAACCCACGATGATTAATAAAATAATAAACAATAATTACTTAGTTAATTGTATGTATTATTGGTATAATAATTTATAGGCGTTGATTAGCAGTATAAATTAATATAATTATACAAGTTAAGTCGCATACTCGAGAGCTGTATTTTCAGCTATGTTACTATAATAACGAAATAGTTCAATTATTTTTTCTTATAGTATTAAATAAAATTAAAAAATATATTATAAACCCCAATCCCTAGTAGAGCTTCAGGTGCGCCACTGATTAAGCATAGATATATAATCAAGTTTGTTTTTTCAAATTATGTTGCACACATATATTATATATAGCTACAATAATAGTACTTAAAGATTTTTGAGAAAAATTAATATTTAAGAGAATACACGCAAAAAATGAAAATTCATCCTCAATTATTAAAACTTCAACCCCTTTGAGGCATGGGAAGGGGTGACTTATCACGCTCAAACTTTATCATAATTATTTTTTTAATACAAAGAACAAAATTTGGGGTACCCACTTGTCATTGAATTTTTTAATTCAAAATTTAAAAATATAAGGACCACCCTAATATAGTATTATATGTATTTAATATAATATAGGAGTATAGGACTATACTATATTATAGTTTGAATATATGCAAATATGTATTATGTATATATTATGATTATTATTTAACATAATATAATATATAATTAATATGTATCATATAATAGGACGAGTGGATTTTAAATTATTAATTTAAATTATTCATACGAAGTAGACTAATTCAAAAACTACTCTTTTAAATATCGATTTAAATAAAAAAAATAAATAAAAAATGTTTTGCTTGATGACTTTCAAAAAAAAAAAAAAAAAAATGAAGAAAGAAATCATTTGAAAGTTCGTCTTACCACGGGTTAGCTATTGTGCGCTGGAAAAAATCAAAGAGTAAATTTTTCTTGAATTTATTAAGTAAGTATTTGTAGCTAATATTCCAAGTATTTTAAATTGTGTAAACAAAAATTCTAAAAATCTAAGTAGGTATTGATAAATTCATAATTTAAACTAGTGATTGCCGCGCAATGGAATCATATTGTCTTTGACGACCGTTTTTTGTTGTTAACTATAATACTACAATCAATTTACAATATTTATACACACCATCAATTTTAAAGGTACATATATTATCCATGTTTGCTTGTCGGGTATTTAACGTTATTTTAATTTTAAAGTGAGGTATGAGCATTTTTTAATTTTTAAATTTAATATAAGTACTCACAAGTTGTCATAAAATTAAAAAAAAAAACCTAACAACACTGATAATACAGATAATATTCTTATACCTAAATTGTACAAACACGCAGGCGTTATATTTTATAATGAATCATATTTTGTATGGTATTAGGTAAGTACGTTTAAAAAATTGTCGGTAATATTTGTGTTGTATCTAATAGGGAATGTATTATAGCCAAAAAGGCTGAAATTGCCCACTTGCGAATTCTTGTTAAATGTTGACGTCGAACTTGGCTACGATGAACTTAGATTTCGTGCAAAATCTACTTATAAAATGCGTTTTATCGAAAGCAATTCGTACGTTAGGTTAGGTTAGGTAGTGGTAAGAAGATGCAACATACAAGAAAAAACATTTAGTTTAGGACTATCATATTTATTTTTGATTATTTTTAAGGCACTTGATCTGTGTCAAAAATGTATTAAGTATTAAAAATTATTTATTTTGATAATTAATGAAATCTCTTCACTGGTAATAAATAACTACTGATAATTAAAATATGATTGTCCCATCATATTTAGGTAGCGTAAAAAAAATACTTACTAACAAAAAAAAAAAAAAATAATTAAAACAATATATAATTTATTAACATTTTTATTGATGTAACCATGAATATTAAAATATCCATTTTTTAAAATTTTCAGTATAGCTTTCGATGTGAAAAATAACTATATTTTATTTCAAACACTGATTCAATGTATTTAAACACATTTTTAGAAAAACTAAATGAAAACAAGCGCTATAAATGTATAGGTAACTGCATTAATACCGAAAATAGTCAACATTAAATATTCAGATATATAGTTATCTGAAATTTCTTCGATGATAAAATTGAAAGAAATTAGAGAAAAAGTGTTTTAATTATACAGTAATTAAAATTAAAAATATTATTATTTGTTATTGTAAATATTCAATATTTTTAAATAACGGTAGGCGCATTAGCACCTATACTAGCCCCCCATATACGAACGCATATTTATACCCACACGAATTTTTCTCAATGAAGCCCGTGCAGTGTTATTCCATAAGGATATTAAATTAAATTAAATATAAAATATAATTATTAAACAAAAATAAACGTTTAGTAAAATGATCACACTATAAGTAATTTATAGAGGTATAGATGGAACAAACTTTTTTTTTTTGAGGATTAGCAGCTGCAGCGCGGTGGTCTTCTTATTGTGCGGACACGTTTCGTCGTCTGTGCACGTGCACGGGTCCGCGTTGGACACGACCGCGACATGTCGGCCGAGGTCGTACGACCGGCAACGGATGCACAGTTGTGGCGCCAGACACGGTTCGTCTTGGTCCATGATGACGGTCACACACGCGATACAATAATATTGTAATATATTATTATGATTATAATTACAGTTATTTATAGTTTGTTATTTTCACGCGAATACAGTACGATATTGTACGACATAATACAGTTTATTACTTATATAATACAGGTATAATATTATTATAATAATGCTGATACTGTCTTATGGTAATGTATAGTGACAACGACAACGACGATGAGGCGCCACCGATGACACGCAGTCGTCTATCTTAGTATCTTATATAATATATAATAATAAAACGGCCTTTGGCTTTTATTGGACGTTCCCGATCCACAACAGTGCGAGACGAGCTATAGTATCTGACGAATTTAGACGCCAAACCCTATATCCCCACCATGATCCCGACCATGGATCGATTTTTGGGCAAAAGTTCAAGAAAACGAACTACAATAATAATAATCACGTAAGTATGCAACGAAAATTATGAAGCATATACCTTGATAGGAGAGAGGGGATTAAAATGATTTAACACAAATTGTCATGATATTTATTTTTTATTTTATTTTATTTGACAATTATAGATAAATTTTAAATGTATATAAAAATACATATTACCTATGACACTAGTAAAAACTTGTATGATATTTATTTTGGGACTTGGGATTATTTAAGTTAGTGCTTCTTAATTTTCAATCTAATTTTAGTATACTCTACACTTTCATGTACCGATATTAATAAATCGAAATCATAAACTTTGCAGGTATTTGAAAAGCATTAAATTGTTCGCTTACTTGGAAAAAAAATGATGCTCAATAAACAATACAGAATATAAATTTCATAGCTTTATAGCACGAGTAAATAATGCTAAACGATTATTTTTAATTTGTACACATTACTTTAATTTATTCATGTTTTTTTATTTAAATTGTATTTATACATTTATGTGACAATAATTATTGACAATGTATGATAAATGATAATAATATAATATTATACATTTATACAGATTTTAATTATACTTATATATAACGTAATAATAATAATATAGTGTTATACTACTGTAATTATTATATAGCTTAGTGCTTAATTTATTCATTAATTATTTACTAAGTAGCTTTTTTTTATAGATTTGTTTTGTTCTAGTCCCTAGTCAATGGTTGCCTACTGTTAGCCGTGTTAATATATAACTCTATATATTATATAATATTATATTTAATATTTATTGTTTAAGTACTCATAATAGATACTGATATCATGCATATAATACATAAGTTGTGCAATGTGTCATGTGTGAAATAAAAAATGCAATTCTTCGGGATTAAAATATATAACTCGTTTTGTTCAACATAACTATATAGTTGTACGGATAAAAAAGAAAGTATATACATTATAATATTTATAAAGGTATATTCTTGTTTCGATTAATAAATATTTTATTTTACTATTAAATATAATATAACGTAATAATAAAATATACATATCTACTATATAAAATAATATCATCTAGTCGGGATGACGTTAACTGCACTTGTTGCAGTCATTGGCGAGTCGTTATATTCCGCACGCGCAGACAATATATCACACATGATATATAATATATACATATTAATGTATTATTTTTTCGAATTGGTTATTACGACGTGTTAAAATAAAAACCTATATCTGATAATAATCTGTTCTCGCCGAATATATTTAACTATGCGCATATATTATATAACTACACACTTAATCTTAATTAATGTATTGGTATAAATTATTATAATTCCCGCTGTGATTTGTTGACGGTAATATTAATAATTATTTCATGTTGTACGCACGAATAAACGATTGTACTATGTATATACTATTTAGGAACATTCTTTCGCTTAGAATATAACATAATATGTGCCCAAATCATAAATTATAATGGCATTATTATATATTTATCGATTAGATACTGGTACTGCAGTTGTTCGACCGTGCATAGTGCATAAACTTGAATAACTGCAAATGTAACCTAATTAAATTACTTTTTCTCCAAGATTGTTTCATGTAGTTTTTCAATTTATATTTATTAGTAAAATAACATAATATAACCACTCCCCAACTTTGAAATTTAACCATGGCAATTCTGGAAACTTCGTTCCCTCTTTCAAAAATGTAGACACGCTATTTTCAATAATATAATAATTTGTTACTTATTTATAAAAAAGTTTTAACGTTTGAATCACACTCAATAAAAAAAAAAATTCTATCATCTCACAGATACATAGTATATTTATATTATGTGGCTATAGCGGATTATAAAATTATTTAAATGTATATTGTTACAAACAGAAAGTAGAGTTATATTTATAAATTTTGTATACCTCAATACCTTAAGATTTTTGATGATATGAAATATTTAAGCATAAAAATGTTAACATTTTAATCAAATTTATATCAAATCTAAAATTTGTTTTACATATAGCAAAAAATAAAAATATTGAAGGATAATCTTAATTATATTACTTTACACGTAAACTGTATTTAGCTATATCAGATTTAGTACTTACACTTAAAATGGATCAAATTAGGCCGGTGTAAAACGATAAGTGACTTATTACGTCTAAACCAACTTGAATGTTATGTTTAAAATAAACTGGGAACAAATCCAATTCGTGTATACCATTGAAAACCAATTATTGAACGTTATATTCTGTCTCTGAAGCACCAGAATAAATAAATTTAACAATGCCTTATTAATATTTCATCTGAATCGTGTTTGGTGGTTAACATTTTTCTTATTTCACTGCAAATAAATTTATTCATCGTACTATAATATTTACAAGGTTTTAAGAAAATATTCTTAAATATAGTGTTATGTTATATGTATTTACTTTTAAATATTGGTACTCATCAAGCAGTTATATTTTTTTCTTTAGATCCTTAAAATAGTTTACCGTTCAGATCTTCTATTATTTCACAGAATCTACTGCTTTTACTGATATTCTGCCAAAAAAACTCCGTACAACTGCTTACTTTGCTGCTTCAGGTGCTTTGAACTAAAATAAACAGTGTTTCATTTTAATAATCATAATAACATAATATCGAACGTATCGTTTTTCATTAGTCATTCAGTTCATTATCCAACCATACATTGATATATTTATTCATTCATTAGAGTCACGATATCTTAATATATATAAATCTCGTGTCACAATGTTTGTCCTCAATGGACTCCGAAACTACTGGACCGATTTTGATGAAATTTTTTACACCGCGTGTAATTTGGTCCAACTTAAAAGATAGGATAGTTTTTATTTCAAATTTTTTAATATTTTAAATATTTTAATTAACTTTTTAATAAATGTGTATAATTGCATGGTGTATTTCGGGTTTTCCCGTGACCGACCGCGACAGTATCTATATAGCTACCTGTAATCTGACCTTTTTTCTATTGTGTGTGTTTTATCGTCGGCGGCGTGTAGATATGAATTGTTCCGAGAATTATCGCCATAATACGTGTAGATATGAATTGTTAATACAGCCAACAACCAAAAATATTGTGCACCATTTGACATACTCAATAGTTTACTATGCTCTATGATTTCCAAAACCACTAATAAACTACAAATAAAAAAAAATATATTTTTTGTCACGCCTGCACCGAAAGTTTAGTTTTCGACCACGGTTGAAGTGTTCGAAAGCGTCCTTTTTCCGTCCAGCGGGCGGTAAAGAGGAAATCCCCAAAAGTGCCGGGCGGAAAAGAGGAAATCCCCAAAAGTGCCGGGCGGAAAAGAAGAAATCCCCAAAAGTGCTGGCCGCCGGGCGCGTATCCCCTGCACAACCAGAAACTAAAATGTATACCTACCACGGTTCTTACAAAACATAAACTTTTGGTTACATCTTAAATGTATAGTATAACCTCCTTGCATGACGCATAAACATTTAAACACATATTTAATTTGCACTGTTCCTAGATAAGTGCGTCGTTAGTAAGTTTGTAGAATAGTCTATAATTGTTGCATAGATCCCTGCATAACCTTTTCCATGAACGCAGGGGCGTGACAAAAAATAGTATGTGTGGCTCACTTCCCGCCCTTGCCACACAATATACTATTCTCATAGGTACGTAATAACCTATTAATAAAACGAGATATAGCCACAGTAGGAGCACAGGAACAATAATTTCAATTTATACATGTAAGTAATATCACAAACTTTTGTTAATTAATATATCAATGAGAAAATGGCACAAAGCTCCCCACACTTTTTCAATAATTGTACAAAAATTTTTATATTATTTTTATTTAACCTCCATTGAAAATTATTTTTGACTTTTCACTTATTATTTCAATGTGCTATGATAACATGTTTTTCAGTTCCTTTTTCTAATATTTAATATATTTAATATTTTTATTTTTTATTTTTCTTTAGCCACAGCAACGCGTGGCCGGGTCAGCTAGTTATTAAATAAAATATCAATACATATAGAATTATTTACAATCAGTTTATAATAAATAATATTTAAAATAATAAATATTTTTAAGAACAATCATTTTTTTTTTAATTATAATAATGCTATCCAATTAAAGTTTGTTTCAAGACCAATAAGTTTTTAATTTTAATATAAATAATATTTATTTATACTTCCAATAAAACATTTAAAAAGTTGTTGATGTTTGTTGAGATGATTCGACGATAGGTATTTATTGTTTATATTATTGTTCCAAAACATAATATTTTATAATATTTTTACGAGTTTGATGCGTCTGGAGAAAACCTCGTTCATCACAAACTCACCAATATAATCGATAAAATATGTTGTTAATTTATAATTGTGTAGTAGGTATATTACTCAAAAAAATCACTCACTAAGCAATCGTCAACTTCGCCAACTTAAAATTAAAACCTAAATGATGAATATTTTAAAAATATATTTTTAGTACGGTAAAGTAACCATATATACCTTACTTATTACTTCGCCTCACGATATGCTCATAATAATATGACATATTACTATTTACTAATACATTATGTTCCACTATCAAGTTTAACGTTGCTTTAGTTGCTCATGAAAATAGTTAATTAGCAGACAGCTGCTCAGCTATTGTACTTAATGTTTACAAAAAATTCATTGAGACCCAATTCCCGGACGCCTAAAATAATAATTATTAAAAAAATTCATCTGCTCTTTATATCTACATATTATCGATCACACGGCTATACATACGAATATGCGATGATGTATAATATATTATTTAATATTTATGCACACAAATTGTGTGGTTTTAATAATACATGATATATGTATAAGCAAATTGTCTCAAAAACCTATATATAGTATAATATAGGTATTTACCAAAAAATATTTTATTATTAAAACAGCGAATTGATTGTTATTATCAAACTTAATAAGATATGATTATTATTCGTGCTCTCATATAGATAGTATTCTTGTTTTTAAA
This sequence comes from Schizaphis graminum, assembly GCA_020882235.1. Classification (NCBI taxonomy): domain Eukaryota; kingdom Metazoa; phylum Arthropoda; class Insecta; order Hemiptera; family Aphididae; genus Schizaphis; species Schizaphis graminum. The sequence continues at coordinate 10,119,538 of CM037032.1, forward strand.
TTATAATATTTTACATACTTGTCACTCATTTCAAAATCAAAGTATAAAAAAAAAACACATTGTCATAAAGAACACCGACAATATAGGTATTCCTAATATTTATTATGTCTTATAATATTAAATTAAATATGAATGATAGGTAATAGGTAAATTTACTAAAATAATAAAACCAATAACACAAAATGAATTCTGATGAACGCAAATTTGCAATATTTTACATTAATTGTAAGGAAAGACTATATCACTTTTTCTTAAATAGTAGCCTTGAAATTTCGAAGAAAAAATATTTCCGATTTAAAGATAATTAAAGTTTACGAAGAGCTTAAAGTTCATGTATATGACGTGTAAATTTAATTATGAAACAGACACTCCCATATAAATAATCTTCTTAAAAAACTCTGAACTAATAGTTATAAATAAATAGGTATAGTACCTACTTACGTTTTTCTATAGACCTTCGTTGATTTAAAATTTAAAGTTTCCTAATGTTAAATATTATTATTATTGAATTTAAAATATTTATTATATTTTATTGTTTTAAAAATTTTAAACTGTGTAGAAAATCAAACGTGCTGTGATTTAAATTTCTGAAACAAAACTGCACTATGTAGAAGTCGAATGTACGAATAAATATAAATTATTTAAATTTTAACGTGCATATTATACTGTCTGTATATTATTAATTTATTTGAATTAGTTTCAATTTTATAATTATGTCATGATAAATAATGTATTTTAAAATGCTTATTTATCATATATTTAATATATTATAGATCTATTAGGAATTATTAGTTTGTTTTTAATAGGGAGTTAATTAAATAGTGTTATTATAATATGTGTACCATACGCACCTTTAACACAGCATACTATTAAACGATAATTAGATATTTATAGATGACCTATAATTTATAAATATTAAACATTATATTGATAAAAGTTTTTTTATCATATTAATAAAAATAAACAAAATAAGAATCTATAAGTACCTACCTAAAAATAAATAAAATATATTGTCACATTTAGCTTAATTTAATTTGTCTAAAAACAGATACCTAGGCAAAAATAAAATAAATTTACTTTTTATCGATTGTACTTGTCTTCTTTAATATAATATTGTGAGTTATTATTTACCATTGTAGACTATTTTAGACCGTCGTACATTTATATCGTGTTAGGTTTCGTAAAATATAAATAAAAAACAAAATCAGTGCTATTGAAAATGAAAGATTTCGTGTAAACGTTTAGAATTTTACGTATCACTGAAATATTGTATATTAAATAAATATATGTTATATTAAATATTATAATATGTATATACTCGTATAAATACATCATAATATATACTTAAAAAAACGTGAAAAAAAGTTAAATCGATAAACTACCCTAAAAATGATACATGCTGTAGTGACCAAATATTTCATGTAACATTTAGACCAGTATAGCACCAAAATATATATTACCTAATATATATACCTAACTTTTGTTATTGTCGTTAATCGTTATTGACAAAAAGAGTACAAATTTATATTAACCTAACCTAGCTAGGTAGGTGTCAAAATTTCATGTATAGAGCTGTCTAATGTCATAAGTAACATTTTGGACGTCGGCGCCACTGATCTAATATGAAAAAAGGAATGAATGACGATCCATATCGGAAACTCACGTATTAAGAAATTGGCACCTATTTGTAATTCTACATCGTAAGACGTATTATAAGATAAGATGGTTTATTTCTTTTATGCTGATTACAGGACGGACGAATTCCAAAAAAGGGATTTGCTGCCGAAGTGTGTCCTTGGAAACATAAAAATCTATATTTTTTAATTGTTTGTTTATATAAGATTGTATTAAACGAAATATTTACTCAGATATTGGTTATTACAAGTACCTACATTGAGAGGAAAGCGATAACGTAATAAACAAGATAATTCCATGTAATATTATTATATTTGATCATATTCTCTAGCGCTTATTAGGGTAGGTCATTACGATATATTATAGATTTTATTTCTTTTAGGTTTTCCATTTTTAGATTACTATTACAATATTAATACATCACGTAGCCACTTAGGGATCCACCCAACAATATAAATTTCACTAGTAACATGCTCTATGTTTAAGTATCTATATAGTTGCATATATTTAATTATACTTTTAAGTTTAAATAAATATATATAAATTATATACATACATACATGTTAAATAATTTAAAAATATAACTAAAACAATTAGTTTAAAAATCCATTTATATATATAAATATTAAATGATAGGGACTTTAGGATATATCTACCTATTGTAAGATATAAGTGAAACATAACTTTAAAATTTATTTTATTACCATGTCACTTAAGATCATTATTTCAACATTTTGTTACCGAAATCAACAAGCATAATAAAAGTATAATATATTTGTTATCGAATTTATAATACGTGAACCACAATTAAAGATATATCTTTAATCGTGATACAAACTAACTTGTCTTATGCCTCGTTTAGTAAATATAACAACGTTTAAATTGAGAACATAGATGATTGGCCGACCTTTATAATGACAGTGAGAGTATACCTAAACTGTATTGATGTAATTTATAAAATTTAAATGTAAATTTAATAATAATTATATAGAATACACGTATAGGTTTATCGTAAAAGTGATTTTATTATATTTGATATGATATTTAGACGTAGAAAAAAAGGCACCAGAGGGGACATATTATATTTATATAATATAGCTGATGGTATTATACATTTGTACCAATGGCACACCCCTAAAGTCTGTGAACGTCCCTGAAAAATATGTAAATGATTTATATAATGTCATATATATGTAAGTTATAAGATATCGTGTGGTTAATGACTGTATATAAGTAGTTATAATCGAACAGTAATTAGATTTAAAATTATTTTGGACATGTTGTACTGTCTGCTAGTTAACTATTATTTAAATCTGTATAAATTGCAGAGCCAATATTATCAATTTTAATATATTCTGAGATTTTAATAATTAAGTAATAATTTTTTGGTTCTGTGAAATATTAATAAGTGTTTTGAAATTCTTTTATGATTGGGTACTTGGAATTTTATCTTTAAAAATTGTTTCTGAATTAAACAAGATTCTAATCGGTTTATAGCTTCCAAACAACGCGTTTAAAATACTGATAAGTGATAATTAAAATAACAATGCCATACGCGGTATACCGTGTACCTATATTGTATAATTTGTCTAATATGCTATTACGTATAATTTGTATAACCATTACAGTAATTTTAATAACTATTTACTTTTTAATTAACAGGAAATTTTTGTTTAATTCAATATTCAAAATGTTTTTACTGAAATTGACATAAACATTATGTCAAGAAATCTTATAAGACATTTGAAACAAAACTAACATACTATAATTCGTTGAAATATTTAATTTATTACAAACACGTTGAGTGTTGACGTTATATCATATTATAGTATTGTAGATTTATATTTATGTATATAAGGTGATTTTTTTTAATCGAACAACATTCATTAGTTCAAAATGTTTTAATGTTTTTAAAAATATTTTTCTTATATAATTTCCAGTCGAAATAAAACAGACCATGGTTAATGTACGATACCACGGTCCATGAGATTATAACAAATAATCGGCAGTCAGAATAATATGATAAAATGTACACGACAAATAATTAATTTTTCATCGGAAATCACAATTTGCGTTATCACGGTTTAGTGGTGAGTCGACACTATGTAGTTGTGTTCCGTATACCGAGGTATTTAATATGTATATCTACCTTGCTGATAACAGTATGTCAGTTGCACGTTACATACAAAGTACAAGTGGTTGTGATGATGATGACGTTTCAATGATTTTCGATAAAACCGTTTTTGCGTCGCCATTCATGAATGCGTATGTACCTATAGTATTTTGTAGTATGACACTATGACAACATGACGTTATTCCAGCAAAACAAATAGGTAGGTATTGTATAATATGTATTATGTATAGTTAGGTACTTACCTATAGTATAAGAACAGGTCATGACACCTAAATCCTAATAGAACAAAACATCATGAGTTATGATCTAACGAAATGCGTTATCTATTTCCCAAAGAATGCAGCAAGCTGACTAATAATAATAGATACTAATAAAAATACAATGAAATAAGACAAGTAAAACTTATTAAAGTTAAAGTTTTATAAGACAGCAAAGAAATAAACCATTATAATTTAATTTATTTATGAGTTAATTTTAATTTTATTTTTAGTAAAACGTATTACTAATTTTCAATTTTTTCTCGGTTCAAAGACAGAAAGTAATAACATAGATTAATATTTATAATATTATGAAAAATCGAAAAACTCACAATATTATATAGTGTATACAGTAGTTGTTTTGAGTTACCATTTTTAATTTAACTGAACTTGATACAATTAAATACTCATAAATACAAGTCATATTTTATTTTGATATAAACTTATTAATACTTAAAAAACAATTAACACATACATTTTTTATATAATTACCAATAACCACATTTATTTTGTTCATAATTTTTTATTACATTTTAAATCAATTTGATTCGATTTGATAGTCGAGCGGTAAACTTTAATATATTAGCTATTATATAGTTGTTTATTTGTTCGTACTATTTTTACTTGTTAAAAGTTTATAATAGCATATACATAACAGCGGATTTTTCCACCTATATGATAATATAAACTTAGACTTATGTATAGGTTTAGGTTTAGCCATTAGGGTTGGTAGATAATAATATCGTAAAGAGTACTGAGTAGTTACTGCCCTTTGAGTAAAACATAATATGACATTCATTCGATTAGATACATACAAATTTTGTACTTTAATATCGTAAATATAATTTGTACTGCATTTATTACAAATCTAAGAAATTCGGTTATAGTTATGTATTATGAATGCATAATAAATTTGTAAAAGCAAAATGTTTGACGTACATCATTCATTTAAAATTTGTAATTTTATTTATATGTAGTTGAAAAAATAAAAATAACTTTTACAGTTTAATTCATACAAAAATATTCTACTAAAAAAAAAATTATTTAGATAAGAAGTATTGCTAATGAGCACCATCCTCTCTCCTGTCCCACTACTACGTAACTCTTTTATGCGAACTATTACTGCTAATTGTATTACTTATTAAATAAAAATAATAATAAAAAAAATATTATCTACAGTATTCTAGTGTCTAATATTTAATTGATGTATATCGTACAATGCCTCCGTCATTTATTTCCACATAAATGGATACAACAATAAATAATAATTACTTATTGTATTTAAGGCATTTTGCTTAGAAATATGATACAAGCAATGAGCTGATAGTTAGGTTAGTAACCTAACCATAAAGGTCTTATGTCTATAGCTTAATATACGGTATCTAAGATCTCTTGCAGACGTAGAACCATTACCTCTATCGGCTATACTAGGGTTACCACGCAATTTGCGGTCAACTGACCACGGACAAATTTTATCTGAACCGGAAAAATAAATATATTTTTAAATTATTATTTTTATAAGGAATTAAATTAAGTTTCATTAATTTAAATTTAATTTATTTTTTATTTTGGTTTTATTTTTTTTTTTTGGATAAACATGTACATTAAATATTGATGATCCCTGAAAAATTTATGTTTTCCTAAAGAAGCACTCCAAAAGTATTAATTTATGATTCCTGACCTATACCATATAATTTACCTATATGATTTATGTATATAAATACTTATATTGCAATGTATAATATTTTCAGTACTGTTTGAATGAATAAAAGTAGTATTTAATAGATAATAATAATAGTCACTTATAATATATTATAATTTAGAAAACGGAAAAATATTTATCGATTTAGGTATAATAATATAAATATATAATATTACGAGTCCGATTAAACGCGTGCAGTGCGTGGCACGTAATCAATATCGAACACACATCGACTTATAGGTGATATGTATTAGAAATGAATTAATATAATAGAGACTTATTTAGGTCGCCGTGTTTTCGTGCACTTAATTATTACAACAATATTGTGTTATATATTATACTAACAATAATTATTGTTAAATCATATATATTATTATAATAAGCAAACGTGACTTTAAAACGATGGTATATAGTTACGTTTTTATAATATTTTAATTTATAAGACATGTATTACTATTACACTGGTGCTGTGGTGTTCATATTATAATACAGTAAGTATGTCTCAAAAGTGCCGTAAGTTCTGTATCGCCCTTAGTACGTATCTCTGCGAAAAATCAATTTATTTAAATGTGATTTTTTTATAGTATAATAAGTATGGAAATTCTGATTGAATGGCATAAGATTCAATGTTATTTTCAAAAAAATTTTTATGTAATTAAGTTTTTTAAATTTTTAAATTAACCATTTTGTTGATGATATATTTTAAAACAGTTAAAAAAATATTAAAATTGAATAAATATTGACTAAGTTAGATCCAATAATGTTTTTGAATTTCTAAGAATTATAGTTATGGTATCTAGAAAAACACGAATTTCATGATTTAGTCCAGGGGTCGGGAACCTGCGGCTCTTTAACATGCAACCTGCGGCTTTTTGAATATCATCATTATATCTTTATTCTAATAATATGTACTAATTAAGTAATAATTTATACAACCGCAATTAAAAAAGGTTGTTCAAACCTGTGCGGCTCCCTGGATATCATAGTTTTGAAATTTTTTGAAAAAATGGCTCTTTCCTAGGAAAAAGTTCCCGACCCTTGATTTAATCGAAATTGATTGGAACGCTGATTTTCTTTCTGACAATTTGTAAATATATAATTATTATTGAAGCTTGTAATAATTATGATTAAAAATTTCAATTTTTGATAAACTATACTTTGTATGTTAATTTATAGTAATTTAAGAAAAAATAATTATTTTATATTTCAATAATAAAATATCTATTTCAGCCTGACAAAACTTATATATGTGTATATATACTTATACTGTATATACTATATATAAATGGTTCACTTGTTGCGTGCACGATTGATGGTTCTGGTCATTCATTGCTACGAGGCAGCTGGCGCGTGCGCTTTCATCTTTGTGGCTGGTAATTAATCAATTATATTATATTAAAATAATATCATGTATTCATACTATAATGTTACACGTCATTTAACGTCACACAAGAGTACAACAATATACCTAAAACTGTTTTATACGCATTAACGCTTGGCGCCTCTTATAATATAAATATATATACACGAAACACGAATGTAATGCGTGTATAAATTACTAGCTGGCATCGTACTTAACTCTAGAATTATAGGTAGTATTTATACCTGGTTATAATAAATGTTGGTGTATCACTCATAAAATTGGTGTGAGCTGAAATGTCAAACGGAAGAGGATCAACATATTTTTACTAAAAAAAAAATAATAAGAATTATCCGCAACACTCATGGTTTTATGATACAATCGTTAGGCTTTTATAAATATACATTATATTATAGTATATATACCTACAGCATAGGTCATAGTTATACATTTTGAGTGTGCCATTCGAAATTTGAAAGTATACGGTAGATTATTAACCTGTTTTTTAGGTTTAATTAATTTGTTTTTTTTTGAAAAATTAAATACATACTAAGTATATCCTATAATATGTTAATTTTTTTGAATGTAAATATTAATTTCGTTAAACTAAAAAAATATATACAACAGTTAATTAAAAATCAACTTCCACATTAATATGTATGAGGTAAACCTACTTTACTCTCAAGTAATGTGTAAACAAACAAAATATTTATTTAACCTGATTGAGGTTGTCCACAGGTTTCGGATAGATTCTTTTTCACTGAAATTATGGTATGTTAGTATATAGCATGAATATAGGTTAAATAATTAAAAATTATACTTTTCAGAAATAATAGAACGAATCAGTTCTTTTTTAGAGAAATTAACTTATGTAATTAAGTGATTTTTAAGAAGTTAATACAAATAATGGGAAAAAATAATGCAAATATTCACCTCCCCCACCGATTAATCATCAGAAAAATATTAAATATCCATGGTCAGACTATACAATTGATTGTTTAGTATATGGTATTACTTATAGATATACGGCCTATACGAGACTACCTATACAACTCCATCGTCTTGCACGTAACAATACTTATAGTTTTGTAGTCAGTGTGTCAGTGTTATTGTATAAATAAAAACGCCAATATATTATATAAATCAAACGCACGTGTGCCCTTGATAGAAAAACATATACGCACTGCACATATCATCATATTATCACTGTTATACATATATATATATATATATATATATTATATTCAATATTTATTTAACACAAAGGTGCAGTGTAAAACATAATATATTAGCGGAGGGTGAAGTTAAACAGAGCAGGCTACTGTTGATGAGATTGATATTATAAATAACGTCGCATAATATACTATAATAACGATGATACGTTAAAATATTATACGTTTATTTATGAAGTATTGTTTGGTAAAAATATAAGATAAAACATTGTTGTTCGGAAGCCAAGGTTGGTATGTAATCTGTATATTGCATGAATAACAAAATATATAATATTTTATATACTCTTAGTGTGAGTGTATATGTATATAAGAAGTATAAATTAGGTTAACCGTTCAATCTATAGTCAGATAAAGAGAATACGGCCGCACAAGAGAATATTTATGGAGACAGACCTGCAGGAGATCGATTAGATCGAATAATGCGTGCCCGTATAGATGTGTATATGCAATAGGTATATTATATCGTATTATGTATTATACACTTGTAGCCTACACAATATAAATGTTACAATATATCGCTCGTATTGCAATTATTGTACTGTAGAATATTAGAATAGTGTGTATATGATAAACAAATGATGATAATATGCTATATATTATATATTGTACACCCGTGTTCTAAGTTGTTATTGTTTTCGCGCACGCGGCCATCGTCCATCGATGTATATAATAAATGATATATATATATATATAATGTAGCATATATACAGGTACCTATTATGCTATTATAATGATGTATAATATGCCCACACATATATATAATATAATATATGTATGTGTGAATGTTTTCCTCGCGTATTATAAATACTATGCGTCACAGCCGAAGTCCACGGCACTCGTTTTGAGTACCACTTACGTCTACCATATACGCGGCGGCGGAGGTATTCCTCCGCGCGATATTTTATTACATAATTTCACGTTAATATAAAATAATATCCGAAATCACAGGCCGCAGTGGTCGACAGCGCGGTGTAGTCGTAGTGTTGATGCGTTATTGCAATACATAAAAACATAATATTCAATTAGTTTATAGGTCTATATAAAATACGTGCTACACGCCAGTGCGCGTTCTCAGATAATATTACAAAATACAAAAACAGTCTCGGCGACTTTAAATTATAATAAAAATATATAGTACATCGGTTGATCGGCTGCAGGACCCGTTCGCATAAATGACCAAGGCGCAGAACCGGCGCGAGTCCTGTTGCAAAGGACACGCCACCAACGAAAACAATAATGGATACGTCGTCGGTCCCGCAAACAGTTGCCAGAAAATATCGGCCGTCGAAATGGTACGTACCTACTTAAACGTTTATAGGGAATTACAAAATTTTGACGTAATAATTACATTGTATTTTATTGCGTGTTGTACACTGCATGCAGCGGCGATCGATATCCATAATATAATTAACGTAGGTATATTACCTACTTCGATCGATATGATAATCACTATATACTCTTATAATGCCTATTATATTATGTATTATGGTAAACGTTTGCTGTTATTTACGAAGCGTGATTATAATAGCTGTTATATAGTTTGTCGTACACATATTACATTATTATAACGTACAAATATTACGATTTACTAATACCATAATGATTCCTCGAGCATACTCATCTCCGTTTTATCCTTATTAAAGCGTAGTTTAATTAAAAGGTAACCTCTTTAAAGAATTGTAAATTGTCAAATATCTATTTAGACTTTTTATGCCGTTTTAAGTCTTTCTTGTGGGTTATGAATTTGAAAATTGTATTTGCAAACAAGAACCTTTTTTTATACTCGATAATTTTTAAAAATTCAGATCGAAATGTTAGTAATTTCTATAACTTCTAAGTTCTTATAAACTTTATATTTTATAATAAAAATACGATTTCATGGATCATGGTAGCAGGTTTAGCATAAATAGATGGGCTTGCGAATCATCCCATAGATATATTATGACAAGCATAATTTAAATGAAAAATTGCTACTATTGCTGTATAGGTAAAAAAATATTTAAATTATTATAATTTATTTTAAATATCTTAATTTAGGATTAATATTTTCTGGTACATGCGTGAAAAGAATTATTATTTATTTTAGCCCTTGATTTAATTAAATTCTTTGGTAAAGGGATGATGAATTTTAATCAAAAACTGAATATTGCAATAAATTCCGACAATTTGTAATTTTTACCTAACAGCATTCTGTTTAATAAATTTGCAATTCATATGGGCGTGTCTCTTTGCCCATGTACACACCCAAATCCAATGTTACTACACCCTATGGGGAACAGGTCACGAGTGTACTTGACAACTCCACTATTTTGATAAATGATAATATAAAGTGGAACATGTTATCAATATAGAAGCATTTGCAAAATAACAGTAATAACACCATCAAAATTCACAGTGTTATCTGTTACACGCCTGTTGATAACATTTGCACTGTACCGTCTGTACCATTATGTAGAATTTGCGTTATCTACTGCCCTAGTGATACTAATCATTATTTATAAACATACAGATCATGTACAGCAATACGTACTGTACTATTATAGTTCAATGAAGTTATGATAAACGCTGCTAATAATACGAAATGTAATAATAGTTGATTTTATTGTAATAATGATAAATTTAAAAATTTGAGATTTTGGGTATTTTATTTTGATATAAAAAAAATTATGATTTAAACATAGTCACGCACTATGAAGTTTGCTGTTTGTCAGTAATGTACACAGAAAAAAGTTTTGGGGGTGTTTTTGAAAATCAGTTATTGAAAAAGTAGAACTTTTTTTAATAGAGATACGAAATTTTTTTATAAAAATTAGCTATACCTACTTATAGGTACAATACCTATTTTTTTTTAAGTATAAAAATTGATATAAATAAAAAATTCAATACTAAATCTAATTTTCGCGAAGTTTTAGCCATTATGTTAAGAATATCTTCACAGTTAAAACCTATGTTTCTATGTACATTTAAGTCATTTAACAATATTAATTCATTTAATCTTTCGTCGCCAGTTTTGTTACGTAAATATGTACCCACGTCAACATATATATACAGTATACACAATAGGTATAATTTTATTTTATTTATAAATTCTGTTTAAATATTTTTATTTTTATTCAAATTATATTAATTATTTTAATTTGTTAATATTAAATTTTTATTTTGCTTTAAACGGTTTTTTACAAACACAATGTAATATCACATCTGTCTATAAAAGTATAATATGACTATTTTTAAATAGAATAAGTAAATAACCATACAAAAACAAATATTTCGGGAGGGGGGGTGTTTAAACACACAAAACACTCCTCTGTGTACGTCCCTGCTGTTTGCACACGATAATAGTACCTAACTAATTGTTATAGTTTCGACATAAAATATGTAATTTAAGTCTAATTAATTGTATATCATATAATAAAAATTAGGTTGACTTTATACATTTTTTTTATACAGCATATAATTTATAAATTATTATAATACAAGAAAATAATGATTGATAATTGATATTTCAATGCACGTTGAAAAATTTACATGCTTGATAATGTTAAATAACTTATATTATAAGGACCTCTCACAAATTATTTGGAGAAATTTTTTCTTTTTTTTTTTTATGTAACTTATTTTACACACTTCTATAACTTAACCTCCTTTTTATATGCACTTTTAAATTATAAAATAACCTGACTATTAACCTATATACATATTTCAATAGAAGGATTTTAAACTACAGCTCTGTAGCTTTGTTGCGGATAATTATAGAGAGTACGGTTGAGACGCTGAGTTTTGGAATTTATTATCACTACCTAATATAAAGATTATTATAATATTTAATATGCACACCAGTCTATCTCTAATACGCATAGGTATACTTGTATGACAAAATTAAAAAAATATGCGTCTGGTCGCGTGTAAACTGCATATAATATACAATCCTCCTCGTTAACATACCGCAGCACTAATATACATATAATATATATTACAAACTCGTTTATTTATTGATACTTTTATGCGTCTGCATCAGCTTAGATTATTATACACAGTTGTCTGATCGTTGTTTATTTTTTGTTCACTAATCTCGTTCTTCGCGACTAATGTCATATGTGTTATTTATTACATAATATCAAATAAGTATTGTATATATGTTAATAAAATATGTTGTTTAACAGCCATTTCGACGGTGGTCCTATCTTGCAATCTTACTATATAGTTTTTGTGGTATCTCTGGGAATAATAAACATTATAACATTTATAATCGGTCCAGTTTTAATATAGTATTGTTGCCTATATAGATAGTAGGTTAGAAAATTAAAAGAAATTATGCACAGTTATTAAATAAATTATATTGTTATATTATATAGTGTTATAGAAATTTGTTTCATTAAGTTTATGAAAGTCAATTCGTTTTTACATTTTAATTTTTAGTATATTCCAAAAGAGTACATGTTGAAATATATACTTAATTTGTTTCAAGGATAAAAAAAATGTATATATCATTCGCAAAAAATTTTATTGACGAGTACTAAACTATATAGTATTAGATTCTGAACGGAGTGATGAATGTATTTATTTTACAATGATGTGTGTTTTTTTTTTATTTTATTTTTTTTTTTGTGTCCATCATCACTTTTTGGAGTAGTAATAATGCTTCGATTTTTGACTTCAGCACCTCTTTAAAAAGGAAATTGAATCTAGTTGGTACTTTGGGGGGGGGGGTCAAAAGTTGCGTTGGGAAAAACCCTAAAAAAAATGAGGGAAAAACGGGATTTTTTACGCAAAACTAGTTTTCGACAAAATCGAATTTTTTATTTCACTATAACTCAAAAACTAATCGATGATAACCAAATGTTTATATTAGCTTTTTCCATACACAGTTAAATTTTCAAAGAATTTTGACTTATTTTGAGCTATTTATAGACAATTGAAATTTTTAATTTTTTTTTAGTATTTTTTTTTTAAATAACAATAAAAATTTTTTGGCCCGCCAGAAAATCTTGAAAATTTAATACAATACAAGGTTTTTAATAAGTTGTATTTAAAGTGATAAAAAAAAATCCGAAATCGTTAGTCACAATTTCTTTTTATAAGTGCTTAAAGTTCGAATTTATACGAAATATGTCAAAATTGCAAAAGTTTGCAAGTAATTTTGTGGTTAAAAAATCGTAAAAATTTTTTCTTTTATAACTAAATTTTGAAAATTTGGTACAAGATTCTCCATAAATTTTTATTCAAATATCTGTAAAAAAAACTCTACCGAACTAAGACAAAAATTTTTAGGAGTGTTTGAAATTTAAATTTTTACAAAACCGCGTTAAATAACGGATTAGCCTCTAACGATTTTTTATTTTTGTTGTTATTCAAATAGTATAAGTCGTAAATACTTGAAAATTTTACCAGTTATTTAGATTGCCATTTTCTTTACGTGATTTGATTTTCAAAACATTTTGACTTTTTTTGAGCTATTTATAGACAATTGAAATTTTCAATTTTTTTTTTATTTTTTTTTTATAATTGTTGATAAAAAAAATTTAGCTGGGACAAATTACTTGAAAATTTAATTGAAGGGTCCACATAACTTGTTCTAACTCTCATTCAAAAATTATAAAAATACATAGGCACGATTTTTTTTTATTAGCATTTGAAGTTCATATATTGACAAAAATTCGTCAAAATCATGATTATTTTTAACTATTTGGTAGTTTGATAGTTACTATCAAAAGCTAAGAATTGAAAATTTAATACTATGCTGTCCATAAGTTAAGATTAGAATAATTATAAAAAAGTTTGAGGATTATTCAATTTAAAAAATTTTACGAGTGTTTAAAGTTTTAATTTTAATTTGAAATCAAAAATAGACGTGTAAAATAACGTTTTACTACTAAATAATTTTCAATTTTTGTTATTTTTTAAAAATTACCAAACGTAGGATTTTGAAACTTTTACTTAAATGTTTGAATTTGTTTCAAAATAGAATATATGACAATATTTAAATATAATATATCCTAGACTGACAAATCATCTCCGTACAGAATCGTTTTTCGTATACAATGATACCTATCATTGAATTCAAATTTAATCTTCCCTAGTCTGAGGTCCATCCCACCCCCTAATTTCAGCAGAGCGATACTCACTTACCCGCTTTTTTTTATTTGAATGCTTGCAACTCCGCACCACCATTAATATTAACTATAATGGGTAAGACATATTTTCAATTTTGTGATACAAATAATTTAAATGATAAATAATTTTGAAAAAAAACTGTCAGTGTGTGTTTATTTAATAGTATATATTAACTTGATGCATATTATATACATATATGATATATATTGTGTAATATATTGATATTATATTATGCTTATAGCTGCCGCTAAATTATCTGTTGTTTTGTTTGCGAGATGATAGTGATGTCGACAATAAGTCATCGAACTGAACGTAATAAATGCGAACGCTTTTAACTTAAATTTGATTACTAAAAATAAGCACCTAAATTCATTAGATGAGGAAGAATTTCGTGCCGTTTCTCATCATTTGCACGTGCGAAACACTACAATTACTATACAAGAGTACGAGTGGTATGTACCTATCTATAAAATATACAGATAAAAACCAACGTAACGAAATAATATTATGTTTGAGTGCAAATATGATTAATGTTATTACTATTAAACATAGATATTACACTCAGTGTCGTAGTGGCGTACATAGGTAGATACATACCTGTGGTATAAGTGGAGAAGAGAGATCAGTAGGAATAAAATCTAACCTATAAACGTGCAACAATAGGCGTTTTAAATGTTTAAGGTATTTTATAATGCACTAAAAAAGATTATAATTAGAGTACGGATTTCTATGCGATTGCATATTTTTGGATTTTTGTCTGTTATATTTAAGAACCTAAATAGTTTGAAATTAATGGTTAATTTTGTTTACATATTTTTTACAAAATTTAAAACATATTACATATTAAAACGAAAATTTAAAATAGTAGAATATTAAACATGGGCATATTGTCAAGTAGAAAAATCAAAATTGTATTTTGTCGGCACTTAATAATAATATAAATATAATAAATACAATATAAATATAAATAAATTATATTTATCAAGAGTCAAGACCCTACACGTCTATGGGTTATTGGTTATATAAATAAACAAAGAATTATTGAATCTATATAACAAATAATAGATACCATACTTATATTATATTATAATAATTAATAAATAATAAAACGTATATGAAAAATGTAGGTAGTATATAGGTACTACTATCATAATATTATGGTCACAATAAAACATATAATAACGAAATCCTAACGACAATATGAACAAGATTGAATAAACTTAAACTTCGGCATGACCAAAAGCCTTGACGATACACTGTCCAAACACTGGACGAAATAAGATAATATTATTAAACTTATGAAAATTAAATTATATAATTAGGCAATACAATTTAGTGTATATAATTATAGTATAATCTATTGTAAATATTACAGCTAATTGAAATCTATTATCCAAGTAATTATATTTATAATGGCTTTTGCAACCGAGTTGTTATGAAAACGAACAAAAAAAAAACTAATAATAAAACATATACAATATACTTAAATAATTTAATATATTTAATCTTTTGAAATAAAAAAACATAACATTTTGATGTTATACTAAAACAAGGCCATGTAGTGGGGGATGTAGTTACTCCATTTGTATAATATTCTTTGTTCTATTATTGTATTTATGTAGACCAATAAAATAATAATCATAACGATTATTAGTTATTACGACTGCTAGTGATTTTTAGTTTATACTTATTTCATTTTTGCCAAAAAAGTACATGAAAATGGCACCATGTAAGTAAAGTCATAGGTAATCGAACGACCCTTTTCGCCAATTCCCTTAGGATTATCACGACGCTACTGTATATTATTATTGGTAGTTTCGCTCAATATGACTAGGGCTGGCATTCTCGGAAAAAGCAAAAACTTTGCCAGATTAAAATCTTTCCTGTTTTTATTTTTG
Organism: Schizaphis graminum; assembly: GCA_020882235.1. Classification (NCBI taxonomy): domain Eukaryota; kingdom Metazoa; phylum Arthropoda; class Insecta; order Hemiptera; family Aphididae; genus Schizaphis; species Schizaphis graminum. The sequence goes on from CM037032.1 coordinate 10,135,870, forward strand.
TTATTATTGATAGCTACATCTCTTGATTTATGAATTTTATTTATATTATAACAATTTTAAGATGTATTCCAATATCCTTTTTTAATTATTGATAATTAAGTAGATACTGATTATATTTAGTGCAGAAAAAAAGAGAAGGTACTTATATATATATACTACTGAGGAAATCGTATTAAATAGTATTTAAATTCTAAGAGGTGTCAATAACTATATATATATATAAAACAAATAAAAGGTCAAAAAAATGTTTTTGTTGAATATTCATTGTTATAATAACACTATAAGAACGCCAACAAAATATTTATATAATATATAGCATATCAATTGTCAGTATAATTTTATCTATTCACTTTTTTCCATAGATATCTCGACGTGCAGTTATATATTTTACGTCGAATTAGTATATTGTGTGCATAGCTATAAGATGTTCAGATATTTTGATTTTTTAAAGTTTGTCACAGTGTCGATGTGATTTCGATATTTACCAGAAATATCATTCGTTACACATTTAATAAATATTAAATTAGTATTTCATAATTTAATAATTTATACTACCTTTCCATAATATCTAGCGTTTTCACCAAATATATTTATTTAATAATAAGAATTTGAATTTTTTTAGAAATAAAAAATTGGTGTATTTATCCAGGGTGATTCTTTTAACATAAAACACTCATTACTCATTATTTCAAAAAGTATTCATATTTTTGAAAACATTTCATTACATAGTTTCAAGTTTTTAAAAAGACTACGTTTTTATTAAAAAAATTATATTATAAAATATTTTTTATCCTTATATTTTTTTAAGTTTTTACTTTTTTGAATGACAACATGAGTTTTAATTTCATATTCTAAAGCAGAATAATTTTCTGAATATATTGATACATAAAAATCGAATTTAGGGCGAGTAGTTTATGAGTTGTATATTATATTTAAATTTTAGACAAACGGAATGGAGTGGTACGTAGATACCCCGCAAAATTTTTGTCCACTACTAAAAAATGTTTTCAAAAACATGAATCCTTTTTGAAATAATGAGTGTTTTATGATAAAAGAATCACCCTGTATAATACATTGTATTATTATAAGCAGTTATAAAAAAAATTGTTGTATTAAATTTTTATTGATTTAGTAGCAACAATGCTTATTATTCGTTTATGTATTATTTTTTATTTTTGCATTAATAACACAATACAAAATCGGAAAATTGTAATGGCAAATGAGAACAGATTCCACTAGAACAGGTACATATCTTAGTTGAAATCTAATGTTTTGATTATTTATATTATGTATACTAAGTGCCTTTTAAAATTGAAATTTAGCAAAAATAAAACTCTAATATTGAAATAAATACCCCATTCTTATTTAATTTTACGATGATAGTCGGTCTCGTATGATTGTGAATTATATATAATTCGTTCACAGAAAATAAATATCCCTAAGTTTGATGGAAATACGGAATATTGATCATTACAAATAAAAGGTAGTAGATTTTGTGCTAATCTACATAAATATCCATCAAATATAATCTAAAAATATGCTTAAAAAAAAAAAGCGGGTAAGTGAGTATCGCTCTGCTGTACATTAGGGGGTGGGGTGGATCTCGGACTAGGGTAGGTTAAATTTGAATGCAATGATAGGTATCATTGTATACGAAAATCGATTCTGAACGGAGATGATTTGTCAGTCTAGGATATATTATATATAAATATTATCATATACTCTATTTTGAAACAAATTTAAACATTAGTAAAAGTTTCAAAATCCTACGTTTGGTAATTTTTTAAAAATAACAAAAATTGAAAATTATTTAGTAGTAAAACGTTATTTTACAAGTGTATTTTTGATTTTAAATTAAAATTAAAACTTTAAACATTCATAAAAATTTTTAAATTGAATAATCCTCAAACTTTTTTATAATTATTCTAAGCTTAACTTATGGACAGCATAGTATTAAATTTTCAATTCTTAGCTATCGATAGTAAAATATTTATAAATTTTTAACTAGCAAATAGTGAAAAATATTCATGATTTTGACGAATTTTTGTCAATATATGAACTTCAAATGCTAATAAAAAATAATCGTGCCTATGTATTTTTATAATTTTTGAATGAGAGTTAGAACAAGTTATGTGGACTCTTCTATTAAATTTTCAAGTAATTAGTCCCAGCTAAATTTTTTTATCAACATTTATAAAAAAAAAAAATAAAAAAAAATAGATTATTTCAAATGCCTATAAATAGCTCAAAAAATTATAATATTTTGATATATTTCGTAAATATTTGAATTTTAAATGCTTAGAAATAAAAATTCAGAATCTAAAAGAAATATATTAATATAATTATTAAATTCCATGAATGCTTAATCGTAAAAAGTTAAATTATGATAATAATAATAATAACTTGTTCATGTATATTAATTAGTGATTTATTTATATTCCATTAATCAAAGCAGTGAGTATTATTTCGTGGTTATCAGTATTTTTATTCTAAAGCCATCTTTTATAAATAAGACTATCTAAAATAAATTTACTTAAAATATAAAAATTAAATTTTGAATTACGTTTACGTTTATCAGAAAAAAAAATGAAAATAAATTTCAATCGTTATAGATTTTCCAAATTAACAAGTTATTTAAATATTTAAAGAATTGAACAATTTGTTGAATAAATATAATTATAAACATGATTTGGTAATTCATATTTTCATTTCTCACACTATGCAAAATAATTTTTCAAAAACACTTTAGCAGAAAAAAAAATATTTATTTTCACTCAAAATAAAAATACCATAGATTAGATTAACTTGAATCAATGAATCAAGGTCAACTTTTAGATTGGTTAGTCGTTGGCAAACAAGTTCAAACATTTAAGTAAAAGTTTCAAAATCCTACGTTTGGTAATTTTTTAAAAATAACAAAAATTGAAAATTATTTAGTAGTAAAACGTTATTTTACACGTGTATTTTTGATTTCAAATTAAAATTAAAATTTTGAACACTCGTAAAAATTTTTAAATTGAATAATCCTCAAACTTTTTTATAATTATTCTAAGCTTAACTTATGGACAGCATAGTATTAAATTTTCAATTTTTAGCTATCGATAGTAAAATATTTATAAATTTTTAACTAGCAAATAGTGAAAAATATTCCATGATTTTGAAGAATTTATATCAATATTTGAACTTCAAATGCTAATAAAAAAAAAATGTGCCTATGTATTTTTATAATTTTTGAATGAGAGTTAGAACAAGTTATGTGGACCCTTCAATTAAATTTTCAAGTAATTTGTCCCAGCTAAATTTTTTTTATCAACAATTATAAAAAAAAAATTGAAAATTTCAATTGTCTATAAATAGCTCAAAAAAAGTCAAAATGTTTTGAAAATCAAATCACGTAAAGAAAATGGCAATCTAAATAACTGGTAAAATTTTCAAGTATTTACGACTTATACTGTCTGAATAACAACAAAAATCAAAAATCGTTTGAGGCTAAACCGTTATTTAACGCGGTTTTGTAAAAATTTAAATTTCAAACACTCATAAAAATTTTTTGTGTGAATCCGGTAGAGTTTTTTTTACAGATATTTGAATAAAAATTTATGGAGAACCTTGTACCAAATTCTCAAAACTTAGTTATAAAAGAAAAATTTTTTACGATTTTTCAACCACAAAATTACTTGCAAATTTTCGCAATTTTGACATATTTCGTATAAATTCGAACTTTAAGCACTTATAAAAAAATATTATGACTAACGATTTCGGATTTTTTTTTATCACTTTAAGAACAACTTATAAGAAACCTTGTATTAAATTTTCAAGATTTTCTGGTCGGCCAATCAAATTTTATCGTTATTTAAAAAAAAAATACTTAGAAAAATTAAAAATTTCAATTTGTCTATAAAAAGCTCAAAAAATGTCAAAATTCTTTGAAAATTAAACTGTCTATGGAGAACGCTAATATAAGCATTTGGTTATCATCTATTAGTTTTTGAGTTATAGCAAAATAAAAAATTCGATTTTGTCGAAAACTGGTTTTGTGTAAAAAATCTCGTTTTTCCGTTATTTTTTTAAGATTTTTCCCGTCTCATTTAAAAAATATTGAAAATTTTTAACTTTTGACCCCCCAAAGTACCAACTAGATTCGATTTCCTTTTCAAAGAGGGGCTGAAGTCAAAAATCGAAGCATTTTTACTGCCCCAAATGTTGTCGACAGTCACAAAAAAAAAAAACACACATCATTGTAAAATCAATACATTCATCACTCCGTTCAGAATGTAAAACATAAAAACAAGTAGTTGAAGTAGTATGCATTCGAATATTCGATCACAATATTAATTTTATGATAGCACCTACGTGGCTACGTACACCTTTACGTACGAGCTATGTATATTATTTCACATTTTGTCCTTTTAAACTACTAGTGCCGAGTTCTATTTGTGCAATATTCGACGTACCTATATTATGTAATATTTAATGATCGGTCTGATCAAATAAAAGTCGAATTAAAAATTTTATACACTAATTATTATAATATTGTACTTATTTTACATAATATTAAAAAATAATAATATATTAAGCATATTTAATATTATACTATTAAGTTATATTATATGTATTATTGATCGATACATTTTTTCAATTCTAAAAATATGTACTATAACATATAGGTATATTACAATAAGTATGACGTGTTATTAAAATGCAATATAAACTCATAAAATATTATTTATTTATTTATTAAAAAATATACGGGTTTCCCCTATAACATTAAAGTACAGTACAATTCATTAGAATAATAGAAGAATTGAAAATTATATTATATTTAATAAAGCTTACGTATAAATCCTCATAAGTTCGTAAACAAAGCAAACAAATTATTGTAAAAATGTAAAAATAAAAAAAAATTATTATTGTACGAAACTACGAAAATACCTTTAATCATTTCGTTTTACGATTCCAAATTGGATGCTCGTAAAAATAATATACCTCGCACGTGTACATAATATATAGGACAATAACTTGTCTAAAAATTATTAAGTATATATGAACAATAATCGTATTTTTTTGTTTAGCACTTGTAATATTTTGTTATCAGTACCTACCTTATATTAATGAAAAAATCTGAAAGTCTCTTGTATGATTTGCACTGTTCAAAATAAGCAATTACAATGTTATGTATAGCGATATTGATCCCGATTTATCTTAATGCATTTTAATATCTCGTTATTACGTAATAATTTAATCGAATCGGTTTTTACTAGTTATTTTTTTGTCGAATCGCGTATGTTTTTTTTTTTAATATTATGGATAGACAACATGTAACTATAATATTATAGATAATAACGTGTCGTTCCGTTCACTGGCCTAAGACAATAAAAAACAATATAACATGTGGTTAAGAACCGAGGTGAGTGAAATCTACATCAAATCGACAATACAATTCGATCAGACTAGCGTTACTACTGTTCGTAAATGATCTCCAAAATTATCGAGCCTTAGGTCGTGCCATTTGATATATCTATTTTTAAAGTAGGTATCTACGACCTACGGGTTTGCGAATGTTTAATTGGTTTCTGAACTTGTTCCAGAGGATGCACATCCTGAATAATATATCACGAATATGTAGCAGTGCCAATCCATTTTACAATTTAATTGTATTTTTTACATGCCATAAATCAAAAATAATATTATTTTCAAGATTATTCATTTATATATGTTTATATATATATATATCTCAAATAACCAATCGCAAACAATATCATGTATCAGGTAAAAAAACCTAAAGTGTTTACTTTTTTTTTAATTTTAATACTATATATTATAGTAAATTATTAAATATAAAACATGTACCTACATAACAGTTAACATATTGACGGTTATTATAATATCATTTATTAATACAGGTAATGCTATTAATCGTTATTGAATAATAGTTATATTATTTACCCACCTGTAGTATTAAGTCATATTTTTAAATTATTAAATTGTTCACTAAATAATGATCGGACAAATTATTCTTGAAATTCAATACCCAATCGATGTTATTAAAGATCGTATATTCAACATAAATGTTTTTGCTAACTTAACCTTAACAACATCTTGTTTTGCAAATTTTCATTTTATGCATACACATTTATTTATTAATTCGTCAGTAAAACTAATAACGACTTTATATTCCAGAATTATTTTACAATATAAATAACTCGATTGATTATCAATTATTGCAGTAAACTAATAAACTATAAACCTATTATACACTTGACTATTAGATAGATGTATAATACTTTTAATTGAATTAACTGGATTTGAATCAGATAGTATAAAATAAAAATAAGAAATTAAGATGTGTACATGAATTTTTTTGGAAAGTCTTAATTATTTTTCATCATTAACTTAATTTAGCCATTTTATTAACATAGATATATATTGTGTTAAGTTATCATTTCAACGTTATCTTACAATATTCAGCATTTATATATTACGTAAATGTACCTATATAGGCTATAGGTGATATAAATGCTATTTTATTTTTTCTGATTTATACATTGGGAATTGAAAGTAAATATTTATTTATAACAACATGTAAATATACAAGGTGATCTATTTAAATATCTTCTCTCATTATTTTAAAAACTAGTTTTTTTTTAATATAAATTTTAAATAATTTTCTGGAATCACAAAATAATATTTTTATTTTTATAATGATAAACAACATTTTGAATTTCATATTCCAAAGCAAAATGTTTTTAAATTAAATACTTCGATACACAAAAATCGAATTTCAAACGAGTATTTAATTAGTTAATATGTGTATTAAATTGCATTAGATTGGCAAAGTAGAGGACTATTATTTTAAAGGATTAATACTCGATCCCGTCTCACTACTACACTGCTGATCAAAATTTTAAATACTTGTCATCACTAACTAATCACTCATTCTAAATTTGATTTTTGTGTATCAAAATATCTACTCGGGAAAATATTTTGCTTTGGAATATGAAATAAAATATATATCATATATGGTGTCATTCAAACAACTAATAAACTTAAAAATTGATAATTTTTATTTATTTTATTATTATTTTAATATTAAAATAATATTATAAAAAGAAATTAGTTTTTCAATAACATAAAATTTCATAACAAAAGTTATAATTTTTAAAATAATATGTGTTTACATTTAAACGAATCACCTTGTATATTATGAACGATCTATTTCCGGTTCCAAGTTCCAATTGAGATATAATTTTATAAGAAATATACAGCAGATTCTTAGTAAAATTAAAAGGTGGGATAATAACTGACAAACTTAAACCAACTTTAATGTGTCGGTTGTTCAAATACAATTTATATTTTCCTAACTTGATAGAAATGGGTTTTATTAACTTATTTTTAATTTTTACCACATAATTTTTTGATTTATAAGTGTTACAATAAAATGAATGTAATATTTTTACTATACTTAATTTCTGCTAACATTAGTATAAATGCAGTTTATCACTTGTAGTATAAAATTAATTGTAACTATTTAAATTGGGCGTCAAACTTACATTATTGGTTTGTAATGTAGGTAACTTTCGGACAAATGCAATTTACTCGTGTTCATTTTGTAGTAATACATTTCTGCTAATTTTACATAAATTCTATAAACGTCTTGCAAGTAATTAAAAAAATAATTTATTAAAACTCCACGGATGTAAACACTTTTCTCGTGGAAAAATATTTCTACTATATTGAGTTTAAAAAAAAAGTTTATTATAGCAACAAAAAATGTATATTGCATTTATTTATATATGATTTTATAATTTTATATACTTATTAATACGTCCGTCATTTTTTTTGTTTGTTAGATAAGTCATCTGTTAAATACATATATGCATATAAAAATATATAATAGTTAAGCTACAGTCTATATTGAATTAATTGTCGTTAAATATCGTTTTATATGCATAGTATACCTATGATATTTATATTCATTAACAGTTTTCATGTTTCAAGGTTCAATACTTACCGAAAAAAAATCAATTCATTATTGGCATAATATTGAAAGTATATGAGGTCACAATAATTAATTAATATTATGTATTATATCAATCATTATGTAGTAAATGTATCGCGGTGTAATTGTTGTATGTAATTATTTTTAAATTTCTAGTAAGAAAAAATAAAAAATCTAAAACCATGGTTAAAACTATTAAACGTCTCCCACAGAGGCGCTAACAGCAATCTTGAACAGTTTAAATTATCAACACTGATATTGACTATGGACATACGCTAAGCAGTCTCGTTAGTGTTATGGTAACCAGTTAGCTTGACTGCGAATGTGGTAGCTCGTGTGCTTCACAAGACTCTCGACCAGTTCATCCTAAGTAATTAGAGGTAATATAATAATTATTACTAGTAATATTTTTGATACATCATTTTTTATTAGCTAAATATATTACATTATTGTAATATTGTAATATATATTATTATATTAAGACGTAAAAAATGTATTCATGTTTACCTTACCTTACAAAATAAATTCATGAATATTCATATAGATATGTGGTGTATATCATATACGTTGTACGCGTTGATGTTATATGCATTATGATTAATTCAATTAATATAGTCTGAAATATTCAAATAAACTTGCACTAGACAATAAAACATTTATTGAACGTAAATTAGGTACTATATGTACATTCGTGTGTTAACAATAATTTAATTTATCATGAACTAATGACGCTCGATGTTTTTCGATTAAAAATAAAACAATGATATTTTCTTATGACTAATACATTATAATTTTTGATAATGAATATTATAATTATTTCGCTTTGTACGGGAATTGAAAATGTGATTTATCAACATTTGTAAATTTGTATTGTATTTTGTACATTATGTACCTAAGTTAACAAAAATCGGGAATTTATATTACATTTCTTAATTCTTTGGATACCTTTTACCTAGGTAAGCAGTAGTTAGCTATAAATTATACACATATTGTTAACAACGGTCAAGAATTGGGATTGTATATGATTTAAATTTGAAGCATAACATTATACTGATCATCTTTGATGACAAATTATAAATTGTAAATCTGCTTCTCTTTAAGTTACGATTGGATCGCTTTAAACTCAGAGTTTCGGATTTGCAGTGTTGCGAAATAGTTTGAATAGCTTTGTACATAATTATTACCTACCTACCTGTGTTACACGGATACACACCGCCGCGATCACGTCTGTCTTATATATATAGTCAATAATAATAATAACTGTGTAAATCGTAATTATTTTTCGCTGGTATAAGTACTTACAAAATATTTAAATATAATACCAACGATTGTCATATATTATTATAATATAGTATGCTAAATAGGTTTATAATGCACGTGTGCATACAACTAAACGGGGGTCTTGTGAATAGTGATGCAGCGTTTAAACTCTGACGAACTTGTCATGATAATAATACCTATCTACCTATTATATCTGTTTAATATTATTGTTTATTTTTTATTTAGGTACTCTATGTCTTGTAAATTCCTTTATATTTTTTTCCCCGTTCGAACAGGTAAAAATAAAGACGGATGCGTAGGCACAATAAAATAGTGCATATTAATAAACAAGTTTTTATAAATAATGATTTTACCTATTTTAATCGTATTATATATTATGCTGTATGGACGATAGCTATCCAGACGTCCGTCATTATTTTTATTATTATTATTACGGTTTTAATTTAATATATAATGCAGACATGTGTTCGACAGATCTAATAAATGTATATGATATTATGTATAGTACTGAGCAGCACGTCTACGCCTACAGAGATTTATTTCCATGTTCATTTACATTGTGTTATAAACAGTTTGGTTATGCCGCGGCAATGTTACTATTATAAGGCGTAATGCGCGTATGACATAAACTGTCGATAAAGTGTACTGCCGGAAGCCGTTCAAAGTTAATTTATTGTGTACGACAATATATTTCTTGGTTTGAATATTTGTTAACGTAATATCTTCGTTATAATACACGTTTATATTGTTTGCGATTTAAGTAGTATGATAATAAAATATAATATAAACTATTTTTCGGTATTATTATTGTAATTATAATTACTGCAAAGAGTAATAATTATTGCTGACCTACAGGCTACAATCTACCACTCGCATGCAGTAGGTAGTGATTTTCGTGATCTGCTCTAAAATATATCTGTGAATTCTGAAACGATTAAAGTATGTTTTTTTAAATTTTTTCGCGAGATTATTCTGATTTATTCTTTTTTTCTGTATCATTTCCATAATAATATTAATAGTATATATAAAATAAAATATAACAATGATCGCGAATCAAGAAAATCTGAAAATGTTTTATAATATGCAGTAAATATTTTTGTATCAATTTAATATTTATAATGTCTGGAGAAGTGGAGAATGACTTATGAAATTGATTAAAAAAAAAATTTAGTTTGTTTTGTTGAAATTAATAAAGTATACCTCTAGAAGTCTAGAATCTAGCTAGATACTTGACATTTATACCGCTTTTTGACTTGAGTATTATACAAAAATTAACGGTTTGATCTAATAATAATTAGATATAATAAAAATGTATATTGTTAATATTTTATAAAATTGAAAATTTTAGTTTTGAAGATGATTTAGATAATTAGATTAAATATTATAACTAAAACATAACTAATTAAACGGATTATAAATTCGTTTAATTGATTTTAAATCATGGTTAAATTTATAGATTTCGTGAATAACGTCATGATTTATTTTGTGTTTTTTATAAGAATTAATCATTACTTTTATATTTAAAACAATCACGATCTATAGCTGTATCCCGTCTGTAACGTTTTTAAAATGTTTTTCTTTATAAGTGCCTTAAAAATTGTTAATAGTATAAAGTTATTATAGTTAGAAAAATATTAGGTAATACAATATTGTAAACGACACGATTTCAATCGAAAAATATAATACTATAGTACCTAATATTAGTTATAACAAAGTTATTGTCATTTTTCGTTCAAGAAATAACATTTACTAGTTTACTACCTATGGATTTTATTTTCAAGTACTCTTATAAATTATTTGTTAATTTAATTCATTTTCTCAACTTCGTACACTCTATGTATTTCATATTCCGCGTATTATGCTCTGCATGATGTATATTGCTGTTATATATTGCGGTTTTAAATAAGGTAAACAGTATAAGTATAATACCGTCGAGGTACAACAGTCAAATGTCAAACGAATGTTATTATAATCTAGAATGACTTGTTTTTTACGCAAACATCGACGTTTTTACGTACTCAACATTATTATATATATAACACTATTTATACATTTCACAGAGTGATTCATCTAGTATTCTCACCCTTATTTTACCCTTCAATAGTTAATTCAAACTAAGGTTTTTGGAATATTTATACTTAAAGACCATATTTTCAAATTCTCACGATATTTTTGTACTACTTAAGGAGTGCTTTGTGATGAATGGTAATACAATTATTAGCAAAGAGGGAGAGGAGTTCTCATTTGAAAAATATAATTTTGTACTCCCACAGGACGTTCTTTATACAAAATTTCTTTTAAGTATATTTAAAAATTCCAAAAATGAGATTTTGAAAAACTGCATTATTGAAGAAAAGAGGGGATGAATATGCTTGGTGAATCACTCTGTATATTATACTGATTATACGTCTGTTTATATTAGATATTAGTCGACGTACTTGTTTTTGTTTACTATATACATTTTTTATATTATAACTTCATGCGAATTTACCAGTATTTAATTAAATAGGTATTAGTATAATATAGATACTTACCTATATAATTGTCTTATTATAATGATTATAAATTATTACATTTTGTAATATGTTAAACAAATGTGCGTCAGAATGTTTACAAACCGGTCGGCAATAGACCCAATCATGTCTAAAATATACAATATTATTTTTTAATATTATTATTGGGGACAAAGGTTAACGGAAGCTTTTATAGATTTCATATGTATACGGATGTATTGAGTTCTGTAGTTTAGGGTTAACATACCTAATTCAATACAGCGACCGGCGTACCTTATCACATCACGTGTATTGTTATGTCTATAAATGTATATTATTTTGCTGCATCGTATTTATTTTTTAAACGGACAATCTGAAAACGGAGTAGGATAGGACAGCAATATTTTATTATTTCTATTATAATCACAACATGATATTTTATTATATCAAATCTAGACAAGTTTTTCGAGTGTAATTTCGAACTGATTGCATTTTAATCAACACGATTTAAGCACTTAACAATATCATTGTAGATAATGCACTTCAATATAACCATATTCTATTCATTTTAGAATCATAAATCAAATTATCTACTTAACGATTAGATAGATGATAACAAATAATAATTACAATACCTAGAAATTCAAATTCAAATTTTTCCGTTTTATCAAGATATAATTTTTGTCTGTAATAATATGTAATCTAGATAACAAATTATTTCCCGAAGTTCTAGTACATAAAATCATTTTTATGAATAATACATGAAGTATGTATTATTATATGTATGCATATAATTAAGTATTTTATTGTAGTAAAATTATTATCATTTTGTTATATTATCGTAGAAATATTACCGATTTTCAATTGTTTAGTATAGTAAATTTAATATCACTACATTTATTAAATTATTTTTTCTTATCTATTTAAATTTTATTATAAAAATAAAATATTATTTAATATTTCTTAATTTCTTAATTAATAATAACTATAATAATGTATACGTTTTGTATAGAAATATCTTGATTTAAAAAAAATTTAAATAGTTTATTACATAAATTGTATTGTTACACTACCTAATAATATGGTTTTATTTACCTCACAATGGAAAATATTATTTATTATGTATAATTTAGGTGTGCACCACGATTTAAGATACTATCTTAAATCGTGGTGTGTACTATGCACAAATCACATATATGTACAATATTATTAGCGTAAGGCAGTCAAAACGACTAAAAACATTTTATAAAAAAAATATTTACTATACATTTCAAAATAATTTCTTTGCAATAAATTATTTTAAGCCTTAAAAAGATTCTCATAGTTTATTATATCAAATATAATGATAAAAATGTATTGTATATTTTAACTGTCACAATGATCTTATTATTTGATAGAGTTTTATATGTATACAACATATTATTTACTATTTAGTATATGTTCCATATTAAAATATCAAAAACATATAATACTGTTTTATAAGAAAAATATAGGGAAAGATGCTTTCAAATTACATATTTATAATTTATGATTGATGAGTTCAGTTTTTACATTTATTATTAAATACTGTGATTGCGTGCTGTGCTGCAGCTTTACAAGGTACATATAATAAATTATTATATTATAGTAAAGACTAAAGACGGTGGATTGTTATAGAGAACTATAAGCCTAATATTATTAACTTTATATTAATATATATTTTTAACAGTTTTTTCGTAATACTTTTAGAGTTTTGTGCTTTTTAAAAACTTGTTGTAACGTTGCTACAGAATGTATAGGTCATATAGCGTGTAGATATAATACGATAGAAAACAATACTTAGAGTCTAAGTATAAAAAAATATATAATAATATGCACTTACGACTTAGACAGTGAAATGCCTACCTTCAATTTTTATTTTTTTTGTAGAAATTGAGGGAAAACAAATTTGATACAGGCAAATATTACATAGTAAAACTCCGAAGTGATATATTTTTTTTTTTAATAATTGTAGTCAATTTTTTCGTTTGTTGTAAATGGTAAGTGCATAATATTATTATATAACAAAATGTTTGCGTTAATATACATTCAAATATAATAACTATGTGCATATAATATTTGTAACAATTACGAGTTTATTGTTCAGAATTTTTTTATTATGGTTGTTTGTTTTATTGACGTGTGGTGTAGTCTGAAAATAGAGGTCTATACAATAATCGATGATCGCTGCGGAATAATAATCTGGATTCAGGGGTCACCAAATATGGCCCGTGGACGAACTTTATCTGGCCCGCAGACAAAACACTTTTATTTTAAATTATCATTTTTGACAGTGAATTAAAATTTAAATACGGTTTTCATCAGTTTTTTTTCATTCATTTTATTTTTTAAATTTTATTTTACTGTTTTTGGACAACAGCATAAAATTTTGAAGGCCCCCGAAAAGTTGCCGAATTCCTAAAGCGGTCCTCCAGAAATATTAATTGATAGTCCTCGATATATTATGCAATTCAATTGAGTAGAATGACAGTATCTGATGTGTGCGTGCGTGTAGATCATTATTGTAACAATACATTGATTATTTTGCCCGTACCCTTGAAATCTAGTCTTATTTTATAATAATCTATATTGACTGTCCGTTTAACTTTTTCACCATACGACCCACCCAGAAGTGTCGCTTGCCACAGTTGGTTATATATATATATAAACATATTGTGTAATTACTAATTATCGAATAATAAAAATCATTATATAGTTTATTACAACAATTATAAACATAAATTTGACAACAACCTCTCAAACAATATATATATATATATTTTTTTTTTATTTTTTTATAGTATATACTTACCTACTATTTATAATAATATAATTATAATCATAATTGTAATTTCCACGCGCGCGTGTCAGATTTACACTTATAATAATATACTCGTGTTATAATCCATCAGCCGTGGTATTACACTGTCTAATACGTCATGTCTAATTTACACATGAAATGTTGTTGGCATAACATAATATAGCAATTAGTTATATTGATTCGAAAAATATTATTATCGCCTTTGGGTGCCGAGTGTAAAAAAACTTGTAAGTACCTGCCACCCATAAAGATAGGGTTAAAACAAATTAAAATGAGTAAAAGAATTCTGTCCAGAACAAGTTGTTAATACTGCACGTAATTTTGACCCAATTATCCGGCACACAACAATAAATGCAGTATGTATAATTTAACAATAATTACTATATTATATTATTATACCTAATATACCTATTATGGAATTAAATATTAATGTAACGTAGCGTTGCCTTTTTTACTATCGTGGACTGTGGTTGATTTAATAAAAATTATTGTTTCGAATGTTCACTACATCTTAGCTAATTAAGACGGTAACACTGTTATGACTATTATGATGTTTTGATGTATGCGTATGTTGAGGCATTGAACAATTAGTAATAAATTACCGTTTTATATACACAAAAAATTAATTTTTATGCCTTCGGTAATTTGTATTCTGTACATTTGATTATTCTCAACAATCGTCTTGCGTCTTCGGTAGAGGCCGTAGTGCATAATATAATGAAATATTATTTAATAACATTTGTTTTATGGAAACAATGACATTTGACTTTTTGATATCAAGTTATGTATATAAAATCAATGTACCAAAAAGTATTACTCTTACAAGAAAGATTTTAGTAAGCGTATATAGATACATATAATAATACGGTTTGTTATCGGCTAAAGACATCATTCTTATTCAAGGGGTATATTTTGCAAAATAGTTTGACTTACAGATAAGTAAAATATAGTTTGGTGTGTTACCTAAACACAAATGTTAAGACGTGTTCTAAAATACAGAATGCGTCAATGATTTGCTCAGTGTCTACAAATACCTCCTGGCTACTACAACAGGTGATCTTGCATCGTTCGAATAACGAATTTATTATAAGTTATAAATGTTATAATAAATCGTTTATTGTTATAATTTATAACAATACGATGAACGTATTGCAATACAGCAGACTATACTTAATTAATTTAAATTTGTATTTTGTTATACTAAAATAAAAATATAGGTACTTAATAAAAACATTCTTATATTGTAATGTTCTCAACTTTTAGCTATAAAAAAACCATTTCGTACGTGAAGTACAAAATCGCATTATATATAAATAACTGAGCAATCCGATTAAATTGCAGCTCTAATTTTCTAAGTCAAAGATTGTTTTTTTAAGTTTTTAAAATATTTTTCATAACGATCTAATAATTGAATTTTAATTTTATAAACAGAAGCAGAATATTATATATTTTAAACATATTTATTAATATTAAGTATAACGAATAAAGAGTTTTTTAAACTGATAATTTTATTTAAAGTTTAGATAATTGGAGAAATGGTGGATACAATTTTTTTGGGATATTGTGAAGACCCTTACTTGACGTTTTAATAAAATTAATATTTAAATTTAAATTATTGCCCTGTATATGTGTACATGGCATTATATTTTTTTAGCGCCCTGACATTAAACATATACAACTTTGGAATATTCACGAACATACGTTTAAAATTCAAAAGAGCAATATTATTTTTGTGCTCTGCTATGTCGTCTTCGTTTCGAAGAGAAAACGATTGCCATCGTCATTCAAAACTCATACCACTAATAATATATTATTACTCGTGTTTAAAAGATTATTATCGATTTATTAGTGTAGGTACAATATACATTACACAGAATTTATTTATATATACGTTTTATCAGATCGTCAAACTGTTGTATAATACGTAAAATAACAATAATAATATAATCATATTTACACTGTAGTTATGTAGTACTAAAAATTATATATTCAATAAAATTACGCAATTATTTCATTGTGCTGTAGAAAACTTCCGCTCTGCATATTGACCATAAACATAATATTACTATTATAAACGTATATACTATATATAATACAATTATACATATACATAGTAGGTACCTACTCCAAAAATATTTTTCACTGCCGTCATCGATATACCACTGTTATTTTAATGTTATACAATCATTGCACAAGTGCTATAATGCGTTTTACAAGTAAATTAACGATAAAAAAATATGGTTCCCTTCACACATCATCATCTTTTTAAGACCACCATCAATCCACTGTGGAGGTATATAAATTAGAGTCAATTTAATGAGTGCTTCGTGGTGTAATAAATCACTTCAGAATGAACCCAGGTATATAATGAATATTACTAAGACTTTACATTTTATGGATTATACAGGTTTTAATAATAATATTGTAAATAAATAACTGTTATATTACAGTACTTATTTATTTAAGTAGTTATATGTGGAGGTTACGAAAAACAGATATTATATAATATAGAGGTGTATTTAAGTATTTATTGCCTCTAAATAATTTTAATAAATAATATAAAAATTGATTGAATGCTGCATAATATTAATATAAATCATAATAATTATTTATATTAACATTAATCTGTTAACGTGCGTATTACTATTATAAAAGTAATTCGCGCAACATAAAAATATGATATACTTATTATATTACTCATTATTACTACTAATATTACCTATATTTTTTATGCAGTAGAGCTAGCCTGTTTGTTTCTCTAAAAACATTTTTATTTCTTTATGTATTATTTAATATAAAATCTCAAAAATCGCACAATGATGTTGACAACTTGCACAAGATTCTGCCTAACAAATTTAAATGTCGCTATTATAATTATTAATTATTATTATTTTGTCAGTTTGGCTAAAAATAAATCATTGAGAAATTCTTGTTTTTCTATTGCTATTATTTTTAAGAAAAATATTCTGATCGTCTAAATAGAAATACATATTATTAATACTCGTATTGTATTAAGTGCGTTGTGTAGTTATTATTTTTAGTAGTACCTGCCTACTCAAGTCGTTTTCGTCCGTTTGATAAAAAGTTATTTCAATATTTGTTTATTAAGGATAAATGTAAAGTGAATTACTTTTATCACTATTATAATATTATTATGTATTTTCAGATGAAAAAAGGAGCCGGAGGATCGTTGGCGATTGTGGTCGCACCCGATGGCGGCTGGGGATGGGTAGTAGTTTTTGCTGCGTTTTACTGTAATGTTGTCGTAGACGGAATAATTTACTCCTTTGGCATGCTCATGAATGACATGGTGAACACATTCCACGAGCCAGAATCAAAAATCACAATAGTCGGATCATTGTTAAACGGATTTTATTTGATCGCTGGTAAAACTATATTTTAATTTCACCGTCTCACAAATACAGTGTGATTATTCAAATTTTACTTTATTATATTCAAAATAATATTATATCACTGTATTTTGTAAACATACCTATTTTATGTAAATTTTTTTTAAAAAAATGTCCATCGAAGGTCCGTTTGTTAGTGCCCTTCTGAATAGTGTGGATTTCCGATCAGTCACAATAATTGGAAGTGTAATTTCCTGTATTGCATTCGTTTCTGCCGCTTACGTAAAATCATTGTACCAACTTATGTTCTGCTATGGTTTCATAGGAGGTAAGTCATAAATTCATAATTATTTATTTTCATCCAACATTATATATGTACATAGTTTACTATTTAAACATTAATAATTGTATCTAATTTATTAAATTATTTAAAATATCTATGAAGAATTGTGTAAAAACAACTTAATTTCTGTTAAAATAAAGTATCTTTCAAATTACATTATCGGTATCGGTATGGATATAATAAGTACCTATATTCAAACGATTTTCTCAATTTTTTAAAGGTTAATTATTCGTAATATTATTTCAATGATATAATAAGTATATATACTCGTATTTTGTTGTTAAACAACTTAAGACATTCAAATATAAAATTCATTGACATTTAGACAACGTATTCAAACTATTGAAAACATGCCAATACATTATACTTATTTGTTCTAGATTATAATCACGTTGTTTTATAATAATTTATTAGACGTGATACGATTATTTTATTATTATAGCTTGAGGTTTCAAATGTTTCAATGTTCATTAGGTCAAGTACAAAATAAAACTTTCAACGACTTGTCGATTATATACATATTTTATGGTTTCAAATTATTAATTATTGTCTCATATTCATTGTTTTATTAATAAAAATAAATGGTTTTAGATAAATATTTATTCGTTTTAGATTCTGAACGGAGTGATGAATGTATTGATTACAACAATGATGTGTGTTTTTTTTTATGTCTGTCATCACGTTTTGGAATAGTAATAATACTTTGATTTTTGACTTCAGTTCCTCTTTGAAAATGAAAATTCATCTAGTTGGTACTTTGGGGGGTCAAAAGTAAGCGTCAGGAAAAACCCTGAAAAGTAACGGAAAAATGGGAATTTTTACGCATAACCACTTTTCAATAAAATCGATTTTTTGATTTTGCTATAACTCAAAAACGAATCATTGTAAATACTTGAAATTTCCACCAAATGTTTATATTAGCGTTGTCTGTTTACGATTAAATTTTCAAAATATTTAGAATTTTTTTAAACTATTTATAAACCATTGAAATTTTTGATTTTTCTAAATTTTTTTTCTTAAAAAACCAATAAAAAAATTTGGTTTTCCAAAAAATCTTTAAAATTTAATACAAGGTTTATTATAAGTTGTACTTATCGTAAAAAAAAAAATCAAAAATCGTTAGTCACAATTTTTGTTCATAAGAATTTAAAGTTCAAATGTTAACGAAATATATCAAAATCGCGAAAATTGGCATGGAATTTTGAAGTTAAAAATTGATAAAATTTTTGTGATTTATACCTAAGGTTAAAAAATCCAATACAAGATTATCCATAGGTTTTCCTTCAAATAAGTGTAAAAAAAAATTCCAACGTCAATATGGAAAAAAATTTATGAGCGTATGAAATTTAATTTTTTACGAAATTGCGTAAAATAACGATGTGTTACAATTTAAATATAAGTAATAATAGAATATATACTACTAATAATCATTGACTAACAAATCATCTCCGTTCAGAATCATTTTTCTTATAGAATGATATCTGTCATTGCATTCAAATTTAACACATCCATTATAGTGACCAGTGACCTACTCTCCATCTCTACTATACAGTAGAGCAATACCCATTTTCCCACCTTTTTTTTTATCATCCTTAGCAACAAAATTAAATGCATAATCTTCTATCATTATTACAGGTATTGGATTTAGTATGATATATGTATCTGCAGTATTAATACCAGGATTTTATTTCGACAAGTGGAGAGCGCTTGCAACGGGTATAGCTGTATGCGGATCTGGAATAGGAACGTTTGTACTTGCGCCATTAAATGCACTTTTGGTAGAAAACTATGGTTGGCGAGTTACCATTATGGTCCAAGCAGGTACATCATTTTTTAAAACAGAAAATACCTAATATTTGTATTATGTTTAGTTAAGTTGTAACTGTTTATTATCAATGGTAAAAACTTGTTTTCTAAGTATTATGCGATAGGTATTGTTATTACTTTCACGATCTATTGAATATCACAAGTGTATAATAGAAGCGAATTGAAAACGTATTTCTTCAAACATGACATGTCCTAAACCCGTCAGCGCCTCTGAATAAAAATCTTATCTTGAATCATAATCCATAATAAAAAAAATAATCATTATTTTTGTAACTTATTAAACGTATTATACATTTTTTAAATAATATAGGAGATAAAAAAATACGTGAATCCGTGGATAATAATAAAAGAAAATCTCAGTATCGTTTTCATTTTTACTTTTTAGGGCTTGCATTGAGTTGCGCTGCCGCAGGTATACTTTTCCGACCATTGAAGCCAACCATAGTCGAAGTACCTACTATAAATCCGGTTGTGATGGAACCAAAAATACCCGAAGATGAGCCGCTGTTGGCGAAAAACGGTATTGCAGAAAGAAAGATGTCGTTGGATAGTAAACACAACGCCGTCAAAATCGGAGCTCCGACGGCCGAAGAAATTTACAATCACTTGTCGGGTCGCCAGACACCTGAACCTCGGCCTATTAGTATATCGTGTCATTCGCTCAACACACACAATCAGTACCTGAAGGATAGATTATCACCCGACTTACCGGAAAAGAAATTGTCCGCTGTCAGTCTGAGGAGGCCGTCCGTATCGGCGCATTTGATGGACAGGGACGACCGATTTTTTGGCGGAAGTTTGTCCAGACTACCACAGTATTCGTCGCAGGTATGTTTTTACCAGAGGTGCCGAGTGATTTTCACAGTCACTTTTTTAATCTCGGTGCCTGAGGGATATGATATATGTATAATGAAATACTATAACATAAGTCCTCGCAAATTGCGTCAATCGAAAACCATATATTATATCTATCGGTCGACTTTAATAATAAACTTTATTATATAGATATTACCGGTATTGGCTGTAAAATAAATATTACACAATTACACGCAACGCCCGCGCCGTAGGGTAGACTTATTTATTTCTTGCAGGCGTTGTTTTAGGTGAGTTCGTTAAACTACGCAATGTCGGTGACGAGAATACCGGCCTGGAACGACGGCGAAGAGGGGGATGACGAAGAGCCTTGTTCGAAGAACAATTCGTTCCGGAGAAACATGAAGAAGTATTACAAGTCAGCTATGCATACACTCACGACAATGTTGGATTTTTCCATTCTGTCCTCTCCATCCTTCTTCGTGCTGACGTGCAGTGGTTTTTTGACGCTGTTGGGATTTTTTGTTCCGTTCATGTACATTAGCGGTAACTACGCATAATGTTTGTTATGTTTTATATCGAAAAATTGCATACCTATAAGACTTGTGGGGTAGTGGAAAAAAACAAATTCATGAGATGCACAGTAGAATTTCCAAAAAAACAATGGTTGCTTATAAAACGGGATTTAGCAAAAAAAAAAAATATATATATATATATATGTATTATGTATGTATAACATATACACAATACACCTATATTATTCTTTTTAATTTAAGCAAAATAAATTCATATTTATTATCCACATGCACCATATTACGAGTATATAGTACTATATTATATTTATACGAAAAATAACCTAATGTATACATTTTCCACCTAAAATATGTATAGTACTATAGTGTGTATATTAGGAGATGTGCTGTGAATAAAGTTTTATGTCTTATTATTCCGGACACTCATTAGCGTCTGTCATACGTAAAGATACATAAATCTGTAATCGTTCCGTGTATTATATTGTGTTTCACATCAAATTCATAATATTAAATTATATTAATATTTATATTTATATACAATTTTAAAAATATCATAAGTAGTATAACTATTTTCATAATTTTCAAACGCCCAGTAAGTTAGGGTTAGGTTAAGCTGCTCTTGCAGTTAAGTGTAGCAGGTATCTACAGTATACAGATATGCATCTCTCGACCTCAGCTATCAGTGGAGACCAATCTTAAATATGTTTTATGTATTACTGATTAATCGATTTTTATCCGTAGAAAAAGCCATCAGTATGGGCATGGACAAAAACATAGCTGTGTGGCTGGTGTCTACGACCGGTCTGACAAACACGTTCGGGAGAGTGATTTGCGGTTGGATATCCAGTTACGAATCCATCGATCCGATATTGGTGAATAACGTGTCTCTCACGTTTGGAGGCCTATACACCGTTTTGTTGCCGTTTCTCCCGTACTCGGTGTTCTCATACTATTTGTACGCGTCACTGTTCGGATTTTCTATGGGTGAGCACCACATCACTTACACACCTAGTTTTGATGCAATAGCTAAATTTAATTAGATAAATTTATTTGGATACCTTATAAATAGATAAAAATTATCGCATTTACTCGTATACCTATCTTATCTATATTAACTATAAAATTAGTATCTTCAATACCATTTACGATGGAACATATAACTATTTAAATAAATTATTTGCGTGATTATTTGAATTATTTATCATTTATCGATAATTATTATTACTGATTTAAATTAAACTAGTATTAACATTGATATTTTCTATGTAGGAAGAAAAATAAATAAGACTATATTATGTTTAAAGATTAACATGTGGGTCTCTTTTATGGATATGTTAAATTTGAATTCAAGGATATATCGATAAAATTAAATTGTATACGAAAAACGATTCTGAGGAAAAACAGTCTGTCAGCTTATAATATCACTAAAAAATAATTGACTTTATACATGTTTTAGATTTTACGATTTAAGTATGAACTACTTAAGAAATTTTTTATTACATTTTGAAAAACTTTTAAGTTAGTCATAAAAAAAGTTTTTATGAATTTCTAATTACAAAATAGTTTACAATTTTAACAAATTTCAGAATTTTTAATACAGATATAAGAACAACTTATGTGGAATCTTGTATTTAATTTTTAAATATTTTTACCAAATTAGTTCATTTTTTATTGAAATTTTATATTTTTTTATTTTATATATTTTATTTATATTGCCTATAAATAGCTCAAAAACTATCATATTATTATATATAAAATTATAATGTAAATACTTTGTGAAAATTTCAAGTTTTTATGGTTTTTTTGTTTATAAATGATAACAGAATATAAAAATAAATTTTGTCAAAATTTTATTTAGCGTATAATTTTCTGTTTTTCCTAAATTTTTATTTTTTTCCCGATTAAAAAATAAACAACAGAGAATCTATCTAATAAAAAAAATATAAACATTAATAATCATACATTTATTTAAATCCATAAAAAGATTATTTTATATAATTGAAAATATTAATATGGCACCTTCATTTTAAAGTTCTTCATGCTTCTTCATGGATTATATCTTATATGTATGTTACGGGTAACACCAGAAAGCTGAGATAACTAATAATAGAGTATTAAGTTTCATTAATGCAAACACTTATTAGATACTATGTCAAACGTAAAAATACCTAGGTACTATATTCGTAAACTTATTATGTTGGTTCAATAGACAACACACGTCAAAAATTTCAATTTATCCAATTATAATATACCAATATACCTATTGTGCTTGAGTCATTCGGAATGTTTGTACGTTAGTATTTCTATTATATATAAATTCGCATGCGCAAATTGCGAATATGAGAGTTATTACAGTTTAAAAATACTCATATTTCACTTAAATATTAAAGTATGATGTATAAAGTTTGTTCTATAGACTCAGATACTGTTCTTAACTTTAAGTTTGGTAATTGGTAAATTCAATTTAATACTTAAGCTAACACAAAAGGTTTAGTTTTGTTGAACACAAATTTTCAATGTTACTTTTGGGTTTAAGGAGAAAACAAAATATATAGTACGCTAACATCCTTACAATCATTTGCTGTCCATATTAAATTGTTCTACAGCGAGGTCTTTTTCAGTTCTAAAAATAATTGAGTTATATTTAAGATCTAAAATTACTTTATAGAATATATATAAATGTAATATACTAATATGTAATGTATTTATAGGTACTTCATAATTTACGAAATTAATAATTTAACTTATAAAATATTTTCATGTAATCATATGAATTATAATTATATGTCAGCTTGCTTCGCGTCTTTGAGATCGACCATGATAGTCGAATTGACCGGTCTTGAATTACTTACAAATGCTTTTGGCGTACTGTTGATGTTTCAAGGAGTAGCAGCAGCCGTCGGATCTCCGTTATTGGGTAAGTTCAAAAATAATTATTATCAAACTTTATAATAAATATGCTTATTTGCGTGTAGATAATGCATTTTGATACCTCATAAAGTTGAAAATATTTAAATACCCATCCACCTTTTTAAGTCAGGTCAGGTTAGGTTTAATTCACATAAAATGTATTATAATATTTTTATATCAAATATTATAAAATATGATTACAACCCAGTACCTACACCCTAAATAGACAATCGACTTTTGTCGACCGGTTTGTATACCAAGTATATATACATATTATATATATAGTCAATATGCTATACATAAAATATCAAATATGTTTATTAACCTAGACGTCCTTAACCATACTGTCAGCTATACTTAATTTTTGTGCAACAAAGATGCAGATTTCGTTTCTTATTTATCTTCTTTCCAAATAATTAATTTTAACTCTTCATAATCTCTATTATGTCTATTACTCATGTGTTAATAAAAATAAACAAATCAAATATATGAAAGCAATTGAATTAAACTGGTAACGAATTGAACGTTGATGTGTTGTAATTATCATAATAATATTAGTTATATTCAAATTATAATATAATCTCCTCCAAACGACATAAAATTTAATTGGTTTTCGGTACCTCGAAGTTTTTAATAACTTGAATTCTTTTCTCCGTTGAACTTGGATTTATGGAGAAATGATAATCGATTGTATTTAAATTTATCATAAAATCCGTATCCCAAGAAATTAAGTATTATAATTTATGTAAGCCGTTATACAATAAACCATCTTTTCTGGGGAGCACATACAGTTGCATAACTAGGTATATAATATGATGGTTTGTTGATATCTTACGTTCAAATCGAATATATTTTCCGATATAGGTCTAAATATATCTTAGAATTTCTTATTTTCTGTTTATTTATATTATAATAACAAAAAAATTATAATTTAATGCAATTTATATATTGTTTTAATTATTTTATTTCTATATATATAATATATATATATATTTTATTTTAAGTAAAGGTACCAATAGATTATATACAATAATAAACATATAAAAACTTAACTAATTATTTACTATGAGTGTAAAAAAGTTCGTCAGTTAATTTATTTTCAATATTATGATAGTATAGCATTTGGTATCGATATCGTTTATTATTCAATATCGAGGTATGATATCGATACCTACTAAAAATATATCATACTGCACCCCGATTAGCAGAGCTGAATTTTAACGGGTTAAAACTTTAAAAGTTAAGTTACTTTAACTAAGTTGTAGAAAAATGAGTATATATTCAACAAGTTACTTTTTTTTAAATGTATCTTCTAATTTAATAACTAATTAATTTTTTTCTATGATATGAAGTAGACACTAATTAATTATTTAATTTTAAAGTCACGTAAAGTTCATTTTTATGCTAATATAAACATTATAGATTTGAAATATGTAATTTGTTTTATTTAAATATCAATAGGTAATAAAATAATATATACAAATAAACTATATAAAATATGAATGTTCATAAAAAATTACAATCTAACATATTAATTTTAAATACCATAACAATAACACTATTAAATATGGGTTATCAGATAATTTTCCATCTCAATGTTTAAAAAGACATTAATGCCGCGATCTCTTAGAAATTAACCTAAATAATAAAAAATATTTTATAACTTCAATTAGTAGAGTTCTATCATTTGATGGTCTTGCTCTCTATCAATCACTTTTATATGTACATATTATTTTTACAGTTTTATTAAATTGTTTGATGGTGGAATAAAAAAAAAATAACTAATATTCTAGTCAAGTCTGAAGTCACGTGTTTTTATTTAATTTATAACTTTTACTACTTGTAATAAAATAAAAGTCAAGTTAATTTTAAATTAACTCGCATCTTTCATCTTCATTAACTCGATTCAACAAATTACGAATAAATCGATTGACTTACCTAATGCCCATCCTTGTCTACTGTTATTATTGCCTAGCTCATCTAGGTACCACTGGGAGATTATTCGTACGCTGTTTGACTTTGTTATACCAAGGGTCGAGTGTCAAATCTTAATTTATTTATTTATTTTTATATATATACGTGCAGGACTGTTCAAAGATTGGACTGGAACCTATGACATGTCGTTCTATTTATCCGGAATAATATTGACCGCATCGGCGGTTATATGCTATCCGCTGAGAAGAGTCAAAAAGTGGGAAGATGACCGAAAGCTAAGGCAACCCAATAGCGTTTAACCACGACACCAACTATTGCTCCGAGGAGATAAACAAATCTGACTCTTACCTGCCATATAGTTTTTATTTGTCGATCATGACAACATTTTATATTATGATATCCGTCAAGGGTATTTTTTGTGCTCATTATTATATAATATTATATTACCTATACTTATAACCAATATAAATTTGTATATTTTTGCGTCCTCATATCACAATTTTTATGTATACGCGTTACCACTCATACCGGTGATCATCGCGACGATATATAATAATATAATATTATGTGTATTGTTGTGTTGTGTCATAAAATTTGACTATATATTATTGTATTTGTTATACGTTATAAATCATTATTATAATATATTATTGTATGTTTTAAGTGTATATGTTGAATGTAACGAGTAAAATTAAAATATATAATTGAATTCCTTTTTAACGGACTTAGTAATTAATATAAGTTGTGGAACATGGGATCGCAATTTTTCAAGTATAGGGTGAATCAAAAATTGGTTAAGGAATAAGGACGAGGAGCAATAATAATCGTGGCTTACAAAATTATTTATTTTATTAAATATTTAACGAGGTATAAAAAATTACAAATAACTTAAATCAGTAAGTTTTAGATACTTTCACTATAAGAACAAAAGAAATATTTTTAAAATAATATATATACATTGTATCCTTTACAATTTATATGCATATAGTATGGTAATGGTATATTTTTTATTATACTTTTTATTGTTATCTAATATATTGTATTACTAAATTAGTATTTATATTTTATAATATATAATATATATTTGTTTTACTAGGAAAAATATATCAAAAAAATAAATACTTATGTATAAAAATAAATAACAGTTATTAAATGTAATATCTAATTTAAAGATATTTTAAAGAAGCCTGAATTAATTGGTTGGATGCCCATTGCCCACTTTAGAAACTGTTAAGAGGACGTCACCACATGCATGAGTTATCTCCGTCTTACAAACGTACAACATAATAAAAATCGTACGAGCAAGAACCACTAGCTACTATTATAATAGGCTGTAATCAAAGTTAAACAACCCAATTTTCACACTATAAAAAGGAAAACATTGGCTGTGCAACATCATTTTTAATTTTTTGAGATCACTAATATGAAAAAAGTTCTTATTGTTTCAAAATCCATTATTTTTGTGTGTTTTCAAATTTGAATAACTTTTTTTTTAGTTCTAACATCGAAAAAATAAAAATGGTATTGCATAATTCAAAATCTCTTATTTTTAAGTGTGAAAAATTGGTTGCTTAACTTAGACTGCAGTCCGGGTGGTTCTTACCTACGTGAAATTGTTTTTGCTATGTTGTGTGTTTGTAAGATGACGGATATAACACATGTGAGTGAAGCATTAACTTAACAGTTTTTAGTACAACATTAATTAATTAGTATAATATGTAATGATCAATAAAATATTATAATAATTCAAATGCTTAAAAATCTCATGTTATATCAAATTTAATTTCTTTGCTGTTGAATTCCTATTATTTTTTTAATATTAAATTCATGTAATGTCTCATTTTTAAAATCATTCTAGTTATTTAAGTAAAGATTTTTAGATTTTGAACGGAGTGATGAATGTATTGGTTTTACAATGATGTGTGGTTTTTTTTTATTTTTATTTTTTTTTTTGTGTCTGTCATCACTTTTTGGAGTAGTAATAATGCTTCGATTTTTGACTTCAGCCCCTCTTTGAAAATGAAATTGAATCTTGTTGGTAATTTGGGGGGGGGGGGGGGGTCAAAAGTTGCGTCGGGAAAAACCCTAAAAAAAATTAGGGAAAAACGGGATTTTTTACGCAAAACCAGTTTTTGACCAAATCGAATTTTTTATTTTGCTATAACTCAAAAACTAATCGATGATAACCAAATGCTTATATTAGCGTTCTCCATACGCAGTTTAATTTTCAAAGAATTTTGACTTTTTTTGAGCTTTTTATAGACAAATTGAAATTTTCAATTTTTCTAAGTATTTTTTTTTTAAATAACGATAAAAATTTTTTGGCTGGCCAGAAAATCTTGAAAATTTAATGCAAGGTTTCTTATAAGTTGTTCTTAAAGTGATAAAAAAAAATCCGAGATCGTTAGTCACAATTTTTTTTATAAGTGAAAGTTCGAATTTATACGAAATATGTCAAAATTGCGAAAATTTGCAAGTAATTTTGTGGTTGAAAAATCGTAAATTTTTTTTCTTTTATAACTAAGGTTTGAAAATTTGGTACAAGGTTCTCCATAAATTTTTCTTCAAATATCTGTAAAAAAAACTCTGCCAATAGATTGGCATTTTCTTTACGTGATTTAATTTTCAAAATATTTTAACTTTTTTTGAGCTATTTATAGGCATTTGAAATAATCATTTTTAGATTCTGAACGGAGTGATGAATGTATTGATTTTACAATGATGTGTGTTTTTTTTTTTTTTGTTTTTTTTTTTTTGTGTCTGTGTACAGCATAACTAGTCGAAAGTTGAATGCTTCAATTTCAAACTTTGGGGATGGTTTCCGATGGCAAAGTGGATATCCTTGGTGCATTATACAGGTGAAAAGTAAACATTTTCCAACAGTTTTCAAAAAAATCGAGAAAAACAAAAAAAAAATGACAGAAAAACGAGAATTTTTACGCAAAACCAGTTTTCGACAAAATCGAATTATTTATTTTGCTATAACTCAAAAACTAATCGATATAAACACTTGAAATTTTCACAAAATATTTATATTAGCGTTCTCCATACACAGTAAATTTTCAAAGAATTTTGTCTTTTTTTGAGCTATTTATAGACAGTTGAAATTTTCAATTTTTTTAAGTATTTTTTTTTAAAATTTAATACAAGGTTTCTTATAAGTTGTTCTTAAAGTTATAAAAAAAAATCCGAAATCGTTAGTCACAATTTTTTTTTATAAGTGCTTAAAGTTCAAATTTATACGAAATATGTCAAAATTGCGAAAATTGGCAAGTAATTTTGTGGTTAAAAAATCGTAAAAATTTTTTCTTTTATAACTAAGATTTGAAAATTTGGTACAAAGTTCTTCATAAAATTTTCTTCAACTATCTACAAAAAAAACTCTACCGGACTAAAACAAAAAAATTTTATGAGTGATTTAAATTTAAATTTTTACAAAACCGCGTTAAATAACGGTTTAGCCTCAAACGATTTTTGATATTTGTTGTTATTCAAACAGTATAAGTCGTAAATACTTGAAAATTTTACCAGTTATTTAGATTGCCATTTTCTTTACGTGATTTGATTTTCAAAACATTTTGACTTTTTTTGAGCTATTTATAGACAATTGAAATTTTCAATTTTTTTTTATTTTTTTTTTTATAAATGTTGATAAAAAAAATTTAGCTGGGACAAATTACTTGAAAATTTAATTGAAGGGTCTACATAACTTGTTTTAACTCTCATTCAAAAATTATAAAAATACATAGGCACAATTTTTTTTTATTAGCATTTGAGGTTCAAATATTGACAAAAATTCGTCAAAATCATGAATATTTTTCACTATTTGGTAGTTAAAAATTTATAAATATTTTTCTATCAAAAGCTAAGAATTGAAAATTTAATACTATGCTGTCCATAAGTTAAGCTTAGAATAATTATAAAAAAGTTTGAGGATTGTTCAATTTAAAAAAATTTACGAGTGTTTAAAGTTTTAATTTTAATTTGAAATCAAAAATACACGACGTGTAAAATCACGTTTTACTAATAAATAATTTTCGATTTTTGTTATTTTTAAAAAATTACTAAACGTAAGATCTTGAAACTTTTACTTAAATGTTTGAATTAGTTTCAAAATAGAATATATGATAATATTTCCTGGACTGACAAATCATCTCCGTTCAGAATCGTTTTTCGTATACAATGATACCTATCATTGCATTCAAATTTAACCTACCATAGTCCGAGGTCCACCCCACCCCCTAATGTACAGCAGAGCGATACTCACTTACCGGCTTTTTTTATTTTTTTTTTTATAAATGTTGATAAAAAAATTTATTATTTTTAAAAATAATTTAGACAAATTACTTAAAAATTTAATAGAAGGGTCCACATAACTTGCTCTAACTCTCATTCAAAAATTATAAAAATACATATGCACAATTTTTTTTTATTAGCATTTGAAGTTCAAATATTGATAAAAATTCGTCAAAATCATGATTATTTTTAACTATTTGGTAGTTTGATAGTTACTATCAAAATCTAAGAATTGAAAATTTAATTCTATGCTGTCCATAAGTTAAGATTAGAATAATTATAAAAAAGTTTGAGGATTATTCTATTTAAAAAATTTTATGAATGTTTAAAGTTATAATTTTAATTTGAAATCAAAAATACTACACGTGTAAAATAACGTTTTACTACTAAATAATTTTCAATTTTTGTTATTTTTAAAAAATTACCAAACGTAGGATTTTGAAACTTTTACTTAAATGTTTGAATTTGTTTCAAAATAGAATATATGACAATATTTAAATATAATATATCCTAGACTGACAAATTATCTCCGTTCAGAATCGTTTTTCGTATACAATGATACCTATCATTGCATTCAAATTTAACCTACCCTAGTCCGAGGTCCACCCCACCCCCTAATGTACAGCAGAGCGATACTCACTTACCCGCTTTTTTAATTTTTTGTAATTTAATTAAATTGATTTTTTTTAGAAATAATTTAATTTTAATATGCAAAAAACAGTAACAGTATTTGTATTTTATCGTTAAACGAAAAGACATTATTGACTGCATTTTTTAGTAAAAAACCTATTTCTTATTTTGAATTTTAATCTTTTAATAAATTATTATTGCTATATAATCACCTTAACCAAATTTTTATTGTAAATAAACTTTTTTGTACGCAATCATGTTGCGTTTTTTGCGGGTAAAAAGATAAAAAAAAAAATGCAAAATCGTAGTAATCATCGACAATTTTAGTAAAATGTATGACTAGTTGTGCGGTTGTGCCTATATATAGTATCTTTACCGACATTTTTTAGTGCTTAGTGGACATCCGAAAATCTTAATTCAACTTCCCCTCACGGTCCGCCCATGGCTTATATGGGTTAAGAAATATCGAGCAGTGTTTCGCGATAAAATAATGACATTGCAGTACATGGATAGGTGGTGCCTAGCTATTGTGTATACACGAGCGCCATTGGCGACAATATCGATTTAACTCGACCAACACGCTAAGGTAACACGCTTATATGAATGCGAATGTATAATATTTTGAAATAACTTAATACCAAGTTAGTGCGCATTAAGACGTGTTAAGTAATAGTTATCTTAATCGGGTTCCGATATATACCTCTACCAGTATCCCGGTACCCGTATCTAATATCTATACCCGCCAGAATGGATAGATTAAAAAAATACTCGACTAGCGAAGCGAAAACGTTGCAATACATTTATGAAGTACGTACTTACATATTATATTATGATATCACATTTATATTTTGTAGTTATTATTTTTAACGTGCATATTTATCATTCAATTTCACGTGTACCTATATGTCCTATGTACGTGTAGATAATGATAATATTATAATAATAATTGGTGAATGAGATGAGTAGTTGTAATTTGCGCACGGTGGAACATATAAAACCACGACGGTATATTTTAGTTATGTATAGTGTATATTATATGCAGATAGTTAAATAGTTATTACTTATTATTATTGTCGAGAAAACATATCAAAGAGCGATAGATTCATTAACGACGGTGCTGAAATCGATTTTCGCGCAATATTTTAATAAATTTTAAACTTTATATATATGTAGCCAAAACTTATACTCAGTTTAAATGGTTATGTGATATTTCGATATCAACTTGTTAGTAACTGCAGCTAGTAATATTACATAAAATAACAATATAAATAAGTATGCGCATATTAGGCGCACTAAGAAGTTCTGAAAGATGCACTTATAGGCACTAAAAATTAAAAACTATACACTTGAAATATATGTGCAGTAAAAAAAATCAAAAGCAAATACTGAATAACAAAAAATATCTATTCATAGTTAAAATTGTTATTTTACTTCTTAAGATTTCATCGATAACATTATTTCTCTTCTAATTTGGTACTATAGTGTACTACCATAAAACTAATAAATGTTATAAGTAGGTACAGTTATACTTCATACAATAATAAAAATAGGTAAACCTAAACAATTAAACTAATAAAATTTACAGTGACCTACAATCAATGATGAAGAACACTCGATACCCACTATATACCTTCCCGATCATTTTAGATTCTGAACGGAGTGATGAATGTATTGATTTTACAATGATGTGTGTTTTTTTTTTTTGTTTTTTTTGTGTCTGTGTACAGCATAACTAGTCGAAATAATGCTTCAATTTCAAACTTTGGGGGTGGTTTCCGATGGAAAAGTGGATATCCTTGGTGCATTATAGAGGTGAAAAGTAAACATTTTCCAACAGTTTTCAAAAAAATCGAGAAAAACATAAAAAAAATGACAGAAAAACGGGAATTTTTACGCAAAAACAGTTTTCGACCAAATCGATTTTTTTATATGGTTGTAATTCAAAAACAAATCGATGTAAATACTTGAAATTTTTACAAAATGTTTATATTAGCGTTCTCCATACACAGTTAAATTTTCAAGGAATTTTAACTTTTTTTGAGCTATTTATAGACAATTGAAATTTTTAATTTTTTTTAGTATTTTTTTTTTAAAATAACGATAAAATTTTTTTGGCCCGCCAGAAAATCTTGAAAATTTAATACAAGGTTTCTTATTAGTTTTTCTTAAAGTGATAAAAAAAAATCCGAAATCCTTAGTCACAATTTTTTTTTATAAGTGCTTAAAGTTTGAATTTATACGAAATATGTCAAAAATAACTAAGTTTTGAAAATTTGGTACAAAGTTCTCCATTCATTTTTCTTCAATTATCTGTAAAAAAAAATCTACCAGATTCAGACAAAAATTTTTTATGAGTGATTGAAATTTAAATTTTTAGAAAACCGCGTTAAATAACGGTTTAGCCTCAAACGATTTTTGATATTTGTTGTTATTCAAACAGTATAAGTCGTAAATACTTGAAAATTTTACCAGTTATTTAGATTGCCATTTTCTTTACGTGATTTGATTTTCAAAACATTTTGACTTTTTTTGAACTATTTATAGACAATTGAAATTTTTAACTTTTTTTAGTATTTTTTTTTAAAATAACGATAAAATTTTATTTTATTGAAATTTTCAATTTTTTTTTATTTTTTTTTTATAAATGTTGATAAAAAGGGACAAATTACTTGAAAATTTAATTGAAGGGTCCACATAACTTGTTCTAACTCTGATTCAAAAATTATAAAAATACATGGACACAATTTTTTTTTATTAGCATTTGAAGTTCAAATATTGACAAAAATTCGTCAAAATCATGAATATTTTTCACTATTTGGTAGTTAAAAATTTATAAATATTTTACTATCAAAAGCTAAGAATTGAAAATTTAATACTATGCTGTCCATAAGTTAAGCTTAGAATAATTATAAAAAAGTTTGAGGATTATTCAATTTAAAAAATTTTACGAGTGTTTAAAGTTTTAATTTTAATTTGAAATCAAAAATACACGTGTAAAATTACGTTTTACTAATAAATAATTTTCGATTTTTGTTATTTTTAAAAAATTATCAAACGTAAGATCTTCAAGCTTTTACTTAAATGTTGAAATTTGTGAATTTTTTCAAAAATAGAATATAATATATATGACAATATTTAAATATAATATATCCCAGACTGACAAATCATCTCCGTTCAGAATCTTTTTTCGTATACAATAATACCTATCATTGCATTCAAATTTAACTTTCCCTAGTCCGAGGTCCATTTCACCTCCTAATGTACAGCAGAGCGATACTCACTTACCCGCTTTTTTATAATATCATATCACACTAAAAAATAAAAATATTTTTTTTGCTACTTCTTTCTAATCATATTATCTGTAACGGTGGAAATTACGTAATTTTAAATTCATTACATTATAAAGTAAGTAGATATATGAAATATTGATTTTTTTTATAACAATATTTATTAATTAATTTAGAATAGATATATTATAGTATATACTTATTAGTTATTACTTAAATATTATATTTCAAAATAAAAATGTCATTTAAACTAAGAATATAATTAATGTTTAACTTGAAATAAATATAAGTTAAACATTTATGAATATATTTTAGCAGTACTTAATTTATATATTAATATTAATATTGAATAAAAGAAAATATTAAGCTTTTAATTCAATGTGGTGTATAATACATTTTTAACACTTTATATAAACGTCTATTATCCGAATGATTTACTTGGTTATCATGTAGATTATCATCATTTATTCAAACTATATTGAGATCACATGGGATCGCAAATGAGCAATATCAGTTATTACAAAGGTTTAAACAACAGTTTTGTGTGTCATCAATTTTAAAAGTTGTATTATTATTTTAAATGCTTTTAATATAATACTTAGTTTTAAGTTAAAAATTAATGATAATATATTTGTTATAGGTACTTTACATAGTTAGTAAAACAAACTAAAGACCATATATTTATAGTACTTATATAACAGTATAATATTGTCATTATACCTTTATTGACCAAGTTCTTTGATGGTTTGCCAGTTTTTATTGTCCAATAACATGACGAAAACTTCGGCTTGTTTCATCGAAGAATGCTACAAATTGAATATGCCAGCACCGACTATTCCTACAGAATCCACAAAAGCTTGTAATAATAATGTGGTCCACATGTCCAAAGATCGCGCTGCGTCCATTATACAGTCTTTTAAATCTGAATCTAGGTTAACATTTATGAAGGTAACAATATTATTATCATTAGGTATCTAGAAATTGAATTTACGTGCAATTTAAAATAATAAAATATTAATTTCGCGTTGTTGTACAAATATTCTAAAGTATGCAATACAAATATATAATTAAATAAAATGCAAAGCTGAGGAAATCAACTAATTGTATTAAAGTTTGTTTTAATTGTTAAATGAAGATCATAAACATTTTTTAATTAAGTTTATAATTAAATGTTACAAATCAAATAGAAAAAATAATGAACTTGACTTAGTTAAAAGTTGATGATATTAAAATACATATTTTTAGTATTTATAATCCTTGCTTAAGTTTAATAAATAAATTTAATACAAATATAATATACATGTAAGATAAATAAAAAATTAATAAATAAGAGTGATGTGCCTCTTTAAAGTTAGATTTGACGAATTTCCACAATGATCCAATGATAGGCTTTACTAAATTATGTTATTAATTATTTAAGTTAATATTTGAGAGGTTGAGGCGCCAAAGTTTCTTTAAATTTTGAACTAAGTTATCTATTAGAGATCTTACAAAGAGATTTTAAATTAATTACCTGTTGTATGAAACTATACATTTTTATGTAAATGTATACAAAGCAATATTGATAGGTAAACATTAATTTAATCATTTTAATCTCTATAATTGTGCAAAATTATATTCAACACTTCAAAAATGTATAAATTAATAAATTTAGTGCTTACGATATAAATAACGATATTTATTTTATAAAAAAAATAATTAGTACGAACCAATATATATTTTAAATGCTTATGTAGCCTATTACGTGTTGGAGAAAATTAACTTAACGTGATTATAAAATTAATTACTTGCGTAATTACTTAGTAACTGCATATCAATGAAACAAATATTATTATCTAATAATATTATATATAATCGTTTAATTTGTAAGCAATAACTTTAAAAAAAAAGTAACTTTTTATGCTGCTTAAATTTAACATTTAATTGGTTGAGGCACAGCAATATTTTTCACATATAATTTACTATATTTTCAGACGTGGAGCGATTTATCCGACGAAATAAAACAGATTGACGAATACCGAAAACTGACGTTTTACCTTCACGTATACTACACCATATTGGAATGTAAAAAACGTGTCAACAAATCGGAAAACTGTAGTAACGATGAAAATGACGAAAGCTCGATGGCCGCTTTTCGCACTTTCTTGCTCCAGAGAGGTGCTGAATTCAGTACCGAAAACGAATTTTTACCGTACTTTGCACTGCCATACGTGTTCCAGCCAATGCAACACCCATCGTTTAAAAATTTATTCAAAGTACAGTTATAAAATTATTCATTATGTTTTATTTTTGACTCACTACAGTACCTATAACCACAGTTTATTAAAACATGTTTTTTGTTTAATACGTGTTACTTTCCAACTCTTCTTTTAAACTGTTTTAAATGTGAACAAAATACAATTTAATCAGATTTATAATAAATGTTTGAAATATTGTAAATAATCAATAATAATTTATAAGTATTGGCGATTTCTACAAGTGTATTTAGTTGAGATTATTACAGACATATCTTGATTAAATAATAGTTTAATTAATATGATATATACAATCAAATATCAATAGAAGCATTATTAGTTTGCAATAAATATAAAATATCAATAAATATTATAATCCCATTATACATCACTTCTGTGTAATTTTTAATTATTAGTAATTTGAATTGTATACAAATTATTGCAAACAAATTAAATAAAAACTTTACATAACTAGTTTCTAGTAGGTACTACTAAAAATCTAAAAGGCTCAACAATTATATATTTTTATTAATTTTAAATATTTGTTTATTTTACATTATTTAAGTGATTTGTTATGTATTATTTTCTTCGAAAACCATGTTTAATTAATTTAGATATTTTAACCACCTCAATTCTCAACTGCAACATGTTTTTAAAATATAAGTAATTTGATTGGTTTTTAAATGTACATGTCCATTTTAAGGAAAATCGATGGAGTGATTCGTTACACAAAAGATTGGAAGACTTTATTTTGGATATCTCTATTAACACGTCGGTGATATTAGTGCCCATCAAAGATGCAGAAAAACGAAAATTGACAAAAAAAAAATTTAAAACGCTTTACAAGGAATATAAACCGCTAAATGGTGTGTTCAAACTCAACTATATACGCTTTTATATGCTTTATTGACGAAAGTTTAAAAACTGTGTGTAATATATATTATTATTATTATATTAGCATTGGCAGCCGAACTTTTGAACGCTTTGGAAAATTCGATTCGTGGGCAATCAATTAATTTAGAAATTATTTTAAAAAATTGTAATGCTGTGGTGGAAAACAAGGATGATAATAAAGTTAGTGTGGTTTTTATTTTATTATGTAAATAATACAATTTTAAATAGTTTCCCACCATTCACCTTTACATTAATTGTATCATCTTATTTTTGTAATATATATATATATATATTTTTTTTTGGTAATATAATATATCTTAGCAAAATTTAGAAAGTGTTGACAACCAATTTGATTTGGCTATTTTTAAAATCAAACATGAACTCCGAGAAGGTAACAGTACCAAAAACAAATTACTTATCCTACAAGCCTTGCGTTGGGTAAGTACAGAACCATATAATAATATATAATATAATATGGTAATATCCAATTCGTCTGTATCATATTTTTGGAAGAGGCTGACAAAATCTGAAAACAGAGCCGACACAGTATTGATGATAAAAAAATACGATCTATTGGACTTGGGCAAATCTAAAGCCGAACAAGGACTTATGAAATGGCTATTGATGACAAACGGGCCACATCCTTTACAACAAATGATATCTAGACTACTAAACGCCCTGGCGTCATTCAACAGAGGCCGCAAGTATTTGATGGGCTCTCCGTTCTTACTGCGCCTGATCATAACTCAGCTCATATCATCGCAACATTTTTGGGACACGATCACTAGCAACATGCTGTTGGGAACGTTACAGAAGCTTAGTACGGGGTAAGTCACATATTATATTTAAGTATGATGATATTTTCGTTTAATTATTAATTATTATTATTATTATTACGCTTTAAATGAGAGCAAAAGTTATATTCCATACGGTATACACTATTTAATTGACATTAGTAGTATGTAGTGAAGTAGAGTAGTACTACAGGTTGATTTATTTAATTTAAAAAAATATGTATTAGAAGAAGCATATAACACAAAAAAGTTTTTAAAATTATTACTAAGCGTTAATCTACTATATACCGACGGTATAATACCGTAATAATTCAAACTATTAATAATATAATTTAGTTAAAATCAAATTTAAAAAAAAAGCGGGTAAGTGAGTATCGCTCTGCTGTACATTAGGAGGTGGAATGGACCTCGGACTAGGGAAGGTTAAATTTGAATCCAATTATAGGTATCATTGTATACGAAAAACGATTCTGAACGGAGATAATTTGTCAGTCTAGGATATATTAATATATTATATTTAAATATTGTCATACATTCTACTTTGAAACAAATTCAAACATTTAAGTAAAACTTTCAAGATCTTACGTTTAATAATTTTTTTAAAATAACACAAATCGAAAATTATTTATTAGTAAAACGTTATTTTACACGTGTACTTTTGATTTAAAATTAAAATTAAAACTTTAGACACTAGTAAAATTTTTTAAATTGAATAATCCTCAAACTTTTTTATAATTATTTTAAGCTTAACTTATGGACAGCATAGTATTAAATTTTCAATTCTTAGTTTTTGATAATAAAATATTTATAAATTTTTAACTACCAAATAGTGAAAAATATTCATGATTTTGACGAATTTTTGTCAATATTTGAACTTCAAATGCTAATAAAAAAAAATTGTGCCTATGTATTTTTATAATTTTTGAATCAGAGTTAGAACAAGTTATGTGGACCCTTCAATTAAATTTTCAAGTAATTTGTCCCAGCTTAATTTTTTTTATCAACATTTATAAAAAAAAATACTAAAAAAAGTTAAAAATTTCAATTGTCTATAAATAGTTCAAAAAAAGTCAAAATGTTTTGAAAATCAAATCACGTAAAGAAAATGGCAATCTAAATAACTGGTAAAATTTTCAAGTATTTACGACTTATACTGTTTGAATAACAACAAATATCAAAAATCGTTTGAGGCTAAACCGTTATTTAACGCGGTTTTGTAAAAATTTAAATTTCAAACACTCATAAAAATTTTTTGTATGAATCCGGTAGAGTTTTTTTTACAGATAATTGAAGAAAAATGTATGGAGAACCTTGTATCAAATTTTCAAAACTTAGTTATAAAAGAAAAAAATTTTACGATTTTTCAACCACAAAATTACTTGCCAATTTTCGCAATTTTGACATATTTCATATAAATTCGAACTTTAAGCAATTATAAAAAAAAATTGTGACTAATGATTCCGGATTTTTTTTTATCACTTTAAGAACAACTTATAAGAAACCTTGTATTAAATTTTCAAGATTTTCTGGCCGGCCAAAAAATTTTTATCGTTATTTAAAAAAAAAATACTAAAAAAAATTAAAAATTTCAATTGTCTATAAACAGCTTAAAAAAAGTCAAAATTCTTTGAAAATTCAACTGTGTATGGAGAACGCTAATATAAGCATTTGGTTATCATCGATTAGTTTTTTAGTTATAGCAAAATAAAAAATTCGATTTTGTCGAAAACTGGTTTTGCGTAAAAAATCCCGTTTTTTTCCCTAATTTTTTTAGGGTTTTTTCCGACTCATTTAAATTACATTGAAAATTTTTTACTTTTGACCCCCCCCCCCCCCCCCAAAGTACCAACTAGATTCAATTTCCTTTTTAAAGAGGGGCTGGGAGTCAAAAATCGAAGCATTTTTACTGCTCCAAATGTTGTCGTCAGACACAAAAAAAAAAATAAATAAAAAAAAAAAAAAACACACATCATTGTAAAATCAATACATTCTTCACTCCATTCAGAATCTAAAAAGAATTATTATTAAGTATAGGAATCTTTAAAATATTTAGAATAACCACGTGATTTGATTGGACAGAACTTATTAAATTATCTATCTTACACGTACATAAATTATAATTCTGGTGTTTGATTTTATATAGGTATAAGTATATGATTTTTCACACTAAATTCAACAGAATTTAAATCCATTGTTTAATTTTTTTTTTATTATTTTTAATAATATTTTCCGTACACAGTTGTGTATTTAAATGATAAAATATAATATTTGGATGTGAATTATATCAATAAAAATTATTATCTAATAATAACATCTGTGATCTTGGTTTTACTTTTACTCCCTCTCTTTGTCCTAGAGCTCACATAGACAGAGTTACATGCAAAGCCCTTAAGGTTTTGGGATTCGTCAAAAGAATATCCAGCGACTTTAAGCTATCCTCATCCCTCAAAGCAATATATTGTGCACTTGTACGTCCAATTGTGGAATACGGCTCAGTTGTATGGGATCCCCAATCAACTGATGCTTGTCTTCAACTGGAACGAGTTCAGCGTAAATTTTTATGTTACATGAAACACTCTCTTAACGTAAACTGCTCTCCTCACGATTACACTCCTCTTCTTAGCTTGCTTAACTTATCCTCCCTTGCTGACCGTCGTCACTCCAATAATCTCTATTTCCTTAACAAACTCCTAACAGGCTTGGTCGATTCCCCATCCCTTCTTTCTCTCATAAACTTTAGAGTTCCTGCTAGATCCACCCGCTATAATCATCCATTCTTAATACCCTTCTGCACTACAAGCTATCTAAAAAATGAACCTATTGCGAGAATGTTGAAATTAGCCAATGAGGATCCGTTGTTCCTTTCATAGTTTTACACTTTGTATTCATTGTTTTATGTTTAGTTTAATTTTATATTTTATACTTTGTTATATTATTCATATTATGTTATTGTATGTTTGTATTGTACACCTAATTATTTTAACCTGGGCTCACGCCCGTTTATTCAATAAATAAATAAATAAATAACGTAACATGCTCTTGTGTAATCATTTATTTGTCTATTGTACTACCCATTATTTATTAATTACCCCTGATCAACGGTAAAGATAACATACTGACAGACCTGCATAGATTATTTTTAAAACATAAAACACTAGGCATTACGTAACCAATAAATTACTATTTACTTATATTATACTGAAGACTGTTTGTCAAATAATCAAGGCAATTTATCAATTAGTTGTAGCAGGATGATTTTTATCGGAAATTATTACTTGACATAAACATATGATTTCATAAACAATAGATTAAGACTTAACCGTTAAGTTATTGTACTTACTACTTAGGTATAAGGCTGTTGGCAACAATCCATATAATAAAATAATAAATTATTACAAGAGTAATACGATTACATTTTAGATAATAAATCGAGACAATAAGCATTTACTGATAATCAATTTACAAATAACATCATAAAAAACAGTCAGTGTTTAAATAGCGATTCAAGGCCAAAGTGGAAAAAGGTAATACTATCACGCATTCTTTTTTGTAATTTATATTTTTCACCACTTGAAAACTTAATCACGCATCAACTTTAAAATATATTTTTAAAAATCTAAAGCACCATGAAATTAAATACTTACAACGTGTCATCGAAACCATATGTAGGGAAATAATGTAATAATACAAGTTTTAATAAGCAATAAAATATTATGGCGTTGATTTTTTTTTTTTTTAGTTAAATTTAAAATTTTTTTAAATGTCCACAATTTTGAATTTTTTTTATACCACGTAAATAATAAACATTTTACTAGGTAATAGGTATAATTGTTCTGGCATCAGCTCTTCAATTTTGAATGGATTGTAGTTTGTTTGATTAACTTTATTAATTTTCCGCTGGTACGTACGTATCTACTACGTATTAGATGTTAGTCCTTGTGAGACCACGCATAACTGGTTTTACGCTCCGAACCAACATATTTCATAGGCGCAGTCTCGTTTCTCAGGTCGGTAACGCGGCAACGCCTGGCAGAGTTTAGGAAAACTATTTTTTGTCACGCCTGCACCGAAAGTTTGGATTTCGACCATGGTTGAAGCGTTCGAAAGCGTCCTTTTTCTGTCCAGCGGGCGGTAAAGTGGAAATCCCCAAAGTGCCGGGCGGAAAAGAGGAAATCCCCAAAAGTGCCGGGCGGAAAAGAAGAAATCCCCAAAAGTGCTGGCCGCCGGGCGCGTATCCCCTGCACAACCCGAAACTAAAATGTATACCTACCACGGTTCTTACAAAACATAAACTTTTGGTTACATCTTAAATGTATAGTATAACCTCCTTGCATGACGCATAAACATTTAAACATATTTAATTTGCACTGTTCCTAGATAAGTGCGTCGTTAGTATAAGTTTGTAGAATAGTCTATAATTGTTGCATAGATACCTGCATAACCTTTTCCATGAACGCAGGGGCGTGACAAAAAATAGTATGTGTGGCTCGCGCGGGAAGGCCATTTCCCGCCCTTGCCACAGAATATACTATAACGTCGCAAGGTAAAAACCCCGATGACGCTGGGGAAGTCCAACGCCGCGCGAAGACGTTTAGCAGTGTCAATCGTCGTTGACGGTGGCGATTGCTATTCTTCGTGGTTTATCCATTTTTATTCTACTAGTGCTTCCTTGACTAGCTATAATTTATAACTTCCTGATTTGCATTAGTAATCTAATACATATGCCGTTTAAGTTTACTACGTCATAATTAATTTGATAATTTTACGTGCATAACAAGCATTTAGGTACAATGTAATATTCATTTATCATTATTATCGAATTCTGCACATATAATATGGTCACCAAGTCTAGATCGATTTTTATAGGTAAGTTTTCACATGTTGTAACTTATTGCGACCGTTCCAATGCCACCGGTCTGACACGCGCTCCACATAATACATCTGGGTCCGGCCGCACGCATGTAGTTGGCGGGAAGTTATACTAGCGCCCATCGTAAGCTTCCCGACGTCAATTAATGTACCAACTTACAGCGTTTATTCGCGTCGATCTGTATACTAGGATGTATGCTGATGACCAACTGTGTCCAGAAATTCTATGCGTTATACGTCAAATATTGATCAAAGACCAAAGACGTGTAAATAATAATAGATAATTATACTAGAATATATAACTATAAAGACTTATAGATAATAGCAAAATGAAGCATACAAAATATACTACAAGTGGCTGCAAGAACACGTTAAATTTAAAATAAA
The DNA here is from genome assembly GCA_020882235.1 of Schizaphis graminum. Taxonomy (NCBI): domain Eukaryota; kingdom Metazoa; phylum Arthropoda; class Insecta; order Hemiptera; family Aphididae; genus Schizaphis; species Schizaphis graminum. Next base: position 10,179,583 of record CM037032.1, read on the forward strand.
AAGTTTCATCCTACAAGTTACACTTAAAATAGATATAAAAACTAATAACTAAATTTAGAATAAAAAAATAATACCGTTCTTTATAATGTGAATTTATAGAAAAAAAATATATAGATTATATGATTAATTTTAATTTGGAATTCGTTACAAAACAAATTTGTATCGAACCCTAGAATCGATAAATGCCCAAATTAAATTGTAACTAATATATAATATGTATGTATTAAAAGAACTCATGGTAAGATAATTACGAAATGTAAAAATTCGCTCCTCTTCCTAATGATGTCTATAAGTACTGTATAATACGTGTATTATAATACATTTATCGCACAATATTATATAATGATCTTATGATGTTTAAGATCACGAGCACGAAAACGGATGATCGGAAATGGTTTGACTACTTGGCTAGCTGACCAGCTCGTTCGGAAAAGCGAATTCACCGGCGACCGGAACAAATATGAGATGTATGATCTAGAATATAGTCTGGCGCTATATATGAGCCTCTGCCAGTGTCAGTCGGCTGTCCGGGCTTGTGGCTCACGTGCACGAAACTTATTCAAGAGTTTGAGTGTTTTCATGACCACGTTGGACGTGGACGTAAGTAAAAAAATAGACACAACACGACTCAAACGAGAACCTATATAATTATTAATATTTGTATATAAATGCATGCAAATACAAAGAGTCATTACACATTTGCCAAGCGTACAATTTTGACCAGTATAAAAACGTATTTGAGGAGAGCTATGAGTGAATCACATTCACTTTAAAGTGGGACCTTAATTTTTTTTTCTATTGTATTTATAATTATTGTGTCCATAATAATTACTAATTAGTAATAAAATATTATCAAATTAGCGTTCTATAAGCCTATTGTGAATTTAGCACACCGAAAGGTTATATTTTATTGTCTTATTGATACATATATATTTATTCTAAAAATGTATACTTTTTCAAATAAAAAATAAAATTCACATTTCTTTGTAGTTTTAGTATGTAAAATATTGTGCAAAGAGTTTAGTTAAGTTACAAACTACAAATATTACTAAAATTTTTAAATATTTTTAAATATTCTCATAGGAGCATACTTTATCTTAAATAATTATTACATCTTATAATATGTATAAATGTACTAAAATATTTAAATACTTATATATTTTATAGCATAATTACTCTAATAAATATATCTGAGAGTAAAAAAAACTATAGCAATTTTTCATTATTTTCATATTGAAAAGATTATATGCTTGTATATTTTTGTATTACAAAACAGTAATTTTATTGATATTGATGAAATAGTATGACCAATTTCATTTAAACTTTACGTATGCCACGTAAAATAACATCGATCTAAGTCACTACACATAAATACTTAATCAACGATAAGTTACGTTGATTTAAAGATTTGCCGACAACGATAATACATTATTTATAGTATAATTTTTAACTTTTAAATATTGTACAATATAATATTATATTTCTCAAGTTTTAAAAAAAAAATTTTTACCTATTTAAAAAATTATTTTATGCGAAGACCTTAAAATATATTTTTAAAAACGTTAAGAAATAATTTTTTCCGTCTAAATTTTAACTATTTGAAAACTGGGTGTTATATGTGATGAAACAAACCACATAACAACAATAATGTACCTAAATAGCCTATCTAAAACGCCGTGTGTTCATAGTTTTAGTATAGTTTGTTCAGTTGTTGACTTGTTGTGAGTGACATACCCCCCTCCGACCCTCCCACCCTGATCTATAAATTACACCAGATAAATTTTAAGTTGTAAAGCTTAAGATGGCTCTTTGAATTTCTAAGTTCATAGATTTTACGCTACGGCCAGAATTAACGAAGGAGGCTAACTCCACACACATGTTCAATTGTAGCTACTTAATCAAATATTGTAACCGCTTCTTGTTCGAGTATAGATTATGCCGTGCATATCTGGTATCTTGTACAATTTGTTCAAAAACCCAGAGATGATAGCCATAGCTAAAGAAGAAGGGATGACCGGAATCGTCGAGAAAACCATCGAGAACAACCTCAACGCGTATCCTTCAGCAGTCGAGCGGTTAGTGGACGTAAAAAATATTTTAATACAAGATGAGCATCCGGCATTCGATCAGTCGTCGTCGGATGATGACTACGATTATTTCAATGATGATAGCGGTGACGATGAGGATGACAGCAGCAGTTCTGACGAAGATGATATAGTACTTATAAATGTTATTATAATAATATAATATAGGTATTGTAATTTGTCGGTAGATTTAAAGTTTTCGTGATAAGATATGAGAGGAAGGATTACAGGAAAAATATTCTCTAAAGGCCTAAACACACTCAATTGATGGTCAGAATAAAAGTATATTCCAATTAAAGTATAGATCCACACTTGAATATACTGAGTGATTCTTTTATAAAACTGCATCCATTATTTTTAACCTACTAATGTTTTTGAAAATATTTTTTTTACATAATTTCCAATCGAATACAACTTATAAAAGTACATTTTTAAAAATGTATATATATATTTTAATATTATTAATGTTATAATTGTTTAAGTTTTTACTTTTTAAAATTATAATAGCATACATGTTATATGTTTGAGCAGAATATTTTTCGGAATATTATTAGACATAAAAATCGAAATTCGACGTATAGTTTATGAGTTTATGAGTTTAACTAACCTAAACTTCTAAAACTTATAACCCAAAAACTACTTGTCAACATTTCGGTTTTTATGTATTGAAATATTCTGCTTTAGAATATAAAACTAAAATTGTATATTTTCGTTCAAAAAAGTAAATAACTTAAAAAATTATAACGATAAAAATATATAAAAAACAATTTAAATGTTTAATTTTGACTAAAAATTATGTAAAAAATATTTTTAGAATTATCAATACATTTTGAAATAATGAGTGTTGTTCGATAAAATAATCACTCTGTATATAAACTTTACGAGAGTATAGTAAAGAGAATTCTGAAAATAGAATTAAAGTATATTTCGTTACTTTACAATTTCCATCAGGATAATAATTTCAAATAACTCTTGGTACCTACAAAAAAATATACAAATTATGTAATGATAACCATTAACAGAATAATATTTAGTTTTAAAATACATATTATATAAATTTTTTTTCGTATATTTTAATATTTTGGATACTTAGATACGTATACCCTTCCTTGCACAGGATAAAACACCCTATTATTTAATTTATGTATTATATTATAATATAGTTAATAGAATAATAATAAATGTGTGACTATGATAATAGGTATTTTATAATATTTAATGGTGTCATAATCTGTATAGGATGATGTCGAAAATTTGGAGGCGGAACTAGACGAAGACGATCCACTAAAGATTCAGCCAAACGGCGAGGAATTTCTTGCTAACTACAAAACGTGTGACAACGGAAAGCACACAACTTCTGCAGATCGATACAATAATAATAATAAATGATAATTAATAATGTGTTATTCGACCAAAACGCCAGACGTCGTCATATGATCGACGTTTAAGCAATTCAATATACTATTCTTAATACATACACATTATAAAATTATAATGATACCATTATTTATTCATTATAATATACCAAAGTATATTTTTCTATTTTACCTCAGTACGATTTTATAAAATTATATTATAAAGTTTGTTATTATCGATAAGAAGATATCAAATCAGATTTTTGTTAATCAAAATATATATTGATATGTTGATACATTTATTTATACAGAAACTAGATACTTTACTTTTATAATAAAATATATATATCCATATTATGAAAAATGATAAATATGAATATAAACAAACGATCATTTTATCGTACAACGAGTATGTTTACATTCGAACTTCCACATTCAGTACTTCGTTATGCATAGAATTTAATTAAACATTAATAATTTGAGTATCTGAGGAAATTATAGTATTTGATTGGGATATACGTTAAATGGTTATATATATATTTACTAGAAACTACACGCACACAGAAACACATATATATTATCGTATAATCAATAAATGTGATTACATCAAATACTTATTGAAAATACATTGATACATTGTTTTACAAGCGTTTGAAGTTAAAATTTTGATAAAATCCATCACAATTAAGAAGCAAATTTCAAATAACGTTTTTCGACCGTGTTCAGAATTTAGGAGACCTGCAGACTGCTTCGTTTCTTTACATCGCTCCTCCTTCCCCACTTTAACCCCTGCTAATATGCGTACAATTGGCATCTGTTAATAGTGTTATAATAATAATATGGCGCGGCGTAAGTAATAATGAGAGAGCGCATCGCTGTAGGTTATTATTCATTATAATATTGTCATCGACGCGCAAGCGCTTTCGAATCAATAAACCAAACTTTCTACTGGAAATATTATAATAGGTACGAAAAAACACGTGCGAATAAAAAAAAAAATTAATTCCTAATCCGGGCTCACTATAAGATTATAATTATAATAACGAAATTAGTATAAAAGACCCCTACTGTGCGCGGTTATCGACGCCGCTGCCGTGGCATTATATTAATATATTCATATACGTCGAGCGTATAATATAGTATAGGTATGTATAGATGCTTGCTCGGAGGTACTTTAAACCGCATATTTGATAAATAGATACCTATACATAGTGTTTTCGCGTGAATATATAATGAAGTTCGACCGGTTTATGTAGTCGTTTATTATTATTATTATTATTATCCCGTTTTTTTTTTTTTGTTTTCGTTTTTCCATACCGATAAAAAAAATCATTGATCTCTGTCGCGTTCTCGTCGAAACAACATCACAGTTTTGCTACGTATTTGCACAGCGGATGTATCTCGCGAACATAACTTTGTACCTTATAAATATAATATAGTTATATTATATCAGTATATTAATATAATAATGAAGTCTGTCCTCCGCGTTTCGTTGGCTACCACCTTCGGACTTTGCGTGCTGGCCATCACCGTTTCCGGCCAACTGCTACCGGAAAACGCCATATCGAAATCCACGGAAATCCTGAGTGACGTCCTACTGAAGGTATGTTGTCATTTGGTCGACCACAGTAGACGCTATATGTAGTTCAATTTTAAAATAAGATAATAAGGTGAATTACCAAACATGCTCCTTCGTTTTTTTTTTTTTTTTATATAATGGAGTAACTCAAAATCTGGTGTTTGTAAGTTTTAAATATACATTAAGACCATATTTTCTTTAAAAAAAATGTATGTCCTTTTTCTGCAGTAAATTATTTAACCGATCATTTTTCTGAAAATGTTGACATATAAAAATCAAAATTCTAACGAATAATCATTGTTTAATTATTTTACATTGTGTACTATAATAATAGGTTTACAATTATTATAGATCCAAATATTCTATTTCCTGTATGTCTATAAATATTTTTTAAGGACTCTATTATCCTTAGTGTAAATATATTAATCACTAATAAACTACTGAATTTTAAATTAAATACAACAATATTTTCAAAAAAAAAAATATCCACTTCATTTAATTTACACTAAAAACAGGAGGTTTTTACATGAAAAACAAAAATCTTTATCGCCAAAAGGTACTCCGTGAGTAATAAAATAACTTTTAAGAATTTTAAAATATAGTTTTTAAGTATATTTAATAATTCCTAAAATAATTATTCGAATAAATTCATTATTGAAGGAAAAATAGGAATGAGCGTGCTTGGAAAATCCTTGCATGTATACTGGTACCTATAGATCCTATATAGGCAGTTATAAAAAACTAATCTATAAGCTTGACTTGTCTTGTTGCAGGCCACGACTGAAGACGAATTCAATTATGTGGTGTCCCCGTTCGCAAGTTCTGTGATCTTGGCGCTAGCGGCCGAGGGAGCTGACACGGAAACCAAGAGCCAACTCGTAGCAACTATGGGTGGTGAGCTACCGGACAAGAATTCTTACAAAGAAGTTCTTACAACCATCAAGGTATCATCAAATCATTTATATCAATGTATATTTGACACAAGCCATTATTAAATAAAAAGATAATTAAATAATAGTACAAATATGGGCAGGTTGAAATAACAGTGTAGTACTATAGTTATAATATACATGAATAATGTAAGTGTACATATAAAACTATATGGCTATCAACTGTAACAGATTTTTTAATTATAAAGTTGAAGACTATACAATGTACAATACTAAAAAAAACTCCAATTTTAAGTATTTAATTACGATCCTGAATAATCTAAGAATTTATCTTTGTTGTTCTAATATATATAGTATAAATTCAAAAAATATTTTATTTTTATATAGGATTAGGATTAAGTGAACGTTTTAGAAATACAAATAAAAAAATCTTTTAATATTTCTTAACACCACTGCTGTAAAATATTACGTCGTATAATAAGAAAATATGATCGATTATACAAAATATATAGTTATGATAGGTACCTATATAATATTTAAATGAAGCTATTTTTCTATTTTTATGACACAGGGCTATTCTCTGGACGGGTTCATGCAAAACAAAGTCGTTCTGAAGAACTTCCTGTACGTTTACAAAAACTATAGCGTACATGAATCGTTCGCCCAACTCGCCCGGGACTATTACCTAACTGACGTGAGGAGCGTCGAAAGACCAGACTTGGCAACAAAAAAAGACGCGACCAACAACATATTCTTGGATGACGATAAAACATCAGGTAACTTTTTATGATAATACACTGGCTTATAAATATCATGGGTTTCGCTCGTTAAAAATGAAAAAATAGTGAAATTATTCAAAGTTTCGTCGGAAATGCGGAAAATCAAAATATTATATATATACTCTTCCTTCTCCACCTCTTTTAATAAGGACTCTATGAGAACACTTAGGTATATAACTGCAATTTCATGAAACAACGTTTTCATATTAAAAAATATGTTGTTATATTTATAAATATATACGAGTATATAATATGGATTAAGAATATGCAATTGTAGTATAAAAAAACCCATTGCAGTGTGAAATTCCTGTTTGTATAATAAGTGGACATCATAACCAGAGATATTATAGATTATTTTTAATAATACACAAACAAAATCTAAATTTAGATTAAAATAATATATATCTATAAATCTTTTTTTTTTATTAGTCATATAGTACTTAAATTTCTTATCAGTGTACAAATGTTGTTGTTTGTACCTATAATGTTGAAAAATCTGAATAACCTGTTTCGCAACATAGTTGACAGTTTAAGTTATCATGTATTTTTATTCTTCGAATAGCCGAGAAACTGCATTTGCAAATGGCTAAGATAATTTGTAATACTTACTTATTGGTTACTTGTAAAAGTTTAAATAAAAAATTATAAAATATATTTTTAGTATTTTTCAAAACATCACAATTTACTTTACTTTTGAACACTACCGTTATTTTACAACGTTTATAATCGTCGGCTACGATCATTGTCGATTGAATATTAATTTAAAAATTAGTCTCACGTATTTAATTATTGTGTTTCTAAAACGATATATTTTTAAACAATATAATAATATGCTTATATCAAAATCGATTTACATGTTAGGATTTTTATTTTTATAAATCACTATAACATATATATAGACTGATAGACTAGGTGGATAAGCAAGTCAAAAGGTGTCCTCAGATGTTTTTTTAAAGGAGAGGAGTTCAATCAATTTTTCATTATACATATTTATACTTTATTATATGATGACTTTTTAAAGAAATTTATATTTATATTTATAAGCTAATACAAGACAAGTAAAATAATTTAAAATTTATTTGGTGCTTATTTATTTTTATTTAACTTAACTTACGCCCAATAATGCATTAAATTGTAATAATAATTAAATTATAATATCTGGTATTTCGTACATTTCAATCGAAATGTAGTATCACATGCGTTCCACTTAAAAAAAGTAGTAGGGGTACACTACAATTTCTAAAAATTTACTTATTACAATATATATATATATAGCATAGGTAGATTTCCTATCTCGGTTTTATTTTTCCCATGTCAACGTCTAGTAATTACATCTAGTATAATATAATAATATGTATAATAATTTATCCCCTTTTGCGAATTTCACGCTACGGAATCCGGCTGCTGCTAGCCAAATCCACCTACGAATAAGATGTTGCGAGTGGTCTTGGCGCGCCTGTCGAACTGGATTCGACATAAGTTCATGCGCCAAGTCGTGACGTACAAGACATATTATACATACATAAATCGCAATTTAAGACACGTATAAATAAAATAAATTAGCAACAGGGTTTCCCGTTCTGGTCGGGAAACCTGTAAATGGATTATGTGCAGAATAAGCCCCTCCGCACCTTTTCATCGCCAGTACAGCTGTTTAATATCGTGACGATTCGGAGGTTTGCCTCTTTTTAATTATGATACAATCAACATGATTTGTTAAACAATTTTACACGATTTCTACTCGATGTTTCATGTATCCACTTTTATACTCCATCATATATATAATATATACAATATACATACTTGCTAAATTATTATGCTAATATCAAATTGAATTCATATTTTCACGTTTCGAGTTATTTAGGTACTAAATAATTTTACACCATGATAATTTATATTACCTATACTAACCAACCGGTTCAAAAAAATTGTTAAAATTTCTAAACGCGAATCAAATAGCACCAGGCAATTTTAAATTACAGTAGAACTCCGATTATCCGGGCTAATCAATGTCAAGGGTAGTCCGGATAAACAAATATCCAGATGATTGATATATGAGTCATATGACATATCAAAAATTATATAATTGTATGAATATATTGTATGTATTGTATATATATTGTATTTATTATTAATATGTATGTAATATAATTTGAAATTTTTAACAAAAAATAAATAATTTTAATATAATATTTAACTGAAAAGAATAAGCTATAAATACAATAACATATTTTAAAAGAAAGTAAATAATTGATCACTATAATTTTAATACCAGCGTCCAGCACAAAAACAAATTAAACGCTATCACTTTGTATTTTTTTAAATAAAACCAACCATTTTTTGCTGAAAATTGCCTATATTTAAGCACTGTTCCAAGTACAATACTGTACACGAACTTAGGTGGAAAGCAACTGGAAATAAACTTCAAGTGAAATGTCCTTGACAAGTTATGAATTTATTGAAGAAATTTAATACTACACCGCATTAATCATCTTTTTCTCAAAAAAGTAATTTCTCCCCAAACAAAAGTTAATTACTGGATTTTGAAACGAAATTGATGTTTCTATACCCTATATTGGGTAATTTCTTTTTCGAAAAACATTCATTATTTCAAAATTCAATAAAGTTTTTAAAAATATTTTTTTACATAAATTTTAATCGTTACATAACAACACTTATCTGAAAAAATTATAGATTTTATCATTTCCAATATGTAAACATTTATATGCACCGTCTCTCAGAATATGTATGGCTGTAGTAATTTTTTGTAAACGGATGTAAACACTTTATTTGAACAAACGCGATTTACTAACTGTTAATCCAAGAAGCTATTTAACAAGTATCAATAAATAATAAATAATAATCAATAAATAAATTAAATAATACATATTTATTAAACATATATGTAACATGTTATATAATCACACTGAAAATTGATTTTCCATAAACCTGTATATTGTAGAGTTTAAAGAGCACGCCTTATTGATCTTCAACGGTTTATCATTGGAAATGAATTGGCCAACTAGCACGTGGCATAAAACGTCAGTATCCTGGAACGGTAACGTGGTTAAAGCGTTCGGCGCAGCCGGCAATTTCGCTATCGGCCAGATACCTTCACTCGATAGTACAGCGTTTAAATTGCCCTACAAGGTATGTAACATTATATAATCTAACTATGTAAACCTTAATTAAATATTTTGGAAACAGAACCAATAGGCAGTGGCGTAGCCAGGATTTTTTTAGGGGGGGGGTTTTTTCTAGTAATAAAATAAAATAAATCTACAACCGTATTGAAATAATAAAATAATTGAATTATAATGATTATTATCACCAGTGCAGTCGATAACGTGAATACAGCATAACAGAATACATTTCACCACGAATAAATGATTGTATTTTTATATTATAAAAATTATATTTTTGATAAAAATACGGCCGAAGGGGGGGTTAAACCCCCAAACCCCCCCCCTGGCTACGCCACTGCCAATAGGTATTTTTTACTTTTCAGTAATTTATTTAATTATTCCGGTTCCAATAATGTAGTTTTTTAGCATTTATTGTTTTTCAGTTTTGTCTATCTAACATACGATAATATGAATGTCCTTATAACTTCAAGTTTGATCATATAAATTTATTCACTCCAATAATAGTTAAACTAACAAAACAAAATTAATTCTCTTGAAATAATGATATTTTGACGATACAAAATACGACGAGGTATTTTAGTTTTTTGGTATAGACCTGAGAATATGAATAAAAAATGACAGACTATATAATATATCTACGCTGACTACGAACGAATAAATTTACGAAATTACGAATTAAATCTTATGAACGAATTTAATTCATCAGAGCTGCAGTATGTAATTTATTAATATAAACCCATGTGTAGTGTAGACTGACAATAATATGCACTCATTGCACACACTGAGATAACACAAGGACTTCCAGGTATTGAGTATCAAACTACATATTATTTTGTTCCTTGCATTTTACCTACTTATTTTCTATGGGTGCCTTTACTCTATAGTCCAGGGGTCACCAATTAATATTTTTGAAGGGCCACATAAGGAATCTAAAAAATTTTCGCGGGCCATCAAGATCCTAAGTACATATTTACATTATATAAAAACTAATAATATTAAACAAAAATAATAATTTACAATTATAACACATATAATTTTGTCGTAATATGTGTTATTTATTTTTTGTCTGCGGGCCGGATAAAATGTGTTGGCGGGCCGTATGCGGCCCACGGGCCGCCATTTGGTGACCCATGCTATAGTCTATACTACAGTATAAAGTGCATAATATTATTACTACAATTATTATATACTGGACTTCACGTAGTAATAATAATCGTTTTCGCGCGTTTTAGAACACTGATTACGCCTTATTAGTGCTTTTGCCGAAAAACAAAGACGTATCGCTGAACGAAGTACTGAAAAAACTTAAGCCAGAAAACAGTATCGAACAACTAACGAAAGCGATGACAATGAAACCCGGTTTCATAACTATGCCGTGTTTCCAGAGCAGCAACATTACGCACCTGAAAACGGTTTTGCAACAGGTACCTATGAATTAGCTGTCATCACGATAGCAATATTTGTATAGTTGTAAATGTTGTAATTAATAATAATACCAAATTTTGATGTCCGATAATACGTTATTTTGGTACATAAAATGTTGAACAAAGATATCCACAGCTCTAAATTATTACAGAAAATCGGTTTAAAAGTTTATACTCATCTCTTTCAATTTTAAGTATAATCACTATAATCCCCCTTTTTGATTTGATAAAATTATATTAGCTAATCGATAATCCGGTGTTCCACCTACTCACAATATAGATACTATTATATTAAAAACTTCAATATATTTTTTTATGTTTATTCTATACATAATAGAATCGTTTAGGTATTAATAATTACATTTGAATCATCAAGAAGAATTTATTTTTTATTTTTTTAACCGTCAACTGTACCTAATACTATGAATTTCGGGCTATTTTATTATTTGTATATTTATTTAATAAATAATTATTTCTGTTATTTATAATTTATAATATTATACTTATAATCACTTTTTTTTCATCTTTTCGTCTTTTACCTACAGGGAACCCAAACGAATACTGTATTCACCGAATCAGCGGATCTATCAAAATTGTCGTCGGACAAGCTGTATTTGGACGACGTGGTCCAGCAGGCCGGCATCCGCGTATGCGTCGAAGGCTCCTCTTCCTACTCGCTGACCAGTATGTCTTACCAAGATAAAAATGCGGACCCGAACCGTTTGCACCGGAACGACCGCCGTCGTGTTATCGTTAACGGTTTACCAAACGTTTCAGGTTCCGCGTTTACGTCGCAGAGAGTCATCAAGGAGTCAGTGGTCGTGGACCGGCCGTTCGCGTACGCGCTTTACAACGTGGCCAACGGGATCGTGTACGCAGCCGGCAAATTGGAGCGGCCCATCTGGGAGGAAACCGACGACGGCGGCGATGGTTCCGACATCGAGACGATCCCCATTTAGACGAGACCAAAGCGAATATGTATAATATTATAATAACTGGAGTTCGGATAGTTTTAACTCTAAAAAATCACTATAAATTCCTAAAACAAAATTAACTACGAGTATAATGCGTATCACTATACATTTTTTAGAATACATCAACAATAAATTGTCGCGAATTAAATTAAATTCGCCAAATTCCTTAAATAGATCCATTTTTTAAATTTTTTCCAACAAATTAAATAAAACAATAATTTTGAATTTTATAAAAAAAAACGTTGAGGTGACACGGCGGAATGATCAAAACGTACAAGCGAATACTATGTCTTATAAAACGTTGTGTTACCGATTACGACACGTAATTTCTCATCCGTATCATTATATTATCCATAATTAAAACATTATAATATGGAATTAATTTGATTGAATCCCGCAGACAAATGCAACGTAAAAATAAAAAGGTATTCTTAACCTTTTAATAAATAATATCAAACATGTAGAATAAAACACATTTTATAAAACAAAATATATTAATAACGACAAATAAGCAAAATAAAATGTCGGATATGAATCCCGTGAGTAGATACGCATAATATCATTGTATATTAATACGGAAAAAATGAATAACAAATCCATTTTCAAATAAGATCAATGAAAAAATAAAACAAATACCTATTCAACGTCATCCGAACTTAGTAGTTATAATAAAATGAAAATCATATAGCCACTGCTTATAACATAGTTGGTGGATATAATAATCATAATAAGTTATTAATAATAGCGATCGACGAGGATCTACAGTGATTTAACGATGACTATTTTAATAAAATAGCTTTATTATGATGGTCGGACATTTTAAATAATATTATATTATAATACTTATTTATAGCATTTTGACGTCGATGTGACGCCGTATATAATACTAATATTAATATTTATTATTAAATTATTGAACATGTTTTATTTATTTCCCTAAATATAATAAATTACATTATATTATTTAAATATAAATTATATTTTTAAAAAATTGAATTTGTTATTATTTTATCCCTGCATCTAGCGCTATATATACCTTACAAAACCACTAAAGAAAAACTTATTTGGCCGTTTTTCTGTAATAATTTATTCAGAAATATGTTTAGGAACAAAATATTCAGGTTAACTGTACAATAACTCTATAATGCTAACTAAAGCGCTGTCTTAAATTAAACTATGACACATTGTTATCTATATACATATATATATGTGTATGTGTGTGTATTATTTATTAATTTATGATGATTTACAAATTATCTTAGCCATTTGCAAATGCAGTTTCTCGGCTATTCGAAGAATAAAAATATATGATAACTTAAACTGTCAACTATGTTACGAAACAGGTTATTCAGATTTTTCAACATTATAGGTACAAACAACAACATTTGTACACTGATAAGAAATTTAAGTACTATATTTTTATGAAATGAATCACATAAACAAAAAAAGTTTTCAATATATTTTACGAACTTATAATAATTTACCTTTAACAGAACATTTTTTATGAATTCCTAACTAGGTACCTACAATACATTATATGTAATTTTCGAGATTTTTATAAATTTTGTCAAAACTCTAATATATAATGCTTATTGCTTATAATAAAATATTTTAATTATAAATTTTCAATATTTTTTAATTTAGAAATGAACAAACTTATTAATAGAAGCTCTTAAAACCTCGTACTAAATGTCTAAATGTTCAAGCATTTTAAGATATTACTTACCTATCTAAACCTTGAACTTAATCAGATCATTGGCATGGCAATGATAAAATTGTTTATTAATCAATTGACAATTTTGTGCTGCGTTCGTGATATTTTAATAAAAACAAAATATATTTTCAAATTCTACATACGATCTAGTGCGATGTCCAACTTATTAATAATTTATTTTTTTATGTAATTGTGGTGATCTATATTTTATTATATTATTCATAGAATACTATGAATTATTTTAATTAATGATTTATGACTTTAATAGCTACATCAAAAAAACGTATGAAAAGACATGAAATATTCTTAGTTACATAAGCAGTGGCAGCCCCAGATATTTTTTATTGGTGGAGGGGGGGGTGATAACGGGCCATATTTTTTCTGGTGGGTTATTACTCATTTATGTATGGCTACTTGATCACCCATTAATTTATTTATACCATATTTTCAGAAAAGTATGTATTGCTAAAAATGTTCTGGGTATATTATGTTATATTTCTAAATAAATAGTCAAAAATATACTTACTACATTATTATCACAAATGTACTACAGTAATACTTCAAATTTCCTACGTTTTCTTTTATTTGTATGATGTAACAATACATAACATTTATTATTAAATATATATAAGATTTCAGAAAATATGCAATTAGTATTAACTTTATTGAGTATTTTTATTTCTAAATGTGAAAAAAAAGGATTTTGAATTTGAATACAACAGTCAAACTTAAAAATAATATAGCTTAATTCTAAAAACTATTTAAAGTAATAATTAATACTATTTTATATATTATAAATAATGGTTTACAATTTCTTTATTTACTTACATATTTTTAACATTAAATTATAGGGGGGCAATGGAAGGGCAAAATCAAATTTGGAGGGGCAATTGTCCACCATTTCCCCCGTGTAGTGCCGCCCCTGGTCAAAGATATTGCTATGAAGAACGAATATGCATTTGTGATAAATACACATTTTTTTTAAATAAATTACTAGTATGAGAAATGGGCTAATAAACCGTTTCCACTTAAAATCGAAATTTTCGTATACAATAATAATATCATACAATTCAAATTTTAACAGACCCATAATAGTGGCCCACTTGACTCCTTGTGTCAAGCAGAGTTGTACCCACTTGCTTACTTTTTTTCCTGAATAATATAAGAAACATAAATATTTAATAAAATCATATTGATTAATTTTGTTTATCTATTATAATCTTTAAATGTGTTTCATACAATTTTATTTTCAGCATGTTTTTATAAAGATTCTTATTTTTGTATTACTATTTACTTACTTGAAAAATTATGAGAATTTCAATCATTTAAAAAAATTTTAAATTTTGATGATAACAGTTTGTGAAATTTTTAACTACACTCTACACGCGGCACTTGGTAGAAACTCATGTGGGTGCAAACATTTATGGTGATTCAAAAACCTATGAGGGGTGTTTTCCCACACCACCTAAAAATGTTCGTGGGGTGCAACTGCACCCTCATGCCCCTCTCCAAGATGCAGCCACTGATACGCGCTCTATTTACCTATACTATTCTTGTGAACTAGACACAAATAATGCAGTATATATTTATGTATCTAACTTATAGTTAAATTTAAATTTTGGTGATGAAAAACTTAATCAATAATCAATTTATCTATTCAAAAACTATATATTTATCCATCACAGTGAGACTTCCCATCTTATATGATCAAAAATGATCAGTAGTAGTGAACGACGCATAAATTCACGTGAAAATAGTTACATTCAAAGTTTAATTCTTGTACTAAAAAAAATCAAATTAACACGAATATTTTAATTTTTGATACTATAGTAACATCTTGACATAAAACAAATACAATTTATTTTCAAGTAATTATAGTTATTCTAATAATTGTTCACATAGCCGAAACTATTATCTGTATATACAGTTAACACGAATTATTTGAAACTTAATTAAATGTAGTTTAAAGTTTAATACTATGAGCGCTAAACTAACAGATATAATGATTTCAAGATATACAGTAGTGATGTTCCAAGTAACTTCAAGACTACTAATTCTGCTGCAGTCAATTACCAGTCGACCAATCCCTATAAATAGTAAAGCTTTAAAACTCGTCATATTAATTTTGATAATAATAATAATTTAAACTTAATTTTTTTTTTTTTTTTTTTACTAAGTTTGGGTCACCACATCAAAAGTATTATACCTACAATGTTTACAACGTTTATGAACGTTACAATATACATGCATCGGTTATAGTTACAGGCAAAGAATATCTGCAGCCGGCAAAAAACAATGTAGACGGATTTTACAGTGCTCCGCCGTGCGGAGAAGGACGATTCCGAGACCCACTTGAGATCTTGGGTTCGTTATATATATATTAACTAATTTTACTTAAATTTCTAAAAAAAAACAGCGCGAGTTACATTTATAATACAAATTTAATAATGCATAAAACTGAAATATTATAGATAATGGCCATAAGAATCGAACTTTAGTAAAAATTATAAGGCAATTTAGATTAAAATTAATCTGTTTAAAATTCTGAAATCATACCTATGAGTATTTAGTAAATTAAAATACTTAATATTATTTATTTATTTATTTATTAATTAATACACGGAATAAAAAAATTCCTTATTTAGTACAGTACATAAAAATAATTCAGTAAAATAAGATAGCTAACATATACAAGGGGTGATGGCCTAAAAAATACAGCTGAATTACAGGCACAGCAAATTTAAACTAAAATAATTAGGATACAAGTAAAATTACATACAATAAAATATACAAAAATACACAATATTAGGGTAAACTGAGAAAGGAGGGGTCCTCGTTTGCCAACCGCATCATGCGGTCAATTGGTTTGTTTTTACCGTAATTAGTACAGTGGAGAGGTACAACAAAAGGAACTCGAGACCTTGTGGCCCGATGAGGAACTTTAAAGTTTACTGGGACGAGCAGTGAAGGGGCGTTTAAGGAACCATCGATTAATTTTTTTAAAAAGGCCAGATTAGCTTTTACGCGCCTATCTGCTAAAGATGTAAGGCCAAGTGCGCGCAATACTGGAGTATAGTCATGAGGAGGATGGACAATTTTTAGCATGTAGGCTGCAGACGACAGAAAGCGCCTTTGTACTCGCTCTAAGTGGCAAGAATCAATTACCACAAATGGATCCCAGAGAACAGACGCATACTCTAGCATGCTTCGGACTAAAGAGCAGTAGACAGTCTTGAGAGATCCAGACAGCTTGAACTCATTCATGGTGCGCATTACGAAGCCAAGCGATTTGAGGGCTCGGCAGCAGATGGAGTCAATGTGAGGGCGGAAGTTCAGATCGGCAGTGAAAAGAACGCCCAAGTCACTATTGCTTGCAACTCTATCAACCACTGAACCATTGATAGTGTAAGAATAATCGAATACCAACTGGCGCCTGGTGAAGGACATAGCTTTGCATTTATTAGCATTAAATTGGAGGCCAAGAGTGCTAAACCATAAGCTAATGGAATCTAACTCGTTCTGAAGGGCGAGACAGTCAGCTTCAGATTCGATTTTCCGGAAAAGTTTCAGGTCGTCAGCGAACATAAGGAATCTACACTTAGGAACAGCCTTCGTAATTCCATTTATAAATAGCGAAAAAAGCAGGGGAGACAAGTGACCACCTTGGGGAACACCAGATGGAACAGGGACGACAGCAGATATTGATCCAAGCACTTTAACCCACTGGACACGATCGGACAGGTATGATTTAAACCAGGACAAAATAGGTTCGCCAAAACCGGACTTATAGAGGATTTCAACGAGGATAGCGTGGTCGACACGGTCAAATGCTTTCACAAAATCAGTGTAAACCACGTCTACCTGGGAGCGATTTTCAAATGCCTCAAGGACAAAATTATTAAACACAATTAGGTTAGAAGTGGAAGAACGTCCGGGTCGGAAACCATATTGTTCGTCGACTAGTACAGAGTCAACCGAGGGCTGAATGGATTGCAGTACTAAGTGTTCGAAAAGCTTGGCAATATGACTTAAAATCGAGATGGGTCGGTAATTCGTGACGCTAGATTTGTCACCAGATTTGAACACAGGAGTGACTGAGCTGATTTTAAGCATTGATGGAAAAATTCCATCATCCATTGAACGCCTGAAGAGTAACCATAAAGGAAAACAGAGGACAGATCTGATGTTATACAAAAAGGTCCCAGATAGACCATCAGGGCCAACGGAGTGTATATTTTTTAGTGCAGCTAACCCGTTCTCGACATCATCAACACTAAAGATGCAGTCAGAAGATAAAGTATGCTGCGCAAATGGAATGACAGGTAGGCTACTTGCTGGGGAAGGCACATAGACTGAGTTAAAGTAGGATGAGAAAAGACTGGAGATGGACTCAGGACCAGTGGCACTTAGATCATTGAGGTGAACAGTGTTGGGAATACCATTACTAGATCTACGCTTACGTACAAAGTCCCAGAATAAACGAGGATTAACTTTAAGCTTTTAAGAAATTATTATTATATAAGAAATATAAATAATATACCTGACTAGTAAACAGATTAATATAATGTTCCTACATTGTTACATTCATTTAGAAACAAATTTATAAAATTATCTAGTAATTTTGTTTAAATTTTATTAACTTTTCATAACATATTATTATAAAAAAATAAAATAGATACGCTAAATTTTAAAATGATAAACAAGGTCACAAAATTCAAACCAAATGTCTAGATCACTCACGTAACCTCGTCTCACTTGTCAACCGTTAAACATATTTGATAGTTGGTGTATGGTAATGAATTATAAAATTATATCATTTTCTGACAATGACGTCTTACAAGCTATAAAGTGGTGGTGACAGGTAACGTACCGACGGTGAACCCCTAAATATATAAATTAATTTTGTTCCGATTGATTTTATTTCGATATAGAATATAGATAGCTGTGATATCGTTTTATAATTAATAATAAAAATATTTATTTAAAAATGTAATTATGGCATAGTAATAACTAATAACAATAACAACAACTATAGGGGTGTATTTAAGAGAGGAGCACATGAGGCCCGTGCCTCCCCCATTCGCCGTATTTTATACTTATTTTTATTACATGATAAATTGTACAACTCTACGCCCCATGTACGTAAATTTGAACTTTTTGTTTGTGAGCCCTACCCCTTTAAGACATTTCTAAATACACCCCTAAACAACTATAAGCCTTAAGGGTAAAAACAAAATGTAGATCTTTGACCGAGTAGTGTTCAATTTATAACTAAAATTTTGAATGATTGACCAAAATGGTTTATATAATATATATAACCACAAAGTTTGACCGCATACTTCTTAGTTCTTTCCTTCTTCGGGAATAGATGTATCTGACTCTCGATCCCTTTAAATTTGAAAGTGATGGTGAAAACTGAGAACATATAGATTTGGAAAATATTATTCCTTATACCAGATTACCCGAGGTACGACCTAAAATGCTACGCGCATGGTCATGATTTTGAGTTATACAATATAATAATATTATTATTAATCTTACCATTCGATTTTCAAACACAATCAACCCATCGTTATAGGTGTCAAATTTTCGGAATCGAAAATCAAGCATTTATGTAAGGCTAACATGTACATGTACGCCGATTCGATTTCGGACGTATATTTTCCGCCAGACGCCGTCAAGCTTTGCGCGTCCGTATGTAAATGTTATCAAGAGTCGATGTACATCGGACCATCAGTAAACGTGACGTTAATAAACTCCAATTGCGACTACACCGGTGATACAATTATCGTAGAACATTCGGCGAACGAAACTCACGCGGCCAGGTGTCCGAATCTGAGCACCACGTGTGTATGCTCGTACAACATCCGGTGCAATCACAACACGAGACTAATGAAATACACGTTGACGGCGAACGAACGAGGGTATCTCAAAGTAATGGTAGCAGGCTGTGGAGCATCCGCATGTGTCACTTGAATCTTTCTCTGTTTCTCCCTTCACTTCACGCCAAAAGTTACGCGTCTCTGGATATCGCGCATTGTTATGTTTTCAGTTTTTCACAAATCACGGATTGGTGGTCGACAAGACGACAAAACTCGTGTGCATAGCGACAGAACTTACAAACTATTGTTCTGTTACACGCATTATTAATATTATTACTTTTCTTACCTATATTGTTATAGTTAAAATGCTATAAAATATATATATATCATGTATATATATAATAGCATATACATTTTCTTGAGATGAAAAGAGAAATATCATTATAAATTACAAAAAATATATAATTATAATTTTTAATTTTTTTATATCTAAAAATGTTGATGAAAACTACACTATGATATACATATACAGAGTGTCCCACGGAGATCTGTCAAATGAAATAATAAAATAACTTTTGTTCTAATCAATATTTTTATAAAATTTCTTTTAAATTTAAGTCATAGGCACTTGCGCTACATTTTTAGTATGCATTTTTTATTTTTAATAGAGAAAATATAAAACTTAAAAATTTATAAAATAGTTTCAAAAATATTCAAAATAGCCAATTTGTAGATCTGATTTAAAAAAAAAAATTTAGATAGTAAAAACATTTATTGAAGTCCAGTGGCTGATTTTTTACAATTTATATTCTCGTTAGGTAAATTACGATCTAGTTTATGTTAGAAACATTATAGTTTCAAAAATATTTTATATAAACATTTTTAAATAGGTGCATGTTAAAATCTTACTATTTTTTAATTGTTTTACATAAACTAGATCGTAATTTACTTACGATAACCCATTTACAATCGTATAATATTCTACGAAATTAACATGACATTTTGGTAAAACAGCCAAACAGGGTGAACATCGGAGAATAAGTTTAAACATAATATCTAAATATGATTCAATAAAATACAGAACCCAATAAAACTTAATTTTACTATAAATAACAATAAACTTGCAATTTTATATTATTTGTTAAGAACCTTGCATTATAATCATAAATTATTAAACATTTATATTCTAAATTCTAATACTTTTAAATAACTGTATACGACTCAAAATATATATTTAGATTTATTTTATAGTATAGCTTCATACTCTGGAGAAAATATAGGTTCTAACATTGACATTAAATCAATCAATATACTAAAGAATCGTAATCCTGAAAAAGTGGCTTTTAAAAATTACATTCTCATTGACCATTATTTGAACTACACAATAACAAAGGAACCTTTTCAATACGACTGGATTTGCCTATACTGCCATTACACATTACACGTAAATTGGCGGATACGTAATTAATTGTTCATTATCCCATTAATGTAGATAACAATTAATAAGTGATAATACTCACTAATTTATTAGAAAATAGAACACATCTAAAATAACATCCCACATAAATGATTAAATACCATATAATATTATATTGGGATGAATATGCTGTATGATGCACATGATGCACAGGGCGGCTGAACAACATTTATGCTCTCCAGACCATTTTTAATCGAAAGGGCGTTTAATGAAAATTCGAAATTTGTAGTTTTCGGAGGGGGCATTCGGTGGACTTGGGCTCCAGAAAAATCACATGATACAACACATATACGATAGATACGATTTTAACTTGTAAAAAGGAATGTCCATCTTAAAAGTCACACATGGAGGTTATAGCTTATACTATAAAATTGAAGTTGTTCCATATTTTAAAGAATTATTAATCCAGTATTTTTAAAAATTAAATTAAAATTCTATATTATTTGATTCTTTAAACTTACTATTTAGGTACTTACTACTTACTGCTCGTTACTGGCAATTTGTGTGTTTTCAAGATTTTAAATGTTTATTTTATGTTATCACGTGTTGTCATTATTGTTATCATTATTTTTTACCTTGTAACTATAATATACTCGTACCATGTTTGTAGTCAGTATTAATTTGATAACTTGTATACTATCATCACACCTTTTTTAGATAATGGCACAATTGACAAATTGTGTAAAATGAAACTTTCTGCATCTAAATTCTAATCTTATTTATTAGTCAGTATTCTAAATACTGTACATGTTATTAAAATGTAAATTAATCTTTTATAAAATGTTCCTAAAAAATTAACATGGTTTTTTTTAATTGTCACTATGTGGTATTTATAATTGTGATTTAAGTATACCTTCTCTGTTTAAATAGAAGGGTTTGTGTCTACCATACTTTTTGACTTTTTTTTTGTGTAATTTTATTTATTAATCGTTAATTCTGTTGATGCCTGTTAATTAAGTATATTATGTAACGTACACAATTAAATAAATACAATGCTTATAATATGAGTTGGTTTAAACGAAATAAAGGAATTGAAAAAACTGACGATCTTGATTTGTCTGCATGCTTTGATAGTTTTAATAAACATTGGCAACAAACCTTTGAAATAATTGATCGATTTCAAGTGAGTATTAAATATTCTTTTATTTTATTTTTTATTAATTTGTTTTTTTTTTCAAACATTAAGCTATTTAGTTATAATACAAAAGATATATTATAAATGTATATTGATTACCTATAATAGCCATTTTAGTAAAATGGAATTTACCATTTTTAAAAACATTATTAAGAATACCCCTATATAAATTAAAAGAAAAAGACGACATATAATCAATGTACATTTTTTTTTTTGGTATGCCAAATCAACTCATGAATTCATATTAGCCTAGTTGATAGAGTATTTATATTTTTTATGAATTTAATGATTGTAAGAACTTAACATTAACATTAAACAATGTATTTAATTAAAAATAATGATTACAAATAATTATTTAGCTATACAAGCATTCATAGATGTATATTAATGTTGAATAATAAATATAATTTATAGTTTATAAAATGATACATTAAAAATTATTTTTTAGACTGCAAAAGGTGTTATAAAGTATGATGATATTGTAGCTGTTATAAATCATTTAAATCAATTAATAAAGCTATTGTTACTGGATATACAATCAGCCAAATCTACCAATCAGTCAAGATGTCTTGAATACTTTTTGAAAAACCAATTACTTGGAAAATTATATTCATGGAGCTTAAAAACAGACAAGTAACTGTATTTTGTTGATCTATATTATTAGATGTATAGTTTTTGCTTTTAATTGTATCAATCACTAACATGTTGTTTATACATTATATTAGTAATTTTTTGAAAGTTAAGAAGATGATACACCTGCATTTGTTCTCTCCGTCTTACACACGTATAATATAACAAAAATTATTTTACACGGGATAGAACCACTCAGGCTGTAGTGGTAATTAAGACCATATTATATACAACATAATTGAGAACATTATCAGTGAAATATTGCTTTTAATTTTTAGTTATCATTTCTACAAAAAAATTTCTTATTATTTCAAAATACATTATTTTTAAATTTGAATAACATACTGGTAGTTGAGATATCAAAAAAAAATAAAAACATAATTTTTTAGCCAAAGTTCTCCTTTTTATGTGGTAAAAATTTAGTTTCTTAGTAACTAAGAAACAAAATTAATCATAACATTCATAACTGTTATGACCGTAGCCTTCTCTGTTATTTCCTGTGCAAAACAGTTTATGCTATGTTCCTTATTTACAAGACAGCACATGTGGGTATAGTGTTTTCTTAATAAAAATATTTAAAACCAAAAAATGTATTTCTTACTCCAATTCTGGATCAATGAAAGACAAGATATTTTTAACTTAAATATTTTGTTTTTTAGTTGTTACTACAAATTGTTTATCTTTTATAAATATTTTTGCTTTTTAAATTACTTAATGTACCATCAGGGCCGTAATTACGCCTAGGCCCGTGAGGCCCGGACCTAGGGTGGCTAATTTTGTAAGAAATAAAAAAAAATCATATAAATGCATGAAATATTTATATGATTTTTTTTTAGATATCTGTGTGTAAATATACGGGCGCATGACACTGAAAATGTCATTAATACGAAATCAATTTTCTCGTAATGTGAGCTATAAAGATAAAATACCTACCTACCTAGGTACCTACATAATAATATAAGTTGTTCCTAAAAGTAATTACGATAAAAATATAATATTTATAGAAATTGGTTAGAAATATTGTGTATCCACAATTTATGTATTCGAAATATTAATTATGATGATATAATCGACGATTTCGCGTCTAAAAAAGTTCCCCGTAAAATGTTATAGATAAGTAGATAACATAGGTTATGATTAGGTATAAGTTTAACTATTAAGTATTACTAGGTAATACTATCATAGGTAAGATTAAAGATTATTAAGATTATTTTAAGATTAAGATTAAAAATTTATACTGATAATGCCTAATTAGGATTTATAATTATTATTTGTTTTGTTTATAATCACTATTGACCTAATTTCATTAAAATGAAATAAATTTATTAGAAATAATTACAAAATTTTTTTTCTTGAGGTAGGGGCGGTATATTTCAAAGGGCCTAGGGCGGCACTTGTTCTAAATCCGACCCTGTGTAACATAAAATAAATTAACTGTATTTTTTTTGTTTTTAAATATAAATTATATTTAATTTATATTTTTTTTATATTTTTAGATTCAAAAATTATTTAAAATTAGAACAACTAAAAGTTTATGGAGTTCTTCTTTCGGAACTTCGAGGACACCAATTGCTTTCTGATGATTCTATATTAAATCCTTTAATATTAATATTAAACTCATATGATGGTGATTGCTTATCTGTAGAAATTGAAAAACACTTAGTTACAGTTTTAAGACAATTTTGTGTGGTTCTTTCTCATCAACCAAATATATTGTGCAACATCTTAAAAGAAAACGCTAAAAATTCAAAGTAAACATTCTTTGTTGTACTTTTTTTTTAAATTAATTTAAATTTTGTGATATAATTTTAGATGTGTTATATTGTCATTATTGATGGCATTCATACACCGCGATGGATCAATTGGCGAAGAAGCTCGTGATGCTTTATTGATATTTGTGTCATTATCTCGTCAAAATGATACATTAGCTAATATCATAACATCTAAATCAAATGTTAGTCCTGTATTGGCAACTGGTTTAAGTGGTCTATATTCAGTGTTGCCTCGAAAATTAGATTTTGAAAATGATTGCTATAGACTCAGCCCAGAAAATATTGAAGATGTACCAGAACTAAATAATTTTTTAGCTTCAGTAGAACTATGTAATGCTGTTGCTAAAATTTGTCACAAAACTGTTTATGATCAACTTTTGGATTACTTATATCATGGATTTCTTCTACCCGTTGTTGGGCCAGCACTAATGCAGGTACACTTAAAATTAAACTTTTGATATTCAATTATGTTAGTTTAAAATATAGAGTTTTATATTATTGTAAAATAAGATAATTTAAAATATTTAAATATTCTGAATCTTATTATGCGGTTCTGATATTGTATAGTATTATATTAGCTTTTCATAGACAAATCATAAATGTTGGAATATAACAGATATAAGTTATAGTTTTTTAATTTTAACTTTGTGGAACGAAAAATAATTGTTTATAGGAATACCAATATAACTTTTATAGTTCATTTTTTAAAAAGTTTTTCTAAAATAGTATTGTATTTACCTATATATATATTTTACTAATTTAAATTGATAACTATTAACTTGTATGGTAATTTTTAATAGTAACATAGATAACAATGATAGTTTAAGTTGTTGATGTTAATCATTATTTTAATTAGAAGAACAATAAATTCAAAAAATTACTCATTAAAAATAATATTAATTTTGACACCTTAATAATTCATAATTGTAATATCAAACATATTATACTTTATTATCAATGATCATAATGTATATAATTTTTTTTTCTGCTTCTTAAGGGTAGAAACTAGTAATTAAATGTACATTGTAGTTATGAATATTATTTATTATTGATAATATTCTGAAATAACAAATATAAGATATTAAAAATATTACATGTATGACATAACTAAATTAATAATTAAAATATAAAAATCTGTAGTCAATAAAAAATTAATTCAAATTTGAATGAATAATTAGTATATTATACTAACATTTCTCATTGTAATTCATAACTTACATTCACATTAACATATCACTCCTTTCCCCCCCCTTTTTTTTTGCTTAATAATATAAATAAAAATTAACGCACTTTACTTTTATAGCAATCATTAATCATTTTATAATAAGCTTTAAAGACTTAAAACACTTGTTCAAATTATGTTTTATTCTGTTTAGGACTTTGAAAATAACTGCGGTATCAATACACATTTATCGCGGGTAAAATTTATTTGATGTGGTTATGGCTCTTTGCATGTACAAAATTGAAAATTTGGCTATTAACTTATTTATTTATTTTTTATTTATCACCTTTAATAGCTTTAACAACTAAGATTATTAGTTTACTTTAAAATTAAGTATAAGTTATAACTAGGGCCCGGATTTATATGCATTTGCATGTTTTTTCTGAATAGTCCAAAAAATAGCTAGGTAAGCTACAAGTTTGATTTGTAATCAATAGGTTCGAAATATAAAATTTTATTTTGCATATTTTTGCATATTTTGTCCTTTTTTGACATGTACTGCATATTTCTGTATTTTACGATTTTTATTTTTTTTGCAGATATACGGTTTTTAAATTCATAATATGTAATATTTTAGTTATTTTTATTAAAATAACGTATTTATAGTAATATTTATAATCCATGTAATTTGACAAAGTCGTTTTCTTATCTTATCTGAGACATATCGAGACAAGTAGTAATCTGTTATTGAGTAGGTTTTAGTGAATCATACATTAGTCGTGTTTGTAAATATAGTATAATTTATTTGAACATAATATAAAAATAATGAAAATAAAAAAAAAAATTTTTAATCGACTTTTGCATATTTTTTATTTAATAGGGTATATTTCTATAAAATAACAGCATAAAATGCATATTTTATAGTGCATATTTCTTAGGTTTTTAGAGCATATAAATCCGGGCCCTAGTTATAACTAAAATTTAAATCAAATACAGTATTTTAAATATTTGACTTTATTTTATACTAAGAAAAAATGTATGAATTACTTGTTTTCTTTGTTGAGTGCATGTTGAAGCAAGGCAAGGTTATTGCTGATTTTACATGCTTCGGTATATTTTAAGTTTTTGGATATTAAATTATTATTTTGCATGATAATGTTTAATTATTTGTAGGTTAAACATTTATAATGTTTTATTTATAATCTATTAAGAGGACATCTTAGCGGTATATTGTGTTGGCTCCATTCTACAAATATGTAATAAAGCTATAAAGCAAATTTACATTTTGAAGTTCTCATTTAGATATTTTAATTTTGTATCAAGTTAAAAACATCTAAAATATTAGAATTTAAAAATATTCATAACTTGCTTCAAAATTAACATATTGAAAAAAATTATTTCTATAAATCACAAAAAATTTTATTATTTTTAAGTTTGATAATAGGACATAGGATATTCTAATATTAAAACTAACAAAATTAAATGATAATTTCTAAACCTATGCACTTATATTTACTATTTACTTTCTTATGAAACAAGACTATAATTATTTAATATAACCATATAATTTTCAAGCTTTTGTGTTTTTGATATATTAATCGTGTTTAATAATATAAATAATGATAGAACTCCATTAATGGATTAACTGCCAGACCAAACAGCAAACATTGCTCTAGGACCTTATCACTTTGGAATAGTAAGGTCCTAATATTATAAACATCAAAGTATCATTAATGTCATAAATAGTGTATTAGAACAGAACTATAATATTATATTAATTATTTGGGCCGTTTATAATAAAATAATAAATATTTAAAGAAATTTATAATTTAATTTAAATTGAATAACATCCATTATTGTGATCTTGAAGGCTTTTTTTTATTTCAGCTTTTCTTATCTAAACATATATTTATAGAACATTTATATTATATTATTTTGTATTCTCTTAAATTATCTTCTGAATTTCCTTCTAATAAATTTTTATAATAATTTTGGTTTGTGTTTATACCTGTTTCATTTATACTAAAGAAAAAAATACAATTATTAATTATTATAATTTTGTTATTTTATTTGTTTACCAATGATGAAGGACTCCTATGCATGTGTTATTTAATGCTTAAAAATAGAACTATCTTATTGAAGCAATAAAATGTTAAACAATTTTATAGTTTATTGTTGTAAAATCTAATAATATTTATTTTTTCCACTTTTATTTGTTGTATGTCATTTGATAATATCAGACTATACAAAATGTGTGTACATGTAATGTCTTATAAATATAAAAAATTACCAAATTTTGATTTATAAACTTTATAATCATTTTTATTATACTATTTTCAGGTGGCAGAAGAAGAAGTAGCTACAGCAACAGTATACTTAGATTTACTGCTTCGTAGTGTCACTCATCCAGGACTTCTACAGACATTTGTAAAATTTGTGCTGTGTGAAAGATTTGAAAAAATAAAAATTATCGAATTGCTCATCAATCGAATTAATAACAAATCTTTTAAGGTACTCCATTAACATATTAAACACTATTATAGAGCTAATATTTTTATTAAATATATATATTTTTTTTATTATTGACCAAGTAATAAAATTTATACTAATAATTTTTTCTGCTTGTTTTTTTAATTCATTAATTTTTGGATAAATTATATGCATTTACTCTACCAAAATATATTATTCTTTACGATAAAAAATTTGTTAAAAATGTCTTAGGTTTGTATTGCTACACTTGCTTTGATGGAAACAATTTTAGACTTGAATTGTGAGGATGTTATGTTGGAACTAGTATTCAAGTATTTAGTGCCTTGCACACACATAATGCTTAGCCAACGTTCACGTATTAAACAAGTAGATTCATATTGTAAATCAGCTGACATATTTTTGTCCTTAATACCAGATGTCTTCAAGTGAGCTATACAAATTTAATTTGATTTATTATTATTAATTTGATAATAATTTTATAATATAATTTTAGATATAGGAATGTTAATTCTCAAACTTTATACTCTGAATACCGAGGTTACTTGAATTGTGCACGAATTAAGATAGCCGAATGTGCTATGGAAACTAAACACTGGACATATTTATATGATGGAGAAAATCCATCTCACACAATAGGTAATTATATTTAAATTCATTGTTTTTCTATTTGTTAATAAAAATTGTCAACACCATACACACATTGGTGTTGTAAATCCCATTTTTATCAAGTTTGATTTACTTCTTAAAAAATTGGTTTTCTGATAAATTAAGCTTGGTTGTGCTTCAATAGTGATTATAATAATTCAAAATATACTTTAATTAAAAAAACAAAAAGTGACTGCATTGATATGTTGACACTTAAATTAATTTTAATACAAATTGTATACATTATACTTCTTTACTTCTTTGACAAGCAATTCAAATTTAATAATTTAGCATTGGGTATAATTTCAAGTGAACACATTTCTTTAAGTTTTCATTTTCAAATAATAATATGTGTTAAGTTATCTCAATGTGTAATTTTTTGTTTAGTATATATACCTTGATTACTTAAAATTGATGTTAAATAAATCATAATGTACCTATTAAACAATATTCATCAAATCTATATAACACAATCGCTAATCATTTATTAATATTACAATATGGTTATTGTTATATGGTTTTTAGTTGAAACTAAAACAAATGAAGTGGAGAATGATCAAAATAGCATATTATCAGCTGACGATAGTTCTAGTGGATATGAAAGTTTCAAAGCTGTGAAAGACATTGACAAGTATGATTTGAAATTTTAAAATGTAGAAAAAGATAAATATTTTTATTTTTCAGAATGCTCGGAAATGATGAGAGTTGTAGACCTACTGATGAAATTTTATCTAACACTTCTTCACCATGTGGAAGTGATTCGCCTACATGCTTTATAAGACAGACAGCATTCAAGACAAAAGAACCATTTACGCAATACCCTTGTTTAGGTAAGATTGATTTAAATATTACACATTAAGCATACATTTTGTTTTGACATTTTTGGTTTTTAGGTCCATTTCTCGAGGCGCTATTTTCAAATCTTGAAAATTTGCCTGAACAAGATTTTCGGATAAATCTACGTCTGACTGCCGTCATGACCCGTCTGTCTATGTACAACAAACCTTTAATTCAATCTTTGTTACTAAATCATTCTATGATCTTCCAGCCGTGCATACGTTCTCTGTTTCAAGTAATTACTTTTAACCCAATACTCTGTAGATAGGATTAGTTTATTAATCAATTTATGCATTATACACAAATGTAACATTTTTACTAACTTTTTTTAGATATTGCGTTCTTTAAAACAGACTATAGAAACCAAATTAAGCAATCGTATGGAAAAGGTTATAGAAGCTGAAGCATTTTTAATCGAACGAGAAAATAAATTGTGCAACACTCATTGCAATCGCTCTGTCAGTGAAAAGATTCCTGAACCATTTTCTAGAGGTATAAAATAATTTTTATAATTGTCGTGTAGATAAGACCTAATCTTTAATCTTTATAAAAATACAATTTTGAATTGATGGGGTTTTTAGGGGAAACCAAACGGCGTAGCATATCAGTAGCATTTGGAGCAATGTTTAGAAGAAATTCTGGTAACAAGGAAGCCATATTAGAATCCACAAGTAATGGTTACAGGTATAGCTATTAATACTTCCTCTAAAACAATGACTTTGTAACCTATCAAAGTCTAATATTGATTTTTTTATTATTATTATTATTATCATTGAAAAATACTAGGTATTATAAAGAAAACGAAACTGAGTCCTTAGACTTGCCAATAAATGCAATAATTCTAGCAGAATGGTTGAAGGAATTGTCGGCCATTTGTCAAGAACACACAATTAGTTAGTTAGTGTACATAAATATAGGTACAACTTGAATTATTATTAATATTACTCATATTATTAGTACATAAATATATTTTTTTTACTGTGAACTTTTAAAAAGTTTTTACTCTTATGAAGTTGTTAAATTGTTGACTCAAATGTTTTGCTCAAACTTATCGTTTTAATTAATAGATCTGTGAATTATTTTTTACTCATTTTTATTGTTAGTTGAAACTTAAATTAGATTTTATGATATAATAATATCATATAAAATAAAGGAAAATATTCCGTCCATATTTTAAATTTGCAATTATGCGAGTATAAATAACTTATGTCACATATTTCCATCGCAACAGACTGCTGTACTTAATATTGACTTAATATTAGTGCATTCAAAGTTGATCTTCCGATTGAAATAATCTGTTATTATATAATATTTAAAGTTTCAATAAAAGTCCATGCTATAAATTCAAACTTGTATTTTTATCTGAGTTCAAATTTAATTACTATATACCTTTAAATGCACAAAATATGTTGTCTTCCACCATAGTTAAAAGTAACTCATAGATCTTATAGACATTTATTTATTAATTTTTCATAATTGTTAAACACATTTAAAACTTCATTCTTCGCTTAATTTATTTTTAACAAAAATAAAATGTTTTTAAATATTTACATTACATGTTTATCGTAATTAATGTAATTCATAGTACAAAACACAACTATAGCTCTTACAAAATAATATAATGTGATTATATTTTGTTTAAGGCTAAACCATCTTGTGTCTTTTTTTTTTTTAAGAAAAAAGTATAAAATTGTATACTGAATGAATGAATCCTATGTGTTAAGTTTTGACTTCAGAGATCTGACAATGATATATTTTTGTAAAATGATATACTTGTTAACACAACGTTAATGAAGGACATTTCTATTGTAGCTTCCTATCAGATAATAATTTGTTATTTTGTGTTTATTGTTAGTTACCCACTCTAGCTATGTTACAGTTGTTAATATTATGTTGTTTTTACATAGTTTGTCGAGTTAACATTTTTGAAATACTCAGGACTATTATATTATTATTTTCTTTGTTCTGTTCATGTAATACAATTATTAAATAATAGGTAACTTTGTTGTTATTGTAATAGTTATTATTATTATTATTATTTTATGTATAATCTTGCCATTTAGTTATTTCTGTAGTAGAAAAAAATTTAATATAATATTATGTTGTGTATTTGTGTGTAGATAATATTTAACTAATATATAATATATTTTATATCTGTTTTATTTATCTTAAATATATTATATATATGTATGTATTGTGTTATATTAAATATAAAATAATAATAATAAAATATTTATTTAATCGATATATAACATAACTATAGGAAAACATTAGCGTGCTAAAAGTGCGGATTCAGGCAACGTTTTGAATGCGTTGGGCGAGTTAAACTTTGACCCGAGATATCTGGGAATAGACGACTTGCGTTGTGACGGTGACTGGACCCGACTGTTTGGTGGTGCAGGTGACGGCGTCCGGTGACTGGATGGCGTCGAAACTCGAACGACTGGACGGCCAGGCGTTTGACAAGGATCGTGACGGGTCAAGAAGTTTTCTAATGTGTCCCATCCACCTCCAACACGGACCATCATGTGCGTACCTTTTAACAACTGTGTGAAGAAAAAAATTTATCAAACAATTCCTGTCTAGTGATGCTCAATAGTCAATTCAGTCGGTCACAAAATAATTTTGTACGTATTAGTGTTTACGGGGGTCAATTATATGACGATGACGATGTAGGGGATGTTCGGATTAAAAACCCTAATTGATTATCTGCATAATTGACCTCGTGTATTTTTTGACTACACATAGAATTTTCCCTGACAAAATATTCGTTTGAATTTTCAAAAGAAATATGCACCAAATAATTTATAAGTTAAAATGGAGTGTTCTCATTAAGAAAACAGGTTTATATCGCCACAGACACTTGTCTTCTTAAGTCGAACAAAAAATTCTCAACAATTTAATTATATGGTCTAAGTGTATTTAAATATTCCAAATCCCAAAAATCAGATTTTGAATAAATGCATTATTGAAGAAGAAAAATGGTTGAGTATGCTTCGTAATACACTGTATCTATTCAATACACTTATTTCAAAATGTATATACCTATTCCTACTATAATATGTCAATATATAATTAAATTTTAAAATTGAATTTCCTTTTCTTTTTGATCAATTTATCTTACTTGCTCAGATGTTTCTATGCATTGCCATTAAAACAAGACTACTACGGTAATATATGAATACGTATAATACTACAATCTAAAACTTTTGATAACTAAAAAAAAGGCATTGTGAACCAGACCCTCACATTCCCCACTATATACGCCTTTGTATATGTTTTACTTGTTCTAGGATCAACCACAGACTCTATAAGAAATTATATTTCTTTTCACAACAACCAAATCAATTTAAAGCAGCAAAATAATTATTACCCTGATAAACACGTTTCGACCGTGTATATTGTATCGTCCTTCTCCTATTTTTTTCAATTTCAATTTTTTCCCTTGACAACGACACTGCGCAAGAGCTTGTCGACTAGCTTGTTTCACCTATAAAATTGTTCGTTTATAGATAAGTACTTAATCATAAATAACATTTTTCGTGATTTAAAAATTATAATTTAGGTTATAGATAGTGGTGGTAACATAGGGGCGTCATTTTCTAGAACATATTCATTTGTATATCATAAAATTAGGAAACTTTTTATATTTTACATATGTGTTTTGATATTGATAAATATTAAATGCTTTTCCAGTACAAAAGTTAACATGTTAATGGTTTTGGACATTTTTAATAATAAGTATGATAATTTGTTTTATTGACATTTTTAACTTAGGGGAATATCATATTTGTTGAATACTCTAAAATTAGGAATAGGATTACGTATTAAAATGTTATTATTTTTAGATTCTGAACGGAGTGATGAATGTATTGATTTTACAATGATGTGTGTTTTTTTTTTTTTTTTTTTTTTTTTTTTTTTTTTTTTTTTTATTTTTTTTTTTATTTTTGTGTCTGACGACAACATTTGGAGCAGTAAAAATGCTTCGATTTTGGACTTCAGCCCCTCTTTGAAAAGGAAATCGGATCTAGTTGGTACTTTGGGGGGTCAAAAGTTAAAATTTTTCAATATTTTTTAAATGAGTCGGGAAAAACATAAAAAAAATGACGGAAAAACGGGATTTTTTACGCACAACCAGTTTTCGACAAAATCGAATTTTTTATTTTGCTATAACTCAAAAACTAATAGATGAAAATACTTGAAACTTTCACCAAATGTTTATATTAGCGTTCTCCATACATAGGTAAATTTTCAAAGAATTTTGACTTTTTTCGAGCTATTTATAGACAATTGAAATTTTTAATTTTTTTTAGTATTTTTTTTTTAAATAACGATAAAAATTTTTTGGCCGGCCAGAAAATTTTGAAAATTTAATACAAGGTTTCTTATAAGTTGTTCTTAAAGTGATAAAAAAAAATCCGAAATCGTTAGTCACAATTTTTTTTTATAAGTGCTTAAAGTTCGAATTTATACGAAATATGTCAAAATTGCGAAAATTTGCAAGTAATTTTGTGGTTGAAAAATCTTAAAATTTTTTTCTTTTATAACTAAGTTTTGAAAATTTGATACAAGGTTCTCCATACATTTTTCTTCAATTATCTGTAAAAAAAACTCTACCAGACTAAGACAAAAAATTTTTATGAGTGTTTGAAATTTAAATTTTTACAAAACCGCGTTAAATAACGGTTTAGCCTCAAACGATTTTTGATATTTGTTGTTATTCAAACAGTATAAGTCGTAAATACTTGAAAATTTTACCAGTTATTTAGATTGCCATTTTCTTTACGTGATTTGATTTTCAAAACATTTTGACTTTTTTTGAGCTATTTATAGACAATTGAAATTTTCAATTTTTTTTTATTTTTTTTTTATAAATGTTGATAAAAAAAATTTAGCTGGGACAAATTACTTGAAAATTTAATTGAAGGGTCTACATAACTTGTTCTAACTCTCATTCAAAAATTATAAAAATACATAGGCACAATTTTTTTTTATTAGCATTTGAAGTTCAAATATTGACAAAAATTCGTCAAAATCATGAATATTTTTCACTATTTGATAGTTAAAAATTTATAAATATTTTTCTATCAAAAGCTAAGGATTGAAAATTTAATACTATGCTGTCCACAAGTTAAGCTTAGAATAATTATAAAAAAGTTTGAGGATTGTTCAATTAGAAAAATTTTACGTGTGTTTAAAGTTTTAATTTTAATTTGAAATCAAAAATACACGTGTAAAATAACGTTTTACTAATAAATAATTTTCGATTTGTTTATAATATATTCTAGACTGACAAATCATCTCCGTTCAGAATCGTTTTTCGTATACAATGATACCTATCATTGCATTCAAATTTAACCTACCTTAGTCCGAGGTCCACCCCACCCCCTAATGTACAGCAGAGCGATACTCACTTACCCGCTTTTTTTATAATGACAACATTTTTAATTTTACATTCTAAAGCAGAATATTGCCATTACTTTTATAAAAATTAAATATTGGATATTATATTCTCAAATACGGAAAATAGATGGGCACGGGTTTATATAGTTTATATTTACACCAAACGATATAAAGTAATAAAGTACAATAAGTATATAATTATATTATAACTCTCAAAAAAATTAATTTAAAAATAAAAAAGTCGGGTAAGTGAGTATCGCTCTGCTGTACATTAGGGGGTGGAATGGACCTCGGACTAGGGTAGGTTAAATTTGAATGCAATGATAGGTATCATTGTATACGAAAAAGAATTCTGAACGGAGATGATTTGTCAGTCTAGGATATATTAAATTTAAATATTGTCATATATTCTATTTTGAAACAAATTCAAACATTTAAGTAAAAGTTTCAGTTCTTACGTTTAGTAATTTTTTAAAAATAACAAAAATCGAAAATTATTTATTAGTAAAACGTTATTTTACACGTGTATTATCCTCAAATTTTTTTATAATTATTCTAAGCTTAACTTATGGATAGCATAGTATTAAATTTTCAATTCTTAGCTTTTGATAGTAAAATATTTATAAATTTTTAACTACCAAATAGTTAAAAATATTCATGATTTTGACGAATTTTTGTCAATATTTGAACTTCAAATACTAATAAAAAAAAATTGTGCCTATGTATTCTAATAATTTTTTTATCGCTATAAAAATAACTTATGAGGAACTTTGTATTAATTTTTAAAATATTTTGACTTAGCCAAAAAAATTTTATCGACACTTCAAAAAAAAATTCTTAGGAAAATTGAAAATTTCAATTGTCTATAAATAGCTCAAAAAAAGTCAAAATATTTTGAAAATCAAATCACATAAAGAAAATGCCAATCTAAATAACTGGTAAAATTTTCAAGTATTTACGACTTATACTATTTGAATTACAACAAATATCGATAATCGTTTGAGGCTAAACCGTTATTTAACGCGGTTTTGTAAATATTTAAATTTCTAACACTCATAAAAATTTTTTGTCTGAATCCGGTAGAGTTATTTTTACAGATATTTGAAGAAAACTTTATGGAGAATCTTGTACCAAATTTTCAAAACTTAGTTATAAAAGAAAAAATTTTTACGATTTTTCAACCACAAAATTACTTGTAAATTTTCGCAATTTTGACATATTTCGTATAAATTCGAACTTTAAGCACTTAAAAAAAAAAATTGTGACCAACGATTTTGGATTTTAAAACGCTAATATAAACATTTGGTGAAAATTTAAAGTATTTACATCGATTAGTTTTTGAGTTATAGCAAAATAAAAAATTCGATTTTGTTGAAAACTGGTTTTGCGTAAAAAATCCCGTTTTTCCCTCATTTTCTTAAAGTTTTTCCCGACTCATTTAAAAAATATTGAAATTTTTTAACTTTTGACCCCCCAAAGTACCAACTAGATTCAATTTCCTTTTCAAAGAGGGACTGAAGTCAAAAAAAAAAAAACACACATCATTGTAAAATCAATACATTCATCACTCCGTTCAGAATCTAAAAATGTTTAAGTATTGTAAGTGCCTATTTTTAAGTGTGTACCTCATAATCTACAGTATTTATACTCAAATCCTTTTTTTTTAAATTATAATTGTATATACTTTACAAAGCAAGTAAGTACTTGAATATTTTTAAAAAGTATGTTTTACAAGACCATGGTGATCGGCTTTAGTTATATTTTGGTTAGCTATATTGGTAATATTTAATATAATTATTTAATAATTGCTAATATTTTACATTTTATGCGAAATTCTGAAATGATGCCCCTGCTGAATACTTGAAAGGAATATATAATATTATTTTTTCAAATTACTTTGTAATCGAGTTCACTTAAGTTATTGCCACCTTCCATCGTATAATCATCGTCTGTAGTGTCCGACTCTGATTTCAAAGTAGCCATAGACGTGGCTCCGAGGCTCTCGGTTCTCCTCAATTTACTCACCGATCTAATAGCCATTGGTATTGCACTAGTTGAGCTATAATAAATGATTATTAATTATGTTCGATTTAATTTTTGTTTTTAAACATAACAAACCGATGTCTGATATTAGGAGTAGATATTTTTGTATCAGGGCCGTCCTTCTGATCTCTGGCTTCTTCGGCGTCGATTTCTTTTTCCATTTGCACCAAACCCGGTGGTTCCAGACCAAATCGAGAAGCCAAGCGGGACACTTCCATCAGACACAATACAACATTACGAGGTTTGTTTTGCAAAACTGTACAAGACATAAAAATATTTAAGTACTTCGTGTTTCTTCAAAATTAAAATTTATGCGTATATTAATTTGTATATAAGTAAAGGTGCAGTGGCGTATTTATTATTTAGATCAATTTTGAGAGGCACAGTACTTTTATCACGATTTTAAAAAACTGAAAAATAATTTTTTCAATCATACGAAGACTCGAAAAGTTCATATTATATAATAATATGTATATATATTTATTAACTTCTATCATCTCAATTTAATAATTTAATTTCTATGCTAAAAAGACCTCCATCTCAAGTATAGGCTACGTGGCTAAATTTCACGTTATACCACTCAACCTTAACCTACCTAGATCTTCACTTTCAAACAGAAGGTGTTGGTGTACACCGAGCCGGCGACAAAATTGAATGAATTTTTCCGTATTGTCTCTTGAGAAAAAACTGTGCCTTGCAGCTGATTCAAAACAGCGTGAAGATATTGTCGGTAAATCCTATAAATTAAATTTTCGTTATTTTTGTTTTAATAATTAATCACTTTTCAAACAACACATTTATATTATTTATAAGAATTTAATTTAAAATTTTTAAACTCATAACTGAATAATATCACTATAGTCGTTTCAAAATAGTGTGAACCTGCAAGCGTGTTTATCAATTAACTCTTTTCAATTGTTATGTAGCCGCTAGAAAATAATAGATAACCAACAACATAATAGATATGATAAATGAAAGAAGGAGTACGTCTGGAGCGTGGCCCTTTATGGCAGTGAGACGTGGACAATATAAAAAGCTAACGAAAAGTACATATTTGCATTTAAAGTGTGGTGTTATAGAAAAATTCATAAAATTAATTAGATAAACCATATATATCACGGGTGGCCAAACCGCGGATCGCGAGCCGCATGCGGCTCGCATCTTATCGTAACATTTTTAAAAAAAATTTGAAAACATTTATGTATTTGAAAAAGTATAATATTTTATTAAATTACAGTGTAAAGAAAAAAATTTGTAAAAATAAAGTGTTCTTGATATCATTTTTCTTTATAAACTATTTTCTTATTTTTTGCGTATTTATTTTGCTTGTAAGCTTTTTAAAATCAGGACTATATGTTGTTAACGTAGTCCTTAAACATACCTTATCTTATCTTATTTACAATATCATATATATATATAAATTATATAATAATATGACCTTTTTTTTTACATTTTGGCTCTTCCTTATTTATTAATATATTTGGTGGCTTACGAGTCTCTTCTCGCTGGCCACCCCTGATATATATATATATAATGAAGAAGTTTTTCGTAGAGTAAGATAAGGAAGAAGCTTCCTAAAAGCTCTGAAGATTACAACAGCTCAGCTTATTGTACATACACTGAGACATATAACAACCTACTAAGTAGAATAATAGAAGGAAAGAATAGTTCAGGAAGACAAGACCACCACTCGATTACATAAACCAATTAGTCAAGGATCTAGGGTGCGTAAGATACTATGAATTAAAGCAAAAATCAGAGAAGCGTAAAGATTGGAGGAATGCTGTCAACCAGCCCTTGTACTTAAGTTAAAAAAAATAGTTATACATATGACTATAAAACCACATTAAATTAATTTTATTATTACACGCACATTAAAAGATAGATGAATTTCAAATTTATTCGCAGTTGTGTAAAATGCTTATGGACTCTAATTGGATTACGCTATAGTCTTAATACTGGTAAGATACGGGTTCCCTGCAACGTCAAACAGTGGAATAGCATGTTGTTATGACGCTGAGTCAAAACGCGGCAGGAAAACCGTACTTTAAAACAATTAATAATATATGTTTTAAATAAATCTAAAATTCAACGTACGCCTTTATAATGTCCTGTAAGTATTGACTCGTGTGCTAAGCACTCGATTGTCTTTGCTAAGCGACACAGTATAACACCATTGTCCAACATATCCAAAAGATTGATTGCATTCAACCAATCGATGTCTAAAAATAATAAAAAATATTTTAATCTTTGCACAATCAAACAATTTTATAAAATAATTTTTATTTATTTATTTATTTATTAAATAATATGTTAGCATATTACATGCTATTATAAGTCTTAAAACCTAATTATTACAAGTATGTAGTGATATTTACATTTTATGTTAAGTTATTAAATACTTTTATTAGTGGTTAAAATTTAAATTTGATCTACTTCTGCGATGACATCTGATAATAGAAGGTATCTAGTCGTGGTTTTAAACGTCAGTTTTTTTGTTTTAATAATAAAATAGTTAAACTAAAAAGAAAATTCGGGGCTAGGTAAATTGAGTCCCAAATGACCCAAACTCGGTAAATTGAGTCCCAGGAAAAAACAGGTAGTAGGTAAGTTGAGTCCCGGAAAAAAAAAGGTAGTAGGTAAGTTGAGTCCCGGGAAAAAAAAGGTAGTAGGTAAGTTGAGTCCCGGGGAAAAACGAATTATATGTATTTTAAATTTAAAAATATGCTTGCAAACATGCACTAACGTCAGAATATGCAAAAATATGTACTACAATTTTTATTTGTGGTTTTTGGACATTTATTGACTGCATGTATAAGATTTTGAAATAATTATTATTAATTATATAATTATTTTTTTCCCAAACGATAAAATAACGATACACTTAATATACTTAATATATATAATAATAATGATAATTTTTAACGATAATAATTTTTTTTAAACAATTTGTAAATAAATGGAGTGTATACTAATATAATGTATAATGTATAATAATAATGAAATTTATTCATTTATAAGTATTTGTATTATTTGTAATATTTGTAATATTTGTTATATTTTTACTGGGTGCATAATATATATATAACAATAATGATAAATTTTAATGATAAAATTTTTTTAAATTAATTTGTTAATAAATTGAGTGTAAATTATTATGACTATTGTTTTATTAACATTATTATTGTATTTTTTTAAACAATTTTTATTTTATGTGTTAATATATTGCAAGACTAATATTTTTTACAGCAATACGAGCGGTACCAATTAGTTAACACTATATTTTGAAGGAGATTACACTACAATTGTTGGGGTAAGATATTAACATAAGTCAAAATATTTACTTACTACCAATTTTTTCCCGGGACTCAACTACTATCTTATTTTTTCCGGGACTCAACTTACCTACTACCTGTCTTTTTCCGGGACTCAACTTACCTACTACCTGTTTTTTCTCGGGACTCAATTTACCGCTTTCAAAATGTACCTAACTTATCTCGGACTCAATTTACCAAGCCCCGAAAATTCATTACGTTTTCTATGATTATATGTAGGTAGTATACTAGTATTTTATCACCTATACTGTTTGGATTCAACATGAACAGTAGTATGATGACTAAATGACTTTAGTAGGTATATCAGTGATGAGCCCTAAAATTTTAGTTACCGTTACGTCTTAAAAATATACTTTTTTCCTTTCTTATCTGGCATAATAGAGGATGACTATCGAATATAAGCGTATCCAGATGCCAGGTGACCAAGAATATAATATTCAGTGTAATGCTATTTCAAATGTATAACTACTATTGATAGAACTATACCGTTAATAAATAATTTTAACTGTAAAATATCTTACTTATAAGTATTATTTATTTAAATAGGTAGATATTTTAAACGGAAGACATTTTTATTTAAGGTCAATGATTACATAATTAAAACTAATCAGAATAATGCGAACAACATTTTTTTTATCAGTAAATTATCATCATCTAAAGCTATTTTTAATCGTATTATTTTATTTACTTATATATTCTTACATAATTTAAAAATATACCTGTATATACTATATAACGATTAAATTGTGTTGTTAAAAATTATGTTATCTTAATTGTGTTCTACTTTTACCAACTATTCTGATGATGCTGTAAACTTTAAAATGCTTATACCTACATTATAATAAATTAATAAAATATGATTCAAAAACTGATATACCTATTATACATTTATACATTAAAAGTTATAAAAATATTTTTTTAAATAATTATTCTTTTTTTATAAGAAAAAACAAGCTTATAGCTTTTTCTTCAATTTTTTTTTAATTTTAAAGTATATACTTAAATAATAAATAGAGCCCAATATATATTATACGTTCTTTGAAAATGCATTATAATATAGTAAAAAGTAATGCAATAAATCTTTCATACATTTTGTAAAAAAATATGTTGTATGATAGATGATTTATAATATATAGCCAATATTATTAATAGGCATTAATCAATAATCATTATACAGCCTTATATGTCTTACTTCTAATATATAGGTATAGGTATATATTTTAAAATAGATAGGTAGGTAGGTAGTTAAATATATTTAAAAATGTTCTTATTTGTATACCTTTATAATAAAATAAAATAGTTTAAAGTAAAAAAAACGGCTGTCTGCTATCATATTTATAATTTATAATCTAATTATAGTAATAATATATAAATTATAAGTAAAAGTTATAATTATATTTTGAATGTTAACTATATATGTATAGTATATTACAATATCATGTATCATGATAATAATGTGTATCATTACTCATTAAGTATTTATGTTTAGCATGTATGCACTATGCTTAATAGTTAATTCAGTTAATTGCAATAATGTTATTTAGATTTTAACAGATAAAATATTATTATTACCACGATAAGTGTCACTATAGAACATATTATATTTAAATACTTATTATTAAGTGTAAAGGCTTTGTTAAATTTACATCAACTTAATTATCTAGTTAATAAACTTTTAATATTACAATGGATACACATTTTTTTTTAAAGTAATTTATATGAATACCAGAATACATCATATATTATCTTATTTTTAGGGTTTAGTATCACTACAAATGGTTTGAAAAAAAGCCATGAATTAAATTAGTGTTTTAATTTCTATAAGTAAAAGTGGATTAAGGTATTTCTTGGCGTGGCGAATTTCTGTTTATATTGTGTTTTAGAGTGAGTACTGAAGAGTTTGTTACATTAATTACAGTAGGGTTGTTCTTAGTATTTTATTATACATGTATTTATGGATGTGATATCGGTGTGCTCAATTCTTAGAAAGTGCGTAATATTATGTCTGAATGACAAGATATTATGTTTTTATATTAACTCTAAATTCTAATTCTCCATATTATGCAAAACATAATAAATACTCATTATAAAGAAACTAAACAGGTCTTTAACAAATTTGAACGCAAATAGGTTTTTATTGAAATATAGTACACGTATATATATTATATAATATACACAGAGGGCGCTTTTCCACTTGTATTTTCTATTTGACCTTGAATGGGTGGGATTGGTGACGTCACTCCAGGGATGCTGTGACTGGGTTAACCAGAATAATATTGATTCCACCCTCTCGACTGGATGTTATGTTTTTATTGTTTTGATTCTCTTTAAATAGATTAGATGAAACTATACGTATATTATTTGTAGGTGGAATCATTGAATTTAGTTTCGCAATATAAAAAAAACCGCTACAAATCTACGAAAAAAAGTATAAAAAACATCCATCATTTTGTTCCACTAATAATAGATATACGAGAAAGATAGAATGGTAAATCATGAAGGCCTCTTTTGTCATGGTTGTGTTCATTTTTTTTTTTTATTATTGTTATTATTTTTATTATTTTTTTTTTTATACGTGACATTTCAAAGTCTACCAACGTTCCATCTAGCTATATCTATAATAGTGTACCGTATTACTCACCTTACCACTACAATACTACCTATACTAGACTCAGTACGACGTTATAAACATATTGTATACATATATTAGAAGGTACCAATAAAATATATTCTAGACAAAAATCATGTGACCTTTTTAACTGGATAGATTTTTTTAGAATAAAGAAACAGAAGGCGACTACAAATTATTAAGGCCAGTAAACCTAAAATCATGAACTCTTGATTAGTTTCCGCAGTGATCGAACAAAATAAAATAAATATA
This sequence comes from Schizaphis graminum, assembly GCA_020882235.1. Taxonomy (NCBI): domain Eukaryota; kingdom Metazoa; phylum Arthropoda; class Insecta; order Hemiptera; family Aphididae; genus Schizaphis; species Schizaphis graminum. The sequence goes on from CM037032.1 coordinate 10,223,163, forward strand.
CCTAATATGCATGTCAACATTATAGAAACGAAATCACATGAATAATAATGTTAAACGTGTAAAATGACATTTAATTATAAGAATTATACATACCTATTTTAATAGATAAGCAGAAAACATAATTAGAAACCTAATGTCATTTTAATTTAAATATTAAGAGTTTATTCAGTTTACAATTTATAATTATATAATACTTATTAACTATACTATACCCAACTGCATAATGAAAGAATATATTGTTCACAAAAATTAAATTAAACATAAACTCTATAATATTTATATGGCTAGGTTATTGTATTGTTATGTATTTATATAATATTATTTATGTATTCTAATAACGATTATTTTATGAAAAATCAAAAAAAATTGTTCCTACTTATTTATTTGCTCATAAAGCATGCCCACTCATATTTATTTTAATTACTTAAATTACACGTTATATTTTATCTTTGGTCCAAAGCTCAGAGATTAATTTTATAATAATAATTTTTACATCTAACATTCCTAAATATGATTATTAATACTTAATGGATAATATGAAGTTTAAAAAGTTTCAAAATTGTGTGTATTCTATTCAAATTATACCAGAATACATGAATAATATCTACCTATAACCCATTTATATTTTATAGCATATATGTTAAATCATAAATACATATTTTGAAATTTGTTCCATGTTAAGCAATGATTCTAGTAAAAACTAAATAAAACAACGATAATAAGCCATTTATATCTATGTAGGTAATACATTGTAATATATATTATGACGACAGTAAATAATTTTGTAGATATAACGATACTTAATACAACAATATAGCGTGACATATGGCTTCAGAAACAGCGTAAAAATGATATTCATTGGTTCGTACCTGTAACGGCTGTACCTCACTAGTCACTATATCCTGCAGATAATAACATGAATGCCTACAATATTTCAGGTTTTCCATTTACTGACGAATCCTTTTTGCGTGACTTCCGCCGAATCGAATTAACAGTAAAGCAAAATATTATAATTTAATTCCGCATGATATTCTCTAGAAACGCATAAATACACGTCGTGCACGTCATTTAAACATGGTTTAAGTTAAATAATACAAAATATATAGACATTGTCACATTAGTTGTAATTCGTGTTAATGGTATGTGATTTTATATATTTATCAATTTCATGCCTATTTTTATTGTAACCTGTGATAATATAACAGTCAATTCAATACATTTATATAACTACTACGTATAATATGTAATAGTAATATGTACTAATGTATATAGCAGTAGGTCAGTGCATACTGCATATATAGGCTTTATAAGTAATGCACCTAATGTACCATAAGTACTAATAATTATATAATAAGGTACGAGTAATTAAATTATTTTTTTTGCTCCATAAAATAAAAACAAATGTAAAAGTTCAGTCTTAACTGTATAATATCTGTACAAGTAGTAAATATAAAAAGTGTCTTGCAGTATAATACCCTTATTGGCCTTAGGTATTATTCCCACTAATCTTATCCCAGTCATTAATACATTTTTCTACCTATATTATATTTTCGAAGTATAACTTTGTAAAACTATAAATTATTATAACTAACAATATTTTTTGACCTGACTAATTAAAAATAAAAATATATTTTAGTTTTCACTAACTACATATCAACTTAAGAAACTATTGCGAATGTATAGGGATAGGTAATTTATTAATTTAATAATACTCATATATTGGAAAAGCTTGATTTTCATTAAACCTAACCTATAGTTATACAAAAAATATTTCATTTATTTTAAAATACGGCGTCTATTTTAACATACAAGACATCACAGATACATTTTTTATGTACAATAGCTATCCTATTTCAATAATTATATAATTTCACAGTTTTACAATTAAAGTTAAGCAATGATACAAAACAATAAGCAAAATATATAAATCTACGTAGTACGTATTTTATATAACTGTCAGATGACAGCTGGTATAGTATAGCCAATTATTATATACTATAGTATTATAGTGTGTGCAGTGGCGGATTTAGGGGAAGGGGGTGCTTGGGAGCTGAAGCACCCACCGTTCCGCGTATTTTTATTAAAAATTACTAATAATTCGCCAATTTAAAAAAAAATAATGTATGTTAATTGTTTATAATTTTTATATTTATGTCTAAATACCAAATTATTAATATTTACCCAAAATTGTACAAAATAAGTACTTTGACTATTATTATTAACAAAATAAGCACCAACCATAAAAAAATCCTAGATTCTCCACTGAGTATGTGGATAAATTATTATTACAAAGAACATACCTATTCATAATACCAAATTAAGCACTAAATTTAATTTTCATATTAATTACAGTAATATTAAATATTCAGGGCTTATAACGTCAACAATTTTCACTTACCTAAAGATTTATTTATCCAGTCCGCTAAATCTTCTTGTAATGGTAAAAGCTGACGATTTTGACTGTCTACTATTTTGCCTTGATACTGTTCCAAGTATTCTTGATCCGTATCAGTAGAAGGGATCCTATGATCTATGAGGATACCCTTCTGTTTCGCGTCCATTTTCTTAAGTGATGAACGCGAAGGGATCTTGGATCATAAATGTTGTTGTTGTATGGATGTGCTATATAATAAATTAAAATATAAGATAATATAAAATATAAGTAGCTGTTATACGAAAAAAAATCCGTTAATTTGTTTCTGTTACCGCAAATAAATAATTAACAAATATGATATAAAATTATATACTTTAATTTAATAAGTATTTAATAATTAATAAACAATTCTGAGTGGAGAAATTATTTCAATTTATAATTCTAAGAATATTTTCTAATTAATTTTTAATAAGTAAAATAGTAACTAAAATTATTAAAATATTAGTTAATAATTTATAATAGTTGATATTTTGAAAATATCTTTTTGTACAATAAATGGTATAAAAAAAAAATATGTGATAAACTGATAAATAATATTAATTTAATTTTCAAGCTTAAGATGTTAAAATTAAAAATATTATGAATTCTTAATTATAAAATATAATAACATAGGTATATAATATTATTTCCTAATATTCATTAATTTCATTATTTTTGCAGATTATACATTATATTATGTATTTATATAATGGGTTAAAGTTAATAGTCAATGTTTAAATACCTTTCATTCTAATTTCTATAAATATATAGCTGAATATTTAATACAAAGACATCACAACAGTAAATATTCATAAATATAAAATAATTGATAATTATTAAATGATAATATATTTTAGTAATTATTAAAGTTTTATACGGTGTGATTCTTTTAATACAAATCAGTTTTAAGTATTTAAAAAATATTTATTTTAGGAATAATTAGTATATAATATATATACATAACATTTTATGTTTTTCACAAGTGAGTCCTTATATATTATACACTTTTTTCGATAAATTAAAAAATATCAAAATCTATGATTTTCAAATCCTATAAATATAATTATCATCAATATAATTTTAAATACTAAACGGTTTTTTTTTTTTACCGAACTTAAGTTTATAAATTATAAATTTAGTATTTCATATTACATATTTAACTTATAATTCACGTTAATTTAAAACCATCTTGTATCTACAAATTAAATTATTATATTTTTTTTCGTTTAGAATTGGCAACTACCTATATTAAAATGAATGTATAATTATATTAATTCTTTGATTTTTTTTCTTGAAATTTAAATGAAATATAATTAAAGTAATTATTTTTTAAATCTATTCTTTATTCAGCATATAAACAGCAGTATAAAATTACCATTTCAAAATACAACAAACTTATACCTACCTCATACAGTCATATGAGTTGTATGGTAGAGGTTGGCTTATTCGTGACAATATCAAATTGCTTTAAACGGTTAAACTATAATAATTCTTCACCAATCTTATATTTCCTTTTCGTTAAACTTCATAATTTTTAATTCATATATGATGCGGGTGTTGTTAAGTGAACGTTTGACCCAGTTGTCATGGACAGTTAACATTTTAGTGAAAATGAAAAAGCGAAAAGCGTTATAAATTTGATGGTCTACTAAACTGGACAAAATTTTAAAGTCGCACAAATCAAGTATTCATTAAAAAATTAATTAACTTTATTTTAGTATGTAAGTAGTTAATAATAATACATAAAATGTAATACACCGGATGCTATACAACTGCATTGGTATGTTTCTTGTATCATTATTATTAATTGATTCAAATCATAATTTATTTTTCGTTTAATAGTTCATTTTAATACATATTATTATAAGTATGTTATATACATGGTACATACTATTATATACATACTTATGTTCTGCTTGAAACATAATCCCAATACAAAATATTAATATAATATATAGTTGTATACAGGTATCAATACATTATGTAGGTAATTCAAGAATTTTGTGTCCAATATTCAACTAATTATATCTATAACGAAATTTGCGGAGTTTCCTGAGTAGGAAAATATATCTATATTCAGGAGTGAGAGATAAATAGTAATTTTAAAATATTCTATAGTTTTAGTGGCGCTGTGTTATGATAAAATTGAGATTTCTGTTAATTTCCGTAACTTCTCTAAATTCAATTTACTTTTAGTTTAAAATTTAAGTTCAATGAATGTGTGGCGTATTATCATAGCACGCTATTTTGAATCTGTTTTCATTGATTTCAAGACATTTTTTAGTACCAAACTTAGATATATAATATATTCCATGCTAAAAAATAGAAATGGCTCAAATTCCTTTTAAAATAACTGCACAACAAATTTAGAACTCGTAGGTTAGATTATTTAAACTACAGAAACGAATTGTTCAAAAACTAAAATATACACTAAATTTTTACAAGTGAATTTTAAGTAAACTTTCTAATTTCTTTTTTCCTCTAATATTAAAATAAATTACATTAAAATATATACCTCTATGTAACATAAACTTTAAATAGTTATAATCTAACCCTTTCAGGCATCAGTCAGAGTTCTTATATTATCATCGCAGATAACTTAAAACAATTGTTTCATAATAAATACATTTTTTCAATAGATTATCTAGATATATTTTATTTAAAATGTTAAAAATATAATATTAATATATTAATATATTAATTTTTAAACTAAAATATATCCAAATAAAAAGTTAGATATTCAAAAAATAAATACGCTCTTGTGCTTAATCTTAATGCTTGATCTTAGTTCAGACAGCTCTATTCATGAGAATAATGCCAAATAAAATGATTTAAAACTCATCATATTACAATAAATAATTAACAAGGATCCATACATAAAATATTATTGAAAATAAACAATAGAAATAATATTTCAATTGTTTTTACAATTTTACTATACGTCTAATAAACCATTTAATGAATCAACTAATATCTATGTAATTTGTAATTACAATATATTTTTTAAACAATTATTTACTAATATAGTATGGATATGGTTTTTCCTAATCAACAAATTAAGTTGACCATTGTGCAATGAATTTTCAATAGTTAGATATGTATATATATTTATTATTTATATATACCATTGCAAATAACACTTAGAAAGTGTCTGCTAATCAATTAGTTTCGGCTGAATCTATTTTCTATTAATAAAATATATAAAAACACGGTAGAATTGTGTTGATACTGGAATGAAAAACGTGTCAGTTACTTGTTGGTAGGTTCATTTCCCACTATACGGTCTACCTAGCACAGGATTGTGTCAGTATGACACCCAAAATATCCTATAAAACGCTTGGTTTCCCATTGTTTATATTATTATACAAATTGGCCTATATTTTTTTAATAAAATATTGAGAGTCATTTGGGATTAAAATAAAATTCAAGTACCTAAATAAATTTAAGTATCTTACGACTTTTTTTATTTTACTTGATTGTTTAACCAATTCGATCAAAATAATTCATTAACTAAATCAGTAATCATAAAATAATTTTAAGTTAAATAAAAAAAAACATTTACTACCAATATAGGTATCTTTCAGTATACCTATAATGAATTTTATTAAAAAATCTAACTTGAATTCTGTAAAATTCACATTTTTATTATTCATCCTAGGTATACACACACGTCTTTATGTGTATTCAAAAAATAATAATTTTAAATACCTAACCAACAGGAACCTATTTATTTTACTATATATATTAACTATAAAGCTAAGTGATTTTAAAACAATATTTTTCTATATTTATGAGTATGATATGTAATAACTATATAGTATATAATATGATAAATATTAATAAAATTATGACAAAAATCTGAACGTGATTTTTTAAAGTCATTTTTACACGTGTGGTTGTATGTAAGAAAAAAGCATCCATCACGTTTTTAATATAAGTACCCCGAGGTTGTCATATCACATAATTGGAAGCATATTTTTCATACTTTTTATATTCAACATAATAGTATATATTCTCATTTTAGGCATGACGAAACAATTGCTGTCTGGACATCATTACATTGTCAAACTTCATAATATATTATATATATATAAATGTGTGTGTGAATGGGGAGCTGAATCCATGCGTACGCCTTCATTGTAACCCAATAGATCAAAATATTACAAACGCAAGAACAGTTATAATGTGTTTGAGAATTTCTATAATCTATTATACAAGGTATTATATTCTATGTACCTAAACGAAATTCATATAATCGTACAGGAAAATATATATTTTTATTTTAAATATTTTGACTAATAATATACATAGATAATAATTATACTATACTTTTTTACAATATTTTCACCAAAATCGAAATCATGATGAAATTAATTTTATATTTATTTAGAAATGAATTAATAGATTTTAAATTTGAATTCATATTTCCAAAATAACTATTTTTTTAAATATAATATAATTAATGATATTTACTAACAACCAATTTTACGTACACAAAATCCAAATTAAAATGGACATCCATAAGTCAAAATGTATATTATTTATAAAGTTCAGTACGTAATCAGTATAGTAATATAAAAAAGTATACTTATTTGTGGTACCTACCTACAACATATATGTAACTAGATGTATAAGTATATTTATATAAGTAATTACAACATTATTTCGAAAAGTAATTTCTAATTGTATACATTTTTTTTAACAAAAATGTTTAAGTAAACTGAATATGAATAACTATGGTCTATGAAGTCATATACACATATATTCATAAATCGAATATGATTTTAAAGTATGATATTTTATGAATTTTCAACCATTAATAAATTACAAACAAGATTACAAATTACATTCTACTCACTTTATTGATATTGAACTTTCCATATTAGAAACTTTAGTACTGATCTTAAACGTCGATTGAAAAATTGTACCAGACATAGTTTGATTGCAGCGATGAAGATCAGAAGAACAACGAAAATCACACGAGCGCGCGGCGATGGAAACTGTATGTTTTGGCGGCTCGGGATAGGAAAACTCCGGAGAAATTGAGTAAAACGCTCAGTGCTGCCTTGTGTTACAACTTACAATATTTTGTTGCGTGCATATAGACCATTATAATTTATATTACAATACACAAATAAGCGATGTAGATACAGAAAGGCTTCGTGTGAGAAGCCCCGAAATGTAATCCAATGCAATTAAATTCATTTCTTCTTAATTTTTTTTCTCATTTATTATTTATTTTACTTCTGTATTACATACATACATATATAAAATACATACTTAAACATGATAATCTTTACGTTTACATTAATGTTAATTTATTATTGATAAACAAGTCTTTTTCTATTTGTTATTAATTAAGCAAACAAAAATGAAAATCAAAATTTATTAAAATTGAAAAAAAAAATAGAAAAATATTAATTTAATCCACCAGTTACACAAAAAACGAATGAAAAATATTTTTCAATTACAAAAAATAATTAAATAAACCATAGTCTGAATGATAAGCATCAATACTCAAGAGTTTCCCCACCAACGAGAACTTGCCTATCTTTTTTCTTAATATAAAAATAACCTTATAACGGATCTAGTATTACTTTTTTAAGCATTGAGTGTTAAAATACATTTTTTAATAAATTTTAACTACAAAATAATATACACATTTTTATGATTTTGACGAATTAAAAAAAAATAATAATTATGTCTAAATAAAGAAGAAAGGAACTTCTTTTAATTTTGTGTATAGAAACTATAACATCTAATTTTTACTTATATGTAAAAGTATAGATACCTATACCGGTATATCCTAATTGGTTTCCTGATTGTTACGAAGGATATCTGAGTTGATTTCCGAGTTCCCGGGTCAAAGCATTTTCCATTTTCCTTCCCAATTTATACATACTTATAGGACTATTATACTTATTAACTATGTAGGGATGATTAAAAATTATGATTTTTTTGTCATGGTATAGTAAATAAGTAATAAATAATAATAATAATGCTTTTATTTTAATTAAAAATATAAAATAAATATAATATCTTTTTAATTCATCCATTTCTTCTTTTTTTTGTTTTATAGGTAAGTATTGAGTATTATTGAGGTAAAAGTGTATAACAAACATTTCATATAAACCTTAATTGGCTTAATCTATTTATCTCATTATTTTTATATTTATCCATCATTTCTGTTTTAGATTCTGAACGGAGTGATGAATGTATTAATTTTACAATGATGTGTGTGTTTTTTTTTTTTTTTGTTTTTTTGTTTTTGTGTCTGTGTACAGCATAACTAGTCGAAATAATGTTTCAATTTCAAACTTTGGGGGTGGTTTCCGATGTAAAATTGGATATCCTCGATGCATTATTATACAGGTCAAAAGTAAATATTTTCCAACAGTTTTCAAAAAAATCGAGAAAAACAAAAAAAAAATGACAGAAAAACGGGAATTTTTACGGTAAACCAGTTTTCGACAAAATTGAATTTTTTATTTTGCTATAACTCAAAAACTAATCAATGTAAACACTTGAAATTTTCATCAAGTGTTTAAATTAGCGTTCTCCACATACAGTTAAATTTTCAAAGAATTTTTACTTTTTTTGAGCTATTTATAGACAATTGAAATTTTTAATTTTTTTTAAAATAACGATAAAATTTTTTTGGCCGGCCAGAAAATCTTGAAAATTTAATACAAGGTTTCTTATAAGTTGTTCTTAAAGTGATAAAAAAAAATCCGAAATCGTTAGTCACAATTTTTTTTTATAAGTGCTTAAAGTTCGAATTTATACGAAATATGTCATAATTGCGAAAATTTGCAAATAATTTTGTGGTTAAAAAATCGTAAAATTTTTTTCTTTTATAACTAAGTTTTGAAAATTTGGTATAAGGTTCTCCATACATTTTTCTTCAAATATCTGTAAAAAAAACTCAACCGGACTAAGTCAAAAAATTTTTAGGAGTGTTTGAAATTTAAATTTTTACAAAACCGCGTTAAATAACGGATTAGCCTCAAACGATTTTTGATATTTGTTGTTATTCAAATAGTATAAGTCATAAATACTTGAAAATTTTATCAGTTATTTAGATTGCCATTTTCTTTACGTGATTTGATTTTCAAAATATTTTGACTTTTTTTGAGCTATTTATAGGCATTTGAAATTTTCAATTTTTTTTTAATTTTTTTTTTATAAATGTTGATAAAAAAAATTTAGCTGGGACAAATTACTTGAAAATTTAATTGAAGGGTCTACATAACTTGTTCTAACTCTTATTCAAAAATTATAAAAATACATAGGCACAATTTTTTTTTATTAGCATTTGAAGTTCAAATATTGACAAAAATTCGTCAAAATCATGAATATTTTTCACTATTTGGAAGTTAAAAATTTATAAATATTTTACTATCAAAAGCTAAGAATTAAAAATTTAATACTATGCTGTCCATAAGTTAAGCTTAAAATAATTATAAAAAAGTTTGAGGATTATTCAATTTAAAAATTTTTACGAGTGTTTAAAGTCTTAATTTTAATTTGAAATCAAAAATACACGTGTAAAATTACGTTTTACTAATAAATAATTTTCGATTTTTATGTAATATATCCTAGACTGACAAATCATCTCCGTTCAGAATCGTTTTTCGTATACAATGATACCTATCATTGCATTCAAATTTAACCTACCTTAGACCGAGGTCCACCCCACCCCCTAATGTACAGCAGAACGATACTCACTTACCCGCTTTTTATATATATATCCTTATTTTTAGATTTAAGATTTAGTATAGTTTCTCTGTATTTCGCAATTTCACATATTATGTTTCAATTTGTTTCTTTTAATAGGTACATCCATGAATTGAACGATGTTTGGATGTACGGAATAGAAATAACAACTGTTAAACTTGCAGTTATTATTATAAACATTATTAGATTGTATTTTGCCGTTTTCGAAGTATTTATCGAGAACCAATTCAGATGTGTGTATTATATACATTAATACATTATAGATTTATAGTCATTATACAAGTATCATTATCATTTTTGTAGATTAATATAACCAATAAAAATGTTCATAGTCCTCATATCATTCAAATTCATAAATTATCTTAATTAACTAATTATCTTTAGTACACAAAGTTAAACAGGTGACTCAAAGGAAAGTCAGACAAATATCAGTTACGCAATAGCTACCCAATAATTTTTTTGATTTAACGCACGATCAAACAGTTTAAGATAAACCACTAATTGTTTAGTCGATGAACTCATGAACTCTTAAATTGAATTTGAGCGCATTGTTTATATAAACTTTTATAACAACCACTCGAGCAATTAAAAATTGCATGTCAGCAACTAGCCAAAAACAAGTAGTTATGTAGTACATTTTTTTTAATACATTCAATTTTCAGAAAACTATCCACTAAATTATGTATGATAGAATTTTAAAAATAAAAATGTGTAGCCCGCACGAAATCCCTGAAGTACCTAGTATAAAAATCTCAAGAATTAAGCACACTTGTTGAAACACTCTGTATAAATCAGTTAAAAAATACTTAACATAGATAGCTTAACTCAATTTAATAATACATTATTGTATAACTATTATATAAAAATAAAAACAAATTGTATTTAGGTATAGGTATAGTAGGTATGCACTTACTATTTAATACATTTTTACAAATGAATAAAATTAAATAAAATAAAAAATTGGAAGGCAAGTGAAATCATCATCGGCATGGTATATCATTTAAATTATGTTATCTAAATGATTTTTAAAAATAAAAACATTTTAAACCAAGGAAGTATTCAATTCAATTATTCATTTTAAATTTATATTTTATAAATAATTAGCTTGTATATTAGATTCTGAACGGAGTGATGAATGTATTGATTTTACAATGATATGTGTTTTTTTTTTTTTTTTGTGTCTGTGTACAGCATAACTAGTCGAAATAATGCTTCAATTTCAAACTTTGGGGGTGGTTTCCGATGGAAAAGTGGATATCCTCGGTGCATTATAGAGGTCAAAAGTAAACATTTTCCAACAGTTTTCAAAAAAATCGAGAAAAAACAAAAAAAAAAAGTGACAGAAAAACAGGAATTTTTACGCAAAACCAGTTTTCGACGAAATCGAATTATTTATTTTGCTATAACTCAAAAACTAATCAATGTAAACACTTGAAATTTTCATCAAATGTTTATATTAGCGTTCTCAATACACAGTTAAATTTTCAAAGAATTTTTACTTTTTTTGAGCTATTTATAGACAATTGAAATTTTCAATTTTTTTTTATTTTTTTTTTATAAATGTTGATAAAAAAAATTAAGCTGGGACAAATTACTTGAAAATTTAATTGAAGGGTCCACATAACTTGTTCTAACTCTTATTCAAAAATTATAAAAATACATAGACACAATTTTTTTTATTAGCATTTGAAGTTCAAATATTGACAAAAATTCGTCAAAATCATGAATATTTTTCACTATTTGGTAGTTAAAAATTTATAAATATTTTACTATCAAAAGCTAAGAATTGAAAATTTAATACTATGCTGTCCATAAGTTAAGCTTAAAATAATTATAAAAAAGTTTGAGGATTATTCAATTTAAAAAATTTTACTAGTGTTTAAAGTTTTAATTTTAATTTGAAATCAAATATGCACTTGTAAAATAATGTTTTACTACCTACTAAATAATTTTCGATTTTTGTTATTTTTAAAAAATTACTAAACGTAAGATCTTGAAACTTTTACTTAATTGTTTGAATTTGTTTCAAAATAGAATGTATGACAATATTTAAATATAATATATCCTAGACTGACAAATCATCTCCGTTCAGAATCGTTTTTCGTATACAATGATAGTAATGATACCTATCATTGCATTCAAATTTAACCTACACTAGTCCGAGTTCACCCCACCCCCTAATGTACAGCAGAGCGATACTCACTTACCCGCTTTTTTTTATTAAATTGTTAATTTTCTTTATTTTATGAGTACCTACCTAAATATTAACTGTTAAATTATTGAATTATGCTTTATCTCCACCAAAGTATGTCTATATAGAGTGCATAACCTAAACATCTATCCTCTGAATCCATCACTGATTCAAATCTAGTTTACATATACACATACCTCATCAAATTTTTACTACTAAAAACTACAGTTTAGTTACTTATTTTTAGCAGTAGTTTTCATCATGCGTAATTATATCTATAATTAATCTAATATAGAAATACCTTATAGGTATTTTAAGTGTTTATTTGTTTACGATTGACCATTTGATTAAGAGGGTACTTGTTGTGGAGTTATATGAGTTTGTTTTTTGTGGGGTTGCTAGTAGTTACCTATACTTACATAGTTACACGCATATTATAATCATGTACGCATGTATACCATCAACATACCTACATACTAAGTTAGTTATTTAAAAAATATTGATCGAGAATTCGTTCAAATCTACCTTTCTATTTATGTGTTTAATATAGACGAAAGTATTCTGGTCTATTATAACTTATATAGATACCAAATAATTGCTCATAACATGTTTTTTGAATCCATCGATGAATTTTAGACGAGAGTCGAGGATTCGCTGTTCAGCAAGCGGTTTGACATAGAATGAAATTATAAATTACTATATTCATTATTAATAATTTTTATTTTTAAAACTATGATTTATTTGAATTCTATTTTATTACAAATTAATTTAAAATATTTTTATATCCTGAATAAAGCTAAAATTAAAATTAATTACTATAAAAATGTCACAGTTATCTTTAGATGATGGTTATTGATTTAATTTGGTAAAGATGGGGTACATCATACATTATAATGATTTGTCCACGTCACATCCAATAGTTTTGAATCATTAAGTAAAAATATTACTATTTACATCATGTACTTGACCATTGAATAGTATAGTTTTAGTAGCACGGTTAAAAATGTAAAAAATAAAAGGCCGATTTACAATGACTGACACTGGTGGTGATTGTGGTATGTTACTCAAAGGTATAACAGAAACAACTGCAAAATAAATACATAAATTAACATTTAATAAGCTACGTATTATGTCAAATAAATAGATACATAATACTAGTGCAACATGCTGTAAAATAAAAAGACATAATATATAAACAGAATAAAATTATGTTTAAGCTTTAAAAATTAAAATAGTGGATTTAGAATTTTATCTTAGAGGAATACATATGAATTTATCTAGAGCTCAAAAACTTGAGATAGGCCACAACTCTCTTGTCGTTCCACAAAGTGTCTTAAAATGTTGATTGAACTTAATAAAATAATAACATTATGTTATTAACATAAAATAAGTTGTCAAAATGGAAACATAATGAAGACCAAGTTTTATTCATTTAATATGGATAATTTTCATGTATTAAAGTGAATTAGCAGATATTACTATATGTAAAGCATGGCATCAGTTAAAAAAAGTAACACATTATATTATCAGCTTTCGGTATTTGGAATAAACACAAATATAATTTTTTCTGGCATCAATTGCACATAAAAATACACAGAAATAATTTAACCGTATTATATAAATATATATCTGTAATCGCACAAAGGCCCAAAATGGCATTTTTTTTTATCATTATCATAAAAACAGATTTTGATAAAAATTGCCCAATTTAGCAAAAAACAACAAAAATAGCAAAAACACGCAAACAACTCTGAAACATGGAAAATAAAGCACTCATTTTTTTTTATTTCTGAACTCATTTTAGTACGAAATTAATTTGTAGTTTACTAGTTATTATTTCAAGCTCCTGGAAGAAATATACAAATGCTATACCTATATGTCTCGAGCATTGTTATGATACCTATGTATTTAATACCAGTGGCGTATATAGGGGAGGGGCCCCCTAGGCCCGGGCCCATAGTGAAAAAAAAAGAAAAATACATTTTATATAATATTAAGACAAACATTTTAAGTATCTTATTTAATAATAATTATATATTAATAAACTTAAATTCCTATATTTGTATCATTTATGTCATAATTAAAATCACCCGTTCCCTTAAAAATTTCTATAGTTATAGCTATGGTGTGGGTGAATTGGCCCATAGTGAAAATAATTCCTATATATGCTACTGTTTAATACAATAATCATAAATAAGAGTTAAATATATTATATTAAATAGATACCTGTAACTGCGCTAGCTTTAGAGCCTTTTTCATTGACTTCCATTGTTACCTTATGTGTTACATCCTTCACAAATACTTGTTTTATTGGATTAAATATTGATGATAGATTTGCATTGCTATTAAATATTGATGATAATCCAATCTAAGTACATAATTAATTATAAATATTATTACAAACTTATGATATTGAATGTAAAATATACATGTAGGAATGTAGGATGATCAAATGAGTGCTGGTACTGTGTAACATTCCAACTTATTAAATAATATATTAATATCTATATATTTTACCCATAGGTACCTTTTTAAGTGCAGATGACAGCTTTGTCGAATAATTAATTGTGAACCGTGGTAAATACAAATTGACATTTCTTTGATAAAGTGAATTCAATATTTTAGAAAAAGAATTATGTTGTAAATCTTTCAATAATTGTGAAAATGTAGTATTTTCATCCGGCAATAACACTAGCATACAAAAATTTGTATCCTATAAAATAAATTTAAAATATATAATACACAATGAAGTAATAAGTGGTACCTATTACCTATAAATAACTAACAATTGTGTATTTAAATTTACAGTAAATACTTATGTAATTAAAAATAGTTATAACCATAGACTTAACATGGGCAATTTTTATGGGAGGAGGCAGTACCGGCTCGAGATATTATGGCGTTCCCGGCAAATTTTTAAAAGATGACCTTAAAAATATAGCTTATATAACATTTTTATTGTTCTATACAATTTATTATTATAATACACTGTTATTATTTAAAAAAAAATTATAATGATATAAAAAAGTCATAAGTTTTTACAATTTTTTGAGCACCTTAAAATGCACTTCCGGCGCCCCAATTCTGGAAGTGCCCAGGGCGACCACCCGGGTTCGTCCATGTCTTAGGCCGCCACGAGGAGGGGAGGGGGCAAACTTTATTTTAAGTCGATATACCATATACTTAAAGATACTTTGTCACTTAGACACTAAATCAGTGGAAACTGGAAAGTATAACATAATATTATATAAGCTAAATCTTTATTGTAGCATGTAAAATTAAACGACACAATGGAAAAAGCTTGATAAAATGATGGTATGATGGTTTATTTAATAAAAACATTCTGAATTTCTATATTCTACCTATTACTTTATTTTTACATAAAATGGAATTTATTTCCAAAGTCAATAAGTCCAGGGCCGTCCCGATGATTTGCGGGGCCTAAAATGTCTAAAATATCACTATTGCGCGTCAGTTACATATAACAGGGTGACTTTTTTAACACTTATTATATCAAAAAGTGTTAACTTTTTTCAATTTTTTTTTCAAAATTTTTAATTTTGTGCTTTTCTATAGCAATGTATACCATTTTTATTTTTTTCACCCTTATATTTAATAGTGAAATCATTATCAACTTTTGATTTCTAAATAGCAACCTATATTTAAAATCTCATAAAATAGTAGGGCTATTTTTTTATGAATTTTAACGTTAAATTATTATTTTTCATTTAACCGTGACTTATAGCTTAAAAGTAACTCAAAGTTGGTAGTTTAAGGTTTTTAGGTGAATTTTTTACAGATTATTACGGTTGTGAGGCATTGGTATAAACTACAGGTACAAACGAGTTTATTACATATGAGATATAAAACAAGAAGTATTATAAAATTCGAACACCAACAAACTTTGTAAGTTTTTACAAAACTTTTAGTTTTGAAAAACTATATCTCGCTAAAAAATTAACGAAAAATAATAATTTGAACGTTAAAATGCATAAAAAAAAATAGCTCTATTAATTTAATACATTTTGAATATAAGTTGCCATTTGAAAATAAAAAGTTGATAGTGGTTTACCTATTATATAAAAGTGTGACAAAAATAAAAATTTCATACAGTTTGAGAAAAGCATGAAACAAAAATTTTTAAAAAAAAAAATTAAAAAAGTCAATACTTGTTAAAATAATGAGTTTTTAATGATAAAAGAATTACCCTGTATAGCTCTCCAAATTTGAAACTCAAATATGCGCAAATAGTCTTAAGAAATATAGTACTTTGCGCCTACAGTCTTACAACAATATGAATAAGTAAATAAATTAATAACACAATATGTCATAATATAATCAAACTTAATATAATAAATAATATTGAGAAAAAATAAGACAATAAATATAACATATAGTAATAGGTAGAATATAAAAATGTATTAAAAATTAACTTATCTACTTTTTAAATCCCCGAATTGATCAATAATATCATCATATTTTAATTGGTCAGCAATTTCTATGAAGTGGGGTCTTTCCAATTGTGGCGAGAGCGCGGGGCCCCGCTTGCCCTGCCCTAGGGAAGGTCCTGCATAAGTCTTAACGTTATAAATATACTTAATATACCTAATGTTATAATTTATAGTTACTATATATACATCATAATAAATGTAAATATGTAATATACTAAACAATTAATAAAGATCATGTAATGATTATACTAATAACATTGTTATAAGTTAAACCTAATGGTTAATATTATAACCTTGCAAGATTTCTATAGTCTATAATAATTGAAATCTTTTACATCTTGCTGTTGATATCTGCATCAAACTGTCAAAATATTTGTAACACTTAGAATTTAGATAAAAAAAAGTGACAATGATATTTTTAAAGTAGGTTTGTATTCTGAGACATAGGCGTGCGCAGGGGAGATTTCGGGTAGCCATAACATCCTCTGCGGGTATGCGATGCCAGCTTGTTTTTTGTTTTTTACCTTTTAGTTAACAGTTTATAAACGTTTTTATTTATAAAAAACTTTTGAAAGTAGATTAGAATTATAATAAAGTATTACATAAATTAAATTCATATATTAATATTAGTAATAAAATGCAGTTAAAATTATATTTACTTTTATATTACCTACTTAAATTGACTATTATTTTGAGAACTTGTAATTCTGCAATACATTTTTAAAAAAAAATTCTGATTTAGGTTTTTTTGAAGGGAGATAAAAAATTGAGTTATTTCTAAATATATTGGTATCCCCTGCAAAAAAAAGTCTGCACACACCTATGTTCTGAGACAAATATTAGAAAACTACTCAAGTTGTAATATTACACTACATTTAATTAATAAAATTAAGTAAAAAAATAACCAATTTTTCTGAAATAATTTATATTATTACCAGAGACTATATGAAAAGTTCATGTTGATAAATGTATCAATGGGGAGAGATTAAAAATAAAATCAACAATGGCTTTGATAATGAACCAAACACATCACAGAGTAAGATTACATATAGCATTATAACATTATATAATATATACAAATATATGTGTATGATATTGTATATTTAACACTTTAAAATAATAAAATTTATTATTTTTCATGAAAATTAATAAGCATAACAATATTTAATTTTTCCTGTATAAAACTTTCTTAAAACTTTAATAATTCCTTGTAAAAAAAATTGTGATACATTTTTGAAATTATTTTTATGATTTGTCTTTTAAAAAAAAATACAATATAATCTATATTATTTAAATATTTTAAATAAACTATGATAAATTTAATTTCTTATGTAATATTTAAGTAACTATTTTCAAAATTAAGTTATTTTATGTATTACTTATTTGTAATGATTAATTACCTTGTATAACAGTTCAACAACTTGAGCATTAATATCTGATACATGTCCATATCTTATTTGGTCTTGTAAATTCATCATATTGACTTCAGAGCACATATTAGGTTTTGTATAAAAACAGTCTTTTTTAGTGCTACTTTCATTAAATTCCACTAGCCAATCTCCTTTGAAATAAAGAACGTTCGCCAATAAAAGTTCAGTGTTTCCATCAAAATCATCTGTAACATTATTTGAATGTTACTATATTATTTAAACAATGAATATTCAAAATAAAGTCATCAAGTAAGTAACTGCTCTACTATAGATTTTTTTATAGCTTTGAATGTACCTCTTTACTAAGTAGCTCATTATAATGGATAATATAATAAATAGTATCTTCAAACCATTGATACAACTAAGATCAACTTTTTTGAGGGTAGGATAGGAAACTGTATCCCTTTTATTCTTTCTTTATTAATTTGTATGGACCTTTCTCATGTACCCTTCTACTAGGTATGTTAGTATAGCTAATGGGCTAACGAACATGTTCAGTGGGGCCCATTATCTTCTTGAAGAATAAAATAAAAATAAAAAATAAATAAAATAGCTATAAATGGCTTGTAATAAATCTAAATTACATCAATATTCAATATTCATATATTAAAATAATATTCATTATTATTTACCAAACACACTCCATTTTCCTTTAATAATGTATTCACTCAAATTCTAATTATTGAAATTTCTAATTTTTAAATAAACTTAGGGTACATATTTTTATTTATTCAGATTTATAAGCCCAAAATCAGTTTAAAAATGTTTTGTAAAAATGGTTGAATTTCATTTAAAAAAAAAAAGAAGTTTCAAGTTGGTAATTCCACCGAATACTTCTTAAATAGTATATTATATCTAAACATTTGCTAAATTTGAAAAAAAAGTCTTGCAGGATATATTTTTAGTCGATTTTATGGCTTATAAATAAAAACATTTTCTTGCCTTATTATCAAATATATAATATAAATATTTAAAGTGGAAGTCATTTATGCGCAAATAGGGTGGGCTAGTAGGGCTTAGCCCTCCCAAAAGCAAATAATTTTACTACATGATACACATTATAAATTACAATGTAATTTCAAAAGAAATATAGACTATTATTAGGATGGTTAAATTTTTAATTTATAAATATATACTAATTTTTAGGCAATTTTAAAGAAATGTGTTATTTAATATCAAAATTTAATCCAGAGTTTTCATTTAAATATTCATTTTTTGTTTTATTTAGGATGTTTTTAAATTGAACTCAGAAAACTTAAAATGTGAAATGACTGTCTTTAAAAATATAATAAAAGAAAACATAGAATTTGAACATATCAAGGAACACCTAAGTAAACAAGTTTTTCCTAACTTGATTAAAGTTGTTCAAATAGCTAATCATTGCCTGAAAGTTCAGTTACTTCTGAGAGTTCATTTTCCACAATACGAAAAATAAACACCTACTTAAGATCTACTATGTCCCAAAATCGGTTTAGCAATTTAAGCATACTTAATATTGAAAAAGATATTGTTGTTGACGTGGAAGAGATTCTAAATACTTTTAGTAAAACCGAAAGGAGAATTAAATAATTGTAATTAGGCTTACTATAATAATAATAATAAAAAAAAAATTGATGCCGAAAAATATCAATGTGTTAATATAAGTATTAGATGATAATGTGAATTTTAATTTAGATGGTATATAATATATATATATGTAATATGTATATTTATACTTATATGTTTATGTTTATTTGTAATTCATGTTGCAGCAAGGTAAATTTTGTTAGTGGTTTTGTAATAATTTAAAAAGCATCATAAAAGTATTCAGTATCCTGATCTGAGCTACAGCTTCAGCTCCCCCAGATTTCAAACACTATTTGCGCCTATGGTGGAAGTCAAGCCCACTCAGTGGCGTAACCAAGGAAGGGCCAAAGGGAATATAGCCCCCCCCCCCATTGGCTGTATTTTTAATATTATTTTGAATATTTAAATTTAAATATGGAAATTGTCTTATAAATTTTAATTACTTAAAATAGTAAATACATTAACAACAAATCAACATAAATATGTTGTCAGTATTTTTGTTTTTCAAAAACTCAAGTTAAAAGTATTTGGCCTCCCACAAAAAAAAACCCTGGCTACGCCACTGAGCCCACCTAGTTACACCTAAGCTTCTGACACAAAAATAAATGTAAAGACACATAGTATTATCTAGATCAGTGTTTCTCAACCTGGGGGTCGTATAGGTCAAAAATAATAAAACACCAATTTACAAAATGAATCTTTTCATTCAAAATTTTCATAACACAAAAATAATCAATCGATTAAATTGATTAGATTGTAGATATCTCATAAATAAATACAGGCACTCCACTGCTAATGGCTTTCCCATACACGATAAAATACTTTATTATTCAAATTTATACTTAATATAAATAGGAAGGGGAATCGCAAAGTGATTGACCAAATGTTATACTTTTTTTGGAGATCACGACCAACAGTTTGAAAAACATTGTATAATACTTAATACAAATGTTTTGAATGTTCAAAATATTTAAAATTTAAATACATATAAACACGCACCTTTAGAAATTATACTGTTTACAAGTCCATGTGTAGCATCAGAAATTTGTTTATTGATCATTTGAATTGATGCTTCAATATTATAAAGATTAATTTCAGTTATATTAGCAGAATATAGATCTTCTGCTGTATCTTTGAAATTTTTAGATATACTGTTCTTATTTTTAACAAATATGTTGTTAACAACTACTAAATCAATTATACTACTCTCCATAGACAATTTATTTATTTGTAATATATTATTAAATGTTGATTTGTCAGTTGGTAAACGTAAAACACTATTTAATTGATTCAAAGTATCTCCGTGAGCACCTTTCGATAATAATGTTAACATGCTTTTAATACTAGCTGGAGAAATTACAAAATTTGAGTCTGGTTGATTAGAGCTAAGTTCCTATGAAAATTAAAAACAATAAAAACACTAATTACAATTTATTAAAAATACAGATTATGAATAATATACATAAAATATAAAATTGTAAATAGTTAAATAATATCATAAAAAAATTCTTACTTGAAATAGTTCTTTGTCAAAATAATTGAACCGCTGGAATTCAACATTTTGGTCCAAATTCATTCTCAATTCAATATCACCTACAGCTGTAATATATAATACGTATATAAATATTATTATGTATTTCATATCTTTTAATCTGTTAGTTTTTGGGAAATTTTATTTTTAAACCAAACTTATTGTTCCTAGCCATTAAAAAACATATCCTAAAATTCATCAAATAAAAATAATATTTGTTTTCTGGTACAGTTATTTAAAATTTAAAATTGTAATATAATTTTTTTTTTCTTACTATACTCAATTTTACAACAAAAATATTTTTAAAGAGTTTGAACTCTTCTAAAAGTAAAACAGTTGTAATTTATTTATTTTTATGATTTAAAATTATAAATTTACATTTTATTGGAGTTGGAGTTTGAGTTGGAGTATTAACAATTGGAACAGAAACTACTGACAAGCCTTGTGAAAGTGGATTCGTAACTTGTCCAACAAATACTATGGTATCCATTGTAATATCTTCTATCATGAATAAAAATGGTCTATTGACTTCAAAAGAATCTTCAATAGATACCCCAAAACGGTGATCTATTTCAGCTTCTAAAATAAAATTAAAAAAATATTAATTTTACCATTATAAACATGTTTGTATTAATAAAAATGAATTAAAACCAACCAGTAGCAGCATGAGCAGTACTTCCTTGTTCATTTACATCAAGTCCAGATTTTTGAAGTATATTAGACACAATAAGACTACCAAATTGGCCATCATTTCCTATATTTGTTAAATCTGCATTTGGTCCAAACATATCGGTAATACCTAACTATTAATTATTCAAATAAATAATTTACTTAGTTTACTATTACATTACTACTACAAAAGTTACTAAATTACCTGTATAAATATAAATAGTCATTATCCTAATTTGAATTATTATATAATTTTATTACTTATTTTATATTTACTGGTCCTTTAATAACCTTTCTAAATACAGAAACTAGTATAAAAATTAATTGTTTTAAAAAAAAGTCAAACCTCTTGTAATAATGGTCCAAGAATTGATGTATATTCAAAATTAAATTTTGGTAACACAACTTTTGTAGAAAACATCTTCATATTTTTTATTGAATCTCCCAGTAATGATGGATTAATTCTATTAATTAAATTATCTAAACCATCAACATTATCTGGTAATATTATATACATAACAAATTTGTTTCCCTAAAAAAATATTATTAACTAAGTAAATTATTACTATAAAAATGTTAAAAGTAATATTTTACCTGATAAGGTAAACTAATTAATCGAGCATTAAGTGATTCTATGGTAGATAATTTAAAATAGTTGTAAGTAGTCATTAATGGAACATCAACAGTAGCATTCGAGTTTAAATAAAATTTTCCTTTTTTGGTAAAATCTTTATTAAATGGATTTGTCCAATATCCTTTAAAATATATGGCATTCAATAAAAGAAGAACAGTATTTTCTTTAGTTTCGGCTAAAATAAACATAATATTTTAATTTTTATATTAAATCTCATATATTATACCTTATTATATTTAAATACTAACTTTCAGATATCAGTTGTTGAATACGTCCATGAGTAAGGTTTTCTACCCACTGATTTATTGAATTTATAGCATTTACAGGTTTACTAAAATCAACTGTCTCATGACTTGAATTATACCACCTAGATATAATTTCTAAAAAATCATTTTTTGGTCGAACTGATGAATCCATAAACAATTTAGTACCAATATCTAGTTCATAATCATCTTTGTCGTGACTCTAAGAATATCATTAAAATTTTAAACAAAATATTTATATAAATCCATAAAAAGTAAAAAATAAATTAACATAATCTATATAAAACAATGTGGTAATTTTTCTTTACAACTTTTTTTTTACTTTTGCTTGTCTTGACTTAATAAACGTGAATAGAAGCATCGAAAAATATTCAATGACTAGAATATTTTGGTACTAGTCTAGTTGAACCCCGCCACTCAAGTTTAATTACATCCCCCATTTACATCTCTTGTATTTTAAATTGTATTTAAAAAGTACGAAACCTATTTAAAACATTTATCATACTGTATTTATAGATACCTTAATGCCTAATGAATACCTAATACCTATCTCCATAATATTATATATGGTATACGCTATTATATATACCTCTTTTACATCATTAATTTTACTACACGCATTTACCAAACATTCTTAAAATTGCTGTTGTGAATTTCATACGAATAGGTACTTAACGTACATTATTTTCGGACCTTTTATACCTGCAGTGCATACATATTTTTATAGAAAATAAACAGAATATCGAAAATACAAGAAATGTAATTGGTGGACGACAGGCGTTAACTAAACCTAAGTGACAGGGGGAATACTTTCTTCACAATGTCGACTAGAGCTTAGTCAATGTCCAGTACCCATTCCTTAATCAAGTCCTGGCAGTTCTGTTCAGAATCATTTTTCAAATACGATTTATTATAGCTTATAGACTGTATATAAAAATGATCGAACTTATACGAGTACCTACACTAATGTTACAGTAGTGTTTGTTATCTATACCTATCCCTTCGTTCAGTTAAAAAAAAAATGTTTATAATTTATAATATTAACAGAACCGGATAAAAGGGAGGACAAAAACAAAATTTTTAAGGTTTTCTAATGTACGATAAGTTTTAGAAAGAATTATTAAGTATTGAAAAATTTGAATAACAAATAATAGTAGTAATATTACCTTTATTATATTATAAAGTTATTACGTCAGTGAGTGTTCAGCGTAATATTGAAAAACCACTGGATCAGATTAAAGCGCTTAAATCAGTGGCGGATCCAGGGGGGGTGCCTAGAGGCCTCGGCCCCCCCAGACCAGACCTCTACAACTGTCTATTTAGTTTTTACTAATATAAATATTTTAAATTCTGGTAATAATGCATTATAATTACTTTTTTAGGAACAACATACATTTTTTATGTATTATATACGTATGGCTCAGAAGTAATTTTTTAAGAGGCCCCCCCCAAAATTCAACTCTGGATCCGCCACTGGCTTAAATCGACAAATTTATACTTTCATAAGTATTATTTTCGAATGTAAATATGTTTACAGCAGTACACGCTAACATACAGTGTCATAATTGGGGGGTCACAAGGGGTCGCAATAGCGACCCCAAATATAATCCAGGGGTTGCATAAATATAAATTTGCAATCACAGAAATGTCCATATTTATGGTTTTGTGTTAGTAAAAAAATTAAAATAGGTTAGTTATCATTTAATTATGAAAAAAAATTTACGTTTACTATATTATAATGAATTTTTGATAATATTATTTGATTTGATTTTAATCAATTTTATGTGTTTCTAATGGTTAGGTATAGATCTAATTTGACTGTTGTACTGAATTTTATTTAATAAATATGGATAATTTCACTATTAATTAGGGTTGTTAGTAATTAGGATGTTTATACACTAAAAAATGTATGAATATATATGCACTTATACACTAAAAATAGCTAAAAATATGCATAAACAATTTGAAAAATGCATTAAAAAATAAATAAATGCAATAAATACACGGAGACAAATTTAATTATTAATAGAATATATTAAACAAATTGGATAGGTACTATTTTTATGTGCTCGTTATATCAACTATTGCCTATTACATTTTTTTAATTTTCTTATTTACTACCTATATACAATTAAATAAAATATATTTAAAAAAAGAGTTACCTACATTGAATAATTATTATTTGTTTTAAATGCTTCGTTGTTAATCTTCGTCTATTTGGTCCTAATACGTATGTAGGTCCCTTTTATACTCCGTATAACTATAATATACTAAATAGTAAATACTATATTAAATTCACAACAATAAATAAGTGAAAATATTTAAAATACAGATAATCAAACTCATTCCAGATTCGATTAACAAAATATAAAATTACGGTATTTTTCAACATTTTGCATCAAAAATTGTCAAATATACGCTTAAAAATAGAAAAAACACAAATAATGCACTTACAAATAAAAAATGGTAAAATATGCAATTTCATGCAAAATACTATTTTGATATTTTGAACATAGGTATATCATGAAATACATCATTTCTATAACTTATAAGTATAAGAATGGAAAGTATTGGACTATCTAAAAGAAATAAGCAAAATCTTAAACATCTTAACTGACTTCACCCTAATTATTAAGCTGTCTAAAGTAAGTTATACATATCACAATTTTTAAATTATTGCCCTATTGGATTTTAATCTGAAGTATTTCAATTTGATAAATATTTTTAATTTGTGTGTCCTATTTATATTGCATTATCTCTCTGAACTCATCACTGATACCAGTGATACCTGTGTTTTGTAGTAATATAGTAAATTATACATACTTACTAAAGCTAAATTTTTAAATTTAAGTACTTTAATACTTTTAAAAAAAAGCAGAAATCGTAATAATTATTAATTTTACATAAGTTATGTTTTCTAAATAACTTACCATAAGTAATAAGTTTTATTTTTAATATCTATAGATATTAATTATTATAAATATAGTAAATTCTGTAAATTATAATATGGTGGGTACCTATACCATATTACAATTTTAAATATAAACATCTACCAAGCACGTAAATAGGTATTTTTTTTTACTTTTTTTAGGGGGAGCGAGCGCTTCTATCACTCCCTTAAATTACGTACCTAACATCTACCTATATATAAATGGTAATATAAATATAAAAATAATATATTTCTTTGAGTATTGTATGATTAAATATTTTTTTTATAGAACAAAACAATAACATATAGTACCTATATACCTATATAGGTATATTTATAATGGATTTTATATCAATAAAATATGATTATTTTTATAATACCGAAGGCGTCGGGGCCAAAGTAAAGCCTCCACTTGTTTATGCATTTAAAATAATTTTTGCTGTGAAAAGTGACACAATATAGTATCTTAAAAAAATCAATTTTGATTTTGGTACAAATTAGACATGTTATAAATATTTAGGGTCAATTTTGGTGCAAATTGACTACAGCCGTATATGTTATATTTTCTACCCAGGACAAAGTATAAAATTAGGGGTATCTTATAATTCATCCTTCTCTATTATGCCTATAACGGTTGTCTGTTAAATTATTCAGCTATTATTTGGTAATTTAGGGCCCTCCGATCAAGACTTCTGGGCAAGTGCCCCAGTTCGCTCCTTCCTAGATCCTACCCTTGATGATCATAACAAATGAGTTTGACTGTTTTATTTTAAATTTAAATTAATTATTGATTGATTGATAGGTACACAATACATACGCGATATAACAATAAATAATTGTTGTCATTGGCAAATTATTAATTTAATTTATGATTTCTATGAACTATGCCTATGCATATGAACATAAAAATACCTACATACTTAACTCAGTTCACAAAAAACAAATCACGAATATTTACACAGTTCGCCAAGTGGAAAAATATATTTAAAAAAATTATAATCATTATTCATTATATATTTATCTTCATTACTATATTTCTAGACTTTTAAACTCAAATTATTTTAAAATGTCAATAAAATTTGAATAATGGTCCATTTCTAAAGAATTATAGTAAAAACTAACAATTTATAGTCCATCTCTAATCGTTCAATTTCAGTGACATGATATCAAATAAAAGAACTTGAAAAAGAAAAATACAATTACATATTATTAAGAGGCCACAACACCCGCATGTGTTTTGCTCAGTCTTACAAGTAGGTACGTAACATAGCAAATTTATGCTCAGCATACAGATCACATTTAGCTCCATTAGTTTAAAAATTAGAATGAATCGACTTATCTTTTATACAACTTGATGGTAAGAACATTATCTGTGTTTTTATGTTGATTTTATACGATTATTAAATGTTTAAGTGCGTTAATAACTTGCTAAAAAATTGAATTATTATAAAAACCAACATAGAAACACAAATAATTTTCTTACCGTCAAATTTCATTATAAATAAGTCGATACACTCTAATTTTTAAACTGACGGAGCTAAACGTGATCTGCTGAGCGTAAATTTGCTATGTTACGTAGGTACTTATAAGACAGAGACAACACATGCGGGTATAACGTCCTCTTAAACACGAGAATATTTTTCAGACGATGACATATGAATATGAATTAAAGCTGTCCGCATTTCAAATTTTACACTTATCAGTGAAATACTTATATTACATAAAAATAAATATTGTGAAACCACAAATATCAAAATTCAATTTCTTGTAAAATATTTTATAAATATGTATTCAAAATTATAATTTTATATATAAAATAGAAACTTCTCCAAAAATTGTTGATAGCATCATAGAAATAATAGATCTATTACGTTTATGGTTGACACTTTAACAGAAATTAAAATATTATATGACCTTAGTTCCTAAGTACAAAGATATTTTAAATTATAAGCTACAAATTGCAACTATTAGGTTTAGGTACCTAAATATGTCTTATCGAATAATCTAGAATAATAGATATAATTGAATATTTAGAAGATGCTAAACAGTATAGACACTAATAAAAATATTTAAGCCACAGGTTAATTAATTCTTAATTTTTAAGCTTTATATGTAGCTTAAACTGAAGATATTATAATATTCTGATATATTTGTCCAAAAATATAAATTAAATAACCAAGAAAAATGTCTGCAATATTAAAATTATTATACAATTGGTCAGTTTATTTATTAAATGTATCAACAATATTTTTACAAAAAAACTATTCCGCAGTTATTAACCATTGATACAAACACTAATGAAACAAATTGCGATGATTAATTTTTCAATATTGAAGGTATTGTAAGTACTAGAGTTAAGATGTATGCAGTACGCTTAGAACAGGTTTAAACCAGGATGAAAACAGGTTTTTCCTTAGTTTAAAACAAACTTTAATAACCGTAGTATTGTTAACCTTGTAATTTGTTAATCTTAAAAATAATAAAATTTAAAAAATAAAATTATATATTCTCAAAAAATGAAGTTTAAGATTCAGTCATAACACAATGTCAAATTGTCAAAATACAAAAACCTAAGAACAAAATTCTTAAGAAATCTCGTAATACGAATAATAATAACTAAGACTGAATTTAATGCATTAGCATGTTTTTTTTTTTTGCTATATCTGTAAATAAAATGGATTTGGCCAAAATCTGTTTTGACTTTTATTTATAATTCAAATACCAAATTTTATTTTGCATATTTTTGCATATTTCATGGGTTAGAGTATATAAATGCATTTTTTTATATAAATGCTTTTGCCTTTTTTTCGTACTATTTTATTTGTACCTATTCGAATATTTAACGTGCATTATAGACTATTGTACTTTTGAAATTGAGATTAAATTAATTTACTAATATCAACAAGTACATAACAGATGACAAAAATCGTTAATTGTAAAATGCAATAACTATTTAAAGGTATAAAATATATAATTTTAAGTAGAAACATATTCTATTTTAGAATAGCATATATTTTTTATAGATCTTGTATATCACGAAGATCAAGACTAGTCAAGAGTCAACCCCAATAAGTTATATACCCGTGCAAGCATATCCATATCAATTTGTAATATTACTAATATTTAAACTAAAATTAATAAAAATAAGAATAAAAGTTAAATTTTAATAGTTCTTTTGCATATTTTTTCAATTTTTAGTGCATATTAATAGTTTTTAAGTGGATAAAATCCACAACCTTGATAATAACTTATCGTCAATCCTTCCACGTTTTTCTTTTTAATTTTTTTTTCCCTCACATCTGAATATTGTTTCTACAAAGAGGTAATTTAAAGATTCTCATTCGCATGTGTTGTCTCACAGGGGCGTACCTTAGGGGAGTTCTCAGGTCTAGACCATTACCATTGATCGACAGAATTTAAAATGTTTAAGGTCATACCACTAATTTGTATAATACTTTTTACATGTTAAAAAAATTTGGACCCCCCCACTTGAATAATTCATAAATACACACCTGTCGTCTCCATCTAAGTGTGTACAGTCGTTGCTAGATAAATTGAGACGGCGGCGGCGGCGCGATAACGGAAAACCAGTGGTTCTCCGTATTTCAATATTATTACCGTAAATACATCAATAAACCAACTATTGTTACAAATAAATTTTTTTGCACTGAGCCGGGTTCGAACAGGTGACTGCGCGCGTCGTAGCTAACTGTGCGACCTTTGCACCACACTGCCAGCGACTAGTTTGGGCTACACTTACTGAAAAGCGCCGCCGCCGCCGTCTCAATTTATCTGGCAACGACTGTAACATTGAAAATTTACCGACAACAGTTCTTACTTCTTATAGTATTTCTTCTTTAGTTTTATTAATTTTAATATGAGAATGAGTTTATCTATTATATAACTTCAAGGTAACAACATATTCTATAGTTTTTGCAAATGTTTTTGCAAATGTTTTATTGATATTTTATTTTTGAAGCTTATTATGAGCATAGGTAATTAAATTGTAACCCGTCTTAATAACCCCATTTAAAATTAAAATATTGTAAAATCACTTGCAACAAACAACAGGATGTTACCTTTGAGTTTTATAATATGTAAATTTACTTTCAAAATTAATTAATATAAATGAGAATTGTAAAACTTATTATATTAGCATTTGCTAAAATAGATAACAGATGCAGGCAAGAGTGCAAGACGCCGCTTTAAAAAAAATATTACAAATTTACAAGTCGTATTAATGGTTAATAGTGTTAATATACTTACTAACAAAATTGTTTTGAAAACAAATCAATCTCGAGACTAGATAAGTCTAGATATAGAATATTATTCTAGAATCTAGAATCTCACTGGACTTAGCTTGATGCAATATTAGATGTTTTGATAGTACTAATGTAGTATATTTACGAAAAATTAGTACCAATAGTTTAAAAATAATGGTAAACCCTTTCAATCTCCAAACAAAAATTTGGGTTATTTGCTCATTTAAAACTGTAGATTATATTGTTAAGATGTAATTATCATGTTAAATCAATAATTTACTTGTAATGATTGCAATTTTTGAGAATAACGTTCTCTAATGCTTTGTTTACGACCTTTTATCCCAACAACGTCTTCTATCTGTTTAGCCGTATTCCCTAGAGCTCCTTCATACAACATCAACAGCACCAACTTAACGCTTATAGAAGATATAACTGCATTGTTCTTCTCAACATCATGCAAAGCCTATTAATTAAAAATAATTTAATTTGATTATCATGAAAATTACTTTTATGATATAGTACTTTGCATAGTTTCCAATTAAAACCATGAAAATTTGGTACATTGTTATTCGACACATTTTGAATCGATAATTTTTCTTTTGCATTAGCATTAGTTTGAAGTCTAGTAGTAGTAGAAAGTACTACTACAGACATGACCGAACAAACGATAAAAAAAAAAACAATCTAAAATCAAAATTAATAAAACTTAGAATTGAATAAGTTATTTTGAGTTAATGTTATGCACTTGCCTTTCATGGTATCCGAAGGTTTTTATAAATTCAAAATATTAAGACACACGCAAATATGCGAAGTTCAACTGAATAAAATAAGCGCTATGTATTTCGTAAATACTCAAGATGAACCTTGTTATTCGCTCATTAACTCAATAACTGGTTTTATATTTCTACGTATTCATTAAAAACAAGTTTTGAAACTGACCCCACCTTGAAGTATAATTATTGATGAACAGGTAGGATGGAAAGATTAAAATGTATTATCTTATCAGTGTAATGGAAGGGAATTCCAATAAATAATAAATAAGAACACATATTATCTTAAATATAAGTATATAATCATCTTAAACACATACAAATAAAATAAGTGATTACTTTAAACTTATACAGAAGAATAAAAGAATACCATAGAATTTTTTATTCATTTTTTTTGCAAATGAACATGGGTTTTTTTTTGTCCAAACACAACATTTATGAATGTTTCTTCAAATGTAATCTTAAGTTTTACAATAAAAAATGTTCTGTAAAATCGATAATTAGTTTATCTCTACGGCATTGAACATAATTATGACCTAGTCAAATGGTTAAATTAAGTGTACATTAAGTTAGCTGGATAGAAAAAGATTGAATTGTTATATATAAAAAAAAATAATAATAGAGGATTCAATATGCATCTCTAATCGTCTCCTGATTGTGGACTGGCATCACCATTTTTTTCTCTAGATGGTGAGCGTGATTTTTCATCGGGTGAACGTGAATCGCGCCTAGAATAAAGATAGATTTAAAGTACATTTATAAAAATAAATCAATAATTTTGTTTTTAATACAAATTCTCAGATACTAATTAAAATTTTTAAAACAAACATTTAAAAGTATTATGAAATAGTAATAAACTAATTATCAAATGACATATATTATTGAACATTACACACAGATTAAATTGTAAATAATATTTAAAATAAGTATTATATTCTATCTGTAGATTAAGTAGGCAAACAATAAACATTTTATTTCAGTTGTTTTCTTCTCACATCCATTCAAAAATAGAAATAAATAACAAATTATAAGTTACACAAGTATTAAATGTGTTTAATACTTACTTAATACGTTTATTTGAAATTGATTGTGAGCGTGATTGAGACCTCTTTTTATCTATAGAACCTGAACGGGAACGTGATTTGGAATGAGCTGGTGATCTAAATTTTTACATAAAATATAAGTAATAATTTAAGATTCATTTATGGTCAACATTTTTATCTTAATATTTATATTCAAAATAAAACTTTATTCAAAACTTAAGAATTAAATTTAAATAAAAACATAATTAAATTATTAACTAAAAAATGAATATTTAATACTTTAAAAATTTGAATAACATTTTTTTATTAATCAAAGTATACATACTTGTAAGGAGATTTCGAACGAGACTCAGACTTTGACTTGGAATGGCTTCGTGATCTACTTCTAATTAAAAACAATTTTCGTACATAAGCAACATGTCTAAATAAGTTGTTAATTTAAGCATTTAAGAACCTTGAACGAGAGCGTACACGCCGACGTGAACGAGACCGGGATCGTGAACGAGAACGTGAACTTGAAGGACTACGACTGCGTCTACCTCCACCACGGCCACGACTACTACTTCTGTCTTCTAAAAGTCTTATGCGACGTCCATTCAATTCTGTATCGTCCAACTTATCCAATGCAGTTTTGAGATCCGAATAGGATGCAAATTCAACAACACTACATTAAAAAAAAAAAAAAGATGAATATATCCATAACAAAACTTTTATATATTCAAATATTTACCCTTCATTTTTGCGTTGTTTATGCGCATCAGCATAAGTAACTTCCCCAGCTTGGCGCATGAAATCCTTTAAATCCTAATTATACAAACAAATTAATAAAAATAAGAAAATGTTGAGGATTATGTATTTATAAATATACATTTACATATGTAAATTATATTATTATTACTAAATTAATAATTCTACGCCAAATACAATTTATCGATTTTAAAATGGGATTGTTTTCGGGAGACTTCACTTGAAAATGAATAAATGATGGGAAGTGCTCATTTGCTGTTAGTGAACTGAAGATATTTTACACATAATGGGTTACGTTGATTTTGATTTTAGTGCTTTTGATGATCGTGTGGCCTTGTTGTTTTGATGACTGATACAGAATTGCTTTTTCGATACTGCATCTTCTAGATCCTTAACTTGTTATTAATTTGTTTATATATTTTCAAGATAATATTGTTTAAAAATTTATTTTAAGAGCCTAACAAATACCAAACATTGTTTATGTTATTATTTAAATACATACCTCTTAAACACATGGAATGGTATTGAAAAGCGACTCGGTCTCGGACCATGTGTGGGAAGACATGAATGGGGGGTAACCAAATTGGGCAGCTGATCGGCTTGTATGGTTGGGAACACCTTTTGTGGTTAGGCCGATCATCCTAGGCCCGGAATGGAATGTGTGATATGGTACTGTGATCTTTTGTGGTATTGGCCTATGTGCCTCATAGTGCCACTCTTATGTTATCGGCCAACGATCAAGCGTTTAATGTCATTGGTATGGACATCGATCGAACCCAACACATTGTGGTGGCTCTTTAGAAAAATAATATTACATATTTTTTCATTTTTTTTTTTTGTATTTTATATTTTGTATTTTTTTTTTTTTATTTATTTATTATGATTAAAAATAAGTTGTTTTCTCAAAACAGACTTAGACCACCATCCACTTTATGATATTAAAAATAAATATTAGTATATAACATACATAATTAATTACTAGTATTAATTAATGGTGTACTTGTTATAATTGGGTAATAAAGTGAACGGCAAAATAATTTTATGATTTCTTTTAAATAGCAGAGCAATTTATTACAATGTTGTTAAACCTTAATAGAATTGCAGGCTCTTTCCTCAGATAATATTATTGATTGAACGTTTATCAGCACCTCACAAAAACAAACCATATGTGAAAAAAAGTTCAGAAGACATTCAAATAAGTAAGATAAATCTCCAAAATTAACAAATGGCAAAACAAAAATTAGTTTAAAATAACAAATTTAAATAAATCTAAAGAAAATAGTTATTAAATAATACAAATTAACATCTAAATTATTTCTTACCTGCCAGCTAACACGACTTGACAAATTTTCAACAATTAATCTGTAATTTGTTCTTGTTGGTGGACCATACCTATCATTTCTGTCATCCCTAAACATAACAAAAACATATTTAATTAACAGTATAACAGTAATTTTGAACAAGAACAGATTATTATCCATCATCTATACATATCAGTGTTTCCCATTTCCAACTTGTGGTCCCTGGCCTGTCATAGGTGGTCCGCGACAAAATGTAACGTAAAAATAATACAAAATGTTTTCAATTAATTTATGCTATCTTAAAAATGAGCAAAAATAAAAGGGAATTCATAGTTTTCTTACAACTGATGGTTCAGGATCTAAAAAAAATAATTAAAATGGTTCGCATGGTAGTATAAAGGTTTGGAAACACTGAATTATATATAAATGTGAAAGTGGAAATATTTATCATGCATGTTCTCTGAAACTACTTATTTGGTTATCTTGATTTTTTTTTTAATGGAAGGATACATAGCGGACAGATTTTAAGCTTTTCTGATTTAATAAGTTTATGAAAAATTAAGTTACTATTATTTTAAATACTAGGCAAATACACACATAAAGATAAATATTTTTCATCCATATAAACAATTATTAACCTGTTGTTGGTGTCACTATGAGCATTTCGCTCACACAATTGCCATTTTAAGAACCACTGGTTTAAATATTATTGGATTTGGACAAAATTATATATATACTTCCTCGAGTCGTTTACAAAAATGATTTTGGAAAAATATTAAGTTATAAATAAACTGACAAGGTTATTGAAACCCAGTGTTGCCGTGTATGTAATAATACTGTGTAGTTAGCGTTGTACTCACCCGTAGCTTATTATATTTAATATTTATTACCATAAATTTTTTAATTATACTGTTTTTATTTTCTTGTTATTTTATATTATTATACTAAAGCAGTCTAATATTGATATTTGTCAACACTGGTATATTTGTATGCTCATACATTATGTATTTTAATAGATGAGCGAAACGCTAACACGACACTAACAGAGGCGTGTCTAGGACCAAAATTTAGGACAGGCCTGGTTATAAAATTAATTTGTATAGTCAACACATTTTTTAATTTAAGAAAAATTCATATTTTGGGTATGGTTAAATGAGTAAAGGTTAAAAATCAGGGTAGGCCCAGGCCTACCCGCTGGACACGACTCTGGACACTAACGGTACAAAAATATTATCGACACCAACGACAGGTTAATTATTACTAAAAAATAGTATTTTAGTGAATTGTTGATGTTATATAACAGTACAAAATTTGGTTGTTTTTGGTTTTAAACATTGAGTTGTTAGTCTTTGGTTAAGAATGATAAGGAAATCAAATTTTGATTTAACAAAAAAAAAAAAAAATTACACAATTAAAAAAGCAACAGTGGGTGGGATACCTATATAAAGACGATGTCAGTAATATCATCCAAGTATCAAAAATCAAAAAACCAACAATATGATTTAATTTTTATGTTAATATTTTATGCTAGATGCGAGGCTAGATGTTAGCATTAGGCAACCAAATTTAACACAGATCATTTTGTATGGGCAATGAAATACGTGGGGATAGCTAGTTATGAATATATATAAATAGAATATCAACAATATCAATACTCAAAAAGTCAAGAACAAAAAAAATGTTTTTTAAACCGACACATGAATCTAGCTGGCTTATAATCCAACTTAATCTAGAGTAAGTCTGAAAAAGTTCCCTATGTTCTAAAAGTTTCTCACTCATCTTTGACTATTCTTATAATCGTTCTACCTAATCTTTAATTTAAATATTTAATACATACCTAGCATCACGACGAGGTCTTCTTGGTGGAGGTGGTGGTAAATCACCACCACGCCCTGAACCACGCCAAACATCGCTGCCCCTTGGTGTTCCACGAGCTCGTTCCACAGAAACTCTAATTAACAATTTTAATTATTAAAAATTGAAAATTGAATTGATTTGTGTTTCCATATATTATAAAACAATTAACTATACACTATAATTTAACAATTAGGTTGAGTAACTATCGCTTAATAAATTAATATTAAGCTATTGATCTTTAATCCATGATTTAATCATTGGTCCATTAAATTTTAGTAAACTAATAAATTAATCAATATTTGTTTAATATGTTATTAAAATAAATTAAAAAGATAACAAAAATAAAATAGATTAATAAAAAAATAAACCTTTCGCCATTGAGTTCACGTCCATTTAATTCATATACTGCATCATCAGCATCACGATAGTCATCAAATTCCTAAAAATGTATTTTGCATTAATATATAAAAAGTGAACCGTAAGAATACAAATAGTATATATTATAATATTACTAAATAACTTATTTTGTATTGATATATTTATTATATATTTTTAATCTTTAAGTATAGCCTCATTAGTCTAGAAGAATTCAAACATTTCAAACCATTATCCAAATTACTGGAGATTTTTCAAGATTACTTACTCAAATAACTAAGATTTTTAATCTTATTTCCATCACTTTAATATTTATTGTACTTTAAATTACAAAAATAACAAACAAATTTAACACAATAAATTACAAAAAAAAACCTTTTTAATAGAACTTTAGAAGTTAGTAATTTTTTTTTTTGGGCATTCTGTGCTAACTAAATACCTCGCTAAATACATTTACAAATAGATTTATATATCAATTCAGATTGCCATATATACCGGATTATAGTGGGGGTTTCATACAATCGAAGCTCTACTATATATTGATAACTAAATATTATTTGCAATATATTCATAGCAACATTTAAGAAATATTTCTTTAATATGGCCAAACTCACTGAACAGCTTTTCTATACCTCTTTCATGCACTTCATAAAGCAAATATATATTATATACACCAATAAATATATTTGAGCTACTCCTCATACTGGTAATTTATTATTATTTTTTTAATGTGTACTTACCACAAATGCATATCCGTTCTTCATAGCAATATCCTTGACTCGACCAATTTTCTGGAAAAACCTCTCGAGATCCCTCTCACGAACACGATGAGACAAGCCACCAACAAACACCCTAGTGCCATTACTCATTTTGACCTCTTTAAGTAAATCAAAAGTGCTTAGATAGAACTTCTATAACTGGACAAGCTTACCCAGCTCCTAATAACAACAAACATATAAATATCAT
The DNA here is from genome assembly GCA_020882235.1 of Schizaphis graminum. Classification (NCBI taxonomy): domain Eukaryota; kingdom Metazoa; phylum Arthropoda; class Insecta; order Hemiptera; family Aphididae; genus Schizaphis; species Schizaphis graminum. The sequence goes on from CM037032.1 coordinate 10,260,298, forward strand.
ATATTGCAAGCCACGCTTATAAGTAAATATGTTATAATAATAAAATTCTTCTTTTAAGGTTCATTGAATTTGTGGACAGTATAACCCATTTTGAGACAAAATGAAGACAATAATTACTTTATATAATTTAACAGAAGAATATAATGATGATTTTTAGTGACCATTTTTTCTAAATGAATTAAAAAACATTTAACAAAATATACTTTTACTACTCATTTAAAAATAAAGAAATACCTATAATAATTTTTTTTTTTTTAAATCAGAAAACAGTTTTTATTACTATGAACAGTAGAGGTATATTAAGACAGATAAATATACTTTAAGTGTTGTAGTACAGTTGCAGAGTTCATCTATAGCAGCGGTGCCCAACCCGCGGCCCGCGAAGGTACTCTGTGTGGCCCGTCAGAAATTATTAAATAAAACATTATTATTAGATTAAGATTGGAATTATTCGTTCTTTTATAGGTATTTAGTAGCCTGCTCAAAGATGATTATTAACCAAAGTGGCATACCGAACAAAAAAGGTTGGGCATCACTGATCTATAGTCTATTCCAAATGAAATGATGACTCGGCGACCAAGTTATACGCATGGGCGGCTGATCAAAACTGGTCGCCGCCGAGTCATCATCTCATTTTGAATAGACTATATAAGTATATCTTTAATACTACAATGCTCAAATATTATAGAACTAGCCATTAGGTAATATAAAATATGTAGTTGGAATTTTTAAAACGTGATGTAATATTCTTCTTGTGATTTGTATGCACTATCCCCTAAACTATTATCCTGAACTAGATAAAATTAAATTCAAATTATGTTGCTAACATAGACAAGAATAAACATGTTTTTCATAAGATACAACAGTCAAAAGAAAATCATAATTTAGATTTAATTTTTATAAATGTATATAGGTGTCACCAACATACATCACTAAGATTAAAAAGTTTTGAAAAATAAAATATGCAAATTATAAATTTAACAAAATAAATAAATGGCAGATTAAAGCTTAATAATATTGTTAATAAAATATAACATCTAAAGTCAATATATAAAGACATAAAGTATGCTTATATCACAAAAACCAAATTACAGTGTGAAATAATTTATATATTATACTGTTATATAAGACATTAACCATGTTAAAAAATAAGCCAAAATATGTAACTCAATAAATTTATCAGCAATAATAATCTCTTAAAGAATAAATAGGTACATACTAAGTACTTGACTGAAAAAAAAAATAAAAATTTCTTAGTAAAAAATTAAATATTGAAATTAAGTTGGGAATCAAAACACAATAAGTATCCTTATAGTTTTCTTAAAATTCAGCTAAATATAATTAAAACCAAGGAATAGTTAATAAAATGGTAATGGTCATTAGTTCCTTCTTTTGATTTATTATTGAAGTAAATCTCTTCAATAAGTAATAACAATCCAGTTTTCATAGATAATAACAGAAAATATATACCAAATAATATGAACATTTCTGTAACAAAATAATCTCTTATTTTATGTTTAAGTACCTAAATGAATAGGAACTTGCTACTAAAATGCTTCTTATAAAAACAAATAGTACATATTGAATATACAGTATTATATAAGTGTTGTAAAATTTTAAATTATTATTCAAATTATTTTTTATATTAGTTAAGGTTATACAAGGCTCATATGCACAGATATTTAAAAACCACTAAATATCAAAACAAAACATCTTTAAGCATCTATTGTACAGATAATAATATGTAAAATATGTCTTTGTTTAACACGGGAATAAGATATTTACAATGCAAGTGAATTATTTTAATGTGAAATACGTAAATCAAACAATGACTGAAGTTACCAATACAGATGGTGTATCCCAAAAATAGTTATAAAACACATGGCAAGAAAGGATAAAAATAATCATTATTCAAAAGATAAATCCTTAAAATATTAAAAACAAACCTTTAAAAATGGCAGTGGATAATAAAACAAATTACAAATAATATAACTCAAATGTACCAGAAGCAAACTAATTAAAAAAAATTGCCAATTGGCTTAAACTCACACACGACGAAAATATGCAATAACAAATAAAAAGTAACAAGATGGCGGAGTATAGACGATCGTCGGATCAAGCGTCCTTTTGAGTACGCAAAATGTAATATTAAAGCGCATGCGTTGTACGTTAATAATGTTGTAAAATGTTTATATCAAAGAGTTTATAAATGTTCTTTACGAATATTGTAGCGTGGTTGTTACCGTTACCAGTTACCAAGATTAAAATTTAAAGTATAAACACGGTTCTTAATGTGGCTATAATTGATTATACGATAAGATATCTTAGTCCGTGGATTATACTATATAATATTATCTCGATGTGTAGACTAATAGTTGACAGTTGTTGTAAACTTGTAAACAATCAATAAACTTAATTATCATTGGAGATTAATCAAAATTCAAAATAATCAAATAATAAATAATAATATTTAAAATCTATATTTTTTATGTTTTTATAGACTTATGCCATAAATACACTATAGTGCCTACTGCGTACTGCCTGTGTTAAAATAATTGAATATTCAACAATATCAATTTTACATAGTAAATATTATATTCAATTAAAATTTTTAAAGCTTAAAATCATGTTAAAACACACATCAAAGTATATTAACTATTACAATTGATTAAATGAAAATAATAGAAGAAATTATAGAAATAATAGAATATATTCAAATTTATTTATAAACTCAGAAGACCAATTTAATTAAAAATTAATTTGAAAGAAAAATGTCTAATAAGGATGATATAGATTATGATGTAGGTAGTTATAGATGTGAAGGCTCGGTAGAGCATTTTAAATTCAGGTAATTTAGTTATTTTGGTACTTACATCACAGAATAGATGAATTTTAAATTAAATTTCATTGATTCTATGCTTATATTGTTCATCTGATGGTGTCCATTTAAATTTAGAATCTTTTACTATCAAATCAACATTAAAAAATCCAAATATACAAACTTATATTAAAGTATTTTTTTTTAACTAGACTGTGTTAGGTGGTTAAATACCATTAACATTATTTTTTATTCTATATTCAGAATATGTTTAGAAATATCTCGTACATCATTTCACCATAAAAATACTGAAATTGAAAAAAAGTATACGAAAAGAATTGAAAAAGTATTTCATTGGATGGAAAAAACATTAGATGAACCACAAGATCAAAATGATTTAGAAGAAACATCATCATCAATCGAAGGAAAACTTTTAGATAGCCATCTGAAAACCAAATTTAATCAACATGTAAGGTTTTAAGTTTTAAGATAAAATGGTATGTAAAAATTAATGATTCTAACATTTATCATTTTAGAATGGCCGTACAATTCTACATGAAGTTATGGGGCATGATAATACACTCACTGAATCATTTAAGAAAATGGGCTTAATGAATAATAAAGATCATAAAAAAAATGCATATTTTTTTACTAAAAATGTTATTGATAATTCACCATCTGACATTTCAAAATTGCAAAATAGATTACCAAATTTCAATCAAATAATGCACATTCTTCTTGATCTTGGAAATAATGGGTAAAATAATCATGTAAAGAATAATTTCAAATAGTCAATGAATGATTTATGTGTTTCATTATAAAATAAATATTTAAGGAGTTGAGGAACAGTGATTTTTTTGTCTTTTTCTAATACATTGTCACAGTTGTCACACAGAACATTAAAATTTAAGCATGTTTTATTTCCTATATATCAATATTGATCTAGTGAAGCAATATGAACTCCTAAAATAGATTTCCAAGTTCTCCTATATGACTTTTAGGATAAAGAATGATAGAATAAAAAATATGAGAAAGTAAATCAACTGTTACATTAGAAATAGTACACTTCTAAATAGTTCTATGTTGTTTGTATGCTAGAAAAAAACAGATAATGAATACTTTCAATCTAGGATTAGTCCATTTAATCTTATATTCTAATTATTTTATTCTTGGTAACTAATGTTTGTAGAGTAATTTATTTGTTTTTAATTATTTTAGTACAGAAAATGAAGAAAATAATCTTGTATTAGCATCATTATATTGGAATCCAAACAGTCATATTATGACAATATTTCCTGATTTTACAACTAACAATTGTTCAGGATATATACTTCCAATTAGTACAGTGAAAGATTCATGTTTTGAGTACCGATTTTGGATAGAAAATCTATCAAACGAATCTCTAGAACTGATAACTGATACTGTAAATATAAATTATTATTAAATATACAGAGTGATTCTTTTATCAAACAACACTCATTATTTCAAAAAGTATTAATATTTTTGAAAATATTTTTTTACATAGTTTCAAGTTGTTAAAAAAACAATGTTATTATTAAAAATTTATATTTTTAAATATTTTTTTATCCTTATACTTTTTTGAATGACAACATAGTGTTTTAATTTCATATTCCAAAGCAGAATAATTTTCTGAGTATTTTGATACATAAAATTTGAATTTAGGGTGAGTAGTTTATGAGTTATACTTATTTAAAATTTAGATAAGCGGAGTAGTGGACAAACATTTTGCGGGGTAACCCCGTACCACTCCACTCCGCGCAACTAAACTTTAAATACGTATAACTCATAAACTACTCACCCTAAATTTGATTTTTATGTATCAAAATACTCAATAAATTATTCTGCTTTGGAATATGAAATCAAAACACTATGTTGTCATTCAAAAAAGTAAAAAACTTAAAAAGTTATAAGGATAAAAAATATTTTCAAAAACATAAATACTTTTTGAAATAATGAGTGTTGTTTGATAAAAGAATCACTCTGTATATTTTAAAATATAAAAATAGACATTATTTATATTTTGTTTGTTATAGTTTCATCTACTCAAATTGGATAACTATGAATTTTATATACCAGAGACTGATACTATAGAAATATTTGCTGAAATAACTTCTGCTAGCGGATTTGAATATGACAATTTATTTATTCGTTATTTTATTGATCTTCCATCAGGTAAATTTTCAATCTCAGCAAAATTCTGCTTTTATCATTAATCTTAAAAATGCATATTACTCAAGGATTATTATTATTAATTTAATAATCAATTAATACAAAATCATGCAACAATATTTTTATACTTATTTTTTATTTATTTATAAAATAATAGATGTTATTAATCTTTTTTAAAACTATAAATTATGTTTAAAAGGATGGGAATGTGCAAATTCTAATTCACTCAGTGGAACTACTCATACGTGTCGACGAAATAACAATATGACATCTATATTTTCATATCTATTCAATGTTACAATAATATTACCAAAAACAATTGATCAGCCTAAAGGTGAAATTTCGTATAGTTTATTAAATAATTATTTATATTATATTTATTTTATACTTTAGATCAACCTATTAACTCTGCATTTATAACATTTATTATCTATTCAATTGATTCATGGAACAAGGAACGAGTTGAAGGATATGCATCATATCAAATTCCAAAATTCTCTACTCCGATATCTTATAAAAACAATATTAAATTAGAGGCGTGGTTACCAAAATCTAGAAATTGTGTTCATAATTTACGGAGATATTTCATTGGTGGAACAGTAAAATTAGCCGAACCTAATTATATAAGTGTTCCTACCAATTTCAATGTAAATTATAATATTAAATAATATTATTTTAATATTCATTTGACTGTTTGTAATATATTTATGTATGTTATAGGGAAAGTTGTTAAGTAAATTTGGAATGGAAACTGAACATAGAGGTTCACTGAATATTACACTAAGTAATCTAATACAACGTTCTAAAAGCATTGAAAATATTAATAATATTAATACTAGTGACATTGTATCTGCTCAAGCACTAGTAAAAAGTGTCAACAATGTAATGGCTAGTTTCAAAAGAGCACGGCAACGAATGCTTTTAGCTTGCCAACCAATATTAAGTCCATCACATAATTAATTAATTTTTTTTAAGTTAAATTATTACTAATTATAAAATACTCAAATTCACGCATTTTCATTCTAGTCAATATTTATATATTATATATTAAATATAAATAATTATTGTCAATAAAAAATTATTTATACTTCTATTATAGAGCTCAAATTTTATTTTTATATTTAGATAAACTGTTATAAGTTTGTAGTATCTGAGTAACAGTGTCTTGAAAAACTTTTTAATATTATCAACTAATACAATATAAATTTATTTATTGGACAATATTTGATTTAAAAAAAATATATATGTATATATTAATTATTTATAATTCCTTTGTCTCCTTTATTATAGATTTTTTCTTGTTTTTAAATTTTTAATTTCATATTTAAAACACAATATATTTCTAAAAATGTATGAATATCTTTAATACAAAATATTAACTTATATTATACAGTACATTGTGTTGTACTAGTTTCTGTGCAATTTTGTACTTACAAGTTACAATACCATACCTAACTTTTTTTTAAGAAGTAAAATATTAAAACTTTGTAAACAATTTTAATTTAAATACGATAAATAGAATATACATAAATCAAAAAATTATCTCACTCTCAATATGTTATTATTTAAGATGGAAAAAAGGCTATAAATTAAAGTTATTTACAAAATTTAATTCAATTCATATTTTAACTGACAAAGAGAGGAAGTCGAACAACTTAAAACAATTTAATTTAGGTTTTAAATAATTTAAAAAATTAAAAAATTTCGAGAATAAGTGTAATTTTAAATCTTCTATAGAAAGAAAAAACCAAATGAAGTTCAGAATCATGCATTCAAAATATTTTATGTTACCTTCATTGTTAATTTATTTAATTTATAGAAGGTATACAATTATTCAATTTGTAAAAGAGATTAATAGTGGCAAAGCAGATAAAAAGCTTTAAAGATGGTAGTTCACTTCCAAACATAACAATGTCATGAACTACTCTGTAAATAATTTAAATAATTAAAAAAATTTCAATGATGAATTACACCAATATTATGATTATGTATTATTTTATTATTGTTTAAAAAATCATCACTCACGGAATTATATTATAGTAAACAAAAGCTATCATTAATTAAAATTTTATAAATTTTATTTTATTTATATATAAATATTTTAAGAAAACACTTATTTTACACCAGAAATTTAAAATTACCTAATGATTATTTTAACGATGTCATTTTTATCACAAATGTAATTTAATCTGTTGCCTTTGTCAAGTCTATATTTAGTGCTATAGACAAAATAGTTGAATAGATTCACTTATTAAAATTAATTTTTTGTGACGAATCAAGTACTTTTGTGTTTTTGATATCCATAAGGAGCATAATGTTTAATTAGTTTTTATTATTTTTCAGTATTTTAATTAAGAATAAATAAGTATGTGAATATTTTTATCAATCAATGAGAAATTGAGAAAATATTAATTTTAATGCTATATTTATTATACATACTATTATTACTAGTTTAATTATATATAATATTTCAATTGTTCGTGTTATGCTATTGTGTTGGTTGCAGTGGCGTAGTTACGAGGGGGGCAAAGGGGGCGCTTGCCCCCCCAACCTCTTCTGAAAATTAACTTTTAAGCAAAATTTGGTAATTAAAAAAAAAACTGTATATTGGAAAAAAATATTTTAGATTTTATGTGTTTTATTATTTTTTTATTTTTGTGTCTGTCATCACATTTTGGAGTAGTAATAATGCTTCGATTTTTGACTTCAGCCCCTCTTTGAATAGGAAAATTAATCTAGTTTGTACTGTTACAAGTAACAGAAAAACGGCAATTTTACGCATAACCACTTTGTGACAAAATCCATTTTTTGATTTTGTTGTAACTCAAAAACGAATTATTGTAAATATTTGAAATTTTCACCAAATATTTATATTATGGTTATCTATTTACGGTTAAAGTATTTTGACCTTTTTTAAGCTACTTATAGACAATTTAAATTTTCGATATTTCTAAGTTTTTTTCCTTAAAATTCCGATAAAAAAAAATTTGGCTATCCAAAAAATCTTTAAAATTGAATACAAGGTTTTATTATAAGTTGTACTTATCGTAGTAAAAAAAATCAAAAATCGTTTGTCACAATTTTTATTTCTAAGTATTTAAAGTTCAAATGTTTACGAAATAATATATATTGTTTTATTTCTTTTATTATTTTCATTTACTAAATTAATTACTAATTATTACCTATGTACTCGTGTATTTGACTTAATATAATTCATGATTATTATGAACAATTTTGAAATTATGCCCCCCCAATTAAAATTCCTAGCTACGCCACTGGTTGGTTGTTAGTCTTATAAACTTAAAAAAATTATCACTATAAATCATAGATAAATATCAATATATTATATATTATATTATATTTGGTATTTTCTATAAGTATATGTCATTGACACATCCTGGGTCTGGACTCCATATGTGGCCTTGAGCCATATTAGTATTTATGTAAAATATCATTCAGTGATCCATTGACCATTTTATTTGCTATTAATGAGAATTTGAAATATTAATAAATAATAATATACATTAAAAAGTACCTTTCAAGAAATTTTTGGTTGTGCTACACTCTACTCTGTTTCTGGTATGTACTGTATGTTTAGTCGACTAGAGGCATATTAAAATGTATTGGCCTAATACTATTAGGTACTTTATTTTATAAAATTTTATTTTATTTATACCTAATATAATAATACTATAAACAATTAATAAATACATATAACAATTTATTAAGTACCTACTACTTATATTATAATATTATTTTATATACCCAGGCATATATACCCCCCCCTGAAATAATTTTGAGTAACGAGAAAATAATTGTTTTATTATATTGCGGCACAATTTTTATTGTTAAATTTGTAACCCCCCTCCCAAAAAAAAATATATTTATAACAATTATTTTTATATACATACCTGTATATACCTACCTATATAATTACATTTGAAATTCATCTAATTAATTTAGTGATATTTATTACATTTATTTAATATTAATAATTTCTTAGTATTTACTTTTACATATCTACCTAGAAACTTTTAGGTTTTAAGTTTTAACAACATATCTTCAAAAACATCAAAGATTTTTAGTTGTGTACATGATTATAATAACTCATTATTATAAAAAAAAGAAATTTTTTTGTTTATTTTCCATTTTATTAATTGTTTGTATTTGTATTTAAACAAATACCTTATTGTTTGCAGTTAGCTATTTGGTAATTTCAATAGCAGGGTATATTGTAAAGCGCTGTTGAGCATTCTTTGCGATGTTGAGAAAATGTTTTGCGTTGTTGGAAATACATTTTTATGTTGTGGATAATGTTATAATAATAATATTACGTATGAGGAAGTTGGTGAAATGATTCGAAAATTATATTTTTGAAAAACCACGGATGTCATAAATTTGTGGGAATTATGCGTATTTGAGTGAATTGATTTTCAAATTTTAAATATTATAAATAAATATGTATAATATTATACATGTTAAATTATTTGTCTAGTTATATGTATTATTTTAAAGATTATTTTTCGGAAATCGATTATCTTATCGGTACTTGCTTACGCCAAACAATCATACTAGTATGATTTATAATTATGTGTATTGTATAATAAACAATTCATATGGGTCATAAATATAACATTGTAATAGGTATTTGCAGGCCTTGGTTTCTTTCGATTCAATTCCAATTTACTTTTCTGTTTAATATTATATTATATTGAAGTTTAACATACCTATAATTAAAAGTATTAAAATGTATTTTTTATAATTATATTACACAATAAAATTCTATACTTATTTAAAACTATATTTAAAATGACAAATGTTTTGGTCGAAATATATTCATTTTTGCAATGTTTATTAGTTTTATTGTTATATCACTTATATCTTTTATAATTATATTTTAGAATAGTTAAGAGTAGAGTTATAAATGTGACCTTTGATAGAGGGGCAGAGGGAATGTAATGTGTAATGTGTTGTTGACAAAAGTCCTTAGAATAGACCCTGTTCAATAGGTTACTATATTTGAAAATTTATTAAAATGAAATTTCGTCCATTGAGTAAATGTAAATTGAAGGGAAGCTTAGCGTGTTTTAGCCACAAGCCCCACAAATATATAAAAATAATAGATGTAATCAACACCATAGGCAGAAATGGATTTTATTTTAATTTTCATTTAGTGAGATAGATCTCTGAAACCGGAGAGCGGATTTTGTTATTTGGGGTCTTGTTAGATTCACATTGATTCACAAAAATTTTCATGACTTTATATTTTATAATTAATTCACTACAGAGCTTCAAAAAAACTAAAACACATTTTATTAGTATTTGTGTTATTCAGCTTTATAGCTTTGTAGTGAGTTAACGATTGAAGATAATGTTCTGAAAATCTTCACAGCACTTCTCCTGGACTATGTGAATATAACAAGAGACAAGACTCCAAATAAAAAAACCCGTTTTCTAATTTCGGTAATCTACCACTAAATGAAAATCTAGCAAAAAATAATTTTTTTTTTAATTGTGAACAATAATTATTGTTAAATAATAATAAACAATAATTTGGAAATAGAATATTTAATTATTATTAAATATTGTATTTCCAAATCAATATCATTATATATAATTTGTTTTATTGGACAGATGATAAAACAAATCACTATAGGACAAGGGCGCCCGCAAGGGGGGGCAGGGAGGGGACAACTCCCCCCCCTAGCTTTCCTACTAGTTAAAATAATTATATCCAAATTAAATATTCTTAAGTCCCAAAAATCGTTATTGGTACCAAGGACTAAGGAGTATTGATATTTCATATAGGTTAATATATAGTCGATAGGAAAATATTTCTTTTTTTTTAAGATTGTGAATTTTATCCAACTTTAAAGAGAAGTATTATTATATGACTATTCCACCAACAACTTGTAGTATAGAAAGGACATTTAGTAAATTACGTCGTATTAAAACCTGGTTACATTCAACAATGTGTGAGAACCGTTTATCTGGATTCTGTATATATTCTGTAAGTTAACATAGAAAAAAAATTGAAGAACTTAATTTATCTGAAAAAGTTATTAATGAATTTGGAAAAATAAAATTAAATTTACAATTTGTGTTCAATTAGTTAATGCGTATAGTTACTATACATCTATAAGTGTAAAATATAATATTAATTATTCTATTACCTTTAAAATTTTTTTATAAATAAACCTAATACATTATACATTAATAGAAGTGTTTGATTATGAATAAAAATTAAAGCTATCCCAAGGCCGTAACTGAAAAAAAATCCGGGGTCCAACATTTTTTTAAAGTATAAATGCTGAAAATGTTTGTTCAATAAACTATATTTACCACTAAAATATTTCCACTTTTAAAAATTTCGGGGGGGGGGGGGGCTTGAATCCCCCTCAGATAGGGATTTGGCTACCCCCCCCCCCCCCCCTGAAATTTGACCTGCGGGCGCCCTTGCTATAGGACAGTATTCCAAATTATAATTATAATTTTCGTATAAAATATTATACAAACAAATTTATAATATAAAAATTATTGTGTGTTATATTTCTTGTTTTTTAAGAATATAATGTATGAAAATGAAACTACAACATTTTTATGTTTGCAAGAATGTTTGAGGGGCTTGTGGGCTTTGGGGGGCTAAGCCCCCGTAAGCCCCCCCCCCCCCGATTTCCGCCAATGGTCGTCACGCATTTTAACATTAACCTACCAATTTGTAAACACAGATGATATGGATTATAATTGATAATAAATTGGTCAATTCAATTTAGTATAAAAGTTATTTGATTAACTATAGTATTGGTTAGGCTGACGTAAATTTAATATGTGGCTCGTAGGTCAGAGGGAAATCAAAATATTGTAGTGCGCTGAAACGAATCTAGGAAAAAAGGCCCCGTATACTAAATACATTATTCATTATTTTATTATGATTTACATTTTACATAATTAAATACAAATATATAATCATTACATTTATCTATGTAACACTTTTTTAAAATAGGTATGCAATCTAAAATTAAACATTTTCAATAATTATCATTTATCATTTGTACCTACGTAATATAAAAAATATTTAAGGGTAATTTTGTTTTGGATGGGTAATATGGGGTACTTACATGTTACGATATGTTTTTTCAAGACAGGCCTGATAAATGATTATTATAGTAGATATGTCAATAAAAATAATAAATTATAGACCTTTGTATGATGTATTACAAACATTTTTTTATGGTTAATCATAAATTAAAAGGTGTGAAAGACTTTTTGACATAACTTTTTACAACGCCTCCAAGAAAAAGTTTAAAATGGCACTTATTATGGTTCACTGGCTCACTGCCCATATTAATAACTGTATAGTGTAAAGGTACTATCGAGTTGGTAATCGCAATATACCTATTCATCTTTATATAACTATATGATTGATTTAGTTTAATTTAATTAAATAGTAAATACATTTTCAGTTTCATAAAGTTTTATTCTTATTATCAAACTCCCCGAATCGTTAATACATTATGATTATACATGTATATTGTATACCTAACATAAATTAATCTGTGAGTCATGAGAGTCACGCCAGCATGGCTGGCAGGAGTGATGGACGATGGTTAGGGGTCGTTGGTCGTGACCGTGACGACCCCTCACTCTATCCTTATTCATTGAAACACATTTTTAAAATCACCACATTCGCATATTGACAATTATGAATTGTTAAGAAAAATTGTGTATTCTTAAATTAAAATTGTAAGCTTACTAAGCTTTATACATGTAAGATGTAACTAACTATATTCTGATTGACATCACTTAGATAATAACATCAATATCTTAATTCTTACAATCAAAGATCAAACTGAGAATGGACATTACCGTTTAATCTACATTCGAATATTATAAATAATAATTCTTTAACTAGGTATTGGTCAACTATTACTTATTATGTTATATAATTTTTATAAAATGCATATATATAAATTATAAATTAAATTCTAAATGTAGTTAAAATGTATTGGTTTTATAATATGTATGTGTTTGTCTGGAGATACTTTTTCTAGTAGTAAAAATGTTGAGTGATAATAGCAATGTATTACGTTTTTATGTATAATTATATTATAGTCACAAACTTTACAGTAGTTACACAGTTACACAGTATTACAATAAACTAATTTTACTATTGCTATTAATTATTATATATTATACTTTTACAAGTCTTAAAATAACCTCTTCTTAAAAAATACCTATAATAGTTTTAGTGATTTAAAAAATAATTTATTTCAATAAGAATTTGATTGGAGTCTACAGAGTACAGACGAAATTTTAGAGTTGTAATTTTTGATTTTTTTTTTGTTTTTGTATAGGAAAATATAATATACGATATAATAAATAAATATTATACTTTCACCAACAATAAAGATCCAAAAGTAAGGATAATAATATGATAGTGTTATTTTATATTTGAATTGGCAACAATCGAAATATACGATTCGTAGGTGGTGCTAACTCACAACATAATTTAGAGGTATAGTAATAAAAAAGGGTCCATTATTTTGTAAATCATTATAAATTCGTGTAATTTGCCCATCGCTTCATGTATAAGTACATATAGGACAAACCGAAAGACCTCCTTCTATCGATATTATAACATTACATTATTATAGCTGCAAGTCGGTCGACAAGGACAGGATGGTGACATGACGGTTTCGATCTCGTCAGACTTACGGCGCACGGGAAATAAATCCAAGCGGTCCGGCAGCCGCGGGCGGGTCGATAAAAATGCATTATCCTAGTCACGGTTTGTATGCTCGGCGCCGGGTCAGCCAGCCACACAGTCGTTGAACTGCATTCCCACTTCGGCAGTTCGGTGAGGGAATTTTCCCCCGTCACCGATCGTTTTCGCCGGGCAATCGTGAATTCGTAACGTGTGCGCGCACGCGCCTCGTGACGTATGCGTGTGCGTGTGCGTGTGCGTGTGCGTGCGCCGTGCAGTGTGTGTGCGCGCGCTTATACATGATTATTATTATAATATTAATAATCCGCATGTACCTATATCATACGGAAAAAAGATTGGGTTTGTGGGCTGCGCGCGAGTGTATTGGTGGGACGCTCGGCGGGTCGCGGTGGATCGCCGTACCCGCCACCCGGGAGTCGAGCGTTGTTCCGTTGTACGGCGGGTGCGATACGCGGGGGGGCCAACGCGCACGCCGTCGTCGCATGCGGCGCGGACGGGGGGACGGCCGACCGTTGATCGCGCGCGCGGTATCCACTATCCGCTGCTTCACCGCGGCCGTGGCCGGGTCGTATCGTCGTGGGCTATGGCTTTGCGGGAGAAGGGTGCGACGTTGCCGCATTGCTCATTGCTTACATGCCGCCCGCATGTGTGCGTTATAACTTCTATATAATCCAGTTGTGCGTCGAAATAACGTGACCCCTCTACGGTGCCGAACAACGAACAACTACGACCGTCGACCACTCAGCGCTCGCCCACCCACCCGTCAGTCACACTCAGTCATAGACTATAGAGTATAGACGTATACATTCATAGATGTCTCGTCAAACTATACTACTCACACCCGCACACCACCAACCACCTTCCCTACCGCTCAACAACACAAACAATATTGTTACATCATTATATTAATAATAATAATAATATAATTTAACGCACACGCATTGTACAGTTTATTATTCCTTGAAGTGATAATGACACGGCCAAGACCATACATTTTGTACCCAATCCCACTTTGTGCGTGTGTAATAGATATTGCTCAACAGCCTCGTGCTTAGTGAAAAAATCAAAAAAATTGTGAATTTAATAAACATGATAAAATAAAAAATGATAGAATTAATTATAGTAATATACTAATATAATATATAGCCATATAATTCTCATATAAGTCATATCGTGATACGATATTGAACGGGATTTTTAATATATAATAAAAATGATATGATTTTTATGTTTTGAAATATTATTTAATATATCATATAATTATTCCATTATTTTTGGCAATTAAATAATAACAATAGTTTTTGTAGTACGCACTACGTATTATTGATCTTTAGGAAGTTAATAATTAAACAATTTATGTTTTTTAATAAATTATAATCATATGCTTTGTAATCCCACTTTCATAATTATTTGTTTTAGTTATATCTTGTATGTACACGAGTTGAACCTATGTTTGGGTAAAGTGGATTTTGTAAAAATGATCAAATTCATTCCGTTTGTCTCAATGACTCAATATAAGAATCATCTTAGTTAACATTCATACAATCATACGTCTCAACAATTAAAAAAATTATTTTTTAAATAACAAATCAGTAATCACATTAAGATATCGACTTCAAAATATTATACATTACTTTACTATTTTATATCAATTTTATTGAAGAACTGAAAAAGTATATAATATTATTAATAATAAATAATAATATATTATTTTATTACAATAAAATTTATATTAATAGGTAATATCATCACAAATAATTATTATTATTCTAATTACTATGAAGTATATAAATTTAAATTTAAAAATAATTATTTCATAATTAAATAAATAATAATATTATTACAATTGTATAAAATGTATCGTTTAGTATATTCTATGAAATTATTCATTTTCATTTTTATTAAATCATTTTAGGTCATTATTATTTTTCATAAACCCATACGGCGATGCTTGAAGATTTTTTGACGATCATTTATCTTTTAAAAACTATAAAATGCACATGGCCATGTGTCATGATATTTTTCTTTAGTAGATATCCTTCAAAAACCAAATATAACTCATTACAATTTACATTACACTATACTGATGTCTGATACTTTTCAATGTTCATACCTAATTTTTACCTTGAACCTATATTTCTATTATATTATTATAAAAATTATATACGATAGTTTGTAATTGAATAGAAATACTACTTCAACTACTCGTAAGAGGTGGTATTTCGCGGTTCTCAACTTGACAACGTTGCCCAACCCGCCTACCATAGCAATTGTACAGAGTATAGACATCTTATTTATATAATAAACAATAGTGTTCAAACCTCTAAAAATAAAATGACGTTGATAAATAAATACATATTTATCTAGTTGTCTCAGACAATTTTAATTACATTTTTTTCTACACATAGCACTGTCAAGTTATTTGTGTATAATCATTTTATAAAGCAACTTATATACTCCACTTTCTAATTTTCTATTAGAATTTAAAATTGTAGTTTTATTTAAATTAGTCAACAGATATGTTTATAATTGTTTATAATAATGAATAATTATTATTATTTTGTTACCAGTTAAATTCTTTGCCGATCATTTTACTTTTCTATTAATTCAAAACATATGAGTATTAAGAGTTTAAGATCAAAAACAATACACAAAAATATTATGTACATTAACTACCATTTACTTGTAAGATTTATTTAATTTTATTAATTTGCTGATTAATAAATGCCAACATATCTCATTTATATTAAACAGATTTATCAAGTATAATACTATTAATACTATCTGTAGTCAGTAACTATAATAAAATATTTATAAAAATTACTAACCATGGACCATGGCAAAGATTACCTACCCAATTATTACAAATTAATAAATAATAAAAAGTTTTGGAAGACTTAGGTTCTAGGTAATAATGGTTGTATAATAGTTTAGCTTCTAGCAATATTTTAAATATAAATTAGCAATGATCTTAATTGTATCCTTTAATAAAAGTTCTATTTCTACAAGAAAATACACAAAAAATAAAATTAAGATATATTATAAATTTTAATTATTATAATAATATTTATACGATTAGAATATTTAAGTATTTTAAATACTAGGTACTAGGTTAGGTATAATTGATATTTCATTTATTTTTTATGTAATGATAATTGATAACTCCATTTACAAATATTTAGTTATGATATTAGAGTTTAGAGTTGTGTAAACTAAAAATAGTTGAAAATTCTTAATCACAACAAATTAAAATAATTTTTGTGAACTTCACCCTTCCTTTTATAGTTCACCAACACTATTGTTATTTCCTTTTTGACGATCGATTTTGAGCAACGTTGCCATTCGCAATTCACACAAATATCTCTAGAGGCGAATGAATAACTATGTTATTTGTTATTACTAATTAGTTTTATTAAGCTAAAAAAAAAATTAATTACATTTTCAAGAACATATTGATAAAATTAGTATATCGTAAAAATAATTACCTATTTTAATATAATAAAATATATTATTTTTAAATAGCCATACAATTTATTATAGCTAATCAAATTATTTTCTATATTATAATGCATAAATTCTGGTCTAAATATTTTTAATATTCTGTACCTATGTTTCATACATTATATATTAATATATTATATATACAGGGTGTAACCGATATAACTGACTTTTGGAATAACTTTTTTTCTAATCAATTTTTTTTATTTTTTTTTTTATTTATCATTTATAGATCCTAGCGCTATATGTACAATATAAAAAAAAAAATTTATTTTTTAATAGAAAAAATAAAAAAATAAAATTTGAATAAATTTTTATTGGAAAAATTCAAAATAGCCAATTTGTAAATTTAATTAAAAGAAAAATGTTGATGGTAAAAATATTTATCTAAATCAATTAGTTTATTTTTTAGAATTTTTTAAAATATCACTATTTTTTTGCATAAATTAATTTGGAGCGTTATAACTTCTTTCAAAATATTATTTTTGGAAATTTCCTGAAATGAGTATATTTCTTAAATTAGTTATTAATTATATAATTTTCACAATTTTTGTTGTAAGTTTATTTAGCATAATTCTTTTTTTTTTTAGTCAGTTCTATCTGATACACCCTGTATATATATATATATGCACATGGAGAATAAAAATTATAGTTTTTCTAAATCACAAAAATAATAAATTTACAATATCCAAAAATAATTTATATTTGTTTATTTTGAATTTTAAACAAATAAGTTATTATTGTATACAATTTATTATTTATGAACTCAAAGAATAATTTTTTTTTTTATTATTTTCCCATTATTAAATTAATGAAAATGTTTCTTTGATAGTAGTGTGGATATAATAGTTATGAATTTATGCTTATAACTTATACATCATATAAATCATAGAATTAGAAGTTATACACAAAATTAAGTTTCAAGTTACTAATTATTGATTAGCCAATACAGAATTTAGGAGAGGCAAGTAATCATATTTGACATTTTTATATAATAAGTTTTAAATTTTTAATGTTCAATTAACTATGAATACTTCTGTGTTGTATAAAATATTAAAAAATATATAATTATATGTTCAATTGGTTAATTTTTGGTAATTAAAATAATTAAAGATTTTGACTTCTATAATTTTATCGACTCGTCTATCGAATTGGCCATTAGATAATATAGTTACTTTATGGCTTATGCATATAATAATTATCATTTATCAATATCTAAATATCATATTATATAATATTATACATTTATAAATAATTTTAATAATTGTTTATAATAATAAAATACTGTAATTTATTTACTACATTATTAATTATTTGTTGTTAAATTGTATATTTTAATGATAATTTTATTTTAAACTCATAATTTCCTATTATTTTGTTTTTCATAGTAACTATGATTATAACTGTTATAATAATATAACATACTTAATAGTTCATATATTTATATAGAATATTATAAAATATAGTAGACTATTACTTTGTAATCATTATAATAATTTGTAATACAAATTAATATAATATTATTATCATTTATTTATCTTACCAAGTTTCGAGTATTGAGCTTTTATATTTTTGTATAGTATAATAATTATTTACTGAACGTAAGATGTTACTGCGTAATTATTTTAGAAATATGTTTATTAATGAATTGGATGTTGACTTGAACGATATTAACACGCTATGTACTCGAGAATTAAAATTAATTCAAATTATCAGAATTTAAAGTTTTATTATTAATATCTAATTACCTCGTCAATATTACGTAGTCTAATATTTACCTATCTAATAAAAATTATATGTAGTTATTATTTTATATAATATTATTATATTGTTTATATTATATTTAGTTATTTTAATATTTAATAATACATCAATACATGCACGACTGTATATTTTATACTAATTAGTTCATAAATACACATACATATAATACATATATTTAATATGATGTACTATATACTATAATATATATTATACATAATAATATTATGGTAGTATTATACTAGTATATTATTATGTGTCTAATGAAGTAATGTCTATATCCTATATGGCATTACGTATTTTATTTTTGTGTATAATATTATGTACTAATATTAGTATTAGAGTTTTATATATATACATATATACGTGCATTAGCGCATGCGCTTACAAACAATAAAATATATAATGCCGTCTGCTAATATTTATAATGAAACTACGACGTTGCCATATATTTTCGGCGACCTACAAATATTTTCAAAGTAACCTTGCCTACGGCCTGAAGCGGTGAAGGGTACTGCGGCAACGTTGCTATAGCAGGTGTCGTGTTTTTAGTATATGGCGCTGAAGTAACGAATTCATAAACGAATAATACTATAAGAGAAAACCGTTTCTCTTAAGTCTTACAATGGACCAGCATGAACGTGTTTTAATTTCATACTGACCGAACACGTCTGAAAATATTAAACATCTGCGACTTTTTTACAATTAATAAACACATAATTTTCGTGGCAAAGACCAATGACGACCATATTAGTATATAAAAAATTTCCTTAGATTATTATGTTTAAAAAAATATAGCCCAGATTTACGAGCTTAATAAATCATTTGAAATTCTGCCAACATTTTCCATCGCACTAAACTTTCATTGTATATTTCCGTTTTAACAGAATATATATTTTTTATTTTTTCTAGCCATGATACACACAAAAACGTAATATAATATTATATTACGAAATTTAAAAAAGAATATCAACATTTATTATGAACAATGTTTTGTAAAATTCAATATAAGCTGTCAACGATATAAACACTGCAAAAATATTAAATTAGATAGGTAAATTGGTAATAACCGAATTATACAACTATAAACATATTATTTAGGTACTTATAAAATTAAATTACTATTGTTACTAGTCTATAACAATATTATAGTATATATCATTACATTTTTTTCAAAATTAATACAACACTATGTATATAATATTACGTACCTACAAACTATACTACCTACCTATTACTGTTGCTACCTACCTATTTTAAGTTAAAACCTGAATGTATTTAACCTGTGGAAGGTTAAATACTTAAATACGAGTTTTAAGTAAGGTATTTATAACGGGATGTTTTGTTTAGCTTATTTAAAAAAAAGAAATGTTATTAAAACTTTTATGATGATAAACCAATTCTTTATATTATAAAAAATAACTCATACGATGGCGGATTGGTTACAATTTAGATATATTTCTTATATTTTTATTAAATTTTTGTTTCTAAGAACAGCTAATTGAGCTAATACTATTCACTATTATATGCCTTAATCGATTGTTTTTTATTTTTTATTAGTATTATTAGTATTAATTTATCATATAGTTTAAATATACAATTATAATGTACAAGAATTTAAAAAAACAAATATTAGGAATTTGTTATAAAAAATTATTATTTGAATTAATATTATTTGTTTACTAACATTCAGTTATGCGATATGAGTTTTTGTGTTATAACTTAAGTATTTTTGTATTGAAAACGCGAATAAATTGTTATTATTTAAGGTTTTAATATTTTATTCGTTATGATTTATTTTAAATTGTACTATGTCTATATTATGTTACATCACTATATTTTCTTTTTGGCAATAGTTGAATTAGAATTAGATAGTTGTTAAACAAAGCATAGGCTATATTAAACTCAATACGGCTTAACAGAATATACGTATAATATTGTATTTAAATATTAATCAATAATACGATAATAGGTAATTCAAATGTGAAAATTCATAATAATACGAAGTTGGATAATATTCAGTATGTTTAGTGTTACTACTGTTACTAAATGTATAGTATCGAAATAGATAATAATTTATATCTTAGTGGTTATGAATTTACGATAAATGGGTACCTAAAACAATTTTTTTATACTAATTGTTAAGGTTAATAATTATAAGTGGGGTTAGGATTTGTATGCAATAAAAAATTGTAAAATATGCATTTACATTTTAAAATTTATTGAAATACAACAGTAATTAGCTGTTTTTCCTAATATAAAATAATTTAGAAATAAAATTTATAATTCTCATTTCATAGTGGAAATACTTTGAATTTTATGTTTGGAAAATTGGAAAATGTATGTTTGACAAAAAACCAAGTTTATACTTAAATTAGTAAGGCTAGAATTAAATACGAAATATTAATATTAAATTATAAATATTAATTACGAAATATACTGTAAGACATGTATTTTTCGCATTCTTATAATCAAAATATGCAATAATATTCATTATTTTATTCAATATATGCAATAATATGCATTGTATCCAAAATATGCAAAAACATGCAAAATAAAAACACCACCATTTATCTTATTATGAGGCGATTCATGGATCCTAGCCCTGATTATAAGTAAATTGTCTTTTTCATATTTTAATTTAACTAGAAAAATTAAGTCGTATTAAAAAAAAATAATGTCTATATATTAATAAAAGGTTGTAATATTTTAAATAATTATTTAAAAAAAATTATAAAATAATTCATAATCAAGTGATTTTTATCCAATATAGGCAAACTGTAGTAATTTTATAATATATTTTAGATGTTTTGGTGGAATGGTGTCCATTGGAAGTTTTATATGAATTATAAATTGTTGAATGAAAATTTGATTATTACTTAATTTTTTGCACTTAGTTATACATGTGTGACTATTAACTATACTCTATAGTATGTGTGCCGTTTATATTTTATCAGATAATATCGCTATGTAGAAATCATTATTTGTTAATTTGCGTAAATGTGAATGATACGTCGACACGTGGAATTTATTACGAGTTTGATATTGATATATTCAGTATTGTGAAAAAAAAACGTGGTTAGATAAAATACACCCATTTTATGCGTCATAAAAGAACGCGGAGGAGTGAGGACTGATGATGAAGCACGACATAATTCGTTTTACCTAATCGCGTCAATGTTTACTTAAAACGAAGTGCACGTACATCGGATCCCGTAAAATTAATGTACATAATATTACAATACATAATACATATTTATAGTCTGTTCATTGTACCTAAAAAAAATGATTTTCTCTTATGCTTTTCATCTTGGATGTCCCTATAAACACTATATCGAATATCGATATTCAGGAGAGACAGATTTATGATTTTCTCAATAGGGAGGATATATATTTTTTTATTTACTTATTTTGTGTAATGTATACCTACACTATATTACTAAAAATTTGAATTTTTTATAAAACAATATTTAATATTATTCTCGACGAGCATGGCATTTTTTTAGTCCACTAGGAGCATGAGTGCATAACCCTATGATCCACAACTGAGTATTGCTTATTAGTTATTATATAAGTTTGCCAACACATCATGATATTATTATTATTATTATACGGTATTGATGAAAATGGCAAAATATGTGCTACACAAATAACTGAAATAACGATTGTGATTCACCAGTTTACCACTCTAATATATGTAATATATTAATATATGTAATATATGTAATATATGTAATATAAATAGGTAAGTAGGTATAATAACAAAATATTATGCGTGTTTCTATAATATAAGATATAACCTATCATCGCTGATCGAGATAATATTGTGAGGTCTATCGACACGACCATTATTAATAAAATATATACCGTTTACTCCGGAGAGATATTCTCGTACGGAGCTGCATTTATATATAGTTTACAGAACGCGGAAACGCGTGTGCGTGTACGCCATTACGTACTTAATCATCGCGTATTTCATATAATATAAATTATAAATATACAATAATAAAAAAAAAATAATAACATACACGTCCGACGTACGTGTTTGTGGGTGTGTATGTGTGTGTATTTATAAATTTATGATACACACACACACGCACACACGCACACACGCACACACACACACACTAACACA
This sequence comes from Schizaphis graminum, assembly GCA_020882235.1. Classification (NCBI taxonomy): domain Eukaryota; kingdom Metazoa; phylum Arthropoda; class Insecta; order Hemiptera; family Aphididae; genus Schizaphis; species Schizaphis graminum. Next base: position 10,283,425 of record CM037032.1, read on the forward strand.
CACACACACTATATGTCGAGTATTATTATTGTTATTGTGAGAACGTCGGCTCGGGTCGGGTCGGGTCGTCGTCGCTTGACGTACGTTTATTATTTTCGTTCTTCTCTCCCGATTTTTATCGTGCGGCTTTGTTATACAAGCGCCGTAATTATTGTGCGACCGGGCTGCACTGCGAGCCTGGCAAATCCATCGTGTTTTGTTTGGTCTGCAATCGAGGGGTCACCCCTACCACGGATCGGCCAGCCACCAACCTACATTACGCAGCGTACGCCACAGGATCGACCGAGGTACTCTACCTCACCCAAAACTACAGATTGGATTCGCCCGAACCTGTTTGGAGCCGTGTGGTTGATGTCAAGCGAGCGCGACGACCGTGTCCCCAGCGGAGAAGTTTTTTTTTTTTTCCGTAGGCGGAACACGAAAATAAATAACAAACAGTCGAAATGAGGAAGAAAAAATTTTGAAATTTCCGTCTCGTATTTCGTTTTTCTCGACAATCGTCCACAACGTAGTCAGTGTACCCCGCGGCGCGTCCGCGACCCTATACCATCCGCCGTGCCGTTTGTCTGACCGACCGATCGACCTACCGTGTTTTTTCGAAGTTTGGTAATTTCTATCGTCTAACGCGTATCGCGTGCGACACGCACCGAGGAGTTGTGACGATGATGTACGGCGCGTGGTCGTTCGAATAACAACAACAACAACAACAATAATAATAATAATTTAGAATAATAAGAAAATTAAAAAACGGTGCAGATGTGTTGGTTGGTAACCATCGGTACCTTGTCGTTACCATCAGAAATATTCGACATGCAGATCTAATGGTTCTATAGTTGTGGATTTTAAAACGCCAGAAAAAGTAGGTACATAAAAATAAATATCAGTGGTATTGTTCTACATACACATGTTTTTGACTTTTTAATGTTTATGTTAATTAATTTGTATTATTATCGGTTTTGGGTCATAGACGTTGATATTTTTGTCCTCACGTGGTCCGTCCATTATGACCTAATAAATAATATAACATATCTATAGGTATAAATCCGTGATCTGTGCCGTCATCATAGTGTTCCTCCCTGTAGTATTGTACTCCCCAAAAGGTCAGAATCGGAACGCAACACCTAATTCTTATCATACACTACAGTTTTATTTATATGTGAACAATTATTGTTGTAGTTTAGACCATTTTGTTTGTACTTCTAGAATGACCACCCTAACATTTTTCATTGTTGTTTCATGTTTGATCTATGTGCTATATGGACTCCAAACGTAGAGCTAAAATCAAACTACTCAGTTTTTATTCTGTCACAATATACAGAGTAAATCATCATTCTTTTTAACTATACATACTGTTTGTGTATATTGTTTAAACTATACAGATTATTGTTGATAGATAAATCAAACTTATATGTAATCAGCTTAGTTCTGGTATTTGTTGTGTTATATTTTTAATGTTAGGCATTTTTAAGTACTGGGAACTTGAAAGATTGAATATTGTGTCCTAAACGACATGTTGTTTGTGAAAATATAAAAAGTGACCGACTGACCACTATTTTACAACACTAAAATATTGGTTTGGAACAAAATTAATACTTACCTACTAGTTGATACTCAGATGGCATTTATCATTATTATTTTACTAGTTTTTAAAATATGTCCACTTATATTATAATATATGTTAATAAATTATCTAAAGTCTTGTGGTTTTAAAGAGATCTAAAGTTTATAAACCTGAAGTCCATTTGTATTATTTATTTATATTTCAAAATGTTGCATATAATTTATTATAATACTAAATCTACAAGAGTGTATAACCTTAATATATTTGGATTACAATCAAAGTTTTGTTTTAAAATAATTTCTTATTTATCTTTGGTGTTTACAGAATATCTTTAACAATTTTATTTCAAATTAATATTATTGTAAAATAAAATTTTTATAAAATATTGAGATCTAGGTAATAATTTTGTGTTATTTACTTTTTGAATGTGAATATACTACAACTTAGTTCCTCCAATTATTCATTTATATTTCATTAAAAGTGAATTTTCATAAATATTGAAGCTATGACCCATTATAACATTAATTATTCATTAGTATAATAAGTTCACTTATTAATCAGGATACAGATATCAAATGTTGATCACAATGTATTGTAATGATATCGATTACTACGTTCACATGATGATATTAAAATGGATTAAAATCCTTGTATTCTCATTTTTTGCTTATTGTTATTAGTCGTAGTTCTTTTATATACCAGTTTCTATTGTCATAATTTAAAAGTAATTTGGATTGTGTTTTAATGTTTTTATTCAAATCTTTATTATTTTAATCCAAATTAGCTTGACTATAGGATTTTTTACACAAGTAATTCAAAGGTAATCTCTGAAATATCTAAGTAAATCTTAGTATTTGTATGTTTTGTATTGTGCAAAACTTACTGATAAAAAATATTTTGGACTACTGATAAATTATTTTGTGAATGAAATAAGAAATATTTACTTAGCTATAATAATTTATCTTTATCATCAATCATATTTATGTGTTAGTTATAATATCATACTATAATAATGTACTGACCTATTACAATTGTGTGAAACAATTTTTTTTTATATAGTATTTTAACATAAAATAACCTGTATTTATTAAAGTAATTATAAAATTTAAACGGATACAATGGTTCTTAAGTCTCCATTTAATATTTATTAAATTATTGGTTAAATTATGTAAATTATAATATGAAAAGCTAATGGCCCCTATTGTTGAAACTAGTGAAAATAAAATGTTTTTATATAGATTTTAATCTTAATACTAAACAGAATATTCTTAGTTCTATTTTCTTTTAAATAATAGTAGTAATTTATCCATTATATTATTTACCTAATTTTTTATTTTTCTTATATTTTTTATATTCTATGCTTTAGTATAATTATTCTTAAAATATAGGTATCTGTATATTATTATTAATTTAATTGTATACAATCCAATAAATTAACAAACATTTTATTCATAAATTTTTTAAGTAGGTAAGTAATAAATTAATTTTTATACTGTGTTAATCTATTGTTAATACTCGAGTTATTCTTGTGTTATTATGTATAATGAATGAGTATCTATATTTTTTATACTTTATTTGTATTATCTCATTATCCAAAATATTTTAAATGTTAATATCACTAGATTAACCTATAAATAAATTATAAATATCTACATAATTTTACATAGTATAATTTTATTTATCTCTAAATTTTAACAGTATTGTTATCTTTGTGTAAAAACTTTGAATGAAAGAGTCACAAATATTATATAACTATATTTGTGTATTTTATTATAATATCATAACTATAACTATTATTAATATAAATATATTTTTACTTTGTCCAGTGATAAATAAGTATTGCATAACTACTTACTATAGTGCACAATTTTATTTTAACATAAAACATAGATTTGTTTACTTAGTATAAGGTATTTCTCACAGTGATCAATTTTTTGTCTCGCTATAACTTATATAATATATATAGTCAAATAAAATTTTTATTGATTAAATGTCAATTATAATGTTATTAAAAACAAAATATATTATAAATAAATATAACTTATCCGAGGATTTATCTTATATTTAATGTGTAAATGAGAATTTAATAATAAATATTATGTAAACTTGTAATAATAAATTATAAATTATGGAATTTATTGAATAGGTTAGTACATATTTTTTTCTTATTATAAAAATACAATTGAAAAATGTCTATTTACTTAATATATAGAGGTACATGGGTATACTTTATAAACAATATTATAAAATATAAAATATTATATCCTTACTGCAAAAAAATATTGTATTGATGAACTATGCTTACAATTTATTTTGTCTTTAAAAGTTTTGGTTGCATATAAGTCGTGATTAATAATTTTTCATTAATTTCATACTTTAATATTAGATGTATGAAAATTAACAAAATAATTATATCTGTAAATCAAATAATAACAGGTTTTTATTGATTTTTAGTGGCAAACGAAGAGATTTGGTTCAGTTAAAACTGTTATGGAAGCTGTACAACAAACAGTTATACATTTGGATCGTGCTGCCATGCCTTCACAAGCTCAAATGGCTTATTCTCAAAGAAATCCTCAAATTCATGGGTGAGTGTAAATTATAATAGTCCGTTATATATATATATATATTTTTTTTTAATTTGCTATAAAATAAAGTCAAAGGATTTTTTTAAATTAAATACAACAATTTCTGTTATGTTAAGTTATTATTATTTTTTATGTTGATTGAAATGATCTCAATTCTTTTTAAACAACATACAATTAAGAAAATATTATAATTTTTAAAGCAATAAAACCGAGCTCTACTAAATGTAAATTCATGTTGTATTAGTCTGCAATATTCACTGTCAATAAAGGTCAATCAAACATCTAATTCCATGATTGTATTCATCCCCTTATTTATTGAATAATTTAGTATTTTTATGACTTGGATATTCTAAATGTTTATGAAATTATTGGTTACAAATTGTATAAGATTTATAAATTACTACATCAAAACTAATTCCAGTTACCTAACATTTAATATTCTGATGAGTTAATTATTTAGATAATCTTAATCTTTAAAGAGGCCCTCAAACAATATACAGTTAATGCTTTTGTTATGTACTTATATTGTATATATATATTTGAGAATTAAAAAATATTAATTTTAGGATGCATTATTAAATGTTTAATTTATTGATTTTATTTTCTTTTAGAAGAAATGTTAACCATGGTGTAGTTCAAGTACCAGGAGAAAATGGGCCATATAAGCCATCTGCTGGTACTGGCCAAGTTCATAATAATTTTGTTGGGTACCCGGCTAATATACGATATGTCTCTCAACCTGTATACATGTCATCTACAACCACAGCATCAAATATGTATAGAGATCCGCCTTTTCATTCTAGAGCATTAAATGTAAGTGGTAAAAGTAATATTATAAATATTTTTAACTAAATTATTTTATTCCTACTATCTTAGTAGATTTTCACTTATCAATTTAATTTATAAACTAAATTATATATAAATATGTATTAATGTTATTTAAACTTGCAGTGTAATCATAACTAATAATTTTGATTTTTTTTTTTTTAGATATCTGATAGAGGAGTTACAATAGGTGTTCCTTTTGAATTAGCTAGAAGTGATATGATGCCTACTGTAGCTAGGCAAAATCGTATATCTTTGCTGTCTGCAACAAGTGATTATTATCAACGAAGTCGCTTGCAGTAAGTTTGAATAAGTTATATTGTGTTATAATTTAAATAATTTACCTACCTATATATTATAATTTAAATTTTAAATTATTATTTTAGAATGGAACATTATCGAGATGAATCATTAAATCACAATTCTCACAATACGGTTTCTATGAATTTTATGAGAGAAAGACCAGATCATGGTCCTCCACCTCCTATGAAAAAACCAAAATTACTTCATCCTATTTCACCTCAACCACCTCTTAAAATTGATATATCTGTATGTATATAATTTTCTTACATTATTATTACGTATTAACTTATTTTATACCTATTAATATCATTTGAGATATACTTTTTTAAATTAGTGTAAGCTCATTTCATTATCATTCTTATCATTATTTAAATATGTAAATCTTTAAGTAATAATATATGAGAAATTTCTTACAGGATCCCCCATCCACAAGTGCATACAACCCTCAAGTAGAAGCTATTTCACCAACTATTGATGAACCCATGCCAGAATATAAGAAAGTTAATGACATAACTCCAAAATTAAATAAAATCGAAAGTGATATAAATAATATTACTCAAGAAATTGAAGACTTGATCAAGTTAAAAGTAAAAAAAAAATAAATAAAAAAATTATTAATTGATTTGTTTAATATCACTTTTTTTTGTTTTGTCTTAGGAAAATTATGAACAAAAAGAATTGAATTCAGAAGTTACTAAAATAGAACCTGAAGAGGATACATTGAAAGAATGCGAAGAAGAAGATCCTACAAATTTTTTGACTCCAGTTCAACGAATTTATGCATCAAACAGGGTAAATATTATTGTTCTTTAATAGCCTAATACCAAAGCTTGAAACTTACTACACCAAAAACTAACAATATGAGTTTAAAAAAATCTTACAACTACAATAAAATGTATAATTTATATGAGAATAAATAAGAAATACATAGTTATTCATAAATTTGTAAAAAATGCATTTTATATGTATTAATAGTTTTTTTATTTAATAAAAGAATATTTACAATATATTATACTTATGTTGGACAATAGATAAATAAATACAAAATCATTTATAACAATGAGAATGAAATTATCCTGTAATAAAACTTGTGTTTTGTGTTCTTTTTTATTTGAAAACATAAAATATATATATAAAGTGTTTAATTTGAAGAATTACTAAAACTTAGTAAAAAATTTTTGAATTTGAGTTGATGTATTATTTCTATTCATGCTGGATTAAATTTTGATAAATTTTGCAGTTACCTTTACACAATATGCATAATACCCAACTAATTAGTAACATGAATATTGATTAATTCACAATTGTTTATAAATATGCTGTACAGACCATATTTTATTAGATGTATACATTTAGTTAGTAAAAATAATACTATAGAAATTCACAGTATAATATGAGTGTATGACATAAATTTTTAAATATTTTTGATTATATTAATTGATTAGCTACAAATAGTCACACTGGTTTTATATCTTCCGTTATTTTTTAATTAGTGTAACATACTAAAATTATAGGTATATTATTTATTTACTGTAAGGTGCTGTGACACCAACATTAGTTCTCTCTGTCAATATACCACATATTGATCAAAGATATTTCGAATTTCCAAAATTACAACTCACTGGTTCAGTTTAGAGCAAAGGCACCTAATATATATTTTATAAAAATGAATATTTCCTTTAAATTGACTAGATAAGTTTTCTTTGATTTTTAACCATTAATTACTTATTTAAAAATGTAAATGTTAAAAATTTATCCGGTTAGTGCACAGGAAATATTTTTCCTTATGAAATATTTAATTGCAAAGGTACTTTTGCCTTAAACTGAACCACATAGTTGTAATCTTGGAAATAAGGAATATATTTTCTCTAATATTAAGTGTGAGATTGATAGAGAAAACTGGTGTTGATGTGGTGGTCCTTAAACTATAAAGTGATTTACATTTACATTATAAAATAATATAATTTTAAATATGGTAATTTATATTTGTAAATAATATATGGAAATGTAAATTTCTTGGGATACAATAAATTCAGAGGATATAAAGTAAGAATTTCTAACATTGTGTTTTGTACTTTATAACTGAAATTTTACACTTATAGTTTTTCAAGATTAATACTTTTAGATATGTATATGAAATTAATAATAATAAGTAACAGTAATTTTTTTTATAATCATTAAATTTTTTTGTAGTGAGTTAGAAGGTAGGATAAACAGATCACCTAGAAAAAGTAATTCATATTATTTTAAGTTAAAATTGAATATGTTACATTTATTAGTTTTATGGAAATACCTTAATAAATAATATGAATTGGCTTGAACAGCTATTTCTAAACTTTAAGGGCACAGTATTTCATATTTTCATGAAGCCCTTTTTTTTTTTAAAACATTAATTGTAAATTAATAGTCAACGTAATATTTATATTTGGGCATATATATACACTAAACAATATCATAGAACGCTTTAAAAATGACTTCTACAAATATCTTCTCATAGTTTCATTACTACAATTTTTATAAAATTGAATAGCTGTAAATATTTAAGAATAAAATGTTTAGCACAATTTAAATCTTAAATTTTTAAAATATATACAATTTTTATGTTTATAATCTTGAATTTTAGAAAAAAGCATTGGAATCAAGAATGAGCCTTGAAAAATTTGCCAACAAAACTGATCTTGTAAGTGTCTTTTAATTTTATTATTTTTAATAGTTTATTCAATATAATGATTTACTTTTAAAGTGTATCAATTTTACATCATTCTTTTATTTTTAATTTATTATTATGCTCATTATTGTTATTAACTTTTGAGTCAATACTACTTAACCTTATTACTAAAATAATGTGCATGAGTTCATGGTATAAATAGGTAATAGCTTAAAATTAATCTACATATTTTAAAAATAAAATTGATATTATGCATACAAATTGTAAGTCCCTACAATTAATGTTTTTGAATTATAACAAAATATTTAACATTGTTATTCATGTTTGCAATATGTAAATTTGGGCCAAAAAACAAACAATTGTGGTTTTATATTTCTTAGATGTTTTGGTTTCAGTATGAACAAAAACTATTTATGAGAACCTTCCATTACATTTTTAAATTTTGGCTAATAGCTATGCAATAACAATTTTGTTGAAATTTAAATAAAAAACTTAAATCACCTATAAATAGCTCAAAAACAGTCAAAATATTCCAATACATTTCCAACATTTTAGTAATTATATAATTATATTATTATATGATAAAATGTTATATTTTGAAAGTTCTTCAGTTCTTAATTTTTGAATTAATATAAAATAAATAAATCAATTTTGTTAAGAACTAGTTTTGCATATATTATATTCTTGTTTTACCTAATTATTTTGAAAAGTACTGGGTATTTTTACTTTTGACCTCCTAAGTTCAATTCTAAAATCAATAAATATTTTCAGAATCTATAAGTTTTATCTAGTTTTTTTTAAATTATGTTTAATATATTTTTTATTTTGCAGCCTTTATATAATCAACCATCAGATGCTGATATTTATCACGAAAACAGGAGAAAGTAAGAATATTATTTAATATTATGATTAATTGATAATGTTTATTAAATATCCTTGGTATCAAATATCAATCTTTCAAAAAAATATTAAAGTAGACTAATAAAATATATTTGATAAATTTGAACTTGGATAAAAAAAAATAATTGCATTTAGTATTTTGTTGTTATCTCCATTTTATTATGAACAACATAATACATTTTACATTTAACAAAACTAATTTTGTGTAACTTAATATATTGGCTGAATTTATTATATAATATAAGTTCAATTTATTACAAGTGTTTCATGTCAATTTTTTACTATGTTATAATTTAAAATCAATTTTATAACTTGTTTAAAAATAAAAATATCACTAAAAACCGCATTATTAGAGCTTATATTCTTATCTTCAAGTTTGATAACAAGTCAATTCGCAATATTACAACTAACAACATAAAATTGATTTTGCTAAATGTAAATTTGTATACTTTTGAAAAGATTTATTATTTAAAAATCAAATTATGAGTAAAGAACATTTTGCTTGGGAATAATTTATTACAAATTTGAAGATATGTAAATTTACTACAAAATTAACTTAACATAAAATAAGTAAGAATCTGGTATAAAAACTTTGCTGTTATACATGTGTAATACAAAATAATATATTGCAGTTATAAAGTTCTTTTAAGATGTTAACATTTCCATATGTGTTGTCGTTAAAATGTATGATATGACAAATTACATATTTTAATTTATTTAACTCTATAATGTCAATTTGTAAATTGACTTAGAAATTTAAAGTAGCCTTTTAATTATATTTTAATTTTAAAGCAAGTTTAGATTTTATTAAAATTATAATTTTTTTGTAAATTTGTATGTGAACAATTACTTGAAAATAACTTTTATAATGTATATATAGGAGAGCTAGATAATATATTTAACTTAAAATTAAATAAAAAGTAAATTCATTCAACGTCAAAAATAAAAAAGTGATAGTTGATTATGTATTTATTAAGTCAAATATATAACATGTGGGTAAACTTACTTCTGTCATACAAAATTATAATTTATTTGAGTTAATATTTTTTTATTTTAAAAAATTTAATAATCATTTTATTATTAGGTATTCATTATTTAAGTCGACATTATTGGAGCATCTAAGGAAAAAGAAAATGGAACAATTGCAAAAGAAAACCGAAATTACCGAAACATACTCTAAACTTTATAAAGATTGGATTCGTAGAGTGGAAAAAATTGAAAGCTCACAAAAACGAAAAGCTAAGGAAGCAAAACATAGAGAATTATTTGAAAAAGTATTCCCAGAGTTAAGAAAAGCACGTGAAGATAAAGAAAGGTTTAATAGAGTTGGTGCTCGAATAAAAAGTGAAGCAGATTTAGAAGAGATCATGGATGGTTTACAAGAACAAGAGGTGAATTTATAAAAAAAAGTATAATAACTAAAATTAATTAGTAGTAAAGTATATTTACTTTTTTATGAATAAATTTGGTAAATTTTAATTATTTCTATTACTTATGATTTTCTGGTTATCTAAATTATATTATTGTGATCACTCAACAATTGCTCATCAGACATCTTGATAGTAATTTGGTTATGTTCACTGACGTTATGATCATAATCTTCTATTAATTTGAATTCTAGTTGAATAGTTAATTATTTAATTCCTATTTTCTAAAATATATACTGTTTTATACAAGTTAAACATCATTTTTAATTGTGTATACTTTTTATACTTTATGATTTATTAAAAGTTTAATTTTTATAAAACTATTGTTTGATTATTAAAAAGTATATAATAAAGTTAAATTACTTTTTTAACAACAATTTTTGTACAAATATGGGAGTTTATGATAATTTAATCATGATAACCAGATGGTAGTTCATCACATCTTTAAGTAGTTGTAATATCAAAAATCTATAAGGTTCCATTAATTCTAAATAATATAATTCTAAATTTAGATGGAAGACAAAAAAATGAGGTCTTACGCAGTCATACCACCACTTATGTTAGACCCACATGAACGACATTTAACTTATTTGAACAACAATGGACTTGTATTGGACTATAAAACAGAGTACAATGAGAGGAAGTATGTCAATATTTGGACACAACAAGAAAAGGATGTGTTTAAAGATCGTTTTATTGCTCATCCCAAAAATTTTGGTGCAATAGCATCTTATCTAGATAAAAAATGTCCTTCTGATTGCGTTCAATATTATTATTTAAGCAAGCCTAAAGAAGAGTATAAAAGATTGTTACGTAAGCATTGATATTAAGCCTGATGTAATTTAATTAAATTTTTTTAAAATAATTAAATTTTATAGGTAAAGCTAAATGGCAAGCAAGACGTCGTACTGCTCAAAATCGAACACCTGCTAATAGTTCATTGAATTCATTAGATATTTTAAATTCAACTTCGATAGGTGTTACAACTAGGCTCCAACGAGAGCGTCAAGGTAGTGAAGCAGCATCATCAAATTTAGCACAAGTTTCAGCAGCTCAAAATGCAATACCTGAAAATGAAGAAACTCCGGTATTGGTAGAAGTTGAAGTTGCTAATGAACAAGGTGTTAATAATGAAACAGAAAATTCACTAACTAATAAAGACCAAAGTAATGAATCTGTTAAAAATTTGATACAGCCATCTGTTACGTCACATACAAGGTAAATACAGTTATTATTAAGTTGAAAAATAATTTATATCAATATTGCTTGAAGATCATTCAGCTGTTAAATAATTGATAGACACTAAAATATAGTAGGAATTCTTAATAGTCAAATTGTCTGTTATTTATTTTGGGAGATTGTTAAATATCAAAGTTTTGACAGTATAATACAGTGATAAATATAATTCATAAAGAACATCATTTGGTTTGAAAATATCAATGAGCAAAATATGTATTTATTTGATAATAATATGATGTATTAGAATTTATTACTACAATAATCTTCATCGATAATCAATACAATAATAAAATAAAACAAGTTCATCAATAATTATTTCACAGTTTTTTTTCACAATGTTGACTATTTTTATTCATACTTAATTATTTTTAATACATTTATTAAAACCATATAAATAAATATAAAATAAAAAATACATTTTGTTGTATACACTAATATTAGTTAATGAATTCCACAACAATATAATTTATTTAATTCTGAGAATAACAAATAAACATGTTCATTTTATTTAAGCTATACTCTTTAGTTTTTGTATAGTATGCTTTAATTAAATTTATTAAATTTAAATTATTATCATATTATTTTTCGTGTATATTTTATTAATATACAACAATAATATGAATGTTATTTAGTGAATTAAAGCCTGAATCCAAAAAGAAAGAAAGACGAAAAGATGATAAATTAAAAGGAGAAAATACAAGTACGACTGATGAAGAATTAATGGATTCTCAACGTAAGTTTTGTTTTTTTTACTTGTAAGTAACTATTAATTTATATTAAAAAAAAAAAAATTAGTATTTATTTATTTTACAATATTTTTTATGTTTATGAACAAAATAATAACTTGGGAATTTTGATCCACATTGCCTGCATGGGTAATATTGAATTGATGGATTATTTTTTTTATCTGATTTATTATCAATCATATTTATATTTAAGTGTCTATTAATATGTTTTTCATAACAATACTTACTTTTAAATGGATGATTACAATATTCACAGTTATATGATTGTTTTAGTGTTGTTCTTTTTTCATCACCTTTATAGTTTTCATTAAGAACTCTATAAAATTGAACTGGCCCATCACAACTTGCTACATCCAAAATTATATTTTCTTTACGAATTAGTGGCTTGAAATTAGATTCTTCTGATATTTTTAGTGTTCTGTTTTCATTTGGCTGCTGTATTACTGATGCATCTATAAATGATGGTAGTTTCGCGATAGGTTTTATTATATTTTGATCTTGAGTTATTAAAAATTGTCGACACATATCTGATGCTTGTGGCATGTGAAGAGCGTGTGTAGCTAAAAGAACAGAATGTATATTTTCATTATTTATTTTAAGTATTCCTGTATAAATGTATGATAATATTATTGAAAAAGTATCATCAGTAATGTTTGGAAGAAATACTTTATTTGTTTCACAATTTTGTAATAATTTAAAATAACCACTATACTGTGCAAGAAGTTCTCGGTGCGATATAAAAGCACGAAATCTGTTATTTAAAGACATAACATAGATAGTTATGTCAGGTGCCATAAAACGGTACATGATTGTTGGTAGTATCGTAACGAAACTGAAATAATGATAGTTACTAAAATATTCATCTGTGGTAAAGTTTACAGCCCCTATTGGTTTATGAGAGGAGCTCTCTCTAGCAGCTTTTCTGGTCCGTTTAATTTTAATACTGCACATGACTGATTCTCATTCTGACAATATTTACTACCTCGTTATCCATGTACCCTTTGTTTATCTTGTTTTCCCATGAGTATTTCTTTAACCTTCAATTAATTATGGTATTAAAATTATATTCCATCAGTATTTAAAAATAAATATTAAATAACGTATAATGTATTTTAAATAAAATTGAAAAAAAAATTAAGTATACAGTAATTAAATTATACATATAAAATTAATGTATTGCACAAATAGTACAATAAAATAACAAAATAACTGAAAGTTAAAGATATTTGTTAAATAAATAACATGTATATACATTTAAATATTAAACAGTAATTCTTAAAATAATAAAATGAGTATAAAATCTTTATTTTTTTATTTAATTATAAATTGAAAAAAAATGATTTTTACCTATTATATTTTATTTATTATTTTACTTGAGTGAAAGTATATTTCAAGCATAAAAGTTTTTTAATGGTCAGGAAAATAAAAACAACATTTCTAACTTAATTAATTATTTAAAAAAGATATACATTAAATTATTTTAGTTTTGTATATAAGCAAAAATATTATTAAACTAGCAAATTGTTAACATTATTATTTTTATTTAATTATAAATTGAAGTGATTTTCACTTAATATGTTTCATTATTTTACTTTAGGGAAAATATTTTTCAAGTATAAAAGTTTTCTTAAACATAGGAAATTAAAAATAACATTAATAACTTAATTAATTAATCAAAAGAGTGTACATTCAATTATTTTAGTTTTTGCACATCAGCAAAAATGTTAAATGCCTATCAAATTAAACTGGCAAACTGTGAAATGAAAAATTATTTACCCAGCAATTTATACTCTTCAATTAACTTTATACCCTCCGGAATATGAGAAGTCTGTTAAATTATGTAATGCTAACACAAATATTTCTATAGTTGGGGGACTAGTATTTTCCATTCTCCAGGGAATTTATTTATGGTGCTGTGTTTACAACATCAAATGAATATTTATTAAAAAGTAAATTAATTTTTATTAATGTAATTTATATTTTTAAATAGTAAGTGAGAAATAACTATATAAAATCTGTAACCTAGTCATTATTTGTTTATTGTGGTAGTTTTAAATAAATCAATTATTTGATTCTTATTGCATTGAAAACAATTCTTAATATTTTGATAATCTTTATAAATTAAACACTAATATCAATTCTATAAAATTACTAAATAATTTAATTTGATTTTGATATAAACAGTTAAATTATTTATTAAACCTATTACAACTTGTTTTGCATTATTCTGATATTGATATAATATTATTTTTTCAATATATTATTAGGTAAAATAATTCAAAAAAAGAATCAACTATACACACATTTAACTAATGGTTATTATTATTACTAATCATTATAGATGAAACTGGGTCAAAAGGAGATGTACCTAAAGGTATGTGTGCTGTTTGTAAAGCAGAAAATGTGGCATGTCCCAGGACTCTTAATCCATCAGATGCAGCACAATATGGTGTGAAGCCAGAAGATATTATTCCTGGAGCTCGGGTTTGCAATACTTGCCGTTGTAAAGTGGTTCGATCCCAAAATCGTCGTGTAATATATTGTCCATTACCATCCTGTCCCACTGTTCAATCCAATAATAGAAGACCTGTTAAAAGATTGCGCCCATTACCTGCTAAATGGAATACTGCTCAAGATATCATTGCTTCAGAATTTCGTAAGTTATTACTTATTAGTTTATAATTGTTTTATTATTTGAATTAAAACATTTTTATTATATTTAGAAATTGGTCCAACAACAACAAAATGTTGTTCAGCTTGCTTTAATCGTATCCAAAGACGATTAATGGCACTTGGTGTAGTAGGAACATCAAACAATATTAGCACTGATACTTTAGATGGCTGGACTGATGAAGAGACTAATGCATTAAAGAAAGGAATTCGTGAACATGGCACTCGTTGGAGTGAAATAAGCAAATTAGTTGGACAAAATAAAAGCCACTATCAGTGCAAAGAATTTTATTTTAGTTTCAGAAAAAAGCTAGGCTTAGACCTTTTGGTACAGGAGTATAAAAAGGTAAAAATTTTTATATTAATTAAATTTAAATTTTAAAAAATTAATAAAAAAATCTATTCTTTTAGACAAACGGAAGTGAACAAAAGCCTGCTCTAACAGATGAGGAAGAGTCAGGGTCAAGTACTTCTAGCTGTGATGAGACTAACCTTGTATTGTGTGACAGTGATACTCAAAGTGCACCTTCGCCAACAAACACTTTACCACAATTATCTCCTCCACATGATACAACTAGCCCACCACAAGCTAAATTGACAGCTAAAGAGTCACGAGACAATGATAATTCTAATCGTTCCACTGTTGTCAAAGAAGATTATGATAGTTCAGCTACTGAAACTGCAGATGAAGGAATTGGAGGTACTGCTGAAAACGAGTCTAATGTATTGCAACATTCCAATAACGAATCGGAAAAAAAAGAAAAGATTGTAACTGATTTAAGTGTGTCAGATATTTTATCTGATGTAATTGAAAAACAATTTACAAAAGAACATTCGAATCGAGAGGTAAAAATCTTAGAATTTTTGTTATTAGTTTTTTAATAGATTACTTTTATTAATTTTTGTTTTATATTTATATGTGTATATAGAAAGAGAATGGTTCTATGCCTACCATATCATCTATACTTTTGGATCCTGAATATCCAATTAAAGATAGAAATACAGGATCTAGCAATAATGAAAACAAACAACAGTCAATGGCTACCATATCAGTGGTTCCAACACCACCTCGAGAACTTCACAACAAAGATGGTTTAGTTGTTGTTCAAGTACAATCTTCTAAAATTTCTGAAGTTAGAGTTCCCGAAGGTGTAACTCTTGATTTAAGTATCAAAAGACCTAGAGAAGGAGATTCTTATTCTGATCCTCTGCCAATTAAACATGCACAACCACCACCACCACCTGGTGCAATGTATAGAACTCCTCCCACACAAATTCATGAAACAAATACATTTTATTCTCCGCAGGTAACTTTTAATTTTCTAATTTGTAAAACTATAATTATATTATAAATGGATTTCAGTATGCTGAATTGGGACGAAGTGGCAAACAAGGTGAAATATATTGGACAAAAATATCACCAGCAAGTAATCATGTCATGGTTCATCCATCACAGTCTGTTCCTCATGTAACTGTTAAACAAACATCGCACATAAAATTACCTAATAAGGTTTGATTATTAGAATTCTTACTTTTTGTTTACTTAAAGTTGGTTAAACTATTTTTAATTGGCTAATTTTGATAGGTAACATCACCTCAGTTATCTGTAGCAAATGTTGTTTCATCAAAGTTGTCTCCTAATATATTGAATAATAATTCAAAAGCAACAGGATCCATCATGCATGGAACTCCTGTTTCAGCTGCAACTTTATATATGCCACCGCAATCTAACCGTTATTCTCAACCATCACAAGCTCCGGGTGGTTCTATTACTCAAGGTACTCCTGTTCATCAACGTATGTTACACAATTCAAATCAAAATATGAATGCAGATTATTATCAAAAACGCAATCCACAACCTCAATATCAATCAAGACAGCCTCATTATAGTGAGCAACGACAAATTATTATGAATGATTATATTACTTCACAACAAATGCATTCTAATGTTGCTGCTCAATTTCCTCGAGTTCAAAAACCTCCAGTTACTAGTCCGATGTACTATCAACCAACTCGCCAAGGTGTAATACAACGTCATAATACTGCTCCTAAAGCAACATCTCCACAAACTTATCCTCCAGGACATGAAGCACTAGGATCTTTAGTAGATGTTGCAATAAGACAACCCAGCTTACCTGTACCTTTGAATCATTCCGAAGATAGACACAGAGAACAGGATCGTTATGTAAGAGGGTCTCCAGCACCAAAACCACATATGTACAGAGAACAACAGAGACATGAGCATATACAAAGAGAACGTGAAATAGCTGTGCAAAGAGAGCGAGAAATGCAAGCAGTTGCACAACTTAGAGAACAGCAACAAAGAGATCAGTATATTAGGGATAAACAAATGATGCATCATCGGCTTACTCCTGAACAACATTCAAGGATGGTAGCTGCATCATTTCAACATCAACAACAACAACAGCAACGGCAACAGGAACAACCAAGAGTAATGCAAATACCTTCTACTGTTTCTTCATTTCAACAATCTAGGTCAAATACTCCAGTATCTAGGCATCAAGAACCACCATCCAATATACAAAAGTATAATTAATTCCTGGATTTGTGTAAACCAATACATGTATTATACATTTTTATATTTTTTTATTTTATTTTTAGTAGAGATAATGCTGGTAGTGGAAGATCTTCAAGACAAGGTACAGAACCTCAGTTAACTGCAGCTAATTTAATTGATGCCATTATCACGCATCAAATAAATCAGAGTAATGATGGAACTGGACATCCTCCTAATGCAGCTCCGGTTACCAATCAGTCCCATGTTCAACAACAACGAGCTGGTGATAAGTTATTTCAAGTAAGTTGTAAATAAAATAATATTTATTTTAATATCTTTTAATTAATTTATAAACATTTTATTTTCTACAGTCATTCCCAGAAGTAAATGAAAAACAAAATTTAAAACCACGAGCTAGTCCGGAAATGAGTCGTCCTGGAGAACCATATCCACCAGAACACCCTTTTAAAGAATATCCTTTTAATAATATGTTAGCTGCAGGCTTTGAGCCTCATACTTGGAAGCTTCGCCGTGCTTTACAACAAAAAGAATTTGAGCAACAAATGAAAGATGACAACAATCGAGTTCGTTTTTATCCAACTCAAGCAGATATACCTTTATCACCTTTAGATTATGTTAAAAATCGGATTGTTGAAGTAATGCGCACATCAGACGATGATAACAAAAATGAACAGGCTTACACTTATCCATTTTCTGCTGCAATCAATATGTCTGCATCAGCTACACAAAAAAATAATGAATCATCTGATCCAAATGGTGGTGGTGGTGGATCTATGTTAACAGCCCAATATGAGCCAATGTCTGATGAGGATTAGCTCTTCCATAACACAGGGTACATATGTGTTTAAAAAGATTTTTATGTTTAAAAATCTAGTCTAGTTTATTTATTTTTTACTTGTTAACCCAATTTAACAATAATAATCATACAATGTAATTCTACTACAAAACTTATTTATGTTTTGCTTGTTAAGTGTATCATCGTCTACATTACATTTTATATAACAAATATGAAATTTCTATGTACTTTTGAAATAAGTATTTATATAGAACTTATTTCATTTAAATATCATAATAGTCAGTCTATACATGGTTATTAATTTTTGGGACACAATATTAATTAATTAAAAAACAATAACCAATTAAATTCTGTGAAACTTAATATCTGATTGGTTGACACAATGCATAATTGTCTTATTAAAATTTATAATATGCTAAAAAATTACATTTATTATACAGCTCATTTGTTATTATTTAATAAATTTAACCTAATAGTACATTTATTTGTACTAATATTTGTTTGTTATTTGTGTCTTTTCAAAATAATTTTGCGTGTATTTTATAAAAACTTCCTATACTTTAGAAATCATATTTTATATTTAAAGACTCCTTGTAAAACCAATTGCACTTAGATTTGAGTGTCAAAATTTATTACTTTTTTTTTAATACTCTACATAATGTCTAAATAAATAATTGTTTTGGTATGATAAATGGAATTATTTGTATTGTAATATTTTACATGAAACAAAATTTTACAAAATTATAAATACTTTATTTTTATTTAATTGTATATTATTGATAAATTTATATTTTTTTAGTTTAATAAACTAAAAATAATACATTTTTTTATTCTTGATTAAACAATATCTTAAAGTGAAGAAATTGAATATAGCATTTACAATGGTTGATCAAATGTTAATTTAATTAATTAAGTAATTATTTTAATATTTAGGTAATGTTGCTATTTAAATAAATAGTTGAAATCAATTTTATTAAAAATTTATATTCAAATTTCAAGTTGTCTAAAAAAAAAAAAAATGTTTTGTTTATTTTTTAAATGTAGAATCTTTTAATTTGTCATATGAAAACAATAGAACGTGTAGCATATAAAAAGAAAATTATGTTTCAAAATAAAAAGTCCGTGATAATAATGTTTTGTGTCAACTGATTAATTTATTCAATATTAATCAGTTATCATAAAATAGCTTACATTTTACCATTGATTATAATCAATGATTTTACTAACCAAAAACTGTTAGTTTGCAACACATTTTTTGTTTTTATTTACTCATTAAGCTTTTATTTGTATGTATGGTAAAACCAATTATAACTTTCAATGTATATTAATCTTATTTTAACATGTAAATTCCCTCCATTTTTTTTCTAGGTAACAAAATGTAAATAATAGGTTAAACAAAAATATTACTTTTATAAGCATTTTATTTATTTTTTATCATTTTTTTTTTTTATTGTTGAACATTTGTAAGTAATGGTGTAATTGTATAAATTGCAATATTTTTAGTTTTGAATTAACAATATTTGTATTGTGTAAATGTAGTAATCATACAAGTTGGAGGACATATAAGTTTTTTTCTTTAAAAAAACCTAACAGTTGTGATAAATATATTGATCTATTATTAGGTATTTGTTATCCAAATGATTTAATAAATGTGATGAAACAAAACAATTTATCATGTTTTAATTTAATCTTCTTATTTTGTTAAGCATACTAAATTTAAATAATTAAATTATAATATTCCTCTTATGGTTTAAGATATACCTAAATACCTTTTCTAAGTGGTTCCTCCTTACATAATAATAATATTGTTTTATATTTTGTAACATTAATTACATGTTGGTTACCAACTGAGGTTAAAGTTGTTTTTATATGATTGTTGTTATTGTGTGGTAGTTTCTATGGTATTCTATATTTCTATCTATAAAGGAGTCTCTTTTTCCATTGATTCAACAACTTGTTTAGTAAGTTCTATACATGGCTAAATATATTTAGCCATGGTTGTATAGTAATTGCTAAATCTGGGCAAATTACAAAAAGTAGGTAATAAAGAATCACTAACGAGTGTAAGTTTGACTTGTGACTCAATTTTTTTACCATACATTTTTTGCGACCCATTTCAACTTTATTCACCAAAAAAAGTTCAAATTGCTTAAATTTGTGAAGGAAATGTTTTCCTCTGTATTAATATGATACACTGGCATAGCATATTCTTGACCTTTTTCTGCGTATGTGGTCACCATGTAGGTCTTGGGTATTCAAACACCCCCCGAAATAAAATAAAATAATTATATTATTTAATACATACAAATAAATTATTCATGATTTTATAATATTAATATAAATTTAGACAAAAACCCCCTCCGAAAATATTTCCTATACCTACGCCAATGTGTGTCACGCTGTCTAGCTGTCAGCATTTTAGTAAGTACATGTCGAAAAACGCACCAAGCGGCATAGAGGATAGACTTCTTCAGACAGACCCACAGTAGACTTATGTTATAATATTAACATATTACATAGTTGTAACATGTAACAACAATACGTCTGTGACGACTACGATATTTCGTCCAAATGTCCAATATCTAAGTTAACACCAGCGTGTATTGAACATATCAAAGTATTTTAATTCATGAGTTACCTAAACATACACGTACGTATAATATATAATTATTTATCATTAACAAGTTTGATGTTGCAGACATTGCTGGTGATTATAGTAGGCAAGGTTTATAATTTATCAAGGGGGTGGCTAACGGGCTTTAGCCTGTTAATGGATAACCCCAAACATTTTGATAATTTTATTTAGGTACATATATTGATTTTAAATTATTATATAAAAAACTATCAACTAACAATATCTCTAAAATTATTAACTGCAATAAAAATAACTTATGTGAAAATTGAAGATCGTCAAATTTGTGACATTACTCTATACATTTTTAGCGTACCTAAGAGTAAGCAAACTACATGCATACGAATATATATACCTAATCATATATCCTTGATATATATAATATCGCGTAGCACCACATTCTATGACGAGCGGATGAACAGTCTATTACTCTAACGCTAAAAATGTATAGAACCTTTCTTGTCAAAAATTTTACGATCTTCAATTTTTATAGAAGCTATTTTTATCGTTAAGTTAATAATTTTAGAAATATTGTGAAAAAACCGTAAAAAAGTGAAAATTTTCCCCTAAAATCCAACATGGGGAATGGTTGCGGACCTCGGAGGGATGACGCGTTTTTTTTGGTCAATCAGGGCTCCAAGACAGAACTTTTTACCAAGTTTCGAAACTTAAATATTTTTTTCCAGGCAAAACCCCCTATTGACGACTATTATTTAATAGATTAACTAGTATTGTACAACTGTTCAAGTCGACATCGTTAGTTTTTCGCGAGCTTATTTATTAATTTATTTATTTTTGTTAATTGTTTATTGTTTTTTGTTGATTCAAATAAGTGGATTTAAATACAATGAAACGTAACCATTCTGGATCATTATTAAATTATTTTAAAGTTGGGTCACACACCTGCACATTTGCAGAAGTCCAAAAACATCCAGTTGCTATAGACAATTCATCGACAATAAATAAGTATTAGGGAAAAAAGAACAAAGGCGTCTCTACATTATAATTTAAATGGTATTAGATTTTTAAGAATTAATCACTATATTATTCATAATTTAATAAATAATATTTATGTTTTACAGGTATAACATCACCGCGATGGTGTGACTTTTAGTTAGTAAAATATCGTAAACAAGCTTTAAGATTTCTGTAAATATTTAAAAATAAATACTATTAATATTTAAAAAGATTTGAATTTAACCCCCCCCCCAAAAAAAAAAAAATATCCTGGGTGCGCCCCTGTAATTTATAAACATTTTGTGGTCGATACCGGTATACTGACTGTAAAAACTATTAAAATTCCATACGCGGACAATCGGTCCCCATCATTATTTTAGTTCCCGGTCAATTTTTTTCTTGAGATAATGAATATTTTTTAGTAATATGTTACTAAGTAATAAGTATTACAAACAAACACTATGTGTTAGTTTTAGATTTTTAGTTTAATCATGATTGAAATATATTTCAACCGCCAATTTTTCCACCACATTTATGTAGAGTAAATAATGCTACAAAATAAAGTTATGCACGCACTAATGTCTAATAACATACCCGAATCATTTAACCGCCAAGGTGGATTAATTAATCCACCTTGCATTTAACATACATTTCAAAACATCAGGATTAAACATCCAAATATTTTTATTTTTATTGAATCGATACAAATAATTAATTCTACAACGATGATATCTTCGACAAAGAACAATGAAGATGTTTTCTTAAATAATTTTTTGGAACCTTTGAGTGAATAAGAAAAAAACATACAATATCTATATTTGTAAAAGTTTTTAATGTTTTTAATTTTTATATTAACTATTGAATTATTTGTATAGCATAAGATAAACACTTTCAAAGTTTCAAAACTCAAGAGTTTCGTAGATTGTCATAATTATTTTCGTGAATCATGACATTATTAGGTAATACATAGAAATATAATATTGAAAATACATTTAAAAATAAGTTTTATGCTAAAAAAAATATTGTATTTAACTTTTAGCCGGGGACCAATAATTATTGTCCTAGATACGTGGGTACTTTCAGGCTTCAAGATTAGTTATTAATTTAAAGAGCGGATATTTATGCATTTATCATATTTTTTAATAACATCTAAATTAATGCGGAGTAAGTTAGAAATTTGTTTTGTCACTCAAAGAATTCACATTTATCAATAATTTAATTTTGCATATTTGTTCGATTTTTACTTGTTTGATCTTTTTTTATAATCATTATGCTTTTAATGCATATTTTAGGTTTTTGTATTATACATATTAACGGACTCGGCACAACCAATATTAATAGATCAAAATGTCCCGCAATTGTAGGCATAAGTAATATTCACGCCACAGACTAAGATATCTTAGTCCGTGATTCACGCCAACCGGGAATATTCGATTTTCGCTCGTAACGATACTTAGTTTCTAATATATACTCAAAGGTTAAGTTAGGTAATTCAATAACAGTTTGCAAACATATTTTTTAATGTTAACATTAACAAATTTTATTGATGTAAATTTTTAATAAATTCTAAGCATATTGTTGGATAAATTATTTAATGATTTAATTAAAATTGAATATTAACATTAATCGGAACACTGCGTTATTCATTGTATAGCATATTTTTTCTTTTGCCTATTAAGTTATGTTAATATGTAACAGACTTTGGTAGGCTAGCCGGCTACTGAAGATAAAGAAATTGGATGCTGTTTAGACAATATAAGTTCAAGGAATGGTGGAAGCTCTAGTACTAACACTACCAATAATACATACCTACACGTACATCTTTAACATTGATTATTTGATCGTGTCAAAACTATTTAAAAATTGTGTTAATCACGTAATTATTTCAAATTATATACTAATTAGTTCTAATTTCAAAAATAACTTAATCATGATCATAAAAAAACAATGCGAGCCATGACAACAGCTGCAGCACTTGCAATAAAAATAAGCAAATTGATAATAGATTTGTTTTAGCCAGTTTTAGGCAATATCGAATAATTAGTGGTAGCCATATTTCATAATAATTAGTATTTAATTTTTAAAGTAAATGTTTTGATTGCATGTGACCAATACATAGTGAAATTAGAAAAATATGACACATTAACATGTTATTAATTGCTGAATAAGCACTTAAATATAACAAAAAATTTTACTAGAGAAAAAAAAAGAATATATTAAGTACAAAACTCGAATAGAAATTAATAATCGGGCATGGTCATGAAAGGCAATTAATCATAAATTTATAAGTATTTCTAAACAGAGTAACATGTTAATTTATTGTTCCAAATTGATGAATTTTTAATATAGTTAATATAATTTGTACACAATATTGACAGAATTTCAATAATAAAATTAATTCTTTATAATTAACGGTGTTATCAAATGGATTTTAATGTTTATTGTACAAAAAACCAAAATAATTCGAACCATTTATAAAATGATGAATTACATACATAGAAAAAAATATATTAGCTAATTGTTAACCTAACTGCTTAACATACATAATCCAAAAGGAAGTAAAACCTTAGCAGTCTTATATACAATAAATAAATTTATAAATATTTCCATTTTTAAAGTTCATCTTTCTCAGCATCTCCAGCAGGTGTAGGAGGAACACCACCAGTACTAGCATATAATTTTGATATGATTGGGTTGACAACGCTTTCCAATTCGGTTTTTTGTGTCTTGTATTGTTCTGGATCAGCATCTTGATTCTCATCCAACCATTTAATCTTAGCATCAATAATTTCTTCCATTTTGGTTTTTTCAGCATCGGATAACTAAACGGAAAAATAATACATGAGAATGAATTAAAAACATAAAAAAAAATATCCTTACCTTTCCACCCAATTTTTCTTTATCACCGATTTGATTCTTTAACGAATATGCATAAGATTCTAAATCATTTCTGGATTCAACACGTTCCTTCAATTTCTTGTCATCGTCTGCAAACTTCTCAGCTTCTTTGATCATACGTTCTATGTCGTCTGGTGTTAATCTATTTTGATCATTGGTAATGACAATCTTTTCTCTATTTCCAGTTCCTTTATCTTCAGCACTAACTTGCAGAATACCATTAGCATCAATTTCAAATGTTACTTCTATTTGTGGAACTCCTCTGGGTGCAGGGGGTATTCCAGTGAGATCGAATTTTCCTAGAAGATGATTATCCTTGGTCATTGGTCGTTCACCTTCAAATACTTGAATAGTAACAGTGTTTTGATTATCAGCAGCAGTGGAGAAAATTTGACTCTTCTTTGTTGGAATAACTGTATTACGTGGAATCAATTTGGTCATAACTCCACCAACAGTTTCAATACCCATTGTTAAAGGATTTACATCCAATAAAATGATTGCATCTGTATCTTGTTCACCAGATAAAACTCCGGCTTGAACAGCAGCACCGTAAGCTACAGCTTCATCTGGATTAATACCACGGGAT
Organism: Schizaphis graminum; assembly: GCA_020882235.1. Classification (NCBI taxonomy): domain Eukaryota; kingdom Metazoa; phylum Arthropoda; class Insecta; order Hemiptera; family Aphididae; genus Schizaphis; species Schizaphis graminum. The sequence goes on from CM037032.1 coordinate 10,308,760, forward strand.
GGTTCCTTTCCATTAAAATACTCTTTAACTAGCTGTTGAACTTTAGGTATTCTAGTACTACCACCAACTAACACAATTTCATCAATATCTTTTTTATTCATATCAGCATCTTCCATAACTTTTTGTACGGGTTTCATGGTAGATCTAAACAAATCCATGTTAAGTTCTTCAAATTTAGCACGAGTCAGAGTTTCAGAGAAATCATCTCCTTCAAAGAAACTTTCAATTTCTATGCGCACTTGATGACTGGCAGAAAGACCACGTTTTGCCTTTTCTACTTCACGTCTCAATTTTTGAACTGCACGGTTATCTTTTCTAATGTCTTTACCCTTCTTTTTCTTGTACAACTTAATGAAATGATCCATTACTCTCTGATCAAAATCTTCTCCACCCAAATGAGTATCTCCATTTGTAGAAACTACTTCAAAGACACCATTATCAATTGTCAACAATGATACATCAAAGGTACCACCACCCAAATCAAAGACTAAAACATTCTTTTCTCCTTCTCTTTTATCTAAACCATATGCTATAGCTGCCGCTGTTGGCTCATTAATAATTCTCATGACTGTAAGACCAGCAATAGCTCCTGCATCTTTTGTAGCTTGACGTTGACCATCATTGAAATAAGCAGGTACAGTAACGACTGCATGTGTTACAGTTTTGCCTAAGTATGCTTCAGCAGTTTCTTTCATTTTAGCTAAAACCATAGCAGAAATTTCTTCAGGCGCAAATACTTTGGATGTACCTTCAATTGTTTCAACTTCAATGTGAGGTTTAGTATTTTTTTCAACGACCTAAAATTTTTTTACAAAATATGAATACCAGATTATCGAAAATTTATAAAAATATGATTATATACCTTGAAGGGGAAGAACTTAACGTCATGTTGAACATTCACATCAGACCAATCACGACCGATCAATCGTTTAGCATCAAATACTGTGTTTTCAGGATTTGTTGTAAGCTGATTTTTAGCTGCATCACCAATAAGACGTTCTCCTTCTTTGGTGAATGCAACATATGATGGTGTAATTCTGTTACCTTGATCATTGGCTATTATTTCTACTCGTCCATTTTTGTACACACCAACACTAAATGGTAAATAATAAATATATTAATTATATTCAAATAATAAAAGAATAATTTTGTATTAGTACTTAATGAAAATTAACTTCACAATAAAATATAAAAGTGATGGTTAAAGTTTGCAACAAAAGTTAAATTCTTTAAATGTATAATCAAAAAAAAAAAAATTAAAATAAGTATAAGTAAGTAAGATATTAATATTTCTGCAGATATCCAATTTCAAAGATACATTACTATGGGTAATTTGGTTGATTAGTAGTTTAAGTATTATTTTATTCCTAACATTAACTATTACCTTATAACTAATATATTTTAAACGTAAATTTCGAATCAAAAACATATAAATTTAAATCATCATAAGAATCTTATGAACAATAATAAAAGAAAAAAAAACAAATTTTTAATGTTATCCTTATGCCACCTGTACAATATTTTTGATGATGTCACAGGTTAATTCCAGGTTAAGTACTTAAATCATTTAAATAAAAGTTACCCATTCAAAAATATAATTATTTTTATATGGATGGAAATAAAGATGATGACAATTAATTATGAGGAACTAAATAACAATTCCTATTAATTACATGCTTATTTATTTATTAACCTAGCATATGGTTTGTAAGTTGTGTACTTGAAATGTTTATATCGAGTAAATAATATGTTAATATAATTATAGAAAAATGAAAAATGTGTTGATGAAAACAGTTTATTTATATCTAACATAAGTAAACAAATAAATTATTATTACCATGAATATGTTGTGCCTAAATCAATTCCAATAACCGTACCAAGTTCATCTTTGGATTTTGTTCCTTCTTTAGACGCAATAGGACTGACTAAAAATAAAAGTGCCCAAAAAGCACAAATGGACTTTCGGTGGTCCATGCCCATATTTTGATTTCTGTAAAAAATAAAAATTATAATTAGGTACCTATTACTAAACGCTATTCAAAATAATATGTTTAATTTCGTTACTATAATATCGAGAGAATTTAAAGCAAACCAAATATATTTACCAAAACAATGACCGTAAATTGAATAGATTAACAACGAGAAATTAAAAAATTAATAAATTTATTGTATATGAACAAAAAACCGAGGACTCAGGAGTCGGGAATATGATGACGATGGCGGAGTTCAAGTAGTCACTAGTCAGACCGAAAAAGAAATAACCGAACACATACACATCACACAATACTAACGAGAATGAGAAATGAAACACCGGAAAACTGGCGAATTGCTACCTTCGTTTCATATCTATATACAGTTATACAGACATGTGGGCTATTGTTATTGGTCGGCCACCAATCACTTGTCTCGTTCTCATTGGTCCACGTCCGATGACGGAGAAGTAAAAAAAAAAAATCGAAAATCCAACATAACCTCAAATACTTGCAGCGTCTCTGGATAACGTAAACGTTATTCAGTTTAACGGTATGTGGTAACCACTTATCATATCATTATTATAATTATGATATTGGCGTGTGATTAATGTTTTCGTTATCCATATAAGTGGAAAAAAATTTAACCCTTGCCCTTCACGAAATCATTTGAGTCGCCCGCCAAGGTGAAGTTTCAATTTTCTTCGGCAACATAGGTCGTCAATTGTCATCGCCCGGTTGTGCCATATAATTGTAAATAATATACTTTTGCACCAAGTAAACTAAAAATGGCGTTTTCAATTTCTTTTAACACGTCTTCGGTATTAACAGTAAGTACAATTATTTTCACTCTCATGTCACACCCTGATACTACTATATTCGTAGGTTAGATATATATAAATATTTGATGCGATCACCTGTCATTAAATATTAAATTCTTTATTAAAATCATCCAATTTAAAAAAGTGTGACACCAGTTGTTATATTAGGACCATTTATATCTATTATTATTTATTATGTATTATTTAATCCATGTTAATTCCATTGCATGTTTAGCAGAATATTTTTTAAAATTATATAATTTTTATATTACAGAATACTGCCAAAATACTTAAAAGATCAATAACTACTACTCGTGTGTTGGCAAATAAACAGGTAAACTAATGTATAATGTAAAATAGTTTCTATTGTCTACTGAATATTGGGGGATGTTTAGATGACTGTTCGAGATGCATTGAATTCAGCTATGGATGATGAAATGGAACGTGATGAAAGGGTTTTCATATTAGGCGAAGAAGTAGCTATGTATGACGGTGCATATAAAGTTTCTAGGGGATTGTACAAAAAATATGGTGAAAAACGCGTAATTGATACTCCTATTACAGAAATTGGATTTGCAGGAATTGCTGTTGGTGCAGCAATGGTATTATATTTTATTTAAATATCAATTTTTCATCTTTTAAAAGTCTAGTTCAATTGATTTCAATTATGTTATGTTTGATATAGAAAAGTACCTCATTAATCTATTGTATTGTTTTTAGGCTGGTTTAAGACCAATCTGTGAGTTCATGACATTCAACTTTTCATTGCAAGCTATTGATCATGTTATTAATTCTGCTGCAAAAACATTTTATATGTCTGCTGGCATGGTAATAAAATTAATAATTTTTATTTTTACAAATTATTAATAAATAGTTGCCCTGCTATTTTTTCGCTGACCCATTTACAATTAAGACAAAACACAAATGCAAAATCTTTTTAATTTTTATGGTTTTAGATTTTGAACAGAGTGAAGAATGTATTGCTTTTACAATGATGTGTGTTTTTTTTTTTTTTGTGTCTGACGACAACATTTGGAACAGTAATAATGCTCCGATTTTTTACTTCAGCTCCTCTTTGAATATTTTGACCATTTTTAAGCTACTTATAGACAATTGAAATTTTTGACTTTTCTAAGGTTTTTTCTTCATATGCCGATAAAAATTTTTTGGGTGGCCAGAAGAAAATGATACCTATCATTGCATTCAAATTTAACCTACTATAGTATGAGGTCCACCCCACCCCCTAATATACAGCAGAGCGATACCCACTTACCCGCTTTTTTGAACTTGCTTTGATTAAAATAAATTATTCAAAAATTGTAGATTATTATAATTATACATAAATATTGTCTCAAAATATGTAATTGACAAATTAATAAATTTTTTTTTAAGCTGTATAATAAATAATGTATTAGACTTAAACTTCATAACCTTAAATATATTACTCCATAATGTTTATTATTTTACTTAAAAATAAATCAAAACTTAATTTTATTTTAAAGTATTTAGAGAAAGAAAATACTTTGAGTTTATGTAATATTAAATTTAATTAATCTTAATTAATAAATTTATTATTTTAGGTAAATGTACCAATCGTGTTTAGAGGGCCAAATGGAGCAGCATCTGGTGTTGCTGCTCAACATTCTCAATGTTTTGGAGCTTGGTATAGTCAATGCCCAGGTTTAAAAGTAAAGCAATATATAAAATTAACAACCATTTGTTTAAATAATTATTTATTTACAAGATGTTGTTGATATTTTTAAACATATTAACTATACATTTTAGGTCATCTCTCCGTACAATTCTGAGGATGCTAGAGGATTATTAAAAGCAGCAATTAGAGACCCGGATCCAGTTGTGTTTTTAGAGAATGAATTATTATATGGTAATCAATATCCTATAACAGATGAAGTATTGGAAAAAGATTTTGTATTACCTATTGGGAAAGCAAAGATTGAAAGAAAGGGTAAGGTTTTAAATATTATGTTTTTGATAAAATTAATAATTGTTCTATTTGTTTATTGATTGTATATATAGGTGACCATATTACATTTGTAGCACACTCCAAAGGAGTTGAATTAGCTTTGGATGCAGCAAAAGAGTTATCTTCAGTTGGGATTGAAGCTGAAGTTATAAACTTACGGTCATTAAGACCACTTGATATTAATACAATTATACAATCAGTGGTTCGAACCAATCATATTATATCGATAGAACAAGGATGGCCATATGCTGGTATTGGATCAGAAATATCTGCTCAAATTATGGAGAGTAAGATATAAAATCACAAATAATATATCTATATTTTATGAATTAATTTGAATAAAATATTTTTATTAATTTTAGGTGAGGCTTTCTATCACTTAGATGCACCAGTCATAAGAGTAACAGGTGCGGATGTTCCAATGCCATATACCAAATCGTTAGAAATTGCTGCATTGCCACAAATAAATAACATTGTAGATGCTGCTAAAAAGTTATTAGGTGTTTAAACCATACTCAAATCTATTATGTTAATGTAACAAATAAAATCTGATTTAATATTTAGGTGCAATTTGGCCTACTCAATTTAATTAAAAATAAAATTGTAGGACAAATAAATTCCATGTATGTTTTAAATTAAAATCTGTGTTAATGTTGTCTTGTTAATATAATTTGTTAAAAAAAAAAAAAATAAAGCAAAATTAGGTAACAGTTTTATTATTTTTAATATTATATTTAAATCATCTTGACATTGTACCTGATTGCCACGTTTTATTTATGCATAATTTTCTGTTAGCATAAAAAATATTTGTTTCTTTCTAATCATAATATATGTCAAGAAATGTATTATATAAGATATTTAGATATCTCAAGACAGTTGATATTGTGCTTCATAGACATGTATAATTGTATCTCAACTTACAAAATTTATAATTTTATCACAAAACTGTTATAAATAAAAAGCACTGTTTCAATTATCATTGTATATTCAATTTAATATCTTTATTATCTTGGAATTATTTTTATCATACTTGTCATATTATTTTTGACAGTCTTTTGTTTGTACAGGTTTTGATTTTATCAAATTTGTTGCTTGTAAATCACCACTGATGGCAATGTAACAAAACGCACCCCCTTCAGCTGGTGTTGGTTGGTCAGACAAAAATTCGTTTACATCGTACTGTGTGGGTACGGTTAATGGATATTCATCTTTTAATTTTTCCATAGCATTTCCTAGATTCTCTAATGGTCCGTCGGGTGGAGGGTGTTCAAATGGTCCAGTTAGCCGCAGATCATACAAGTAGCCCAGTAATGCCATCATGTAATCATTTCGCACACCTTTCATTTGTGTACACGCAATGTCCATGCGTACACCACATAACTTCTGTAACCATTTCGCTACTCTGGTTTTATCTTGTACAGTAGTCATAAGGGCGGCATAAGGTCGAGCAATATGAAGTAGATACTGAAATTCCCAATCGAGTAATGAACTAAACAGAACTTTTTTATTCTTATTAGTTTTTTGACCATCTCTTTTAAAATTTGGATCTTCAACTAACTGGTTTCTATCTTCTGTAGACATGTTTGTTGTATCAATAACTGACTCATTGTCGTCACCCTCTTCTTCTTCTTCTTCTTCAGGACATTTATCGTGGATGCTACATACAGATGGGCTATTTTCTTCGTCTTTTAACATTTCTTCCCACATATTATCAACTTCCCATGTAGCCAATGGGATAGTAGGTACAGTAAAACTTTCAGGTGATTTTAAAGGACCAATAGGAGGAATTGACTTGAACACACCATACATTTCATCATTGAGAATAGATAGAATCATGTTGAATAGATATCTGTTGCGTTTAATTTTAAAGAACTCCGTTGCATATTCTGCAGCATATAGTTTTCTGATCCAAGGTATTACCTTCTCTTTATCTTTTTCTTTGCTTAAGTTAGGTGCAAACTTCTTTAACATTGCAGTATAATACACAAATTCAATATTAATTGAATCATCGTTTGCAACACAGACCACTTTTTCAGTTAGATTTCCGAGCATTGATGATTGACGACTCATTCCAGAACGAGTACTAGATCTATCATTGCTTTCCGAGTCTCTTTCTGATGACATATTGTAAAAATTATTAATGAAAACTTAATAATTATATACACTATGAAGAGCAGATTATTTAAAAGTTTTTATTTTAATGGTTGATAGGTTTATAAAATAAAATACACTAACAATCAAAGCTGAATGTTATAAATATACAAGAAAATTGTTTGTTGATTTTATAAAGCCAGTATATAAAAATGAACAGTTATAAATATAAATATATTTATTGAGTAAAAAAAAACACTTTAATTTATTAGAAAGGAAAACACTCACCATAAAAAATCATGAATTATTATTTTTATTATTTATTTTTAAAGTATTACATGATGAACAATACAATATTATATCTTCAGATGGTTTTTTTTTTATGCACTTGCTTAATCTCTTTGAGCAATTTGAGTTAAATGACGATCAACTTCTTGTTCGCTTAAAACCCTGTTAAAATAATATATGTATATTAAAATGTATACTCAATAAAATTAAAAGGACGTTAAACCAACATGTATTATATCCGTTTTACTAATGCATAACTCAGGCATGTATTCAGGGGGGGGGGTTCAAACCCCAGTTTATTTAAAATTGAATGAAATAGAAACCAACATTTAATAGTATAACTATAAAATACAAAAAAGATTTAATTTGAACTTGTTAACATTTTGATTATCGGTACTTCCATGTTATCTCGACTACCAAAATACTTCCAAGACTACCTGTTAGAATCATCTGGGTTATCTCGACTATCCAAATATTTTCAAGACTACCTCTGTGTCATCGAAATGTACAATTTAATTTTGTTTTCGATGTACAATTTACTACAAATCAATTAGTTTAGGTCCTATTATCCATATTCCATATTATTCTATATCTAGTCAGTATGAATTTTTTTAATTCACTCAAACGATTAACGCTTTTGGGGATCGACAAAGTGGTGAAATAAAAAACCTACAGAACAGCTCTCCATCATTTGGATTCATACCTGAACCAATTTGTTTGGCAACAAAATCTTGCAAACGATCCACACAAAATTGTAATAAATATTAAAACCTATTTCCCCCTAAAAAAAATTATTGAACCTAACTAAATGTTTCCATTCATTATTTTTATTACTTAATACTTAAATGCTATTGTTTTTCAAAATAGGTTTAAATTTGGAATTATTACTATTAACTTAGGGTGACCATTTTTAAATAATAAAAAAACGGGACAGTTGCTACCCCCCCCCCCTAAAAAATGAATATTGTTATTTTACTTTTTTGAGTTTAAATAACCGAAATTAAATAATTAATATTTTTTTTATTATCATTAATCAACACAATAATGTTGAATTTAAAAACTAATACAATTTTTTTAAATAATTAGATAGGAAAATTTTCTTTTTATTATTAAACACTACCGCTAATTTAATTACTTATTAGATTCTTGTTTTACGAAAACTGTTTTCTGTTATTTATAAATTTGGTTATAAAACTATTTTAGATTTGTTTCATAAATCGATTTATTTTAAAAATATAATGTAATAATTTGTAAAAAACGGGATTAAAATGGGACAATCTTCTAAAAACGGGACAAAAAGCGTCCCGTTCGAAGTTTGTCGGGACAACGGGACACGATGATCAAAAAAGGGACAATCCCGTTTTAAACGGGACGTCTGGTCACCCTATATTAACTAAATGTTAATTAAACATAATCATTATAAACTTTTTTATTATTTAATAAATTGCAGTAGTCGAGATAACACAGGTGATCATAATAGGTAGTCTTGGAACTATTTTGGTAGTCGAGATTACACGGTTTTGCACCTAAAATAGTCGAAATAACACGGAAGTATCTGATAATCAATTTAAAAATACATTTCCTGTAAGAATAAAGCCAAATTGAAGGTAAAATAGAATTATCTTATAATAATTAATAATCATTTATACAAATACATGATGTAGAATTAAAGTGTATGTACATATATTTTTGTAAGCAGGATTTAACTTACACAAATTCCTTGTTCTCGGTTGTTACAATACCAACTTCAATATCACTGGGTTTAAAATCAACGGCTAGAACGTGAGACAAACATGATATTGCCAACTAAAATGTATTTAAAACAATTGTTAAAGAAATGTAATAAAATGTATAAATATTTTTAGAAAATAATTGAAAAGTTTATACTTCAATAGCCTCATCTTTTGAATATTCCTTCTTTTTTTTCAATTTTTTTTCTAAATAAGTATTAGCTTCTGTTTGTTTTGTTCCAACTGCAATAGCATGAAATGAACAATAATATCCTGCGGGATCTGTCTTGTATACCATAGGTCCTTTTCTATCATCAGTCCCAATTAATATCATACCTTGAGATGAACAAAATAATATAAGTAGTGTTTGAATACATTTAACATATCTTTTACTAACTGCATCCCAATGGTCTCATTTCAGCATTTTGTGTGTATACTTGAGAAATATCAGCCATACGACTACATAATGTTTCCACTGGCATTTCAAAACCATTTTTGTATTTATATTCACATGCTTCAGCTCTTGCTCTATACACTTGAGAATGACCATCAGCTAAAAAAATAAAAATTATATTGTATTATAATTTATATTTGTGATTTTGAAAAATTAAAATATTTTACATAACAATTAGAATAAAATAAATTTCTTATTCACCTGTCATTCCAGTCATAACGCATCCAATATTTTTTGTAATTCGAAACAAATGAGTTACAGTTTTAGGATCAATTAATTTATCCTAAAAAAATTAATCAAATAGTAATGAAAACAAAATTTCTATGGTACTTGTTTATAATGAGTATATTCAATTTATATAACATTTTAATATTACATATTAATTTGGTAAAATGTGTGTTATTAATCTAAATGCAAAAATATTCTTACATATATAAAAATATAAATTATGTTAATATGCATATGAATAAAATTTAGAGTAGTTTAGTGCAGATCTTGGTAGATATTATTTACATTGTTAGAATTCATTATTTAGAAAAACAATTATAATTATGAACTTTAATCAATGTCTACCAGTCATTACATTATAATATTATGGTAATATTGTATTAGAGGTATACAAATTTAAATAATTTGTATTTCAGTCAAAAAATAGCTCAATGAGAATGGTATTTTGTGAATATATAAGGTGATTCTTTTAAGTAGGTACACTAATTATCTCGAAAAGTAATGTTTTAGATTCTGAACGAAGTGATGAATGTATTGATTTTACTTTTTTTTGTGTGACGACAACATTTGGAGCAGTAATAATGCTCCAATTTTTGACTTCAACCCCTCTTTGAATAGGAAAATTCATCTAGTTGGTACTTTGAGGGGGTAAAAAGTAAAATTTTCAAATAGTTTTCAAAAAAATCGAGAAAAACAAAAAAAAAATTGACAGAAAAATGGCAATTTTACGAAAAACCACTTTTGACAAAATCGATTTTTTGATTTTGCTGTAACTCAAAAACGAATCATTGTAAATACTTGAAATTTTCACCATATGTTTATATTATGGTTATCTCTTTACAGTTAAATTTTCAAAATATTTTGAGCATTTTTAAGCTACTTATAGACAATTGAAATTTTCGACTTTTCAAAGTTTTTTTCCTTCAAATGCCTATAAAAATTTTTTGGGTGGCCAGAAAATCTTGAAAACTTAATACAAGGTTTCTTATAAGTTGTTCTTAAAATGATAAAAAAAAATCCGAAATCGTTAGTCACAATTTTTTTTTATAATTGCTTAAAGTTCGAATTTATACGAAATATTTCAAAATTTAAATTAAATTTCATACTCTCATTATGCGTATGTTACCTAATACTTTTTTTATTAATAAACAGATACTATAAAGTATCCATAGTAACATATAAAAACTATACTATTTGTTTCAAAATAGAATATATGACAATATTTAAATATAATATATCCCAGACTGACAAATCATGTCCGTTCAGAATCGTTTTTCGTATACAATGATACCTATCATTGCATTCAAATTTAACCTACCCTAGTCCGAGGTTCACCCCACCTTCTAATGTACAGCAGAGCGATATTCACTTACCCGCTTTTTTTAATAAAAAAAATGTATAAATTCTCAATTATGATTAGATTTAATACTTTAATTCGAGACATTGGCCAAGAGTGTTGTTGTCCCCACGAATTCTAAAGCATTTTAATTAATGCAACCAAAAATATTAATATAGCATATTCATATATCAATATTGCTAATAATTTCAAAGGTACTATTTTGGTGCTATTCTTACAGTTTTTTTTAGAACGGTTATAATTAATTAATAGTAGTGAATACTAACAGGAACTTTTCGCTGAGTAGCTACTACTGCAACATCAACTCCTTTAATTGCCACTGATGTAAGCCCACCTTGTAATATTGCTTTGATAGCATATTCTAAAAGAAATTATAAAAATTATGAATTTGATTAATCGTATAAATATATTTTTATTTGTACTTTTGACTTACCAACTTGATAAAGCCTTCCTTCTGGAGAAAATATAGTTATGTGTCTGTCAAAACCGGCACTAGTTCCACGAGACATCTTATATTGTTTAATTGATTAATTAAATATAAAAAATTAAATTACTTTAAGCAACAGTGAACAATTTACAATATCATAAATTTGATTGTTTTGTTTTCTTGGATGATTTTCAAAATAATTTACTGTGGAACATAACCTCAACATTATATTATCATCAAAAGTTTATTATTTGTGTTCGTTGGTAACATTGAAAAAGATCTAATAGCTAGAAACCATAGTACAATACAATTACTCTATGGCTAGAAGCGGCACTGATATATTTTATCACAGTGAGATAATAGATTATAATATATCGAATTGTGCTTATCAATTTTCATAAGCAAATAGCTATGAACATTTGAATTCAATTTTTCAATTGCTTTCAACACGTGAGACTCTAATGTCGACGGCCATTAAACGTGGCCACGGGGACGACCTGGCTGATGTGGCAGCCAAGAAACCTCGGTACCCGGAAACTGCTGAGCAGCGTGTTCTGGAAATCATCAAATGCTCAGGTAACAAGGGTGTATCCGACGAGGATCTCATCCGAGCATGTCCCGTGCTGACGATCGAGGAACGCGTAGACGTGGTCAACAAGTTGATCACGTCCAATGCAATTACATTGCACAAGGTAAAAGACACACTTAGATATAAGTATAAAGGGCCGACAACATCTACCCCCGGGGATGCCAACACCGAGGAGCTGGTTGTGTTTAATTTGATACGCGATTCAGGCAGAAAAGGTATATGGATACGGGACGTACGCATTAAATCCAATTTGGGACTGCCACGACTCAAGAAAATCCTCAAGTCACTGGAAACGAAAAAAGCCATCAAAGCGGTCAAATCTGTGGCAGCTAGCAGGAAAATTGTGTATATGTTGTTTGACCTGGAACCAGATAGTTCTATTACAGGTGGCGCATGGTACTCCAACCAAGAATTTGAGTCAGAGTTTATTGAGATACTAACCAAACACAGCTACAAGTTTTTGGAAGCAAAAAAGTCAAAAGCCCTAAAGAACACCACTATACGCAGTCCATTAGTCAAGTATAATACATCGTACGCAACTGCTGATCGTGTACTAGAGTTTATATCAAAAACTGGCATCAGCAAAGTTAGACTCACTGTAGAGGATATAATATCCATACTCGACCTATTGGTGTATGATGGTTTAGCTGCAAAGCGTGTAAATTCTGAAGGAAAAATAGAGTACCGTTCCACTAAAACTTTAATGAGCAAAATTGCTGTGAGTTTTCTGCCTTGTGGTAGCTGTCCAGTGATTAAACGATGTTCCGATGCTAATCAATTAAATTGTTTAAACTGTAAGCATATGAAAATTTGGACTACAATTTGACTTCGTCAAATATGGTATGTGTTATGTAACCACCTATGTATTCAACTAAAGTATCTGTTATTTAGTATTAAACTAATGTTTTTATGATAAAACTTATATTTTTAGAACTTTTTTATTTTAATTATAACTTGAAAAAGTAGTTATCAACCTTAAAGACTGCTTATTTTAATTTTAAAAAATGTTTAAATTTGTAATATGAAAACAATTAGTAATGTATAATAAATTACCATCTAATGACTACTTTCCCAGGCCAACCAATATTTTTTCTCAGAACATCAGCGTATTACAATACAATTTACAAGTTATAAATTATGACACCGTTGTTGAAATACCTTCATTACTGTATTGCATAATAAATTGATATTTTAATAACATTAAATTTTGTATTATTACAATACTCGACTAAATTGATATAGTTACTGAATAAAGTGGTACATAAAAATACATAATAATTAATAGTTCTACATTAGTATAATTAATAAAATATAATATTTTAATCATAGGTATGCTAAATTCTGGAATAAAATTATAGTTTTTATTATTTTAGAACTCCATAAAATTTATTTTATAAATTTGTTATATTCCCTCTAGTAATTATGTTTTTAATTGTTTACTTTTAATGTGTAAATAGAATATCATATATTTATAAGTTTTTTTAATGTTGCTTGATCAAAGATATATTAATTAGGTAGATTATAAACCATATTTTTTGATTCTTAACTAAAAAACTCATGCATTTTTGCTTGGGATATTCAATTGAGTTCAATACCATATAGAATATAGTAAAAGTATAATATTATACAAACATTTACATACTATAAAAATATTAAATAATGATATAATACCTGAAAAATAGTTTTAACATATTTTAAACTGTTTAAATACCTCTCTATACCATGCTCTACATGGAATAATACTTAAGTTAGCATATTCGTAGCAGTGCTATTGCATATATCTACGAGGCCTAAGGCAAAACAATACTATTTTCATATAACATGTAATTATATCCGAGAGTGGTGTAAATTTGTAAAAAAAAATTAATCTTAATAATTTAAGTCAAAATAACTGATTAAAATATTCAAAATTAAAAACATCAAATTATGATTTAACTCAAAATGTTAAACTTAATAGTATGGAAAAAATAAGTTAAAAAAAAACAGTTAAAAAGTAATTAAATAATTTAATTTGAATTACTGCCTATAAAAAAAAATATGTTATATACCATAAATGCCGGAAAATAATTTCACGGACCGTAAATATCCAGAATTTGAAAATACGACATGAGCGTTATCTAGTAGCATAAATGCATTATTATTTATTATAGAAATTTGAGGTACCAACTTGAGGTGGTGTTGCATAGCAAGTCAAGTTTATAATATCATTAATACAATTGTATAAGATTTTATTTTATACCTATATAATTTTAAATTTTTAATACATAAATGGAAGCAAGTGGATACCGCTTTACTGTACACTAGAGTACTAGACGAGTACAGAGTAGGTCACTTCTCACTTTCATGAATGTGTTAAATTTAAATTCGACGGTTCAATAATTTAATGATAATATTATATTATAGTAAGTAGTAACGGTAAGTCGGTAAATTTTATGAATTTGGCTTTGTTGATAGCGACAAACTAAGATTTTATCACTTACGTAATATTTTTGATATAGAATATTCAAATGAGAAATTGAGAGCTGCGCTTTCTTAATTGAAGATATGAACATAAAAATTTTATGGAAATCAATTAATGATTATCTAGATATGTTAGCCGAATACGGATTTAAATCTTTAAATCATATATAAATTATACTAGGTTGTCACCAAAAGCAAAAAGGAAATTATTCGTGTTTGAGTCATATATTTTTGACGAATCTCAAAAATCGAATTTAAATCTAATTGAATCGGTTTTATATAATCACATATCACAGACCATTTCTCTATATTTGCTAAAATACCATAATCTAGCCGAGTTATTTCTAATAATATTAACAGGGCCGTCCTTAGGATTTGCGAGGCCCAGGGCGAAAATACTTGTACATATTTTAGGTATTATATATTTATATCTATCTATATTATAAATAAATTATAATATGTTTATACAGGGTGATTGATTAAGCGTAAAACACTCATTATTTCAAAAAGTATTCATATTTTTGAAAACATTTTTTAACATAGTTTTAAGTCGTTAAAAAATACTACGTTTTTATTAAAAATTTATATTTTTAAACATTTTTTATCCTTATATTTTTTTAAGTTTTTTACTTTTTTGAATGACAACATAGAGTTTTAATTTCATATTCCAAAGCAGAATAATATTCTGAGTATTTTGATACATAAAAATCGAATTTAGGGCGAGTATTTTATGAGTTATACGTATTTATAGTTTAATGTTTTCAAAAACATGAATACTTTTTGAAATAATGAGTGTTTTACGCTTAATCAATCACCCCGTAGATTCTAATGATTCTATAAACATATAATGAAATCAATAATTCTTATCACACAAAAAATTTGGTAGGTACCTCCCTAATTATAATTAAAAAATGAGGGTTTTTTTTATAAAATATTATAATCTAGGTATTTAAAATAAAATAATTTTATATAGTAGACTCAAATACCATGTTTTTCTTTATTTATTCATATTATATAATTCATTAATCGTCCCTTAAAGATATTTATACAAATTTATTAAATCTATTATTATCTACTACTAATAAGTATTAGTAGTATACTATTATATGTTCGTGCTAATAAGTAATAACTAGTAATAAGTAGATAATAACAATTCGACGAAAAGGACGGTCCGTAGCTGCTGCCTGTTACCCGCATCACCAAGGCTGATGTGTTACGATTACGAAAATATTGTATTATGGATATTCCAATTTTTACGTTGAACCAACTTCGTTATTTTTATATAATATTTTTTCATATTTACTAATTTGGTATATAAAACATACAATTTAATACTACGAAAAAAAAAACAATTAAAAAAAAACGCGAGGCCTCAAATTTAAGCTAAAAGCGCGAGGCCCAGGGCCTGGGCCCTGCTCGCCCCCCCCTAAGGACGGCCCTGAATATTAATATATATACAATTATCAAAAAAGAGTGTAGTGAGGTTAAAGTTAATAACTTCTTATTTAGTTTTTTAAATCAAGAAAATTGGTCTAACTTGAATAGTACATCTAAGACTAATGAATTTATTGATATATTTTATTAAAAGTTATTAAAGTTTATTGAAAATACAGCTATGAAGTTGAGTTAAATAAAAAAAAATTCATCAGAGGAAGAGTTTACCAATTTCGGCTCTTCATAAAAATAAAATTTATAAAATGGTTAAAACAACATCCCAACAATTTAAATTTGTTTGCTTATTACATTAAATAACGAAATAAATTTACTTCAGTTTTAAGAGCTAGGAAAATACATTTTACATGTTAAAATTGTCTAGTACAATTACTAATTTTAAACTTAGAAGTTAATTATCAATTCAACAGGAGCCAAAAATAACATAAACAATGAGACATTAAAAGTAATATCGAAAATAATGGTCAAATATTTAACCCCCAAAAATTACAAAATTCAATCCAAATTTGAACTTATGAAATAGTTAAATACCTATGTTTAGAATTTTCTTCAAAATTGCTTTTCAAATAAATATAAACAAAATTGTTTCCATGTATTTTCAATATTTTTATACAAATATATAAAAACAAGAATAACTTATTTGGATATTGTATTAAATTGTTATGAATTTAGAACTAATAAATCATTTTTCATCAAAATTTATAAAAAAAAAAAACTAAAAAATTTAAAATAAGCTAAGCCTATAAATAGAATCGAAATATTTTGAAAATATTGTAAATAAAAAATGATAATATTAACATTTAATAAAAATTTGAAGTATATAAAAATATTGAGACTATAATTTTCTGATATTTTAGATTCTGAACGGAGTGATGAATGTATTGATTTTACAATGATGTGTGTTTTTTTTGTTTTGTTTTTGTGTCTGTGTACAGCATAACTAGTCGAAATAATGCTTCAATTTCAAACTTTGGGGGTGGTTTCCGACGGCAAAGTGGATATCCTTGGTGCATTATAGAGGTGAAAAGTAAACATTTTCCAACATTTTGCTAAAACTCAAAAACTAATCGATGTAAATACTTGAAATTTTTACCAAATGTTTATATTAGCGTTCTCCATACACAGTTAAATTTTCAAAGAATTTTGAGCTATTTATAGACAATTGAAATATTTAATTTTTTTTAGTATTTTTTTTTAAAATAACAATAAAAATTTTTTGGCTGGCCAGAAAACCTTGAAATTTTAATACAAGGTTTCTTATAAGTTGTTCTTAAAGTGATAAAAAAAAATCCGAAATCGTAAGTCACAATTTTTTTTTATAAGTGCTTAAAGTTCGAATTTATACGAAATATGTCAAAATTGCGAAAATTTGCAAGTCATTTTGTGGTTGAAAAATCGTAAATATTTTTTCTTTTATAACTAAGTTTTGAAAATTTGGTACAAGGTTCTCCATACATTTTTCTTCAAATATCTGTAAAAAAAACTCTACCGGACTAAGTCAAAAAAATTTTTAGGAGTGTTTTCAAATTTAAATTTTTACAAAACCGCTTTAAATAACGGATTAGCCTCAAACGATTTTTGATATTTGTTGTTATTCAAATAGTATAAGTCATAAATACTTGAAAATTTTACCAGTTATTTAGATTGCCATTTTCTTTACGTGATTTGATTTTCAAAACTTTTTGACTTTTTTTGAGCTATTTATAGACAATTGAAATTTTCAATTTTTTTTTATAAACGTTGATAAAAAAAATTTAGCTGGGACAAATTGCTTGAAAATTTAATTGAAGGGTCCACATAACTTGTTCTAACTCTCATTCAAAAATTATAAAAATACATAGGCACAATTTTTTTTTATTAGCATTTGAAGTTCAAATATTGACAAAAATTCGTCAAAATCATGATTATTTTTCACTATTTGGTAGTAAAAAATTTATAAATATTTTACTATCAAAAACTAAGAATTGAAAATTTAATACTATGCTGTCCATTAGTTCAGCTTAGAATAATTATAAAAAAGTTTGAGGATTGTTCAATTTAAAAAATTTTACGTGTGTTTAAAGTTTTAATTTTAATTTGAAATCAAAAATACACGTGTAAAATAACGTTTTACTAATAAATAATTTTCGATTTTTGTTATTTCTAAAAAATTATTAAACGTAGGATCTTGAAACTTTTACTTAAATGTTTGAATTTGTTTCAAAATAGGATGTATGAAAATATTTAAATATAATATATCTTATATAGACTGAGATATCATCTCCGTTCAGAATCGTTTTTCCGTATACAATGATACCTATCATTGCATTCAAATTTAACCTTCCCTAGTCCGAGTTCACCCCACCCCCTAATGTACAGCAGAGCGATACTCACTTACCCGCTTTTTTTAATTATTAAATGAACATTTTTTTAGGAACATCTTATCTATTAAATTTTGAATTTTCAAGTATTTTTTCCCAAAAATACATTTGTTATCGTCATTTATAGAAAAAAAATTTTAATTAATTGAAGATTTCAATTGTCTGTAAATAAAAAATATAGTCTAAAATTTATAAAGCTAATAGGTATGACGTATATAAAATTATAATATAATTATTTGGTGAATATGTCCATGATTTCCGAAAGTTTATATGGTTATTCATTTATTCGAGTTAGGTACTATAAAGTATAGTAAAGTAAAGTATAGTTAGGTATCATTTAAACAAAACATATTTTTTCAAAAACTGGATTTGCATAAAAATTTCAGTTTTTCCTTGAAGTTAATGTTTGTTTTCCTGATTATGAAAAAATTAGTGGGGATTTTTAATTTTGTCCTTTGTGAAGGTCAATTTAGTTGACATTTTCTATCCAAAACGACCAAAACTACTCTAAGTTGAACATTGAATCATGTAGTATATAATCATTTATACAGATAACAGGTATGAAAAATATATACATCGCTCATCTACTTAGAATTATATAGAGAAAGAATATAAAATAATAGTACTTATATCAGACAGACTGTCTTAGATGGAAATATTTAATATTAACACTACAGTTGTTATGAATATTTGCAGTGTTATACACAATTAAATTATTTATTGCCACTAATGCCACTTACCGATTGTCTTGAAATTATAATATGTATTACTTAATATATATTGACATATATTTTATAATATAACCCTCTATTTTTTCCATTCACGAAGTCAAGTGCCTAAGTTTCCCAATAGGGCAGAGGTTCCCAAACTATGCGCCGCGGTGTGTTGTCAGGGGAGCCGCGGCTGCGGAAATGAGAGTAGCAGTATCAAATTTGATCCCAAGATTTTATTTAAAAAAGGTTGTACATTCTATTAAGGGCGCCATGAGCAAATTTCAGTTCATAAAGGACACCTCGAGTAGGAAAAGTTTGGGAATCTCTGCTATAGGGTTTTGAAAATGTTTCACATGCCAAAAGGAAATTATATTTTTCTAAGGATAAAGATACAGTTTCAGATTTATTATATTTTATTATTTTATTAAGTAGGCACACCTTTTTTTTGTAATTATAATTTTTAAAATGTATATAATTTGTTTCTTTAAATTTCTTATAACAGCTATAATCAAAACTTTACAAGTAACCAGGGGCGTATTTAGGCCGGGGCCGCCAGGGCCAAGGCCCCGGGGCCCCTTAGGTGTGTCGAAGTCGGGGGCCACAGGACTAATTTATATTTGTATTATTATTAAATTTCTGTGTTAAAGGGGGCCTCTGTCTCTTATGGCCCTAGGGCCACCAAGTTCCTCACTACGCCACTGCAAGTAACATGGTTTTAAATAATTTAAATTTTTCACGTGCCATTGAAATTTGATCAACGGAATCTAGATTCTAGGCAATTTTCTAAGTTTCTTGCTTGCTATAGCGACCACACTGGTCGTAAAATGTGCTCTTAATATTAAAATGTAGTAAACAAGTATAATAAAAATTTAAAATAAAAATAATACAGTAGTATACAGACAATTAAAATATTTTATTTATTATAATTCATATCTAATGAATCAATTTGTGTAAATTAATTAACTATTACAATAATATGAGTATTTCAGTATTAATAATATAATATGTTATTATAAAATTGTTACTAATGCAAGGTACTTGTTCAAAATATACCTATCATATTAAAATTAACAACTAGGTAGGTATGTGTTTTTTAATTATAACCCGACCTCAATACCTCATGCATTTATATCTGGCGAATTGACTCTCCTTAATACCATATAGTAAGTGTATAGAGCTTTTACAAACTGAAAATAATTACAATCATAGGTATATTAGATAAATAGCTATAACCTGTAGTTGAAAACTTAGTATAATAGTATTAGTATACGGCAGAGGTATTCAAACTGTGCGTCGCGGCTCCCAGGGGCGTCACGGGAGTTGTCGAAGGGAACCACGTCATATAATTGAAAACCAATAAATATTTTTACGAAAAACGTATTGTAAATACTTATTATCATTGAAGCACACCGGTTGGGAAACGTTGAATTGTCTACAATAATCATTCGCTAAATATATAGCTTTAATTTGTCGCGTAAGTGTCATTGTTTCCATAATGTTATTACATTCATATAAACATTGATTTTTTTGTTATTTATTATTTGGGAGCCGTCAACATTTTGTGAAGACTCAATGGAGCCTTGAGATAAAAAAGTTTGAATACCTCTGGTATACGGTATACTATGTGCTCGTAGAGTCTACACTAGGGTGACCACATTTAAAAAATAAAAAACAGGACAGTTGCTACACCCCTCCTAAAAAATGAATATTGTTATTTTACTTTTTTGAGTTTAATTAACCTAAATTAAATAATTAATATTTTTTTTATTATCATAAATCGACATAATAATGTTGAATTTAAAAACTAATACAATTAGTAAAATTTTCTTTTTATTATTAAACACTACCGCTAATTTAATTACTAATTAGATTCTTGTTTTACGAAAACTGTTTTCTGTTATTTATAAATTTGGTTATAAAACTATTTTAGAATTGTTTCATAGATCGATTTATTTTAAAAATATAATGTAATAATTTGTAAAAAACAGGATTAAAATGGGACCATCTTCTAAAAACGGGACAAAAAGCGTCCCGTTCGAAGTTCGTCGGGACAACGGGACACGATGATCAAAAAAGGGATAATCCCGTTTTAAATGGGACGTCTGGTCACCCTAGTCTACACGGTACACGGTACACTATGCGTGCTCGTAGAGTCTACACGGTACACTGTTGAAGTAAAGTATATATATTATATATTTAGACGCCACTGGTCTTAAGGAACGGTAACAATGAATAAAATAAAAATCATCTTACCGAAATAAACGACTCGTAACTTAATTTGTACATGTAATATCCTGATATTAAAGTTGGTTTTATAGATCTCAAAATCATTAACATCAATAATTGTCGTATTCTTTTGTTGCATCGCCACCACGGAACGTTATACAATGCCGTGCAAACACTTAATTGCTGCACATAGACATGAATCACTATATATAATTACATTATTTTGGTAGGTTATTTATAGGATTATCCATACTTTTTGTATGATAAATTCACCAAAAAAATTATTGAGGTATTGATGCCAAACACTCAAACTAATGAAACATATTACACTGATTGTTTCGATTACGCTGGCACTAATCTGAATATAAAATGCGTGATATAACTATAACTATATAATTTATTGTATTCTTACAACCTAAATAATAATGAATAAGTAATTACTAATAATATTTTAAACTTTAATGAGGGTAGTTTTTAAGTATAAAATGCAGAAAAAGAAAAATGACTATAAGTAAAATTAAAATAATTTTTAATTGATAACCTACTTAATAATAGTAATAATAATATAGTTATTTCAGGATTATTAAATACCTATTAAATAATATATATAAGGACAGACTATTATTATCAAAACTATATAACATCTTTATGATCCAAATGCAATTTGCAATAAATTATATTTAAAAATAATCATAACCAACTGGTTTATTATATAAAAATCGACAACTGATTACTTATCTAGGATAAAAGTATATAAATAATATATAGATCCTATATTAGTATATTAGTTATATACTTAATAGGTACTTATATAAATATTTTGTAATAAAAAATACTAATATGTCTATTTATTTTGTTTAATCATTAAAGTTATTAATTTAATTTAATCATTCAGAAGGTATATTAATGGATTAATTTTTAAAATAGAAATTTTTTAAGAATGCTATGCCATGCTATGATATAATTTATTTTTATTTTAGGTAGGTAGGTATTAAAAAAAATCGATGTGCGAAATTATCATATTCATATATATACAGGGTGATTCATCAAACGTGTTTATTCCCATTTATTAGTGTAACCTTAAAAATGAATTTATTCGAATCCTAGTAATCCTAATCAAATTTTAAAATTGTTTAGATTTTTTATATCATTTAATAGTAATCTGTGGTGTTACCAACTTTTAATATTTAAATAATAATAAATACCTTTTTTTCTGTAAATTATTAATCAGATGACTTTTTTGAAAATGTTGATCAAACTCAAAATTCAAACAAATGATTTTGAGTTATTTTATTTAATTTCGTGTACCAAGGATAATATAGGTCCATGATAATGTATGTTTGATATACAAGGCCGATAAAGGTTTATGATTCATTACTCTAAGTTTAAAAATTATAACCATTTGCTTAATAATTTACAGTGAAAAAAGTTAATAGGTATACCGTTAACTGAAACAATGCAAATGTCACCGAGATTATTCCATGTATATAATCCATAAGTATAAGTGTGCTAAATAGTTTACGTATATTTTTTATATAACTGCAAAAAAAACAAATGACAACTAGAATATGTTAGTACAAATAGTTTAAATACAGGTTTTTACTATAATAATTCAAAACATTCATAATAATATAATATAGCTATAATGTGATACAATTGTATAATTGTATGTGATATTGATAAATTAAATAAATTATCTACATATTTAAGTTGAAAACATACTCAAGGACTAGAATGTGATGTTTCACACATTCCCGGAGTGTCGAGTAGCAACGCATTTGTTGTTTTTCAGTATAAATTGTAGTTTGGTTGATACACGAAGAATTGTCAACTGTAAAAATATTACATTACAAATTGTAGGCGTACATCCGGGGCTAATAGTACGCCACCCTGGGTCTGTCAATTTTACGGCTATATTTAAAATTAATGATGATCCATGCTATTCGATAAATTTAATGCAATATTCATTAGTCATTATATTGATCAGTGATCTATTAAAAATGAAACTCAACGGAGTAACTAGATTTAAGTACACTAAAGTTGTATCATTTGTTGTCTGTTATCCATAATTTAAATGATTATTACAATAATCATCAGAGGTATTTGTTCAAAACTTAATTTATATTATTTATTACTTTTTAATTATCACATCAACATTCTTCGAAAAAAAGGTACCTATATAAGTACTAAATACTAATCCAACTTTAATGTCATGCCTAAAAACAAATATTTATTTTAATAAGAAATAGTTCTGACAATCTTGTCAAGTAGGAATTAGTTTTTTCGTAATTAGTGATATTGGGATTTGGGAGTTGTGACGATAGATCATTTATTATTAGATAGTAATAATAGAGTAGTTTAATTTAGAATAATTAAAAAGCACTTTTGTAAGAAAACATTACTGTATAATTAGTGAAATATAAGTCACTTAATAGTTAATACATACCTATATTATTACAGCTGAACAATTCAATATTTATTTGAATATTTTACTTTTACTACCTAATAGTAACAAATTGAAAAAGCGAATAAAGGCTACTAATAAAAATGTTTTTTGCCAGTTACCGGAATTTGAATATGAATAGTAGGAAAATCAAATAAAATTGATCATTTAAACAATTATCTACAAGTTAACATTTTTCAATATTCATAAGACAATGGAACTATTTGTGACTTTTTAGCTACCTACTAATACAAATCGCTCAAGTAGTCAGGTGCTTGCTTAAATAAATTTGATGAAAATAATATTAAAAGGTGAGTAAACAAACGAGGTAGAATAGACGCAATACTCATGATTTGTATAGGACAAGAATTAGTCACTGAAAATAGTTTCTCCGATAAATCATGAAGTTGAATTTCAAAATCTACATCATTTCAGCCAAAGATTAAATTTTTTTTTTAAATTTACTAGTTAATACATATTTACTATATTTTAACATAATTGTGCTTGATTATGATCTTTGTCAGACCTCAACTTATTTCTTCCGTCAATTGAAATTGAGGAAGCACACCCTTCAAATTTATAAAAATTACTCAACTAAATTTACACAGTCTGACATTTTTAAAAATTAAAATTAAAAAGTTAAATAAAAATACCTAACCGTCCTAACTACAAATATTATTATCGGCATTTTAGTTGTCAGTCGATTGTACATCTCCCTCTTTTGAATGCAGTTGGCTTATTTTTACAAGGTTGAAAACAGTAACTGAGGTTTAAAATGGTAAAAATATTTGTTTTAACAAAACTGGTAAAAACCCAATACACCAATTTTCGTTAAAATGAATTATGTTTGCTTTAGTTATACTTAATAACTTATAACTTATATAGTTTAATTCCGTTTGTGTTAATATAATTATTGTTTTTAAGTAAAACATCTTAAAAATTAATACGTTGGTCAAAGACTCTTTGGTGACACTTCATTAATTTAAAAAATATCAGTTAATTTATAGTAATATGATATAATAATTTTATACTTACGTTGTGCTAAATTGTTTTCATTATTATTTAGAGATGTGCTTAATAATTCGATTTGACCACCGACAGCATAAATTGCCCCAAAAAAATATGTATCAATACCCAAATATACTAAAACGATTAATATCAACGCAATAGAATGGCAAACAAAAACTATTACAAACATCCAATTTTCGTTTAATGTGAATGGTATCCAACAGCTTAAAGGGTAACTTTTTGGATCATTGTAGTATTGAAAATCGGATCGGTCACTATAATTCATATACAGTAAAGGTAATTATTAAAATAATTGCATAAAAAGGTTTAGTTGATCGTTTAAATATATAACTACACAATAACAACACAAATAAACCAGAGCTCCTCTCGTTGTTTAATATAGCAATAATTTTTTTTTATTAGCAGGAACAGATTCCAGAATCGGTATCAATCGACAATCAGACTTTCCCTGGATTATAAACTGGAGCTATAGACACAAAGATGGGATTTTTGGATGCCTATTTCCAACCTTTATGTTAAGCGTGGTAAAAGTTTTGTCGTTTATAATATTATATTTGGTTTGTTAAAATTAAAAATAGTTTGCGGTATTTTGTTACATACGAAGAATCGATAAATAATATATTCAATATTTTTCTATTGATCTTTCGAGTCAAAATTGAAATGTGCAATTTTTGGAGGAATTTTATCTTTTAGTCTATGTTGTTATCGGAGAAATTAAGAATTACGTAAGTTAACAAAATTAAAAAATAAATGATAATATTTTGAAAAATAATGAAAAAAAATTCATTTACTTTACCCTCTTGAATAAGTGAACAGGGGGCTGACAATTATGAAAAAAGCCGCCAAAATACCGCTGAATAAATACCAATAGCTGATCTTTTGCATTTGTTTTAAATAGTCGGCAGTAAACGCATTAGCCGAACGTCCGTACGCCATCGATCCTTGAGTTTGTAATTGTATCAATGCGGTTTTGAGCTGAGCAAATTCCCAGTTGAACACCGTCATGTAAAGCCATTTGTATAGGCCCGAGAAAAACATGGTCCAAATATCTATGGTTTTTGCCAACATTGTTAGGTCGGTGGTGACCAACATCTGAACCATCATTAGAATCGTAAACAAGGCTAGGATGATAAAAATGATCACTCTATAAAAATTAAAAGCCAGACGAGCCCATATCGTCGAGTCATTCGAAGGAAATACACCAATCAACCGGAGAACACTGTATGCAGACGATAGATAATCACAATTTTGCATTATTCCGAATAAGTATTTTTATAATATTGTTGTAAATACGACCCAAACAAATGACGTGAGTTCAGTTTCAGCTTAGGAGGCTCATGTGATCCCTATCGAAGTTGATAACATATTTAACCTTATTATTATGCATATTCACTTATGAGTACCTTAGTTATAGAGTTATGCTCGAATGTTCTTTTTCGATTTTATATGCATTGGTTTAATATTATAATAGCAGCTACCCACTTTAATTTTTTACTAGAGGTAATAATATGTTAATATGACAACTCCAAACATATTATAGTTTATGGAATCTAAAACTATGTATTTGCTTATAATAACATAATCGTTATAGGTTATATATCATTATATGATGTATAGTAATGTATATTTTTAGACACTATAATAGGTTGTAGGAATAAGTATTATGTAAATTCAACTTATACTTTGTGATACTTAAATATAAATATTCACTAATCACTATGTTATAAAAGTATAAAACATATATCAATATCTTACCCAGTTGTGGACTATTATTTTAGTATTTTACTTAACTATAAAATAAAATTACGTCAAACCCAGCAAGATGTTAACTGCATTGTTTACTTTTTTGCTATTGGTATTAAAATTTGCTAACTGACTTTCTACCAAACTTAAAATTGAGAACATTATCTGTGTTTGAACGTTTTTTTGCAAAATTTCAATTTTAAAATAAGATATGAGCATATTTTAATTATAATATTTTTAACATTACTCATATATGGTTTGTATAAAAATTTAAATATTGTAAAAATTTGACGTACAAATTTAAATAATACACGCATTATGTTTTTAAATTTAAGTTTGACTAATCACTCTTACACTATCGCGCAGGTCTGAGAAAAAACAAAGTATCTATAGTGTGCCGACATTATCTTTGATACTATTTGTATAATTATTCTATATTATATATAGGTAATTGTATAATATTATTAATTATTATAAAACCTGAATGGAAGATTACAATATTCAATTCACGGATTTTGATTAAGATTTATATTTTATTGGATGTAGATTGCACATTTTACTGATACGTTTTTTTTAACTTAAAAAATGTATATACGGATGGCGATTATAGCTACCTTTAACTGTCTTATCTAAATGTCCTGCAGATTCTCTATGGGATATAGGTTGATAAATGTCATATCACCAATTTGAATTACAAAAGTTTACGAAAAATTATTATAGTTAAGAAAATCAATATAGAATTTTACAAATTTTTGAAAAGATTGTTACACAGTGCTCAAACTTCAAACGGCCCCATACTGGCCATACTTGGACGAGCTTCGACTGGTTTCTTGTTTCTTGTGATATGAAGATCGTGCAATAACCAACGCTGTTTGAAATTTATATTTGTTTATTATACATTTACGAGACAATTTCTTTTGAAAGAAAAAAATAAATATCTACAAATATTACAATTAAATTATAATAAGTAATAAAATATATTTAAAAATTGACTACAAGTTCTGATTAACTATAATATATATATACATTAAAATTGGTAAAAATATTAGTAAAGGTCGAAAGCGACATCATTGATAGGGACGTTATAGTCTTCTGATTGGTTCTTAAAAAATTAGATGTGCACGGATGAATGTAAACAGGAGTAGTAACTAGCATTATTTAAATTTTTCTGTAAGACTCTAAAGTTAATTAAATAATTAAATTTGAAAAGTAAGGAGAGTCTATAATTTTTCTGATAATAAACCATTTCAAAGAGTATGTCTTCGTCTAGCAAGGGTATCCATATTAAGAAAATCGGAAACGGGTGTAATCGTATACGGTGGATGGTGTAGGTATGTATAATATAAATCTAGGGAATCTTAGAAAATTACTTTGTATACCATTTCAAACTGATGAGAGTTGTATTATATAATAGATCCTAAAAAACAGCATCGTACTTTAAAATTAGACGGACATACCACATACGTTGTATTATAGCCATAATATACAATAGAACCTCGATAATCTGAACTTCCGTTATAGGAACCCTCTATAATCCGAACTTCCAAACTGAAATTAGCGTATCCGAAAGCTCGCAAGGAGTCAAAACGGGTTAAGATATTTCGGGTTACGGGTTTTGGGTTTGAAACCAGTAAACATTTTTAGAGGGTTTTGGGTTTCGGGTTCATCAACGGGTAAATTAAAAAAAAATATGATAAACATTATATGTTCCTAATGTTCCTATAAATATGTAATGTATATAATATATTTCTAATAATGTAATGTATATAACTCTAATAAAATATTAACAATAATAATAAATAAGTATGTGCATAATCAGAGACGTATTTAGGAATTTTGCTAAAGTAACTAAGTAACATATAAAAACTATACCTACTATTTGTTTCAAAATAGAATATATGACAATATTTAAATATAATATATCCTAAACTGACAAATCATCTTCGTTCAGAATCGTTTTTCGTATACAATGATACCTATCATTGCATTCAAATTTAACCTACCATAGTCCGAGGTCCACCCCACTCCTTAATATACACCAGAGCGATACCCACTTACCCGCTTTTTATTATTAATTCTACAGAAAACCTCAATGTAGGTTAATTGACAACATTTTAATAAAGAATATTAAAGATATATATGTTAAAATTAAAAATGTTTACGTCGTACTTTTTCATTAGCACGAAAATTAGCAATAATGATTTTATTAGTATATAATTACTTTTTGTAACCTACCGTATTATATCAAAATGCTTTCCAAAATTTACCGCCCCTAAAATTTGACCGCCCGGGGCCCAAGCCCCCCCCTGGCCCCCCCTAAATACGTCACTGTGCATAATATAAAATATCTAACTGTTTAAAAAAATTTTTTTTTTTAATTTCCACTATCCGAACTTTTGCGTATCCGAACTAGGTGCAGTCCCAATTTAGTTCAGATAATCGAGGTTCTACTGCATTATTATATTATTAGCCAATATCACTTATTATTTTCCGTAGTATATTATATCATAGAGTTGAATCAAAATTGTTTTTTTTTTTAGGGGATTGGAAGCGTTGATTTTCTGTCTTTGTCTTACACATGTGGAATATAGGAAAAATAGCTATACGCGCCTGACGAAAATTGATTTAATACTATAATATTAGTTATCTTACATATAATATCCAAATTACATTAATGTTTTACTATAGGTAATATTATGACCATTCCAAACATACTGCTTAAGAAATAAAAATTATATATTTGCCTACAATAACATAATCATTATAGACTATATACGTTATACCTAATGACTAATAAATATATACACCAGTATAGGTTGTAGATATATCAATATGCATATTGCATGTAGTATATTATATTAAATTCAGCTTATTGATAACCATTATCATCCACCGTCTACGATAATATATATTACCTACAAATACCTACCTCATATGTTATGTGTGTCCACTAATAAGTTATTAATACTTTAATATTTATTATACAGTGTCTGAAATGTTGTTTGACTTTAAATGCATTGGGTTAATACTATAATATACCTAAGCTACTTTACTTACTTGCTAGTTGCTATATTATTATTTACTATAGTTAATAGTTATGTATTCTTTGTTTCGTTTTATATTACTACCCAGTGGCCAGTACTCACTGCAGCATTGCTTATGTTTTATAAGACTATAAGAGTTAATAATATATAACGATTCCAAACATATTTTTGTTTAAGAAATCAAAACTATATATTTTCCTATAATAGCATAATATACATATCTACAATAATGAGTTATAGGTAAATATAAATAGATATTATATTCCATGTGTTCAATTTTAAAGGTAACAGGAAATATTTTAACACCAGAACCTTGAATTTAATTCGGGTTTTTTATAGTGGTACACGTGTTTTTGATAAATTTCAATTTTTAGCTATTTTTGTCCATGCATGTGCAGTAAGCCAGTAAAATAAAAATGTATTAAATAGGTAGCAATTATTGTTTTTTGAGACTGAATTTGGATTGCTTTATTTTTTCTAAGCAAATTAGATTTTTTTTTTATATTTTTAAAATTGCCATCATTTTTAGAATGGTCAATATTTTCAAATTAGGTAAATTGTAATTATTGTATTTTTAAACAGCCTATATTAATCACAAATTTAAAGGTATAACTAATTAGTAATTACTAATTAGGTACTATAACTATTTATTTAAATTGTGATGATAATTATGAAATATGAATTGCCTACTATCATCACAGCGCATAGTATCATACATATAATTACATATGTAAACAATAACATCGATCTTATCTGATACAAGTATACAACAGTTGTGACAAGACGACCAATAACGCCTGGATTGCGGCAGCAAATGATGGCCTTTCTCCCAAACTGACCCATTTCTTTCTCGAAAAACAAAATGTCTCCTAAGTATCTATATATAATTATACTAGTAAAAAAGCGGGTGAGTATCGCTCTGCTGTACATTAGGGGGTGGGGTGGACCCCGGACTAGAGTAGGAAAAATTTGAATGCAATGATAGGTATCATTGTATACGGAAAAACGATTCTGAACGGAGATGATATCTCAGTCTATATAAGATATATTATATTTAAATATTGTCATACATCCTATTTTGAAACAAATTCAAACATTTAAATAAAAGTTTCAAGATCCTACGTTTAGTAATTTTTTAGAAATAACAAAAATCGAAAATTATTTATTAGTAAAACGTTATTTTACACGTGTATTTTTGATTTCAAATTAAAATTAAAACTTTAAACACACGTAAAATTTTTTAAATTGAACAATCCTCAAACTTTTTTATAATTATTCTAAGCTGAACTAATGGACAGCATAGTATTAAATTTTCAATTCTTAGTTTTTGATAGTAAAATATTTATAAATTTTTTACTACCAAATAGTGAAAAATAATCATGATTTTGACGAATTTTTGTCAATATTTGAACTTCAAATGCTAATAAAAAAAAATTGTGCCTATGTATTTTTATAATTTTTGAATGAGAGTTAGAACAAGTTATGTGGACCCTTCAATTAAATTTTCAAGCAATTTGTCCCAGCTAAATTTTTTTTATCAACGTTTATAAAAAAAAATTGAAAATTTCAATTGTCTATAAATAGCTCAAAAAAAGTCAAAAAGTTTTGAAAATCAAATCACGTAAAGAAAATGGCAATCTAAATAACTGGTAAAATTTTCAAGTATTTATGACTTATACTATTTGAATAACAACAAATATCAAAAATCGTTTGAGGCTAATCCGTTATTTAAAGCGGTTTTGTAAAAATTTAAATTTGAAAACACTCCTAAAAATTTTTTTGACTTAGTCCGGTAGAGTTTTTTTTACAGATATTTGAAGAAAAATGTATGGAGAACCTTGTACCAAATTTTCAAAACTTAGTTATAAAAGAAAAAATATTTACGATTTTTCAACCACAAAATGACTTGCAAATTTTCGCAATTTTGACATATTTCGTATAAATTCGAACTTTAAGCACTTATAAAAAAAAATTGTGACTTACGATTTCGGATTTTTTTTTATCACTTTAAGAACAACTTATAAGAAGCTGTGCATTAAATTTTCAAAATTTTCTGGCCGGCCAAAAAAATTTTATCCGTTATTTAAAAAAAAAATACTTAAAAAAATTGAAAATTTCAATTGTCTATAAATAGCTCAAAAAAAGTCAAAATTCTTTGAAAATTTAACTGTGTATGAAAAACGCTAATATAAACATTTTGTGAAAATTTCAAGTATTTACATCGATTAGTTTTTGAGTTATAGCAAAATAAAAAATTCGATTTTGACGAAAACTGGTTTTGCGTAAAAAATCCCGTTTTCCCTCAATTTTTAGGGTTTTTCCTGACTCATTTAAATAATATTGAAAACTTTTAACTTTTGACTCCCCAAAAAACCAACTAGATTCAATTTCCTTTTCAAAAAAGGGCTGAAGTCAAAAATCGAAGCATTTTCACTGCTCCAAATGTTGTCGACAGACACAAAAAAAAAAACACATCATTGTAAAATCAATATATTCATTACTCCGTTCAGAATTTAAAATAATGCCATTTGATTTTATATGAGTATAGACTTGTTTTTTATATTTAGCCGTTGTTGGCGTATATATAGATACATCTATAATATCTGTATTATACAATGTTTATGTTTAAACTTTTGTCTCAGAAATAAATAATAATCATTAATTTTCTCTTACATTCAAATCATTCAATTATTCAAAACATTTAAACTTGCCCAAATTTTAATCGCAGATACAGCACGTAAACCTTCTGTTGCAGTCACGCGCGGACCTTTATTTTATATATAGAACATTATATGATTATTAGTGAATAATGAAAAAGCAATAATTATAATTATTATGAGATACATGTCTCGATAATAAATAAATCTCTATCGAAGAAATAACAGCGTCGGCTGCGACGATGACAATTTCAATCAAACTCAGATTGACTTATGTACAATCGATCGACAAATAAATAAAATGTAATATAATAAATTGTTGTACATGGCGTTTAATTTCAATTAGAACCATTTAATATTAAATATTCTTCATGCCATCAAAACACTAAACCAAAATAACGATTCTATTATCTCACGCAAACTAGCCACCAATTTCGTTTTTCCACCTTAGCTACCAAGAAATATAATCCAATAATAATAAAACACAGTTAGGTATGTATTATGTCTTATAATTTAAAAAAATCTATAAATGTTGTTTTACATCAATATAAGGTAAAAATTAATGAAAAATATTAGTTATAAATGACATAGTGTTAATTTCTTTGTTGTTAAGTTTGGCAATTTGAGTTTCGATAAATTTTTTTTTATCTATTTAATCACTCTAATAAATTTTTTTTGTTTTATTCGAATTGTTCATAAGAATACCTATATGTATTAATTTGAAATTATTTTAATACTTTGATGAACACGAAAATATTAGGGTGTAAGTGGTAAAATGAAGAATACAATTTCGAATGAAATGATTCACATAAGTCGGACTGGCCAAGGCAGCTAGGCAGCATTCGCTGCCTGGGCCCCCGTCTTTTTTATATATATTTTATTTAAAATGACAAATATTATAGGATCTCTTATGTATAATGCATTACATTTTGATGACTATTTCTCATATTTAAGATTTATTTAGTTTAATTATGATAAATAAATTTTGTAGTATGGAGCCCGGGGCCCTTCCAAATAAAATCCTGCTTGCTTGGGCCCTTTAGAACCAGACCGACACTGCATAAGTCAATGGTTGACCAAAGACAAGTGGAATCACTAAATACCTAATATCTACATGTATATATATTATAATCTCAAAAACCTAACATTATATAAAATATGCTTAACATTAGTGAATGTTTGTAAAGCTGATATTAGTAAGTTTTCAAACCTTTTAAATATTTTTTTATAAAATATAAATATAATATTTATTTCAACTTACCAATTATAGAAGTGCAATATTGCAGGTGAAAATTGGTTCTTCCCCTTAAAACCAATGAAGGAATAATTCATTAAAAATGAATCGCTATAAACTATTTTAATTCGTGGTAACGATATTATACACTTTTAGTCTTTATAACCTAACTTTCTATGATGACAAAATTGTTGGTATAATTATTGTGGTAAAGACACCAATTTAATTTATTTATATATTTTTTAAACAATTAATTATATGAAATTATTAAGTAATATAGGGCGATATCTAGTTTACAGTTTCGATTTAATAGTTTGGCACCTATAACATTGAAATGCAACCCAACATACAAGGTTTCTTATCAATAATCAATATATAGCTGACAAAAAACTGTACCTTGGCTTTGGTCACACAACTACACAAGACCCAACTTCACAGCTGTTCTGTTTTCTATTTTATTAATTTAAAATATAATAAACTTTAATACATTTATTTTATATTTTTTGTCCAACTAAAATTTATATATACATAGTCGTCATACAGATTACCGTGTAAAAATAACTGTACCTATCTGAATATTTGATATTGTAGAAAAAAAGTTACAAAATAATTGAATTTATCATATAAATAAAAATGATAAAATAATTTATAAGCACAAATATGAAATATTAAAAGACAGTAGAAAAACGTTAAAAGATGTTGAAGTTATTAAAATTGAAACCAAGATTTGTCATTCGAACAATTACAACTTTCCAAAATAATGCATCAGTTCAACAAGATTTAACGAAATATTTCCAAGATAAAATATGTATAAATGGTCCAATTACATTAGCTGAATACATGCGAGAATCATTGAAAACTTACTATAATAGTGGAAATGTCTTTGGGTCTGATGGAGATTTTATAACATCTCCTGAAGTTAGTCAACTTTATGGAGAAGTAAGTAAAGAATAATATTATTGAAAATTGAAATTACTTTTAGCTTTGGCCTCTAAGTTATATTATTTTGTGTTTCAGTTTAACTTTTTAAATGCATAAATTTGATTTATAGATGGTTATGCTATGGTTGTTAAGCATGTGGGAAAAAGCAGGATGTCCATCTCCTATGAATTTAATAGAGCTTGGACCAGGAACAGGAGTAATGATGACAGATATGCTAAGAGTAAGATAATAATATAAAATAATATATTACTTACTTTTAAACCATAATTAAATTATACTCAAAAATGTTTAATTAATTGTCATGCATAATTCATGATATACATTATAATTTTATGAACATAAACATGACATTACATATATACAGGGTGATTCTTTTATCATAAAACACTCATTATTTCAAAAAGTATTCATGTTTTTGAAAATGTTTTTTACATAGTTTCAAGTTGTTAAAAAAAACAATGTTTTTATTAAAAAATTATATTTTCAAATATTTTTTTAAGTTTTTACTTTTTTGAATAAAGTATAGTTTTAATTTCATATTCCAAAGCAGAATATTTTTCTGAGTATTTTTATACGTAAAAATTAAATTTAGGGCAAGTAGTTTATGAGTTATAAGTAGGTAGTTGTTAAAGTTTAGATGTGCGGAGTGGAGTGGTACGGGGTTACCCCGCAAAATGTTTTTCCACTACTCCGCTTATCTAAATTTTAAATACGTATAACTCATAAACTACTTGCCCTAAATTCGAATTTTATGTATCAAAATACTCAGAAAATTATTCTTAATTATGAAATTAAAACTATGTCGTCATTCAAAAAAGTAAATAACTTAAAAAAAATATAATTTTTTAATGAAAACATTGTTATTTAATCAACTTGAAACTATGTAAAAAAATATTTTCAAAAACATGAATACTTTTTGAAATAATGAGTGTTTTGTGATAAAAGAATCACTTTATTTAAGAATATTATACAAACATTTTTGCTAGGCATTGAAATTCTAGTTTTCTTAATATTCCTATAAGTCAACAAAATATAGTTTTTTTATGGTTAGTTTTCTTTCAACAAATTTTCTCCCTCAATAATCTGATCTGGTTCTTTAATACAGTTATTTGCACTAAATCCTAACCTATGTTTTCAACACTTTTTATATAATTTTGTCTCAAAGTAAAATACACCAATTCTGTGCACTTTTTTCCCTTCCACGGGTCACTACTTATGGCATAGATCCTATGCCATTATGTGGGAATTGCGCTGCCGGACAGAAAACAGTCGCCACCTGGAGTATTTTATTTTGAGACTGAGTATAAATTAAATTATTTAAATTATTCACCTATAAGGCTCTATTATGACTATATTGAAAAATATATTTAAAATAGAATTCATAATTGTATAGATGTTATATTATATTTAAATATTAATAAATATTTTATAAGTGATATAGGTATAAACATATTGAGATTTGTACTGTGAGCTATATGCAATACCTATTGCTTTATAAATTATAACAATTATCTTCCTTTGTGACTAGCCCAAAAATTATTAATTTATATTTTTTATAGACATTTATTAATATAATAATATATAATTATATATAGTAAGTATATATCGAATTTAATATACAAGATTTATTGTGGATTTAAACATTTTTACATATAGCCGTGCTCAAACTATAAGTAGATAGTGCTCATATATTATTATTGGCTCTTTGTATTAAATTGTTTTCTATTATATATATCAATAATAGAAAAATAAAAATTGCACACATCACACATTGTTTCTGATAGAGTAGTGTGAAGTACTCTTATTAGAATTTGGTTTAAAAATAATCTAAAATCGACTTAAATAATTTAAGTATATTTATTACAATTAATATATTTCATGGTGCGCTTTAGACCATGTAATATTAGTGTGTGCTATATGAACCCTGCACGTCTGTTACACATCTTAAGCTTAATAAAATTATGAAAAGACGTTATTAGAATTATATTTATTGTTAATCATTTCTATATATTATTTATTTAACTTTAAGTGTACAATTCTAGATTTTCCGCCGGGTCTCAGTATCCCACAGTGGTCCTCCCATCTAAAAAATCTATGCTATCTGACATAGATAAATTAAATGATCGGTGATACTGCTGTGCCTATAGATGTCAATTTTTTAACTCAAAAAGTGTTTTTATTTGCATATGGAAGTAGCAATGATTGTACACTTTTTATGTACTTCAAAAATAGTGACTTACAATAAATTTCCTTAGGTACCTGTTAGTCATTCTTTAAAGTATTTTTTTTTTTACAGTTATTAAAACAAACTCAATACAGCTCACTTGACCTTAGCATACATATGGTAGAAACAAGTAAAAAATGTAGCTTAGAACAAGCCAATAAACTATGCAGTTCAGATTCACGGATAGAATCGAGCAAATGTTATTATCAACATGGTAGAACATGTGAAAAATATGGAAAGAAAGAGATATTTTGGTATGAATCAATAGATGATATCCCTAGAAATACATTTAGTTTGATAGTTGCCCAAGAATTTTTTGACGCTTTACCTGTACATAAATTCAGGGCAAGTATAATTATTGAATATTTAAGTCTATAGCTGTTATTATTTATTTACTCTCATATTTAGAAAATTAATGAGAAATGGCATGAAATAGTAATAGATGTTGAAAATTATTTAAATGGAACATTTCGTTATGTCTTAAGTAAGACATCTACAACTACATCAAATTTAATATCTTCAGTATGTTATTTAACTATGTATGAATAAATATACGTATATTATTTTAATAAGTAGATATTTTTAATAGATAGATTATTATAAATGTTCAAATCTCAAAAATCAAACTGAGATTGAAGTTGGTATTGACGCTGCTATTATTATGCAGAAGCTAAGTGAGAGAATAATAATAGATGGTGGAATATTTCTATGTATTGATTATGGACAAGATAAGCCTATAACTGATACCTTTAGGGTAAGCTTTTAAATATTGTTTTTTATAAACATCAGAATAATAAATGTTTATATATAGGCTTTTAGTGGACACCAACAAGTTAATCCATTACATAATCCTGGAACTGTAGACTTGACAGCAGATGTTGATTTTGGCAGACTAAAAAATGTTGCTGGATCTGATGTCTTGGCTTTTGGACCAATTTGCCAAAATAAATTTTTAGAGAATTTGATGATTAATTTGAGATACCAAGTAATTTAAGATACTATATAGTAGTATAGTACATAATAAAAATACTTATTTTAATGAAATTAATTTATTGTATGTTTAAAGAATTTGCTGACCTTGACAAAAAATGAAAAAGAAGCAACATCATTGACATTTGGTTATAATAAATTAATGGAAATGGGTAAAAAGTTTAAAATAATGGGAATGGTACCAGCAACAATGGCACCAATATTATATAATTCTCTGATTAGTGGATTTGGTTTATATAATTCAACAACAAAGTGAGAATACTATTGAATTAAGATAATTAGATAAATATAAAAACACATTATACATTGTATAAATAATTTACAAACTTCCAAACTATGACCAATTGAATTAATTTATACTATTTTTAGTAAGTTGTTACAAATAATTAAATAATAAATATATGCAAAAACTAAATAAATACACATTACATATTTATATAATATATGAATTATATAATTATTAACTAAGTAATAGTTAATAATAACCAGAGTTCAAAACTTATAATATATATTATGTAAATTGTTTGTGTATAATATATTTTTGTAATTATATAGCATTTAGTGCATCACATAGATAATTTATGTTTAGATTCTGGCCCACAAGAGAAGTAAACCGCTCTGTAGACCAACTGCAGCGACTGACACCAATGTTGTGTCAGTATGTCAAACGGGTGGGGAATATGTAAACTTAAGACGCATTTTAGTCAGACACAGTTTACTTCTCATATGGTCTAAAGAATAGAAATTCTTATTAACTTTCTTTATTTTTAATATTAGAGAAAATTTGACTTATGGTTTGTTAGAAGTTTTTTTCAATATTTTAATTTTGAAATGAATAATGAGCATTTTTAAACTGTAATATTTTACTCATGTAAAACTCGTTTCAATACTAAAATATTAAAAAAATACTTCTAAAAAATCACATACTATTGAGACGTCCTTTAAAAAAGTGAAAATTCAAAAAGTTTACATATACATATACTACTAACCCAACAGCCAGTGTTGATAAATCGATTGTTCAGTAAATTATAATATTAAAATATATTTGAGCTATATTATGAATTACTAAAGCGCATATTTAAATGATTGTATAACTCACTCAGTTTATCTTAGCATTTGTGTACAAATAAAATTTGAAAAAACTGTAGACCTAAATCTATATTGTTAAAATATTTATGGTTACCAAATGTCAAGATGAACTGAACGGATTATATAAGAGATCACCAATTAATTTTTATGGGGTCCTCTATGAAGCTTATTTAACTTTCCAAACACTTATAATGATTATATACCTTAAAATTGAATAACCATTACACAGTTTATTTATAAAAAATTAAAAATTATTATGTATTTTATAATTACACAACCATCAGGGTTTGTAAAAAATGTGTCTGTGGTTCTTGGTGATCCCTGGATTATACTATATGTATTAAGTTTTATCTCTTTTAATGATCTAATAAAATAAATTTATGATTTATATATATATATAGATATATATATATGAAGTGGACGTTAATTTATGTAAATATCTAGTAAACGTATTAAATAATCAAATTTTATATATTTGTTTTTGAAAAATAACATCATTATATTAAATATATGTTTTAGAATAGAGATTACCAATTTTTTTTATGTTCATCCATTGACACTCCACCAGGTCCTCTGAGTACAATCATTAATAATCCTCCAATAACTGAAAGAGTCTAATTATAAAAATAAATTAGTAAAGCACAACAAATAACAAATCTTTAATGTATTAATATAATTACCTGGAAGAAGTCGTATTTTAAAAAATCACGAAGAGGTTTTGTTTCAGGTATTGTCCACCAAGCATTATAATAGAAATTTAAACTTGTTAAAAACAAAACAAGCACCAAAGCACTAAGTTTAGTTTTGTAACCAATAAAAACTAATACCATCATAACAGTTCCTAAAAAGTCTTGAACTAGCTACAAAAAAATGTTAAAATATTAATTATAGGCATATGTAAACAATATTATAATATCTTAAAATATAAACCTGGAAAAATGATATTTCAAATTTTAATAGTGTAATGAACATAAATGCAATCAAGCATCTTCCTGTCAGTTGCATATAATTTTTTTGTTTGTTTTCTCCTTAAAAACAATAAACATATTAATTTTTAAGTTTATATATTAATATTATTGCAACTTACCCAATGATGGAATACCAGCAAGCAGAGATTTTGACTCTACTTCACTATCAGCAAGAACTAATAATAATGCTCCAATTAAGGCAAAATTTCTCAGTAGAAAATGGAAATCCCATAAAATGCTGTAGGCTACTGTCTAGATACAAAATGAAAATACATTTGATTCATATGTTAAATATAAACATTATTAGTTAAAGATAAAAGATTAAGATAATTAAAATTGATGGCTTACTTGTAATACAACTATAAAAAATAATATTCCACAAGCTATTCGGACATGTTTTTGTAGTAAAATAAGTATACATCCACCCAACTGTCCAACTAAATTAATAAGAACAAAAATAGTAGCCAAAAACATTCCACAATTCCAAGACATATCCATGTATCTGCTCTGTTCTGACCACTGAAAATACATTCGGAGGCCATCTTCTATAAATGTTGATATTAAACATAACCGAGAAGCTGTTGGTAAGTATGCATTACAATTTTTAACAACCTACAAAAATGATGTGTAAATAGTGAGTAATTTTTCATATTTAAAATTTAATTATACAATATATTATATTGTATTTGTTGTGACTAATTACCAGTTCTGAAATATCTTCTGCTTTGTCAATATAGTTTTTAGGTATGAATGCCATAATAGTACACAAAAAGTAGAAAACAAATAAACTTTAATAAATAATCTAATGTTAAAATATTACACTAACATACACATAATGTATTATTACAATAAATATGAAAGTAGGTCTACAGTCTAATGAAAAATGTACAAATGTTTTTTAATATTTGTTTTTTGAAAAATGTTCATGTTGATGATGTGATCGATTGGACGATAGTAACGTTTTAGTTATCGACGTCATTCATTTTCGTACATTTTTAATTTAAATTTTTAATATCCTAATGCGAACAAATATAATAATGGTACCATACAAGATTAAATTTTAATTATTAATTAATTCTGTTATTTTTATTTATGATAAATTATAAATTATTACTATTTGTAATTTTATTTTTCAAAAATTGTAGTTATTTAAAATGATAGAATATTTTTTGAGTATAACTTCTGACTTATCAACATATTTTTTGCTATCATTGTTATCAATTATAAAATAATCATTAATTTAGTAATTAGTAATTATTACTATTATTTGACATGCCAAGCCAATTATAAATCGTTGAGAAGTTTCTAATTTTAATGTATATTATATAATTTAAAATTATTTTTACATTACAGTATTTAGTTTTTACCTATATGTTTGCTACAATTTTGCAATAAATTAATTTTCATTCGAATTTAAAAGGTAATAGTATATAATTTAAATAAATAAAACGTCGATATAATTTTGCCTTCATAATAATATTGCCTTTAGCTAATTAAAAACGTTTTGATTAATAATTGTATTCATGTTTCCAACTCCGCTATTAACAATCTTCAAGACCACTTAAATCAGTTACAAGATTGGTACAATCTATGGGAAATAAACGTCAATGAAACTAAATCTTCTCACATCACCTTCACCCTCTTTCCTAAAAATATTCCTCCTGTTCACTTAAATAGATAAAAATTCCCATGGCAAATTTTTTTAAATACCTAGGCCTTCACTTTGACAAAAGACTAACCTGTGCTAACCATATCAAATCAAAAATATCATCACTCAACATCAGGCTCCACAAACTAAGACCGTTACTCTGATTCAAAATTTCTTTAAGCAATAAAACACTAATTTATTAACAATTACTACATCTGGCAATGAAATAAGAATTCAACTTTGGAGAATTTCAAAATATTGAAACCTAACAAAACTTCAAGCTCTTCAATCAATATCTCTTTGTGTCCTTTCTATGCTCTCTAGTGTGTAAGAAATCGCATCTTACATTATGATTTCAACAAACCAACATTATACACACTTGCTTCCTATCACTAGAACAAATGCCATAGTAAATGATTTAATTACTCAAATCCCTTCATATCTAAACATTCTAAACTATCTGCTCGCACATTACCTGACAAACTTATCTGTCATTTATATGTTAATGGTCATGTGATCTATTAAATAACACAGCATTTAATATCTTATTATTTTAGAAACTATCCCCCTAAATTCTAATTGGAAGTAGTGTCAATAGACATTCTCTTTCATCACATTCCATATCTAGTATAATATTCTATAATATTATCTTATTTATTTATTGAATTATCCTATGTATACAGATTGTAAATATCTTTTATAAATAATAAAAATTATAACTCACAATTATATTTTTCACCAATTACTTTAATATTGTTCAGTATTGGAATTACAAATATAATAATTATGTAATTCACATTTCTCTTAATTCACAAATATATTAGTGTTTTTTATTTTGATTTTCAACTTAGAAAATCAAATATACACACATATACATATATATATATATACTTTTTAGTATATTAAGTGAACGACTGAATTGTGAAAAAACTTTCATAATGTTAAATTGGAGTGAGCATTTTATAAAATATTTTTGTATTTTACATAATGTAAAAAAGCTGTTTCTTCATGAAATAGTTATGACTTATATTCTATGAGGGTTGATCGTTGATGTGGTCAATTTTGATACAGCTGAAATATAGCTGAATCAATTCTATTTATGGTGGACAAAAAATGTTGTGTTATATTATTAATTGTTATACTATCATGGTTTGTTTTAATTTGTATCTATGTGTATGGCCAAAATGTAGAGTTAAATCTACCACTGTAACTATATTAATTTTGCTTTTTTTTTTTCATTAACTTCTCATATTGGTAAATTATTGTTGTTTATTTTTTTTATCTTGATTTTCAAGAACACAACTAACTATATTTTAACTCAATTTTACTTAATAACTGTGTACATTAAAATATGAAGAAAAATAAATTAACCATTTTTATTTTAATATTTTATTATATAAATTTTTTTTTTAATTTAATACTTAAAATTGTCATACATAGTAATCTGTATTTATTATTTGATTGACCTTATGTTATAGCTTGATTTCTTTCAGGTAAAGGATCAAAATCTTCAAAATGATTGAAATCACTTGTAATGATAGATTGGGGAAAAAAGTCAGAGTAAAATGTAACCCTGAAGATACAATAGGTGATTTAAAAAAATTAATCGCAGCTCAAACAGGAACAAAATGGGAAAAGATAATTTTGAAGAAATGGTACACAATTTTCAAAGATCATATTAGATTGGGAGATTGTATCCTTTTAATCTTTTAATTAATATATATATATGTTGTTAAATTTGGTTGCCTATAATGCTAACGATGCTAACATTTAGCGTAAGGATAAAAATTTGATTTTTATGTATCAAAATACCCAGAAAAATATTCTGCTTTGGAATATGAAATTAAAACTGTTGTCATTCAAAAAAATAAAATAACTTAAAAAACTATAAGGATAAAAAATATTTAAAAATATAATTTTTTAATAAAAACATTGTTTTTTAACAACTTGAACTGTGTAAAAATCATAATTTGAATATATTATGTATAATTTAAGCATAAAAATGTGGTAAGCATGCAATAATCACCTTGTATATCAAAGAAGTTCAAGTTAAAACTGTTTAAGAAATCACTTTACTGGGTAAACACTTGAGCTGTTTAGTGCATCTACTGAATCTATTATGATCAAAGTAAATGTATAATTTTGCCATTTTTCTAATTAAGGTCTTGTCTTGAA
Source organism: Schizaphis graminum (assembly GCA_020882235.1). Taxonomy (NCBI): domain Eukaryota; kingdom Metazoa; phylum Arthropoda; class Insecta; order Hemiptera; family Aphididae; genus Schizaphis; species Schizaphis graminum. The sequence goes on from CM037032.1 coordinate 10,352,096, forward strand.
TAAACTTAAGTCTCACTTACAATTATAACAAAAACTGGTTAACTGAAATTATTACAAATTTGTTTTTACTCTTTAAAACAATTTATTAGTTTTACGGTTAAAAATAATAAAACGAGAATAGTTGCATTAACTGTCAAATATAATATTAAATTAAAATGTGAATTTCTATAAATATAATATAATATTATTATAATGTAATATAATTTTCCTTAATAACTTTTCTTCAGATGAAATTCATGATGGCATGAACATAGAACTTTACTATCAATAAATACATGTAATAGAAACTGACTGTCAATTTTTTTTTTTTTAATGCATAACATAATTTAACTAATAAAGATTACTTTTTAAAATAATGTTAATAGTTTTATTCACTCAAAATTTCATACATTTTTTTTTTAATGTAAAAATATAGATTAAAATTGTTATAAATAATTTTATGTCAAATTAGATTAATGTAGTCTAGATGCATTTACATTATTTGTATGTACTGCTATTAATCCTTCTGCGAGTTCGTATTGAGTACAATGTTCACTATTTAATAAATCTCGTATATGTTGAACAATCAAATCAATAGCCACTGCAAAATATATATATATAAAGAAAATATTTAAGATCATGATTACAACTTACACTATACTTGCCACAAAATAAGAACGTACCTAGATGGCGGACTAAAACAGGTTCAACGCGCGCAGGTCGTAGCTAATTGGCTAACAAAAACGAAAAGGAATAGTATATACAGTACAACTATAACAAGGTTACAGTGGAGAATCGGTCTGCAGCCTACGCGACGAGGTACGTTCTTATAACCGTGGCGAGTATACTTTAGTTTATTTATTTTTATAAATTTTTAAATAATTTTATTAACTATAAAATTTGTTGATTTTTTTTTTTTTTTTGGTATAGCTTAAAAAACTTAAGTTATTAGTTTACAAAGATATTAAAAACATTAATGCTACATAGAAACTTTTATATTATAAGTTGCATTAAATTGAATAAATTTAGTTGAATTGTAACTGAAAATTGTGGATTCTTACTGAGTTTAATGTTGAGGTATAAATAAAATGATTTGGTTTTTAAAAATATTTGTATGTAACAGTTGTTATTGGTTTGTATGGAAATTTAAAATAAATAATTATTTTTCTGTGAAGTGAAAAGCTATTGGAAAACAATACATAAATAATATGTAGCTTTTAATTTACTGAACAACAGAACTATTGAAAAGAAAATTTAAACTAAAATATTTAACTTAATTTAAATCTACTTCTAGAGAATAATTTTTTTAACAAAAAAATTAGAAGAATAATATTACCAAAATTTTCTGCTCCTCTTGGTATGATAATATCAGCAAATTTTTTAGTCTATAACATTTTGAATATTATGAATACTAGTATTATGAACAAAATAAATACTATTCATAGTAATAATTTACAAAATTAAAAATTAGTTACCGGTAAACAAAATTCTTCAAAAGCAGGTTTTACAAAATTCATATATTGATTTAATACTTGTTCTAAATCTCTGCCTCTTTCATTGATATCTCTAGGAACTAAAAAAAATATTGATACACATAAACTTAACCTAAATATATTAGAAGAACTAGTTAATTACCTCTTCTGGCTAATCTAGTATCTGAATCTGTATCTACGAACAATTTCATATGAAATAGATCTCGTATTGCAGGAAAATAAAACGCTAATATGCCTTCAACAATCACAACATCTGCAGGATAGATGACAATATTCTCATTCTTACTCCTTAAATTTAAAAAAATAACATTTGAAACTATGAATGGTTAATACAAAATTTGTATGAACTTGTATGAGTAACTAAATAAAATATAATTTTTATTACATCATATAACAAGAAGTAGAGTAAGATAAGTATTAAATAATTGAAATTATATTCCATTCACATTAATAAGAAATTCTGGCAACAACCAATTTTTTTTTTTCTAGTGAAGATCAGGCATGCTCAGCTGTCTGTTGCCCACACTAATTCAACTACTTGTATTGCCTATAATGTTATTTAGCTATACTGTAAGTCAAATGCGCATCACAACACTGAGTAACTTAAAAAATGTGAATGAAGTATACAAAAATTAAAAACTATTTATAAAAAAAAAAATCACATTTAAATACTTTTTATGAATTGACTTCATATATCTCGATCGATGATAAATTAAATTAATAAATAATATTAAATTTAATAGTAGTAAATATCATCAAATATGTTTTAAAATCAATTGTTTATCTGTTTACCTAGAATTTGTTTTATAGTTATATACTGGAATAGTGCAGGTTTTTCCTGCTTGAATATCGGTTAAAGTTTGAAACATAAAGACTTCATCAAATGCATCTGAAAAATTTAAAAATAAATCAAAATATTAGTATAATAATATTTATAACAATTTCAATTTACAGTATTCTATACAAATATTTATTTATTTATTAAGATAATATTTAATAACTAATTTCAGAAATACCAGGATGATCAAAATTGAATTGTCCTTTAGAAGCTTTGATTTTTTCGGCAGCATTTAATTCTCTATAAAAGCTGTCTTGACTGATTGACACTACTTGTCTTCTTGTTTCATCTAAATTAGTTTGCCCTAATTTCTCTATAATATTTTTGCAAACAGTGGACTATAAAGTAATATAAGGATTATTAATTTATATGATCTTGAAATACAAATATAGATCATTGACATAATAATTTAACAAAATGTAGTAGGTAATTACTTTTCCACATGCAGTTCCACCAGCCACTCCAATTAAAAACGGTGACTTGGTTTCAGTTTTGGTTAAACAGGAACTATTCATTTCTTTGATTTTTAAATATAAAGTATAAAAAATATAAATATGAGAACTCAGTTTTAAACTAAATTATATAATTAAATAATAATTACTTTTTCAATCAGATAAATATAAACACTGAAGTACTGAAACCGAACTTGAAAATTAATATTGTAATATACTAATATTCTTCTTATCATATGATAATAATATATTACGCTTCAAATTGTTATCAATCAACGGAGATAAAAATAATATTCTGACATGATGACCAAGGTGGATACGTAATTATATATATAGGTAATCACATAAATGATGACAATAATACAATATCCATAGAAAAGAGATTGCACATTGCATAGAAATTAGAAGGTATATTTGGCAAAAACGCTCGTCTAACATATTAATATATTATATATTTTCGCAATTCACTAATTTTACCTCAAAAATGGATTTTTTGATGCATTTGTAAAAGAATAAAAGAATGCTCTTTAGTCGAAGTTAAAGACAGGACTACATGTACATCACAAATTAAGATATACTACATATATATTATATATAATATATTAATTCGTGATCTACACTATTAGATGTAATCAAAAATAATATTAAGGTAACCACAACTATCTATTCTGATTGTTGTTTGGTAATATAACAGAAGAATTAAAAAAGACTGGTGTCAATTATCAAACAATTCATCACATATACCAATGTCTAAAACTCTAAACCACATATACAATTTTATAGATCCAAGAACAGATGCACACTCATAGAATATTAAATGGTTACTATGACTAGGGCCCGGATTTAAATGCAAAATGCATATTTTTTTGGTTGATCTTACACAATACTTTCTAAGTACATAAATCGTGTTTCATGTAACGAGGGTTTCAAAGCAATAATTTTTATTTTGCAGTTTTTTCCATATATTGACGTTTTTTTATTTTCAGAGCATTTTTAGCATTATTGGTTTTTAATACATATATGTTGTTTGCATATTTGTTCAATATACGATAAAATTTAGCCTATTCAAAATATTATCTAAAAATAAATCGTACAAAAATATCAGAAGAATTAACTACAAATGATATTTGTCACCTGAAATTTGCTTCTATTACATCCGTGGATGTCGAAAGGAGCTTTTCCAGGTACAAAAATATTTTTTCAAATCTTTGGTGTTTGAATATAATATTAAACAATGTATTATTGTTCAATGCAATGCTCAAAATTTGGTAAGTACAATAGGCTTACTTAGAATTTTAATTTTACATACATTTTAATATGTATATATTTTGGTATGTTTAGATGTTTAGAATAAATAATATTTCCCAAAAACATGAGTGTTAGCATCAAGTCATCATTTCAAATTTTCAGATTTTTTTAATTAATAAAATAATAAATAATAATTATAACTTATTTATAAATTAAAAATTGAATAAAAAAAAATATACGGCATTTTAAGGTCATTTTTATAGTATAAATGCATTCTTTAAAGGCATTTTTGGCCATTTTTAGAGCATATTTATATGGTTTTAAGTGCATTTAAATCCAGGCTCTAGTTATGGTATAAGCTGTTCGGCCGTTTCCGCCCAGAATCGTTTTTCGAATACAAAGATATATCATTGAATTAAAATTTAACACACCAATAATACCTACTTAATAGTGATCCACACGAAACGTAATGTACAACAGCTAGAGCGGTACCTACCCACATGTCAGTGATCTACGAGTCATTTCGAGGAGAGGGGGGGCAAAATATTAAATACCTCAATTTAAAATCATTAAAATATAAAAGTCAAATATCGCATTAGTAACTTAGGTATTATTATGTGTCAAAAATGTTAACATTTTGTTTATTAAGTATTCAATATTTTTTATTTATTAGGTACTATTCAGAAGGTATACAATATAAATATATAACACATATTTATTAATCAATATATTCAATCATTTTTTTTTATCTAACAATTTTAAATATTTACACATTAAAATAATTAACTATAAATTATAATACAAAAAAAAATCTTAATTTCTTTGGTATAATTGCAGTTTAGCTACCACTCGATTTTTTCAATTTTTTTTTAAAACATATGTATTTCAATGAGTTAAGAACAAGGATGCAAAAATAAATTTCCTCAAACCGTTATTTTAGAAGTTACAGCCTTCCAAAGTTTGCGTTTTTAGTTTTAAACGCATGCGCGCAACGCTGTACCTACTGCATTGCCGCGCGGATTTTTTCAAATTATTATACTATACTAATATAAATACTTATGTTACTTTAACTCGTCATCGAGTCTGTAATAACTAATTGATAATTACCCTGTGACCTAATTGAGGTGGTGTTGCATAGCAAGTCGAGGGATATTTTCAATTTGCGGAGCTGAGCGACGAGTGCCGCAAAACGTGTGATCACTGTTTATAGTGTTTATACTACGACATAACTTTGATTAGCTATAACTAGGTAAATCGACGTTTTAAAAATGATGGACATCATGCCAAAAATTTATATAAATATATTTGTGTAACAGATATTCCCAGTTACGTGATAACTAGGCGGATAACTTATTATTAAATGAATATTAAGACAATATTATTATTATATTATTATTATTCATTATTATTATCTTAATACAAATACTGATTACACCATTGTTTTAGATTCTGAACGAAGTGATGAATGTATTGCTTTTACTATGATGTGTGTTTTTTTTTTTTTTTTTTTTTTTTTTTTTTTTTTTTTGTGTCTGGGGACAACATTTGGAGCAGTAATAATGCTCCGATTTTTGACTTCAGCCCCTCTTTGAATAGGGAATTGAATCTAGTTGGTACTTTAGGGGGGTCAAAATTAAAATTTTCAAATAGTTTTCAAACAAATCGAGAAAAACAAAAAAAAAATGACAGAAAAATGGAAATTTTACGGAAAAACCACTTTTCGACAAAATCGATTTTTTGATTTTGCTGTAACTCAAAAACGAATTATTGTAAATACTTGAAATTTTCACCAAATGTTTATATTATGGTTATCTCTTTACAGTTAAATTTTCAAAATATTTTGACCATTTTTAAGCTACTAATAGACAATTGAAATTTTCGACTTTTCTAAGTTTTTTTTTCTTCAAATGCCGATAAAAATTTTTTGGGTGGCCAGAAAATCTTGAAAATTTAATACAAGGTTTCTTATAAGTTGTTCTTAAAGTGATAAAAAAAAATCCGAAATCGTTAGTCACAATTTTTTTTTATAAGTGTTTAAAGTTCGAATTTATACGAAATATGTCAAAATTTAAATTAAATTTCATACGCTCATAATGCGAATGTTGGCCATAGTAACCATAGTAACATAATATAAAAACTATACTATTTGTTTCAAAATAGAATATTTGACAATATTTAAATATAATATATCATAAACTGACAAATCATCTTCGTTCAGAATCGTTTTTCGTATACAATGATACCTATCATTGCATTCAAATTTAACCTTCCATAGTCTGAGGTCCACCCCACCCCCTAATATACAGCAGAGCGATACCCACTTACCCGCTTTTTTAAATAATCAATATACATAAGCCCCCCCAATAAAAATAAGTTCAAAATTCAAAATTTAAGAATTTTAAAATTTCAAATCGTTATAATTCAAAAACTAAGTGTTTGCGCAAATTTTTTTTGGCACCATAATTTTTAAAACGTCGATTTACCTAGGTTTCGAAAGAAAAATTTGAAAAAATTCGCGCGGCAATGTAGTAGCTAGGTAGGTACAGCGTTGCGCGCATGCATTTAAAACTAAAAACGCAAACTTTAGAAGGCTGTAACTTCCAAAATAACGGTTTGCGGAAATTTATTTTTGCATCATTGTTATTCTTAACTCGTTGAAACTTGAAATACATATGTTTCGAAAAAAAAATTGAAAAATGTGCGTGGTAGCTATAAACTGCAATTGTTCCATTTAGTAGTGCTAACCAATGCCATATATTAAGCTTTTCCCAGACCTTTTTTTTTAAGGTTAGGCCTGATTTTCAAACGAAAAATTTGTCTAATTAAAAACATGAAAACTAATAATGTTGGTTTTGGCACAAATATTGCAACCGTAGTATTGTTTAATATGTTTTATTTTATTCTCATAATAATATTTATTTTATATATTGATAAATGTTTAGGCTTATGACCGGGCCCCGGACGGCCAGACATATGAAATGAACTATAATTCTCTTCGTCCATATTGAACTTGAATACGGACCTCAACGAAAAGTTTCAATCTAATTTTAAACATGCAAAATGTAATACTAATTAATAAATTATATAACTATTTATGCCCGAAACAAAAGTATATGTTAAAATCTATAAAAATATAAATTGATTTGTTTTAATAAAACAATTAAAATCAAATTTTCTTAAAGTTAAAAAAATACGCTCAGCAAAAGTAACAGAATAAGTAATAATATGTAAAAATTTTTTTGATATTTGGGTACAATGGTTATTTCCATTGATCGATCGATGTTAATACGTATTGCATTATTAATAACAACTCCATCTAATACACATTATAAAACTATAACATATTAACATTTAATTATTTAATTTAAAATATTAAAATAATAATATATTCTTACTCTGTTTTTTTTTATTCTATTCCATTTTTATTTCCACAGCAGTTTAACTTCATAATAAATATGCATAATAAAAAACCGTCTTGTAGGGGGAAATGTTCCTGTTGGCTCACCATAAATAAGCTACTATTGCATTGGCAGAAATCGGGGGGCTTGAGGGGGCTTAGCCCCCCCCCCAAAAAAAAAGCCCACCAAGTCCCCTCAAACATTCTTGTAAACATAAAAATTTTGTAGTTTCATATTCATAAATTATATTCTTAAAAAATAAGAAATATAACACATAATAATTTTTATATTATAAATTTGTTTGTATAATAGTTAACATAATATACGAAAATTAAAATTATTATATAAGTTTTAATATTTGCTAGGGTAGGGAATAATATAATGATTGGCTCTATAACTATAAAACTTTCAAGTACAAATAAAAAAAGGCACTCGCTCTGCTCGCTAGGTAACTCAACTTTAATTTAACATATTTTTTTATACTTTATGATTTGTATATACTATATAACATAAACTGTGTCTTCTATTGTCAACATATTACTTATTAAAACATAAATAATCTTAACTCACATCAATTATAAACCTGCAAGAGCCATAAACTTACTGCCCAGCCCGGTCCAAAAAATGTTTTAAAAAAAAGCCCAAGCTCGATTCAAAAATAATTCTAAGCTCTTAAAAAAATTCGGTTCGGTTTTTTTTAGCTCTAGAACATCATGATTCATAATATATTAATATTTTGTGTACAAAAATGTCATAATATTTGTTATTTGTACCTAATTATTCCAACGTCGAACTGTAAACTTATTATTTTAATTTTAAATAATGATTATTTTTCATAAAAAAAATGCCCAGTGAGATGTAAAAATCCTAGCTTAAAAAGCCCCATTCAACTTTGGTTTAAGTCCGACCAGGCCCAGTCTAAAAAGTATAACAAAAAAAACCCAATTTAGCCCTTTTTATTTTTTTTAAGTCTCGGTTCGTTTATACCCGAACACAGGCTGGCTCATGTAGCTACTTTAAAATCTAAGATCGGGCAAATGTATATACTATTGCCTTCCCCCAAATGACACCCCTGGTAGTAGCACTATCAGTGATGGATTTACGGGGGGGGGGGGGTCCATAGGTTAGTAGGTTTAGTGAATTTAGTATTTACAGTAAAAGCTGTTTATTAGGAACACTTTTGGATCAAGATAAAATTTTATTTTAAAATTTTATTTATTATGAAAAAAATATATATAATTTAAAAAAAGTGCGTAAGTAAAAGTTTCAAGATCTTACGTTTAGTAATTTTTTAAAAATAACAAAAATCGAAAATTATTTATTAGTAAAAAGTTATTTTACACGTGTATTTTTAATTTCAAATTAAAATTAAAACTTTAAACACTCGTAAAATTTTTTAAATTGAACAATCCTCAAACTTTTTTATAATTATTCTAAGCTTAACTTATGGACAGCATAGTATTAAATTTTCAATTCTTAGCTTTTGATAGAAAAATATTTATAAATTTTTAACTACCAAATAGTGAAAAATATTCATGATTTTGACGAATTTTTGTCAATATTTGAGCTTCAAATGCTAATAAAAAAAAATTGTGCCTATGTATTTTTATAATTTTTGAATGAGAGTTAGAACAAGTTATGTGGACCCTTCGATTAAATTTTCAAGTAATTTGTCCCAGCTAAATTTTTTTTATCAACATTTATAAAAAAAAAATAAAAAAAAATTGAAAATTTCAATTGTCTATAAATAGCTCAAAAAAAGTCAAAATGTTTTGAAAATCAAATCACGTAAATAAAATGGCAATCTAAATAACTGGTAAAATTTTCAAGTATTTACGACTTATACTGTTTGAATAACAACAAATATCAAAAATTGTTTGAGGCTAAACCGTTATTTAACGCGGTTTTGTAAAAATTTTAATTTCAAACACTCATAAAAAATTTTTGTCTGAATCCGGTGGAGTTTTTTTTACAGGTATTTGAAGAAAAATGTATGGAGAACTTTGTATCAAATTTTCAAAACTTAGTTATAAAAGAAAAAAATTTTACGATTTTTCAACCACAAAATTACTTGCCAATTTTCGCAATTTTGACATATTTCGTATAAATTCGAACTTTAAGCACTTATAAAAAAAAATTGTGACTAACGATTTCGGATTTTTTTTTATCAGTTTAAAAAAAACTTATAAGAAACCTTGTATTAAATTTTCAAGATTTTCTGGCCGGCCAAAAAATTTTTATCGTTATTTAAAAAAAAAATTAAAAATTTCAATTGTCTGTAAATAGTTCAAAAAAAGTCAAAATTCTTTGAAAATTTAACTGTGTATAGAGAACGCTAATATAAACATTTGGTGAAAATTTCAAGTATTTACATCGATTAGTTTTTGAGTTTTAGCAAAATAAAAATTTGATTTTGACGAAAACTGGTTTTGCGTAAAAAAATCCCGTTTTTCCGTCATTTTTTTAAGGTTTTTCCCGACTCACTTAAAAAATATTGAAAATTTTTAACTTTTGACCCCCCAAAGTACCAACTAGATCCGATTTCTTTTTCAAAGAGGGGCTGAAGTCAAAAATCGAAGCATTTTTACTGCCCCAAATGTTGTTGACAGACACAAAAAAAAACAAAAAAAAAAACACACATCATTGTAAAATCAATACATTCTTCACTCCGTTCAGAATCTAAAATATATACCTATTTACTATGAAAAAAATGAATTATTTAAGGTATATGTTCTGCAAAATATATATCTATCGACTATCAATTATCAATGTTTCAATGTTTGATTTTTTGCGTCAAGTAACTTGACAACCATGTTTTCATAAAAATAATGTCGCTTATAAAGGCTAAAGCCGAAACACTAATCATCTTTACATACGCACACCGAAGCTGAACTTAAACGATAACAGGAAAAATTTTAATAGGTACAAATATAAAGCACAGTAAAAATAAATGAAATTAATTGGACAAGTGGAATTCAGTATCGATAAGTAATAATAGTAACGACATTAGTAAAGATAAAATTATATTGTACCGTAGTAGTATAACTTTATTGGTACTTTACTTATTAATTAACAACTCACCAAATACCTATTCATTGACTAATTGTCAGGCAACTGTTTCAAAAAACATGGGGGTAATCAATAAAAAAAAATGCATGAATTTTTATTTTTGATTACCAAAGAGTTAATTATAAAAACTATGTACGGTATGTAGTATGTACGCATTAACGTAATAACACCATTAATACCAAATACCAATTGATCTATGAAGTATATTTATACGTTATGAAGCAGTGAGCAGAGACTTCGGAGAACCAATGAGAGCTAACTCGTCGTTTTTTATAATTAGGAAGTCACTAGGGGATTAAGCAATTTTCTGCCTACAAGCAGGACATTTGCCGCCGTCTCAAATTATAATTTATTATTATAAATATATTTTATTTTTTAAGTGCGGTAAATTTGCAACTTCAATCACCTAATTACTTTGCCTGTAGGGTAACCCGGCGCTGAGGGAAGTTCAGACAATCATTTTTGAAGCTATGGAAGATACTGTAACTAATGATTAGAGCCTAGAGGATATGAATGAACTTGGAATTAGCATCACTTTATCAAAAACCGAACATCATAAAAGTAATTAGAAATAAAAGACTACTTAGAGCACACTTGACAGTTGACAGTGGCGTCAAACACTATGTTAATGTAGGACAATTGTTGTCTTTTATATTATAAAATTGTTGGTGGGTGGGTAGTGGGTACCTATCACCACAAAGTTTCATACAAACATTATATTATTATCTGGGAGAATGTATGATTTTATTGTATTACAGAAACAGTGATCTAACTTCAAATGTAAACAAATTATGTGTTGGGTAGGTGTTTGTTTTAAATGTTTGTCCTGTATATTTTTTTTTACTTCGGCGCCACTGTCACTTGAAGAAGCGAAAATAATCAGGGCTAGAATTTATATGTAACAGGCGGTTGCATGTTTTTTATGTGACTTCTAATTATTGATTTTGTCAGTAATGTCCACGAATCCCTCATGATAGATAAATGGTAGTGTTTTTATTTTGTATGATTTTGCAAATATATTGATTAAAATGAATATTATTGCATATTTAGATTAAAATAATGCGAAAAATGCATATTTTATAGTATATTTAGTAATTAATATTTCGTATTTAATTCTAGCCCTGCTAATTAAAGTATAAAACTTGGTATTTTTGTCAAACATAAATTTTCCAATTTTTCAAACATACAATTCAAAATATTTCCACTATTGAATGTAAATTATAAATTTTATTTCTAAATTATTTTATTTTATTTATTTTTTACAAACAGCCAATCACTGATGATGTATTTCAATAAATAAATATTTTTTTTATAACTATATTTTCGTGTTAATCTTATAAAAATTTAAATGCATATTTTTGCATATTTTGGTAAATAAAATGCATATTTTACAATTTTTCATTGCATACAAATCCTAGTCCTAATTATAACACTTTCAAGTATAAATAATTTTTTTTTAATATTTTAATTTTAATTTATTAAACTTATAAAATAAGCTATTGGCAAAGCTTATATTTATCATAATATGAAACTGTCAAGGTGTCAGCAATAAATAAATTAACAATTTACCCCAATTAAAACGAGGTTTCATCAAGTTAAATTAATTTAAAACGTTGACCGCCACGATGGCGGCCGGTGGTCATCTGGTCACTACAGGCCGGTGATTAGGTACACTAAAAATGTAGTCACCGGCTGAACACTATAACCATATTCCCTACACGTCAATTGACCGCGGGTTATCGCATTCCTATGGATTGTTTATTTGACTTTTTCGTACTGGCGCTAAAATAATCTTCTTCTTCTTCTTCTTTGGCTTTTTACAGGTCTTTAAGGCCCATTTCCGCAACAACATATTGTCTCCAATCTTCTCTATCTTGAGCCATTTCTTCAGCATTCCTTACTCCCAGCATTTTCAGGTCTTTTATTCTATCTGTCCATCTTTGTCTAGGTCGTCCTCTGGGTCTTTTTGCTGTTGGTTTCCATGCAGTTATATGTCCAATTAGTCCTTTTGATCTCCATATATGTCCAGCCCAGCCTATTCGGGCGCTTTTCAAGATCCCAACAATTTTGGGTTCGTTATATTATAATTCTTCTAAATTTTTATTGCTTTGTGATTCATATTCTCCTTCATTGTTTTTCTTTGGGCCAAATATCTTCCTCAAGATCTTTCTCTCAAATACTTCTAACTTTTAGATTCTGAACGGAGTGATGAATGTATTGATTTTACAATGATGTGTTTTTTTTTTTTTTTTTTTTTTTTTTTGTGTCTGTGTACAGCATAACTAGTCGAAATAATGCTTCAATTTCAAACTTTGGGGGTGGTTTCCGATGGCAAATTGAATATCCTTGGTGCATTATAGAGGTGAAAAGTAAACATTTTCCAACAGTTTTCAAAAAAATCGAGAAAAACAAAAAAAAAGTGACAGAAAAACGGGAATTTTTACGCAAAACCAGTTTTCGACAAAATCGAATTTTTTATTTTGCAATAACTCAAAAACTAATAGATGTAAACACTTGAAATTTTCACAAAATGTTAACATTAGCGTTCTCCATAAACAGTTAAATTTTCAAAGAATTTTGAATTTTTATGAACTATTTATAGACAATTGAAATTTTTAATTTTTTTCAGTATTTTTTTTTAAAATAACGATAAAATTTTTTTGTCTGGCCAGAAAATCTTGAAAATTTAATACAAGGTTTCTTATAAGTTGTTCTTAAAGTGATAAAAAAAAATCCGAAATCGTTCGTCACAATTTTTTTTTATAAGTACTTAAAGTTCGAATTTATACGAAATATGTCAAAATTGCGAAAATTGGCAAGTAATTTTGTGGTTAAAAAATCGTAAAATTTTTTTCTTTTATAACTAAGTTTTGAAAATTTGGTACAAGGTTCTCCATACATTTTTCTTCAACTATCTGCAAAAAAAACTCTACTGGACTAAAACAAAAAATTTTTATGAGTGATTGAAATTTAAATTTTTACAAAACCGCGTTAAATAACGGTTTAGCCTCAAACGATTTTTGATATTTGTTGTTATTCAAAAAGTATAAGTCGTAAATACATGAAAATTTTACCAGTTATTTAGATTGCCATTTTCTTTACGTGATTTGATTTTCAAAATATTTTGACTTTTTTTGAGCTATTTATAAACAATTGAAATTTTCAATTTTTTTTTATTTTTTTTTTATAAATGTTGATAAAAAAAATTTAGCTGGGACAAATTACTTGAAAATTTAATTGAAGGGTCCACATAACTTGTTCTAACTCTCATTCAAAAATTATAAAAATACATAGGCACAATTTTTTTTTATTAGCATTTGAAGTTCAAATTTTGACAAAAATTCTTTTTTGAAAATTTTTTTGCCCGGATCCTGCCCCCCCAGAAATAAAAGTCTGGTGCCGCCCCTGACTAATATATAGAAATCTGTGGGTTTAAACCATAGACTTATTAAAATCTTTATAGGTCTATGGTTTAAACCACTATTTACATTAAAATTATGGTTACGGTCACTCTCACTACAACTAGTACAACTCACTAGTCACTATTCAGCACGGATATAGATACTATATACTATACTATATAGTATCTATATCCGTGCTATTCAGTAATCAGTATTAATAATCTGTCGCAGCTCGCGGACTGACCAGTGACCGGGGCACTGGGCGGGGGGCAGTTAACCTTAACGTCCTTAACAGTGAACTGTTAACTGGCCGTTAGTACTGTCGTCATTATGTTTTCCACGTATAGGTTATTATTATTTATTACCTCCTTCTAGTTCAGAGTTCTACTATTAATTATACTACTTAATTATAATAACAATATCATCGGCTTGTATTATTAAATGTAAATTGTAATTAATTATTCATTTGATGACACAATTATGTTAAATTAAAAAATAATGTGCAATGTTTAACATTTTCAATTATATTATTATTTTACTGATTACTACTTATTAGCTTGACTATATCCGATTGTATTTAATATAACCTTTTATAACCACTTACGTATTATGATCTAGTAGGTAGTGGTTATGGTATTGAAGTGTATAGGAGGATCTTACGTACAGTTTATGTAGTTTCATTCTCTAATCATCCACAACCGTACCCGTTGCAGTCACCTACAATACTCATGGGTTTTTTGAGTTTCATCGGGCTCATTGTAGTGTTAAAGTTTCTTGTGTATTTTGTGTTGTTCTTTACCAGTGATACAGACTTGGAACTTTGGTTTTATGACAAGTTCAAGAGAAATCTTGGTAGGTATCTACATGCTGTGTAAGGTATTATTCTAATAAATTTGTATACTTGTATATCCATCTAAATAAAAATAATATGTTATTCAAAAATAATTGTGTTTAAAAATTATTTAGATAACATTTTTCCCCAACTCTGCCAACATGTTATTAAAATTTTACCTGTGTTTGTCATATTTTTTTGGTGTTTACAATTTAATTAGTTGAATTATTTGGTAGTTAATTGTAGTTGGCTATTAATTCAACCACTTATTGGGCAGTGCCAAATATGGTTAGTACCGGCCCATCAAATTTTAATTAAAATTGGTTTGGACAAGTATGTTTAATGCTTAATCTACTAAAATATGGTCTGGTCCACCAAGTTATAGGTATTCAATAACTCCTTGCTGATTTTATTTGAACTTACTATGAGATTCATATTTTAATTTAGGTATTTAAATATTTATAAATATATTTATGAAATTCATATTGAAATAGTATATTACAATTTCTATAGTTTTGATTTTACAAGATTAGACAACCTCCATTGAAGTTGTTTTACAGTACCTACATTTGTATTGTTTTACAATACAAATGGATATATATTTTTATGTAAGATGAAGGGGATTTTATCAAAAATATCAAGATTTTGATACAAATTGTTTCCTAATAAAAAAATACCAACTACTTCAGAATTGAGATATTTTGCATAATTAGACTATTTAATATAAAAAATATAATTGTAAAGCAACTATTATTATTCATTAATAAATTGGATTTTTTTTATATATAAAATATATATTGTACCATATTTAAATTGGTACTGGTATGGTATTATTGTACTCAAGATTTATTTTAATTTTCAAATGTACAAATTTTATTATAGATTCGTTTAAAGACAAGGTAGTTTGGATTACTGGTGCTTCTAGTGGAATTGGTGAACATATTGCATTAAATCTTTCTAAACATGGTGCCAAACTTGTTTTGTCCGCTAGAAGTAAAGACAAATTATATCAAGTTAAAAATCGTTGTATTGGTAATTTTTTAAATCATTTTATCTGTTATAAATTGTATTATATTTTAAATTTTGTATTGAAAAATTCATAGAACTTAGTGAAGGCAAGTTAACTGCTAATGATATACTTGTATTACCAATGGATGTCACTAATATATCCAAACACAATTTATTGTTTGATAACGTTATTAACCATTTCGGCAAAGTAAGAATAATATTATAAAAACTAAATTATTAATAATAAATTAATTTAACATTTGAATAGATTTTTAAAAATATATACCTATTATTGTTATTTTTCATGTGTATTTAGTTTTAAAAATTATTTAATTATTAATCTCGTTAATGTAATACTATGTTTTTTTTAATAGATTTTATAATTTGTATGGTTGAATTAAATTAGGAAAGTTTATCTTATAATTATGGTATAATAACTTATGGAACAATTTTTCCTTATTATCTTTTTGTATGTTAAAACAGCTAATTTATTTATTTAGGTTACATAATACATAGACATTTTTTTCTATAATACAAGTTTTGAGAGTATTATGAATTTAATAATAAAAAAACCTTAACAATTAATATAGCTTGATATACTTGTAAACAATGCGGGTCGTTCACAACGAGCTGTGTGGGAAGAAATTGAACTTGGAGTCGATCAAGAATTATTTGATTTAAATGTATTTCCTGTTATAAATCTATCAAGAATTGCTGTGAGATATTTTAATCAAGTCGGACATGGTCAATTAGTGGCCACTTCTAGTTTTGTAGGAATTATACCGGCTCCATTTTCTGCAACCTATGATGCAACAAAACATGCTCTTCATGTAAGTAAAGAATTACTATGTACAAACTAATATTTTTAAGTGGTTATCAATAACTTTATGGTATATGAATGAATCTAATCATAAAATAATAAATTAAATATTTTATGGTATTTATAAGTGTTATGAATTTATGATCATAAAATAATTTTAAGTAAAGAAATTACATAATTGATAATAAAATTAATAAAATTAATACTCAACATAAAAATAAACAATATTTATTCTACTCTGTGCAGCGAAACTGGTTGTATAGAGTGTGCCGCGTACACTGGCCCCAAGGCTTACATACTTTTAGGGGTCTCTTGGGCCCAGCCAAGCAAAGACTACAAATGCATAACTAGATTACTCACAAAAACTTTTCAATATTATTGTTGTTTTATGTTTCAAAAGATAGTATTAGTGATCTTAAAAAAATGACTGAAATGTCTATCATTATTTATTCTGAATGAAAATCTATCAACTATTTTTCCTGATGTATTTACAGATACAATGATATTTATTACTATGCCAGTCACTTCTGCTTCTGTTGAAAGGTCGTTTTCAAAACTAAAATTAATAAAAAATTATCTACATAATACCATGTTACAGGATATATTATAAAGTTTGGTTGTATTAAATATAGAAAGGCTCCAAACTGCTGAAATAGATGTAGACAATATAGTAAATATTTTTGCAAATGTAGAAGCCAGAAAAATGAATTTTTTACATTAAGAGAATGTTATACCGCATGTGTTGTCTCAGTCTTATTAATGTAGATCATAGCAAATTTGCGTTCAGTAGAACACATTTCACATTTAATGATGTTAGCTTTAATATTAGAGTAAATTTACCTATTATAAAATTTAAAGGTAAGAATATTATCTAAAAAATGTCTTATGCTTTTATTGATATTATCATTTTAAGTGAGTTATAGTTATGTAAAATATTAAAACTTTAAAATATTCATAATTCACTTTAAAATTGTAATATCAATAAAAGCATTTTCTAAATAATATTCTTACCTTTAAATTTGATAATAGGTAAATTTACTCTAATATTAAAGTCAACATCACAAAATGTGTTCTGCTGAACGCAAATTTGCTGTGATTTACATTAGTAAGGCAGGGACAACACATGCGGGTATAACGACCTCTTAAAACTTGTATTTTGTATGATACTGTAATTTTTTATTTTATTTAGTTAAAAGCTATGTATCTAATGTTTAATTTTGTTAAACAAAAAGTTGTGTGTTTTTAATAATTATAATACCTATCTTATAATAAAAAATACATTATTTAAAATTCAATTATGGTTATAATATATTGGATTAATAAAATTTTGTTTAAACAATGAGTCCATTGAGTATTTGAGTATGTATACAATATAAACTAAATACTTAGGTAGGTACTTCATAAATATGTAATTTTGTATAATATACAACAGTAATAGGTATTACCTATATAGTTTTTATGTTATACATAAACAAACAATTTTATGTATAACATATTTTATAACGTAAAACTGTTGATACTTATAGATTGTAAGACTTTCAACAAAAATTAATCTAGGAATTTGCCCAATTTCATTTTCCCACACTTATTCTGGAGTTGCGGCACTGATTCAATGCTATTTCTATGTTTCTAAGTATTAATTTTATTGATTCAAGTTCAAAAGTTGAGTATATGAAAAAGATTGAATATTCAGAAAATTCCAGTCTTATTTGTTTAGGTTTGATTTTTGATAAATACTCAACTTAGGCTGAATATTTATAACAAACAAAAAAAACCGTTTTTGCTAAACTTTAGACATTCCTTTGTAATTACTTAACTTTAGTTTAAATTAACTAAGTACTCTGTGATTATAGGTTAACACTTCAAACTTTATTTGAAAAATTAATTGTTGTTAAATAAATAAAAATCTAACATTTACAAAATTTAAACATTCCAATCTTTACCACTTTGTGTAATTAATAATAGGCCCTTCAATGTATCAAATTGTTTACCTAACCAAACTATGATATAAACAACATGTCAACATGTTATGATCGCTAAGGTCTTGATTTGGTTCAAGTTTACAGAACACATAATTTGCTTACCTATATTATCATATTTTTATCAAATTATTATTACTGTACAGTACACTATAATGACTATATACACTGTTAGTTGTTACATGTCTATTAAAAATTCTTATCAAACCTTGTTGTTTAGTTCGTACTCTACACTAAGATTATAGAATACAAGTTGTCCCCGAAGTAGACATATTATCCTCTTGCAAGTGATTCTCTGTTACTTTACTAACCACTTAAATACACTTATTCTTGAGCTTTATTCAGTAATACATGTAATTAGAGTAGCTAATCTCTATCGCATTTGAGTATTACTTGCTACTCCTGCCTCCTGGGTAGTTTTCCTCCTCAAGCTACGTTTTCTATGTTATGTGTGTATATATATTTTTTTTGTATGTTCTGATGTTTATTGTAACCATCATAATAATTATGTATTTTCAAATAAATTTTAAACATATAATATCTTTTATTTATATTTATTTGTTTTATTTATTTATTTAAAGGGCTATCTTGGAGCTTTACGTCTAGAAAAGTTGAACACTAATATTCACATTACTCTATTATGCCCGGGTCCTGTTTTTACCAATTTTCTTAAAGAAAGCTTTACAGGTCAACCAGGAGAAGTAATATGGATAAAAATTAAGTTTGTGGTTTATCTATTATATTGTAAAATAATTTATAGAAATATGGATTAACACATTCACCAACTGACAACAGAATGAGTGCTGAAAGATGTGCACATTTGTCATGTGTGGCAATAGCAAATAAATTAAAAGAATCATGGATGGCAAAGTTTCCACTTATTCTAATTATGTACTTTGCAATGTACTATCCTGTGATATCATACAAGTAAGAAGATATAAATATATAATATATATTATTTTATTTGTTACTTAAATATAGTATTAATTGATGTATAATTTTAGTTATATTTTGTATTTATTATGATTAAATTGTTTTAAAGTAACAGATTAAGTCTTAAGATCAGTGAATAATTATTACAATATTCATTTTTAAAGATTTCTATTATGACAATAGTTATTTGCTAATATTATTTGTAATAATTATTTTAGATTCTGAATGGAGTGATGAATGTATTGATTTTACAATGATGTGTTTTTTTTTTTTGTGTCTGTGTACAGCATAACTAGTCGAAATAATGCTTCAATTTCAAACTTTGGGGGTGGTTTCCGATGGCAAAGTGGATATCCTTGGTGCATTATAGAGGTCAAAAGTAAACATTTTCCGACAGTTTTAAAAAAAATCGAGAAAAACAAAAAAAAAGTGATAGAAAAACGGGAATTTTTACGCAAAACCAGTTTTCGACAAAATCGAATTTTTTATTTTGCTATAACTCAAAAACTAATCAATGTAAACACTTGAAATTTTCATCAAATGTATTAGCGTTCTTAATACACAGTTAAATTTTCAAAGAATTTTGAATTTTTATGAACTATTTATAGACAATTGAAATTTTTAATTTTTTTTAGTATTTTTTTTTTAAAATAACGATAAAATTTTTTTGGCCGGCCAGAAAATCTTGAAAATTTAATACAAGGATTCTTATAAGTTGTTCTTAAAGTGATAAAAAAAAATCCGAAATCGTAAGTCACAATTTTTTTTTAAAAGTGCTTAAAGTTCGAATTTATACGAAATATGTCAAAATTGCGAAAATTTGCAAGTCATTTTGTGGTTGAAAAATCGTAAATATTTTTTCTTTTATAACTAAGTTTTGAAAATTTGGTACAAGGTTCTCCATACATTTTTCTTCAAATATCTGTAAAAAAAACTCTACCGGACTAAGTCAAAAAAATTTTTAGGAGTGTTTTCAAATTTAAATTTTTACAAAACCGCTTTAAATAACGGATTAGCCTCAAACGATTTTTGATATTTGTTGTTATTCAAATAGTATAAGTCGTAAATACTTGAAAATTTTACCAGTTATTTAGATTGCCATTTTCTTTACGTGATTTGATTTTCAAAATATTTTGACTTTTTTTGAGCTATTTATAGAACATTGAAATTTTCAATTTTTTTTCATTTTTTTTTATAAATGTTGATAAAAAAAATTTAGCTGAGAAAAATTACTTGAAAATTTAATTGAAGGGTCCACATAACTTGTTCTTACTCTCATTCAAAAATTATAAAAATACATAGGCACAATTTTTTTTACTAGCATTTTAAGTTCAAATATTGACAACAATTCGTCAAAATCGTGAATATTTTTCACTATTTGGTAGTTAAAAATTTAATACTATGCTGTCCATAAGTTCAGCTTAGAATAATTATAAAAAAGTTTGAGGATTATTCAATTTAAAAAATTTTACGAGTGTTTAAAGTTTTAATTTTAATTTGAAATCAAAAATACATGTGTAAAATAACGTTTTACTAAAAAATAATTTTCGATTTTTGTTATTTTTAAAAAATTACTAAACGTAAGATCTTGAATCTTTTACTTAAATGTTTGAATTTGTTTCATAATAGAATGTATGACAATATTTAAATATAATATATCCTAGACTGACAAATCATCTCCGTTCAGATTCGTTTTTCGTATACAATGACACTTATCATTGCATTCAAATTTAACCTACCCTAGTCCGAAGTCCACCTCACCCCCTAATGTATAGCAGAGTGATACTGACTTACCCGATTTTTAACATTATATTTTTTTATTGTTTGTATCCATCATTCTGTTTCTTTTGCCTACTTAGAATGATTTTATTATTTTTTAAATATAGAGGGTAAAACAATGTAATAATCTTTAAATTTGTAAATACAAAGTATATGTAATCATTCTATTAAATTTATTTTGAATAATTAAAAACTATATTTCCAGATTTTATGAACTCTACGGCTACAAAACCATTAATAAATTGCGAGACAATCGATGAGTACAATTTTAATTCAAAATTTGAAGATATCAATATGCTTTATTTGAATTAATATTTATTACTTTAAATACAAATACATTTTTATGTTACAATGATGTTTTATTTTTATCTAAGATTTCTTTTCTAATTTGTTTAGCCTTGAGAATAACATTTTTAAATAAATCACAATAAAGATTTATTGCACTTGGTGTGTCATCATTGCCTGGTATTGGGTATGTAACAATATTGGGATTAGCATCTGTATCTACAATTGCAATAGTTGGTATTAACATTTTTGCTGCATCTGAAAGAACACTATGTTGTCCACTGTTGTTTTTAGATGTACTGCTTAGTGTATTTAATACTATGCATAGATCAGGCAATCTTGTTTCAGATTTGAAAATTCTAGAAGAATTCGTAAACATACCATCACGCCAATATCTTGTATGAGCAAATTCACCACATTCTTTTGCACAATTTTCAACAGTCAAACAATTGAGGGGTGATTGACACAAAAATAAAATTACTCCACCTCTAAAAACATAAATAAAGATATTTATAACATGCAGAGCCAAAACAGTATTTAATAGATTGAAATTGTTTTACAAAGGATCAGACATCTAGGAGGTACTATTTACTAACACATTCACTGCTATAATTAATGACATATTAGGTATTTAAGTAATATAATATAAACATAAAACTTCAAATAACTAACTTTAAAACTAAGTTTGAGCCCCAATACTTTTTTTTTAAAAAAACAACACTTCCACTAAAAAAATTACTAAAAATAAAGGTGTCTGCAAATGTAACAAAGTTCCCAGAATGTATATAAATAGAAGATGCAGAATAAGATTAATTAGGTAACAGGTAGCTGGTTTGAAGATTCATTAGATAAGTACATTAAATGATCAAGTAAATGTTTCTTGTTATAATAAAGCGAGTGGAACATTGGAGAACTTGGAAGTTGATACAGAAGAGCATATCAAATAAACTATGTATAAGTCTTTTTAGCAATTATAAGTTAGCTTCAATTCATCTATTAGTTAGGTTAGACATACTTAATTTAAAGAAAATAGAGAAACAGTAATAAATAGAACGATAAACATTTAAAACATATACTTAATGATTAGTAAAATGTTTATGCGCATATAAGATTATAGAATTTATTTTTCTATTTACCTATATGATATATGTGCAGTAACGTTAAGTGCTTGTTGTAGAAGTCTTTTAGTATGATTTAAATCGATAATTAAATGTCCTAATCTGTTACCATACAAATATTGCTTCATTCTATTATCTAATGTTCCTTCTGTATGTCCAAAATGTACGCCAGCTTCAAATAGGTTTTTAATTTTAACCATACTTTTTACATCAAAAGCATCTGGGTTGGACAATTTATACTTGGATTCTAGAATAAAAATCCCAAATATTAAACAAAATTAATTCATGACTTAGAATAGAAACTTACCATCATGAAGAGATTGTACATCTTGTACAACATCAAGTTTTGGTTTAGGTAACGTTGATAGATATGATGAACAAATCCTTGTTTTTAAGTTGTGAGTAAGATTTTTAGCAAATATTTGTCCTAAACAAAAATTATTTTATAAAATAGAAGAATAAACAGTTTTATTTAGATTTTAAATTATAATTTATATGGTTTCAAGGAAAACATAAATATCCTATTAATAATAGTGACCTCTGATAATTAAATAATTAAACAAAATAATATATTTCTAAAGACTAGAACATAATAATTGTATAAGTTTATGACAAATTAATAATAGTAATAGCAAAGTTTATAAGAATTAAATATTTAATCTAATGATAGGTAATTTATAAATACATTAATCGATAATATTTAAGTATCTAATTTTAAAAATCTTAAAACAAAATTATTTCATAAAACATAATTAAATTAAATATATATTAATAAAAAGCAATTTAATTATATTTCTACGGGAATTTGAAATTACTATTACATTCTGAGAAGTCTTAAAAATTTATATTTTATTTATTTATCATATTATCTTATTCATCAAGACCCAAATAAAAATAGAAGCATAGCAAATATTTTCTCAAATATTATGTGTTACAAAATAACTAAAATTACAAACCAAAGAAAAAGAAATATCTTAACAATTTTCAAGATAGTATAGAAAATAAAAGTTGTGAAATTAAGAATACAACATAATATTGTTTTCAGTAACAAAAACACATTTGCAAAAAATCATGACTTTTAATAGGTACAATATTATAACCCAAATACTTACTATAATAATGTGTAGCCATATTAATAAATTAACTGGCAATTACTATAAAATTAAAAATTTGTAAATTGTGATAATTCAATTTTTATTTTTTAATTTTATTTTCTTATCAGTATTGGGGAACATGATTAAATTTTAAATTAATTTAAAGGTTAATAGCTTCTTTAGTAACCATGGTTTATTATTACTCTATGGTTTAGGGTCAATAAAATTGTGATGATTTTATTTGATTAATTTATTGTTAATTGTTATTTGGACACAATATCAATACATTTTTAGTATTTTTTACGGCACAATACTCATGTGATTACATTTATTTTTATTTTAAAAACACATTAAATTGCACATTTTAAAATTCAAATTAATTAATTATTTAAAACATCAGTCGTGTGATAAGAACGACAAGCACAGCCTGCATTCCTGACTAACCAACCCATAGAGTATTTCTCTTTGGAGTATGGAACCGCTAATATTTTGATATCTAATATCTATCTGACAATTCAATAGTGACTGCGACACTGCGCGTAGTCCGTCGGTCGTACGACAGTAACCGTAACGTTGGTATTTGTTCATGGGCGGAATTCACCAAATAATCAAATACATACTATTATTTTCTTTAACACCTATGTATTTTTTTTTTTACGGGAGTTGTATTAGTTGATACTAACAATAAATAAATGTAATAATTATTTTACCTAATTTTTTTTTTTTTTTTGTAAGTCATAGTAGGTAATTTGTAATTATACTAGTAATACCATTTCGCGTTTAAGATCTGTTTAGTGTTTAATATTATAATATACCTAGTGAAGTTTTATGTATTTAATTAAATCGATATTGTGTAGCTCATTATGTCTTTAATAATAAAATTGTCAGTTGTACTGTGATTAACAAAATCTCAACGTAGGAACTACCTATTTGAATTTCAGCAAAATTTTTCTACATTACTGAATCAGGTTACATCAAATATCTTACATTTTGAGATATTTTATTTCATAGATAAGTATAGGTAAGCTATAACTAATAATAATAATAATAATTGTTTTTTTTAGATTTATTCATTCAAGGCTAATTATATTATTTTACTACCTCTTATAAACATGTATTGCTATATATTAGTCATAGTGAAGACATAAAATTTAGTTGAATATAATTACTATTATCATTTTACAGCTATGTTAAGCAGTTGGACCAAACATTTACTTCATTGTACCTTATTGGTGTTTGTAATATCAGTATTTGAAATCTGGTCAGGAGGAGTTAAACTATCAGCAGATGTTCAAAATACTTATAATTTTAATCCATGGGAACGCTATGGTTTTATTTGGTGCTTTATGTTGTATTTATTACGATGTTTGACCTTCTTACCGTTACCACAAGTACTTTTAAATTTTGGCGGTCTTACACTGTACAATGCTTTTCAAGACAAAGTTGTATTAAAAGGGTCACCTTTGTTGGCTCCATTTATATGCATACGTATTGTAACTAGAGGAGATTATCCTCAGTTAGTTAAAGCTAATGTTGCCCGTAATATGGCTCGATGTTTAGAAACTGGTAACATAAAAATATAATTTTTATTTTATTATTTAATACACAGTCTTATTATGATTGTTTTTGTTTCTATTTTAGGATTGGAAAATTTCATTATTGAAGTAGTGACAGATAAAAGTGTTGGACTTCCTGTACATAGACGTATTAGGGAGGTGGTTGTTCCAAAATCATATAAAACTAAGACTGGTGCACTTTTCAAATCAAGAGCTCTTCAATTTTGTTTAGAAGACAATGTAAATATTTTGGCAGATTGTGATTGGGTTGTACATTTAGATGAAGAAACCCTATTGACAGAAAATTCAATTAGAGGTGTATTAAATTTTGTCTTGGATGGTAAACATCAGTTTGGCCAGGGTCTTATAACATATGCAAACGAAGAAGTAGTTAATTGGTTCACAACCTTAGCAGATAGTTTCAGAGTAGCTGATGACATGGGTAAACTTCGACTTCAACTTTCTATGTTCCATAAGCCACTTCTTAGTTGGAAAGGATCATATGTTGTCACCCAAGTAATTATATTAGTTAAAATTTATTTTCATAAACAAATAATTGTAGTTCATTGATATGAAATTATTTATTTTCTCAATTGAGTTTGATACTGAATTTAAATTACTCGATTATTTAATAGCATAACTAATTTATAATTTCAGTTGGGTGCAGAACGTCATATTTCATTTGATAATGGCTTAGATGGATCAATAGCAGAAGATTGTTTTTTTGCCATGCGAGCTGCTAAGGAAGGCTATACATTCAATTTTGTTGAAGGAGAAATGTGGGAAAAATCACCATTTTCACTTTGGGACTTCATCCAACAACGTAAACGTTGGCTTCAAGGTATTTTATTAGTTGTCCATTCAGCGGCCATACCTTCAAAAACAAAAATTTGGTTAGCTTTATCATGTTATTCATGGGTAACATTGCCGCTGTCTACTTCTAATTTAGTTTTAGCTAGATACTTTCCAATTCCATGTCCAGCAATCATGGATTTTGTTTGTGCATTTATAGCCGGAGTCAATATTTATATGTACATATTTGGTGTAGTGAAATCTTTTTCATTATATCGTTTTGGTGTTCTAAAATTTACATTATGCATTATAGGAGCACTATGTACTATACCTTTTAACGTTATAATTGAAAATGTAGCAGTTATATGGGGCCTTTTTGGCAACAAGTACAAATTTTATGTTGTACATAAGGAAATCAAACCACTTGTCACTGTGTAAATAACTATCAGTAATGTGTTCATTTGCATTGGATCTGATTTTTTGGAGGGAAAGACTATCTTGCCATTTAAAAATAAAGCAGATGGAAAATAAGCAGATAGTATGTAACAATGACAACTATGGTCTATTATAATTTTTGAAATTTGAAATATTCAACACTTGATTATTATAAATGCTCAAATCTTATTTAAAAAATGAATTTAAACTATATATCAAAATAAGTAATGGTTATTTTACATTTGAAGATCTGCTAATCAAATTGTGGTTTTGAAAATTCTTTATTATAAAATATTATGTTAAAAAATTCATGAATACATTTTAAATAATTCAATACTACCATTTTTTTCTATTACAAAAATGCAAATAATTAATTGATAAGTTTTTATTAAGCCTGTGGATGCCATTGTATTTTTTTTTTTTTTTTTTTTTTTGTGAAGGCCAAGATCTCTGATTGTACCCTTAATAAAGTTTGGCAAAACTAGTCATAACCTAGTTTTATATAAAAGTTTTAACTGTTTTAAGTTATGAGTATATTGTTTATGTTTATATAAGTAGTTATTTTTAAGGAACAAATGCACACAATCTAGTAACCACACCAACAAAATAGATTGATTACTATGATAAAATTTGACACTTATAAATAGCAAGATGTTTTTAACACCTATCACTATCTTTTATCTTTTTATTGGAAATATTCATCTCTAATTTTCTTTGGAAGTATAGTTGTGAATTAGTTTAAGTAAATCGATACTACTTAATATGAACAAATTTTTACAATTAATGCGATATTTAACAATTTTGGTATGCTAGTCATATTAATCTCAGTTTATAAAATAAATGATAGTTTTCTACTAAACTTGTTGATTTTATAATTATCATTTTTTATTTTACCTACTATTACTATTTCAAATATACATATATAATATAATTTATGTAAATATATAAATACTAAATTATAAGTTTTATAGGTATACTAATGTAATAATATAGAAATTATATATATATAAAAATGATGGCATAAGATAGTTCAATGAGCTTCAACTAAGTGTAGTTAATAATTTATATAAATTATGGTTTAATTTTTTTTAATTTTGTTTATCCATGGGTATTGTAGGTGGGTTGTTATTGTTGTTGTATTTAAATTTAAATTTAGCAATAGTATTTTCATTACTTTATACTTATAATTAAGTAGATCTTAATTGTACAAAAAAAAATATGTTATAATTTACATGTTTTATTATGGTAGATTTGTACCAACATCTGTATTTACGCATTATATAGTATTTTGTTGATTAACATTGTGATCTGAATAACTTAACACTTAATAATTTAATTTTTCATACAAACACAAAGAGGTGACCATCCATATCATTTTTGTTTACATTTAGCCATTCGGGTATAAAATAGTAATCATAATACATAAAAGCTTTTATTTACATATATGTAAGTTTTCTTATATGCACTATTACAATTTATTTAAAGTATTATCTGTACATGTATATTCAAATAAACTATATTTTTTTCATTAATATATAACAAATAAATTAACTAAAATGTTGTTTTTGTATAATAATGTAAATATTTTCTTAAGATTATAAAAAATATTTATATTGACATTCAATTTAATATGTATAAGTATGTTACTGATGAGTACTATTTTAGGCATATAATTGTGTTGAAAGTATTTAGTATTTTTAATTTACTTTATTGTTAATTGTTATTTCTGACAGACTTGTTTAACAGTAACAATTTAGAGTTGCCATACTTAAAGGCAACCCTTTATTTAGTTTTACCTGGAGTACTGGTTTTGAATTTAGCATATCTGTGTAAAGATAAAGAGACTACCAATTTTATTGGAATTTAAGTGTTATATTTAGAGTTATTTAGAATTATGTTTATACTTTGTAAATGTTTGTCGGAGAGTACCAATCATTGTATTTTAAATGCCAGTTTTATAAAAAAAAGAATGTCTAAATTGATGGTTGGCAAAGGAAACGGTTTAAGATTTTTCCTATATAAATTTTATGAAAAAATCTGTTCCAGCTTGAGTTAAATAAAATGAGAACTCTAAATTTAAGATTTGTTTATCTAAACACTGGATCTGATATAAAATAACTAGTTATCTTAAAATAAAAAATAAACTAGCTATGCAGGTATAAAGTTATCTATAATAATTATTATATAAAGAATCTTTAATTTCATACTTTTCTTTTCAAATTATAGTTACTAAAAATACTTTTTTGTATAGATTTATGTTTAGTGATAATTTTTATTTATATACTAGTTTATTAGATTATTACAATTATACCTACTTACACAAATTAAAATATGTGTAATACCTATGTCCTACACGCATGTCAAATGTTTTAATTTTCATGTCACGCTTATTACTTTTTTAAATTTATTTTAAAACATACAATCTATACAATAAACTAGCATAATACAATAGTATAAATTAATAATAGATTCAAGTTACTCTGGGCCAATTAGGGTAGAAACCCTCCACTAAAAACAGTTCTCAGCTGGTCATTTAAATATATAATACAGTAAGGAAAATTGGCGTCCTACTGAATGTGTGAAAAAGTAATTGATTTTTATTATTTACATATATTTTAATAATTTATTTGAATATTAAATTTTTATTATTTACTATTTTGTTAGTTTAAAATGGCAGGCACATACACAGGGGAGATGGTTTGGGTGTTCAAACACCTCCC
Source organism: Schizaphis graminum (assembly GCA_020882235.1). NCBI lineage: Eukaryota > Metazoa > Arthropoda > Insecta > Hemiptera > Aphididae > Schizaphis > Schizaphis graminum. Next base: position 10,381,325 of record CM037032.1, read on the forward strand.
AAAATATTTAGGTTTTTGTATGGTTATTTACTTTTTCAATTTTAATGTTAATTTTTTTATATTAATGTTTGCATTTAAAAAAGTATTGTAAGTATACCTAATTTTCAAAAAAAAATTTTGTTTAATTATTAAAATAAGTTCTATTTTTCAAAAACACCCCCCAAAACTGTTTTCTGCGTACGTGTCTGTAATATAGTATGTAGTTATAATTTTAATGTAATTATGTAAAAATAACTTAATGTGTTTTAAAATTATTTTAGGTAAAAATAAACATTAAATAATTAACATTGTACTTAAATAAATACATATAAAAATATGGTTATGAATAAGAATTATAATCAAATTATATAAAACTGAATTAAATAATAAATGATTAAATATTTATACAACTATTCAAGTTATCAGCTAATAAAAATATTTTTAGGATAATAAAAATAATATTACTAATTTAGTTAATCACCAATACTATTTTTTTAATTTAAATCAATATATTGGGTATTGAATACATAATATAATATGTTGTCTTTATTATCTCTTAGTGCTTAAATGATTACATTTAATATAATATTATACTAAATAATATTCTATAAGTAAATTTTTAGTTTAATATTAACTGTACTACACATGAAATTAGTCCAAACTGTAAAATTAATATACCAAAAGTATACTTAAAAAGTAAAGATTTAATAATAAAATAAATAGTTCACATTTTTTTATTCATAAATTGTAATTTTTATCATTTTATTGATCAGACATCAGAATAATAAAATTAATCACCATTACAAATATTTAAATAATTAAGATTTTTTTCAAATTATAGTGTCAATAGCTTTTCAAATACGTAAATTGGCAAGGATAAAGAGTTGTATGCTAAAAAGGTTGTCTAAAATTAACTTATGTATCTATTACTTATCTGAATATTTACATTCAGTATTTGTTAATAAATATGTTCTCATTTTATTTGTAAGATTAAAAAGACTATATTTTGATATAACAAACATATTCATCAATAGCTTAAATTCTATATAATTGTGCATATTAAAATTCGTCATACTACATATAAATTAAACCTTTGAATCTTATCTGAAATCTGAATTAATAAACTGCTGCCAAGAATTTATTTTAAATTGTAATCTTTTGACCGTTGAACTAAAGAATAGATTAATACTTAATAGTGGTTCTATGCAATCTATATTCCGGGATAACACTATAGTTAATATTAATAGGTTAATAATAGTATAATACGTGTCTAACAATAGCAAACGAAAATTAAAATAATAATCGAGAATTTAAGTTTAGAGAACAGTTGATTGACTATATTTTATAATTAAATACGAATATTTGTAGGTACAATCGATGTAATTCATAAATAAATAAAATAAAAAATAATGAGTATTGTGTAGTATGTACATGTACGTGATAAAATCTATAATCCGAAGGTCTGCATTTTTTCCGAAAGTCGATAAGTATAGCTATTAATATATAATATTTTATAGATATTTAATTGTTATGGTTGGGTACTTGGTTAGTAATTAGTACTTACTACTTAGTATTATAATAATTTTATACATTTATATGTAATCGAATGAGACAATTAAATAATAATGCAGATATCATAATTTTCAATAGAAATATTTAAAAATTAAAGGCAATGACCGCCGCCCGATGATTATTTTCGTTCAGTATTGTTAATCCCATTGTTTTCTACACTGTTCTCCAACCGTAGTTATCCTTGAATTTTTCCCGCCATCCAATTTTATCGCTCCCGGCTTCTTTGCCGCTTTCCAAGATCTGTTTTATGACTGTATAGTACTTATAATAGTACCTATTAACTATCTGACCGGTGGCTACCGGCTGACTACAACTGTGTGGTTATCGAATCCCAACCAGTATATCATACTCCGACCTGAGACGATTACACATCACAGCGTAGGTTTGCCATCGAAATATCTAATCGACTCACCTATCACCTTTCGCTACACGTGGACCTGTTGCACGTCGGCGAGTTGAGCGCACTGTTTTCCTTACGCACGTGTCTTACAGACTGTAGTACTGTACAGATCTTAGCGGTTTGGAACACATAATATTGGAAATCATTTTCAAAGTGGTCTTCAACCGGTATCATACATTCATACATTATGGGAATAGTCGCTATTAATTGATTTTGATAAAAAATTTAAATCTCCATAAAAGAAGTATAATTTTAAAATATCTACAGGTAAATTATTATTGATTTAAATGTGTGTTTGAACTTATTTTATAATATTCCTTACTTTTAAACTGAATCAATTAATATTTGATTAGTTACAGAATGGCTATTATACAATATTTTCGAAGGATACAGAATCTACCAATTCGAGAATCGCATAAAATTTTGAACCTCAAATCAATATCTAAAGATATATTAGACATTCAAATTGAACAATGTTTTTACATTGACATTGGGGAACATGCTAATGTGTCCACAGAAGAATTAAAGAAATTAGAATGGTTGTTAACGGATCCGTTAAATCGTCATGGACTATCTAAGAGCAATTATTTAGATAAAAAATACAATAATAGCATTTTGATTGAAGTTGGCCCCAGGTAGTATTTAACATACAAAATGTTCAATATTTATTACTTGAAAGAGTGTTAATTATATAATTGAATTTTAGATTGAATTTTTCAACGCCTTTTTCGAGCAATGTTTTATCCATTTGTAAATCAGTCAACTTGAACTTTGTAAGACGTTTAGAAAAATCCACTCGTTATTTAATAACATTTACAAATAACTATTTCTTAACAGCTGAAATGATTCAAGAGGTTTTTATTAGATATTATACTATTATATTATATACTTTTTAAATGCTCAAATTTGTTTGTAATAAATTGGATTATTTATATTAACATTTTACAGTTAACTACTGCTTTATATGACAAAATGACTGAAATGGTTTATACATCTCCTTTGTTATCATTTAAAAGTCAAGATATTAAAGAAAGTTGGTATGAAGTTGATATACTGGGCAGAGGCGTTGAAGCTATGATTGAAGTCAATAATAAACTTGGTTGGTTAATGTGAAAATTACATTTTGTTTGATAGTGAAGTAATACTGAATACTATTTTATATGGTAGTATTTATGATGATGCTGATTTAAAGAGCTTTATTTTGATAAATATTGTTACCATTGTTAAAAATAATGTCATTTGTTGTATTTATTTGTTTTATAATTTATACATATTATTCATTTAATTTAATATTCATTAATGAAATTATAGGTTTGGCATTTGATGAATGGGATATTGAAAATTATACTAACATGTTTTTAAAATCCAACCGGAATCCTACTACTGTAGAATGTTTTGATTTAGCTCAATCAAACTCTGAGCACAGTCGTCATTGGTTTTTTAAGGTAGGTATGAACATATTTTTTAATTTTCACAATAATCTATTAAATGGTTTTCTTATAGGGTGAATTAATTATAAACGGAGAAACAATAAATATTTCATTGCTAGACATGATTATTGAAACACAAAATTTTTCAAACCCTAATAATGTTATAAAGTTTAATGACAATAGCAGGTTTTTATATCATTAACTTTACTATGATTTGTCTAGTACAATGATTTATTCATTTTTTTTTTATTTTAAATTTTCAGTGCTATTATTGGATTTAAAGTCAATCAAATTAAACCAACAAAATCAACTGGGCCCAGTCAATATATTTCTGAGTTATTAAATTTAAATTTAGTATTTACTGCTGAAACTCATAATTTTCCAACTGGAGTTGAACCATTTAGGTATTTTACCTAAAAGTTATTTAAGAAACATTCAAATAATTTAAATATATTTTTATAGTGGAGCGTCTACTGGTACAGGAGGAAGAATTAGAGATGTCCAGGCTGTAGGAAGAGGTGGAATTTGTATTGCTGCTACTGCAGCTTATTGCGTGGGCAATTTATTCATTCCTGGTATATTTTTTACTTTTTTATTATTTATTATTTTTCTGTTAACTATTATTTGACTACTGATCAGAAGTGATTCAAGTATGAATTTTAGCTATAGTGATCTTTTACAAATTTAATGATTAAATGTATTTAGTTTTATTATTATAAGAGTTATAATTGGTTTTCATGAAATTATATTTAATATGACTTATAAAATGTATGATTTTTTTATTATTTATGTATTAAAAATTAAAATTATATTAGTCATAACCAATAGTTCATTAATCATTATAAAATCATCTCAAAATGATATGTGTTAATTCTATTCTAGGTTATGACTTGCCTTGGGAAGACAAATCATTCATCTATCCCCAAAATTTTGCCAGTCCACTTAGAATACTTATTGAAGCTTCTAATGGTGCTTCAGATTATGGAAACAAGTTTGGTGAACCTGTTATTAGTGGTTTTGTTCGCTCATTTGGTATGATGGCGAATAATGAACGCCGCGAGTGGATCAAACCTATTATGTTTACTGGTGGACTTGGCACAATGCTGGCTGAGTTTACTACTAAACTTACACCATATGAAGGATTACAAGTGGTGAAAATTGGAGGACCCGTTTATAGAATTGGTTTAGGTGGCAGTTCAGCAAGTTCATTCCAAGTTCAGGGAGTAAACAAGACAAGTTTAGAATTTGATGCTGTCCAAAGAGGTGATCCAGAAATGGAACAGAAAATGAATAGAGTTGTTAGAGCGTGTATTGAAAATCCTGGTTATAATCCTATATTAAGTATTCATGATCAAGGGGCTGGTGGAAATGGTAAATATTTAATTATAATAATATTTAAAATTACTTTTAATTGTACCTTGACATCATAATATTGTTAATTATATTAGATTTTATAATGTAAGATTTATTTTAAGGAAATGTATTAAAAGAAATAGTAGAACCAGCTGGTGCTATAATTTATGCAAATAAATTTGAATTTGGTGATTCTACAATTAATGCATTAGAACTTTGGGGAGCTGAGTATCAAGAAAATAATGCTATTCTTTGTGACGAAAAAGATTTAGAATTATTAAACAAAATTTCTTTAAGAGAAAGATGCCCAGTTTTACCAGTTGGTGTTGTTACTAACGATGGAAAGGTAAATTATACAATGTTTATAATGTCATATTATTTTTACATTAAAGCATGTAAGATTATGTAATTATTTTTGTATACAACTCATAGGAATGAATATTTTTATACTTATTGTATATCTGTGTAGTTACCTCTGATAACTAAAAGGTACATTTCAAAATGAATTAAAATTGTTTTGGAATTGTTGTAGGTCATTTTAACTGAAGATGATAATCCTATTTCTGAAAATGGAAAATATCCTGTTAACTTAGATCTAGATATGATTTTGACTAAAGTGCCACGTAAAGTTTTCAAACAGTCATGGCAACCAAAAGACAATGTACCCATTATTTTACCTAATCTAACAGTTATTGAAGCATTGAACAGAGTGTTAAGACTTCCATCTGTAGGTAGTAAAAGGTATTTGACAAACAAAGTTGATCGTTCTGTAACAGGTCAAATAGCTCAACAACAATGTGTTGGCCCCTTACATACTCCTCTTAGTGATGTCGCGGTTACTGTTGTTTCATTATTTGATACGGTAAGATAATAAATAATTTACCCTTTATTATTATGTACTAAAAATTTGATATACATTTGTAGGTCGGAATTGCAACTTCCATTGGTGAACAACCCATTAAAGGATTACTCAATGCAGGTATTGGAGCTAGAATGGCGGTAGCTGAGTCATTGACAAATTTAGTGTTTGCTCCAATATCGTGTTTAGAAGTATAAAATATTCATATACTACATATAGACAGAGGCGTTCTCAGGATTTTTTATTGTGGATGGGATATGAAAATATATTTTATATTTATGTATTATTACTAAATTAAACAGTAAACTTTATATTACCTTAAAAAAAGCCCATGGGATCTATATAACTCCCCCCCTGTATGAACGTCCCTGCATTTTAGATATTGAATATGAAAATTAATTAATATTTTTATCATTCCAGGATGTTAAATGTAGTGGTAATTGGATGTGGCCTGCAAAATTGCCTGGTGAAGGAGCAGAAATGTTTTATGCTTGTAAAGCTATGTGTGAAGTAATGAAACAACTTGGAATAGCTATTGATGGTGGTAAAGACTCTTTGAGCATGGCGGCTAAAGTTGGCGAGGAAAACATCAAAGCACCTGGTATCTAGTTTAGATTATTTATTATAATTGAATAATGAATATCATTGTAAATTATTTATAAACTGTATAATAGGTTCTATAGTTATCTCAACTTATGTTCAATGTGAAGATGTAAGATTAGTGATCACTCCTGATCTTAAAGGACCAAGACAAAGTCATAGAAATGAAGAAGCTAGTTATCTCCTGTTTGTAGACTTGTCTGGCGGTCAACGACGATTAGGTGGTTCAGCTTTAGCCCAATGTTTTGGACAATTAGGCACTAATGCACCAGATTTAGATGATCCAAGCATGTTGAAAAAAGCATTTAAATCTATTCAAAAACTTATCAAAAGTAAAAAATAAATTCCTAATTGCTTTTATAAAAAGTAAATTCTATTATTTAATTTAAAATTGTTTCAGACCAAAAATTATTATCTGGTCATGATATAAGTGATGGTGGGTTAATAACATGTCTCTTAGAAATGGCTTTTGGTGGATACTGTGGATTCAATGTGGATTTAAATAAAATTAAAGATACATCTAGTGGAAATATTATAGATCTATTATTTGCTGAAGAATGTGGTTGGGTTTTAGAAGTGGACGCAAAAAATGTCGATGAAGTACTTATGGAAATAAATGTACCAGTATATGTTATTGGTCGCACATCAACATATGGTAACAAATCTCGTGTATGTTATTAGAATATTTTATTTTGTACAATAAATAAAAAAATTATATGTATTTGGTAGTTGTATGATAAAATTATTAATTATTTTTCAATTTTTTTTTTTTTTTAGATTGTAATAGAAAAATCAGGGGAAACTATACTTGATGTTAAACTAACTGAAGTGTTCAAAATGTGGGAAAGAACAAGTTATGAAATCGAAAAAATTCAGTCAAATGTTATAACAGCTGAAGAAGAATTTAATTCCTTAGAAAACCGTTTAGGACCGGTTTATTCTTATAATTTTGAATTAAATAATTCATTAGCTGTGCTAGGTATGAAGAATACTTTATATATTCAACTAAATATGTATAACATAATCATAGTTTATGGTTTACAGTATCCAATTATGAGATGCGTTTAAATGTTTAGCAACATTATAATAATATAGTCTTTCTAATCAATAATCTTCAATTTAATTACAAGTTATAAAAATCACTATTTATTTCAAATATTATGTCCATTCATTCTCCATATAATTCTTACTGTACCTTGGAGTAGCATTTATGAATTACTCCTTCCCAGTTTTTAATTGTAACTATTATCAAATATACTTTTTATGTCAAACATTTTGTATTATCGTAATTCATAACACTTATTTATTATAAACTAAAAAAAAGATGCTTATTAATTAAATGATTGAATTTTTATTTAGATGTACCTTGGAAAGTGGCAGTTATCAGAGAAGAAGGAACAAACGGTGACAGAGAAATGAGTGTGGCTTTGTTTAAGGCTGGTTTTGAAGTATGGGATATAACTGTCCAAGATCTTTTAAATGAGGCAATTAACATTGATCAATTTAGAGGTTTAATTTTCCCTGGAGGGTTTAGTTATGGAGGTATGATATTAGAAAACACATTCATTGCGTAAATAAATATTTGTATCATTAAAGATTTGTTTGCTTCCACGATTAACATATATTTATTTTTCAATAATACATTTTTTAATTAGTAATAATTTAGCCATCATTAAGTAATGAGTATTTTCTATCCATCAGTGTCATTAAATATGTGTTTATTAGTTATACCACAATTCTTTTTTTATTTTTAGTAGAACTGAGAAACAAACATCCAAACTGTGTACGCAGCAAATTTGCTAATATTAAATAAGTACTTAGTACCATAATTTTTTTTATAATTTTTTACCTATTTAGATGTATTGGGTTCAGCCAAAGGATGGGCTGCAAGTTTAGCATTCCATCCCAATGTTAAAAAAAGCCTAGAAACTTTCATGTCTAAAAATAATACATTCAGTTTAGGGGTATGTAATGGTTGTCAACTAATGTGTAATCTGGGACTAGTTGGTAAATATTTATTTAATTTTTCTGTTACATATAAATAATTTAAAACTTTATATCTAATTTTATATAAACATTAATTTTAGGTGAAATTAATGAAAGCAATTCATTAAATATTGATGATCCTCCTGTAATAATGTGCCATAACAAGTCAGGAAGATATGAAAGTCGTTTTAGTACGGTTAAAATAAATCCTTCAAAGGCTATTATGTTGAAAGACATGGATGAAAGTATTCTTGGAGTATGGATTGCTCATGCTGAAGGTAATTAATTTAAAAAAAATGTAATACAAAAATATACATGATTAATTTTATAATCATAACACATATATTCATTAACCTAAATAATTTAATTACATTTTAGGTCGTTTTGAATTCCGAAATTCAGATGTCAAAAGCGCTCTTGTTTCTAATAATTGCATTCCTATTACGTTTGTCGATGATCAAAATATGCCAACTGAAAATTATCCTATGAATCCTAATGGTTCTCAAGGTAAGTGATAAAATTTTAGTTTAATTTTATATTATTTATCTTATGGTCTATACTCTATAGTAAAACATTTGAATATGCTTAAACTTTGTTCAAGTTAAGTAACATTTGTCAATAACTAGTGTTTTTGTTGGCCAATGTCAGAAAACATCCATTTTTTTCTTACCATTAAGTTAACCGTTCATACACCATACACCTGCTATGTAGTTTAGCACACTAGTCAGTTGCCAGTTGTGTTTCTTAACTTAAATAAAGTATAAGCTCTTACTTTTATTCCTAGCTCTATGTACTAAAAACCTATATACTTCCATATTCTGAAAAATTTATGAGACGTTTACTTTTCTAGAAGATTTTTGTACCATAATACCTTATTCATACATACATACTTTACAGCAGTGCTTCTCAATGGGGGCGATATCGCCCCCGGTGGGCGGTGAAGGAGTACTTATGGGTGGTAGGTGGCGGTGGGCTCGTTTTAGGTGATAGGGGGGCGGTGAACTTTTTTTCCGTTCAAAGCAACACACCAAGATTTATCTTGGTAAATGTTTTCGTTTTTATCGATTACTAAAATAAACTCGTGATTATGAAATATAAGCTTAAAGCTACACATACCAGTGCGTCAAACGTTTGCTTATCTATAATCGTTTTCGAACAAATCATTATCTTTATTACTCTTTAACTGCATTCTGCTTTTTCTTACTGTACTTTCGGTATACATTTAGATTTTACCCGTGCCAGTTGTGTTAGTTTTCGTTATGTGTTTCGGTTTATATTCAAATTGTATATTATTCAACGATGTCAGAAGCAAAAAGGAAATTTCGCCAATATAATACAAATTACTTGATGTACGGATTTATTCCATCACCGTCCAACGCCCAGCTTCCTATGTGTTTACTGTGCAACAGAGTATTATCTAACGATGCAATGAAACCGTCGCGTTTGCAAGAGCATCTTCAAAAAATTCACCCAGACAAACAAAATAAAAATTTGTTATTTTTTACGAATATTAGGGACAAGTTTTTGAAGGCATCGTCAGTCTCAGGCTTACTCACAACTTCTTCAACACAATGTGACGATGATTTAATAGCCTCTTATAATATATCAAAATAATAATAGCTAAATTTCACTGATCAATACATTTAAAAACATTTTAATTATCCTCTTAAATCATATTTAAACATACATTTTACATTTTATTTTCATTATATTCACATTTGTATATATATATTATACTTATTAATTATTCAATATTAAAATTGTCATGTATATTATTTTTATTTTTATTTTAATGAAGTGAGGGGGGGCGATGAAAAATATTTTGCTTCTTAGGGAGACGACCATTATAAAAAGGTTGAGAAGCACTGCTTTACAGTATTACACATAGGTGAAAATAGGAATAAAAGTTTTAATCACATAATTTAAATGAATTTACAAACAATTAGCGTTATTTTTTCTTGAATTAAATTTAAATATTTAATATTTATCCATATAATACCTATATTATAATTAATATTTAAAATTTTCAAAAATCCTGATTTGGTTTTTTTTATGATCATCTAAAATTTTAACCATGATAAAATTAATTATTTTGATGAATACAATTATAACCTATTGTTTATTGTTCATAATTATCCACATTTTAACTATTAAAATTTTAAATTGTAATCCAAGGCCGATATCAATATATAAAAACACTATATAATTATATTTTAATTTAATTAATTTCAAAAACCACAATTTGTTATTTAAATCATAAACAACAAAAAATATTATGAAAACATAAAACAATGTTTATTTAGTATGGTAACTTGTGTATTTAAAAAAAATGTCTGTCTGGAAGCTGCCATAGGTGTTTTGTTATAGTGTCTTTTCTAAATATATTTCAAAAATATAAAAACTTAAATGTATCAAATATATTATTACTGCAAACACATTAAATTGCAAGTAGAAAAATACCAGGGAAATCGCTCTGCTGTATAATAGGTGTTGAATGTACCTTGTCATTGAATAGATTATAATAATGGATGTATTAAATTTGAATTCAATCATAAATGATGATACAATAATTCGAAGTGGATACAGTCAGTCATCTTATATTTCTAAAGATATTTTATTATTTATTTATATTACTATTAGTAATTAATTTTTTTATTAGTGATATGATAGGTGAAGCTAATATTTTCAAACACAAATTGTATTATGTATAATTGTTTCATAGAAAATGAATAGCTTGATTACATATAAGTCAATAGGTACATTAGAATTAATTGCAGTGGCATGCTATCACGGGGAGGGTGTCATATCCCCCTTTTGGATTTTTTCGTAATGATTTATTATCTTTATGAAAAAAAAATTTAGGTTCTATGACGAGTCAAAAATGAATATCCCCTCCCTTTCAAAAAAGCTGAGCACGCCACTGATAATGTGAATGAGTGTAATATAAGCTTAAATATTGAGTAAATATTTTGAAAATGTTTTTATGTATGTATTTAATAAGTAATAATATATGCAGACAAAAAGTTTTATGTCCTTACAAATAATATTTTATATTTAAATCTTTAGTTGAAATTGTTATTCTTCATTAAAATATTAAGTTGTATTAAATACAACTTGAAATTTTAATTTAAAAAAATAGTACACGTATAATTTCAAAATTTACAAAAAACCTTTGATTACATTTTTAATTATTTGGTATAAAGATTTAATACTTACATCATTTTTACTTAATAAATAATTTGCAAATTTTTAATATTATCTCATAAAAAAAAAATTGCTTCTATGTATTTTCAATATTATAGTAAATTTAACAAAATAATTTAGAAAATTCCATTGTATTTAAAAATGATAATTTAAATTATATTGAAATTTTTAAATTTTTAATTATTTTATGGTTTCAATAATTGTGTGAAGATAAATTATTATTTTAAGTATATAATGTATATAATATATCACTACTAATTACTATATAATCACCCACCAAAAACTTAATATGATGGTTTATATCAAGTTTTTTTTAAAAAAATTATGAGACAGAAATCATAAGTTAAAAAATAAATATCCCAACAATTTCAATTGTATTATTAATTATACCACAAAAAGAGCCAAAAACTTAGGAAAATTATATCATGGTTATTCCATAGTATAAATATTTGATAAAAATTTTAAAAATCTAGTTATTTATATTTGAATAACAAAAAAATTAAAGTGTCCGAAAACTGGTGACTTTTAATTTTGTCCGATTATTTTGAAAATTGTTAAAATTTTTTGAATTATGAATTTATGACATCATGTCATAATGTCATTGACGTCCTATCAAACTATTAAAGTACCATCTAGATTTAATTTATTACCAGAAATTATCCTTAAAAGTTAAAGTTGAAGTAGCTACATATTGCTCCAAACAACGACGTGCAGAAAAAAATATATATGTAGTTGTACTATCTCAATCTACCTTACTAAAATTTGTATCTGTAAAATATATAATCATTGTAGATGTAGAATGTAGAAATGTATTATAATTTGTTAAATACATTTTTTTTATATAAATATACACTACAACTATAACATATATTGTATTATATTTTAACTTTTTAAAAAATATATTTACTGTGAAATCTATTTTAAAAAAAGGCTAATTCAAACGTCTTTTTTTATTCCCTGTATACGTCGTCCTTACAAGATATTGATAATTTCAATGATTTTTGGTCTGGCATTTGGTTGTTTATTATACTCATCTATATTATTTTACAGATGGTATAGCTGGTATATGTTCATTTGACGGCAGACATCTAGCGTTAATGCCGCATCCAGAACGAAGTGTATTCACATGGCAGTGGCCTTACACGTATGGATTGGCAGATGGGCTTAAAGATCACGATAATGCCCCTTGGATGCAGATGTTTTACAACGCATATGAATGGTGTTCCCGTAATTAGTTAAACAAAACATTTTTGGGTTTTTAGGTTTACCTTTTTGTTATTGAAAATTTTTTTTTGTAACAAACAACCCATTAGAGCGTCGTATATAATAATATAGATTGTTATAAATACAAATAAATGTATACACGTATAATAAATTCCTATACGTGTTATTATTATGTATAAAAAAATCTGATAAAAATGTGTTTTTGTTTTTTACGACCTATACGCATCACCACGCATTGTCTTAGGTTTTTCTTAACAGACCTTTGTGTACGGTTTTTGATTGATCTAGTGGTAGTGTTATTCATATAAGGTCATTAGATTATCAATCAATACGACCGCCGTTTACGTACGTACATTAATTATAATTATTTGTACACACGATGATGAATCGTCGTTCATTGTATTCTGATCGGTAGTCGCACTCGTGCATGTTTATTTTACGAATAAGGTATCTATAGCTGTGCAGTGTAATAACGACGAAGTGAAGATGATTTCCTTTTTTGATTTCATAATTTTGTTTAACGTGTTTATCGCTACGATCTCGGCTTCAGATGCATATATTCCAGACGCGTCCTTAAGTGTGGTAAGAATTACAACATAAATTTAGACCTTTTATTTTAAAATTAACTTTATCTCCTTTGAAAAACCATCCTTATTTAGGAACCAACGAAATTTAGTCATTCCTAGAAATGTCTGATAACTTTTTTTAGAATGGCCCGAAGGCCGAATAGTAACTTTTGTAGGGTGATTTTTACACCACAACAATGGTCGCTATACGTATAATTCAACCTTTGTGGTTAAGCATTTAAATCCTATAAATCCCTGGCCTTTTAATTTCAATTCGTCAAATTCGTCTTATACTGCATGATTTAAGTCTGTTTTTTAATCAATTTTTGAGTATTTTTTGTTATTACACATACCTATTTGTAATATTTTGATATAATACATTAATTTTTCTACATGACTACATCAAAGAAAGCGCTTTAATATTAATTGCCTGCATTTACAGCCAAAAATAATTAAACGCCACGGTTATCCATCTGAAACTCATATAGTGGAAACGAAGGATGGATATCTATTGGAAGTTCATAGGATACCGCACGGAAAAATCATTAAACAGTACAGAAACTTCCCAGTGTTTTTACAACACGGAATTGTTGCTAGTTCTGCCGACTGGATAATCAACGGGCCCGCGAAAGCATTGGGTAAGGCTTGACTCATATAGTCATATATGATTATGTTTATATTATAATAAATAGTCTATTCCAACTTCTAAGGCGACAAGGCCTTACTCAGAAAAAAAATTCGTGGGAGGGGGTTGGGGGTTATACAAATCTTTTAAGTGGTGTATAAAATAATTTCTAAGTTTACGTAATGCGAAAAAAATTTGTGGGAATATATTTATATTTTCTATATATTATCGCAAAAATGATTTATGGTGCTTATAGATTGTGAACAATTTAATAGTGCCTTTATTTTACTAGTTAGATGTCTGTAAAAATATATTAAATATACCTTTAACGTTTATTTTTGTGTTTATAAACTATGTTTTGTTTATTTGTTCTATTATCTACATAACCACAACAGATCTTCAACTTGGATAAATAATAAAATATATTTTTATCTTATATTATAAATCATAGATTATGTTTATGTATAAAAAGTAAAATAATAAAATTAATTGGAGTATTGGAGTTTATTTTATTTTAACTGTATTGTTGTAAGGTTGAAGCACGGTTATAACCGTGGATTGAAGTAAACGATTTCTATTAAACAACAACAACTGTACCTACTATACCTACATAGTAGTCATAGTACATAAATAGTTTATGATACTTCAGGATTAGATTTTATTAGAAACTTTTGTACTTATTCAAAATATGAATTTTTCAATTAATTTAAAACACATGGGAAAAAATATTTATTTAATATTTTAATTATAATAATATATCGCTGATGGTCTGACGGTTGCTATAAATCAACGGTTTTATACACATTGCTTAATGCTTATGTAATAAAGCCTTGATCTGGACCTATAAATTATACTATATTAACTTATTTGTTTAATAAAATCTATTTGATTATGTACTAATAATTATTAATTTTAAAGCTCAATATCTTTTTCAAATTTTACATAATATGCAAAGGCAAAGGTGATTACCTAATTTATCACTATTATATATGCAGTCATGAATTTTATCATAAATACTTATTATAGCGATATCTTTCTTATTTGAATATAATATATTTGTTTTATATGATTTGAAATCAAAAGGACTCTTGAAGTTGTTTACTTTTAAAAATATCAATATCAATATTTTTAAAGTTAATATTCCAACAGTAGAATATTTTATGGGGTTAAGCGTAATGCTTTGTTACTGGTTTGTCCGGTTTATATAATTAAATTTTAAAGTAAATAATATAGTTAGTTCAGTATTATAACTTTATTCGCATTTTAAAATTTTAGATTTACAAATTTTTCATTGATATGAATTCAACATTTGATAATTATATAAATTGAAATTTTTTTTAGAAAAAAATATTTTGATTTGGTAGAATAGGAAATTAAAATATATATATATATATTGTCGTTTAAATTTACCAAGAATATTAATAAAGTGATAATCTGCAGATAATATAATGTAGAATTATCTCATAGGATTATAGGTGCATCTTTTTATATTTTAAATAAATAAAAGTACCTATGTTTCTTTTCAGCTTATCAACTAGCGGATAATGGTTTCGACGTATGGTTAGGAAATTCAAGAGGTAACACGTATTCTCGTACTCACAAAAGTCTCAGTCCAGATAATGAAGAATTTTGGAATTTTAGGCAATTATACATTCTACTTTATAATATTGTTACACCTAAAATCTGGGCTAGAAGAAGATAAATTAAAAAAAATCGTATTTTTCATGAGACGTATTGTTTCTTGGTTAGATTATTGATTAACTAAACTTAGTAAAGACTAAAGGATAACCATAAACTTGAGAAAATATTAGTAGACGACGGGTTTTTTCCTTCGTGAGTTGGATTATACAGTGGTAATTCGCCAAGCAAACTCACCCTTAATCTTTCCTTATCGTGATTATTGTTCCAAATTCTGAGTTTTGAACTTTTTAAGTATGTGTATTGTGCAAGTACCAAATTGTATCTTAATAATCAAATAAAACTGTATTAAAGTTAATTTTAAAAATACGGACCTTAGATTTTCTACCAGGAATCACTCTCAAAGTTTAACTGGTTGAAAATTGAAGTATTTTATGTACTATAAAATATAAAAAAAGTATCTCTAGACCCAAGAGTTATTTGTTACCTTCTGACTATATTAATCATTTACTCAATATACAACTAAAGATTTAAGGAAATTGCCTTTATTGAACTCCTAAAAAATAATATCTGATCGCCTTAATTATTATTGTTACATACTTTTTAATTAATCTAAAATAAATCCTCGGTTTCATTGACCGTTATATAGTCATGCACAATTTTTAACTTAAATTCGTTTTTTATTATTATTCAATTGTGTAATGCATTGATTAGTTCTCATAATCTTTGCTTCTTTTAACATACCTTTATATGTAATTATTAATTATTATATATATATATATATGCTAATAATAATACATAATATATTTTAAAAAACAATAAAAATAAATAATCAGTAATTAGCAGATAAATTGACAGAGTGAGACTTGGCCCTTGATTAATCTACGAGGAGACCCCAAAATGGCAAGTGGTTGCGTTTTGTTCAAATAGACAAACAATAAAAAGTAATTTTATTAGGTATTTATTTCGTTCTTTTGCATTTATTCATATTATTTTTATTAATTATAATTAATATTATGTATAATATATTATCAACATCTATGTTTTAATTTATAATCACACTTTTGGTTGATGCAAGTGGTGCCTAACTTGTTTGTTTATAAGTTTATGATTGTTAATTATAATTTAATTATTTTTATTTGACAACTTGATTAACCGATGAAATGATTTTATTCCCAATATTATTACTTTTATTGACGAATAGATTGCTACTGTATAGTTAAACGTTCTGTAGTTGATTGATTTTACCATAATGTACAAACAATTATTTTTATCATTATTATTGTTTAGGCATCGATCATTTTTTAGTTACTAATTTCGTAAATAATATATTAATGAGTTAACTTTAGATTATGATCCATGCGATGAATATGAATGTATTCGTTTTTTACATTATGGATTTTTTTCGTGTGCTTGTCGTTTGAAGAAATTTTATATTTTATAATGGATAACATTTTAGATTCTGAACGGAGTGATGAATGTATTGATTTTACAATGATGTGTGTTTTTTTTTTGTGTCTGACGACAACATTTGGAGCAGTAATAATGCTCCGATTTATGACTTCAGCCCCACTTTGAATAGGAAAATTCATCTAGTTGGTACTTTGGGGGGGGGGGGGGGTCAAAAGTAAAATAGTTTTCAAAACAATCGAGAAAAACAAAAAAAAAATGACAGAAAAACGGCAATTTTACGAAAAACCACTTTTCGACAAAATCGATTGTTTGATTTTGCTGTAACTCAAAAACGAATTATTGTAAATATTTGAAATTTTCACCAAATGTTTATATTATGGTTATCTCTTTACAGTTAAAATTTCAAAATATTTTGACCATTTTTAAGCTATTTATAGACAATTGAAATTTTCGACTTTTCTAAGTTTTTTTTCTTCAAATGCCGATAAAAATGTTTTGGTGGCCAGAAAATCTTGAAAATTTAATACAAGGTTTCTTATAAAATGTTCTTAAAGTGATAAAAAAAATCCGAAATCGTTAGTCACAATTTTTTTTTATAAGTGCTTAAAGTTCGAATTTATACGAAATATGTCAAAATTTAAATTAAATTTCATACTCTCATTATGCGTATGTTGCCAAATACTTTTTTATTAATAAACAGATACTATAAAGTAACTATAGTAACATATAATAACTATACTATTTGTTTCAAAATAGAATATATGACAATATTTAAATATAATATATCCTAAACTGACAAATCATCTCCGTTCAGAATCGTTTTTCGTATACAATGATACCTATCATTGCATTCAAATTTAACCTACCATAGTCTGAGGTCCACCCCACCCCCTAATATACAGCAGAGCGATACCCAATTACCCGCTTTTTTTTAAATCTTTAACTTTGAAAGTGTATCTGGTAGAAGATTGGATCTAAGTGGTACCTACTTACGCGAGGAACGTGAGAGTGTGTCATCATCCATAGCCAAATCTATTTACAATTCGCGGTTTTGATATTTAATACGTACAATATACACTATGACACAAGGACATGCACCCTTTAAACCAAATTTATAAAATGTTGCATAGGTATATTAAAGAGAAACTCATGAAAAACCAAATATTTCTTGTTTGTCTATAGTTTTTATTAGTTACAGAAAATAAAATATTTAGATTATTATTGGGTATATAATTTTAGACATTAGGCATGTATTTTAAATTTACCTAAGGAAGTTTACGTTGTTTACGATTGGCATTATTTAGTATGTCACGAGAAAGCCATATACAATCAGCTATATACTTATAATAAAATAATTAAATGTATATATAAAATTAAAAACTTAAAACAGATAACCAATGAGTTCATAATTCATATGCAAATCAGTTTTCAACAGATTTCATCAATAGTTTGACCAAAAAGCTAAAATTAAGTACTACTTATGAAAATAGCGATAATGTAGTGTCATAGATATACTTTTTATTTTTCAACGTATAAATGTGATATAATGCAGTCGACTCACGAAATGCATAATTTTTTTCTATACCTACCTACCTAGTGTTTCACATTCGATTGTTTGTATTACGATTTTATAATTGTTCTAAGTAAAATCATACCATTAACTAATATTAAAAAATACTAAATAGGTACCAAATTATTTTTAAATTATATATAGAACTATAGTTTTAATTGCGTTGTATTAGAATAAGTCAATAAGTCTAAAAACAGGAAATGTTCACTCTCATAGAATGAGCTTTCCAAACGTATTTAATTTATTTTGAATACCTGTGTATGTTAAAAAAAATTTCCCATAATCATTGCACTCTAAATACTTACAAGCTTATAGGTAGGTATTGCACTATTGTATGTAGATTGATACGAGGCTTATTGATTTTTTATTTGTCATAGTTTTCACGAAATGGGTATCTATGATTTGCCGGCTACCATTGACTACATCCTAGAACGCGCGAACCGGAGTCAATTATATTACATCGGTCATTCAATGGGATCTTGTATGTTTTTTGTTATGTGTTCTATGCGCCCTGAATATAATTATAAAATACGAGCACAAATAAGTTTAGCTCCTGTAGCTTACGTTCATCACATGACTTCTGTTTTAAATAGTTTAGTTCCGTATGCAAACCAAATACAAGTGTGTTTAAATGTTTTTAAGATCTTAATCTTTTAACTTACCTACCTACTCTTAAACAGCTAATATTTCATTTTATTTTATTTCAGAAAGCTTCAAATTGGGTTTCAAAAGGTGCGTTTTTACCACAAAACGCTGCCAGCAAATTAGTAAATAAATATTTGTGTGGCGATGACGCTATGAATTCGGCATTATGTAAAAAGTATATCGTTTATAAAATGTTTGGGGAAGATTCTGTTCAATTTGATATGGTAAATTGGTTTAACATCAAATAAAACTATACCTAGTTTTATTATATTATAATATTTATAAATTTATAATTAAATATTAATACATATACTAGTGTCTGTAAACATTAATTGGTATTAATTAGGATATAAAAATAACGGTATAAAACTAACTTGAACCAACACCAAACTTCGAAGCTTAAAAAACAGTTTATACTAACAGGTGGATATAAAGTTCATCATTGTGTCGAAACACAATAAACTTTTATATTATAAGTAATATATAACAAATTAACAACCTATAGGTGATATTGAGGTAGGTATAAATAATAAATTCTCGAATTAAAAAAAAATTGAAGACAGACGTTGGTTTTAATTCAGAAAACACCGTTCCATAGTAGATAAATTGTAAAGTAATCCGTTGTGGATTTCGTCCCCCACGGCCCACACTCCTGTATTATAGTAAGGTACTATAAAGCAAGTATTTTTCCTCGTTTAATTAAATGAAGGGGACACTGAAATCTAATATCTATATGAAAAAATGAAAGCGAACTTCGTTCGCCGGCGTCCCCCTACAATTCGAGCACTGGATGTAATGCCGACAGAGTGTAGCACTGGTGGGTGTCTCGGGCTTAATTTTAACAATTTATGTTTTTAAGGGCTAGTTCACATGACAGGCGTTAAACGCGCGTTTACAATTATTATGCAGCTGTATCATAACGCGCGTTTACAGCTTTCCGGCGCGTTACAAAGCGTTAATGCGCGTTGCCATACATCCTGCGTAAATTGTCTAAACGCGCGTTTAACGGTCTTCATGTGAAGCTAGCCTAAGAGTTTGATTTCGATATTATAGATGAAAGTTTTTTCTAAACTACTTTGATATTTTTCAAAATCAAACCTTTTTATCCGGTTACAAACTGAATTTATTACCTCGCTGCATTACAGACTGACAAAGGAATACCATAGCAAATTAGTAGTTACAATTTCGTGTTAGATTACATATTTTGAATAAATTGAACTACAATTGAACAAACATTTGAAGTTTGAACAATATTTCTGTTTTCATATTGTTTTATAGTATCATAAAATTTAACATATTGTAAAAATTAACAAGAGATAATTATAATGTTCTTACATTATGTTTTATGATAGATTTAACACCTAAATATTTAAGCAACAAAAATGTTATCTCTAGTAAGTAATTTTGGGTATGTTAGCGTTACTAAGACAGAGGAGCACATACATGTATGATATCATATCTTAACTTTTAAGCCCTAGTAACGTGAATAAACTTTTTAGTACTTTTTTTTTTTTCTTTAGACCTTACTTCCCATAATATTGGGTCATAATCCAGCTGGAACATCAGTGAAAACTTTAATTCATTTTGCACAAGAAATCACTATAAGTAAATATACTATTTTAGATTTAAATTATCGATCAATTTTATTTCTAAAACTATGTCTTTTCAAGAAAACTTTCAACAATTTGATTTTGGAATAGAAAAAAACCTTGAAGTTTATAATTGTTCACATCCGCCAAAATACAATTTGAGTAATGTAATTGCTCCCATAGCATTTTATTATGCTAAAAATGATATACTAGCAGATCCTATAGTAAGTAAATATTAATTGTAATTTCTTGTTATTGATTCATAATTAGAGACGGGTTTATAAACACTAATTAAGTAATAAATCATTCTATATTGATGTATTAACATAAATATGTTAACCAATGTAATTAAATATTTAATTGGTATTGTATTTAGGATGTGGTGGAGTTGTATTCTCGTTTACCAAATAGATTAGGGATACACCTCATAAAATTTGATCAATTCAACCATGTTGATTTCCTGTACAGTAAAAATGTTACTGATATGGTATATCAGAGTGTAATGAATACTATATTTAAAGCTGAATTTGTTAATTGGAAACCAGAGTTTGATAATACAAGTGCATTCAATTCCTCAAGTGATTATATTCAATGTTACGATGAAAGAAGTGCAAGGAAAACAAAGAATGGATTTTGGCATAAAATTACTTCATTTATAAAAAGGAAAGAAGTATATCCAATTAAAAGTTCTATGGCAGAAAATTATGAAGAAAATGTTAGATCCAGGCACACAATTAAATTGGCTTGGAACGAAACACACTATGAAAAATAATCTTAATATTTATAAACAATTAACATGTAATTCTTTTTTATTATTGAAAATTAATTGTCTTCTTTTTAAGTTAATTAAAAATACAGAAATTGTGTGTAATTTATTAAAATAAGTATGTACAACTTAAACTAAGAACTTCATTCACTTATTTTGTTAATGGAGTGAAAAAATAAAAAAACTTTTTTTCTTTTCATATCCCTTCTCAGTATTTCGATCTTGACCTAAAACATACAAATACAATTTTAATATTTAAGAAATTAATTTAGTCAGTCAGTTATTATACACTTGTTTTCATATGAATGTGTTACTTTTATTAATATCTAGATATTAAATACTTAATTTTATAATAGGATTGGTTTAAAGAAAAATTACAAATATAAATTTTATACTTTATAAGATTAACAAAAGCATTAATAGACTCCCTCAGACTTGTTTACATATTAAACATTTTTTAGTTTAAACACAAATAAAAATATATTAAATTAC
Organism: Schizaphis graminum; assembly: GCA_020882235.1. Taxonomy (NCBI): domain Eukaryota; kingdom Metazoa; phylum Arthropoda; class Insecta; order Hemiptera; family Aphididae; genus Schizaphis; species Schizaphis graminum. The sequence goes on from CM037032.1 coordinate 10,403,236, forward strand.
TTGTAATCATCTCGATCTCTTCTTTTACTGCTGCCGTATTTTGGACTTCTAGAAGAACTAAAATCGTAAATTATTTATTATAATTTAATATTTATTATTAATTAACTGAAATGTATGTTCATTACCTTTTTCTATAATCATCCCTTCGACTTACATAAGGTGATCTAAAATTAAGAAAAAATAAACATAAGTATTTGAAGTATTTTAATAAAATTTAAATAAATGGTATATTATTAAGAGTAAAGACATATTTATTTAGTGTAATAAGTAATAAGATTAAAATTATTTAATTTTTTTTACGTGTTATAGTATAGTTTAAATTATCCTCAAAAATTATCAAATATATTTTTTTTTTTTTTGAACACTTCATTTGTACCTATCACTAATATATATATATATTTTGAACTTAATAATTATACATTTTTGAATGAATCATCTTTAAAGATATTTAATTTTTATGATACTAATTTAAAATTAATACATTACATAAAATTATAAATAAATATTTTTCCTGTTAGGTACTTCATAGTACATGAAATTTATGCCTAGAAATTTGTAAACAATTTTTAAAAATGTATATAAATAAAAAATAAAACTTTCTCTCATGGTAAAATTTTTGCCAGTATTGAAATATTTATTAAACTTATTTAATAAAATTATCCCAACCTTTCTCGAGAATTTGCATGACTAGGCTTGCGTTCATAATCTCTATCGCGATAATCTCTGTGTGATCTTTCTCTGCGGTCAATTCGTTCTCGAGGCCTTGATGTGTCTGATAAATCTCCTCTATTTCTATGGTCATCTCGATCCCTACTATAATATTTTGTAAACAATAAATAAAATAAATCAAATTAAAAACTAATATTGTATTACCTAAAATTCTTTTCTGGTACATTTCTTCTAGGTGTTTCATCAACTATTGGAGGATACTTTTCATTCATTTTCTTTTCCATTTGTTGCTAAAAACAATGTGAATGTTAATTTATATTTTTCATGATAATCATTAATGTATAACTAGATTTAAAAATAATAAATATGAATGCGTTTAGCCGACATACCTACCTGAATGGGAACAGGGATTCTAGGAAATAGTGTTGAATACCATTCTAATTTGAACAGAAAGCTCTTTAATATATTGCCAATTGTCATTATTTGACCACCTCCAGCTCTTACGTCCATTTCCTGGTGTAATATTAAATAATACATAATAATTTAAAAAATGTATAGAAATTATTAACCCAATCAATTAAATTGAGAACACTAAAACTAAAAAAAAGTTTACCTCTTCGTCATCTAAGAAAGATTCATACCAATCCCATAAATCACCAGGAGGTTGAGTATACCTAAACAGAACATTTAAAAGATATTTAATTTAAAATATCATAACCAAAAATTAATATGTATAATATAAATATATATAACAGGAAATAGGAATACTTTCAGGATTGTTATTATTCTTGAAACAATTATCTTCCACTATACACTTTGGGATAGATTGATCAAAAACTTACCTGATGTACATAAAACCCAAAGCACGTATATAAGGTGAATCGCAATGGGTAATTAGCCCAGTTACCTGCTTGCGAGTCAATTTCAATGTGAACAATTTATACAGAAGACAGAATGCTGTAGATACTATTCCACCCGCACCAACTCCTCGGACCTAATTAATATTATTTTAAAAATTTAGAATAAAATCTAAATAAATAAAAATTATTAAGAATAATTAGTTAAATACTTACACCACCACACATTCCAGTTTGTCCAGAAGTCTTGCGACTGCCTTTTTCCCATGGCTCAAGATGTTGTACTTTATAATAAATTTCATCAATAACTTCATGATAAGTTTTCAATTCATATAAATTTACTAAAATAATAAAACATATATTATACATTATATAAAAGTATTGAATAGATTGGGTGATTCTTTTATTGAACAACACTCATTATTTATTTTTAAAAATATTTTTTTTACATTATTTATAATCAAATAAAACTAAATTTTTAAGTCTTTAAAAGACAACATACATTTTTAATTTCATACACTGAACAGAATATTCTTGAGTTATGTATAAATATTTAAAACTTAGGAAGTTATCAATCCACACCTTTCATTAAAATTTTAAATAATTATATTAAATGAAAGTTGTGGATTGATAAGGGGATACCCCACAAAATGTTGATCTACTACTGCACTCACTTAAGCTTTAAATATTGATATATAACTCAAAAACTAGTAGTCTAAATTTTGATTTTTAAGTATCGAAATATCCCAAAAAATATTTTGCTTTAGAATAAAAAAATAAAAAAAAATTTTTAAATTAATTGGGCTGTAAATTATGTAAGAAAAATATTTTTAAAAATGTTATTAGAATTAAATAATTGAGGATTAAACAATCACATTGTATATCTTTGTTATATATGTAACATACATTTTTGAGTAGTCAAACAAAAAAAAAAAAAATTAAAAAATCCAACAATTTGATTATTTACTAATTAATATATTAATTATATATTTCATAATTACCTTTAAAATAATGAGATGATTGAATATTAGTTAAAATTAGAGTATTTAAATTCATTGTACGCTCATTGCCCCATATTGGCATTGTGTTGTTTTTTCTAGTTAAAATACTTCCTTTAGATTTAGACTGATAATCATTGTCATATCCTAAACAATAATTTTTACAAAATGTTATTTCATAATTTCAATATGTTTAGTGAAATTTTTTTTTATTTTATAGTAATTATAGTATTTTTTTTTTTTTACACAAATATACATAAACAAAAATAATAATACAGTAGAGTCCCGCTAATTCGGAGTAGATGGGACTGGACTCTCTCCGGATTATCGAAAATCTAGATTAAACGACATGGCGTTTTTTTTTTTACTTACTAATTAATAAACACTATAAATAATAACACAATAAATATACTGTCAAAAAACACCTTGTGTATTTATATGAATTCAAAATTTATTAATTTACAATTTTACATTAGGTACACATTATTATTATTATTATTCCCGAATATATGTATATGTATATATATTAAACATGAGTATATACTAAATACGAAACATAAATTGTCCGGATTAGCGAAACTCTACTATAATTAGTTTATTTTCTTTTATCTAATATTATCTAACCATATCTTACACTTCTATTATTATTATATCAGTATCAGTACTATTAAAGTAATGAGGAAAATTGTTTTGATTTACAATATAAGTATATTAACTAATTAACTTATTGGATATTAATTATTCGCTATCAATAATTTTCTCTAAAAGTTAAAAAAGTTAACTAAGTTTTTTCAGAGAATAATCATTTGTTTTTTAAAAAGCACATAACTTGGCTAAGAATGCATTCCTCAACATTTCCAAGTGAAATATTTAATCATTAAGTATGAGAAAAAAAATCTACATCTGTATTAAAAAATAAGAATGCATAAACTAAGTATTTATTTAGTTTTTAGTTTCTAGAAACATAAACATCTTAACCTTACTAATTAGATATGAGTATGATTGCATTAAAGAATATATTATTACTAGAGTTTGAAAGTTGAAGAAGTTGTTATCAATATACTCTCAATTTAAAAATCCAAGTTATACAATTGTAAGGTTAAGTTAGGAAATTTAAAATAATAAAATGCAAATATTGTATATTTCTTCAATTTAAGGGAAAAAGAGCATAATAATTTGATTTTCATAATCAGATATTGCATATTTAATAATTTATACTTTATTAACTTATGTATTTTAAATAATATTGAATATGAAACTTATTATTAGTTAACTTAGATATTTATTGTCATCATCGAAGTTGATTATTAATTTAAAGACAATGGTGTGATGCGCATTTAATCTCTATCGTGCAAATAATCCATACCATTTTTAAATGACAGCAAATTGAGAGAAAATAGCAGGAATTTAATTTTGAAAATGGTTGAATATTTTCAGATGAAAAAATAGTTGAACTGTTTTATTATAAAGGCTGTCAAATAATGATTACAATGGTGAATAAAACATTTATGGTATGCATTATAGAGTATACGGTAGATCATGTATCTGCTAATATATATATTAGACATATTTTATGTTAATCACTATAACAATAAAAAACTGAAATATATATTAAGAATATTATACATAATTGTCGACCCTTTCATAAGTGATCTTGTGGATACATTTCAATTCATGAACATGAAGATAAGTCAGACTACTTAATCGATAAAGTAAGAATATATTTACAATAACTATCATAATCTTATGTGGCTGATATACATCTTACCTTCATTTTCGTAACTCACTTCCATGTTCTTATTGATAAATTGTTAATATTTTAATTGAAATAATTAAATATAAGCAGTATCAAATAAATAGTACTTTAGGTTATGAGAAAAATAAGATTTTAAAATATAAAACAAAATATTAAAACGTATATTGAATTATTGAATAATAACAATAGCCATTAGGTATTTAGATATAATACCTATAAAAAGTATTTAGTAAAATGTTGTGAAAAAAAATACAAACATACATGTATTGCGCATGCCTCAATTAATTTAACAGTGTAGCCATATAACAACTGTTGGTTAATAGTTATTACTATAGTAGATTATATTATAAATAATTATATTACTATATTTTTTGTTTTAGGTGATAGTAATGATAATGATATAGCTAAATGCAATTCAATTTTCAGATTTTAAAATTTTGTCAATCTTGAAGACTTGAACTACATTTAAATATCTTATATTATCTAGAAAACCTAGATCAATAATAATATATTCTATATCTAGGTTCTCTACTTATCCTAATTCCTAGTTCATATCCAAAATTATATAATATTGAGACATGACATTAGTTATTAGTCCGAGACTCAATATTTGATAATTTGTCTATTAAATGTGTGCTTATATTATGTATATTCTTCGATATGGCAATAACCCATATTAATATAATATTCTTACACTACAGTTCAGTAGGACAGATATCTCTGTATATTTAATGATACATTTATTTTGTAATATTATTCCTTTAATATATTTATTATTATAGATTCAATATTTTAATTCTAACATTTTAAACACAATTTAGGTAATAAATATTTATTTTATGATTAACATACTGAGTATGTTCGTATATTAAAATATTTATGTAATATGTTACTATTTAACCAATAAAAGTGAATTTCAATCAACAAGTCCTGTCCGAATCAATGATGTATAAAGTTAAAATAGTATTTTATAAAACTTATATTGATACAAGTAAACACTTAAGGTATGGTTTTTATTCCCAATCATGTTTTATCATTAAACTATTAACATTTTGTGTCAAAAAACAAATATTTTAAGTAATATAATTTAAATATATTGACAATATTACTCATTTAATGGAAATATTATAACTAAAAAAATTAACTATGTTCCATTATACAAAAACTATCTACACAAAGAACAGAACATACCATTTATTCGGGAATAATTCAATTCTTAATGTAAATAACATGTTGTAAAAGTGTTAAAGGTTACCTAATATAAATGAAATAGTCAGTACAAAATATCAATTTTTCATGTTTTATTAGGTGAATGTCATATACATAAATCTTATTGTTTTTGCGCCAATTCCTTTTCTTTCGCTTTTTCAATTTTGGCGAGACGGCACGCAGATTTAGCACCCAAAACACCACCACCCCAATGACGTTTGAATTCATCAAATCGTTCGTTAAAGTTGTTCTTAATAGACTCCACTAGTTTAGCTAGAGCAGCCCGGTCACCGGTATCAACCTAACATTATATTATTTTTTATCTGTTAAAAAATATATTATATTATTATAAATAAATTATTGTAATTACTTGTGTAATAGCCAAAGCAGTACAGTTTTTACGACGGACAAGGTTTCCCAACCTCCATTTGCCCTTAATGATGCAGTAAGGGACTCCCATTTTACGGCATAAAGCTGGCAGATATATGACCAACTAAAAAATAAATTATTAATACATTAAAACATTTAAAGATTTTTAAAATATTTAAAAAAAAGAACCTCCAAAGGATCAACATCATGAGCAATGATAACTAATTGCGCTTTTTTTTGTTCAACAAGGTTTACAACAGTGTTGATTCCTTGACGAATAACATTTGGGCGTTTTGTTGGTTGATCTTCCTTAGTTTCTACTTTATCTTCAGCTCTTTTCTAAAAAAAAAAATGATATGAATAAAAAAACAGAAGGTTTTACATTTTAACAATTAATATGACTTATTATAGTTAATAAGTACCTGCAATCTCCTTTTCTTCATAGCAGCTGTTTCAGGTCTATATTTTTCCATCAGTTTAAATAACTGGGTGACTAAACAATACAATAAATATCACGTTTTCATTATTAAGTCTGAAATATCAGTATGTTTTAACTCAGTGTTTACCAGTAGCTTTATCTGCTGCATATGAAAATTGATTGATTGGTGGAGGAATTTTGAGCCTTCTTTGAAGAACAGACTTTTGACGTTGAATACGAATGTAATTTGGCCATTTCACAAAACGACTTAAATCTCTCTTGGGTTGAATATCCTGACCTATAAAATTCATTAAGCAACTTCATTTATTTATAAATAGATAAATAAATATGAACAAAACATTGAAATAAGATTAGAATTACTGATTAATTTTATATATTAAAAAAAAATATAACATGTATGAGTGAATATGAAATCTATAACAATATTATCTTAAGCCGGATTGCTCAGTGTTAAAAAGCTCATGAATTAAATTCTCATAAATAATATCAATAATTATGTAATTCATCATAGCAATTTTGGTATATAAAAATTAATGAAATTAGTATCAAATATAGCAAATAATATTGTAACATGTACACATTATATTTAAGGTATACAATATAACATAATACTTCACTGTTTACATATGCTCAGTGTTAAAAAGCTCATAAAAAATACTTTCATACAATTATTCAACAAAAATATTTAACATCATAGCACATTTTCAATTGAATGTATACATTATTAATTACACAATATTTTAAATAACAATAATCGGTATTATTTTGTCATTGTCACCAATGAATTCTTTGAAACGAAATCTTAAAAACCCATGTAAGGTTAGGTAAATTTATATTAAACATTTTAATTATTAAAAATATTCCAAGCAATGGACAATTATTTTCTTATTTGAATCGATGGAAGATATTGGAAAAAACAAATTAAATAATTTAGAAATTAAGTACTATAATAACTATAGTTCGTTCTATGATTGATATGTCAGAGTTAAAAAGCTCGTAATGTATATTTGATTATCATTATAGATCAATTAATCAAAAAAATCTCATCATCCAACAATTGTAATACATATTAGCTCAGAATGTCATTTTCAACATTACTCTCAACATACTTTTTTATATGAAAAGTTCCGTTGAAGAAATTCAAGCATCATAGCTAAACATTGTATTTAAGTAAAATAACTTATCAATGAAAAAATAAACAATTATCTGTTTACAATTAAAATACAAACGTAAATCAGAACATGAAACAAAATGAGGAGGTATCTTCGGTTTCCTTAAAAACAACTAAATTAATTGTATTTTAGTCATAAATAGTATTACACAGTATACCTAATAAATAAATAAATATATTTTAACAAAGTCCGCTCAGTATGTCATTTACAGCATTACTTTGAATAAAACTACTATATAGAATTAATTTCAATTCAGGTGAAGAAATTCAAGCATCATTGCGATTACTAATTTTTTGTTCATATATTTTAAAACTGGTTAGATGTAATTAATTTAATGTACAAACACCAATCTACTTACCAATTCCAAAGTTTCTCGGTCTTTTTTCAAACAAAGGGTTAACAACCTTTTGTTTAAGAACTTTTTTAGGTTTCTCACTAACAAGAGGTGCTGGTGCAATCTTTGCTTTCTTTCCAACCTTTTTGCTGGAACTTGGCTGAAATGAAAAGTCATGTAAGTGTCAAATAATCATTAACTTAATATCAGATTATTATGTGAGTAGTTAACTAGTGTATTAAAACAAAACAATGATATTAATCTCAAGTAATGAAGATGCTCTAAATAACAAATGCTCTGAACATAGGGTTTTAGATCATCTTCATAGGATATTAAGGTAATAATATTTAATTTAAAAATAAGAAAACACAATTCATATTTAAAATATTGTACATCTACCTTTTTTGGAGCCATGATGACAAAAAACGAAACGATCAAACAGATAAACGAGGATATAAATGCGAATAATCGCAAAAGAAACGGAATGAACGAAATTCGTAGAGACTACGGTTCAAGAAGAACTTAGTGAATTTTAGGTTATATTGACATACCTTCAAACAGCGCTGTATTCTAACTCTTAAAAGAGAAAAATAAAGGTTCAAATTTTCATGGATAAATGACACTAAAGCAAAAATTATTTGATAATATTTCTGATAATATTATCAACATATTGTTGTGCATATTATAATATTGTTATTAATATTATATTAATATAAACATAATATTTAAATATAAAACAATCATATTTTAATATTAATATTTATTAATTAATCCGAATAATTGGCGAAAATAGTAGATCTTAAACGATTTTTATTCCTTTTTGCAGACATCAGGTATTATAATTTTGTTTTAATGCTATAAATTATATTAATTCAATAGATAGATCACGTATTTAAAATTGATTAGTTATTGTTTTAAATTCTTGAATATTTATAAATTGATTTTGTTCTAGTAATATTTCTTACAAGTTTAATTAATTAATAATTTCTGAATTTAATTTGTTGTAGGTACTTGTTTATTTTTATTTAATTAATTTTTTATGTCTACTTCAATGTCTGTCACTAAGTCTTATACAAATCGCTTAAAAAGTGATGTGAAATGTATGCTGGAAAATTTTGAAGGTAAGTTATAGAAGCAGAATTCATTAAATATATGATTTTGTTTGGTAGAAAATCTTCAATTATTTCATTTTTATTTTACAGTAAAAACTTTAAAAGTTCTAAGGATATATTATAATATAATATCTTGTTTTTAATTCAATTTAACTTGATACTTTTTACCATTACTCATGCTATCATAATCCAATGGACAATTCAATTTTGAACTATTTAAACTAATTTTAAGTCATTTATATTATGATTTATGAAATTTTTCATTCCATTTTATAGAATTGACTTATATGCAATATTTTTCGACAAAAATTAGGTTAACTTACTAAATCAAGAACTAATTAATAATTTTATAAATATAATATAATAGGTATATACTTTTTTTTTTAGAAATAGAGGCTGATCCAGCTGTTTTTTTTCTTTTAGAATTATTTGTCTAAGGTATTAATTAATTTAAGCATTGTAGCTATAATGTAACTTTCATTTTTTTTAAATATAATATAATTTAAAGTTTATATTTCATTTTTTAGGTATTGTAAAACTGTGCAAGACTGATGATGATCAAACACAAATTTCTAAGGCTACTAGAAGCGAATTGATCGCATTTGAAATGGAAGTCAGAGCAGCCAATATTGTCCGTGCAGGGGAATCACTTTTGAAACTAGTTTCAGATATGAAACAGTACCTTATATTGAATGATTTTCCATCAGTTAATGAAGCTATTGCACAAAATTCAAAACTTTTTCGCACTAAACAAGTAGAATGTGATCGCAAACTCACTAGTCTAGTTGATGATATGTCAACAGAATTGTATGAACTTGAAGAAGAATATTATACATCAAATTATAAATAAAGAGTAGGTTCTGAAGATTATTATTTATTTATTATAATAGGTATAAAGTTTTTAAAATAATTTCCCCCCAGCCATATTATTATTTAGAATTAAATAAATTACTAACTATTATTTATAAAACATAAAAATATAAAAATAATAAAATAACAAAAACTGCTGCAGCGGTAAGTTTTACATACATTGATTTAAGATTGAGATTGGTAGCTTCTTTTTTGTATTTTTTCGATAATATAGATAAATTTTGTGCTTTTGAATCAAGTTCTGAAAAATATAATAAATATATTACAAATTAGTAATAGAAAGTTATACTAAATTTATATAGTAAAATATTAATATTAATGTTTTATTTCTACAACATTTAAATTTTAAAATGTTATTTAATTTTATATTTATTGTATAATTTAATTTTTTTTTTTTAATACAATTAAAATCCGTGGCACATCCATTAATCAGCTACTATAACTATTTATTTGTACCATTTATCTTATTCATAAATTTTGTATTGTTATATAGATTGCAATAATGACATTAATAAATGGAATTCTACAGTCAACATTTTTTAAATAAATCAAATGAAACTAAGTACTTGTCTTAATGCTGAACATTGGATTTTTAAAAGCAAATAAAAACTACTCAGTGAATAAAAAATATTAATAACATACCAAAATACTTGTAATGTAGTTCAGAATTTATCAAAACAATTTTAAGTTATTAAATTCTTGTAATATTTTTATGAATATCTTATAGTAGAATTTTTTATTATTTTATTATTATTAAATTATGTATATTAATTATGCTCTCATAATGTTTAAGTCATAAAATATATTTCAATATGATTTAATTATTGAAAACATTTAAGTATGATTTATTCATATTTTTATTGGTATTACTTATTTAAAATAATTATTGTTTTAATGTTTTATATTTACTGAGATAAGGTAAATCTTTAAAGCTATTTTAGTTAATAATTTAATATAATTATTATTTAATTACAATAAGATAATTTGAAATTGAAATGATATTTCCCCAAAATAATGTGATTGGTCTGTAAATAATTTCTTCAATATTTGATCAAGAAAAGTTTATGCTATATAAACATATCAACATAAGATGATTGAGACTAGTTTATTTTATACTTGATATTATTTACTAGTTGAAATCATATTTAGGATGTATTGTATTGACAGTAAAAAGAGTAGACTAAATTGTAACATTAAAATATATTACCTGATAAAACAGTTCCTCTTTGTAATACGTCATCAATATTTTGAACCATTATTCTTTGTACATCTTGAAGTTCATTATTTAAAGAATTTAAATTTCTACGTACTCTAGAATCTATATAATTTTTCTTCGCTTTTTGAATATAATTATCTAAAATAATTATAAGTTTTTACTAATTTATTAATGAACAAGTTAATACTTATTAACATAAATACTTAAAAAAAACTTCTTTATGCACATTTAAACATATGATTCTGTGAAAAAATACATAAATAAAAATGTGTGCATTTATGGTTTATAAATACACCATCTCGAGATTAAAATTTCAATAAAGATAATAATATTGATATAATTAAGTAATCAATTATAAATAATACATATTTTTTTGATCTGCATTCTTTACATGTTGTAAGTAATCAAGATCTATACTGAGATACATAAAATCACATTAATTACCAAATTCAATTAGTGTGTAAGGCCGTGAAACTGTTGATACTTGTCGTCCGTACAGTCTATTAAATTCAGCTGCTATGTCTTCCAGAAAACTGAATGCAGATCGTTTTGAGAAGTTTTTTTCACATAATACCAAGTAACAAACATCTCTTTCAATTAAATAGCTAAAATAAAAATATGTTATATCACAGCCTTGAGATTTTAAAATAATTAAATTATAATTGTATCATACTTACTGAAAGTAATAAGGTACAGATTCAATTGTACATTGTTTTGGAGACTGAAAGTTTAATTTTTTAAAAAGAAGTTTTGCTTGATTTTGGTACTCAATTAATTTTCTTCCGACCTGTATGAAAAACAAAGTATTACAAATTGCTACAATATTGTTACTAAACGATTAATTCATAGGTACTATGTTCTAAATAATTCTTAAGAAAAATACCTGTTCGTCATCTTGCATAGATGCAGCTAATGGTAATCCATCAGGAATTCTCGCTATCATAGTTAGCAAAACCATATTTAAATCGCAGATAAATCACTCAGTGAATAAAACACAATGTAAATTATAAGTGTATTTAAAACACTTTTGTTACTATAAATGTATTTAAATATTTTTAAATGAATGAATTATATATACGTGTTGGAAATTTTGATATCAAATCGGTGTTATCATCGTCGATTTTGCGATAATCATAATACAGATTGACACGTATCTCTGTTCGTGATATCTCATTCACTCTGTACGGTATAAAAAATATCGTATCTACGTAATTGTTGTATAGTTATAATAGTAAAATTGTACTCATAAAAGTAAAGCTGTACTCACTAGTTCACTACTCATATAGTCATATACTATAGTCTATAGATATATAAAGGTTATAGTTCTATGGTTGTACTATAGTATAAACAGGTATTCGGAAAAAAAAGCCTCTAACATTCATCGTATAAATGCCCCCTACAAACTAAATACATTATTTTATTATGATTTTGATTTACATAATTAAATATAATCATTACATTTATAACTCTTCTTTAACATATCTAAAACTAAATGTAACTGCAGTCTGTATTTTACATTGTTAATAATTGCCATTTGTCATTTGTATTTATACTTACGTTATATTTAAAAAATGTTAAAGGATAAAAAATTAAAATAATTAAAAAATATAAAATAATTGTCATTTGTATATAATTTAAACAATTTATTATTAATAATCATTTTTTAATTTATACATTTATAATTTAAATGATAAATAATTATTTTAAATTTTTATCCTCAATTTTTTTTTTTAAATTAAGTAAGTACAAACAAGACCGTAAATTGCTCGAGCTGTTTAGGCTAAAACCAAGGGCAGCAAATTTTAAAGGTCGTAACAAAATAGCTTTTTTTTTAGGCGGTAAATTAATTTCAGTCTATGGGCGGCAATAACCTTAAGGCCCTGGGTACAAATGACAATATTATCGGCAATGTTAAATGCAAATTGCAGTTATATACTTATAGTTATAGATATGCTAAAGAAATGTTACATAGATAAATGTAATGACTAATAATGATTATATTTAATTATGTAAATCATACTAAAATAAAAAAAATAAATTTAGCTGGTACGGGGCTTTTTTTCCTTGATTCATTTATAAACATAATTGTATTAACCTATAGTCAAGATTTTTCTTCCTGGGGGAGGGAGGAATCAATTTTTGTATAAAATAATTTAAGAATTTTATTGCGAGACTATTAAAATTTAAAATAATTTTTTAATTTTTTTTAATATTTCGAGGGAGGGGGCTGCAGACCCCTTAGCTTCCCCCTGACTACGCAACTGCTTACACTCTTGTAAAATTAGACACTGAATGGTACACATATATTTTTAAATTTTATCATAATATGTATGTTATTAAAAATATTTATTATTTAATATTTTAGAATATTAAAAATGTTTATACTTTATTCATATCCACTTATAACAATATTATAATTGATAATATAAAGCGTTGTATTTTGTAAATATAAAATATTATGTAACAATAACATCCACTTTTAAGTAGGTTCACTATACCTTCACAGAAATATTTGGTAATTAATATTTCTGTCTATAATATTATAGTGTACACATTAGCCATTACGTGTACACTGAAAAACGTAATATTTAGTATTATAAGGGGTTCAAATGTTAAATTGAAGTTTAAAAATATTTAAATTTTATACATATGATTTTATAACTTAGTGTGTCATCGGAATAAAAATCCTAGGTATAACAGTCACTACGCCTTGAAAATAATAGGCAAGTGAGTTTAATAACATAAAATAATTAACTTGAAATATATTCATTATTAATTATTATACAATATGATAAAATGCATTAAATAATATAATTTTTAGTTTGAGATGGGGTGGTGCATAGGTTGTGAAGTGGGTAAAATTATGGCTTGCTATACCTGACAAATATATATTGGCCAGTTGGGCGTCACTGTTATACCTATTTAGTTATATTTCATGTGAATTGTTACCTATAATTTTTTAACGGGCCATGCACAATTTATGACGTAAATCTATCGAAAATAACTATAATTTATATACAACGATTGTCAACATCATAGACTATAGACATAATATTAATATAAATATGTAAACTGTGTATATACATTTAATTGGCACAACAAATCTCAAGAATTTAAAATATGGTCGACTTAAACCTGAAAGCGTACTTATATATATATATTACGTATATACGGGAAGTTGTGTAAGTGTATTGTGTATAGGTACCTACTGTATATTATAGAACTAGCTATTCAGATTGTATTATTAAAAACAAAATTTTTTCCCTGTTTAAATTATAAATACTGAAAATAACTTTAACTAGTTTAACTTCAACTCATTTTATGTTTAAATTACCTACTTTATTATACATATTACATAGCTATATATGTTTGTATGTATTATATGTATATCATAATTATGGTGACCAGACGTACTTATTTTGTAAGGACAGTACTGTTTTTTGGTAACATGTCCTACTGTCCTAAATAAATGGTCGAAGTACACTTAAATGTACTTATTTTTAATAATTTAAAAATTCCAAATGGAAAAAAATTACATAAGTCATATGAGTTTAGTTATATAAAAACACATATTTTATTTTTCACTCTTAGTAAGATTAAAAATCTGTGATGCATATTTATGTTTAAAAATAAATAAATGAGTTTAAATTGATGTTATATTGTAAGGTATTTATATTGATATATATATATACAATATACATGATATATTAGCCTATATTATTATGTACTGTTTTTTCTTTTTTAATATATGGTCACCATAATCATAATATATTAGCATTTATGTTTCATTTTTCGCCTTCCTCCGCCAAAAATATCTATAATAATTACTCAGTGATTGGTAACAATATGATAATGTTAAGGGAATTGGAAGCGTTGATTTTCTGTCTTTGTCTTACACACGTAGAATATAGGAAAAATGGCTATACGTGCCTGACGAAAATTAAGGTACTTTTAGTTGTTCGATTTAAAATATGTAAAGATGATTGAATTGGTATACAAGTTTACTTTGCATCGGTCGAAGTACTTTTTCGATTGTTTTATTGTTTAAAATAAATATTTTGATGAGAATAAATATTTTAAATTTAATAAATTTGTCAATTTTTATTATTAAATATATATTGAAAATATTAAAAATATGCTTCGACCGATGCAAAGTAAACTTGTATACCAATTCAATCATCTTTACATATTTTAAATCGAACAACTAGAAGTACCTTAATTTTTGTCAGGCGCGTATAGCTATTTTTCCTATATTCCACGTGTGTAAGACAAAGACAGAAAATCAACGTTTCCAATCCCCTAAAATAAAATACAATTGTTGTTCATAATATTTTATTAATATGCAATTATTTAATTATATAAAAATAAATAGTATTCAGTGGCGTAGCTACCCTCATCAGCGCTCGGAGGCAAAATATATTGTTCGTTCTATCTAATCTATCTAATATCTAAATACCTAATATAAATTAGACTCTTTGCCTTAGTCATTAAAACATTGCTGTGACCAAATTTATGTTTTTTTTTTATAAGATTAATCCAATCACACTTATATCATATTAAATATATTGTTTCAAATTAAATAAAAATAAATTTACAATTACACAAAACCAATATTATTTTATTTGTTATTTTTTAGCTTGATGCAACTATATAATATATACATTGCCCCTGCGGTATAACTATAAATCACTGTTATAGTATTATAATTTAATATAGTAGCACATTATTACCTATGTACATATGTAATTTGTATAACAATAAAAATAATACGTAAAATAAAGTTTTTTTATTTTTCAAAATTTTGGAATTTTCTAGCTATAATAGCTATATATGTATATAGCTGGAAGTAGTGGAAATACATATTTTAATTATGTGAAAATATTGTGTAAACGAACATTCAATGAGTTAATAGGTACTTAATTGTTACATAATAATATATAATGTACATATTAATTATTAATTATAAGTATATATTTACCACTTATCTACCTCGATGTTTTCCCTTTTATATTAAGTATAATATACATAAATAATTAATTCATGGGTATGGTACCTAGATGTTATTTAAAGTAAATTAAAATATGAGCTAGCTATAATATTAATTAATTCATTAAGTTCCTTATTATTATACATATCACTATTCACCAACCATTGCAACTTGCAAGTTTTCCATATTCCATTTCATTTCACGACACTCAAAAATGGCATTTTGATAAAAATATTTCTATTAATAAAATAATAACAATTGATATTAAGTATTGTTGACATAATTTAACTATTTTTTTTTTCATTTATATTATATACTTAAATAGTTATTGTTTATTCAGTAGCACTAGTAGCAGTACTCGTAGCTGCAGTTGTAGCGAATATAAAATTATAAAATATAAATGGCAAAAACGACCGTTCAAATACAAAAAATTTAAGTCCGTATCAAGTTCAAAACCAAAGTTAAGTATACTGGATAGTATAGTATAATTTAATATTTATTTTTTTTGTATATAGTATATAGTAGGTAGGTATATATAATATATATATATATTTTAATATTATAATATTAAAATCACTAAGTACTAGAGACAAGAGACAACTGAAAGTCTGAAACAAGTATGTTGAATTATGTAATTACTAATTGCCATTCAGAAATAGCCATCATAAGTAGATACAATATTATATTTAATACAGGTATGGTTGCACTGTGTCTTGGCCCTTGGTCTTCATCTAACCCTAATATTGTACTTTGCAATTTTGCATATCAATTTTTCAGTGACGTGAACGATTCAACTTTTTATGGATTTGTGAAAGTAGAATATTTTGAATATTTCTACTCTAGGTAGTTTGTAATCGTGTATATTATGGATTAAAGTATACATTATACTGTAGTGAAAATAGAAATCTTCAACTAATAAGGGTAAGATTATTGACAGTTTTTGAAATCTAAGTATCATTTATAATGGTATCAACATATAGATTATTCGTAAATAGATAAGCTAAACTTTTAATAAAAATCTATTTGAAATTAGAGTGTAGACTTCAAGTATAGAATATGTCTAACAATAACTTTTGGGGTAATTTGGATTCATATTCAAACTTACAACAGCAACCAGTAAGTGTTGTTTTGCTATTTTCATTTTTCATTGTTTGATAAAATGCATTAAAAATTTTATCTTCATATATTTAGGCTGAAAGTTCACAACCAAATGATGAATGGAGCTGCAGTACAGACGATTGGAATTATATTGATCAATCTTCTATTAATAAAAACACTAATCTACAAAAATTGAATTCAACTTTAAATTCAGATTTAACTCTGAATAGCTATTCTGTTCCCGACTCTCAGAATGGAACAATTCATTCTCTAGTTAATTCAAATAGGTCGAGTTATAATTATAAAAACGGAATTGAAAACGAACATACGTTTCCTATCGTTAATAATAAATGGTTTGATAAACCTGAAAGTCAATTTGAACAAATTACTAATGTCCAACATACTTTGGTTAATCAATATACTGATAACAAGAAAAGTGACATTATTGAAACTGAAGACAATTTTTGGGCGGATGTTGAAAATAGAGAAATTCTTCCACCAGAATCATTTCAGAATGAATCGCTTCAAGTGGCAATGAATAATTTACAATTAAATAATGAGGTTAGCAAATTTTGATTTATTATCGTAGTTTAAATTTTTTTAAATATAGATCAAATATAAATGCAGTTTTTTGTATACCTACTAGATATATATTATTAAGTATTTTGTAGTTTTAAAAATGGTACATTCCATAGTCTTAATTACTAAAAAGAAATCTAATTTTATTAAGATTTCTTGTGAACTACATTCCTTCAATATATTTTTATAAACTTATTTTCTCTTTATGGCATATTATAATTATTTTAGCCCTAAACTATTTTTATAGCATCTTCCCAGTCTAACTTATGCAATCGCCACACCCCAACTATGATTCTCAGTACTTTACCAAAGAATTAACAACATTTAATTTTATATTTTGATTGTACACAATTATTTATTTGGCTAATGCATATTTCTAAAAAAAGTAACAAATTTATTATTACAATTATTTATTTATTTATTTTTTATACCAACATTTTATTTTTGACATTGGATTTGATTATCAATTTTTGTTGATAAATAAATCAATATTATCTCACACAATTTTTATCTATTATTCATCAAATTTTTTTTTCAAGAATATTTTAATTGCTCATTGCTGGTCATTGATTAGTTTTGTCATAGTAATTTAATTATATTTACCTATATTATAGCTTAGACTACTAAATGTGTACCCAATTCAATTGTTATCTAAACTCTAAAGTAAATTACTTCTTAAGACATCATGCTATTGTTGCTATTATAATATCATATATAACTGTTGTATAATGATTAATGACAATTACTATAATCATAGTTGAAGTTATAATAATGGTTACGTTAAATACAATGTTTGTATACATTTTTAGGGAATGCACTCTAATGTATATGACAACAATGTGACACATAAAGATACTGAAATTAGAAAAATGAACTCCACAGAAAATGATGATGGTATGTTTTTAATTAGCATTAGATTTAAAATTAAAATAAATTCACATCTATATGTTATATCTTAAACACGGTATTTTCTATTTGTGAGGTGGGTAATTTGAATTAGTATTAGCTATTAAGATTTAATATTCTAAAAAAATTTTAAAAATACATTTAAAATTGTATTATAAAGGCATTTTTTATTTTTAGTTATTTTAATTATCTTTCAAAATTTATAAAAACAAGAATTATAAAATGTGTGTAGTTGTATACAATTTATTTGACTGTAATTATTAAAAAAGCGGGTAAGTAGGTATCGCTCTGCTGTATATTAGGGGGTAGGGTGGACCTCAGACTATGGTAGGTTAAATTTGAATGCAATGATAGGTATCATTGTATACGAAAAACGATTCTGAACGAAGATGATTTGTCAGTTTAGGATATATTATATTTAAATATTGTCAAATATTCTATTTTGAAACAAATAGTATAGTTTTTATATTATGTTACTATGGTTACTATGGCCAACATTCGCATTATGAGCGTATGAAATTTAATTTAAATTTTGACATATTTCGTATAAATTCGAACTTTAAACACTTATAAAAAAAAATTGTGACTAACGATTTCGGATTTTTTTTTATCGCTTTAAGAACAACTTATAAGAAACCTTGTATTAAATTTTCAAGATTTTCTGGCCACCCAAAAAATTTTTATCGGCATTTGAAGAAAAAAAAACTTAGAAAAGTCGAAAATTTCAATTGTCTATTAGTAGCTTAAAAATGGTCAAAATATTTTGAAAATTTAACTGTAAAGAGATAACCATAATATAAACATTTACTGAAAATTTCAAGTATTTACAATGATTAGTTTTTAAGTTACAGCAAAATCAAAAAATCGATTTTGTCGAAAAGTGGTTTTTCCGTAAAATTGCCATTTTTCTGTCATTTTTTTTTGTTTTTCTCGATTTTTTTGAAAACTATTAGAAAATTTTAATTTTGACCCCCCTAAAGTACCAACTAGATTCAATTCCCTATTCATAGAGGGGCTGAAGTCAAAAATCGGAGCATTATTACTGCTCCAAATGTTGGAGTCAGACACAAAAAAAAAAAAAAAAAAAAACACACATCATTGTAAAAGCAATACATTCATCACTTCGTTCAGAATCTAAAATATGAAAAAAAACATTGGTCTTAAAAGCTTAAATAATAAATAATGTCAAATAATGTGAAAAATAGCAAAATAAATTGTTTAAAAATTGGATTTGTTAGTTACTAAAACTTTTTACCAAGGAAAAATCTTTATCTCGCATAAGCTAAAAACAATGTAGGTATTTTCCTGCACATACACATGCACTACTTATAATATTTAGAAATATAAATATAAGAATTTCAATTATTCTATTTCATTTTAAAGGTTGTTTATATTCTTAGATGTAACATAATACTCTAAATTAACTAATACTCTGACATTTTTACTAGGTATTTTAAAATAATAACAAGTAACAGGGATAATAAATGTTGTGTTTTAATGTTTTAAGATATCACCCTAAAATATTTATTATTTTTATTCTTAATGTTATTACCAGCAATATACTATAAATATAAGAATATATTAATTTATTTTATTATATAATTTAAAAAACAATTTTTAATATTTAAATTTGGCATTGATTAAAAGTTTTTTGTGTAACTTTTAGATAGACCACCAGTTGGACTTCATCGATTAGTTACTGGGCAAACAAAATCATTTGAAGATTATTCCAATCCTGAACCTTGTGGTCCACAACCATTTGATGTCCGAACAGTTCTTGGTCAATTAAGTGATGATGATATCCCTGTTCAGCGACATGTCACAGGTTCCCAAATTGGAGCTAGACCAATAGACAATAACTCCAATTTTCAAAGTATTGATAACAATTCAGTTACTTTAAAAAGGCTTCCGTCATTAGAACAATTTCAAAATCAGTTTGAAGGTCATTCTCGACAAGTTTTACATAGGGACGTTGAAGATTTTGTTAATCAACCTAATGATAGTCAAAAACTGGATGATTCAGTTAGAAATATTTCAGATATAGATAATTATGCATCAACAAGAAATGAATCACAAACAGAACTAAAAGAACCTACTACAGTTATAAAAAAAAATCGCCCAAAAATTCTCGATCGTGAAGTTTTTGAACGAACTGGACCAGATGGTTATATGAATGAAACAAGTCCATACTTAAGATCAACCACTCAAAACCAAATAAAACCTATAGTTGATTCCCAACTGGATAATAGTTTAAAATTGACAACTTCTACTCAATCAGAAAGCAATGAAAAGTTTCAAGATTATGATAGAAATGAAAAACGAGTAGAAAAAAAACATTCACCACCTCCACCAGGATTTCGTAGAATGGTTGAAGGTAATATTGGAGAAGATTCTGTTCAAAAATTGAACAGGATGCCAAAAATGAATCAAAAAAATGATGAACGACAGCGACGTCATTCAATTGATTCAGATTCATCAGTTCCATTAACTAATCCTGTATCTGAAGAAGGTCTTAAAAGTATCCGAAGAGGACCTCAGCAAAAAAAATATAATAAAAACGTGGAGCATTATCACAATCGAGATCGAAGACATTATCGTCATCCTAGAGAGTAAGTAGAAAAAGTGTTAACCCCCTTTTTTTCATTATAATATTTTAATAATTTTGAAACAACACTGTTAATTAATTACTTATAAATCATAATTTAAACATAAGTATTAAGTATGGTATAATTATACAAATAATATATTTTACATTAATAGAAGTGAAGAAGATTATTTTTATGAAGAGGAGGAAGATAATGCTTCATTAAGTCCTGAAGTAGAACCTGAATATCGATCACACCGCTCTCGAAATCATCCACCTAAGCGATATAGACAAAGAATGCCTAATGAAAAGTATTTAATGTTTTTATTTTAAATTTTATTTATTAATATTAACTATTAAGTGATTTTGTTTGTACATTGAGTATTTTTGAATTTGCAACTAACCAATTTCACCATTCCTTTATTTATTTTAATACTTTACTTACATACTAAACTGTGGCATGTTTTTGTCCTGCTTTGCACAGCTACGACCACTCAGACACAGAATACCAAAGTGAATATGATGAATATGAAAGGCGAAGGCGATATAGGTAAATTAAATTAAAATAATCAAAAATTATATATTTATGCATAAAAGAGCTTTAATTCAAGATTATTTATTTTAAAACCAACTAGTTGTGGTACATTTGATTGTGTTATCAAATATTTTTCCCATACATATTTTATTACAATTACTTAATAGTACATTTACTATTCATTTTACATACATTTATTAAATTATAATATTTTATTATACATTAAATAATAATTAATAATATAATATTTATTATTTAAAACTCTTAAATATATATGGTGAATTTTTTTTTGCACCAAATTGCTTATTTATGTAAATGATGAATTGTTTTGGTAGCAATGTCTATATTATGCAATGAGTGATTGTTTGATTCTGTTACACATTAATATTACTTTAAATTTGGAGTGTATTTTATGGAAAACTGATTATAAAAGAATTAATAATTTAAAAAATATGCATTATTTTGTTCATTTCTTAATTCTGAACTATGAATAAATAGTTCTGTTTTTACAATTAAGTATTTATTTTTTTTTAAAATTACTTTAGGATAACCTTAAAACTAGATTTAAAATTGAATACAGATTTGAGATTTTTAAATCATTGTTTTTCCTATTTATTTTGACTCAAGAAATATACCAATTAGGCTTTGGTTTTAAAAGAATTATATTCATTGTTCAATTTAGTATCTTAAAATACTGTATATGACTTTAGTACGTATTCTTTATAAATTAGTTGATTTTAATTTATTATTTACAGAAGTCCGGAATCTGATCGATATAGAAGACATCCCAGAAGTTATCGTGATAGAAGATATCAAGATGAAATGAGGTATAATTGTATTTAAATTTTGTAAAATATTTGTATACAATTATCAATATTTTTTTTTAACAGCCAATATTACAGAAGAGAAGATGTCAGTTATCGCAATAGACCTTCTAGTAGAACAGATTCAGATTATCACAGAAGATATTCACCTGTACAATTTCAAGATTATTCAGCTCATATTGAAATGCTTGATCCATTAGAAAGTAAGTAACACTAAAAATATGTTGTTTTATAAAATAAATACATTTTTTGTTTATGCATAATATTGTTATTTTAGGAAGAAGTTTCCTTTTAAAATTCAGAGAAAATAATCCCAAGGCGTATACCGAATGGTATACAAATTATAAAGCCAAAGTTGAAATGCAAAAATTAATATCAAGGACTAAAAATGGTTCTGAATGCAGTACACCAGTATCAACTACTTCACATGACGTGTATGCTTTTGAAAAAAATCTGTTATTTTACTGTATATATAATAACATTTTTTGTATGTTTAGAGCATCATTAAATCATATGGCTAGACTTGAAAAAGAAATTCATCGAACTACTCCTCCAAGATATCAAAAATATCATGTAAATGGTAATATAAAATTAACTTTTAAGTTACATAAAATATATGAATAATGAATTATTTAAATACTTAATTTTTACTTATGCCTACCAAGAGACTTTTTGCTTTTCAAGCTTGTGTCAACTACAAGAGATATCTTCTAATTATCTTAATCAAATGTTTTTTTCAGCAAAAATGCATATGGGTTTTGGTAAATTATTTGTGTTAGACTCCTCAAATGCTACTATAGATGTCTTTAAAGCAATGCCAGGATTGGATGATAATGATACAGCAGAACTCTTCAGATTTCCCACTCCTTTTGTATTGTTAGTAATAAACAATTTTAGATTTTTCAATTTTATACATTTTTAACAAATTTTATCAATTACTAATTATTATAATTATTTAATAGAGGCAAGACACATAAAAATGCTGTAGCCCAATATTTGAATAAATTAGCAGACGAGGCATCAAATAATTCAGAGCGGTTGTTGTACGAATTAATATGTATGATAACTAAGCGTAATGGAGTAAGTAAACTATATCGAGTGATCAAAAGTTTTAGTTTGCATATAAATTATTTTGATAATAGATTGTTGATGGAACTGATATATCAGAACTTTTAATGGAAAATGTGGCTAAATTCCCAGTTGACTGTATATTATTTGATAATATGAGCTTGAAAGATTCTAAGGGAATGTCAGTCAAACCATTCAATAATTTCAGAGAATTGCTTTTACAAGGCAATAAGTCTGAAGCCTTAGGTAAGTGGATTTTTATTATTATTATTATTTATTGAGCTACAACAATGAGTTTAAATAAATAAATAAATAAATAAATAAAATAAAATTTATTCTGATTAAATTAAATTTTAATAAAATTTTAATGGATACATAGATTAAAAATTATTAAATTATCAACAATTAATGAGTATTAGTAAAGAAAGTCTTTATAAAGCTTGTTATTTTTGGTTTTGCATATTTTTCTGGGTTGATATAATTATATGCTATATAAGTACAAAATATAATTTACAACTTTGTTGAAATAATCAACATTTTTAGTGCATATATTTGGATATTTTTAATTTTAAGGTCATACTTTCATGTTTTAGTGCATATTTTTATAGTTGAAAATTATGTACTTTCATAAATATTTGTTTGGGTTATTCATAAATTATTTGATTCAACTGTGAGTTAATCATAAAATAGTTCGAGACCAAATTTTTATGATCAATAAGGAATTTAAATTTTGTCAAATATTTAATAAACACAAATAAAACACAGTTTTAGTATAACACAAATTTTCCTTAGTAAATTATTACAGGTAAGAATTAGATTACATTTAATAATTTGTTATAATGGTTATATTTATATTGATTTAATAAAAGTATCCATGAGAAAAGCTGGTACATTCATGGATTCTCTGTTGTCATACTCAAGTAAATTAGTATTTGTTTGATGAAAATAAAATCCAATTTATAGTGCAATTATTATTATATAACATTCTGATTTTGTATTTATTTAAATTTATTTAACTGAAATTTAGAAATTTAAGTTTGGAATGAAAATGTATAACTCATATTTATCAATTTCAAGAATTAGAATACTATTAATAAAAAAAAAAAAAACAAATAAAATATGTTAGTGTTGACAATTCAGATTTTATGTTAACTAAAAAAAGATATTACAAATTTTTAAATAAAAGTTATAGTATGTTCCACTAGAGAATAATCGCTTTTTGTAGATTTTGACTAACATCTTGGGTGATGCCAAGGACGACAAAAATTGTTCAGTAGATTATTCTCTTGTGGAATAGACTATAGTTCTTTTACATTTTTGTTTCTAATTTTTTATTTGACTAAAATAAATAAATAAAAATTATATTGAAAATGTTTATCCTAATCTTCTTTCTATTATACTGAATATTGTTTTTAGTTTTATATTTCAATTTGAAAATGTGCTGTAATTATTTTAATGTTTCAGAATTAATGTAAATTTTTTGATTTAGCTATTTTATTAATTATTGTTGTTTATAATATTTTATAGAATTTGCTGTATTAAATCAAGACTGGGGATTCGCATTTATATTAGCATTGTATATGGATTCAAAGACATTAAATTATGTTAGATCTAAATATTTTCAAACAATTCCACAAAATGATACTTTACAAACATTCTTCCAACTTAGTAGTGGCAATATTCCATCATGCACAACTGTAAGTAACTTTTCTTTTAAATTTTATAATATAATTTTGAATGGTAGTTAGAATGTAGGAAAGAGGAGTACACATTATGAAACATTAAGAGGACGTCATACCGGTGTGTGTTATCTCTCTGTCTTACGAATGTAAGATGTAGCAAATTTGCATTCAACAGATTCAATTTTATGCTGTTAGCTTTAATGTTAGAGTAAATTTACCTATTATTAAACTTAAAGATAATAATATTATCTAGGGCATCTCATAGGTTTTTATTGATATATTATTAAGTTTGATAATAAGTAAATTGACTCTAATATTAAGACTAACAGCATAAAATTGAATCTACTGAACGCAAATTTGCTGTCTTATGTTAGTAATATATTTATTATTAGTACACTAAAAATGTACATTTTTATCATATGTTTTTCCTTATTATTTATTACTTATTGTTAATTATATAATTATTAATTAAACATTGGTTTTGTAAAGAAATTATATTCAGATAATTAAACAAATATAGTAAATTTTGTTAGGTCTTAACTTATGACTATTGAATTAAAATAAATATTTAAAATTAAAATTCCAAATATCACTCCTAGCTCCAGGTAGAGGCAAAAATTTTAATTCAATCATCACTGTAAGTTTTTACGTTTATGTCACATCGACGACTTAAATTAAGCTGTAAAAAAAAGTGTAAATGAACAACGAGATACTATAGTAACCTATACCTAGTACCTAATGCTTATCGATACAAATAATATAAGCTATAGCAATTGTAATACTAATATAAAAATGTAAAATTAAATATAAATAATATAATAATATTGACATTTTCCGAGAACACGTGTACAAACATTATCAGCTGACAAATTTATTACTTATTAGTTATTACCTACTTTATTAGTTAATTGGTTACACAACACACACAATACAATTTACTAAAGCTTAAAATCTAAAAATAAAATGTATTTCTAAAAAAATTATTAAATTTGATATCACAATATTTCATACAATTATAGAACGATATTGTTGCTCATCACTAATTTGTAACACAAAACAAAAAATTAATTAATTAAAAATGAAGAACTTTTGATGCAATAACAAAACCATGCGTGGAAGAGATACTCTTACCTAATGGTTATATGTTTTAGATGATCATTTTTATCTATTTTTTTGTGTAAAATATATCCATTAGGTAATGTAAAATATTAAATTATTAAAAGTATCAAAACAGACATAATAAAAGAAGAGGTCATATGACACATTAAAAGTTCAGTATACAGCACATACATTTAAAATATCCTTTATTGGTTAAAATGTTTATACAAATAAAATATGAAACAAAATATATTACAAATTATTAATAAAGTTATTTTTATTTTTTTTAAAGTGTTGTACAGATAATAGCTGGGGAGATTGGAGAGAACATTTAGCCATGATCTTGAGTAATCAGCAAGTCAATATAAATAATGCTCGTAATGCCACTATTCAACTTGGGGACACTTTAAGTTTGTTTATTTAATTTTTTTTAAAATAACATTATTTAAATTTTTTTCATTGTAATTTTTTAGATGCTAAAGGTGATGTGTTTGGTGCTCATTTTTGTTATTTGGCTATACAGATACCATTAGAATCAATTGGATTATCTTCAAAGTTTACTCTTTTGGGTACATCTACTGATCAAGTATTTAATACTATGGTTACAAATCGTGCCATATTATTAACCAGTGCTTATGAATTTTCTATGCGATTAAATCTAAGCCATTTTCATATTTCTAGTCTTTTGGTAATTTAAAGTATTATAAATTATCTACATTATTATTTTTGTATTTATACATAAAGCTTACAGTTTAAAATACTTGTAGCCTTATAAATATTTGCTGGCCATTCGTTTGGCTGAGTATGGAGAGTGTGAAAATGCTTTACATCATTTGGAAGCTATCGCAACACAATTGATCTCATCACCTGAACTGGTGAATTTGGGATTTATTGCCAATGTTGTGGAATTAAGTACAGATTTGTATTACATGCAAGTATCAAATAATAACTTATCTGGAAGTATCGAGGTGCTAGATTGGTTAGAAGAATTAAAACGTATTTTAATAAGTACTCAAAATGTAAGTTAACGATAATAAAATGTATTTATTAAAGGTCATTCTAAATTATATGAATTTATATTTTAGAATTATAACTCTGTAGAACACATATCACCAATACAACAAATAGATAATTATCAATCACATCAAAATGAACATTCTGTTATACCTGATGAACAACAAACTGTAAGATTTAAAACAATTTAAATTGAAGAAATAATTTTAATTAAATATATAGGTTCCAGATAGAAGTATAGATTATTCTACAAATTATCAAGCACCTATTATTCAAGCACCGCCTATTCATGCACCACCTATTCAAGCACCACAAATTCAAGTACCTTTCCAAGCGCCACCTGTTCAAGCACCTTTACAAACTGTTCAACAGCCAAATCCTCCTCAAGTAAACCCTTATTGGCAACCAAATGCTGTTTCACAATCAAATGAATTTCCACCGCCACCTCAAAATGGTAAATTTTAAATTTGTAACTAATAAATTTTACATTTTAAACTATAAATCAAATAAGTTGTGATTTTTTTTTATCGAATATTTTACTATATAATGTTCTTATAGTTGTATTCTTCAAATTCTATTTCTTAACATAGTACAATTACAAAAAAAAAAAATATATACATTTTTTTTTTTAACAAAATTCACTATATTTTCTTATTTTCAATTTTTAACGTATAAAAATGATGCCTATATTTGTTTTATTAAAAACAAATATTATAAATATTATTATAATTTATTTATTAAACATTCATGTTTGTAACAGTAAATATTCTATACATATTTTGTAGAAAATATTATGATTTATAAATAATATAATATAGAAACAATTAGATTAATGCTAGGAAATTTGTCAAATTAGAAAATAAATGGTTTAATTAAAATTAAAAATTGGTGGTTAACTTAAACTTACTATATTATTTGTGTATTATTGTGTGTCTTATTAAATTTTTTCTTTCTATTTTAAAATATGTGTGAATATTATAATTGACCTTCTCAGTTGTCACTTATATTATACTGTTATATATAATTAGGATATTAAATTGTTATAGGATAAATGTAGGTGTTTGCTGACTTCTTTGACTAGTTGAATCAGAACAAAAATTAGTCTGTTCCTTATTACCAAAAAAAAAAAATTTTTGGTAATTATATCACAAATGACTGCGTTTAATATACCTTTACTAATAACATAAAAAAAAAGTACTTATAGTATATTGTATAAACACAAATAGTATTTTAAACTTGTCTATAACTTTTTTAACATATATTTTCATCTTTCAAAATTATTTTCTGAAAATTAAATTTTGAATTTATAAAAAGTGAGTTTTTTAGAAAAGATACTCCAATATGATTTAAATGATCCTTATGAGTTATGTGGTATATTAGGAAAAATAAAATATTTTGGTTCCTTAAAAAATAAAGTTTATTAATTATAGAAAATTCTGCAATTTAGTTTAATAGAAATTTACATTATCATATATACAGCATAGTTATTCATTTTATTATTAAAGAGAACAATTATACAATAAGAACAATTAGAATTTAATTTAGGTTGAATAAATATTGTAATAAAAATCCAGATGGGATATAGAGACCAGGTTTTGTCTTGCTTTATTCACCTCGACACAGGAAAGTGGTTTATTATTATATTATAAGTGTTATTCTAAAAACAACAGTTTTGAGCTCAGTTTTTTTTCTTATTTTGGAACAATTGAGAAATTACTGTGTGGATAATGTGTTTTATCGTTGTAGTGCAGCGTTTCTCAAACTGTGGTCGCTCGTAGACCAGAAGGGGTCCAAGAACGTAAATTAAGTTTAGTTCAGAAAATAAAGCAATCAATTTAGTATTATTATTTAGTATTGCTTTTAATTTCTATTTTTATATTAAGGTGTCAGCAATCATTTTTATTATCTCTTAAGGGGTTTGGCTAAGAAAAAGTTTGGGAAACGCTGTTGTAGTGTATGAAACTAGAAACTATTTTTTGATTTATCAAAAAAAATAAAATAATAATTGAAATGCTCAACATATACCTACTTAACATTACATAGGTTTGTTTTTATAATAATTAACTTAAAATGAACAAATATCAATCTTAAATGACAAAAATATTACATTAGAAACAATTCCAGCAATATTGTAAAAATTATTTTTATTTGATTGCTTATAATTAAAAATATATTTTTTTAAATGAATTATAATTTAAAATCAAATAAAATTTAACTAAGATATTTAATAATTTAATATACGACCGAATTTCAAACCTTGATAACTTGAAAACTTCCATAGTTCAAAGTTATTCCTAAAGTATTTGAAAACTGTATTGAAGTTTTAATTCAAAAAATGCTTTAATTGATAAATTTAAATAATTAATTGTATCCCTCTTGAGAGAGTTATCAAGAGTTTACTGTTTATAATGTTATATATATACTAATTAATATAAAACAAGCCATTTAAAACAAAAAGTTATTTATTTTTTTTTTTTTGTTAAATTTCTTATACAAATTATAATAACTTTCATAAATGACTTGTGAATATCAAACCATTGAACCAAATACATTTTATTGTTGTTTTAATATTTGGTTCAAAGAATATTAAGAACCTAATATACTATAATATTTTAAATATTAATTATAATCATTGTAATGTGTTCAAAATTGTTCTATACATTATTCAAATGGGGCTTTGATTACTATAGTTTATTAACTAAAAAAATTATATTTATTTATAATCTCTGTTTATGATATTGATATTGAACATTTTGTAATTATGTATTTATTGATTATTATGTGTAAAATATTCAATTTATCTTTTACTGGACTTTTAGTATTATATTAAAAACATATTATATTAATTCATTAATTTAGTTTAGAAAACAGTTAAACAATATAATTTGAACACTTGCCTTTTATTGTAATATGGAAAGCATTTATTTTTGTTTCATTTATTTCTTCATAAGAATTTAAAGATATGGTAATAGAATTTGTAATCTACTATAAGTTTAAACATTTTTATGGGGAATTATAACAATTTATATGCATTGTATGTAATTACAATTATTAAAATATTTGTATTTTTCTAGAATATTCACAATATTTTGATCCTACATCTATGATTACTACAGGAGATGTAACTAGTCATAATAATATAAATGAAATGACTTCAGAAATATCAACTATTGCTCCAGATCTCACTTTAATAGCAGAACCAGAAAAAACGATATCAACAGAACCAAAATCTGGATTTTATGCTCGTCAAATGGCTGAACTGGAACCTAAAGTATGTTAAAATATTAGAGAATATATATAATATGCAATAAATATAAATACATTAAAATTGTCTTGCTGATAGGTGTCTGGTACAGATGAAAAAAAATCGCAAAAAAAAAATTATACAGATGATAAACGTCAGCAAAAAGAAAAGAATTCCTGGCTTGGAGGGTTAACTAAATTTTGGAAGCCCTCTAATAATACAGATGTAAATATATTAAAAATGTTTAATTATTTTATCTAGATGCTATAACAATTTTAAATTATATGTTTAGTCTAATGGGGGAAATTTTGGTGCCGAAGAACCAGTTCAACAAGCTGCTCCTCCTTTGGATTCAGAATTGCAATTTAATCCAGTGGCTAATAGTTCACCTGCCAATCAAAATCATAACCAATTTAAAATTCAAAGAAAGCGAGGTATTTATTAACTAAAATACGTGCTGTAGACTGTTCTGGAAAATGTATTCCGTTAATTCATTATTTAAACAAATAAGGAAATCAATAATTTAATTAGATAACAAAATAATAATCTTTCATTGTTGTTTCAGGTGTAAAGGATATGTACGTGAATGTAATGAGTAACAGTAAACCATCAGAAAATATATTATCTCCAGATCCAATATTTCAGACAAATCAAACACCAACTACTATTTATAATCCATCTCAATAATAAATATACATATTGTATATCTTATATTTGAATTCAAGATTTAACAGTAAAAGTAAATTATATTAATTATAATAAAAATATAATATACTATTTTCTTTACTACAGTTATTATTCTATTAATTAAAATATCGGGATATTTGGATTTTTTTTATAACTTAATTTATTTTTAATTTGTATACAGTATTTTTATGTACTTTTTCTAAATTCCTATTTATTCCAATTAAAATCGTTGACCCAAATTGAATTTTGTAAATTATACTTAAGACTTTAAAAGTTTTATCAGCTATTATACAATTACATAATATTTGATTGATTTATATTATGGGTCTTTAAATTTATGTTAATGAATTATTTTATTTCACAGAATATTATATGTATCTACTATATTATTATCATTTTTGTAAATCAATTATTTGTTATATTAGTTTTAGTGTTAAACATTTTTATTTTGTTGGTTGGGATGTAAATGTAAATGTGTATTCATATATATTATACAACTTTTTTGTTAATATTTTAAGGGATTTGATAGAATAATAAATATTAATTAAACTATTGTTTTATTTAGGAATAATTGTTGATTCATATTTCATATCTTATAATAATTAAGAATAATTAATATACAAAGTACAACCAAAACACGTGATTATCTACTTAAATTGAAAATAAAATCTTCTATTAATTATTATTTTATATAATTTTTAACATGTATTAGTTAACAAAGTTTGGTAATTATTATTTGATAAAACAAATTATCAGTAATATTGATCTCAAAGATAATTATGATCCCAGTGGTAATTATGAACAGAAAGAAACTGATTTACAATATTGTGTTACAACAGTTACAAGAAATTAAATTCATAATATTATATATTTTCTGCATTATTGTTAATTGTTAACATAATTTTCTATATTAAGATATATAGAAAATTTAGATATATTTCAGTTATAAATATATTTTGCTTGAAAATGCCTCCTTCCTTTTTAACCTCTAAATATTGTAAATTGTAAAAGAATCTGCTGAGTCTGATAGTCATTTTAATGAATTAATATTATATCTGTTGGAATATCTAAAATAAATTCCGCCTTCAATATTTAATTTTCAAAGATAAATTTAGATTTTAAAGTTATTAAATATGAAAAAACAACACCGGAAGTCACTGTTAAATAGTAATTATTAGTTAGGAAGTTTTAAGTTCACCTACCTTATTATTGGTAGGTCACTGTAATGCAGGGGTCACCAATTAATATTTTTGAAGGGTCACATAAGGAATCTAAAAATTTTTTGCGGGCTATCAAGATCCTAAGTACATATTTACGTCATATAAAAACCAATAATATTAAACAAAAATAATAATTTACAACATAACACATATAATTTTGTCGTAATATGTGTTATTTGTTTTTTGTCTGCAGGCTGGATAAAATGTGTTGGTAGGTCGTATACAGCCCACGGGCCGCCATTTGGTGACCATGCTGTAATGGATATGAAAAAAATTATTGTACTTGAAAATAAAAGTTTAATTAAAATAACTACAAGTTACATTACCTGGGGTTCTATAAATAGATTATCAGTATTTAGATATATTGTTAACAGTCGTCCGTCAGTTGTCCTATAATTAACTGTCATTTTTAAGTATGATTGAAGTACTAGCTCTTAAGTAAATACCTACTTTGACCACATTAACTTAAAGCTTTGATAGTTAAAAAAACTATTTATAGTCTATTACTTATTATTAATTAATCCAAGTTTTGAAGTTTATAATAGAAATTACTAATATAGATATAATATAGGTACTCAAAAGTATGTGTTTTATTATGGACTTTATATAATATATTTGCAAAAATAACAATTAGTACCAGAGAAAATATATAATAATTTAACTGTATATTTGTAATTTGTAAATCCTCTAGTGTAACCATAGAATAGATTTAATTATATCTAATCTTAGATGTAACCACTTAAAGTGTAATGCGCTTAATTTAGAAAAACGGAATAATTTATTAGAAAATAAAATACAATTTTCTATTAATAAAAACGTTTTTCTAAACTTTTAGAAAACAGTGTGGTTTTTTTTTAGCAAATTCTTTAATATTTTATTTTATTGTGTGTATACTGTATTTATAAAAAAAAATTATTTTATATTATTTGACTTATGCGTATGCAGTATATTTTGTGATATTTTCACTGTTAACATAATTTATGTATTATAATATAATATATTTATATTTTATTAGAAACTGGAGCGTAATGCACTTATTTTTGGAAAAACGGATATATTTTGATACATATTTGACTGATTACCTGGATTGTCATACTTCCTGACGTACAAAGTCTGATGTATTGAAAGAGAAAAAGTTAAAAGTCGAATGTTAACATTTAAGTTAAGTAGTCAGTTATCATTGACGAAAAAATCAACTCCCAGGTATGTGGACAATGTTAAACACATGATCTCATTTACGTATATTATAATAATAATAAAAAAAAGAAAACAATAATAATAATAGTATATTATTTAATATAACGTGACAAAATAATAATATAATCTATAAAAATTATAAAAATTAATAATAATAGTTATTGTTTTGACAACGAAACGGTGGTACGGGTAACCAGTCAGGGTTAAAAAAATCTAAATCTAAATATATTGTAATGCACAATTTTTTGCCGGGTTAGATTAGGTTTGACAACGGGCTGCAACCTAAGCGTTTTATAATACAAGACAAGAAGATTAATTTATATTTTAATAACATAAATAATACTTAGAATATTGACTAATAATTAAAATTATTAATTAGATGCAGAAAGTGTCATTTTACACAATTTTTCAACTATGCCATTATCTAAAAAGGTGTAATGAAAGCATAGAGAAATGTGGACGCCGGAACTACTAGTTACTACTACCACGTACCGTCTATTAGCATAAAGCAGTAAGGCACGGACTAAGAATGAAAGTAAAAAAAGTTATCAAATTAATGTTGACTAGAAACATGGTACAAGTTTATTCTGGTTACAAAGTAAGCAATAATGATAAAAATAATGACAAAACGCGATAACGTAAAATAAACATTTAAAATCTTAAAAACACACAAACCGCTAGGCGCTAGTAACTTTAAAGAATTAAAAATTTAATTTTAATTTTAATGCTTAAAAATACTGGATTAATTCTTTATAATATGGAACAACTTCATTTTTATATAAGCTATGATCTTCTCCATGTGTGACTTTTAAGATGGACATTCCTTTTTTCAAGTACTTTACAGCAGATTCAGCATTTTCAACAATGGAACATAATTTAAATAGTTTCATGTATAGAATACCCAAAGATGGATGACATTCACCATAATAAACCCTGAAAATATAAATTTTGAACCATAAATTACTAAAAATATTATTTAAAAATGTTATAAATTGTGATGGATTAATAAAAAAGACTACATTATTAAAATAATATAATAATAATAAAATAATATATATAATAAATAATAATGTAAGATTATTAAAATATAATATTCTAAACAACCATTTGAACACATCAAAAGTTACTTTTTGCTATATTATATTAAACAAACTTAATTGATTTTATCATTGTTAATGTTTTTTGAGACTAACTAATTGTGTTTAAAATTCTAAGATTATATAATATAAATAATTTTTTTTTTAGTTTTACAATGTTTTATAAAATCATTATGTGTCAAATTGTTAATGTGAATTAAGTATGCACATCTATTAAACTTTATTATTAAATTAATGAAATAATTATGTACCTATATCCATCAATCAAAAGAATTCCATACTTCAAACTTTCTTTCCATTGTTCCATTTTTATGGCACTTTCAAAAGCTAAATCTAATATCTTAACATGGTTAATGTTGTTTGGATGAAAAATACCATTTTGTTTTTCTAGACACATTTTACAAACATCAAGATCTAAAATAATCAATGGAATTTATTCACACTTGTTTTATACAAACAATTAAGTAAAATGAGCAAATTAACAATAATACAATTATAGAAAGGATACAACCAATATCTTTCATTCTATTTAATTGAAATTCAGTGAAATCAGTTACATCGTAAAAGGTTTTAATTTTATCTTCACTGATTTTTTCTAAACACTTTGAACAACTAATTGAATCCAAAATCTAAAAATTGTTCAAATATATAAAAAAAATTTTCATTTTTTTTTTTTATGAGTAGATAAATTAAAAAAAAACATGCCTCTTTATGTTTGTTTTTCATAGGAACTGCAGCCTGACAATCAGAATTTCCACAAATCATTGAGTTAACAAAATTTTGCTCATAATTTGTTATACAACGTTTGCATTCACACAAAAAGTAATAATTGTTTTGTAATTCACTTCGTCTTTCTGTAGTAGTTTGCATAAGTTCCAAATATGATATAAATACATGCTAAAATTTTATTAAATATTTATAGTTAGTAATAACTTTAAATATATTAAAATTAGTATTATTGGTTACCAATTCTGGATCAGTATGTTCGATATCCGTTATAGCGCCAATTCTTAATGTAGTACCATCAAATGTTGCAGTTGCGTTAGGTACACATGAATGATTTATCACGGAAGCCGCTAAATATATTCCAGTTCCGATAGTATTCAAATTATCGTCCAATATATTGAATGCATTAATGCACATCTATAAACAGAAAGAATTCTTTAATTATTATTTCAAATTCAAATCAACAAACTTTGAAAATTAATATAAGTACAACAAACTATATATACAGGCATACAAAATAAATACAAAACATAAAAAAAAAAAAAATTATAAACAAATGAATAAATATAACATAAAAGTACTCTACTTACAATTTAATGAAATATATAAATTGAATGATTTCTACTTAGAAATAACATTTTTCTTTTTTAATATTTGTCATATCAAAAGTCATTAACACATTAACTTGTACATTATATTGTTTCCGTAATTTACTAACTCTTGAAACATTTTAATTTTACTCACCCGACCATAAATTCCAAGTAATTCAACAGTATTAGGAAGATTCGCTTCACCCATGTACTCTTTTAACACTTCATATAGTGTAGAGAAATGTTCTAATCGATGGGTATCATCTTTTAAACTAGGATAATCTAAAATAGTACATATTACTGAGTTATGAACTATAACTGATTAAGTGAATAAATTATATTACGTGACATAAGATCCTTGAATGTTCTGTAACGATTAGATGTGTAATAACCTTTTTCTGTACTTCCTCCACTCTACATAATATATAATATAAAATAGATATTTTTGAATACTATTTGTAGTTTTTACTAATAACATGTATTTACTGTTTGTGAACATTTGTTACAACCTTAAGCTTGATAAGTATTTTCGACATAACCCGTGCAGCATCTGGCAGTATTTTAGGATATATCTTTTTCATTCTAGCACATTCTCGTTTATGCTCAGTCCAGGACAGCTTCTGGCATGTGCGGTTACAGTAAAGGATGTATTGACACCCTGAACATCTAGATAGAGTATCCCTAAAATTTAATTACACAATGATGGAATTATTATAAGTATATATATTAAAAGAGAATTATTGTTTGTAAATAGCATACTTGGTATGCAGTAGGGTGCTCAGATATTATTATTAACACCTGGGTTGTCTTATTTCTCAGTGAAATGTCATGATGTCCAGTATTATATAAAATTAAATTAATGAAAAAATATACCTATTAATAATGTTATTTTTATATTGATAATAATTTTCCTTTATAAAAGGTTGTTTAAAAAAACTAATAATTAATATAAATTTTTTATAAAATGGATAATTTGCGAAGATGATTTGTTTTTACTTAGGAGCGACAGTAAATATGGCAAAGGTAGTAAATATAGACTATATAGTAAAGATTTGTCTTGAATTTTTATTTTGAAAATCCCAGCCCCCCAGTATAAAATAATGTACTTGGTACTTACTCGGAATAGCAATAATCACATTTTTCATTTTTGAACGTCGACTTTAGTGCGTGAACGAACGGTTTATCAGTTAAAATCGTATCGCCTTTACTAAAGAATTTCCTTTTTTTGTCCATAGTCGATCGATCGGCGTACAACACAACAAGCCTTGCGTATACCTACTAAACAAATAATAATATTTGCATTTGAATGTCAAAATCGTATAAAAACTGTTATGTTTAAAGTGTAGTATACAACGTTATAACATACCGACCGTGTTGAGCAACTCGTCACTGCACTTTGTCGGTTTTCGCCTCTGTGGTAATACCTATTACTAAAATAATAGAATATATTGCTATATTGCACAGTCGCCCACCAGACGAGGCGACGACGTCCGACCCTCCGATGTCCCCGTACAAAAATAAATATGGATACCTATATATTATAAAATTATATAGGTATACGCGATGAGTGATGATGATGATAATAATAATCTAATACTCAGATCGACGTACCGCGGTTTCCTAAAATGACGAAACTCAAAAGGTGCAATGTATCAGCCGATAATACAATTTAGAGATATATTTACCTAAGTAAATAACATTATTTAGTTCCATAACCTATAACGAGTCCCGCCCTTTTTTTCTAACGCAATTCGCATCGATTCAAGAGCATCTGTCGAACGAATCTCATTATTTATTTCGCAATATAATATTATACTTCCTGTTATTATTACTATTACTACTCCAGATTTCTGTTGAGTACATCATAAAATATAATACAGTGTTGCAAATAATGTCCACGGCGTGCGTCAATAATTGCAAGCTTTTGAAAAGTATCTGTTTAAACGTTTCTGGTGCTATCAAAAGGAGAAAAATGAGTATTAACAATAACGACATTGGTTCGAATTCGTACGACGTAAGAAAAATCAATTTTTGTATTTTATTTTAACATTATTTTTTTATGTGTGCGCTACGGGTGTGGGTAGCATACTAGCACGTGAATACGTGATGTGATATTTTAGTCGCAAATAGTATATATATTATATAATATATACATGTTTCGTATTTGTCACATTCGCACCGTGCACACCATCATACACACACGTACACATGTATTACATTTATATATATCACATCATTAATATGATTGCTCAAATGATAAGTATGACACCTGTTGGAGACGTTTCCTATAACCACACAATAGATTAAATAACCACCACGTTTTTGTGTACAATATAATATTATTAATAATTTATCAATATCAATATACTTACTAAATTTAAGTATTCTTATTTTTTACTTCATTGTTAGTTTGAAATGGAGATGATGGGTATCTGTTTATTTTGAAAGCATTAATAACATTATAATATTATTGCATTCAAATATTAAATCCCTGCAGGTTAGAATAAAAATAAAATATTACAATTGTTTGAAATTAGTAATTGCTTAAATTTTTAAATTTCTTCAACGGTATTGTTGAATTTGATTTTACAACCTTATAAATTAAATTGCGTAAACCGAATTTGTGTATCTATTCCAATGTACAATTTTGATAATTTTTATTAAATTGAATTACTGCACATCAAGTATAGTGTTATGTTGGATATATTTTGTGTGGCTTAAAATTTGTCAAAACTATAGTTGTTTCATTTCTACTTATATTAGTACATTACAAAATTGAACAACATAATATCACTGAATGATTAATAATTAAATATTACCTCTTTATGCATAACTAATAACTGTTATATACTTATATAAAATATAGTAGTTTTTATAATATATTGTTAAACTTGTTTTATTTTAACATTTTATATGGAAGCAAGTTTTGATATATTTTTTTTGAAATTAGCTACCTATAATTTTAATATGATAAATAAATAAAAAAAAAAGTTATTGATAGGTTTTAAAATAAGATATTGCTATTTAGATTTTATTTTTTTGATGTATCTACAAACCAAATTATTAATACAATAAGAAAATTTAATTATAGTACTTGGTGAAATTAAATAACACAAGTAGAGAAAATATCTATTGATATTATTCAACAAGGAAAATATAAGTATACATATAATACCTAAATTTATCTAATTTTTTTTTTAAGTTCAACAAAAATGTTATTTTTTAGTGTATAGTTAGTAAAGTTTAGATGGGGTATTTGGGGATGAACATCATTATATTCAGTTTTATTTTTAAGGTTGGATTACTAATTATTAATATACAGTTGGGCATTTGTTATTGATCTAAGGGAAATTTATTAAAATAACTATGATTTTATATGTTGGAGATTTATAAAGTTTCCAGAATTGTATTCATATGTAACGGCTATATTGTAGCTAAGGAAAATAGTAAATGTATTATTTTAATTTAAGTAATCATAGTTGATTAGTTGATAACCAACTAGCTATTAATTTTGGTTTACCATAAATTGAGTAAACTACATATTTGTTAAAATAAATAATAATGATATAACTTAAATTCTTATAGGATGCAGTCAAAATGTTGAACTCTTTGCAAAGCTTTACTTCTAAGTTAACCCGTCATCCAGGGAATTTGAAATTAGGACAGGTGAACATATTTTTAAATAGGTAATTAGTTAAAACTATTAAAAATGTTTAAATACAATTTAGTAGATTTAACTTGGTGTTGGTAGCTAATGTAAGTTGTTCTGAAGGCTATAAATGAAAATAGATGCGGTGTAAGTTATGAAGATTTGGACCAGCTTTCAGTCATTCATGTTGCTGGGACGAAAGGAAAAGGATCCACATGTGTATTTTGTGAACAATTGTTGTTGCATAAAGGTTATCGCATTGGCTTATTTACCTCTCCACATTTAATCTCTGTCAAGGAAAGATTTAGAATTAATGGAAAAGTCATTTCTGATGATAAGTTTGTGTTTTATTTTTGGAGTGTTTACAATAAATTATTATCAAAAAAAGTAAGTGTTTTTTTATTTATTTTTGTGTAAAAAAATAATTTTAAATATTGCTTGTTAGTAAATTAAATTTTCTTTGAATTATGAGCAAAAAAAAAACCTACAGACAAAATTCTGTCACTAACTTATTTTAATTACTTATTTAAATGATATTTGCGAGAAGATTTGTTTTTATTATTTTATGGATTAAATCTTTTTATTATTTTAGACCAATGAAGAAGAATTACCAGCTTATTTCATGTTTTTGACTGTTATGGCATATAAAATGTTTATTAATGAAAAAGTTGATGTTGCAATCATAGAAACTGGAATTGGTGGTGAATATGATAGTACAAATATATTAAGGTGGGTTTTATGAGTTAATTATTACTTAAATATTGATTATTTAAGGGAAATAATACATTAATACTTATAGAAAAACGTCAGTTGTTGGAATTTCATCACTAGGATTTGATCATACAACTGTACTAGGAAATACTTTACAAGAAATTGCTTGGCAAAAAAGTGGAATTATGAAGCCAAATTCTGTAACAATTATTGCTAATGATCAACCTAAAGAAACACATCAAATATTAATTGAACGTAGTGTTGAAAAGCAGGCAAGTAGATTATTTGAACTACATATGTATCAAAACAAATTACCTATAATAATTTTATTTATTTAAATTAACAGACATTGAGTCTGATATTAATTTTATATTTATTTGCTATAATTTTAGACAACATTATTGGAAGCTCCGCCATTCAACAAGTACAATTGGTATGAAAATACTTCAGAATTAGGAGTTTTAAGTTCAGCACAAGAGATAAATGCTTCACTTGCTATTCAACTGGCTAACGCTTGGATTAATCGTAACAATAAATATGGTTAGAAAAAAATATTTTTTTATAAATGTTACAATAATTACTATCAAGTTTCTAAAATAATAATTAAGTTTGTTTCGTGTAATAGGTAGGTGATGATAAGGTGTATCAGTAAAAGTATGCCCCTTCTAAATAAATCTAAATAGTATTTAATAATTGGAATAGATTGAAAAAAATAAGTAGCTATTAACATAAATTATTGAGTAATAAACAGAAGGGAGTATTTTTAAATTCCAAACAGATTTATAATCTGTAAATATAATCTATAAATCTTAATGTTATATAAAAATGTATTTTATTTATGATTAAAAGAAGATAAATAAAATATGTTAATAACTATTTGGAATTTGTTCTAGACTGGTTAAAAGAATGCAAAATTGGGCCAAATGGTATAAAACAAGCTCCAATCTGGGAAATTAATAAACAAGATAAGCAAGCATTAAGGGATGCTAAGTGGGATGGTCGCAATCAAGTTTTAAACATAACACCAAATTTATCATATTTCTTGGATGGAGCCCATACAATCGAGAGTATTCAATTATGCAGTAAATGGTACCAAAATATTTGTTCGAATTCTAAGTCACAATTGTAAGTTTAAATAACAAAGAGTAAAATAGTAATATATTTTTATACTAACTCAACTTATAAATACTTGGTTAATTAAGTATACTGATTGGTGATGATTACTAATTTTTTGTTGAGTTCAAATAAATTTGTATTTATACTTTAATAGTCTTTAATTCTATCGAATTGTTTGAATATTATCAACTAACATTATGAAAGAATATAAAAATGCATTATTGCATTAAATATCATTATTTAATGTATTTTTTATTTTCAGGAATAAAAAAAATATATTAATATTCAATGTCACAGCATTAAGAGATTACTCTACATTTTTAAAAATACTATTATCTGAAAACAAAATAGATTTAGTTTTGTTATGTCCAATAGTTACATTGATTAATAATCGTCGTCCAGGTATCTATTTCTAATTATAATATTTTTAATGATTTGGTATAGGAATAAACTAATAACATTTGCTAACTATGATGGCTTACAGTGCCGCAACTTGGTATGTATTGGTAAGTGTGCTATCCAATATTATAGGGCCCATATAGCCGAGAATCTAAATACCTAATAGATCCTTAAAAATATATAACTTGTTGTTTGTAGCTACATACATTGATACCATATTGTACACAGATGAGTGAGAAGCAAAATTACTTACAGTTCCTAAAACAGTCTATTGATTTTTCTAACTCATTGGGATAAAAATTGGGAAATTGGAAAATATCAATAATGTTTTGTATAAAATTATTAATATGAAAATATGTTTCGTGTACCATTATTTTTTTGTGTATATTGTATTGATTATAAATATCACTACACAAGGTGATCTTTTAAGCATGCTCACCCCATTTTTATGCTTAAAATATGCATATATTTAAATTCTGATTTATTGAATTTTGAAATGTAATTATTGATGATATTTTTGAGTACTTAGATATTTCACAACATTTAAGTAGTATTCTGTGGTGATACTAACTTTATTTTTTTAATTGAAAACATATATGTTTCATGTTTTAAAGCAAAATGTGAATCAGGTAATTTTTTTGAAATGATATATTTATTATTTTCTCATTTAAAAAACCAATGTTATTTTCGCTACAGGATACTCTTTAAATGTTGTGAAAAACCTAAGTACTCGAATCTACAGTCTTTGATTACATTTAAAAATTCCAAAAATCAGAATTTGAACATAAACATAATTTAAGCACACAAATGGGATGAGTATGCTTAACAAATTACCTTATATATTATAATTGTATACTTATATGAAACGGGTGGCGCAATGTGATAAACTATTAAACTTAACTTAATTTTATACAAAATCTTTCTATTTTTAGATACTAAATAAATAATGTAATTTCTAAATACACAGAATTGTTATTATTAGCATTATTAAATAGTCTATCCTATAATCTAAAAATGTTTCATTCTGATAAGACATATTATAATAAATTGTAATAATAATAATATTTAGAAAAAAGTTCCAAGTAATTCGGCTACAGGTCATTATTATGAATTAATATGGATTATAGGTCCCAGGGGTTTTTTGCATCCCAACACCCCCCAGTAATTGCGGCACTAATGGCTTAGGAATAAAT
This sequence comes from Schizaphis graminum, assembly GCA_020882235.1. NCBI lineage: Eukaryota > Metazoa > Arthropoda > Insecta > Hemiptera > Aphididae > Schizaphis > Schizaphis graminum. The sequence goes on from CM037032.1 coordinate 10,446,441, forward strand.
TAAAAATAACTGTTAAATAAAATAGTATAATATTATAGTATATAAATATTTCTAGAGTTTTCTACATAAAACAGTATAATTATATTTTTGTTTATAATAGTCTTATTAATAACTTAGCTTAACAATTGTTAGTATTAAATTGACTTAATTTTTATTAGGTTATCTCTGATACACTTATACTGAATTGCATATTATATACTTACTAAACATTCAATTATATAATATTTATTGCAAAGTATATACATAAAAAATTCACATAAATGTATTAAACTCTAGAAAATTCAATAACGTACATATATTTTTGTTATTATTATTATTTATTTCAGATACTGTTGATATAAATTTCAATTATGAAGAACAATTAGTCAAATGTTATAATATGAAAAATTCTATAGATACTTGTGATGTAGAAGTATTTAATTCTATCAAAGAAACTATCGAGCATGTTAAACTTTGTAGCTCTTCTGAAAAAAATATAAACTTTCAAGTTTTAGTAACTGGTTCATTAAAACTTGTTGGAGGAGTTTTAGAGGTTCTTCAATCATGATATATATTATAAATAAATCAATTAAACAAAATATTAGTTATTATTAATCAAATGTAAACATTTCAAGAATTACACAGTATGTTTGAATTATTATTATATTTTAAACTACTAATATTGTTATTTTTTGTTTATCTAAGGCATAGATTGTACATTTGTACTATTTAATTATTCATGTAATTACATAAATACTTATTCTATTCTAAGAGACAACAAAATACAGTTGTGTGTTCATCAATTGGAAATTCAATAATAATGTTTCTTCTATAATTTCTAAACAATTTTTCTGTTAAATATTTTAAAAAGAGAGATCATAATACTTTCCAATTAATTAACATACTGTATATATTTGATTTTAACATTTTCGAGAGCTTAGTTTTTATTTTGCTTTTATTATATCTATCTTCTGTCTTGTGAAATTTATATAATTAATAATTTTATATATAATCTTAGGTTATAATAAAATTAAAAATGCTCAAATACATTGTAAGCTTTTATTACCATTTAAAAATAAAATTGTAAAAAAAATATAATTAAGCTAAAATTGTTTTTAATTTTTTTTTTTAAATATATATTTCATAATCCAAAACAATAACTGCAACTGATGTACATAGTACGATTTGCCTAATAAATAACCCCGGAAATGTAGTTCCCTCCAAAAATAACCCCATAATATGAGAATTTGTAAGATAAAATAAACTAAAATAAATATTTTAGGTGAGTTGTGACCATAGATCAATGGTGGGCAAACTTTTTTAATAGGGGGCCACAAAGTTTAAGAAATTCTAGAGGAGGGCCATAATTATAGAAAAAATGCATTTTGGGTTAAAGCTTTGAATCATATAATATTATAAAAACATGACACTTTTATACTATACAGGCCATATACTATCCATGTCGATGGACCTTGGGCGGGCCGGATTAAATACTTTCGCGGGCCGGAGGTGGCCCGCGGGCCGTACTTTGCCCATCACTGCCATAGATACTAGTATCTATAGCCATGGTAGTCACCCAGCTTTAGTCACCTAACTTCACACTCGTTAAATGATTTGCTAGCTGAAAGTCTAATATATATATATATATATATGTATTCGGTTTTTGATATGGAACTATGGAAGTGATGTTGATACAGTTTGAACAAGAGTAATGTTATGAATGCAATTGCAATATTTATATTATTAAACACTTGCAAAAAGTAGCAAGGCCGCAAGAGACACTTATTTAGTTTTATCTAATATCTATTGTTTGAAAATTGGTGTTTAATCAGAGACGTCGGAACGATTTTTTCGTTGAGGCCCTGTGGGGGCAAAATATTTCAAACTTTTTTCTAGAGGGCATAGGAACAATAAATAGGGGTGTTTATTTTCGGTGAACCACGATTGCGCCCAGCTTACCTTTTTCCATTCAAAAAACGCAATACGATTGCGCTCGACCAATTAACACTATCGCGCCCGTTTTACCTTTTTTACCTGCATAAAATGCAACACGATTGCGCTCTAATATATATATATTCTAAAAATTGTTTTAATAATAATAAAAAAAATAAATGGTTAAAAATTTTGAGTGACAATTTTTTTTTTTTTTTTTTTTTAATAATAATACTAATATAAATTACAATTTTGTAGCTCTAGCATAGATATTTCTTTTAAATTAAAAATGTCTAATTAAATATTTTTTTAATCATAATAATAATAAGAATAAAAATAATAAAAATATATAAATTACAATTTTGTGGCACAAAATTTTGGTCCCATTATTTTAAAATATTCTAGCAGAGATATTTCATTTTTTTTCTAATTTTGTCCATGTTTCCGTTATAAATGTCAATTTATCAATTTGTTCTTTTCGTGGTTTGTTTTTATTATTCGTTTTAATACTATTAATTTTTAAGTATGTTTCACTTTGAATGTCTAATAATATATTAATAACTTCATGAATTGAAGGATGTGATGTGTAAAACTGCGAATTATAATGTCGGTGGAATGATTCTGGTCCATTGGTTGTTCGAGTTCCTTCTGAAGGTTTACCAGCCCATACAATTGGTGGAAAAACCGCTTCAGGGCCATGGATAATAAGATAAATTAACAATAAAACATTATCTCGATTACTCGGTTGTACATATGAGGAAATCAAGTCCAAGGAAAACCAAGTCCGACTGTATTTTTAAATAGTGTACTAGAAAATTGTTAGAATATATATATAACATATACATATACGGGACAAACACATATATATGTATTAGAGCGCAATCGTGTTGCGTTTTATGCAGGTAAAAAAGGTTATAGACGGGCGCAATATTGCTAATTGGTCGAGCGCAATCGTATTGCGTTTTTTGAATGGAAATAGGTAAGCCGGGCGCAATCGTGTTACAGCCTTTATTTTTTGGTGCTTCATCTCCACCCCTCTCCAATTTTTACAGCACCTATGCCAAGGAAATGTGTATATAGGAATAATTACATTTTTTTCTTACAAATATTTATTAAACAAATTTAGATCATGTGGGTATAAAAATTGTAGGCAAAACTAAATTTATTTTTCTGGAATGAGAAATAATAAATAATTAAAGTTTTCATTTTATGTATTTTTCTACCAATTAATGTGATATTCAGTATTTTAAATTACTAACAAATATAATATATTACTTGTTGAACAAAATTATAGAATAATATTTAGGTATTGTGGGCTATTTTTTTTTATAAACATAAATAGGCCATGAAGTCATGGGGGCTCTGCCCCTACAGTATTTATTTTATGGGGGCAATTGCCCCCATTGTTCGGCGCCCCTGTGTTTAATAATAATTATAATATATTTACTAATTTGTGCTATTTGTTAATTGTAATCCAATTATCACAATAATGATAAATAAGTATTCTAATTAGTCTTATGTGTGCATATTATGTAGTTTCTAATCACTATACACATGAAATTTTAGTATCACTTTATACTTTTATAGCTAGCTAACTTATTAAAATGTCTTTTAACACTGACAGTGGTTGCTTTTGTGATTAAGGTTGTTGAAATTAGTTATATTCTTGCTATTGTTTTTAGCTGAATGCTTTTAATCTAGATAAACAAGTATTTGACAACCAATTATCACTTTATCGCATCAAATTAAACAATTTGCTTTATCGATAATACAAATTTTACAAAATACGTGTACTCTGAGTTACCTGATATCAATTCAAATGTAATACCTCATCAATTTAACATAGAATTGAAATATGTACATCGTAGTGAAATTGGTTCTTTACTATTTTGAAATTACCATCCTGGTCATATTTGTTGAATTAAGATGTTATAAGATACAACTATAAAATAGTTTGTACGTAGTATGTATATTAATTTAATTAATAAAATATAAATTAAAAATAATTGCATTCCAATAAACATTTAATTAGAAAAATAAATATTATTCAAACAAATAGGTGGTTGTAGACTTTTAGTCAAACTAAACAGAAATAAAAAAAGGAAATTGTACGGTTAAATAGTTTTATACATACAAGTTTACAATTAATACAAAGATATGTTAAAATGTATTTTAACTACTATCTTCTTTAGGTTCTTCAATTTTGTTCTCCTCCTTGTGCAGTTGATGAGTTTTTTTACTACCCACACAACTGGCACATTCATCATTGTCACTGTCATTGCTTTCGTCTGTATCGGGCTCTCCAAATTTTTTTGGTTTTTCGTAAATACAACAACATTTGCTTTTTTTCTTGTTCAAGTGTTCATTGTCGACAGTGTGTGCATCCCAACTAACCTGTTTGTGGCTCTTTTTTGGTTTCTTTAATTTTAAATGTACTACTTGACCATCATTTACTTGTGGGCGTAACACCAATGTTGTACTACTATGGAATGCTGCATTAGTCTCTTCCATTTAATTTAGTTTTTCAAGTTATAACAAACTATATGGTTAGTCGATTAATTTCTTATGTGGAAAGCTTATAAGTTATAACACAACCAACAACGGCAGCAATTGACATTAAACTAACGTTACTATTTTATGAAATTCGATGAAGGATGAAATTTTAAAAACGTTTGCATATTTGCATAATTATTAATTAATGCATAATAAACAAGACTGAACGACTGAAGCTCAAAGATTAAACAAATAACAATAAACTAAAACACATCTATTATTAAATAAATTATCTGATTAATGAAATGATTATAATTGTCTTATGTAAACAAAATTCGGACGATCGGACGTTATAAATACCACGTTATCACTTCTCGTTCAATATACGACGTAATTTTTTTTTGTTACGGAAATATAATAAAACAATATACTAAATATCATGTGGAACAAAAAAAAATGCTTATTGCTTTTATGGATCTATGATTTTAAGCGTCTAGGTGAATTGCAAGATGAACATCATTTTATAGGTACATGACAAAATACATATTTATTTTGTTACACATGATTTTATACATCCACCTTGGTCTATGGTGGTATGAGTGGACGACGCTGTACCTGTCCTGAGAAGCAACCAAATCGTTATCATCATTTACAATATAATAAATTAATAAAACCCATTACATTATTATTCAGTCATAGAAGCAGATTCGAGTATTCAACCAGCCTACTTATTATATAGATAACAATTTTTTGCCATTTCGCCCGTGGAGTGTGCATAATGCATATTAAAGCCCGTTGGCTGTTTAGCTTCTTACTGTTCTAACTTCTGAATTTATTAAATTGTTCCTACGAATTAAGAAATTAAAAGTTATATTTTTATTGACACGATATTACGTTAATATCATTTTCATCATTGTTCACAAATTTTATTAATTTGGTTAATGCTCATAAATTCTAACGTTTAGTTTTTTATTGATTAAACAATTACATAATGGCAGTATCTGCAGCTGCTGCATTACTCGACGAACTTATGGGTAGAAATCGGAATGATGGCCCAAACGCTCAAAAGAAACCTGTGCATTGGGAAGATCCTGAGGTAAATTATTATGGTTAACCACGACTCGTTGCTATGTCAACATAATTAATATTTCCTCATGAAACGGTGCGATAATTCAAACCAATTGTGGGTTAACTTAATTAAATCAATATAGTTGTATGATTTTCTTTTGATGAAATAATATTTTATTCATTTTGAGAATGGCAATGGAATGCTTATCTCCGTTTAATTAAACAGGGAAAATTGTTCTCCCAAGTAATGTAAGATAAACTGATTCTAATTAATTATTTTTCTAAGCATATTCTCCTTGTTTCCATTTTTTAAAAATATTAAAATTTAATTAGAAACGGGACAATTTTTAATTTTCACAAATTCTTATTTCTTATTTGTACTGTCAAACATTTAAAGATCTAACCAGTGGCATAACTTTGAGTCAATTCTGGGGGGGGGGGGCAATCAGTAGTAAAACTAAATATGCATTATTACCTACTAATAATAAATAAAAAAATACTTAAAACTCATTTTTTTTTTATTTTACATTATAAAACTGATAAAACGATATAAAACTCAACAAAATTATTAAAAATTATACATTATACTTAATATTACTTACACGTATATGCAAATTTATTTTAACAACAGTCGACGACCACGAATGGATGCACCTTCATCAAATTCGTTAATTACTTGATCAATGTTAACTTGTCTATCTCTCTCAATATAAAGCGTACCAATACTACTTAGTCTTGTTTGACCCATTGTAAGTCGTAAGTATGTTTTCAGTTTTTTTAATGATAAAAAACTTCTTTCATTTGATGCTGTATTGGTAGGAATAGGAATCGATAAAAATATAATCAAACATTTATTATAATTTTCAAATCCACTTTTTAAATTATTTTTTTTTAAAAAAATCTAGTCTATTTTCCAATGAGTCTTTTTCAAAACTATTTTTTAACATTCTATTTAAAATGCTCAACTCTCCTTTTAATTCTGCTTCATTTAAACTGTACGTTACACATACTTTTTTAATAACCTCATTGGATGGGTTCTCTTCACATATTACCTCATATAATGCTTGTAAGATATCAAGATCATTTTCAGAAAATCGAATTGATATATCATAAGTTAGTAAATCTAAAAGAGGTAAATAAAAATTAATCTTAAAGAAATGTTGAACATCTGTATAAACTGGTTGTTTGTTACCTCCACAATGCTTATTTGGAACTTTGGATATTCGTGCAATTTTTGGAGGATCTAATTTGTTTTCATCACAAACATTTTTTGTTAGGATCCATAAATCATTAAACGATATGAAGGCGCTCGGTTTATAATGATACTATTTAATATAAATAATAAACTGAGGCACTCAAAAAGTCAAAACGATAAATCTTTTATTATTAATTATTATACAATCCATTATGCTGTTTAATTTTTCTGTGATAAAATATAAATATTGAATTATAAGTAATAACTTTTAAAGGGGGTCAAAACAATACTATTGCCACCTCAATAAAATATCTGGAGGGGCAGTTACCCCCTCTTTCCCTCCAGATTACGCCTATGGATCTAACAATATCAGATTTTATAACATAATATTGTTATAACAGTGTTTACATTAATAAAAAATGTTATCATATTATTTCAGAATTGGTAACCAAATTATAGTTTTTGTTAAAATTTAATAATTTGTATTTATTTTATGCTTTATATTTTTTTCAGTTTTGTAAATACTTTATGGTTAAATTTTGTCCTCATGATCTGTTTGTCAATACTCGTGCTGATCTTGGAGCTTGTCCAAAAGTTCACTGTGAAGAAGCTAAAACGCAATATAATGAAGCTAGTAGCCGTTCTAAAATGCAATATGAAGATGAGTTTGTGGCATTTGCTACTAGTTTATTAAATGATGTTGATCGTCGTATCGAAAAAGGGAAACAAAGGTTGGAGCTTATGAATAAAACTGAAACGGTTAGTATTCCAAATCTATTTTACATTTAATTAGGTAACATTACATTTTTTTATGTAAGTTCTTAAACAATTTTAAATATAACCTATTTACAGTCACTGTTTATAATAATTATTAACAGTACAAAAATGAAATCAATAATTTCATTTGGCCTAAAAAGTTGTTAGCGTATTCTATAGGTTATTTAAAAAAGGCAGATTGTGATCGGAAGCTGTATTGTTGATCATGGATGCGGCGCTAACAGCCTCGAATCTTAAACACGTCAAAGGTTTTTGAGGTACATCATTAAATAATTCCCCCCCTTTATATTTTAATTGAAATAATTACTAAGTTTAGATTTTAGCTTCAATTGTGTAAATATGTGGGTGACAAGTCTAAAATTTGTATTGTAATATGGTAGTATGTTTTTAATAATATATACTATTGTTATATTTACATAATTTAATTTACTTCTATAATAGGTTATTTTTTTTTTTTTTTAATTCAAACTACTTCAATATGTCAATTATTTTACAAATTGAATACACATAAAAGAATAATTTAATATATACAAATTATGTTGTTAATGAGCAAAGACAAAGATTTTTATCAATAACGTATAATTATATATTTTTTTTAACAATTAGCATAATATTCCAAAATCTATATTAATTTTACATAGATTAATATTTATTACTTATTTTAATAGATATTTATATTTTATATAATATAAATATACATATATATATATCACATGATGAGAATTCAAGAAAATTACAGGCTATAGCTAATAATAAAATCATAGGAACTTAGTTATTATATTAAGTAATTTTAGTTTGGTTACTGTATGATTTTTATTAATTACTTTTTATCTAATATTGATTATAACTTATAAAGAATTATTACATGATTTTAAATTTAGACTTCTTATTGATCAATTTTATATAATTATAGCTTTGGGAAATATAATTTGATTAACATTAGATAACAATAATATAATAAAATAATATTTCGAATTAATATTTTGTAGCCGGTGTCCCATTCTAATAGTCAAAGTCAGAAAAACCAAGAGCAAATTAAATTATTGTCAGAAAAAATAAATGGGTTAGTGCAAGAAGCTGAACAAATGGGTACACGAGGTCATGTTGAAGAAGCTCAGGGACTTATGAAGCTTTGTGATCAATTGAAAGAAGAACGTGATACTTTGAGAAAGCAAAATGAAAGCATTCATTGGTCACAAGTAAATATTTTTGAAAAAATAAAATTATATAATTAATGCTTTATTCTATATAATTTAATTTTAATTTTAGACGTATGAACTAGCTGCTGCTCAAGAAAAACAAATGGAAGTATGTGAAGTTTGTGGAGCTTTTTTAATTGTTGGTGATGCTCAGTCCCGTATTGATGATCATTTAATGGGAAAACAACATATGGGTTATGCTCGTTTAAAAAATGCAGTTAATGAAATACAAGAGCAAAGAAAAAAATATGTAGAAGAAAGAGAAAAACAACGTGAAGAAGAAAGAAAAAAACGCATGGATCGAACTAGGTATTTTAATCTCCTAAAGGTTAGAATCTCAACTATATTTTGATCTTTTATTTAATATAGAAGTAACTCTAAAGACATAGATAGACATAGTCGTGATGCTAATATTGACAAGAGATCTAAAAGCTCCAGAGACAGGTCTCATCATAAAATTGATAGGTAAATATTAATATAGTATATATTAAAAGTATTAATTATCTGTTCAAAAGGAAAAAAAAATATTTACTGTATTCAATCATTTATATAATTAAATTTATAAAAAAAAAATAATTTCATAGAAAATCTGAAAGACATGAAAGAGAAAGACGGAGAAGTAGAAGCCGTAGTGATCGCCGTTCTTCTAATAGTCATAGGCATAGAGGTAAGATTATTTTATATATTTATTCAAATATATAAATATAAAATGTTCTCTTTTTAAAATATAGGGCATAATGGCAACAGTCGTAGAGATCACTAGAATTTTTTTCAAGACATGACGTTACATTCATTAATTCAGGTAAATATTTTCTATTTTATTGTGTTAAAGCTTATCTAGAAATGATTTTTGAAAACGCAATGCTATCGATGAGGTGTGTAGTTTAAAATGACAATGGGGTTAAGCCTATAATAACTATGTTAATTCTAAAATAAAAACAAAAGAAAAAACATCCATAAAAATATTTGAATGAAAACAAAATCTTGTTACAACTATTGTGTAAATTATCACATAGCAGAAGAAAATGGTCATAATGGGCGCTTTATTTCAAAAAAGTGCTTATTCATCATTCGATCGAAGCAGATCTTCAAAAATTACATGTGACTTTTTGTCAGGTATTTATATAAAACGAGGTATTTATAAAAAATAAAATATCTGAAGTAAATAAATACAATGAATTGTGTTAATATTTTTATATATATATATATAGAAAAACTTATTTAGGGGAAGTTTCTATGTTGTTACATTGACATTTTTTAATATTAAATTATTTTGTTTTATGGCAGATCTCACAATATAAACTGGTATACTTTAATTAAGATAATTCTTTATTTATATTATTAATAAATCAAATACTATTTTATGTATTGGTTAAAAAGATATCTAAGGTACTTTGGTTAATAATACATACAAAAATACTTAAAAATTTGAGAAATAATATTACTATTTATCAAAATGCGAATGGAAATTTATTTCCAATCACCTTTTTTGTTGTTGTTTTTATTCTACATAAGATAACATTAAACAGTATTAATTATTGTACCAAACTTAAATTTTAATATTTCTTTATAAAATAACATAAATAATATATAACACAAGCATGTTACAACCATTATTTATATTAAATTAGTTTTGGGGTATAATTTATTTATATTTTATTGTTGGTGTTTTTTTATTTACTATTAATAAAAATATATAAACATTTGTTTACAAATAATTATTTTTTTATGAAAATAGTAATATTATATGCTCTAAATGTATAAGAATTTATAAGAATTGCTTTGCATATTTTAACTTACAAAATGTTTACAATTTTTTTTTTTTCTAGGTTCAAATATCTGAGGCAGTGTATTATGTTAAAATGTATAAACACAAAATATACCATTCTAAAAAAAAGTTTAAGAGGTAACAATTCAATAAACAAATTATAATACTTATGTTAATATTTTATTTAATGAAATAAACAATATTTATAAAAAAAAAAAATGTTACTGTGCTTATAATTAAAAAACATATTTTACTAATTTACATTATGTCAAATTTAAACAATTAATACTTAATAATACAATAGACATTACTTGTCAACTAAGTAACGCTGTCAGTGCATCAAAAAACTTTGGTCGATCTTTAGTTTGCATTTTTGCAATAGACGAATCAAAGTAATCCAATGAAACTTCAATATTTGTTTTGTTGGAAACTTGTTCGAATGCTTTTCCAAAAAAACTAAAATATTTAAATTATATTACACTTTAGATTGAAAACTATATGCATGCTGTAATAATATTATTATTTAATAAACTAAAGCTTATAAAACATCAAAGGTTTTATTTTATATTATCCTCAAGTATACAAAGAAATGATTAATTATGATGCATAATATTTACAAACTATTAATCTTATTGCCATGCCTTGTCTTTCTATGGACATAATCATTTCATTCATAGAAGGCCATGGCCTAGCAAATCATTCATATATTATAATTAAATTTTTAATTTAATTCTATACATCATTCACATTAAAAAAGAATCTCAGCAGTGATTATACAATGCCCGTGCATCATCTTACAAAAAAGTCTTATCACCAGAATGCCTACTTTTTTTAGGTAATTTCTTTAAAATCAAAATGATTAAACGAGTCTAAATAATACATTTAATACAATAAAAAGTTTTTAATAATGATATTTATACAACTATGAAAAAAAAATATATAGATTAAAAGCTATGGGTGCAAAGGTGGTAAAATGATCAAAGAATTTACTCCAAGTCGGAAAATTGTTCAGAGCGCTACTTGTCTGTAGTTAAGATAGCGATCTCATGTATATAAGACAGTTGGCTGAGATTTATTTTTAATGTGATTGGAGTATTTGACTTTTTATTTTACTTTTAATTCATGTTTCTAAACCCAACAGTTACACTTATAACTTATAACATGGTTTTGCACTTTTTATTAACATCTTATCAGAAATGCCTGTAAGGTCTCTAAATTACCAAATAATATGGTCATTATTATATATTATTTATATCATACAAGATACAACCCTATTCGTTAGTCTTAAAACTTTATGTAGTGTTTTGCTGAAAATACGCATGACAAACATTTTTTTTATCCCTTGAAAACATTCAATAAATAGTGTTTTCCTATTTAGTACAATTGACTGTCCAGCACATTTTAAACACTATGGTATACATTTTGCTATTATTTTTTAGAAGTAAATTGTTTATTAATTTATTGTATTAAACTATTGAAGTTATGTTTGGTACTTGAATATTTATTATCACCTCGCTACTAAGCAGTTATAACTTACAATTTATCACCTCATTGCCAGGCAAACTTCCGTCAACAGTTTAATTTAAAATTTTAATATTCACAATCAAGATTTATCTATATTTTGATGTCTTATATTTACATCTTAATTTTAAAAATATTTAAAATTGTATTTTATTATATTTTATTCATACACAGATTTTGTTGACCTATTATTACATTGATGCTTAATTTAAAGTATGTAATTATCTTATTTTAAAATATTAATAAAAATTAAATTTAATAAGTTATTCTCTACAATATTAAATACTTGCATTCAATTTTTACATAAAAAAATATTGTTATAAACTTATAACAAATAAAATATAATGCAGTTAAAGGATCTTTAGAAATTTTTTGTGTAATTATTAATTATACTACTATTAAACTAAGTAAACAAAATATTAAAAAAAATTACATATTATAACAGATGGACACTTGGTGGTGAGTTAACAAATTTTATATAGTGCTGTTGTGGAGTAATAACAAAAAAGTATTCTCTATTTAAACCCTGTTCTGAAATATAAATTGAAAAAAAAATTACACAACAATGGGAAACACTTCCAAAACTGATTTATTTAATATTCATTTCAATCTTTTATATATTACATAGATCTCAGTATGAATAATTTTAACCAAACTTTATTATATTTGTAATCAAATGTATAAAAGGGACAAATCTATACTAAAGCTGACCAAATTCCCAACTTAACTAACCTTTGTATTCTGTCATTTGTAAAAGATAATAAATAATAATATTTAGTCTAACCTAACCTAATCATAATAATCTAACTTATTAATTAGCTTTAAATTAATATATATCCTTTTTCTAGTTAATTAGTACAGTCTATCATAACTTCAATTTCAAAAGAATAAAAATAAATGTATTTTTCGAGTTATATACCTCAAACATGCTTATAAGTTACTTCAAGGGTACAATTTTTTTACAAATTTTATTTTAAGAGAACACTGAATCTACACGTGTTATCTCCGTCTTACAAATAGTGGCGTCACGACCTTATTTTTTTGGGGCAAGTGCTCTAAACAATTTTAGGTGGGTGGGTAAATTTGTTTGGTTATAAAAATATTAGTAAAATAATATCAATATTTATTTTATAATTAAAAAAATATATGCATCATCAGGTTTTAGTTTTATGTGGGTGGGTGGGTGGATAGCCTCAGTATTTGCCCCTAAGAATAAAATGTTCATGACGTCACTGATTACAAATACACAAAATATCAAATTATGATCGGTAGAATCAATTGTGTATTATTAAATTTAATATTAGAATGAATCGGCATATTGTCAAAGTTAAAGGTAAGAACATTATCTGTACTTTGACTTAAGCATTGGCTTTTTCAATCAATTAATTTTTAAGTTATATATCAGCATTTTTAATTTGGAATTTCATAATACTTATTCTTGCTAAACAATTAAAATATCAAAAATAACCAATGAAATATAATAGATTCTAATGAACGAAAATTTACTAAATTGTATTTTAATAAGATAAAGATAACACAGGTAAGCATCCTCTTAAATGAACTAATAATTATTAAAATAAAATTATAAGTTAACTGACCTTCTAGGCATGGACTCGGTAATAGGAGGGATACCAACTATTAAACATGTATCTTGATCTGAATCAAGAGTTGCTGAAGCAATTAATGGTAAACGAGTAGCTTTGATTTTTCGTGATGACGCTACTTGAGCTCTTAATGCAAATGATGCTAACATAGTTAAGCAGTGAGGATTGGAATAGTGCTGAGAATGCAACGTACCCTAAGCAAAAAGTTTAATAATAATAAATACAAATATATTATTTGTAACATTAATATTACCTCTTGTACAATCAAATAATAAAATGGTCCAGCCAATATCACTTGTCTCATGTCTAATGCTGCCTGGACATGCCTAAACATGTTGGATAATATCCACTTGGCTTTTTCTATTCCTTGGTCTAAAAAATCTTTTTTTGATCTAAAATAATTTAGTTTGTTATTATTTTTGATTAATTGAAACATTGTCCATTTCTAATTTTTGTATCTTACCTGGACAATGAATCCATTGTATTATAAAAACACTGAGTAGGGGAATTTTCACGAGACTACAAGAAAAAGAAAAAACAGAAAAGGTTAGGTTCAAAATTTAAATTTAAAGTGTAAATAGTAAAATGTGGAAAACTTACATTAGTTTCCAATGTAGCAACCATCGAATAAACATAGTCGGCACATTGATACCTCGTTTTAAATCCTTGATGTAGCATAAATGAAGGATAAGTCATTTGTAATAAATTATGAGTATTGGAAATTTTTTCCATCATACCATAAAATTGCTTACGCAAACCCAAATCCATTGAATGGTACATTTGACGACTTTCAGCTAGAGGTAACCTTAAATGTAAAAATATACTGTTGTAGTGTTGTTAACCTAGAATTTACTTTAAAAATATAACTATGATGTAGACTAAGTTGGCAGAGATCTGTAAATGGCTGAAATTCTACTTCAAGAGAGATGCTTGATATTTTGTCGGAGGAGTTGCTCATGTAACAAAAACCTATCTGGATATTGTAGTCATAGTTTCGAGTTTAGAGTTGTTGAACAATAGGTTTATTATAACAAAAGGTGATGTAAACTGTATCAATGATAGTAGAGAAAATAAACAGAACAACATTTGTAGTGAAACCGAGGTAGTTATGTTGAAAAAAAAACTAAACATAAATGGTTAAATATAGTATTTTTGGTTGAATGTAGCAAATGCAAGATTTTTGACGATAAATAGTACTTCCAGCTGATTCGATAACTTTGTTTCGCCATAAGTTTGTGCCCCTCAGTGGCAAACGGAAAAAGCAAACATTAGTGATAAACTTTAGTGCTTTAAGTAACTAAGTACTCTTGATGTCTGTGAACCACGTCAATTATACAGAGTATATCAGATAGAAACACTAATAATTTAAAATATGATTATAATGACAATGATTTTACCCCATCTCTGCTAATATTTGTTTCAGTCTTTTTTCGCCTTTGATTGTCCAAAGTTTCAGAGATACTGCAGTAAACATGGAATATCGAAGACTACATTCAATTGTCCAATGTCTGTATAGAGCCAATAGTAGACTGAAAATTGGTATTAATTAATTATTTTTTAATAATATGTATTAAATTCAAAATAGTTTACTCTTTTTCGGATTCAATTCGAAGATGTGTAGAAGTATTTGAGGGCTTAGACATTGAAGACTGTGACATATTATCTTCATCGTCATTAATAATTGTAGAATCACAAATACGACCAATGTGACCAGCTATCAATTCTACTTCTCTTAGGTATCGCATACGTTCTGTCTTGCCTAAAATATATTGTTCAGTAACACCAACAATTCCCCACCTGATTAGGATGTAAAATTCATAAATCATTAAGTAGAAAAAATAGAAAAATGTCAAAATAAATAAATTACCACAATAAATCAACAGATTCCCTATGTAATTTCCAAGCAAGATCAAACATTAACATAGCAGCCTGTAAATTAAAAATGCATATTATATAGTGAGAATAACATTTTAAAATAAAATTGAAATATACTTACCGAACGCCCATAATATGAAAATTGAGTATAATCAAATAACAATTTTTTTCTATTTTCTTCCCATCTTCTTCTTTCCCTTCTTTTAATTAATGTGCTTTGATCAAGTTTTCTTCTTTTGTTTTGTTGTTCTTCAACGCTATCAACATTAACAATGTCTGACTCTTCTTCATCCAGTTCATCGGAATTGACATCTTCGTCTGATGACTAAACATAAAAAATATATAAATATCACATTACTTAACAAATATATAAAAAACCAATTACTTCATTTTCATTAAAAATATCTTCAAAATCAGGAATTTTTTCTTCGTCATCAGGAGGAGTTAATATTCTAACCTGAAATCCAACATAGAATTTAGTTTACTACATAGTAAATATTTGTAACATGAAGATTCAATACTCGAGAAATAAAATACCTGAGAACTACTATAAATGTTGCATATATCTGTAGGTCTATGACTATCAACAACAAAAAAAGTAATACCTTCTTCTGGTTCTAATATTTCTATTATATCTAATGTACCACCACAATTGATTAATACAACATATTTCACCTAAAATAAATTAATATTTAAAATTGGAACATCTCAAACAAAAATATTTAATACTGAAGTACTTACATCAACTTTTTGCTCTTCAAAAGCTTTTTTTAACTCTGTAACAGTTTTTACCGGTACAAGTACATAAACTATATTGTCAAAACGTAATATGCACTGAAGTATTTTCACAGCACAAATTGCATCCACATCATAATTAACCAAAATCAAAATTTTCTGATAAAAAAAAATATAAGATAAATATTATAATAACTAAACAAGATAGTTCAGTACTACTTTAATAACAATTTTAAAATAATCAAATAAAAACATGAATATGAAACATATATTTATTACATGAGAAATTGAATTAATTTAATTAGGTTGTGCATAAGTAATTAATGAATATGATTTATAAGACTTTTTAATACAAAATATTAACCTTAACCAATATCATTAATTGATAATAAATATTTTGGATTTCATAATTGGAAAGAATAATATATACTTACTACTAAGTAATTAAATAATGTAAAAAACAATTTTGTAGGTATTTAAAAATATATAGATGTAAATAATAGAATTTAACAATATTTAAACTTATACTTACGTTTTTTGAAATTATGTCATAAAATCCTTTAACTAAATCTTCAACAAACATCATTGAATTGTAAATGTAGGAATCCTTCAAAATCAAAAAAAAAAAATTATTTATTTTTAAATAAAAATGTTATACTTTTGTACAAAAATTGACTATTAAATTAATTTTAAACTATAAAATACAATTAGTTATTACTTTAAAATGCATTATGTTAATAAACAAAAATAATGATTCATCAATAGCTATGTTACAAGAAAAATTTGTAGTTTTCGGTTATCATACTTCAACAGCCAATTGACTGCTCAAAGAAATTTTTATCCCATTTTTGTACTATGAACTATTAAAGTATTACCTGTAGGTTTTTTTATTTATTATGGTAAATATAGGTATTGGTATAGAATTAATTAAAATGTATACTAAATAACAACTATTTTTTTTTTAAACGATGAATTAATGTAAAATATACCATAAATGTTCAATGTTTTGAATTTGTGCTCCTCTAATCAGATCTGGAAAATTATATTTATGATGACCAGCATATGTCAAAATAAATAGACGCTAAACAGAATATGGTAACCGGAATTTTTTTTACTTTTCTTATAAATAAGACCACTTTAGGCTAAAGGAAAGCAGGGTTAGTCATTTGGCTGTTAATATTTTGATAAAACTAAACTTAAACAGTGTGTTAATGATTTGATCACATAAGTGAGTTTTTATACTATGAGCATATTAAATAAGTTTTTTCTAAAGCTGATACAATTCACTTTTATTTATTTTTTTGTTAAAATAACTATTAAAAAAATACAACAATTGATCATTTGAATTATAATATGGACAGAGTTCAGGAAAAACCAAGTGGTATGTTGCTAAAAGTATCTATTAGGTATTCTGATGTTACTCATTCTGTAAAATATACCTTAAATTAAAGAAATGAATCACTTAAAATATAGATTTTAGTTTACACAACTGTGTACAGATTTTTGTTTTATTTTTAAACTGAGGTAGTTTAAATGATTCATTTAAAATATTGTTATTTTTAGTTAAACTTAAAAAGATAATTAACAAAAATTAATGTGAAATAATGTGAAATAATGATAATTATTGTTCAAGAATATTATCAAAAATTAAAGTAGATGTTTAAATATAAGTTTAATTTAAAAATTGAAAATATGTTAGCAAGCTGAACAATACAGGTATGAATACATAAAAATGTATATAAAATATAAAAAAATATTTTTAAAACGGTTATTTTCTGATTTTTTATCTTTTATTTTATATTTTTTTATATACAATTCAAATTGGCTAGCTACCTTCTCAACGAAGTTTCTCAGTTTCTTCTAAAAATATCATCACGTAATAAAGCAAAAGCGCCAGTATTAATAGGAAACATTCGTCTTTATTCCTATGAATGATATTCAATAACAGCATCGTTCATTTACATCCGACTATAAAATATAGACGACCATCCAAATCGAAGTGTTGATGATTTGAAATTGGTGCAGTATGTTGTTACAACACTATTAACAGTTACACACAATAATAAATAAAACACTGTACTATGCGATAACGATTAATGAATGCGGGATTGACAAGTGACAAACTGAGTAAACTGACACTGAACTACTGAAGATGATATATCTACCATCTATATTCTTACTCTACGACTATAGTCGAATAGTCGATATTTTCGATAATAATGAATAATAACAACAATAACAAAAGGAAAAAACGAACAAATTCGCGGTATAACCTTAAATAAAAAAAATATATATCTGAGATAAAAAATTGTAATCTATTTTTTGGACCACATAAAACTAAACGAATCGCGTATGAGTTACTCGCTTCTTTAAAGTCTTCAAACAGCGTGAAATTTTACGAACATGCTCAACAAATTCGTGCTTGTAAAAGCTGTAAGTAATATCTTTATTTTAAAACGAGGATTCGAGTTATCTCACAATAATAATTGTATTATCAACTGATAAGAATTATTAAAATCTGCATCTGTTTGGGGGTCAGTGACCACGAGTGTGTACCCGGCCAGGGTTCGCTGCTGCAGCATGCAGGATCAGCCGGATCAGGGCTCGAAACATGGTGCGTCGTCGTGAGCAATAGAAGTTTACTTTTATTTTGCCGGTCTCTTGAATCTTTGCACAGGTTTAAAAATAGTAACCTCGTTTAAAATATACTATATATTCATTGTCGTATAGGTGTACGTATATTATTATACCCTAAATCATATGAGTACGATGTGCGTAGAATATTTTTGCGGGTGTGCAGAATTATCTAAGTACAGATAACGATAACTATTTTTTGACTACTTTAGATTTTGAGCGGAGCCATGAACGTAATGATTTTACAATAATGCATGTTTTGTCATTTTTATGCTTGTCGTCACCTTTTGGGTCGGTAAAAACGCTTTAATTTTCTATTTTGACTTTTGAGAGTAGTTTCTGGCAACAGATTGGATCTACTATTTAGTTGAAAAATGCCCAATTTTTAGAAAAATGATTAAAAAAATCTGGACATTTTACACATCATATTCAACAAAATCGATTTTGTTATTTATTTACTTTTTTTATGGACAAAAACGAATAACCAACAAATGTTTTAAAAAGAAAATTGTACTATTTGTATTCTGTTGTTCAATTATCAAGTTTTTTTAGTTTTTTTTTTTTATATAATTGTCGATAAAGATTTTTCGTCAGCGTTAGCGTTAGTCGAAGAACATGTAAATTTAATACTGTTAGGTTCTTCATAAATTGTTCATATTTAAGTTAAAAATATCGAAAATACACAATCATAATATTTTTTTATAAGCGTATAATGTAAGAATATTGACGACTTTAGATGACATAACGAAATTCTGCGAATTATTTTGAACATTTTTCTGGTTTATTGACTATTGTAGTAAAAATTCATAAAATAATTTTCTTTTTATATCTATGGACTTTGATTTGAAAATGTAACAACAGATTCCTCATAATTTTTTCTACGTATGATCAAAAAATAAATTTCCAGTTATTTACATTTTGTATGACATTGGATAATTACCAGTAACAAAGCAAAATGTAACATAACTACCCAAACAATTTTTGATATTTTGTTATAATTCAAAAACGACTAGCCAATATAGCCATCAGTGTTGTAAAGTAGTTGAGTAAAAGTATTTGAGTAAAAGTATTCAAATACTTTTTTCCGTATTGAATACTTTTTTAAATACTTTTTATTTTAAAGTATTTGAATGGTATTTGAATTAGTTTTTTTTACTATTGAATACTATTTCATTGAATACTTTTTTTCGTTGACATCGCCTACCAATTTATATTATGACAGATCGGCACTTTGAACAAATGTTTTTAAAATGCAACACTCAAATTTTTTATTAATATTTATAAATACCTAAAAATAAATTAAATTTTTTTTGTATTTGAAAATTATTTCAAATACTTTTAAAAAGTATTTGAGTAATACTCAAATACTTTACTATAGATAGTATTTGGGTGGTATTTTAAATACTTTATTTTATAAGTATTTGAGTAATTACTAAAATACTTTTTAAAAGTATTTTTTACAACACTGATAGCCATAGATACTTGACATTTTCACAAACGTTTATATTATAATTTTTTATGCATTGTACATTTGTACCTATGTACATTTTTCAAAATATTTTGATTATTTATTGAGCTAATTTATTTGTAAGAAAAATTTAAATTTTTTTTAATTATTTTCGAAAAAATATCTTGTCAAGTTAAAAAATTCGAACAATTTAAAACATAGTTCCTTAAATGTTGTTATGATAATTATTTAAATATATATTAAAGATACAATAAGTATATTTTTTTTGAGCATATCAAAATTCATCATAATTATAAGCATTTACAAATTATTTTGTAGTTCATACAATTTTGAATTTTTATAATGAAGTTTTGAAAATTGAATACGAAATTGCTTATAAAGTCATAAGTAGCTTACATTGAAACCAAAAAATCTTAATAAATACAGTATTTTATAGTCTTATTTTAAGTTCAAATTTGAACGAAATTACATAATATTTTATCGAGAATAATGAATAACAATAATGTTACTAAGTTACTATGGACGTATTCACACTAATCACATCCCGGTATGTAAACATCTGTATTATATAAGTCACATAAGTAATCTGTAATCATAATAGTATACGTATGCGTAAAGTTAATTATAAATGCCCATCTATATATGATATATATACATATACACATATATATATGATCTATTTATTCTACTTCACTTAGATAGTTAGATATTGTATAGAATATAGAAATAGATGCTAAATGCCTGCAAGTTGAGTAAAGTTGAAAAATGTAACATCACAACTGTGATTACTTTATGATTTCCAAATTTGACTTTTGTCTATGATTGTTATACGTAGGCGTAAATTTGGCTTTTTAGAAGGAGGGATAAAATTATAAACATAGAACAGGACCGCGGAGGGCTTCGCCCTCCCCCACATGTAAATTTTACATTATTGGAACATTTATAGATAAAAAATAATAAATACTTCAAAATTATTTATTTAACAAAAACATACAAATTTTAATTTAATTATTAATAATATTTTCTTTATATAAATTTAACAATAGGTATCTATATTTTTATATTCATGAATTCATCTGCAATTAATTTTTTCAGAACGATCTGATCGGAGTAATTTAGCAATAATAATAGGTAAATGCTAAATACATCACACGTCACGTAGGTATACGGTATACCATTTCTATATAGTCATATAGAAATCGTTTTTCTGATGGCGACATGGCGTATACATAACATGTTATCATTGTGGTTATAAAATATTAATGTAACTTAATCATTCTAATTTAACTATAAATAAATTATTTACAAAATTGAAAATGCATTTATGAAGCATGAACTTTAACAATATAACACACATAGGCAGACCCGCGGATCCAGAGTTTTATATTTGAGTATGCACTTGTTTATTAAATACTAACCAATATAGTATAATAATATAATACTTATATTTTTCATTCCTCCCTCTCATTTACTCATTATACATTTATACATAATATAGTATTGATTGTAAATATTCAATAAACGTTATTTTATTAAAAAAAAAAAATAATCTATATAAATATTTAAACATCCGTCATTGTATATACAAAGATTAATGTTTTATGGCTACCTGGTGTCTTTGAAGGAAATCGGAAAAAAATATAGCCTCGTATCAGCTAGATACATTATTCGTTATTTTATTATGATTTCTACATATGAGTAGCAACTTTAAAAACAAATCTAAAATTAAAG
Organism: Schizaphis graminum; assembly: GCA_020882235.1. NCBI lineage: Eukaryota > Metazoa > Arthropoda > Insecta > Hemiptera > Aphididae > Schizaphis > Schizaphis graminum. Next base: position 10,468,420 of record CM037032.1, read on the forward strand.
TGTGCAAGTGGGTATCGCTCTGCTGTATAGCAGACTGCAGAGGTAGATAGTAGCTAGGTCACTATTATAATGGATGTGTTAAATTTGAATGCTATAACTCAGTGGTTCCCAATTGGTGGTCCGCGGACCCCCAGGGGTCCGTGAGTTAATATTAGGGGGGCCGTGGTTATGTAGTAGGTACTGAAGTGATATTTTTATTTTATTTTAGTGGAATTATTAAACACGTAATGGTTTGAAATTTCAGGTATTATAAATAAATAGATAAATAGATAAACTCGATTAATGTAAAAAAGGTCGACAGTTAATGATATAATTAATCAAAATTGAAAAGTAAGTAATCACAAATAAGGGGTCCCCCGTCCAATTTAAGTTTTAGCTAGGGGTCCGTGGCTCAATGCTAATTGGGAACCACTGCTATAACTGCAAGTTCATTGTATAGGAAAAACGATTCTGAACGGAGATTATTTGTCAGTATATATATATATATAATATTATATTATCACCTATATTTAAATTTAAATTTATTTTTCTTAACTATTGGTGAAAGTTTCAAGTTTCTGCGATTTATACTTTATGAATAACAACCAATATTTTAAAGTTTTAGGATATATCGTTATTTTACAACGATTTCATGCGCTCATAAAATCTTTTCTATATTGATGCTGGATTTTTTTTACAGTTATTTGAAGAAAAAGTTAAGGAGAACCTTGCATTGGGTTTTTTAACCTTAGATATAAATCACAAAAATTTTATGAATTTTTAATATCAAAATTGACAAAATTACTTGCAAATTTTCACGGTTTTAACATATTTCGTAAACATTTTAACTTTAATTGCTTATAAACAAAAATTTTTAATTATTTTTTACTGCAATAACTACAACATTTAATAAACCTTCTATTAAATTTTAAACATACATTTTTTGTAATGCCAAATTTTTTTTGTCGGCATTTGAAAAAGAAACTTAGAAAAAATTAATGAATTAATATGAATTACATACAAATTATTATTTACCAAATGGCAAATCATAATCTAATCTATTATTAAAATTAAAAACTGATATACCTAGTTAAAATATATTAATTTCTTCATTACAATATGACGTGTGTAATAGTTACATTGTGATAAAAAATTGTTTATGTCAAGAAAACGTAAAGAAAATATATCATGAATGATACTATAATATATTAATATGTATAAGAATAACTGAAAAGAGCCAATAGAGCTAGGTATTTATATTAATTACTAACCAATAATTGTGGTATATTGGTACAGATATTAAACAAATGTATGTAAGTTTTTTTTAATTGTTTTAAAAATAATAACTAAGTTTCTTAAAATTGTTGATCGAAAATATAATCAAAATTTTTATGTAGGTCAAAGATTGCACGTGAAACTGCGATTAGAGTAGACGAAGGAACTTTACCGTCTTCTATATGGGATCCATCACGAAGGATGACCAACATCTGAAGGACATTATCGTCCAGTCACGACAGAGATACCAACGTCAAATTGTCAAAGAGATGTGTGGTGGTTGTGGTAAATCAGGAATTACGATGACCACGGGCTACATTGGCCTTACCGAGCACATGACACAACGGCGGACTCCACCACTGGTACACACGTTGCACTCGCAGCGGCCAACCGTCAATCAAGCAACAACAACAACAACAGCTGTGCCGCTGCCACAACACGACGGCACATCCCCTTCTACAATGACAATTCCATTTCTACTCATTACCAATTTTCACCATATAGCGACTTCAGGCAGTTCCACACGCCAGACCTCACGTTGTTCCAAGACCAAACCAGATGAATATATACTATCCATTCAAACGCCAACTATTATTTTGTAGAGCGATCAGGTATTAATTCTGTCTATAACTGACATCCGATTCTCAGTCGTTAGATAGCACTGCGGTATAGAAAATATGTAAAGGCATTGATTATGAATACAAGCAGTATTAGTATTTACCACGATTAAAGATATAGTCTTTAACTCTTTAATCGTGGTTCTAACTAATAAGTTTTTAACTTTTTAGTACAAAAACGTAATTGTAACCTAGTTACAATTAAATATTATCTGATGCCACTTTTCTACCAATTTTATGGGCAACTGAACCTTCAACAGAAGCAAGAACAACCAATGGGTCAGAATCTTTCCATAGTCATTAGTCACTATAACGCACAGTTGTATGCATCTTATATATCTACAAGTTGTACATATTTTATTTGATATTCAAAGCGAATCTTATTTAAAAATATATAATATAAAACAACACAATATTAAGAAGACTCGTAAATAGCAAGAAGAAAATATTGCATTTATAATAATAATACTCAGAAAAAATATAAGAATAATGAAATATCTTTAAATAATTATTTGCTGACATTACACTCAGAGAAAAGTTTCATTTAATCAATGAAAAACGGGTATGATTTTGATCTATTGAAGTCAACTCATTATATTCAGGTTATTGATTTTGTTAAATTAATGAAGCTGATAATTCTTGAAAAATAATAAATTTTCCATTAAATTAATTATGACTATAAACAATTTAAAGAAATTATTTCTTTCATAAGAAATCATATAATAGAAACAAATATTAATTGTAATAAGATTAATACTACCACCTTTAAATTATAACCTTAATATCTTTAAACTCAAGATTTAATGTATTAGATAAAAGTAAATTTTCCTTTAATATAATGATTTTTTTTTTTAAAAATGCAAAAAATTCTAGCACCATGTTAATCAAGGCGTCGCCCAAATCCGCCGGAGCGGACCATGCTTTTGTGCTAAAAAGTTGTAAGAACTTGAATTCTGTTATATACATAAATTAATTTTTTTGACTACGTATTACGTTATTATTAATTTTGGTCATTTTTTTGAATTTATATTTATTTAATATTTGTGTTTGCTCAAAGAAGAAAAGTATAAGGTACGCAATTATTGTGTTGTGCTTTTTTCGGATTATTATTTTAGTGTTTTAGAGACTTAGACGCTGGTACCCATCGTTTCGGCGTAACTAGATTTACGCCAGTACATTGCATTTGTGGCTCATGCGTAGTATTTTGAGTATTTCAACGCATGATCATAAAAAATTTTCACAAAAATAGCAAAAAAACACTAAGAATTATAATTTCTTTTATACCCACGTACTAAGATATATCTTAGTCCGTGCTTTTACCATAGTACCTAATTCATATCATAATATCATTCATTATAGAAAATATTATTCCCTAATGATCTATAGTCTATACTATTATACATTTTTATTTTGTACAGAAAGATGTTTTTATTGTCAAAAAGCAAGGAGAAACTTCAGCCAATAATTGAAAATGATATTATTCCAACTTAATTATTGTACATACAAGCAGGGCCGTATCCAGGGGGGGGGCTTTTGGGCTTAGCACACCCCGAATTTTTTTATTTTAAATAGTAAATGTATATATATGTTTTTAAAATTATTTCCTATTTTCCTATAGAGTTAAGTACGAATGCTTACCCCACCCTTGGAAACAAATCCTGGGTACAGCACTGCCTACAAGTACTCGATAATATATAGATAAGTGAGCACACAGATTCAATATCGAAACTGTTAACCACTCGTAATTTATTATTGATCTGAAAACAAGAGATCACAGGCAAAATACAAAAAGATACAAAGAGTTGTTAGTTTCATGTAAAATGATAACTATTCTTATTTAATTAAAAAAAATTGATTAATTAACATTAAATTAGATTAGCAATTGGAATTCAGTAAAAGTCCTTCCACCAAATGATAACAGTTTTCCATAATTTTTTGTAGGTAGTTGAAAAATAGGAAGGATATAAGTATTTATAAAGACTTCTAAAATTGTATAGAATTACATTTTATACAGAGTTTTTTATTATTTTATACTTATAATTTTAAATCATTATATTGGTCTATTATAATTTATTTTTGTAATTATACTATAATATTTAATGAAATTATGTTGTAGGTTAAAAATTGATTAGTTAGTATACTGTACATTTACCTAGAAATCTTGGTCAAATTTGATAAATATGACTACACTTTACGTTTGGGTAGTCTGGTTAGAAGTTTTTTATTAGACGAGTGAAGGTTTTATATAGGTATATATAAAATGATTGATTTTAAGTTTGTGAAGTAATTTAATACAAAATGCTGTAAAGTGAACAGTAGTTTTCTTATAATTCAAAAATTAAAAATAATTGAAAGAAAATATTTCAAACTTCATTTAAAGATATAATATAATTATTGAAAAATCAATTAGACTAAACATATTGAAAAAAGTTTTGCTTTTTGTATAATACCATATTTATATTTAATTATAATTTAAAAAATTTTAATACGATAAAGTTTTACCATTTTATTGAACAAAAACAATGCTAATAAATTAATATAGCATCATAATTTATTTTAAATTATTATTATTAAAAAATAAATAAAACATATTAGTTTATTCTTACTTAAAATACTATTTTAACTGTTATTTATAGCTGGAAAAGAAACCATGGAATTGTGTTGTATTATTTGGTTGAGTGTTTGTTCCATAATTTGATTGCACACTACTTGTATCTGTAAATATTTTATTATTCAAAAATAATTTATTTTTTAAATTTTTCTTTATTTAAAATTTAAAATCTGTGGATGAATAAATCATGAATATAATAAAACGACAAGTATTTTAAATCAAAAAATGTAGGGAAGTAGATATTTTAATGAAAAAACCAGGTATTCTATAAACATTTATAAACAATAAGGATTGTTCAAAATTCAATATTTATATTAATAGGAAATTAATTTGAAAATGAAATGAAAACATAATTATTGTCATAAAATTAATAATATATTAAAATAAAACATTTTCAGATGATAGGCGTTAAAATAATCACAAATATATTAATTTACATTAATCTGTACAAACCTTGATTTTGAAGAACACCAGACTGATCTAATCCAAATGTTCCTAAGTTTAATGCTGCTGAAGCTGTTATATCTAATAAAATACAAATTTATTAGTGAAATAGTATAAAAATTAAATTAAAAAATATCTGTTTAGTTTACTTACTTAAACCAGAAAATGGATTAGGACCAGTAGTATCTGGACGAGATGTAAAGAAACTAGATGAACTAGTATTGGGATTCAATTGAAAAATATTTGTATGATCATTTAAAATCTCTCTTCGGAAAGACAAATGTCTTGCTTTCAATACTTGAACTTCATTGTGTATACCGTGCAAATGACCAGCTAATGCAATTACATTCTTGTAATACATTTCCCCAATTCTTCTTAATTCTAAAAAGTAAAATTTAATTTAGAAATCAATACTATTTATCTAAAAAAAATTGAGCATACCATCCACTGTGACATTATTATTATAAGGTAATGTTGCTAAATATTGTTGAGTATTTTCAATTTCATTTTTCAAAATGTTTCCTTTTTCTTGTAATGATTTGATAAGCTCAGCAAAGTATTTAATATTAGATTCCATATCTGTTTGAACCATTGCTGGATGATCATGATTACGTTGAGCAATTTCAAAATCTTGTAGACACTATGTATACATAATTATAGTAAATAAAAATTACCTATTCATTTTAAATAAATATAATCTCAAATATTTTTTATACCTTATTTGTTTCATATTTTAACTTTTCAACCGACGTTTTTTGTTTATCTAAATTGTGTTCTATAAATTGTAAATTTTTTTGACACATTGTAATATCGCCTGCAACTTCATTTGAACCTTTAGATGACATGCGTGCTAATTCAGTGCTCATTGTTTTTTGTTGCTTAAGAAAATCTCTGTATAATTGTTGAAGTACTTCATTAGATATTATTTATTTGATAAATGTGCATTTAACATTAATATAAATTTTGTAAGCATAAATATAAAAACTAAAGTTCAGCATTTAGCTTTCTTATTGTTAAAAATTGTTCATAAATCTATGGAATTTAAATAGACTTCCACATAGTATGACACCTACATATTATACAAAATACATTATATTAAATTAATTTTTGTGCAACTAATTGAAGTTACATAATCTAAAAACAAATCTCAATAAAACAATTATTTTAAAATAATCATATCATTAATATCTTCAAATACTTACTTTAAATTATTGACTAATTGTAAAATTTCATTAGGCACAGGCATTTCAAGAGCAGGTACTGCTTTATTTTGTGCTAAACATTTTATAAACATAAAATAAAAAAAATAATTGAAGATAAAAATGTATTTATTTAAAGTTAATATTGTACCTTGATTTAAATTTGAAGTTGTATCTAGACCACCCAGACCACGAGATACTAAAAATGATAATTAATTATATTATTTAAAACAAACTAACAACAAATTTTGGGGAAAATTAATTTTTTATACATAAAAGAATTATCCATCAATGATAAATTTATTCAGATTTTTTCTTATTACTCTTTTAAAAAATTCACTTAATTATGGATACATAATAGATGAATGTATAATTTGCATTAAATATTTAAAACAGTGAAGTATTAACTAACCAGGAGCAGCAGAAGTAGTTACATTAGTAGTTGTTCCTAATGTCAATTGTGTACCAGTAAGAGATACTGTAGGTTTTACGTTTGATGCAGTTCCAAGTGAAAATGGAGAAGCAGATGTAGCAGTTGTAGCAGCATTTGAACCAAAAGAAAGATTTAATGGAGCATTTGAAGCTGCGTTATTACCAAGGGAAAATCCTGTATAGTTTAAAATAAAAAAAATTTACATTTACTTTCCTCAACAATAAAAAGGTTATTAAAAATTACCAGGTTTAGTTGTAGTTGTTGCTAATGTAGTGTTGGCTCCAAAAGATAATGAAGTTGTAGGAGCGCCCACATTACCAAATGAGGAAAATGGTGTGTTTGCAGTTTGCTTATTAGTAGTGGCCCCTAAATTACCAAAACTAGTTGTGGTTGATGGTGTTGATGAAGATGGCCAACCTCCAAGAGATGTTCCAAAGCCAAATTGCGGGCTGTTAAAAATTAGTTAACTATTAAGTACTATAAAATATAACAATTTAAAAACAGGAATAATATGAAGCATCGCAAAAATATTTAGGTATTTCTTAATCAATTAATAATAAAAATAATTAAGCCTTTATCAACAATGTACAAATAGTACTATTCATTGATTCATAAATATATACATTTTTGAATTAAAAGTAAATGAAAAATATGGTACAAGATACGAAAATAGGAAATGTTTATTGTTTGCACCTATATTTGAGAATAGCATAAGTAAATCATATAAACATGCTTACGTTGCTGCATTCCCTGCATTGTTCGCCGGGGTAGAACCACTTAAATTAAACATAGACATGCTTTCAAAATTATATTTATAAGTTAAAATACTTCAAATAAGTATTTTCAATTTTGATAACAACTAACAAGCAATTTTATATAAAAACGACCAACTTATTCGCGGTACTGTTGCAAGTTATTAGTTAACAACGTGGTATGATAATTATTGATAAGTTAACCATGGTCACGTCCCTGGTTGTGATATTTAATAAATTTATCATTTACAATGTCCTGTTGTTAGAAATGTTTGAATTCAAAACAATGTGTTCTCATCAGAATTCAGAATATCAGATTATTTCCGACCTTTTCGTTTTGACTATGAGTGCAGACTACTGAGTAGTATTATAGTACTATTAAGACACTATAAAGGTATCTAGTGCTCTAGTACTATACTAGTAACTAGTATGAGTACTGAGCACGGATATAGATACTATATACAGTCACCTCTTTTCCATTGGACACTTTGGGCAAGTGCCCAGAGCCCCACGATCGATGGGGCCCCCTATTTAATTAAAAACGAATTAAGAAGTACAATGCTACAAAAAAGATTGAACAGTTTATCGCTGATGTCAATAGAATGTGATATGCTCAAAAACATAGACTTCAAAGAAGTAATTGATAAATTTGCAAATCTTAAATCTAGAAAGGTATTTCTTAAATAAAAATAGAATGTTTAACGTTCAACATTTCCTGGATATTTTGTAATTATTTTTAAATTTATGTTATACTATCTATATTTAATGTGAAATGAAAAAAAAAAAATAATGATAATTTACAGTTAAATTAATCTACTTTAACTTTTTATTTTCTACCACCTCACTATTTACCTGTTTAATAAAATAGTGTTCTGTCCAAGTCGTAGGGGCCCCATTATACCACTGCCCAGGGCCTCAAAAAGGTTAAAGACGGCCCTGACTATACATAGTATAGTGAACTATATTTTTGACAGTTTATTGTATAGTACTATAATAAATTAGTCGTATATAGTATTATTACCATGAAAAATTAGATTTAATTTGTCATGATTATTACTATTGCAGTATTGCATATTTGCATGGCATGAACAAATAGTTATAATATTATAAATTTATTAATTAAATCAATATTTGATTTTAATTTATTTAATATTTAAAATTTGTAAATGCATTTTTGACAATTGAATACCAATAAATTTGATATAAGAGTACAAAAACATACAAATGTGTTTTTAGAAATAAATAAATCAAATTTTAATACAAAGACATGCAATACAAAATTTCAAATCCTAAAATACCGACTGACGAAGTGACGACAAATATATTTTTAATTATATGTATTGTATAATTATTACTGAGATGCAATCACAGTTCATTGAACCATAAATATTAAAGAATTTTCTATATATTCTGATATCTATGCACTGAACACATAATATTATAATATCCATCTTAATTCCAAGGTTTATAATCTATATAAACCTAAAAACCTTGCCTTGATTCAACCCACGGTCTTAGATTCAACCACAGAACAACAGATTCAACAATTGTGTTATCACTTATCAGTAATCAGCTTAGCACTGAATATTGATACGCCATAAAATAAAATATAAGAATCAAGAATCGTTTGTGAGCAAAGCATCTGGGCATTCGCACGTTTTAATTTAAAATAAACAATAATAACACAATTTTATGGCCTTTACATAAAACGTAATTTTGATCTTTCAATTTAATAATTTTAATAGTTATAAATATTAATAATTATAAAATCTTATATTATGATTTATTATACTTTTAATAAAACTTATTATTTAATATTTTTAAGTGTACCTACATATAAATAATAATTATTAAATTTTTAGCTTTTTTAGAAGGTGTGTATACATAATTTATTTGTAGTTACATCAATATAAACAATGAGGTATGCTCAGTTAGTTATGGGACCAGCCGGAAGCGGAAAGGTAAATTTAAAATTTTTGTATTATGTTATTACTGTAGACTAATATTTATTATGCTTTTCTACTAGTATTTGGACATGAATTCATGTACTTTTTTTGTTTATGTAAAGTATCTTAATGTCTTTTTAGATATTACTATATTGTTTGTAAATATATCAACTACTATAATTTTATAATATCTGTTTAAAAAAATAAATATATTCTAAATTGCTTCCATTGTGCTGTTATCTTTTGATATAGTTAGAAATAATTAAAATTCCTTATTGCTTTAACTACAAACATTCATTTGAAGACACTGGTGCAGTAACAGGATACGTCCACTTTTCAAAATGTTCAGGAAACATAAAAAAACTAAATAAAATTGGTAAATGAACCAAACATTATAAACGTGGTGTTGTTATTTTTGTCAGAATAAATTCTACTTATACAAATTCTCTTTGGTTTGTATTTTATATTCATGATAATATTTATGAAAAACTAAAAATTTATGATGATTACATTTTCAATAGTCGCAATAATCAGATACGTCCAATTTTGTTTTTGGACGTACCTGGTTATTTCAACTAACTAACCAACAAAATTTTTTATTATAGTCAATACGTCCACTTATATCCAATTATTGCAACCATTAGAAAACCAAAATTTGTATAGAAGCGTTGGACTCAAAAAAAATGGATATTATATACTGTTTCAATGGATACGTTCAGACATATCTGGTTATTGCACCCAATAGAAATTTAAAAATCAGTTTTTTATTATTTTATTGCAATATTATTCATTTGACGTATTCGGTTTTTGCACCTATCGATAAAGATTTTTTTTCTGAATATTTCTATATCAAAAAATGATTTTTGAAAAATGTGGACGTATCCGGTTATTCCCACCGGAGCCTTAATTTTTTATACAAATTTATCGTGTAAATTAATTTATAAAATAAATCATATGAAGACCCCGGTGCAATAACCAGATACGTCAATTTTTCATAATGTTCAGGAAACACAAAAAACTATCTATAAAATTGGGAAATGAACCAAAAATTAAAAACGTAGTGTTATTCTTTTTGTAAGATTAAGATACATCACTTAAACAAGTTCTCTTTGGTTTGAATTTAATATCCATTAAAATATTTATAAAAAACTAAAAAATTATGATAATTAGATTTTCAATGGTCGCAATAACCATATACGTCCAATTTTTTTTGGGACGTATCTGGTTATTGTAACCAACTAATCATACAAAATATTTTACTTTAGTCAATACCAGACAATACGTCCACTATTATCTGGTTATTGCAATCAATGAAAAATCAAAATTTATATGGGTGTTGGGCGCAAAATGAAAAAAAAATGAATATATACTATTTCAATGAATACGTCCGGACGTATCTGGTTATTGCACCCAACAGAAATTTAAAAATCAATTTTATCATTTTATTTCAATACTATTCGTTGGACGTATTCGGTTTTTGCACCGATCGATAGAGAATTTTTTTCTGATTATTTCTATATCAAAACATGATTTTTGAAAAAATGTGGACGTATCTGGTTATTGCACCGGGGTCTTCATATAGTCTCCTAATATTGTGATTTCATTAAATCACTTCTTAAATCGTGTTTAATAATAATTTCTTGTATGTTAATTCAGTCCACATATTGTTCTGCTGTAGCAGAACATATTGAAAATGAAAAAAATTCAGTGATGGTAGTTAATTTGGATCCAGCAGCTGAGCGTTTCAAATACAATCCAACTGTTGATATACGTGAATTGATCCATGTTGATGATGCTATGGATGATGAAATACTACATTTTGGACCTAATGGAGGATTGGTATTTTGTATGGAGTAAGTAAACTATTATTAATTAAACTAAAGTAAATATTTTAACAAAATATTATTTGGCTTACAGATATTTAATAGAAAATCAAGATTGGCTTAGAGAACAGTTAGGTGATGACGATGATGATTATATTTTATTTGATTTGCCTGGACAAATAGAATTATATACCCATATGAAAACTGTTAAACAATTGGCAGAATTACTTCAAAACTGGGGATTTAATGTGTGTTCAGTTATGCTGATAGATTCTCAGTTTATGGTGGATGGACCTAAGTTCATTTCTGGTAATATATAGATGTATATCTTTTTTTTTAATAAGAGTTCAAATTTTAGTGGTATTAATAATAACAAAAGCACTTAAATCTGAAAAGAAGTAAGAAAACACATTTCAATCATAAATAATTGTAGCTTCAGAAAATGTACTACAATATATTGGGATTAATTTGTTACCTGATAAATATTAGTGATTACCTACAATTTAAAATATTTATATGCACTGTAAAAGACCTTTCTAAACTTTTTGTTATTATTATGCCTAAAACATTGATTTCATTGTTACTTCATATTTCTAGTTATAGAATGGTTAAAATCCAAAGTTAGATACAATATGTCTTAGATAACTTTTTATCAATGAAGTTTTAATATGTCTTTTTATTGCTCTCACATACTAAGAATCTTTTAAAAATTATATGATAGTGTATTTCAAAGTATTTAAATTTGTAAAGTTATAATATTACTTAAAATATTATTATATAGCACAAATCCAAGTACTTCAATGTGTGTTTACTGGTCTTTGTGGGTCTTGTAATCCTGGGCACTTTTCAATGTCCTTGTATAATTTCTTTAATATCAAGCTCTGCGTGGTATATATTATAGAATATAATTTCAAATCATGGTTATTATTAATAATATAAAAAAAAAAATATTACTCCAAGTGATATTTTATTTTATTGGTCAGAAACTCAGAATTACATGAATTAGTTTTTATATGTAGTAAAATATTTAAATATATTTTATAAAAAATGAACATATAATTATAGGAACAATGGCTGCTTTATCGGTTATGATAAATTTAGAACTACCTCATGTTAATGTTCTTTCAAAAATGGACTTGCTTAGTAAAACAGCTAGAAAACATTTGGACAAGTAATTATTTCAATTTATTGTTTTTTTAATTTAATGTTTTTTATTTTAAATTTATCAATTTAGTTATTTAGAGCCAGATGCTCGTGCATTGTTATCTGACGTAAAAAGTCATACTAGCTGGGGAAAGAAATATCGGCATTTATCTAAATGTATTGGTCAAATGATTGAAGACTATAGTCTTGTTCAATTTGTACCATTAAATATAAAAGATGAGGATAGTATTTCTGGTTTACTATATACTATTAACACAATGATTCAATATGGTGAAGATCAAGATGTCCGAATGACTGATTTTGACCAACAAGATTCAGATGATAATGCAGGAGGTGTTGAAGAATTTGATTAGAATATCAAATATTTTTTAGTTTTACAATTTGTGTATAATTAAATATGGATAATATTTTGTTTGCGTAACCGTTGACATTATTATTAATTATGAAGACTGTGTTATTACTATTATTATTATTAATGTTATACATCAATTTAATTAAGAAAATGAAAAAAAGTATGTGTAACCATATAATAAAATATGTGCTCTTTGTTTAACTAAATTACTATATTAATAAAGTACTATAATGTTAAACTAGTTTTGTAATTTAATATTGTTCTATATTCTATCATTTATTTGCTTCTTTACATCATTCAATACTTTATGTCCATCTCCAAACTGCACATCCTGTAAAATAAAGTACTTTTATTACTTATTAGTGTTATACATAAAACAAATTATTCCATCAAATACCTAATAGATATTTTAGAAATGCTTTAATTTAAATAATTTATTTTCTTTACTGTAGTAGATATTAACACAATACTATTTAACATTAAGCTTGTATAGTACATTATTTGTCATTATAATTATTATAACTTACTCATATGATGATATATTTTTTTTACTTAATACTTTTATAAATATCAATAGATTTAGGTACCTTATTTCCACTGTAGTTAGTTTTTCTACTTCGTAATGCAGCAGTTATATTACCACATACTATTGATTCAATGGTCAATTTGGGTTTAACTTGTTCAATTTCTTTTTATTAAAGTTACCAATATTAAATAAAATATATATAAATTATTTTTTTTTTAACTAAAAAAATATAAATATTATAAATATAGTAAACAAGATTTCTTACCCAAAGTTTGATTTCCATTAAAATGATTCAAGTTTGGTAAAATACTGCGGACATTTTTTTCAAAGTTTTCAACTTTAGCCACTGGACACCCTGACAAAGATAAACTTTTTAATTGTTCGCAAAAGTTTAAAAAGTGTAACCTTGTCAAATCCATGATTTTATTTCTATAAAATTGTATTTTGTTTAAAATTGTAAACATATTTAATATAATATATTATAAAATATACCTAGATAAGTCTAGAGTGATAAGTTTAACTAGCGTAGAGCATAGCATCAGGTCATTAATATCATTGTCAGAGGCAAATAATTCTTCCAAGTTTGGTATGTTCCAAACTCCATCCAATGATTTTAGGTGGCAGGAGGTTACTTTTAGGACTTTCAAATTATCAAGTTTAAATGCAAAATCTCTACACAGAAATATTAAGTGTTAATAACATTTTCTAAATTTATTGTATAACGCATTAATAACCTGAATGATGGAAGAAAACTGTCTGTTAAATCAAGCTCCACCAAATTAGGTACATAAGTACCCAACATACACAAACGATTTACAGACATAGGAGCTTGTAATTTAAGTGAAGTAATTTGATCCAAATTCCGGTTTTTGACAGTATCCTCCTTAAATTGAATATTTGGTAATGTTTTTATTTTACTTGTGTTGGATAAAGTAATATTTTAAAATATAAATATACAGTTTAACGTGAAAATGGTCTAAAATATAATATTGTATTTTAAATATTGAAGCATTGTAAAAAATATGACTTTAGTTAATAAATTTAACATTAAAATAACTTCAATGAAAATAAGCACCCATTTATAGTTAATTTAAAAAAATGTAATTGAATAGTGACCATACCAATATTTTTTAAATGTTCTTTATCTAATAGGTAGATACCACTACGGTTTTACTACCTACCAATTTGGCTTTTATATTATTACCATTAATTTTTATCATTGTATTTTTGAAACAATATAATAATTATTTATAAATTTATAATTGTCATTAAATATAATACCTATTAAAGTATTAACCTACCAATAGCGTCGTTATACCCATATTTCTATTGTTGTTTACTTCGTCCAAGTATGATTCCATATTAATAATGAAGACTAGAGCTATTTACGTAAATACATAATATTATATTACTTAAACTATAATAATATTATTATTGAACTCAAATATTATTTCTTCTTTTATACGTCTTACATTTGTGTCTTTGCCAGTTTCTATGGTTACTGTTGTTGAATCATTAAATTCACAAGCAATAACTCAAGTCCCAATGAATTAAATAAATAAATTAATATTATATCATACTTTGCTATTTTTCTCTATAACAAATAATGGTAGGTAGTAGATACAAACACGCATAATATTTTATCTAAATCTAATTATTAGTGATGAAAATTATTTCGTACAATAGTATATTATATTTATTTTATAATTATTAATAATTTATACGAAAATTGTAGTTTATATTTTATATTCTGACTAATCTGACTTCTGAGAGGAGCGACAAATGTATTGATTTTGGAATATGTATTTTTTCTGTGTATGCATGTGCATTGTGCGATAAGTAATAGGAAATCTGATTTAATTTTCAATTTTGAGAATGGTTTTGATAGTATATTGAATTTTATATGTACTTTGAAGAGGTAAAAATTAAAATTTCCAAGCATTTTTTAAAATAACCAAAAAAAAAAAAATTTAGGATAAACTGGAATTTTTGTGCAAATCTAATTTTTGATAAAAACAAATTTTTTTTTTTTGGTTTAACTCGAAAATTAATTATTGTAGATACTAGACATTTTCATTAAACATATATAACATACCTAATCGTATTTTATACTTGATATGATTTTAAAAATATTAAAACTCGTTTTGTGATATTTATATTACCTATTTATAAACATTTAAAATTTTAACTTTTTAGTTTATTTTTTATAGACATAGATAAAAAGTAATTTACTGGGTAAATAAAATCTTGAAAATTAATTCCAAAGACTAAAACCAAAAAATTAAAAAAAATATATTATATTATATGCATATTTTATTTTTTTTATAGATATATTCTAAGTTAAAATTTTAACGAAATTACATATTTATTAACTATATGATTAACGTTATTCATTGTTTTGTTACAGTTCACAAACATTATTGGTGGCCCATTGAACTTGCGTATTTAAGTAAGGAGACCAAATAATTGAATTATATTCGAGCTTAGACCTGATTATAAGGACATAAAGAGAGTTTTTAATGTATTATAGTTTTTGAAGTCTTTACAATTTCTCGTAATGAAGCCTATTATAGAAGATGATTTATTATTTATTGATAATATGTCGGATGTGTTTATTAAAGAAAAAAATTGATTCAAATATTCAACCAAGATCACATAAATTATTTATGCGAAGAAATGGGTGATTGCGAATGTTGCAGGTGTAATGAATTGAGTTACGTGACTTTGTAAATGTCATGAAATAATTATCTTTTTTTTTTTTTTGTATTAATCAAGTATCTTTATAAATTCTTAATGTTATTTAGGTTGCTAAGTACCTATAGTCCATGAACATTTTTCGAGTATAAAAATACAAAAAAAAATCAAATTTAAAAATATACTGCATATTCTAGAATTTAAATCTATTTGAAAATTATTTGTGATAATTGTGGGAGACGGGGGTGCACTACTCCTTGAAAACCCCACCGAATTGGATATTATGATAATACACTGTTTATTTAAATTTAAAACATATTTTAATCAGTATATTTGACTAAATACAAATATATTTAGTCATTCATAGATTTAGCTGCCACAATATTGGTCATTGACTATTGACTAATAAGGATTAGAAACATTAATCATTGGAATCGATTATGCTTAAAAACCGCTTGTTATTTCGTATATTCCTGAATTGAAGACAGTTTTTTAGTTTTAACAATAATTTATAGCACTCGATAGTCAACGATTCGATTTTGATTACCGTCTATATAATAATTTAAGCATACTCGTAATAATATTAATATATACGCGTACGATATTAAAATATTCTGTGACACTAGGTATTACGTATTCCTATGCACATACAGTCACACAGTAATCGTTAATATTAAGCACATGTTTCATTATTTTAAAACCTATATAATATTATGACCGATTGTTATGGTTAAATAAACACCCTTTCGATGTAATCATTTATTCAACAGGAGACAGTTTTGACAGCACAACTCGAAATAAATCACGGTGTTAGTGTCGAACACAGCGACAGTAGGTACCCATAACCCATTCATCAACTGTCGAAACTCCTAAGAACTTAATAATTTTATAAACTATAAATCCTATGGCGCTGACCAATACATTGTTGTTGGCGCTTTGTACCAATTGGCCACCGCCGAATATTACAGAAACTACTTTACCACCACCGTGGAAATGGAGTAAGTTTAAATTTCGCATCCATAATTATGGTGTTTACCCGTTGAAACAATATATTATATTAATATACTCACTATAGCTTAAATATTTGGTTTTTACATTGGAGGTTGGATGAGATGTAAACATTTATCATATAATGTCATTTTTTAGTTGCATATATTAGTCAAATTTTAGAACTAAAGTTTACCTTATAATTTCAGAGACAAAATCGTCTTAATTGATTAACCGTAATAATCTTTGTAACTGTGCATCCGTACGTTAAAATGATTTACGAGAGTAACATTTTCTATTTCTTTTTAACATCAGTGAACCACACTGAGTCTTCATAAATCAGGGAGCAAGGTTCTGTTAAACTTAAAACATTTTTTTCCTATTTTCGGGGCAGGAGCAGTTGTACTTAGATTCATATACAAGCCGCCCCGGAACCACAAATCAATTTATTACTATGGAGAAACACATTTTATTGCAATAAAAAGACTAAAATATTTTTAACATGAATTTTTTATGTTGTTTATTTTGTAAGATAGAGATTAAATAAATCTGCTTCTCTATTGTAAAGAGGGATTTAGTAAAAGAGAAGGGGCGCTTTGGTTCCTGGTATAAAAAATATGTCTATATCCGATTGTAATTTACGCTTATTTCGTATTAACAACTAACAAGTGTTCATTTAGCATAATTTCCTGTATAATTATACTTACTATTTGCAAGTTTTAACTTATAATTTTCTTATTTTAATAATTTAACGTTTTAAAGAGACCGTGATGAGCCCTTAGGCAGCACCGTTTTTTTTTTTCATAAATAATGATTAAAATAAGAATAATATTTAAATTTTATTTCCCAAGAAATGCATTACAATATTTGTAAGAACTAAGGAGTGAATAGTAACTATTATTTATTTAATTTTATTTAGTATCTGAGCATAAAGCGAAGTACATTAATAATAGCGAATATCAATGTGATCTGAAAAACAACTTTCAGATTCAATACGAAATTCTGCGGGGTAAACGGTTGAAAATTGCTACATTTCCAGTAAGTATTAAACAATTAAAAATAATTCTACATTGAATAACTAAATACAACAATTTAAGTAATTATAAGTTATAACTAAAGAAAAATACGTATAATATACAGGTGAACGTATCACAATAATGATCTGACATAATTGAATATAAAATTTTCATATCTCCATGATATACTATAATGAATAATAATATATTAATAAATTATATTATAAAATTTTTGACGAGCTAATAAATTGAAACGTCTTTCTGTATTATAGAATTCGAAACCTTTAAGTTGGGTTACAAAAGAAATTAACGGTACACTTATCGGTCACGGAATTGCATTTGAAATTGTGGAAACGCTTCGTCAACGGTATGGATTTACTTACGATGTAGTGATACCAACAAGAGAAACCTTGTTAAATGAAAATGGCAGTATCATATATATGCTAGTGAATGGGGTGAGATGAAAATAACTCCATTTATAATGCATGAGTTGCTAAATACCTAACGTTTAATTTTTTTTTATTGCCGAATTTCGAACCAAATTTTCGTCACTTAAAATATCAAATGTGTGTTTTTATAGGTAAGTATGTAACTATTCTATAATAAATTGAAAATTAAATATCCTATTTAAGTTGACAGGTTGAGACTTTTGTATTATAGCCTATAGGTACATATTATATAAGTGATAGATCAATAACGTAATAACCTAAATAACCTAAAACTATCAACCTACTAATAAAAAGACATTATTCAAGTTTGTTTTATTTATTTTTATTTGGATTTAAAAATTAAATCTTGGAGGGGAGATTATAAAAATTTAAACTTATGTATTTTTTGAGTTATTTCCTTTTTAGTTTTTTTTCAATCTTATATATTTATAATTTATATGTAAGATAAATATAGCTATACGTTTGGATTTAGTACAAAAAACTCTGTTAATTAACTTAAACTATAAAATAATTGAATATAAGGTAATTTATGCAATAATTTTTATCTTAAAAATTACTCAAACATAATATTCATTCTATATAAACCATGTTAGTGAAATAATATAATGTTGGTTTGTTGAAAATCAAAAAAATATATATATCAATAATAAAAATGTATAGTAGTTAATATAAAAATTAAAAATATTAATTTCCATTGACGTTGGACATAGGTAAATACTGTAAGTAACTTTACTTATCTATTTTTAAATTAACAATATTTTTTTATAGTTTTTACATAAATGGAATAATTAAAAAACCGATAAATATTTTTATATTTAATATTCACTTAATAAGAAAAATAACTTAGGACAATAAAAATAATAATAATATAAACAATTGTTTAATATTATTCATCGTATCTTATTAATATTTATGTTTATCATTTATTTTTTTTTACAATAATATTGGCAACTACTGCAAATATTCAATTTACCTATAGTACTAGATTTGTTCAATGTATCGATTATAAACTTCATTATAAATTCAAACTTTTTTTCATTATTTTAATTGATTTATAACCTAAAAATTAAACAAAAGCTGGACGTGATTAAAAAAAAAAAAGTAGAAAAAAATCAATATACATGCAATATAATATTTAAATAACTATAATTACCTAATGTAAAAGCTGTTTATAAACAAGGTTTTGTAGACATGATTCGTTTAAAATAAAAAAATACCTAAATATGTAATCTAAAAATGTAATAGTATATGTATAGTAGCAGTTATATAAGTAGATACAATAACCTACGTATACGTACCTATAGGTGCTCATTTATAAAGGACATATTTAAACATACGTTTAGGTATACTATATACTAGCTTGAGGATACAATTAGTCAAATATTTCTACGGATAATGATAACATTTTTTCGACCAATCTGTATACCTATAGACCAGGGATGGGCAACTGAAAGTTATTAGGGCAATTTTTAGAAAATTAAAATTTAGCCGGCCAGAGACCAGAGTAAAGAGAGGGACGGGAAGACAAGACGGACCGGACGAGTACCGATTGCCGGCCGTCTTGTTCTCTTGCGTGAACCGCCTTACCGACAACGGCGACAACGTCACCTAGTCGTAAAACCGCGTAAAGCATTATTGTGTATTATCTTTATGTCGTCAACACCTGACATAGTAACATTTAATAACTAGTACCGTGTACCGTTGTTTATCATCAATAAAAAAATACATTGTACAAATAGTCAAATTCGTGTTGTTCTTTTATACTGATCGGCTTACCGCGGACTCACCGAGCACCTACCGCTGTAACCGTGTCAGTATAAAAGAACAACACGAATTTGACTATTTGTACAATGTATTTTTTTATTGATGATAAACAACGGTACACGGTACTAGTTATTAAATGTTACTATAAGTATAGTAGTAGACGATTAACTTTGAAATCGTATGATGTAATTTGAAAATGGAGCGCGAGCTAGATAAAAAGGTTCGCGGGCCGCATCCGGCCTACAGGTCACCAGTTGCCTAGTTATTGGTTACTGTTATTATTTATTACAAAAACGTATAAAATTTATATTTGTTGATTATTCATTATCTTATTAAATTAATGTAAAAATGTAAAATATTGTAGGGGTAGAACATCATACACATCTACGCATAAATCCGTAAAGATAATGGAAGTGTAGTTACAGCTGCAGAAATACATTATTAGCTCAATAAAAAATAATAAATATTTATGTTGTAATTAAGATCCTAAGAAGTATACGGGATTGTCTTTTATTATAATATACAGTTTTGTGTTGCCCTGACGAACTTCTTTCGGGACGCTTTTAGTCCATTATTTTTGTCGTTTCCAATTATTTCAAATTAATTCTTATAAATATACATACAATGTATATTATACATTATAATATATATATATTTAATTATATTTTTAGATAAAATTAATTTGTTGACAAAATATTATGTTAACGTATTACTTGTATTGTCTGTATTAGTAATATACTTTTAATCTTATTCTTATATAATAATATAATTTAATGCAATATCTTAAAAACAAAATGGCTATGGTAAGGATCCAACCCTCTCATTACCTTTTAGTATACGCCCTTGATGTGATATGTACTGTCTTGTGTCTAACATGAATTTTTTTTTAGGAGAATAAAAAATTATTTTTATGATTACCTACCTAATTTATTTTTAAATATTATATACCCATTAACCTATTATATATGTATATTATTTTAGGAAGTAGATATGGCAGCTGCTTTTATACCAGTTTTGCCGGGATTGGATGAAATTGTCAAGTGGGGTATAGAGTTGACTCAATTCCAATACGTCGTGCTTATGAAAAGACCTAAAGAAAGTGCAACTGGATCCGGTTTATTAGCGCCTTTTGAAATTGAGGTAGCATTATTTTAACAAAGTATTTAATTCATTTGTCGATGAACGATGATAAATGATAATGAATGACGAATATTATAATACTATAGAAAATACAATTTGTATACATATTATTATTGTAGTTATAATAACGTGATAACTAATAAGTAATAATTTTCTAAAAAAAGTGTCGAAGATTTGTATACATTTTTTTTTATTTATAATAATAATTTAATCATAAATTATAATTAATATACAATTTATTGATCTATTATTATTATAATCAAAAATCGATATGTTATACATTGGCCTTTTATAGGTATGGTTATTAATCTTGATATCACTGATAGCAGTGGGTCCAATTATTTATGGTATTATGATGTTAAGACATAAACTCTGCGGTTACGATTCTGGGGTATATCCAATACCCACATGCATTTGGTTCGTATATGGTGCGTTAATGAAACAAGGATCGTCTTTGAACCCAGATACTGGTATGTATTACAAATCGTTAAGCTAGTGCTTAGTTATAAATTATAATTATTTTCAATGTACAACAAAATACTATTAATTTTAAATTTGGATATCGAACTGTTGAAAAAAAACGTGTATTATAACCTACATAAGTTGTATAGACAATAAATATAAATAAAAGTGGTCATCATTATCTACTTGACTGCCTATATAATACACAAATATATCCATACATTGTATTATTGTAACCTTTAAGGGCTAGAGCGGCATAAAAAAAGGCAAAGAGGCTCAATCGTCTTGTTTTTGACAGCTTTTTAACATTTTGTTCAAAAGATACTTTAGTTTGCTTATGCTTTGAATTTGTATCAAAGAATTTCCTCCGTTAAAAATAGTTATTTATTTTTGAAATATTATTATTTTAGTGGCATAAAGTTATTTTATTAAATATATTTAAATTTGGTAAAACAATTATACAGTGTCATACTTAGTGAAATTTATTTCATAATCTCACTATTCCGTATAACCGTGTCCGGTTATAATGCAATACTTTTTGTTATTAGTTATTTATAGTTTTTATTATATTTTATGTGTATTATGATTATTTATTAAGAATAAACTGGCTAGCGTTTTTGATACTATATTACAGTGCATACCTACGCATTTATATTATAAGTAGGTACAAAGACCCCTGGCCCTCACCCCCGGTAAAGTAATATAATTAATATTTTCGAGTAATAAAAATTAGGTATTTAAGTTTATATTATAGAACACTTAAAATTATATATAAGAAGCTCGTAGTACTTTTGGAATTTTGTCCAACTTTAAGCTGTGCAATGTGCATACATTATTTTAAGACATATACATATATTATATATGATGTAACTACCTAAGTATCTATATAGCTATATAAAAAATAATACATTTATAAATCACAAATCTACATCTGATGTTTGGTAATGCAATTACGTATTTTAAACTAAATATTTGTATAGATTCTGCTAGACTCATATTTGCCACATGGTGGATATTCATAATGATATTGACCTCGTTCTATACGGCAAATTTGACTGCGTTTTTAACACTGTCCAAATTTACGTTACCCATAAAAAGAATTGAAGATATCGCGAGTAATGAGTACCGATGGATTTCTTCAGAGGGTAGCGCCGTCGAATACATCGTCAAGATGGACAATGATCTGAAGCCATTAAGACAATCAATGTTAGAGGGAAATGGTCAATTTATGGTTATAAATATTGACGAAATAGATACTATTTTAAATTATATTTCATCAGGTAAGAAAATACAATTAATTATAGTATAGAATTCAATAAATATAATTATTTTTTCAATATTATACAACTACACGATATAAAACCTTGTTACTTAAATTTTATACCGTATTACCGGATATGATGACTATTGCAAAATGTCGGGTCGTAGTAACTTTTTTCTAAAAATGAGATATCGTATTTCTCCAGACTGTCTGGAAAACAGTATCTCATTTTTGTAAGAAACCTTAAATCTTACCCTAATTTTGAATAAAGATTTTTTTCCACTTTATTAATATTTAGGAACGTTGCTTCTACACGATAAGAATTGGCTAAATTTTTTAATGTTGCACATCGAAAGATCAATAACAGATGATAAGGAGCGGTGTCGTTATGTGTTGACTACAGATCCATATTTGACAAGATCAATGTCATTTATTTACCCTAAACACAGTATTTTACCACCACTATTCAATCCTATGTAAGTTTTTATTCATAATGCTATTATCTATAATATAATGCTACACTCCTACACTATTTCTGTTTTGGAAAATCTAAGATCAAAATGTAATTAAAATTTATAACTCATGTTTACAATTTAATAAATTTATATTATAGAGTGCTCGATGTCCTACAATAATTCTTTCTCAGTAGTGGTTTTAAGGGAATAGGCACCCCATCACGGCATCACCTCCACCTTGGGAATTGTTTTTCCTATTAATATATTAAGTATGAAAGATATTAATTTATATCATTTATTAACTATATACATACTTTAAAAGTTTCAAAATACAACAGTATAATAAAATAGTACGTATGCTTAGATAGTCTTTGGCCATACAAAGCATAATATTATTACATATTTATTATTTTTGTATATTTTGTTTGTGTATTTTTATTAAATTCACCCAGTCCTCCTTGAATTTTTTTTTAAAACGGTTACTGTTCCTTTTAGTCATAGTATAAATATTAAATATGCTATACTAATGTTGCTATAAAATTAAAATCTAATAAGCATTAATTATATACTTACCTATATAGTATATGCATTATATGTTATTTAAATTAATTTTACATTTCTATACGATATAAACTATTTATCAGTTATCAATACTTAAAACCTAATTATTATTAATCATGATTATCTGTATTACAAAATTAATTTTATTCTAAACTCTAAAGAGTTATTGCATGAACGTATACATATAAAGGGACGGGCATTTGGTAATAGAATTAATGTAGAAATACAAAAATTGTTTTTTAAATTTATTTATACATTTTAATGTAATTATATAACACAAAGAATATAAATAAATAACAAAATTAATTATACCATTATTGAACTTTATATTACATTTTATATCTTATAAGTTTATGTTTAAGTTTATTAAGTTTAATGGTAAAATATTCGATATTAGCAATATAATAATATCTTATTAAAACTTTGGAATAATAAGTTGATGATTAAAATATTTAACAGTAAAAAAATATTTTTTTTATTAAGTCTTTTTTTATAATAAACGAATGACTTATAATAAATTGTGAATAATTTTATACTTAAGGAACCTTATTCAGACTTCAGACTTTTATGAATAAATATATTATTTTGTTCAGTTATATAATAGTATTAATTGGACTTGCGGGTCGATCATTGTTACTTAATAATTTACAACTGTTAACTGCTTACATTTTTATTATATCTTTAAATTCTGAAAAAAGTATTTAGTTTTAAAGTTTTCAAACAAATGAAATTTTTGATCGATATGTTAAAATGTGGTATTTAAATTAAAATGTTTAACAATGTAATAACACAGACATTTTTTAAGTAAAAACCAAATGCATAATTATTAAGGTAAAATATGTTAAGTAAAATTATAGAAATTTCAAAGTATGCAAAGATAATTATTTTTATGAAAAATATTATATTATTGAATCAATGTCACAAATATTGATTTTTAATTAGATTTTAAACATATTTTTCGATTTAAAATATTATTTTTATGATTTCAATTTTTATTTCTGCCTTCATACAAAACATTTGTAATTGTTCGCGCGTTCCATGTGCGTCTTTGGGCATGTACCAGTTGCCCTCAAAAGTACCTTTTTTTTATACCAAATCCCCCAAAATACCTAGAGCAAAATGCACCAGTTGCCCTCAACTAAATGTACCAGTTTCCCTCATATGTTAATATATACACGAATACACGATTACAATATATAGCCCGTAAAATAGGAGAGGTAAATAAACAAACAATAATAAAAATTATTTACAAAAATAATGTAAAGTAGTATAAAATGATAGAATAAAATTTTGATATTTGCAATTATATATATGATGTTTTATTTTGTAGTAAATAATAAATATAATATGGTATACAAATAATATGGATAAAATGAAAATTGTATTAATAATCTTAGCCTACTACTTGGTGCAAAGCCAGGATTTTACCAAAACGCGTATAAATTTAGATGCGTCTAAGTGGATAGGTAGTAGATTGATCACATCGATTGCCACATAATTAAAATATTTATTATTTCATTGACTATTGTATTCATATTATTTTGTTAGTAATTATTACAAAATACAATA
This sequence comes from Schizaphis graminum, assembly GCA_020882235.1. Taxonomy (NCBI): domain Eukaryota; kingdom Metazoa; phylum Arthropoda; class Insecta; order Hemiptera; family Aphididae; genus Schizaphis; species Schizaphis graminum. The sequence continues at coordinate 10,493,899 of CM037032.1, forward strand.
TTAGGTAGAGCCCTGTTGTTGTAGTGTTGTAGTTTCTTTCGGACCGTCCAGCCATCCTCAAGGACTACGGGTAAACTCGTTGCCATATGTTAACCAAAATATCGATAAATCGGTTAATAAATATTCATTTCGCTTCTATACTCAATTATTGTTGATTTAACAACATTTTGGAACAAAGATATTTTTTTTACGACTTTTTCAATAATATATTTTATAAATCACTATGGTGCCTTTCTAACAATCTTCTACAACTTTGACAAAGTTGTGTAAAAATTAAAATCAGCGTATAGTCTTGATTCTTGATACATAAAGTGGGATTAATATTTCAACCATTTTTTTACTCCCTTATGTTTTCTATTTATTAGAAACATAGAAATCCAACAATACCGAACACATTATACCTATATACATGAGTATAAAGTGAATCGCCACTGCAAACGTCGAAAATGACATTGTATACGTTGGTATAAGGTAGTCGGGTGTCTAAAAATCGGTCACTAAAAATTGTTATAAAGTCGATTACCATGATTGTGAGTTATCAGTAATCAGTTATCATTCGGTGTAAGTTTCTCTTGAACTCTTGATGTTTGCCCGGTGCTTTTTTGAATTCAAAAAGAATAAATGTGTACCGAAAATGGTAATTGAGTGGCTAGCTATCAGTCATCATCTGGTGTAATATCGTGCCTCATCGTCTACCCGGTTCTTTTGTATGTTAAAAAAATAAATAACATATACCAACAATTGTAATTGAGCTATCAGTCCTCAACGGGGGCAAATTAGCAATTATGGATTGCATACATATCGCATCTTTACCCGGTGCTTTTTTTGTATGTAAAAAAATAAATAAATACGAACAAATGGAATTGAGTGTCTAATGACTAATTAGTCATAAACCAGTGCAAATCGATACTTGTGCTGGGCAATCCGGCTACGGCGGATTGTTATACCTCCTGATGGCTGATGTCGAAGTCTGATGTTGTATTGTAAGGGAAAAAGTTTAAGTCGAACGAAGTTAAAGGACGTTAACCTTTTGGGAAAATCGATTTATACACAACTAAATCGCTTAGGTAGGCAATCGACTATGTGGGCGCAAATTATGAAATCTAAAATTTTTATTTGCTAAATATTTAATTTACTTTATGTGTAACTAAACCCCTCGGGTAGACAAACTTTTCACATTTATACCACTATTTTTAAAATTTCAAATTAAATTCTATAAGAAATTCTCATAATGTAAGCCTGTCGTAGAGGTATACATAATTCCAAACATATGAATTTTTTTCTTTCATTTTATACTATTTTACATTTTTTTATAAATAATTTTATTTATTATTTGTATATTTATCTCCCTTATTTTACGAGCTATATATTGTAATCGTGTATATATTAACATAATAACATGTGAGGGCAACTGGTACATTTAGTTGGGGGCAACTGGTATATTTGGTCGAGGGCAACTGGACACTGGTATATTTTTAAAATCCCGATAACAGCTGTTGAGGGCAACTGGTCAACACCCCGTCGTTTAATATACGCAGCTCTGAAATGGGCCTAAAAAATAAATATACTAATAGTTATTTAGTATTCTTATTATAATATACATCAATATGTAATAAATAATAGCTTATTTTACCTACCGTTGGACTATATTAATATATTATAGTTTTTAGACCAGGGCCGTTACAAACATCTATTGATTATATTTGAATTTTAAATTTTATTTCATTTTTTATTAACAATTGTAATCTGCGATTTGTGTATAGTGTATAGGTACAAATTATAAAACGGTTATTATTAGATATAAGTTATGGATTCAATATTTTTCGATTCCAATATAAACGTCGAATATCATTAAAAAAAAATTTCGATTTTCATATTATACGAGCAGAATGCTGTCGTACATGGAGTCGGGCATCGTGAGGCATTTGCAGACCAAAGATCTTCCGGAGGCGGTAATTTGCCCACTTAACCTGGGCAGCAAGGAGCGGCAACTTCGCAACTCAGACCTGTACACCACGTACGCGGTGGTGGTGTGCGGGTTCTCCATGGCTGCGGCCGTGTTCACGCTCGAGCTGTTGTCCAGGCGTACCGGCTGGTTCGCGTCAGCCGACCTGGCCCGTGGATCGCATGATCCGCATAGCGGCATGGTCCGGTGCGAGATCGCGGTCTTCGGCAAACCATCCAAGACCATATACCCGTTCAGCCACCGGGATAATGTTATGAACGCCGCTTCCGCCACGCACTTCGTCTTTCACAAATCGTCGTCATCATCATCGTCGTCGAGCGCATTTGTCGTCAACGCTCGCGGCACGGATACAACAATCGCATCAGATTCGTCATCTCCGTCGCCGTTTTCGTGGTTGAAAGGCAAATCGTCGCTGCGGCCATTTCAATACTAATTTATTATACAAGCCACAGTTAATATATATTAAATATTATATACCTAGAGAGAGATTATTTTAGTGATAGTGATTGTGTAAACAAATTATATCTGTTAAAGCATGTGTTATATGTGTATAACGAGCACCTGATGTTTGCGGTAAATCTAATCACAGCAATAAAAACTTTCAATAATCATAATACAAATATTTATAAAAAATTTTAATTTTCTTTAAAATTTAAAATTTAAGAAAAATAATTTGATGGTACTATGAAAAATGAAACAAAAACATTACTCGTATGAATAAAATGAAAAAAATAATATTAATAATAAAAACAAATATATACATATAGGTATATAGCTTAAAAATAACTTAAATATGTAAAATTTAATTTTCATAATGTTCTGAATCAATGAAATATGAAACAAAATTGTAAGCTTGTAACCTAGTAAATGTCATCGTATAAAGGATTAAAGAAAAAAATTAAAAATTCATCAATCTCTATTAATTTTTATAACAATAGGGTTGTAATGCAACTGTGTAGGCGTACTTAAACTTTTTAAACCTAAATTTTGGGGTTGGGATTAAATCTGTAAAATATAAATCAATATATTAACTGAGTAAAAAAAAAGCCATTTCTGAAAAAAAATTCGAGGGGGGTTAATAATTACATGTTTTTTATAAAATATAAACATTACCTGATTGTAAATCTTCTTTCTTTTCTTATTGTTGATGATTATCTTGTAATTTGTATATTACAATCATAGATGATAATTAGGGCTGGGATTTCGATGCACTTAGCATTGTTTTTCAAAGCTTACTGTGCAATGCTCATCTTGTCACAAATTTGTTTTATGACATTTGAATAAGAATAAGAAAGTTTATTTTGCATTTTTTGGCATTTTTTAGTTTTTAGGTCATTTTCTTAATTTTTTAGGGCATTTTAGAGTTTTTGGAGCATTTTTTGAGTTTTTGGAAACCAAGTGCATGAATTGAAATTTTATTTTAAGATTTTTACACTAACATGGTTTTTAAACCATATATAATGATATATTATATTATATAAGTATATAACAGATTATAAGTAGGTACTCGTAATTCGTATTATATTATCGGTTTGTCGCCATTATCGGAGTATTATCGAGTAACCTCTACCCGCATTTCCTGTTAAATAATCTTAAATCGGTAAAATCGACGTCCGATGGTATCGTTCGACGTTCAGTACGAGTTTTGTCGTGGTTAAAAAAATTTTAGTTCATAAAAGCAATTTTTTAAGGGCATTTTTCGGGTTTTTTTAGGGCATTATTTAGAGTTTTTAGGTCATAAAAGCATTTTTTTTAGGACATTTTTCGGGGTTTTTTAGGGCATTAAAATCCCAGCCCTAATGATAATTGATATATTATTTTAATTGTTGACTAAATTTCCATGCCAATATTTTACTATGAATTTTGTTACTATTAATAATTGGACATTTTTTAGTAGGTAAGTGGGTATTTTGTAAGCTTTAATGAAACACAAACTACAGTACTATAGCCTCATTTATCATATTTTGGTTTGATTGTATTCAACATAGAAAATACATTTTCACAATATTGTTTGTTGATAAGAATATTTATTTTTATTGTGAGTATAGAATGAATCATTTTTTCAGTCTACAAAATATGAGTATAAGTAAAGTAAGTTACAAATTTTCAAAATTATATAATTGGTAACTTTTTAATTTAATATATGTATATCTAATATTTTTTTTTTCACGTGCAGTTATTTTTAATAATTCAACAATGAAATAAACATATTTTAAGTGTTTTAAAAAATAGAAATTTGGCCAATGCGTTACTTATAGGGCATGCATGCCATAGATTTGATGTTTCCGGGTGTAGACTGTAGATTATTAATATACGGCTATACACATTAGAGATGTAGAATATAGTTAATATTTTTATGATTACACAGTCAATACGTAACAATATCTGTTATTTTTTTGATAAAATAAAAAAAAAAAAATGGTAGGCAAGTAGATATTGCTCTACTATACATTAGATGTTGAGTGGAGAGTTGAATGAGAGAGCAAACATTGTCTGTCACAAACTATATTTCGTGATATCATTTTTTTTTTGTTATTAACTATTATAATATATTATATAGTAATTTATTTTACTATTCGTATTATGTTATTTTGATATAATTTATTCCGAAAATATTGCATTTATTATATTATTTATACTATATTGTTTCAACTCATATAACTCAAAATGTAATAATACCTTTTTTAAGATTAAACAGTAAAAATATATTTCAATATTTCATAGTATAAATACGTATAATAATATCTTAAAATAAATCAAAATTGTTATTGCGTATAGTAAGATTCATAATAGTATAAAACCATAATATATGTTAAGGTTTTTAAGTTTCCTCGATAAATGTTTTTAAACTATAATAAAATAACTAACATCGTAAATCGTTATTAAATCGTTTAATCTTTTTTTTATTTTTTAGATGTTATGGTTTTAGTATGAATCATACTGTATGATTTATTTATGAGGAAATTTTGTACTACATTTTCAAAACAAATATAAAAATAAAAAAATTATAAATTTCGAACCATAAAAATATAGTTTCAATTTTTTTTACAATTTTGACGAACTTCGTGTCAAAATTTTAACTTCAAACATATATAATATATTATTTTAAATATACATATAGGTAGGTATATATATAAATATGAACATATAAAAGACTGACAGAAAAAAACACACATCGTCGTAAAATCGATACATTCATAGATTCACTCTGTTCAGAATTTAAAACTGCGTAGGTCGATTCCAAAGGTCTAGTGAATGTTCTTCATAATATATTTGTTCCGTTATATCCGCCATTGACAATTAGACCTTTTTGAATGTGGCAGTATAAAACAATTAATCATGTCGTGGAATGTTTTCTATGTGTTACTCAGTTATCGATTTATTATCATCCATCATTATACTATTATAGCATAATGAACTAACACATATAGTACTCATAATTCGGTAATTTTAAATAATTGATCGCTAATGAATAGAAAAATACATCGACCGAAAATGAACCGATAGCATATGTGTTATATACTTATTCTAAACAGGTCATAATTAGCGATAACATTTGATAATAATGTCTGGTTTAATTTATTAAATATTTTATACATGGTAATACAATGTTTTTATATTATAATATAAGACTTATAAATTATACATCACAATATGTTAATACATTTTTCCTACAGTTACATATTTTATTTAAATTTTTATTTATTCATCTATACACCAAAAATTAATATTTATATTTCTCAGGATCTCTATATTATACAATTATCTTTAATCAGAAAAATGCATCATAACTTTAAAATTTGTTGGGATTTTTTATATTACATTTTTTTTTGTGAATAGACATCGTTTTAAGGATATATATTTATTATTAAACTAAAATTGTGTTCAAATCATTAAAATTATTACTCATTATTATCAAAATACCAAAATTTTTCGACTCATTATTATTACGCAAATCATATTTAAGTAATAGAACGACTTGATATTTATTTATAACGGATAATTTTAAGTATTTTTAATCCTTGGGATGAAACATGAAAATATATCCTTGTAAAGTTGTAACCTAGTATAATAATTTCACTTTGGTTTCAAACATATCGTTTACAAAAGACATGGTAAAACAAATTTAATTTAAAATGTTAGTATATAATATACAATATTGTATAGTTTGATCCATTTAAAAATCGGTTACGATGATCAATTGTGAAAAATAATTATATTATCTGTGATTGTACTTCGATTATATGTTTTTTTACACAGCAGAAGCATACCATCCATGTAAGCATTTAGGAACTGGTGACTGAGTAATAAAAATAGCCCGCCCTATCTCTGTCCAACTCTTTGCATCCAAAACTATGACTCCGGCTTGGTGTGTACACTCTGATCCACCCCAAATAATTGATGACAAAATTACACCATCATCTTCGTCCTGTATAAATAGATTTGTTAAATACAGTTAATGATTTTTGCTTATCAATATGTTGCATAATGCACATTTATTTTTGCATAGTGTCATTATTGGCATGCAGATTTTATTTACATAATGATATTGATAATTATTATTATACAATTTAAGAAGACTTATTGTTTGTGCACTATTACTTATTAGTTTTCTCTCTCTGTGTAACACTGCAAATTTACGTTTAGTAGAACAACCTTGCATTGTTAGCATTAGTATTAGAGACTAGACTGAATTGATCTATTATAAAACTTAAAGTTAGAAACATTAAATGCGTTTTTATATTAACTTTCTTACGATATTTCAATTTTTATGCGAATCATGACTATAAGGAGTATGTGTATAAAATGTAACAATTTAGCTTAAATTAGCCAATAGTAAGAATCCATATAATATTCTAGACTCTATATTCTGTTCTCTGTGAGAATAGTACTGCGCGATGGATGAAAATGCATAGTTTCTCCCCATTATAGCACGAAACAGCTAGGCACGCCGACTTACCACCAGTTGCTCTCGATCGAGGAAAAAGTTAACGCCCGTAATTGTCAGTCATATACGCGAAGCGGTACTATGCTCTCGGTGAAAAGAGTATAATAGTTTCATAATAGATTAATTCACATTATTACTAAAGCTCACTACAAAATATCGGTTCTATTTAACATAAATTTACTTTATGACGCGTAGGCCAATCGTTCAAAGAGATAAAACAAATAGTGCACTTGCATCTTCTTAATGCAATATTTTAATTATCGGAGATTATAATATATGTAGATTAATTCTGGTCACGTAGTAGCATTTAAGGACTCTGTACAAATGACAAAAAACCACCATTTAAACATGATTTAGTGGTTCATTATTAGCCAGCTATATAGTGTGGTTCAATAGCTAATAAATTTTAGCGAATTATATAATCAATACATTTTTTGTCATTTGTCATACTTAATATGTTTTTAAATCACAATTACAAAAAAAAAAATTCAATTTATTATTGTATATTGATTATTTAAACTTATAATTCGATTTTTTTTTTTAGAATAATTTATTTAGGTACATACTTTAGCGTCCGGCGAAGAAACAAAAATTGGTTCACTGGGGTATACGTTCTTTTCGCACCATGTCTTGCAAGTTTTATTGTATGTATCCACTTTTATGAGCTAATTAAAAAAATATATATTATAAAAATATTAAGTAATAACTATGTTTATACATTATTAAGTGTGATCGTCTTTAGGAAAATTTTCAAGTTGCATATAATAATTAAACATTATTATACATAATTTTTTTATTATTTCGCAGTTCACGAACAAAAACCATTCATTTATGAAGAAAAATGTAAAAAACAGTAAAACTTTAAATTTGGGATATTACTCCAAGTACTGGGTACTGTAGTTATTCAAATTTAAATAATCCAGTATACTATATAATATCTAATATATTTATAATTTTTTTTGTTCTTTATAAATAATAATCGTATTATAAATTATAATCAATTCAACTACGAACAACAATAATTACCGCTCCAGGGTTTTCAGCATCAACGTCGGATGATATTGCATAGAAGAATCTGTATTTTTTGCCAATTTTTAAGTCATTAATCCTGGGTGTTTCACATCCTAAATCGCATAGCTTTTCGGGGCAGACATACAGGTGTTCGTTCACATTATCGCCATCTGTAGAATTACGGCTAACTGGCAACACGAATCTCAAAGGCCGGCTGCGAAACATTGCTGCATAATCTGGGTTTTTATTGAGATTCTGAAATAACAGTCTATATTATGCTGGTTTAATAATATATCGATTGTATGCTGTGTACACAGCAATTTAACATACGTTATAAGAATACACGAATAAAGAAAAATTGTCTACTATTTAAGAAGTATTATAGGTAAAGTACTAAAGTAAATGAAATTATTTTCTATGCAAGTAGTAGTATATGATACAATTATATAATGAACGATTATTGCAGATGATGATTATTGATGTCAATAATCAATATTTGTTGCTGTAGTATACATATATTGATTTATCTAGTGATTATTTTATCATTATACACTCATTATTTCATCAAGTATTGAATTTTTTTCATTTTTTTTTTCAAAATATTTTGTACCATGCTTTTCTCAAACTGTACTCGTATGATATTTTTATTTTTTTCAACCTTTTATTTTATAGTGAAACCACTATTAATTTTTGATTTTCAAATGCAACATACATTTAAAATGTACCAAATTAATAGGGCTGTTTTTTTTTATAAATTTTAACATTCAAATTATTACACATTTCATACAGTTTGAAAAAAACATAATACAAAATATTTTGAAAAAAAAAATAAAAATAATTCAATACTTGACGAGTGTATTATGATAAAATAATCACCCTATATATAGGCTTAACCTAATTATATCGGCACCTATAACATGTATTGTATTTGCATACCCATCTCAGTGCGCGGGAAAAAACTTCTAAAAGTCAAAATAATAGTGTCGATGGAAGTTTATCGAATTTATTTATAACTATATTCATATAAGCTAATACACGATTTCAACTAATATAATTAAATCATAGTGTTTGCCCCCCCCCCCCCCCGAAAATATCAGAAACAAAAAAATCAATTATTTGACCTACAAATGAATAGTATGATATTTATGAATATTCTTCAATCTCCCCCCCCCCCGAATTTTTTTCCTGTGTTTAAGCCTAAATTAAATTATTAATTTTAACACATTTTGTATTTATTAAAAATTTACTTGTAATGCTTCGACGAACATGCAGTCGATCATGGAAGGATCTCGGTAACAACAAATATCGATCACCACGTTGTCGTCTTCTTCGTATTGATTTATTATGTGTAGATAAAAGAACGCATCCGATTTAAATGTCTTCACCGTTTTGCCGTCAGATCGTGAAATCAAGTAAATTAGAGTCTATACAATACGAATGAAAAAGGTTTAGACAGAGTTACATATAGTTTGGATTCATTATGTTACATCAATCTGTCATAAAAATATAATCAATAATATTTTTGCTTATTACAATTTATATAAATCATAATACATAATACATAGACTATAGAGCAAATGTAACATTTTCAGGGGGTTTTAAAATCCTATAATACAAAGAAAATTTGCTTTAAATACCAAAAAATACTTACGGGACAGTCTTGAAACCATTTTAGTGCACTAGATATAGGATTTCCTTTGAATCTGTTAACCATGACGGTGGACACCGAAATACTCAGAGGCTGTTCGACTACAACGAAATAATGTTCCGTTATGCCGAAAGAATGCATGTACCCAGGATGCAGAGGCCACCGACACTTAATGGTAGCCACGATGCCCATTCGCCCAAACATTTCGTCCGTCGAATACTGGTGTCCACTTTCTTGGCAAACATAAAAATAATGTATCCAATAAAACTTATGTATATAGGTATCTACCAAAAATTGTGTACACAAGTAGCATGTTAAACAATATTTATATTAATTTATATGCCGTATATGCAAATCTTTAAGTCTTTAATACGTTTATACTTTATTCAACAAGTAGGTACACACTCATTTTAAGATAAATTAGACAAATATGTACAATATATATTTATTTAGTAATAGTTTGGCACAGATCATTGATTCGCATTATAACATGAGCATAAATAAGAAAATAATAATATATACGAGTATAGATGAAATATTGACTGGTTCCACTTTTTCATCAAAACAATATCTATCCTCCTCTATTGGTTAGGTTGGTCACTTAATACCAATAGAATATTATAATTGTTTTTTACCTTTACAATGATGTTTATTATATTATAGATTTAGAGAAAAATTTCCGGAAACTTTTAAAAGCTATTGTAAAGGTAAAAGTTATTTAAAACATTCTGCTTTGGGATAAGAAATTAAAATTGCATGTGCTCATTAAAAATGTAAAAAAAATAATAACAGTAAAAAATATTTTTTAGAAAAATGTTGTTTTTTAACGTTTTAAAATAATGTAAGAACAGTATTTTTAAAAACGTTTATAATTTTATGTCTTTATGATATACGTATCTCACATCCCTGTATAGTTAATAAAATATATACTTTATTTTAAAAACATACTATATATTATAAATAATACAAGTAGTAGTAAGTTCGTGTATTTTTTTTTAAACTTATTATTAAAACATCAACATTTATTTTTATTTTAAGACATAAAAATTGTTTTGATGGGAACGTGAAATCAGTCAAAATCTAATTCAATGGAAATGGGTAAAATACACTTTTTGGTGATCAGTGATTGCCATTAAGTAGTAAAGTGGTTTAAAATATATTGGGTCCCTACCTGAATCAACTCGAGGAAATTTAACCACACAATAATGAGGACCATCAATTTTTGGAACAGTCGCTAAATTGAAAACGGCACCATCGGCTGCCATATGTGGGTGAGCAGTATGGTGAACAATACCAGTCAGCCGAGCTATATCTATCTAATTAAAAAAAATTGTTAAGTCTATTACGTAAATGTCAGCGCTCTATTTTTGTATTTCTAAATTGGCAGAAAACTTATGTATTGTTAACAAGCCAATGTATACAAACGCATGCAATGTTTTATGTTCTTAACTTTATAATATTTTTTTTTATGTGTTAAAAAGACTTCAACATTGGAGGTCATTAGCCAGTAATAGTTACATATTGGTCTTAACACCCAGGGGTACATTATGTTGAACAGTTGAGGAAGATTGTGAAGTATATTATTATTATTATTTAAAGTAATTCTGTTAAGTCTATGTTAGTGAAAATATTGTAATTTATAATCTTTTGTTAAGATTTACAACACAAGGTTGGTTATTTTGCTGAATGAAAATTGTTTAAGTATAGGTTAGGTTAGATACTCGTGTGGAGAAAATATAGAGTATAAATGCGTTGACTTGTACTTAATATTAATTATGTAAGAATTTAGGTACCTATCACTTATCCACTAATGCAAGCGTAACAATGTTTTGTTTTTAAATTTGTTCAACCACAAAACGTGCTTAAATGTGAGAATGAGAAATAACAATCATATCTCTAAGTATACTTTTACATTTTTATCATAATTGATAATATTACAACATTTTATTTGTTCAATAACACTATTTCACACACACATATGCATATTATATTATAATAATATAACAGATCGTTTTTTACATGTGTATGTAAAAGATTAAATTCCAATTTAAATTAAAACAATTGTTAAAATCTTTAATAATATTATAAGATTTTCATTATTATTACAACATATTATATATAAAAAAAATTACTATAATAATGTTCAAGTGAAGTCAGTGGCGTATTTACGGGGAGGTTTCCGGGTTCAACCCCCCCCCAGAACAAAAAAAAACATGGATTTATGCACAAACGCTTCGTAGAAGTTTTTAATTAAAATACCTAACTAGGATGTGTGTACAGAGTTGTCGATAAACAAATTATAAAAATATTGTCCACAATCCACAAAAATCATAATAGTAGAGCGCCGGTGACCGATGTTGACACTTAGTCGACCAGGCAGAAATTCGTTGCGACGATACAGTATAACGGCACGACAACATTTTTTCAGTTATAAATTAATATTGTTTGCATTAATTTTATTTCTTTATTCCTAGTTTTAAATTTAAAGTAAGATGCTAAGCTTTATCGTAATATGATTTTTAAAAAATTTAAACCCCTCCCCCCATGAAATTATTGAAAATACGCCACTGAGTGAAGTATAATAGTTCAATAATTTATGATGCAAATTGCATTATGCATATTTATAATACGTACTAACCAATCGTGTTTAATCTTAAACTAATATAAAAAAAACAATTTAAAATAATGATTGTATAGTAAGTAAGTAATATAATAAATAAATAAATAATAAAAAATAAAAAATGATTCTATTTTAAATAAAAACAATTTGAACATATTTTTGTTATTTAAATAATGTATTAGGTTATAGTTTAATATTATTATGTTATATTTACTGTATTAAGTGTTTCGAGAGTGGTAGGATCAATTTTAACCATTATTGGATACTCGGTAAATGCATAATATTCATCGCCAATTGGGTAAATAGATATCATCGCATTGTCTGATTGATCGTCTCCCCATTTAAACACATTAGAAAACCTAAAATAAAAGTATTTTTTTTTTGTTCAGTTGAGTGTGTTTCTATTGATAAGTTTAACTTAATTTAAATTAAAATCTTAGATGTTCATTTCTATTTTTCATTTTTACATCCCAGTATACATCAAACGACACACTCCGTTGAGATTTAAAAATATATACAGTAAGACAAAATTAACAATAAAACTTTATTCAAGATTTCTCTGAAACGCTTAATTTTCCATATTATAATTTTTTCAAATTCACTTCAAAACGCTGCTTGAAACGACAATGATGTAGAGTTACTAAATGCTAGATAAAATATGAATATAAAGGTATACAAAAAAGTAAATAACAATAATGATAATGTAAAATCGATATATTTATGTAATTATGTGTATCATTATATCAATATGTAATATATCCGGTGCGGTGTTCAGTTCAGAATTCGAAATCAGTGTAATTATAAGCTTTACAAATTTTTATTCGTAAAGATTGTTTTTTATGCAACTAGGTACTATTACAGCGTAATATGATAAATGTTATAATAAGACAAAGAAAAAACGACTCATATTGGGTCTGAGTCTGGGTTTAATTTTTGAAAATCAAAAATGTTTAATTGGTTATAATTATAAAACTATTAAATACCTAATAAGCATTGACTGTGACGTATTCAGAACTTCAGGAGTGCCTGAGAGATGATTATTGCCGTAAGTGACACTATTTTAATTGAGACATATAATAAATAATAATTATCCATATTAATGTTATATGAGTATAATATATAACATAGTTATTAATAATACATAATTATTATTATTTACTTAATTACTTTATTATTATGTATTATTTATTATTCAGCTATTTAACCTTCATTATTATCTAAAATAATTTTCTAATAGTTGGCAATTAAATTTTGTTACATTGAACATTGATTTTTCTTTTTCGATTTCTTTATTTTTATGAAAATTTTATATCCACTTCCGGAGTTGTGTATTTCTTTTCATTTTTATTGCACTTATTGACGCTTAGTTAATACAATTGTTTATTTTTTTTTATATTATGAACGGAGTGATGAAAGTATTGATTTTAAAATGATGTGTTTTTTTTTTTTTGACTTTAGCCCTTTTTTGAAAAGGAAATTGAATCTAGTTGATAATTTGTGGGGTCAAAAGTTAAAAATTTTCAATATTTTTTAAATGAGTCGGGAAAAACCCTAAAAAAATGATGAAAAAACGGGATTTTTTACGCAAAACCAGTTTTCGATAAAATCGAATTTTTTATTTTGCTATAACTCAAAAACTAATCTATGTAAATACTTGAAATTTTCACCAAATGTTTATATTAGCGTTCTCCAAACACAGTTAAATTTTCAAAGGATTTTGACTTTTTTTGAGCTATTTATAGACAATTGAAATTTTCAATTTTTTTAAGTAACGATAAAATTTTTTTGGCCAGCCAGAAAATCTTGAAAATTTAATACAAGGTTTCTCATAAGTTGTTCTTAAAGTGATAAAAAAAAAATCTGAAATCGTTAGACACAATTTTTTTCATAAGTGCTTAAAGTTCGAATTTATACGAAATATGTCAAAATTGCGAAAATTTGCAAGTAATTTTGTGGTTGAAAAATCGTAAAAATTTTAAAGTTTTAATTTTAATTTAAAATCAAAAATACACGTTTAAAATAACGTTTTACTAATAAATAATTTTCGATTTTTGTTATTTTTAAAAAATTACTAAACGTAAGATCTGGAAACTTTTACTTAAATGTTTGAATTTGTTTCAAAAGAGAATATATGATAATATTTGAATATTATATATACTAGACTGACAAATCATCTCCGTTCAGAATCGTTTTTCGTATACAATGATACCTATCATTGCATTCAAATTTAACTTACCCTAGTCCGAGGTCCACCCCACTCCCTAATGTACAGCAGAGCGATACTCACTTACCCGCTTTTTTCTTGTTAAAATTGTTTTTCCTACTTAATTATATACAGGTATTATTTTTTACCTGATAGCCAACACTTATTTAGTAAATATATTTAATAAGTATATCAGTTACAAAAGCTGTGCAAGATTATTTGTTTAATAACTTCACTATAGATATTAATATAGATTAATACATAATACATAATATCATGAAAAAATTATTAAAATTTAGAACAAATTGTATTTAACATAGAGACTATTTATTATATTTGGCAAAGATTTATCAGTACTGAGTAAAATATTATAGAAGGTTTATTTAAAAAAAAAAGAGTGTACTATTGACTATAATAAACATTTTAATATCAAATTTTATAAATTATGACCTTAGAACATATTATTAGATCAATTTATTTTAGATTTAATTATTTTATTTTAAAGTGAAATTTATAAACTAAGTAAATAAACATACTATAATAACCTTCAATATTTGCGATAAATTACTTTAAGGCTCTAATATTGGTAATTATTATCTATACATACATGATATATCATTTAATTAGGATTGCCAAATGGTTATTGAAAATGGTTAGATTACTTAATAGTTATTTAAAAATCAATAAATCTACAATAATATAAAATTTCTTGAAATAAAAATGAAATATTTATATAAATAAAAATTTTTTTTCATTTTTTTCACATATATAGATACACCAATTTTTTACCAAACATAACTCAAAATAAATGTTCATAATTAATACATTACCTGTTTAAAGTTGACAACCATATTAATATTAGGTATTTAATAATGGCTTATAATAAATTATTATCTATTATTGTGTACACGTGCACGTTAAGAACTCAACAACTCTAAATGCACTTTTGCCCTTACTAGCTGTACTTACTTATCTCATATTCGAATAAAAGAATTGCAAATTATTATTTAAACAACAATGAAACATCAGAATAATAAGTTAAAATTCCTATATTGTTTTTATTATCCATCTTGTTTTCTTATGACTTATGTTCTAGAATTTTGTTAATTCATAACAATTTAAAATTATTTTATTCATAACATAAAATCAGTTTGAAATTATTATTTTTAATATTAACTTTATATTTATCAATATTTTAATTTATTCTAACACAAAACAACTTTAATTTTTTTTAATATTTATATGAAATTATTAGGGACATGTAGTAAAAATAGTTAGTAATTTATGTATTTACCATATTTGATAATAATTCATCAGAATTATAGCAATAGCAACAGCACCACAGTAGAATATACAATGTTATTAGTAAATGTGTATTAATCTAATTTTTCTATTTTAATATACTAAAAGATAAAAATATAATTTAAGTATTGACAAACAAATTTGGTGTACTTAAGTTTTATAGCACGTACCTGTGAAAAATCGTTTTACAAGGATCAGGACACGCTTTGGTCCCAAATTCGGTAATGACAATTCTTTGGGCTGCTTTATTTTGTTTATATGTGTTTGATTCCAAAAACCTACACTGATATGACACTAGTCCATCTTTAAATGCAAACCTATTATAACATACAATAGTGTTTGCATTATAGATTATAGCTTATGTAAATATACATAATTTACAGATAAATCATACAATATTATGTATTATATTATACATTTTGAGAACTTATCATTATTTTTTTTACCTGTGTAGTAAAGCAGAGCTGTCAAATATATGTTTAAATTCGTAATTTCCCACGTGTGTACTCCCAGGACCGTTTCGTAGTAGCGACCCTGATAACCATTCCGGTATCTTACCTAGGTATAATAATTGTGTCTTTGTAAATTGATATTTAAAATTTTTGAAAATCAAGACTTCGGAACATTATAGTAATTGTATAATAACTAATAGGCACGCATTTGAATTGCATATTTGCTGTTGCTCAATGCAACGATAAAGTAATGTATCACTTTATTATTTAAACACAATTTACCTCTAATTTTCCCTTGGACGGGAGTCGGAATGTCATGCGTACAGTTTCTTAGCCAAATCGATGTATCACAGTTCGGGTATAAATCCTGGCCAGCATTCAGCCTTTTCACTAACAAGTCTCTGTTTTCGTCCAATCCGCGAAACATACTGTCGATTCCAGCAGTTTGCCCGCTTACCGCCGGTGCAGTCTCCTTCCAATTATTTGCGACGCGCCACAAACCCTTAGTCAACCAAAATTGACATTTTTTATACCGGTCAATAGTCGACTTGACTTTCGAGGTTAATATTTTTTTTAAGAAGTATTTCTTTTTCGAAAAATACCGAGCTGTTTTTTTCATCGTTAAATGTACGCGTTATACTAAATGCGTACCTATAGGTACTATATTATTATTATTTCGACATAATAATATATATCACCGCCGCATGTTACGGAAAAAACACGTGTAATTGGATACAAATATCCGACTTTATGGCTTCCTGAATGTATATAATATGTACTATATAACCGATTTAATGTTAACTAAACACATTTAATGTACTTACCATATTAGCCTTTATTTACTGTATATAGGTATACATACCTTCATGTATTTAATAAGATATTATATTGTGATAAAACGATTACACCAGTCCAATATAATATTTTTCATGCTGTTATTTACTGTTGTACGTTTGACTAAAAAAAAAATGTATAGAGGTTGTTACGAATTATTAATAAATTATTATTTTATAATACTTAAAAATCTATACTTACATCTTAACCATTTATAGCGACCTCGGTTAGGTTAGGTATAATGCGCCGTTCCGTCTAAATGGGTGGTCGCCGGTCGGTAAAGTATAGAACCTATTACGCGTATAATATACAAATCGATTGCCTATATAGTTTATTACGTAACTTACAAAAAAGTTAAAGCAACACTGTACAAAATAGTGTACTTTTATAGGAATAATGAATTATAATGAAATATACTATACTTATAAAGGGGTTTCCATCCAAGATGCTCACTTATTTTATTTTTAAAAATTTAAAAAATTTTAAGTACACTCAAAGATCGTACTTACAGATACATAAAATATTGTTTATATTATTTAAAAAGAGCCGCCTGGCAATACAAACTACTTTTTTTTTTCAAATAAGAACTACATCTACTTTATTTCTGTATATTTTTAAATATATAATTTTTTTTTAATTTTGAAACAGAAAACAAAATTTAAAAAAGTATTTCTCAAGTTATTAAATTGTATGCTTTAATTTTAAGGATAATCCTTAATATTTTAGTTGTATTTCGTGTATTACAATTATAAAATACATTTCATACTAAGATTTAGACGACTAGTGATATATGTTATACTTTAACATTTTTATAATTTATAAATATAAAATACTAATGTGTAAATATTAAAATTATTTTAATTTTTAAATCATAGCTCCATATTATCAAAACTTATATTACTCTTTATTTTAGATTTTTAAGGATTATTAAGTAATATGTATAATTTAGTAACTAAGAAACTACTCGATCGATTTTTGTTTTAAATAAATCAAAATATTCAACAATATTCAATTGCTTAACGATTTATATTAAAAAGGTTTTGTTTTGTTTGTTAAAAATAAGTTATTATGGTCACAGGACACTCCTTAAAAAAAGTGTACAAATCTAAATAAATACAAATTTGATTCTAAGTATACCCACTTTTTTTATAAATTTTGTGTAGAAAACTTATAAGAAATCTGGTTTTATATTGTCAAACCCTATAAATATTAAAATTAAATAATTTTTGGAATATTCGCTATATTATGTTGACGAATTTTGTCAAAATTTAAAATTCAAACGCTTACAAAATATAATTAATATAGGTAATATTTTGCTATATGTTTTATTGATATAATAAAAACAACACTTAAAAGAAACTTTAAATTACCTAGTACCTATTACATTTGAAATTTTACTTTCAAACGAAAATTACATTATACATAATAAAAAAAAAATTTAAATGTCCATAAATGGAAAATAATTAAAAGGTATATTTAATATTTTAAAAATTATGAATTATGATGTTTAAAAACTGCTAATGTAAATATTTTAAAAATTATGATGTTTAAAACTACTTATATAAATATTTTATAAAAATGTCAAATTTAATTTTCGCCCAAAAATCTCCTTCAAAGTTTAAATGTTTAATGCAATTTAAATTTTATTAATTTATTAATAAACATAATTTTATATATTTACGAAATAATGTAAAATGTAATTCTTAATAATGCTATTGTGTATAACTGTATATAAGGTACGTAGAAATATGATCGTTAACAAATAATATTATATAATGATATGAGATTATAATAACATAAATTATAGTGAGTTATAAACAATCTTGATAAATATGGAAGTGGAACAGTTTCAAGAAAACAACACTTTATTGTAGATAATTTTTTTTTATCGCTTCAAACACTGTGTATTTATACAGAGGTATACCTACATTTTGCTCACAGTTTTCACAAAGAATTACAACAATATTGTTTCTAAAAATTTTGTTTTATAAAGTTATTAATTTACATTCGACATCATGAAATTTTTGGTGAGTAATTTATTATATTACAGTGACTAATAATGATTAAAAGTTATTATAGTTCTAAAAATTAATAATATTTAATAATTTATTTTTATGTATTTTATTTGTCTATTTTAATATGTAGTTAAATTCAATAATTTATTTATATTATCTATTTAACTCTTACTAACTTCATCGGGTACACTATAGAAACTTAGGTATTAAATTAAATAATATAATAAAACTCTTCCTCGACTTACTATATACAGCCTTGCAAATTAATATTAAATATTAATGCCTTAAGTTAAATATTTTTTCTAATTTATAATATACATTACATTTTGCTTGTGATTAATAATATTTGTAAATCAATTAAAAGTATGAAGTATGTAGAATTTACAGTTGTTTGAGCTACACAAAAAGTTTGATATAGTGATCTTATAAAAATGAGTTCGTTTTATATGTAATAATATTCAAATCTACTGATTAGTCTGATTAATAATTACATTTTTTTTAAACTAGACAAAATTAATTTGAAAGTTTTGACTATAATTTATTTATCAAATTAAATGAAAAAGATTAAAACATGTTTACCATCGGTAGGAACTGAATACAATATATTAGGTACCTATATATTATCGAATGATTATTAACAAAACAAATATTTTTATTATTAATATTTACTTAAAATTTAGAGGTTAGACGTTGAAATCAATTTGAAAATTATTTATTTTGTTTAGGTTGTAATACTTTTGGTGGCAGTTGTACAACAGTGTTTGAGCGCTCACTGTCATCACGAAGGTGAACAAAATCATCAAGAAAGTGTTGGTGATCACACTGGCCATAACCATGAAGCTCACACAAGTCACGAAGAAGGTGACCATACAGGCCATAACCACGGATCTCACACAAGTCACGAAGGAGGTGACCATACAGGCCATAACCACGAAGGAACTGATCACTCAGGACATGACCACACAGGCCATAATCACCAAAATCATCAACATCGTAAATAATAATTATTAAGCTAAGCACACAAATATATAATGGTATGACAATCAAATACTAAATTAATATGTCATTAAGATTAATGTCATTTTTCGATTTGTATTTTTATTATGATATAATATTCTCGTATAATAACTATAATATTGTACAACATTATGAAATAAATTAAGAAACCCGAGCTTGTATTTATCTGATTCATCGTGTAATATATAAAATGTCTAATTTCAACTAATAATAATATTGGTTATTAATTATGTATTATATTACAGTATACAATATGAAATGTCAATTCAAATGACTGTCATTAGATTTTGAATCAATATAAATTGTATGTTCGCTAAAAAACATGAGTCTGAAATATATATATTATATACATAATATTTTTAGCAAGGGTGGCCACTGGACTTAATTTCAGGAGCCAAAAATTTATAAAGCTAATTCTAAGCGAGCCAAATTCTACGATATGTTTATAAAATAATTAAAATAGTTAATAATATTATTGTACTATAAGCTTGATGTGAAGAGCCGCATGACGCATGAGACTGACTTGCGAGCCACATGCGGCTCTCGAGCCTCGTTGTGGCCATCCCTGCTATATAGTGAGTACTGAGTACTTTAGTATCTATATACATATAATTAGACTATAAATTATAATATATCTGACTATTAAGGCGTAAACATTTTGTAATAATTATATCGTCTGATCACAATATAATGATAGTAAAATAATAAATTATGTGCTTAGGTCCTGCTAACAGTTCGAAATTCAGGTACATATTTGAGATGAAAATATTTATTTTAATTGTGCGTGTATCGCGTTAAATATTGTTTCGTTTATTACAAAAAGTGTTTATCACATCATGTGGCAAGAAATTTAACCTTATAATGATTACTAGGTCAGACGTTACTCGTTATATAGACGAAAATAACTAATAGGTACCCTGTATATACAGGTGGCCTGTAGTAGATAACATATAATCACAATATTCATGTCTGACCTTACGATTTTAGGTTGAAAACAAAATAAAATGTTTTCAACGTCTAATATCATCCTATTATATTCTAAGAATCATTATTTGTTTAGGAAACATACTTATATGTAAATATTTTACATCAGATTACACGCGGGGTTCTATGTAAGATGTAAGCATTTAATATATAAAATATTCATAATACATATTACATTTATATTCAAGGTTGGGCATTAACGAGTTAAAAATTTAAAGTTAAGTTAAGTAAATCACTTAATGAGTTACTTTCTATAATTCAAAGTAACTTGTTTTTTCCAGGTATTATATAGTTACTAATGTTGGTATAATCAGTTAATTAATTGTATAGTTTTGCGTTGCAAATTGATTTTTTAGATTCTGAGCAAGTCAACTAATATACTAGATGTTTGTATTTTGTTTTTTTAGTTTTTAGTTTTTATAGATCATTTTAAATTTACTGAAAGTTGAAGAAAAGTCAACTACTAAAAGTAAAAACTAGATTTAATTTTCTTTAAGTAACCAGAGACCTACATCAAAGTTGATAATCATAGTATAATTTCTAAAATTTTTATTTTCACACAAAAACATAAATTTAAAAAATGTATTATTGTAAAATCAATATACATATTCATTGTTCCTCTTAAAATCTAAAATACAAACATCTGTCAGTTTTAGTTTTGTTATTAAAATAATTGATCAGGAACCTATGGTTATACCTATCAAAAATCTAGATCTTCTTCGCTCAGAATCGTTTTTAATCGTATTCAATAATTTATCATTGAATTTTTAAATTCCAAATAATTTAATATATCGATTACAGTTATTTACTGAATGCAAGATACATTAAATACCTACTGTACAGTTGAGTAGTTAAGCTTTAAAGTCCTCAAAGTGGAATATTGACGTGTTTTTAATACTCCCTTAAGCAATAACGGACTCAAGTATAAAAAAACACAGTGGTATCATTGAAATACCAATACATAAATACATTCATTGCTCCACTCAGGTAATTTAATATAGATCATTAAAATGATAAAATAACAGGTATACATCTACACGACATGTACGTACATGCAACACATGTGGTGTCAGGATAAAAAAAAAGTAGTCTTAATAAATTACATTTTCACATTTTATTATAAATATTTAATTTTTTACTCATACTGCCTATAAATGAATAGTTTGAATTATAAGGTCACCGGGAACTATAAAAAAATTGCCAATTTGTATTTGCCATTTGGTGACTCCTACAACCTGCAACTAATGTACGATGGTTTTACAATACGTGTATATAATATATATAATATATATAATAATAATGTGTGATTTTGCAATAAACTATTAATTATAGAGATCTATAGAGAAAAAAAATCATTTTTAAATAATTGTAATTTTTACTCTGTCATTGTATTTATAGTGGCTTGTAGTTATGAATTATAACTACCTATTTAAAGAAATATTTTTGGTTTAAATACAATTTATATTTGTTACTTACTACATATTATTTAATATGCTATACGTATGTGTATAATTTTAAATTTATTTTATTATAATTATATTAATTAACTTTATTAATTCCTTAATAAATAGTAAATACAAGTTTTTATTGTATTATATACAAAATAAAATTAAGTTAATATTATGTATGTTCTATTATAATATTATAATATTTATATTAACTATTTATTATCGAGTGTTGACTGTCGAAACAAAAAAACATTTTCAATAATATAGGTATTGTTATAATTAATTATATTATTTATATTATATAGCATGGGTGGCCACAACGAAGTTCGCGAGCCGCATGCGGCTCTTAAATCAATTTCATGCGGCTCTTGAACCAAACTTAGACTAAAATTAAATGTAAATAAATGTTCTTTCATTTGATTTAAAATGAAAAATGTATCTCCATTTCATAAACATTGCTTTACAATGTGGCTCATCTCAAATCAACTTCATAAATTTGTGGCTCCCAAAGTTATAAGGTTAGTGACCACCCCTGTTATATAGTTATTACAATATTATGTATAGTTATTGTACATATAAATGACTCCCATTTAAAACTTTATTCATTTTTTTTAAATATTTTTTTATTTTTTACATACTCAGAAAATAAGTTTGCTTAGGAATATTAATAAAAAATATATATCGTCATCCAAAACTGGTAAAAAATACATTTAAAAAATTGAAAATAAAAATTGTAAAAAATATTTCTAAAACAGTTAAAACTATTCAATATTAACCTATTTTTCGTATTTATAATATAATGCCTACTAATGCCCCCATCCCGTAATGGAATTCTTATTTTCCATTGTAAATAAAATAAAATATGAGTGTTATCGCTCTTCTGGTATTACCTATTTACCTATATTACAAATATTATTATTGATTTTATCATCAAATATTTTTATTTATCCCCTTCCAGTGCCTAATTATTATACAAAATAGAGTCTTATAATATTACTTATTAACTTATTAGTATATTAGTGACGTAATCTTAGAAAGCTAGTAACATATGAAGATGATTAGTTATCAGTTATCACTTATCGCTTATCGGATGGTTAATAAAAATATAAATGTGAATTCACATTTATCTTGAATACATACAAATAAATAATAATGATTTTTTTTAAACAATAATAATTATATGTACATATAAATAACAATTACCGAAATTCATAGTTAACTTTAAGTTTGAAGCTTAAATAAAACAAATTGATTTGAAGAAAAAAATAATCTAGACAGAATACAATAATAAGATGACAGCATTCGTCTTGTTTGTTTTGATACAGAATAATTGTGTATTAATAAATACATTTAAAATCAATGGTAAATGATAAATCATCACAATCAAGAAACTAAAAAATCTATAACAATGTTGAGATATCTTTAAAATGTTTATTATGTCTATCGTGGGAATCGGACATTTCGGCACGGCTGTTTCGGCGCGGCGTTTTTTTTTAAATTAACTATTACTATTATGAAAAGTTATCGTAATAAAATCATCAATAGTGCAATCCTACCAAATATAGCTGTTATCGTGTAACGTAAGAACCGACTATAGGTATGTCTATATAAGTACGATGTTTTTATGGCGCAACTAACTGCTGGAGGGATTCCCCCTAAAAAATTAAAAAAATATACCGACCTAAATCGTCGATTACATAAAATAGTTAGTGAATATAATATAAGAAATTGTATGGACTATTTAAAGGGAATCGCTCATAATATTTCTTTAAAATAAATTTCAATTGTATATTATTAACATTTTTAAAGTATTATTAATTCATTTTTTTAAATTATTATAAAATCATTAGGTATCATAATATATATTTTAAGTATGTAATTATGTATTATTGAACATATAAAACTTTATTGTTATATTATTTTTTTATTTTTATTAACTATTTTTTTTTTGTATTTTTAAAATGTATTGTAATATTCAAATAATGATATAGGTACCTGATATTATAAGATATAATATTATTTATTTAAGATTTTTTAAATTTATTGTAATTTGTAATATTGAAAAAATGATGAATTACCTATTAATATATAATTTTATTTATTTTTTATTTTTAAAATGTATTGTAATATTCAAATAATGATATAATATTATTAATAATTTTGTATTTTTAAAATTTATTGTAATACTCAAATAATGATATATTACTATTTGTATTGTATTTTTAAAATTTATATGGGTTAATAACCTACACTTTTATCTTACCTATATAATCGGTTTTTACATTACACAATAACAGCTATATTTGGTAGGATTGCACTATTGACAATTTTACTACGATTACTTTTGATAATAGTAATAGTTAATTTAAAAAAAAACGCCGTGCCGAAATTTCCAGCGCCGATATATCTTCGCGCCGAAACAGCCGTGCCGAAAGGGCCGTGCCGAAATGTCCTAGACCCGTCTATCGTATATTAACTATTTTTATTCTCTCTCACTCTCACACCCACATACAACATATGAAGATAGAACGCACCCCCGTGAAATTGTTGTTTTGCGATTTTCGAGTTATCTTAAAGCAAAATATAATGTATTTGTCAAATAAACATGAATTAAATCTTTTCACTAAACAATCGTTATCTTCTTTTAAGTTATTTTTATATTATATTTTACTTATTTAGTTAACAATGACCATTAGAAATTAGAATATTAACAATATTACTTATTAGCTCAATACAAATTTAATGTGATATTATTGATAATCATTATTTTTTTAATTGCAATTTTTAAGTTAGTTGTTAATTTTTATTTTCTATAGTATTTTCTATACAATTTATGTATAATTTATCATTACTTGAAACACTTTAAACTTATTATGCATGTATATTAGGTCCTTAAACCTGTTAAATTCAAATAAATAAAAATTGTACCGATTACAAAAATTATCTTTTTGTTAGTTTGATATCGATATCGGTTTTTTATTTTATTTTACATTCTTGATAAATAATAATAAGAAAATCAGTTAAAAAAATTATTAAATTGTTTTGAATCATTATTTAGAAAAATGAATAAGTAAAACGTACAAAAGTATTATCTTCTATAATTTTTGTAATGAGTGATTTTACTCAAAGATTTCTCAAAACCATAAAAAAAATGATTTTGTACAAATGCATTTCGTTTATGATGCGTATGAGCTAAAGAAAGAAATCAAATAATGCTCTGATATCCTCTTTATAGGTTTATTAATTATTTTAATAAATAAAAAAGAAAGTTTTCACAATGTTTGATAACCTTTCATGTCATTAGACATTTATCTTATTCGTATACTTTTTGATTGGCTTTTAAATATATAAATCATAAATTAATGGTAATAATACAAATGATAATATGCATTTTAAATTATATCATAATATTTTAAATCTAGGTACTTATAAAAAATATTGATCATTAATGATTATTATTGTTTTATCAATCAGCGATAAAAATTAGCTTGATTGCTGTTACATTTGAATTAATAATTACTTATAATTATATTAAGGATAATTATACTACTTATTTTTTTCATGATAACAACTAAATATTATGAAAAAAGCTAATAAATAAATATTTTTAATTTTGAATAACTACCGTTATGCTTAACTCATTCCGGATATGACATCAGACTAATAAATTTATATATAGTGTATCAATAAACATACATTTATTATTTCAAATATTTGAAAATGTAAACTATTACTTTAAAAATAAATGATAAGCTTCAGATATAATGATGATAATGTTCTAATGTTTAATGATAAAACAGAACTGTATGATTGTATCGTCTGTTTATGCTTTAAATAGTATAATAATTATTAGTATTTTATTTAAAAAAACATTGTCCTCGGGGTGGAGGTCTATAGGTCTCCTTACCTTGACTATACCACTGATATGTCAACTATTTTGCACAGTAGTTTTTTTTATAATTTATAATACACACGCGAAGACGAAGGAAGTGGAAACATCTGCGGCATGGAAAATTACGTATAGAAAATCGGTTAGCCTTGACTATAAGAAACGCGTACAGAGAATGCAAAGAGGACGCGTGGACATTTCTTTATGTTTTTTTTTCGTATAGACAGGTGGACATTGCAGGGGGTTGGCCGAATTATATAATAAGAAGTTGTACAAAAGGATAAATGTACCGTAGCTACAGTCGCCATTTTTAAAAGAACTAAAATAAACTATATAATATGTAGAGTAGAAAAGTATACATGTTAATAGTAATTATGTTGGTGTATACTTTTTATAAATTATAATACACGTTTCATCGTAGACGGAAATCCATTAAAATTTTGGGTGGGAGGAGGTTAATACTTTTAACATACACGCAAGACGTGGAATTGGTGTATAACCCCTTAATTTAATGGTGTTTATAAAAGCTAATATAATTTAGTATTATATGTTCATGTTTTTATTATATTATATATATTATTTAATTTCCTATATAATCAGAAACAGATATTTAATTAATTAATTAAAGATGTATTTTTTAATTTGTTTGTCTTAAAGTATTAAGTAAGGACGGATACAGTGGTTCTAAACAGAGTGGGGACAATTTGTTAGTTATCAACTAAATTTCCCTCATTGCCCCCCCCCTTGTATCCACCTTTGGTACTAAGTTATTTATTATAGTATTAAATGCATCGCCTAACAATATCATTGTAAAATTGTTGCTCCTTATTTTTTGGAATATTAAATCAGTAGATTTTCTAATAATATCTTTATTATTAAATATCAATAATTTTTAACAACTGTTTTTTAATGTTGAGCTTTTTGTTGGACAGAGACTCGAGACACTCTCGACGAGAGTTGAAACAATTATGAACTGTTGAAGTTCTCAGCTGTATGTTTTTTACTACATGTCAACTCTCATAACTATAAAATAATTATTAATTTATTATAGTATAATATAACAAGCTATAAACTAATTGTTAAATTTCAATACCGATTATAATTATAAAAACCAAACTATTATATTATAAAACGTGAAAAATTAGGAGGGGCGGGGAATATATAGTACTTAAGCCTTAAGGGCTTAGCCCATCAAGCCTCATATCATTTCCACTAATTCAATTGATATGTATTTTTATTTTAGAACAAATTATTTACTGTCCATGTACAGATAAAAATAAAAATAAATAGAAAAAAAAGATAAAAATATGAAATTTAATTTCAACTAGTTATATGCACCAAGCAGTTGCCCTTAGTATTTTTCTATAATAGAATACTATACCTATAGTATACCTATTATAATTATCATGAACTCGTAGAAACTGTTAGAATATTATTCGCATTTATAAAGAGTACTATACATTTATAGTATTTCTATTTTCTGAAGATTTTAGGTTTGTTTTCATAATGATAATAAAAACCTAATCACGATTTCATAACTAACTAACACTTTTTATAATATATTATTGTATATTAATATTATACACAATCATTTTATATCGTATTATAATAAATTAATAAATACGTTTATTTTAGAGTTAGGTGAATATAAACGTTTTTTTAAATGTGCTTTAAGCTAATACGCACTGATTACCTATTTAACATGAAATTTAATTAATGAATATTAATTCAATATGATGTGTATTAATTCAAATTGGGGGAATTTGATTTCGAGTTTTTTTTTTTTAAAAAATAAATCTATTTTACGCCAATTGTGCCGAATATTATAGTAATCAGATAAAACGTCTGAAAATATATTATTTTAATTCTTCATGAAGTTTACTTGAAAACTACTTTTCATTTTATTAAATGTATCTCTCAATTCTCAAATCTTTAAAAATTAGATTTTTAAATTAACAATTTTAAGACGATAATAATGTTAAAAGTTGAATTATAAAAAATTGATTTAAATATGCAATTGGAAAGTAATTTCAAGTAAATTTCATAACAAATTATTAAAGTTTCTCAGATATGTTTTTGGGTTTATTGTATTTATGAATACAATGGAATTAACAAAATATTAATACTTTTAGAAAAAAATAAATCAACCAAAATTATTAATATTTGTGTAGTGCGTTATTAACATGTCATGTACCTATAGGAGAGCTTTACTATTTCTTTTACACCACAATAATAAGCTAATAATAATTATTATTTTTATTATCTATATTACGTAAAAAATAAATTTACATTTACATGAAATAAAATAACAGTAAAAAAAAATACCATTTATATTGTCTACAGAAAAAAATGTTTTGACTAATCACAAATAAATGATAAATAAATAAAATATATTAAACATCAAAATATCTTTGTTACTTCATGCCGTTTAAGGAGAAAATAATGAAAAAAAATTGTACTTATTTTGGGTATAAGCTTTAGAAATCGAAAACTCTCATTTATGATTTAGAATATAAAAAATAGTATTAACTATTTATAAAAATTGTACACTGCGTATAAGTTCATTGTACCTATAATTAGCGCCGTGGAAGTAATGCAAAAGCTGTTCCCGTGGCGTCGCCGATTAATATCTAAAAAAAAAGTTTATTGTATAGCAAAATACTGCACATTAATAACAGATCAAAAATAATCAAAAAATTTTACCGAGTTAATCAAAATATTTGGTAGTATTTCTAAATTTTGTGATATTCTTGTTACCTAAAATGAAAAATGACTCATGTTTATACATTGTATAAAGCAGATGAAATTGTTATTGGACACGTATAAATTATATTGAGTTCTTGTATATTGTGATGAGTACCTACTCAGCTGACGTAGTAATTTATTTTATATATTTTTAACTAATTAAATATATAAATAACATATTTTATATTTAAAAATGTATATATTTTTAAATTATTATAAAATGTGTTGTGTTGTTTTGTTTTTGAATTCGACGTAATAAAGGTCTATTTCTATTTTCTAGCAATTAGAAGATTAATTTTAATTGATATTCAAAAGAACACCAGATGTAACATAAATATTGTCCGAGATAAAATTATTCTCGTAAATTATACTTACTAACTTACTACACACACATTTATACAATAAACAATTATAAAATTGCCTATATTTAACTCCTTATAAATAGTCGGCCACACAACCCGTGATTTATCCATGAAAATGGTTTTGCGTGAACAAACAAACTTACGGAGACAGTATTTAAAGTAAATATACCAAATTTTCGCAATATGCCAAGATGAATAATTTAATTTAATTCTTAAAGATAAATTAATTTTATTATTATTTCCATTTTCTTATTGCATATTATAGACTATAGTAAGGTATTGATATAAAAAAAATAAATAAAAAGCAACGATAGATACAGCTTTCTTTTATGCGGTATGGAAATTGGTAAATTTACTACTTATGAGTTGCTAAACAGTTTTTCCACATAGGTAATCTAATTTCTACGCAACAATTATTATTTGTACTGTGTGGAATTATTTTTAAAATACTTTGAATTAATATTTATGTATATATTTAAGAATTAAAACTAATTTATCTCAAATTGTATTAATATTGCCCACATCAATCCCCTTAAATATCGGGTTTTGTGTGTCCTCTCAATGCTATATAATGTTAAATATTTTCCAGGAAAAAGTGTATAGGCAATAAAAAATATCTAAATGTTAATTTGTTAGTTTTTCTTATAAAATTTAAAATCAATCCATATTTAAACCGACAATATTAAACTTGAATAATACATTTATTTTCTTATATTATACATTGCGTTCTTTGAATAATATCACAATTGAATACAAACGAACAATACTTACCTACTAACATTAATCATATCAGTTGAGTTGTAATCTATTTAACCCATAGGCTGTATAACTGTATAAGTACCTATACCTATTGGTTATTAATTATTATTGCATTAGATACAATATTACTATAATGCACCGAGTTAACTAAAACATAGATTATTACTGTGGGACATTCCGATTAAAATGTTCGAGGTTACCTAACCACCAGTACACCACCGTTTACCACCCAATACCTGTTGATTCAATTTTTAAATTTTTACCAGCTACACATTTTTTTGGTTTTAGGCTTTATTTATACATATTTTTATATTTAATTTAATTTTTAATTTTATATTTTTAACAAATAATCTTTAAATTTGTTTTACAGTATGTTACAGTATGTATTTTAGTATTTAAGTTCAGTGTTAGAAATATGTATACAGGATACAGATAAATCGTTTGCCATTGGCAAATATTTTGATTATAATATTAATGAAAAAAATGTAATAAAATTGATTATCATTTTTTTTAAATATTTAAAATATGATTTATAGGTAATAATAAAATTATTAACTATATTTATATTAATTAACACTATATAATTTTTAGCGATAATAAATTTAATAGGTACGAAATAATTTATAATGCACAAAAAATTAGCATTATTAGGTATTCTATTACTTATAATTGTCGAGCTAAATACTTTTATGCTGAAAGTTCATTATAAAGAAAAAAAAATGCACAAAAATAATTCGCGATTCAAATATTGTCCGGGCAGAACTATCTTGCTTTTGGACATTATGTTTTAATATATAGTATATAATATATACATTTTAAATTATAATACATAATATTATTCAAATTTAATTTTTAAGGAAACTATCCTTTTGTTTCGACGAATACTAGCCTCCTGAATTCTGGGATAAGTCCAAGCTGTTTGGTATGTTGTAATTGATGAATTTGTCAGTATATTTTAAGTATTTTATTGTTATTCACATAATATGTTTCACTGCAAAAACCATTATTAGCGTATAATATATTAAAGGTTACCAACATTTCATCAAGAAAGTCCGGGACAGAGCAGAGAAAAATATTATTGAATCATATAACTATTAGATACATATTATGTCTAAAAAACAAATGACACATTATTTTATACACCATTTATTTTAACATTACATCAAAAATGTATTTATTGTTAAATAAATTATTAATTTTATAATATAAAATTAAAATCTAATAAAAATTAAAAAATAACAGTAATTCATTACAATATAAAAGAAAAACTATCATTATCAATGATAAAAAAAAAAATAGTGAAGTTCTCAATTTAAAAATAATATTTTAAATTTTAAATGTATAAGTATTTTTTTTCTCGCATTAAATTTACAATATATTCCGTGCTAGTGAAATTAAGTTTATGTTATTAATCGTCCACATTCCTATTTCTTATTCTTATATGACTGATGCATTCAATAGTAACTAATAATAATAATATGTAAAAGCCTAAAATTCCAACACTAATCATAATAGTATAATACAATATCTACATCCCACACTGTAGTTTACAATAATCTATAGTAATAATAATAATAATAATAATATGACGACACGACTATGCATCGTTACACAAACGCGGCGCTTGCGCAGCGCCGGCTGGCAACCGGTACCGATGATTGAGGCGCGTGCGATCAGCTGTTTCGACACCCGACGACGTCGCGTTCTGCAGTTCTGCACTTCTACGTTCAGTAATCAGTATTCAGTAGTCTCGTTGCCGTCGTTTCGTGTGCACGTTGTGGCTTGACTTCGATCACTTCGTTTTGTGCGGTTTTCTTTAATATTAGTTATTAAAACACGACAGCTACTAAGACTCGATCAAATAATCTGTAGTGACAATAGTATTACGTTGTAAGCCTTCACCGTGTCCGCGTAAACAAGATCCGTATAGTTTTCGTGGTGAATGTGTTGTTTACGTTAACGGTGTTTTTTTCAAAAATCTTTCGTAAACTGATAACAGCATCGCGACAACGACGACGACAAGTCGTTCAGTGGTGTAGATCTCATCGGTCGGTCGAACGATTTCGAGACTATCACATCCATCTGTGTCTACTACTATCGCACACGATGAACCTGATGTGCACTGAGTCGCAGACGACGTCCGAAGACAGGTGTTTCGCCGAGGACCGGACTATTTTCCGGGATGAGCGGGCTGTTAAGAAGCTATTGGAGACCGAGTCACAGTACGTGCCCGGGTGTGATTACATGGCCCACTCCCATTCCAACTTGCAGCCATTCATGAGAAGGGTGGTAGCCACGTGGATGTTGGACGTGAGTTTATTATCATCATTACTAAAAATTAAATACGTATACTACAGCAGTGGTGGGAGCTTATCGTCATCAAAATTCACCGAGGAATGCGTACATTTATTCGATGTTGATAAGTCGCGCGTCACGAACTGTAGTAATATAAAACCGCTGATTGCTGCGCCAGCTGAGTGATCTTTTTTCCCGTCTCTCTCGATTTTTTCCTTTAGACAACATGATATTTCGTCTGATACATAAACTCATTCGTGTTGTTTTTTTCCTTACCCGTGCTATACTTGCTATCTAGATGAAAAACAGAATAAAACCAACATAAATTAATTGAAGTTCGCCTGCCAGGTTTTGAGTTAAAAAAATGGCTGGGTATAAAAATTGTACAAACTGTCTAATTAAATAGGAGATGTTCCAAAATAAATACCTAATAATATTATATTATTTGCATGCCCATGTCGATTTTTCAACTGAGAAATGGCGAAAAAATATAAATTTAATGACACAAGCTTCTTATCTAATGTAATGTTAGAAATCTATGAGTTAAAATAATATGACATGTTGAATCTCCTCCCTTCTCAGTTCTCTGATGGACCATATCTCCCCCTCCCCCAAGGGCTAAAAACAAAAGTTTAAAATCTTTAGTATTACTATAGCTTATACATTACATATAGGTAGGTACATAAAAAATGTTATATTCCTCTCCACTATAAAAAAATCCAAAATTGTCCACTGGTACGTGTGAGCAACAGAATTAAAAAATTGTTCGAAGTCCGGTAATGTATAATATTTTGATTTTTAGTTTCCGATCGGCGTGCGATGCCGAATCCTTGAAATCTAGATTCTAGACGACTTAGTGTTTTAAACGTTTATCGTTTGTCCGTCAACAATAAAAAACGAGATAAAATATGTGTAGCATAAATAATATTATTATTATTATTACGACGGGTTCGTGGCAAAAACAATAATACTTACTTGATAATATAATAATAAAAATAAAAACCTGCGTATATATTTTATACCTACATATATAAATAGTATTGTATTTTAGTATATATTATATATTATACATAATACATAGGTACACGTGGATTGTGCGTAATTTGAATATGGTCACTGTATAGAAACTGATGCATTATTTATGCCGTAATAGCTACAATATATGTACTCATGGTTTTGGTAAGGAGTTGAGGGTGAACGGGGTACTACGCAAGTACACATTCCTATAATTTATGCATAATATTATATAATATGTATTTGAGTATACAGAGTGATTCGCCGCAAACATGCTCACCCCCGTTTTTCTTCTTAATTACGAATTTTTTTGACCATATTTTCAAATACTTCGATTTTCTATATCATTTAAAATGAATCCATTGGTGGTAAAAAATTTTTTTATTAAACGAGAACTCAGTTTTTTTGACTGTAATTAGATAATTTTTTGAAAATGTTGATTTATTTAAATCTAAATTCCAACTAGTAATTATTAATAAGTATCAACGTTTTTAAAGTCTTTAAGTGCTTACTAAGGATAATATAATTCTTAAGAATAATTTACAAAAAATAAAATAAAATGTGTAAAATATACCTATTTACAAATTTTCAAAAAATTCATCCGTGTTATAATTTACGCGAAAAAGAGTGATTTGCATTTGAAAGTTTGTATAGCTTTAATGGTATTAAATATCCAACTATTTTGAAAATATGATGCCTGAGTGGGTTAAGTTTCTAAAAATCATAGTTTTAATAAATGTGTTTTTAAAAGAAAAAAGGGATGGGTGCTTGGCGAATAACTATTTTTAAACATTGTAAATTGAGTAGATAGTAAAGAGTAAAGTACCTGTATGGTATGGTAATTGTCATTAAATGGTACATATATGTATGTTTAATCAATGCTATTACATTACATATTTAATATGATTATGTTTTTTTTTCGAGCTAGAGGTTTATTATCACATAATTTAAGTTTTGACCGCTAATAACTCGTCATCCCCGATAGAGAATGAATAAGGACGTAACTTAATTTTTAAAATGTTTCAACTTTTCCGAATAGCCAATGCCCAATAGGTATGTTATTATGACTTTTCGTTTAATGAAAACTGTAGCAATTTAACACCCCATCAAATTAATTCCTAGGCTAAATCGAAAAAAAATGTGTTGTCTTAGAGTTTATCGTCTAAGATTTTAAATTAGTTGTAAAAATGATTCTTTTACGAGTCTAATCTTACCTAATCTAGCTTTATTACTTTATTGCGCATTACATTTTTTTTTCCACAAGCGTATCTCTTTCTTTTTATATTATTTACCCGTGTGGCGTATACTGTGTCGCGGGTACGGGTTTCTCTATTATTAAAATATACTAATTAACGTTTGTGAAGCGTTTACACGACTACGCATGAGAGAGGTGTGGACGAAGGTACGGCGGAAAGTCGTTCGCATAATACCTACCTACGCTTAAGAATGTGTAAATGTGACTACGACGTCAACTTGACATTGTAGGATTGTAATAATTCATATACTCGTAGTATTATGTATGTCGTATCATATTGTGTATAGGTTACACGTAGGGTGGTACTCTATCCGCCTTGTTCTATCCAACAGTAGCGTGTAAGAATAAAGAAGTGTTATATATAATATATAAATTAGTAAGTAGGTAACATATATAAGTAACAAACTTATGACCATGCGATGTTTTCTTAACTCGACCAAAATAATATGGTAAGTCGTATAATACATTATACATATTTAATAAGCAACTTCTGCGCAAGTTATTTAATATATTAGTAAAAATTTAAAAAAAATTGTCTCCTGACGGTAGCCTGATGATATTATTACACCTACATTAATGTTTCAATTTTTTTAGTAAGAATTAAATGCGTAATCCCTTCGCATTTATGTATATTAATCAGAACTTTATAGGGACTTTTGGAAATCAACAGATTTTTCAACCATCATTCATTCATTCATAACATAGTTAATTAAATATGTTTCATAAAACTTGGCTTTCTGTTTTTATATTATGTATTGTATGTTTAAATTTTTCATTTTATAAGTGTATGTTTTGTTATGATTTAATAAAAACATATATTATACATACCTATACTATGAAAATTAAAAAAAAATTTACGAATTTTAATTAGTATATGTACCTAACATAAAATTATTATATTATGTTTATCATAAACATGAACGATATTCCTTATTTGATTTTATTATTATTATTATTTAAATATTTTTGTTTCCTCTGCGTGTTTGTGTTTTGAGTTATTGTACTATACTCTATGTGGTTTTCACTGCTCATAATAATAATTGTTTAAGTGTTCTTGATAAAAACCATGTGTGGATGTAAAAGACAGGCAATGATAAAAAAAAATCGGCTGTTTTTATTTAATCCTTTGTTTCATGTTTGTACCTAATATTATACCATATTATGTTAATTACTATATTATATACGCGTATATAAAATGTAATATAAATTACTACCTATATTTGGTTAATTTTTTCTCACTTCTCGTGTTTTTATTAAAGTTACTAATTCCGAATTCGATGTGGATATAGATTAAAAATTAAAACTTAGGTTTATAGGTTCAATGACTCTTAAGATATTCAACCTAATCAACCTGTATCGCTCAGCATTAGTCATTATGTGCATCGTTGTACATATCAATATGACACAAATAATATTAATTGCACATATTTTTATTTTTGCTATACCAATAAAAAATAAAGATATTATCTTTTTAATAAAAATTAAGGTATACAGTTGCAATAAGTTGCACAAACAAGAAAAATAAATTGAAATGATGATATAAATTAACTATTAAAAAAATATAGCAGACTAATATTTAAAATATTTGTATATTAATACACGATAATTGTATATATACTATATAGGTACAGCTAATATGAATTATACTTTATATATTATTGTAACTTGAATAATATCCAGAAACTGTTTTTTTGGTTTTGTATTTTGATTTATTAATTTTTGTATAGGTATGCGAAGAACAAAGGTGTGAAGATCAAGTGTTTCCATTATCTGTAAATTTCTTGGACAGATTTTTATGCGCTTGCGATATATCTAAAACGCACTTGCAGCTCACTGGTGCTGTGTGTCTGTTATTAGCATCAAAAGTGCGACAATGTACAGCACTTTCCATTGAACTCTTGTGCTACTACACAGAAAACAGCGTCACTCCAGAAGAGATGAGGGTAAGTTTTAAGAAAAATTATTAGTAGGAATTATTTTAACTCCTATACTTATATAAACATAGACTCATTGTATGTTAGTATTGTGGTTTAGTCTTCGAAGGAAGTCGTCTCGGTTGGCTGTCTTTTTCACAATATCCTGCGATCATTATCTCTGGGGACAAAAAAAAAATTATTAATTGCAGCTGCTTGAATATCATAATATCATATGAAAACCACATTGCAATTAAGGCCTAATACTTCGTTTCCTCGAAATCCCTAGTTTTTATTGTTATCATCTCCGTCTTATTGTCGTATGTTCCGGTTTTGTCGTCCGGCTAATATTAATAAAATCAGTCACGGAACTTGTCTCCGACACACGGTATTAAGTTTCTTAGTCCTACATTACATAACCTCTACTAAATTAGATACTTAATAACAAATTGTCAATGTTATGATAGGGAGTGTTTTGGACGTTTTGGTATAATTATTTATTTCCTGATCGAGGTGGTGCGTTTCCAATTTGGTAATTATGTACAATGTATTTGTGGTGTGTAGTGTGTGTGCTTAGAACATTTCTAAGTCCTTAGTAAAGTAATAATATATTTTTGGATATTTGATTAAATATTAATATCAGGTATCTTATTTTGTATTTTAACACAAAACGTACAAAAACATGTTTTATTTTATTCAATGATAGGTAGGGTATTTGTGTGAATTTTATGAACCTACGATCGATTAACAACGAAATATAATACGTTTGATTTATAGTCATTTATTTCATTATTTGTAACTATTATGTTGTGATTTAAATACAATAATAAAATTCTCCCTACATTAATATTTTTGTATTAAATATTATTTAAATTTATATTAATGATAAATACATTGTAATTCATCGATATAACATTTTTTCTACTATAACTATTTGTTACGAATTATAAGTATCTAATAATCATGATTATTTTTTCATTGAAATTTGTTTATGTAATTGATACTAAAATTGTATTAGATTCTGAACGGAGTGATGAATGTATTGATTTTACAATGATGTGTGTTTTTTTTTTTATTTTTTTTTATTTTTTTTTTTTTTTTTTTTTTTTGTGTCTGTCGACAACATTTGGGGCAGTAAAAATGCTTCGATTTTCAACTTCTGCCCCTCTTTGAAAAGGAAATCGGATCTAGTTGGTACTTTGGGGGGTCAAAAGTTAAAAATTTTCAATATTTTTTAAATGAGTCGGGAAAAACCTTAAAAAAATGACGGAAAAAACGGGATTTTTTACGCACAACCAGTTTTCGTCAAAATCAAATTTTTATTTTCCTATAACTCAAAAACTACTTGATGTAAATACTTGAAATTTTCACAAAATGTTTATATTAGCGTTCTCAATACACAGTTCAATTTTTAAAGAATTTTGACTTTTTTTAAGCTATTTATAGGCAATTTAAATTTTTAATTTTTTTTAGTATTTTTTTTTTAAATAACGATAAAAATTTTTTGGCCGGCCAAAAAATCTTGAAAATTTAATACAAGATTTCTTATAAGTTGCTCTTAAAGTGATAAAAAAAAATCCGAAATCGTTAGTCACAATTTTTTTTTATAAGTGCTTAAAGTTCGAATTTATACGAAATATGTCAAAATTGCGAAAATTGGCAAGTAATTTTGTGGTTGAAAAATCGTAAAATTTTTTTCTTTTATAACTAAGTTTTGAAAATTTGGTACAAGGTTCTCCATACATTTTTCTTCAATTATCTGTAAAAAAAACTCTACCGGATTAAGACAAAAATTTTTTATGAGTGTTTGAAATTTAAATTTTTACAAAACCACATTAAATAACGGTTTAGCCTCAAACGATTTTTGATTTGTTGTTATTCAAACAGTTTAAGTCGTAAATACTTGAAAATTTTACCAGTTATTTAGATTGCCATTTTCTTTACGTGATTTGATTTTCAAAACATTTTGACTTTTTTTGAGCTATTTATAGACAATTGAAATTTTCAATTTTTTTTTATTTTTTTTTTTATAAATGTTGATAAAAAAAATTTAGCTGGGACAAATTACTTGAAAATTTAATTGAGGGGTCTACATAACTTGTTCTAACTCTCATTCAAAAATTATAAAAATACATAGGCACAATTTTTTTTTATTAGCATTTGAAGTTCTAATATTGACAAAAATTCGTCAAATTCGTGAATATTTTTCACTATTTGGTAGTTAAAAATTTATAAATATTTTACTATCAAAAGCTAAGAATTGAAAATTTAATGCTATGCTGTCCATAAGTTAAGCTTAGAATAATTATAAAAATGTTTGAGGATTATTCAATTAAAAAAATTTTACGTGTGTTTAAAGTTTTAATTTTAATTTGAAATAAAAAATACGCGTGTAAAATTACGTTTTACTAATAAATAATTTTCGATTTTTGTTATTTTTAAAAAATTACTAAACGTAAGATCTTGAAACTTTTACTTAAATGTTTGAATTAGTTTCGAAGTAGAATATATTACAATATTTAAGTATTATATATCCTAGACTGACAAATCATCTCCGTTCAGAATCGTTTTTCGTATACAATGATACCTATCATTGCATTCAAATTTAACCTTCCCTAGTCCGAGGTCCATCCCACCCCCTAATGTACAGCAGAGCGATACTCACTTACCCGCTTTTTTTGTTTTAATTATAATTATGTTTGACATTTGTTCGGTGTATTAAACAACTATTATACAATATATATATATATATATATATATATATATATATATATATATATATATAATATACATATATATATATATAATATACAATATTGGTAATTGAACCATATTTCATTTGTCCATTATTTTTATTGCGTTTGTTTGTTTAGCAAAGGTCCGGTCCTTTTTCTCAACGATATCGTGAGAATAATGCCATTTTTGTCGCCATTTAATGCAGCATATTTATGTATCAGAAACACGTTTGTGGCTACAGGGACAGCTTACTCTTGTGTATATTGTGTATTATACGTACTATACGACGGGCGTGTCAAATATTTTTTGATATTATTATATGTCCTACAATGGAAACATTTATAACACGTACATGTTTGAAATGTTGCTGGCCGTCCGGTTTTTGGATTTATAAATAGGGCAGTGAACTAAATTTTTTTGTTTCCTACCCCGGACTACACATAGTCAAATGTCCTGCACAAGGTTCTCTGCGTGCTTATATAAACATATGCGCACTTCCTCGTAAGAGTGTACATGTGAATCGGGGTGAATTTAACGCGCACTTGTATACCAATCACGAAATACAAATAGATATTTTACGTGGTAGGCAATACGTAAAAAAAAAAGAGACCGGTCAACGGATTAACCCGGTATAGCCGTATTGGTATATACCCATATTATGGTTTTTTTGTGTTGACCTGCGTTGCACAATGTTATTGTGATAAGGAAAAACCTGTAGATCGTGTTTGCCACGCAAGCGAGCAGTCTGTATATCCGGCGCATTTGCGCCACACGTCTTTGTACTTTCCCAGCCATGAAAACTTTTTTTAAATCCCATATTGTGTGTTAATTTCCAGTTTTTCTATTTGGTATATACATAATATATATATGTATAGAAAACCAATAGGTCTTAACAATGTATACATACGGGTTGTATAAATTTTTGAAGCTATTATGATATAATTGGTAGATTATGTATCTATTATAATTATTTTATTTTATCAAATCGAGTTAAAATTGCGAATTTAACTAAAGTAAATAAATTGTAGATTTATTTAACAACTATGAATAAAAGCGTAGATTATGAAGTTTTTTGTTATTGATCATAAATTATCGTTTTAATTTGTTCGTTAATACGACTAAACCTTTTCAATATAAATACATAAATTATTATTTCGTTTTACTTAAACATAAATCGCATAAAAAATAAGTATTTTGACAGTTCGTATAGGTATTGTATAACGGTAAT
This sequence comes from Schizaphis graminum, assembly GCA_020882235.1. Classification (NCBI taxonomy): domain Eukaryota; kingdom Metazoa; phylum Arthropoda; class Insecta; order Hemiptera; family Aphididae; genus Schizaphis; species Schizaphis graminum. The sequence goes on from CM037032.1 coordinate 10,534,543, forward strand.
GATACATTGCGTAGGTCAAATCGGTGAACCATCTTCATGTAAAAAAAGTCTCATGATAATTCCCTTTAACCAATAATATATCATATTTAATAAGACACATCGGAAGAAGTTATATTATGGACCTCGTCTAATGAGATTTGAATACGCAAAGGATACGTTCACGACCAACCGGTACGAGTGTACGACCGATTCGTTCCGTGTCACCGGATACCCATTGATTACGACGCAAAATCGATAAATCAACAAGATAATCCAACCCCTTTTACGCTTTATATGCCCTTTACTAATGGCCGTTTCCCGTACATTTTTCAGCGACATCGCACGTATCTGACTGGTTTATTCCGTTAAATTCCTTAGAAATGCTTTTATAAACAGTTACCGTTTAAAAACTTGTTTTATTTTTTAGTCATATATTATACCTAAACGAACATAAAGGTAAAAAAAAATTATTAAACTTATCGTTATTTAGAATTTAGATGATAAATCATTAAATTTATTACTGACAAAATAAAATAATTTTTTTTGAAAACTTTATAATGAAGTTATTTATCAAAACTTTCATCCAAATTTAGGTATACGAAATTATTTTCATTTTGTCAAATAAAATAATATATTATATAGGCATTTAAAACTATACTTTATTTACCATAAAATATAACAATACAGTTTATTTACAATTTATGGTATTATTAGTATTATCTTATAATCGTATAATACTTACTATTTCAGTATATTATACAACATAAAAATTTAAATCAGAACTATTTGTATGTCTGATGTCACAAGGCGTTTTTTATTTTTATTATATTGACTTTGATAGCTATAAGATATAATAATGATTGATAACTAAATATTACGAATATAAATATAAATATAATATTATGATCAATCTCAAAACACGAGTTAGCTTCTGTAGTATAATTTTTATACAAATAATAATAAATTATAAAAAAAGAAATAACTTAAAAATATTCTTATATCACTCTTATACTTTTATAGTTTGTTTATACGTTTACCTTCTAATAAAACTTTTATTTATTTAAGTACTCAAATTTCGTTTAACATGTTTAAATTGTTTTTGGGATTTAATTAATATATTATATTATATTAGGTAAATGCGAATTAAAATTTGAAAAATTATTATTTTTTAATTTTTAGTTTATTTATTTATCTGTTTACAATTAATAAATTATATATGTAATTTATATTTTAAATCAGTACTTATTGCAACAATAACCCGTTTTCCGTCTTATATTATGTGATTATGTTTTACCGGAAATTGATCCGTCATAACACTATTTTTAAGAGACTTAATATTTATCTGAGTTTGACGACCTAGTTAATATAGGTCACTATAGTTATAGCCTATAGTTTCCTGTCAAAGTTTTTTAGGAAAAGAAATTCTTTTATTCGATCATATAACGGCATTGTGTGTAGGTATACCGTATTCAAGCCTTCCATCCTTTCCCACACACTGTACGGATATATTTCTCTTTCAATAATCTTTTTCAATCGAACCTTTTAGATGGCCTAATTACAATATCCTGTATTATTAAATAATATGGCATTCTATTCGTGATATGTAAATGAACAAGACGTACGTCGTATATATCGATTACAAAACACCCTTTGTTCGACCAAAAATTTTAGTACACCGACCCACGCTATTTTTCGGGGTCATGGTTTGCTAGACATGTGTTTAAAATCATCTTTTTTTTTAGTAGTTTAGAAGGATGTTTATGCCTAACTTGTGGTCGCCATACAACTGTTATGCCGCGTTTCCTGATGGATTCTTTTTCCCTTATGCGTCTCGTAACAGGCAATTAGTTCCACCGAAAGTATTATTGTTTTCACTCTTTCCAAAGAAAAACTTGATATCTACAATACCACAGGGACTAGAATGATAAACAATTTATTAGGTTCACATCAAATATTTTCCCATGTACTTTTTAATTTTTAGTTTTTACGCTTGACAGCTCAACACACGCAACTTATATAGGTATGTAAGATATCCTTGCAAATTAAAATAATTAAATTATAATTAATATTTCATAAAATATATAGGTTAATTAATAATGTTAGAATAATATAATCATATTATTTAAATTCCCATAATTTAGTATAATACATAATTTACTATTTAGTCGCCATTATAACGCCTATATAGTGTTAGTATGAACAAATTTAAAAAAATGTATGAATTATGAACAGTTGGTATTATACCGACGTGTTTGTATTATATATATTATATATATTATTAATAAATAATTATGTTAATATAATTCAAAACAATAAATTCGGGTCACTGCAATGTACAAGTTAATGAACAATGTAAAAAATGCAATTTGTGCAAATATAAGAAATTTAGACGTCCTTTAGTGGTTTTTTTATAAACATTTATAATTACCACTAGATCACCATTATACCTTTAAAGTTTAAATATATAATTACTTTTTAGTTGAATCTTTAATAAATTAAAATTATTTAAAATTTATTAAAGACTAAGTCATTAAACATTGAAGCTTTTGTATTTAGGTAATTAAAATTAAAAACATAAAAGGTACACAAAAGACAGGACGGATGATTTTCAACATGTAAGAAAACAATAAACAATTTTTCACGGACCTGTGGCTTTGAAAGCGATGTGTAATTGTAGACTTATTGCATGCAGGGAGGATCAAACATTTTTCAACCCTTATTTAGCTACGGTTATCAGTCACGGAGAAACTATCGTCTCGTAAACGAGCTTGTAATTTGTCTACATTTACTGGATCATTGTTTAGTCAGTTTAGTGCATTCATGAGAATATAACTGTTATATATATAATATATATGTACATTATATTATATGCAAATTTTTATTGGCAAGAGTTTGAATGTAAACTGTTTATAAAAACTAAAAAGCCATAATTTCTTAAGCTAAACTGGTTAGAGAAATAACGAACTAGTTTTTTTTTTAAATTAATAATTATAAAAAAAAAAAAATAATAATTTAAATAAAATTTAGAACCATTAAGTTTAGATCAAATAAAAAATAAAATTAATTAATTAATTTAATTTTAATTTATCGTATTTATGTATTCCTACATTGAGTTAATAGTATAATTTAAATGATTACATACTGTTTTATTTTATTTTTGAAGTTTATTATATTTATGATAAATTAATTCTAGAAATTATTTTTTGATACCGTTTAATTATTTCTCAGTTATTTGCACTCTGTAATGCCTAAATTTATTGACTATGATTTTTTTTTACTTTATTTTTTACTTTACATAGTTGCTTAGAACAGGTTCCGCATCCGTCGCAGATGAGATAGTTTCGAAACCATGTATGACGTGCTTACGGTGGTAGCACCATCGGGAACAATACCCATTAGGTTTCAGTTGGCTGTCTGGAATTTCGCAAAGGAATGAGCAATAAAAAAAAACCAGGAGCTAGACATCTTTTATTGACCTACCTTAAAAAAATCTGTACATAACCTGACTGCAAATGACGAAACTGACTGCGGGAGACGATAAAACCCACGGATTTCATTATTCACATTTGCGACTAGGATTAAGAAATATTCCCCTTCAAATTCATTGTGCATTACCGAAATATTAAATCTCTAGTCAACTATGTGTATTAGTGTTGCCATTATTACATTTTTATTATTGAACATAATATTTGTTTTTTGTTTAACAAGCCACAAGGCATCTTCCAGTATCCATTTATAGTAGTATATTATATTTCTTATTTTAATTTAGTAAAAAATATTATAAAAAAAAAAGAAAAATAGTACCTAGGTAGGTACTTCGATATGATTTTAGTAAGTGTTCATTTTTTTAATTTGCAACAATTGTAAACCTTAGGGTTACATATTTTATAACTATAAATTCCACATTTATTTTTGTATGAGAAAAATAGCAGTAACAGTACAGTAAAAAAAAAATATGTATATATATTTTAACTTTCCTCTTTGTATATAATATTACAAAGAGCTTATATTATATATTATGTATTCCGTGTATAGCGAGTTGTTTAAAAAACTACTTTAACGTGTTTGTTGATACAATGTTTTTGATTGTTGTTCTTATTGTTTTAATGATCTTTTGTATTCGCAAATAATAATCGTGAAACTAACGAGGAAACAGATTAGGGTGACAAATTTAGTTTCGCAATTTCCCCTTAATTCACCCTCTCCAACCCATTGAATCGTTGACGACCGTCTAGACATTCATTATATTAGAAATATTCCAATTTTTATATTGAAATTTTCAGAACAATTATGTATCGAAAAGCCTGTTTTTTTCATAACCTAATCTCCAAACAAAGACTTCAATGATTAATACAAATTAAGTTAAATATGGTTTTACTATACATAAAAAAAAATATATAGGTATATTCTACTTTATAATATTTTATTATTAATATTTAAATTTTGTATGATTTCTAGGAATGGGAATTGTTAGTTATTTCTAAATTGGAGTGGAGGATTGTAGCCGTCACTAGTTTCGATTACGTGGATCATATTATGGAACAAATTAAATGGAAAAGACGAAATGATTCAATGCTCAGAAGGCATATGTTGACACTCATCTCCTTCTGTTATATAGGTAAGTACTGATTAGTAGTTACCACGCTATGATTATTTATAAGCAATAGAAATATTATGTTTATGGATTTAAACTACGTTATATCGGGATCAACGACCGAAAATTGGGTAATATTAAACTAATTTAGCCCACATTTGTTGTATTAATAATTATCACATGTTAATATAAAACATAAATTAAAAAAAAAAAACATTCATTATGATAAGTCATGTACGATTATTATAACAGTTGTTCCTAAAGTATAGACTTTATAATAGGTACCTCAGTGTTTTTCTTTTAATTCGGCGCACTGTATAGGAACCAAAGTTAAAAATCGTCGTGTATCCAATCATAATATAATAATAGTAAACATTGAAGATGTCAATGTATACAGGTGGGATTTATTGTTTAGCTTTCATTTATTTCGGCAATGAAAAATTATTGTCCTTCAAAGACACAAGTAGTTCATAATACGTAGGTACCCCTTAAATTAAACGTAACTATAATAGTCGTAGTTACTTATTTGTAAGTATATTTATAAAAAATGCAGTATTCGTTGACGAACGTTTCGCTTTCCGCGGCTATTCACCTCGGTTGCAATGTCAACGCGTTAATTTACATGTTTTCGGGTTACAAACGAACTCTAAAACATTATTTAACGATTATTCATGTGCGTGTGTCTCTATGGCGTTAACATAAACGTCCAAGGTCGGTTTGGGGCTTTTAAATCGAAACAGGTAAAAAAAAAAAATGAAACACTATTTAAACAATCGTGAACCAGAGGGTTCTTCAATATCGTTATCTATATATATTTGTTACCAAGCACAACAATATGCAACAATAGTTTAATTGTTTTTTATAATATTAATATATGTGTATGAAAATATGTGGGTTTAATAAACTTATTTAGTTACCTAAAAATTTTGCCTTTCACTGATTGTACCAAATGCGTTACATGATTTAAGGTTTTTCTTTTTATATTTTATTATTTGTGATTTCGTGCAAAACTTATAGGTATAGTGATGGTCTGATCAACAAAATAATAATATGTTCATTTTCATAGCGTTCAATAACCTTGCAATTACAGTAATTATAGCTCCTATATCATTCAAAATATAAATACTCTTCACTAGTTGGATACGTAGGTATTTAAAAGTATATAGTGTTTTAATATTTGTATGTATTCGTTATATTATTTTTTGTTCTTATTATCTGTTTTCATAAAATTCTAGAAAATTGAATTTTAAATCTTTCACGCATAATAACGTATAGAGACTTTAATAGTGGATATCTTTTGAAATTGGTGTTTTGACTTTTTTATATTGAAAACTTTTTATTTTTAATAATGTTACTTTAAAACCATATATAGTTAATGATATCTTTCTATTTTATATTGTATACCTAATATAATTAGATAGGATAATGTGTGTTCTATACTTATGATTGGAATCAGATGCAGCTATATTTTATCATTTTTTTTTTTAAAATAAATCATACAGATGTAGGTATTAAAATTAAACATGTGTTTAATATTTTATTAGATTAAATAGGTATGTAAGGCATACACAACCGTATTCAATATGCTTTGCGAACGCTCGATAGGTCACTCTATGTATAATTTTTAAATATCAATAATATCATGTACCTATGTATTATATACGATCAGTGGTGGATTTAAAATTCTTTTTTTTTGTGGGGGGGCTCAAAATTTTTCATATTACATATTATATCATATAATATAGTATTTTGCTTTGTAAGTTGTTTAATTAAATATTAAATTATTGATAAGTTTGCCTGTAATATCTATGTCGAAATAAAGTTTTTATATCTGCATTTCGTACTTTGGGGCTGGTTAACATGGGCAAATTTATTTCCCCCCCCCCCACACACACACACGATTAGCGGGAGAGTGCTACGTTATTTCGCAGCTGCTCTGCACACATTGTATATATTATATATATAAAGCTATTGTGAGCACACAGGTACTATTCGTATGACTACTCTACTGCAGGGGCTTTCACGAACAATATAAATAGTAAAGAGCGAGAGACCTTTAAAAAAAAGCAGATAGGTAAGGTTTCCCCCTTATTTAGCACGCGCTGTAGGCTTCTCTCCATTCCCCTCCGACAGTATTCTTGCTACCGGTGTGTTATGATTTAGTAAATAGCTCCGGGATTTACGCCCGAAAAAAGAGTGGAGGAGTGGGGATCACACATCTGCCTCTAGTCGGATTTCTATACACTATATTATTATTATACATGTCATTACACGAAGTCGAACAATCTAATTAAAACACCGATTCTAATATTCTACTGCGAATAATATTAATTATTTAGTAGCCATACGATTAAAATATCATATTTATATATTAGCAGCATTTTACATTATTTTAGTTGAATAACTTGGATTATGCCATTTTTAATAATATAAATGTAGTATTGATATATTCATGATATAAAAAAAAGTTAAATTGATAGTCTAATTTATTATCTTTTCCATTAAATGTGACAATAATCTGATTGTTATTGGGTTTTGTTCTAAAAATGATTTAATATCAAGATAATTTTATTTTTGCGTTAATTTATTTATTATTTAAAATACTTAAATTTGTAACAAAATAGTCTAATTTTAATTTTTCATGCGGGTCATGTCTGGCATGATTTACTCAAAAAGGGAAAATATTTAAGTAATTAAATTAGCAATAGTTTTTAATTTATAGTAATAATTTTGTCTTTATAGTGGCTGTCACGTGCACATTTGAAGTTATTCATCTATATAAATGAAATATGGTTACTTATTGTTAGTCTCGTGCTGTCATCCCGTAGATAGATTTTCCATCAAATGTCAGAAAGATTTTAGGCGCCTATAGGGGCATAATAACTAAGGGAAAAATAATAAGGGAAAAAATTGATTTATTTTATAAAACAGGTATTATACTCATCATTTAAGTGAATTTAATGGACTGGAATCATTTCGATAGGTGATGAGCCTGTAAACTTATTTTTGTTTTATTGATAATAATTTCTCGAAAGTGTATAATTTTATCAACATCTTGGCATATTTCTAATAATCCTCGCAGTCACGTGTATGTTACCCCAGTGAATAAGATACTTTGCTAGTTTATTTATTTCACAACTAACACTTAAGAGATGATAATGTACTATTTATGTGTACGCGGACCCTGAAACGCATGCTCTCAATTATTTGATGTTTGATTATTATTGTATAAATTATAATTATTGTAAAATAAATACCTAGGTATAGAGATAATCTATATATACACACACATCTGTATATAAATAATTATACAAAATTATCATCTGGTACTAATGTAAGACTATATTATAAAAAAGATAAATGAGTTACGTATACAACCCACCTGTAAATATTGTTACTTGTTAGTACGAATATAGGTTTATTAAACAGGGCCACCGCCACCGACCCCCTCCGTCGTTGAAGTGTAGGAAATATATTATAGACGGATGTCTTTTAGCCGGTGGTTAATGCCAAGGGTAATTTCATTGGGTTCGGACAGACGCACGTGGTAAGACACGTGCTGGTTATTGAACCGCAGGGTAAATAGCCTTGGTACAGTTATTGCGCGTTTTCTTAGGTTTGTATGGATAGGCGTGTGTATATTATACGTATAAAATATATATAACACATTGTGCCCATAAGAACTTAAAAAGAAATTTGTTGTCTATCCTACAGATGTGTTGGTGCGATGACCTCCATTTTACAAAGTGTACACTCAAATACTACCTACCTATTACTATTCTATAGTACTACTACTACTACTACAGTTTACTATAATACTACAACTGCAACGATTACTATACATACGCTAACGGTAGCAGCTGTATAACACCAGACGGCGTGGATCGAGGTGAATGCGGGATGTTTTAATGTCTTGTTGGTTTTTTTTTTTAATTCCGCCGTAATAGAGGAAGTGTTTGAAAAAAAAACAAAAGGACAAGGTGCATTTGATCGAGATGGAAAGCTTCTGTCATGATGGCTACGTTGAAATATTACTTATTCTATAGGTTTTTAAAATTCAATTGTATTCAAAAACCCCTTGACTGGATACAAAACATCCCGGATAAACTTAACCCATTTTCGGAGTTCAAAAACCTTTCTCGACAGTTAGTTTTATACAAAATATATTACGATAACAATAACTCATACCATTTTTAGCATAATATAAAGATTAACGAAATAATATTTTATATGTACCTATACGTATAATATGTATGCATCATTCTAATTTACAACGATATAATATGAAATAATCCGTGAAAAAAACTATATAGGTACATACAACCTGATTACGATAAAAATGGTCTATAATACATAAAATTGTTGTAAAACATGACTTTATAATATATTAATATTTACTCCCTTTTAACTTAAGTTCGGAGTTAATTGTGTTGAATTGTAATAATATTTCAATATTTGATAAAAAATAATTATTAAGCTATACATGCAAGGAGAGTATAATATTATAATAAATTCGTTTATTTACGTTTTATATTCATATAATTATTTTTTTTAAACAATCTGTATGTAATATTAATCTATTGTTTAAACTCTTTTTTTCCTGAAAAAATAATAAACTTAATTTCCAAAAAATATATATGTATCGTTAATAGCTCATCTGTATAATATCATTATCACATAATAATTATATATTACTTCCCGCAATATTGATAATTTATTTTCAATTATTATCTGTTCTAATGAACCGTTCGGTTTGCCCCCGTTTAGTACTTAATACTTTTCCAGTTTTTACCAAATTAACCGTGGTTATATGCGATTAATTCCCCCATAAATATACAGGAAATGGTTATAAATATAAAAATAGAATTAAAAACTAATAAGAATTTTGAATTTGTTGTTTTATCTATAACTCTCTGTATATGATTGTAGTCAACATTTTATCGTTTAATAAATCGACGATCTGTATCGGAGTCACCACGTGTTCTACCAGGTGTATGACAGAGAGAAATTATACTAGTGTTGTACCTACCTACCTCCAATAGTGCTGCTGACGCTGAGGGAACAAATCCAAACATTGCAGCTGCTATCCTCCGGGCAGCTGTAACAATGCGCCTGACTTTTTCTTTTTTTATATAAATAATATTACACATACGCTCATTTATATGGATAAATAATAAATATATACAATAAACAAAGGTATTATATTATAAACACTGTAAAAAGTTTCTATTATTTCATCTCGATTAAACTCATCGTTATTTTGCCCTATACTTGTAATAGTTTTTCTAAAGCTGACATCAATAATGCATCATTAAATTAGGATACAATAATTATTATGAACGATTCTCATGAAAAAACAGTAAATAATATTATCCCTCGATAAAAAAAAAATACCAATTATGCCCAATGATTTTTGTGTTTTTTTTCTGAAAAATAATTGGACTTGAATATTAAAATAGGTATTAAATGCATTGTTTTTTCCGATTATTTGTGTGCCGTAATATTAGTACATAAATATTATATCTTGAGGTGTGGGTTAGGTACGTGTGACAAAAAAAAAAAAAGAATAAAAATAAAAATCTTGTGTACAGGCAAAGAAAAGAGAAAAACGTCTTTTGAATACAATGGATCTATTACATCTGTCTCGAGGGAGGAAATCTGTGTTAAATACCCGTGGCACGCGACCGTTGCCTTTCGGACCAAAGAAAAAAAACCATTTCATGTATTGTGTTGGTTAAAAATGCGCTTAACGACTTCGAGCACAAAAGATGAAGGGCGTTTTTAGATTATAAATAAAATAAAATAAAACTCATGCATTCTAGAACAGATGACGCCTACAGACAGGAAGCTTTTGACAAAGGCGCAAATGTCGTTAAATACATAACAAATATTTAATAATACTAACCAAGATCATCTTAAACAAATTGACCATTATTGGGCGATGACTGCTTGTACAAATTAAAAAGATAAAATACACGTCATGTGATGTGGCACGTAAACAAATTGTAATTGAGTATTAACTATTAAACGTTCACGTTTGACAATAATATTTAAAAAGCAGAATAAAATATATTCTATAATAAGCATACAATAAAATTATAAAATAATATTAAAATATTGTTTTACATAATTATTTCAAAAACAAAAGTTCGTTGTTTTATTTCGGTTATATTTCAGAAAATCATTGGAAACTCTTGAAACTTACATAACTTTTTAATTTTAAAAATATTAAAATATTAGTCATTATAGTTTAAAAGTTAATATTAACTATCCCTTAAATTATTTTAGCTATAACTTAAAATCATTAGAATTGTAAATGTTTTAGTAACTTTATGACTAAAATAAGGTATAAATAATTTTCAATGAATTTGTAACACTATACTATTGTGAGAGACTCAACATTTTTTAAGTAAAAGTTATTTTCTTAAGTTACTCTCTTATCATTTATATATATTTTGGTATAGATTTTATTTCATTTAATAATACTAATCTAATTGTAGTTTTTTAGTTATCGCATTATTTGTTAGTTTATTAATCATTTCATTGAACTGTATAAATATTATTAGATAAACTAGGAAGATATTAGATTTATTAAAAAAAATAGATTACTAATACATTTTTGTAAATACTTCTAAAATAAAATATCTTGTTTTAAAATGATGTCGAACTGAAAAATACCCGAAGTAAAAAAAGTGAAAATTTACAGAAATTATTAAATCTTAATTCAACTAAAAAATATATTTTTAATACTAATGAATTTATATACTCTGTAAACAAAGATGAATCTTAATATACATATATTATTACTATTATGCGTAATCATAGTAATAATATATAAAATATAATAGTCCTGAATAAAACGTTAACACGTGATTTTCTTTTAGTTATATATATATATATATATATTGTAGTTTTATATTATTTAATTAATATTCTTTGAGTATTAAAGTTTTATATCAAATATTCATTACCAAAGACTTGACCGTTATCATCTATAATAAACATATGTTTAGTGTGTGCCTTTTAAGGGCCTCTTTTGAGGTATGCTAATATTAATACAAAAGTGACAATAACATTATAGAATATTTTATTGAAATCGATTAATGGCAACGACCTCGAACGTCATGTCTATAAGTGTGTATATAATTGCATATACATATGGTAAATATATATATATTTATATTATATATGCAATGTTTGCATTGTATAGGAAGTAATTAGGTGTTTCCTATATGCAGCGACGTCTATGTGCATCGTTTCCGCAGTGAACTACTCTGTAGTGTCTCATAAAGTCATAAGTATTATTATATTATATTCGTTGTCTCTGCTGCTGCAGCAGAGTGCGGTTTACCAACTCTTTAATTACGTCATCCAACAGGTCACTTTGTGTATGGTGTTTACCCAGTATTTATCTTTCTACTTGTTGCTTCTTTTTTTTTATCGATCGTAAAAATGCGCACGTATATTTTATGTAGCTACTACCTCTATACGAAGTGATAAACTTTATTGTTATTAACAAGACCCAAGTCGACGGTGACTGCATAATGATATAACTATAAAAAAAAGAAAAAGGGTATACACATAAATATACCATTTATGGTGAGATTATTATATATGGGGTCGTGCGATCGGGAGATTATACAGAAAAAAAACACTTCAAAAATTATTATGACTGTTTTATTGGACCTTGATGTAGCGGAAAGGCGTTACAATTATTATCACTCTGCACTATTTTAGCACCACTCTTTTTATAGATACCTGACTTGTCATTAAAATATAGATATCTCTTTTAATCCTCCGAAACTCGTAAGGGTGGTTTATACATCAACCACGTTTCAATGCTTTGGAATATAACACACAATGTGTAAATAAAAATATTGATAAAACGCAAGATTTTTAATTGTCTATAAGTATTTTCGCATGAATTGTGTGGAAAAAACTGAGTTACAATTCAATAAAGAACAATCATAGTTATTTATACAATTTACATCCGTTACCATTTTCAAATATTGATATCAGCTGTTTTAATAAAAAAAAATTCAAGGAAATACATACCAATACCGATAAATTATTCTAAATAATAAATTAAAAAATATAATATTATAGACTCTAGTATTCAACAGTTCAACACTAAAGAATAAAGATTATATTTAATCTTTACCAAAACGATTTTAAATGTAGTCAATAGATATTAGTTTCAATTTTTGTCCTATAATATTTTATAATTTGCTGTCATCGCTATTGATATTTTTGTGGTTGTTAAATTAATATTCTTATGAGAACTTAAAATGTTGTTCATTGAATGTAGTTTATACTTCACTCTGGTATGATTATGTGATCTATGCAAATGCGATTATCATTGATCATTTCAACTGGTAAAATTTATATTTTAGGTAAAAAAAAACCTAGTGAAGTTTTTTCATTGAAATCATAAATGCAGCTGTCCCGTTGTAAGCTTCTAGAATTTTTAGCGGTTACCTATCTATATCTAAGCTATACCCGGAAGGGTTGATGCATAAGTACAGTTTTCTTTTGCGGGTAAACAAAAGGTCTATAAAAACCCTCGACATTATCTTTTTCACAATGTCCTGTTGTTCTCAGGGCAAATAAACTATGTAACTATGTATGTAATATGTATATTGTATTTAGGTACTCGCTGCATATTAAATGGATATATTACAATATAAAAAAAAAGCCTCGTAGCGTTTTTTAATTGTAACGAATGGCCAATAACGGTCTTGGGGTCTTCCACATAATTCTTCATAACCGCGACACATACGAGAGCAGGCCGCTTTGTGTTTTTTTGGATTAGCATAATATTTCTTTTCGTCCTCATACGCACCTGACCCCTCCCCGAGCGCGGTATTGTCCTGCGACGAGAACCCCTCGTCACCCTCGGCTGCAAAAGAGCTCTGGCCCGAAGAAGATAACAAAAACTTATTCTATAATATTTTATACTCCTCGTCGTATATATACCGTCCTGGCCTCCGCCGCATGCAAATTAAGTCCGTTACCCCCTTGTTCTGTATATATATAGCTGATATAGCTATATACATATATAGGTGTGGTGATGCCGCAGAAATCCGTTTAAAGGACAGCAGCAAAGGTCGGCTGTCGGGCCAATCGTTTGTCAAATCTGTCTTGACACGCACTGTTTGCGTCCAAATATGACTCTGGCAAACGAGTTAAGCCGGTCCATTTGCCGCGGGACGACACTGATGTACGTATATAATTACGCACGACGACGACGACAAACGATGGTACACGCAGATTACGCGTGTGATTGATTGTTTTCGATTGTTTACGGCCGTTGGACGCTCTAGTGCCTTTAGATTCCCATGGTATGAACAGATACCTAGGTTACTGTGCAGCGGTAAAAACGAGGTCGAATACATTGATCCGCGGAAAAACGGTTGGGACCGCTCGGCGGCGAACACTCTTGAAATAAAAATACGTTAACAACATATATTTATATATATCAACTACGACGGTTGCTGCGATATAACGACCATAAGATGGGTCTTAGATGCCACCCCCATCGTTGACGTTCACGTGTATATACATTTATTTTTATGTTAATTGGCGGTTTTGCGCACACAATACGAACAATCGGAATAACGAGAATCGTCATGTTCGGATTTCAATTCTCATCGGTATAATATTATAATAAACGTGTCCGCATTTATAACTTGTACATGTGTAATGTGTATACCTTCTATGTATAATATGAGACGTGATATGTGTGTTTTCGGGGGATGTTGGTCGAGAACACGCTTATTAGTATGGACCCTGACACGGCCGCGGAAGACAAAGACACAGTTACAGATATAGACGTATACAAACATCGTAAAAAGAAATCGTTAAAAAATTCGCACAACAATTGGTCGGCGAATATATTTTATTTGAAGGCGGCGGCGGCGGCGGCGGTGGCGGGTTGGGAATTGGAAAAAATAACCGTTGTAACAATAAAAATGAAAAAAAAATATAATATAATATAACAATAATAATTATTAACATGGAAGCGCAGAAGGGGTCTGAGTATCCAGACTGTATAGTTGTATACAGTGTTATGCAAAATTCCACCCCCTCGGCGGAGACGGTGACTGGCGGCGGCGACTACTGCCTGAGAAAAAAAATCTCAGACTATATAATATATAATATTATAATATTGTATAACAGCGAGGCATATAGGCAGTAGTTACGCCTATGTACGTTCAACAACCCCTTTATTGTGATTATCATTTATTGACCGGAGGTCAGCTTGGCGAAAAAAAAAAATATAATATAGAGTAATACGGGAGAGCAGACGCGAACAGAAAGGGCGCGTCGGAGAAGAAAAATATAGTAAGAACCGGTCCGCGGGTGCTGAGGGATGACGGCACGGCGTCGGGTTTTTTTGCTCTCCCCGTGCCGCTCTCTTTGGACCCTTCTCTCTCGTCTCCCGGGCGCCGCCGCCGCGGTCGTCGACGCGCAGACGGAAAATACCCCCCTCGGACTTCCTCGTCGCGATCCCTGGGCGGCTAGACGTCTGGGACGACGACGACGACGACGGCGACGGCGGGATTCGCATCACCGCCTGTACCACTACCACTACCGCCGCCGCCGCTGTCGACGTCGACGCGTCTGACGCGACGGCCGCGGCAGCTGCGTGCCCGTCTATTGTTGTTCGTGTTCGCGCGCGATCGCTAGATGATCCTTTTCCCATCACCTGGCCAAGCGCGTATAATATAATAAACGTATAGTGCGTAGTACTATAAAATATAATATAACATTATAGTGTGTATAGTCCCTCGCGGTATTTACCCGACCGGAGAAAAACGCCACTGGCATTTCGCGCCATTCACGACTCTAACCGCGCGCGCGGGGTTGTGCCGACGACCCATCGGACCGTCGCGCGCGCATCGGTACGAAACACGTCATGATACATTATACGCATCTAATAATATTATACATGGTATTACGTACAACGAATTTGGGAAAAGACGAGTC
The DNA here is from genome assembly GCA_020882235.1 of Schizaphis graminum. Taxonomy (NCBI): domain Eukaryota; kingdom Metazoa; phylum Arthropoda; class Insecta; order Hemiptera; family Aphididae; genus Schizaphis; species Schizaphis graminum. The sequence goes on from CM037032.1 coordinate 10,550,105, forward strand.
GTCCCACTACCTCGAGTTCCTGGACGCCAAACTCGTAAAAATATATATGTGTATCCGATTACCTTGAAATACTGTAGCTGTTTTATGTTTCGGGTTAAACATCGTTATTTATGAAATAAGAATATTAATGAAAAACAAAATATATTAACGTTTTGGAAAAAAATCTACACTTCGAAAACTTCGTACAAGAACATATTGACAGACGATGGTACATTTATACCCAAATCGACTTAAATAAATATATACTAGAAAGATAATATTATATTATAGAAAGATCGAAACCAAAAGTAAAAATATATACCGTTGACTGTTGAGTAATCTCCTGTGAACAAGAGTTGGTTTACCATTACTAAATATTTATATCACGGAACTTTGTAAAACCCTAAGTTACATAACCTTGGCGACCAACGAAGAATTATAATTGTATATTAATAGTAATTTAGAATCTCAATGTACCTTCATAATAATTATAATAATAATGATACCTATAGGTACACTATCACAATTATAGCCATAATATATAATTACTAGGGCTCGGATTTCACAATAAAAATCGTTAAAAAAGTATTTATAAATTCCAAAAGAAGCATGCTGTAAAATTACAACAAAAAATAAAATAAAATTATAGGTACATGAAGGTTTCTATCGTCTTGAGCAAAGTTTATTAAATTATTAATGTTGTGTAAGAAGCAGCGATTGAATTTAGATTTAAAACGATTTGAACATTTTGAACTCATTTGCACCAGGTATTGTACCAAGTGTTGTACCTGCGGTACTTTATGTATTGTATTTAAACGACTTTTTGATGATTTATGGTAAATAACTATAACAAAAATGAACAATTATTTTGTAATATTTTTATTATTGTTTATTTAATTACAAAATGGTACTAAAGCCAACAAATATCATGTATTCATACCAGTTAAGATGATAACATGTTCTTATGCCAACGTATAATATTCTGTTGATATTATGACTTGTGTATGACTGGTTATGTTATACTAAATGTTTGTTTCTTTGAATGTTTTCTTCTTTCACGAATTCTAGTAATTTGATGTATTTGGAAAACAAATTGTATCTCGGAAGTAAATAATAATAATTATTATTAACAAGTTATAATATTGTTATTATGCCAGCGGAAATGGAAGCTAATTATAGAGTTCACAAAAGTGATAAGACTTATAAATATAATTTAACTAAGACAGAATAATTAAATAATATATAACAGTAATGTTAATATTATAGTCGGTAATGTATGAGCATCACTATATACAGTATAATATTTTACTACTGATGATATTAACTTTGGTACGTATTTTGTAGAAATACAAAATGATAAGGAAGTTATTATTGTAATGTAATAATTATTATTTCTGTATTATGTATGTGTTATGGAATTTTATTATAATATTTAAATATTTTGAATTAACGTAAGTATTAAAATTATAAAGCATTATATTTGAATTTTATTCATAAAATTTTTCCAATCGGCATTGTTGCATTATTGTTTGATTGTCGTCTTATAATTCACTTTAGATAGAATTTTTTTTTAATTTTTAAGTAAATGTTTAAAAAAACTTAAAAACTACATACAGTGTAGGAAATTTAAATCGGTCATGTGAGTTGTCTTAGATTCTTCGAAATATATTTGTATCCATTTATTATTAATTGCTACATATTCAAATGCTATACTTAACTACGAAACTATAATAGAACTGTCAGGAATAGGTTTTAAATTAAAATCTCGAATTTAATTTAACAAACACAATAATATATCTAATATATCTCAGTGTTATTTATTTCTAAAATCAATATAGTTTATAATATTTTTTTATTTAAGTAATATTCAATCTATTAAATCGGCACGCAGTAATTATAATAGTACATTGTGTGTTAAATGAACAAGTATGGTAGGAAACAGGCAGGGTTGATGACACGTTTTCTTTTATGTTTATTAATTATTACCATTTAACGCTTCAATCGTTTATGAGGATTATCGGAAATTAATTAGGTAGCGAGAGGATGAATGTCTATGAAATCTATATTTGTCTTCTTCATATAATACAGTTTTAATTTTAGGTCTGTGTGTAATATTAGGTTTGAGTAGGGACAGGCATTAATTAGTTTTCTGAGATTTAAATAAACAATAAAACATTTAATTTTAATGGGTATATTTGTTTTATTTTTCTACAACTGCAGAAGTCCAAATTGGTTTTAAACTATTATATTATTATTATTTTGAGTACATTATTATCATTTACATTGAGCTATTCTTCAAGCATGTGGTACACACTGAACATTTTTAGTTCAATCGAAGTCGACGCAAAACGTCCAATTATTTCGACGGATTCCTGTAATATATTCGGCATGTTTCGTTGTGCTCATCGGTGCTAAAACCCGTTTAAGGATCTCTTTGTTTTTTAAACATTCGAATAATCGGTAGGTACTTACAATTTACATAGCGAAAAATGTCGATTTCTAGTGTGCCTACAGTAAGTACGCTAATATAAACTAATATGTTCTACTCGAAAAACCCGTCGGGCCGTGAAAAATCGTGTATTAATCGTTTTTCTGGCCGTGAACAAACAACCCCATTATCGGGTGTGGTGGCGGCGACGGCGAAGTCCGTCGTATACTCTTATATTCGTTTCACAACCCTTTTTTCCCTTCCCTTCCTATGTATAATAATTCCGCGACGACGACTACGAACGACCAGGCCACTCCAGAGTCCAGACACGGTAGAATACACGTCATTATTGGTGCACTCGAGACCCTCGTCGTCGCCACGGGAGCTGCAACCGTGTCGAAAATAATATAATAACAATAAATGCTAATGCTTCACATGTGTATATTATAATAATACAATATTATATTGTGCGGCTATACGCCCTGGAGAACGTCTTGCGGTTTTCGCCAATAACCGAAAATTTCGTTTCATCGATCAGCCCCGGGGCGGAGTGATTTTTATTCGAGGGGATGTGACTGATCATATATATTAAAATACGTCACGATTTCTTCCAATCACGACACCGCAATACCATCACATGACGCAGCCTATACACGAACTATTATTGTTATAAAAATATATATATATTACTATAATATTTCTTGTAATACAATAAAAAATGTAAAGTAATGCAACCACGTAGGTAACCAAATGCATTTTTTTGACCGTGTGCATACCTATTTGTTTTTGAAACGTATTCATTTAAAGTTGATAATAACTTATAATGTATGACTATATTAAGGACTTAAGATTTATTATTAAAATGTTTTATATGTAGAACAGTTAATTTGACGAGTGAATATAATTATAATTTATTAACAGTCTCGTAAATCCATAATCATGTATTATGATTGAAAGACATATTGTTGTATGCTATTTACATCTTTGTTCGAGGTTAACCTTCGAGCGGCCGCGCATTTTGCTGTTACACACGCAGGCGCGCGACGGTATTAACACCGCACAATTTAGAGCCGCATTTGAATTTATATTTATGTGAATCTTATAGTTTCTTCAATAGACAATATTAATCGTACGTTAATTTAGAATAAAAATATGATTGAATATGGTGAAAATGATGCACTGGAAGTAATCGTGTTTGAAACTAAATAATAGCGCACCCGAAAATGCTAAAATTATAACAACTGCCTTATCTTACGACTAGATAACAAATTAGAGATTACCTATTGGATAGGTTCGCTGCAAGAAACTCATAATGAATGGGCGCAATTATTTTCAAATGTGCGGTGTAAAACCGTCCGCACACCCGCTCGAAGGTTAATTAAAAAAATTTGCTTCGTTACTTCTGGTACAATTTTTCCGTTTTTTTTTTGTGGTAGTCGATAACTAACCACGTACATATCCGTCGTTAGTCATTACTCTCGGACTTGTTATTATGAAATTTTATGTCAAATTTCGATAAGTTAAATAATTTTATTTTTGTTTTTATATTCGTCGCATACTAATATGAAAAGAGAATTTTTGATAAGTATAAATCTTACGATTTCTTAATAACAACATAACGAATGTATACTAATTTTATTTTAAGAAATATTTTCAATTATAATTATTATCAGATGTGATTATAAAAATAAAATTTTAATTTTTACGTTTTGCGCTTTACACTATTGCTATCCAGTTTAAAACTAATTTGTTCTATGTATTTAAAAATTGTATATTTATACATTTATGCGTAGTCTAAACTCGTTTTATCGTGTCCGTATGTCTCGAACGGTTTTGTTAACGCTTATGATTTGCTCAATTAAATATTTTACTCTCCGACCGTCTGAAACGTATTCGATTATTATTTGACAATTGGCTGGGGGAATCCAGTACGGAGGATTCCCTATTTAAATATTATCCGTTTCCTCGTAGTACATTGTGTACGAAAACCTAATTATTTATCCCTATAGTGTCGGGGGGTAAGGCCCAGAGTAAGAAGAACTATTTTTTCTACCCTTTTTTAAAGGCGTACTTTTTTTTTGCCTGTATTCAATTCCCATAGAGCAAAAAATGTTAGTTAAACAATGTACTGGTAATTTCACGTTCGCATGGGGTCTTGCTTGGTAGCGCTTTTGTGAAAGCGAAAAAACTCGTGAGTCTTATTTCTAATTAGAAGACCAAAAAAAAAAAACCGAACGACAAAAAAATAATCGTGATTTTTTTCATTACTCAATCGTTTTTTACGCCGTTTGACGGGATAAAATTTTGTATTTCCGTTATCGTGACTGCGTTTATTCCCTCCGCGTATTCACACACGTGTACACATGTCGAAACTTGTTTTAGCCACGTATACGACGTACGTTAATTCTCGTCCTATTCAGTAAAAACCATAGTGTGTTCGTTATGGTTTTTTTCTGCTATTTGTTTGTTTTTATATTCATAAAACATTATACAAACATTATTATTATTATTATACCACCAAAAGTATGTCTGTTTAGAAAAAATATCGTTAAACTTAGCGGCGGACAGTTTGTCTTCGAGAAATATATATCCAACGGACCGAAAATTAAAAACAAAACTTCACCAACTGTAAACGACATTTGGTGAATTCGTTAGCATTTTGTCAAGACAATCATTTATTTTATTTTTTTTGAATTCATTAAAGGACGTAGCTACACACATATTATAATAGTACGTGTTATATTTCCTTATAGCATAGTGCGTTGTCTTTTTATATAATAATTAACTCCAGCGGAGGAGTGTGTATGGAACCATGAAGAGACGCGTGTGCACCTCGAAATAAACAATTACTCGATGAAAAACAATTGATACCATATGTCGCTGGACGTTTTAGTTCGAATGCACTGGACTTCGTAACCGAGCTGTTATGCTAATCGGATAATTTGATGAAATTGTTGAAGAAAAAATTTGTGTTTTCTAGCTAGTCCTGAGTACGTGACTAACATACTACTATAGATTATAATATTATGTAGTGTTCGTCTAACACGTTGACATAATTAACCTTTCTTGGAAACGATATTATGATAAACTCGATTATATTCTGTATATTTTAATATCGTTTTGTATTTTTACACCGTAGATAAGAAAACGGTTTATCTTAGCAAATTATAAATTACATATTTTCCCTAAAACCAATTTTCGCATACTAATAATTTGATCATTTCTTTAAACTCGTGGTGGTGGTTAACATTGTTTTGATTTGTTCTAAAATAATCGTCATGTTAAAATATAGTTAATTGAAGGGTTTGGTCCTTTTTTATTATGCAATATTATATTATTATTATGTATTATCGGTGATTTTAAATATGTTTTTGTTTTTTTTTTATTCGCAACAAAATGATGTCACAAAGCCCGTAATTTATTCATGGGATAATGTTGCGGGGGATTAACAAACTTATTTCGCTCCTGTAGTCGTGTGAGATTTGCCAAATTTTCACATTACATGGAAATAATTTTATATACGTTGTAAAATTTTTAGAAATTATTTAAAAATATTTAAAATTAATTATTGCTAATGTTTAAATGTTTTTATTTATTTGTTACAATTCAATATTGATATTGTTATCGATAATAAAAACTCTGCAAAACAAATAACTAATTAGTGATAATGTTTTCTTCTGTGTTGTATAAAAATCTGGTAAATTGGCTGTAAATATCATTATTGTTTAAGTTTGTTCTGCACCAAGCCGTTTTTGTATATAATCTTATTATTATACAACAACCAATATTGTTGATATACTGACTGACGTAAGATACAATGGGACAATTAAAAAAAAAGTAAAAAATTCTTTAAATTATTATTTAAATATGTTTAAGATTTAAAATTTTAATTCTCAAAATTTCATTAAAATTGCTAACATCAAACCCCTTTAATTATGTATGGTTGTATGGCGTCTTGCAGATCTTAAGTATATAATATTGTAAAGATGGTTATCGAGGTCACGTATTAGCAGCGGCGAAGTTGTTGATGTCATCGTCCAAGTTTTTTATGATTGTTATTATTTTACTTAGTAGTAATACTACAGTGCCTGTATAATAACTGAGACGTCTGAAAATTGCGTAGTTCTCGCGAAGGACGACCGGCTGGTTTAATGCGTTACGGGATATTATAACAGTTGTGCCGTTAACCCGGTCGTATTCGTGGTCCGATTCCCCGTACACGTCTTGTCAAAGGATGTATTATAGCTGCAGCACGGAACCTATAATAGTAATTACGGTTTTACGAAGGATATACGTATAAAAATAATAATAATAACGTGACGTAGAGAGGGTAAAAAAAACAATGCATAAGTCGATGTACCTATACTGATAACGTGTTAACGATATAATAATATTATATTGTACGTTGTGCAGCTGACGGGCGGAAGGAAAAATAAAATTATTGCTTTTGCAGGTCGACAGGTTGGTGGTTGGTTGTACATAATTTAATATGTTCTTTTAAATTTAAAATAGTTAAAAACAAGTGCGTAGGCTGTCGAATTTTTATCATCACAAAATTATAAGAAGGTCCATCATGGGAATGTAATCTGCATACTTACCGTAGAATAGGCTCATCGTAACAGGGTTATTTGCATTTGCCCACCCCTTCCTAAGAAATAGAAGTTCTTTTTAAGAAATTATATTTTTTTTTATTATTTTACTATTATTATTAGTTCACGTTAATTTGCTATGTTTATATTAATAATGTACACCAGAGTACCCAACACCAGTGCGCCACCATTAAAGTTGACGTTTTAAATCGTAGAATATTACTGTAAAAAAATTAATGTTATTATAATCATTAATCTTTATTATATATTTGCAAATAATATGCTTTTTTAATATGATAAAAAATGTATTATTTTCACTCAAAGAAATTATGTAAGTAATTGAGTTAACATACAAGGTTTTTTTTTTTAATAAATTCAATAATTATACATGAGAAGTTGTTAAGATTGGTAATTGTGGCACTGTGCATATGAAAGTCCAGATAACACATATGATGTACTGTACTCCTAGTTTCATCTCCTCCAATGGTATGTAGTATTAAAAATTAATAAGCCTTTAATTACTCAGCAAAAGACAACTATGACACGTATGCAAAATATTACATTTTTTGTGATTTTTGCGTGTACAAGGAAAAATAATTATATTATCGTTTGACTTAAATCAGTATAGTATGCCATTTTAATTTATTGATCAGTGCAAGGAAACATTAACTAAAGCTTATAAAATAAAAATACCCGCAGAAAATAATTGTGAATTAAAAATTAAAATTCTTAATAATATTATATTGGTATAAATTCGTCGATTACGTTTTTCTACCTATAATATAAATGTATTATATATGTTTTAATCAAGTGTATAGAAATCTCTTTCTAGTATTTTCTACGAATTTAACGGTCCTTTACTCTTTTGAGAATCGATCTCCCGTATGGATTGTCGATGTTTTTTATTTTATTTTTTTTGTGTTCTGTCTAGCGATTCTTTTAGCTTATATACGTCGCGATAAACGGTACGAATGATCGAATTTATCGGTAATAATCCGTACTAGTAATACGAAAAATCGGTCGCACCCCATCGGTGGACCCCTTCATATGGGTGTGCATTTCCTCACGAGCTCTTTTACAATCTCGTCTTTCATTCTTGATCGTTCTCTTCAAATATATACGCGTGTGCTGCTGAGTATGTTTTTTAAAAATCACATTCACCTATATTACATTTATATGTATATATATATATATACGTATTTTATGCCATTGCCTTGTCTACAAATCGTTTTCCGAGTGTATACTTGTAATAATACTATAATAGTAATAATAATAATAAAATCGAATCAGCTGTACGGCCTATCGGAACTAACCGATTTTTATTGCTAACCGGCGAGTTTAATATGATTATTGGCATCTTTTACAGTCCGTGTTTGTTTGTCGTCACGAGACCGTTTTTCCTATATCGATAAATATTTTTTTACGACCGGATTTGTCCGGAACTACAATAAATTTCAATATATAGGTATGATGATAATGATGATATACGGATATCTCGTTAAATATAAACGCGATTATGAACCGTTTTAACGCATTCACGACGATCATCGCATATAATAAAATATGTGCCAACGAATTTAATTTCGTTACAGCAATGTACCATCCGACCAATTATTGTAAAAAAATATAATAGTCGTAACAGCCGCACGCCGTTTAAACTAACGGAATGTTATTCATTTAAAAAATTTATGAAATGTATTATTATTATTATTATTATAATCCAGCCATACTATATCAACATCGCTGTACATACCATACATTTTCTTTCATAATAATTAATAGTATTATATTATTTATATAGCTATTGTAGGATTGAGGCAGTTTGAGATGATGCGTAAATGTTAAAAAATAATAACTTAAGGCTATCAATTAATGTTATAAATCTTTAACTAATACCTAACCCAAGAATAATACGTGAATTGGTATTTGGTGTAGGTAGTCTTCGACAAGAAGATGATGACACATTTTATCCCCTATCGAGGTACTAAATTCTCTCACCTCATATTTACTTGAAGTTATATAAAATTTGAGTAAATTCACTATTGATAGGTATAGTTGTTGAACATTTATAATTGGTTAAATAGTATCAAAGATATAGGTAAGGTTAATTGTATATTATAAATACACTCGAAATATAAATGTTCAAAACTTCATGACATATATACAATAGGTAAATATAGTATTAAGTTGTGGTTTATAGGATATATATATTTTTAAATAATTTTAGAGGTCTATTTGATATTACATATTATAATGTATTGAATATCAAGATTTATCGCACAAACACATATGTATAGTAAAGGGATTTTTTTTAACTGAGAATTTAGTCTTGGTTAATCCTTTTTAGGGAGAAGTAGGTAGCCCTAAATAACACTGGATATTTATTGTGATGATGGAGATCAGTCAAATCCGAATGTTTTGCGGGTATAATATGTACGCATAGGTTCTCTATAATATATACTGAACACACAATAATAAAATATAACGTAACGATGATATCGACCATCGCTTATTGATTCCTTACACCCATTGTATAACATAATAATAATAATACATATGTCTCGCAAGACTGCTGCTGCTGATCCGTATGAGTTACGCAAAGATTGTGGCTCGTGGCACCATCGACCCTGCTTATATTCTTTGCAACGTGAACAATACCGTCGAAGATTTTCGTCCTTTTCACGGAAGGAAACATCTGCTATTTTATTTTATTTTATACTTATATTGTATATTTTTTTGTCATTTAATTTCACAAAAAGAAATCTCGATTTTTGTTCATTTTCATATTATTATTATTCGTGTCTCCCCCAAAAATAGTCGACGGGGCGGCCAGGTGTTGCTATCGTTCGCTATAATATGTTATATTATGTACGACTGGCGACTGCAGCTAGCCGCGCAAGACCGATACAGTTACATAGGTACTACAACTATATATATATATAATGTACATAGTACATACATAGTTTTATATACTATTCGTTACTTCCTGGTTCCGGGTATAGACCAACGAGGATAAGGATCTAGATATAGCCAGTGGATTATGTAGGGGTGTGGGGGAATGCCACCGGTCGATACGAAAAATCCGTTGGGAGCTTATGCGTGCCCGTAACTTTAGCATCTGCATCACTGACTGCTATATGGGTGGGTCACCTTGCTCACTAATAAACGAGTTTTTATCACGAACGTAAAATCTGTTGGAGTTGTAACTATATAATACACACGAGTATATTGCGTTTTTGTGTAGAAAATAAATATTACGTTATAATATATGCATATAATAATAATAAAAAGGTATACCGCCGATTTATGTATTATTGTATACACTTTTGTATATAGGATACAAAAATGACTCCTTATTATTGCGTATATTTACATACTACTAAATCGCACATTGTGTGTGTTCCGTATTTTTATTGTTTGCGTCGAAGGTGTGGGAAAATATGATGTTCGAAAGGGACATGACTGGTCACAAAACTGAGCTGTTCAGTCGACGGCAAGCGGTGCAAGGCTGGTTTACAAACGTGTCGACAGGTCGAATTGAATTGATATGTTTTATATTCACATCATAACGTAGGTACCTAATAACATTGTGTGATGTATTGTGATATTTGGGTCGGTTTCCGAAAAAAAAAAATAAGTATAAAAATTGGACTGATGGCGTTATGAGTACGAAACTGTGAAATGACGAGATGTTATTGTTTTTGTCGTTTTCGGCAGTGGTAATATAAATTCATATAGATAACAAAGAAATGGAAGTGAGATATTTCCTGCCTATAAACGGACACATTATGTAGAGAGAACTTTAGATACTACTGTACTAGTAAACCACAATGGCGGATATCATGATATGGTAATTATGAGTTTAGTAAAAATGACCACTGATAAAATTTACAAATATTATGATTTTATTCTATGGATATTCTCAATCATTATAGGTCAATAGGACAAATCTAAATTTCTAAATTAGTAATTTCTATTTTAATATTAGTATTCATAATGCAAAACAAAAGTCTTACTAGAATAATTATTTTAATCCTAAAATTGAAGAAATAAAATATTATTATATGAAGATTATTCTATTTAAAGTAAACTCATACTACACAGAACCAAAATATAAAGATTTATTAATATTTAAAAAATCGTTTTTTAATTATATATCGAATTATAATTTATAATAAATTATAAAATATTATTATAATATCATGTTAATCACTCGTGAAAAACGACGAGTATCGACGAGAGAACCAGGTTTAAATAATATCTAATAATCGATTTCGAATTAACCCTTCGAGGGGTCTATGCGACATCAGTTTCGGCATATCGCGAAACCGGAATATACATAGGTGCGTTCATTGTGTAAAATTGTATTATAATATTTCTCGTTGTTTTTACGCAACTACTACTGCAAAAGAATGAGACGTGTTCGAGAGTAAGAAAAACGTGCCTTTTGCGCCACAGGGACCATATCACGGCGTACACAATACTCTAATATATTATAGGCGATCGCGCGAATTCCAATTTGCTTGTTCGTTTGTGTGCTGTGGCTATTATTATTATTATTTCCATTATATTATTTGCTTTCGTCTTTCGCAAACGCACGTGTATATGGTCGGGGGTCGCGGATTCTATGATATTATTATGTTTTTTCGGCGGCTGCGGTGGTTCTCCTGCTTGTCGGGATTTCGACATTTCGCATGCACGTGTACGTTTTATATAACAATAATAGGTACGCACTGCAATGTTTATTTAATAATAATAATGTCGTCTTTCTCGCGGTCTCCTGAATGAATGACTCGCGGGCGGCTGGCTGACTGCGGACCAGATTCTTTGCGGCGGCTGTAACGTTGGGATTATACAATCGGTGGCGAAGAAGTGCCGCCAAGGAACACCCGTCGTATAATAAGACAAATGCATGTACACGTGGTCGGCATTTTAGGGAGAAATGGTCGTGTGGGGGTGCAATCATAGATAGTGTGACCAGACATCTCACATCAGGCGCGCAATTGTCTCGCTTTTAAGACCAGCGTCCCCCTTTTCAAATGGTCCCGTTTTTGTCCAACACTCATAAAAATTGAATATTTAAATTTTTATATGAATAAATATTTTACCATGTATAATGTGGTCTATGGTTTTAGTAAAAAATGTATGCTATTTGAGGTAATGACTTATTTATATTATACAGGTAAATATTTATGCATTTATTTAGTACTAATTTAGTAGTATTCAAATGTTATTTTACTATATCTTTATAAATATTAATTGTATATAAAAGTTAAATTAATTGAATGACAAGCTTTTTACAATTATATTATGTAATACGTCCTGTGGCCGCAATTCTCATAACATATAAAGTATCTCACTTTTGAACAGTATAGTTATAGCCACGCTAATCATCGCTATATTTTGTTGGAAAATTGTTATTAGTTAAAACGTTGATGTTTAGAAAACATTTTTTCTAAACTGTAATGATTTGGAAATATATTTTGACGGAAACGTATTTTGTTTGAAAATAATTTACTCGTAAACGTATGCGTTTGGAATTTAAACCTACATTGACAAACATTGTTTTGGAATCGTATGTATTTTTTTGTTGGAATGAAGAATTATCTCAGCAACTTATTTGTTCGGGGAACAGTTCACCGAAATCAATAATAAACGTTTCCATGAAAATTAGTTTTTAGAAAATGCAAATCCGAAAAAATATTGTTCAGTATATTACAGTTTCAAAAACATATAATAATGTGTTTACACAGAATATTTGTCTACTTATTATACATTTTCGACATGATATATATTACAGATTTCGATTCCAATAAATACTAAAAGTACAATATATTCCTAATTTCCGACAATAATTGGTGATTCTAATGGAATGTTTTCCAACAAAAATACGTAGTTGATGGCAAAAGAAAAACTAATGATTTAAGATATACCTATTAAATTCTAACTATTTTTCGGGCGTGATTTTGTTGAAAATTTGAGGACTCTACAATTGTTCTACATCCGACTAGACGACCCTTTCTGTCCGCCGGCTCATCCTCTCTTCACCCCCATCCCTCCGTTATAACCTGACAACAGCGACAGCAGTGACCAGATATATACTCGCACACGCACCGCGCATGGCGCGAACACATGGTACACGCAGTCCGTTGATCCTCCGGCCTCCGCGCACCTGTCCCCCGCACCCGCTGCCGAGTGTCGCGCTCGGTCGTCGTCTTGTTGTTTTCAGCGGCGGCGGTGGAGGCGTAGGCCAATGACCACGGAGTCGCGTGTCCCTCCGGCGCGGTCGTCGATGTATCCGCTGCGAAGACTCGACCGGCCGTGTTGAGGTCAAACCGCCGCCGCATACGAAAACGGATCGGCGAGGCATCTTCTCCGTCGTCGTCTTCACTTATATAATTGATCAATATATTATTAATTAATGCTCGTCTACCCGCCAGACGGTTTAATATTATTGTTATACCGTATACGCGGTTAGCGATGATGCATCATCTTATATTTTTATCTTTGATGTTGTCGCGGAAATGTGTGTGCGAAAGAATAATTAAATTGCGCGAGTACCAAATACGAAGATTTCCTAGGAGAAAAAATTAGTCATATTGCGGCGTCCTCCTCACTATACATTATGTACATTACACTGCAGTGGCTATTTTATTCTAACTTCCCGGAGTGTACCTACGTTTATCTACATTTTTTTATTTTTGATTTTATAATTACGACTAAACGAGAATGAGTAAATGCGAACATATTTTATTATACTATATGTTGTATGAAAACATAACAAAAAACAAAAATAACGGTAATATTTCATCTCAGCAAAGAATAAAATGTAAGAGACGTATATATTATTAATATTATTACCTACAATTATAAATATTGAACTTAAGAATTGAATTTTGACCATTATAATCCACGTCGGTGGTAATCACTTTATAACACCCATTATCGAGACGGGTTTTCTCTCCCCTTTTAATTTCCGTAAAGATATCCTCTCGCGACGAAGGCCCGCATAATACTCTCGCAACTACACTCTTAACTTTAAACTATGTATGTATAGAACTAGAACAGCGGACGTACGTTTTGATGGATGTGCGCACGACCGACAACCTTAACGCGTTTTCTAATAATTGAACTAAAAACAATAATACGCCTTACAAAACATTTAAACAACAAAACATTAGTTTCCGGTGATCAAGCAAATCAAACGTCGTCTTCCGAAGTTTGATACAGATGATGCGCATATCACTTTACCGTCGTTAGGGTGCATTATATATTTTAACAACAACACAATATTATTATGCTATATGTAGGTATATTATGTTTATCTGCTACAAGGTATAGTCGCTATTATTATATATTACATGATATAATTAAGGGTGGATGAACTTATAATTGCAGTGGGCACATATTATATAGTTGTTACGAGCCGATTTAAAATTTAAATGTGAAATTATCGTAAAAATATCATAATAATAAATATTATTAATAACCATATTTGTCAGTTTAATATAATTATGCATTATATTTTTATAATATAGTAACCATCGTTTAGTGGTTTTCCACCGCGAATATGACAAAATTTGACGAATATAATATCTGTCTTATTCCAATTGTTTTGTTTAATTTACTATATACTATGGTATTTGCGGTTAGGTTTAAGTATAATATTATGTTAAACATATTATTGTAACTATACATCGCATTGTGCTGTAAGGACGATCGCGGGGTGGTGTAGTTTGTTGCGATGCGCTCACCGTCGTGTGACCCACGGGAGGAGACATCTGTAAACGGGTCCCTTTCTAGTTTCTATATACATAATAATATGATATTATAATATTCTACTTGCGTGTATTATGCATGCCGTTTACAATAATCGTACGTACGTCCTCCGAATACCCTTTTTTATTATTATTTTTGGTCCATTGATATTTATTTATGTATGAGAACTATAAAAAAAAAAACAATACTAACCCTTTTTCGTCGGAGGAAGAGATATGTGAGTACAATATTTCTCGGTGTGCACACACTAATGAAATTCGATTTTTATACTAATTCTTCAATATATACTTACCTATATGTATAGGTATATAATATGGTGCAGCGATGTTTTACTATTAAAATATAAGACGCCCATTATCGAGCCCATTATGATCTGCAGCGGTGTCGAGTTCTATGAATAATATATTATATATATATATATATATATGTATGTATATTAATGGCGTGTTTCGTATTCATATACATTATTTTTTTCTCATTCGTATGTAAGTACATCATAATATTAAAGTATTTAAAATTTAAAATGGGATGTCTTCGTATTTTGTACTTTATACATAATACAATAAAATTATATTGTATTAAAAATAATTTTATAGACAAGATAATATGAACGTTCGGCTATATAATATAATGTGTATAATATATGCGGCTACAAATTTACAAATATATTGTGTAATCTACAACTGCAGTGAAATACATGTTGGTGGCGCCTACCCTCTCGATGAATATATATTTATTAATATTGTTAAATATTTATTTATATTTGTTTAAATGGACTTTTACCTACTAATTTTTTTTAAGGCGTAAAATTTAATAAAATAATTTTAAAAAGACTTAATTTAATTGAAATTAGATAAATAAATTTGATTATTACTATAGTTAATCTTATATTGGTACTATTTACTGCTGCAGGTTTCGCCAAAGCAAAGTTAGTTTTTTTATTGGAGTATATAAAATGTTTTAATGGACTTAGTTCGACAAACAAGGATGTAAAAATTAAAACAATTCTGAATGTATCCATTGACTGTTATATATATCATAATTTACATTGACGCCAATAGGTAACATTTTAAGGGGAGAGGCAAAATAAAAAAGTCTCAAGTTTAAGCTAAATTTGCCTCTGATAGGCCCCATGCCCTATATATAATATAAGAATACACCAATTACCAGTATTCATTTTAGTTTAGTTCATAATTGTTATACGAACACGAATATAATAATATATTAATAATACACATTCCCAAAATTCATTGTTATACTTGTAATATCTAGTAAAAATTAGAAAATTCTGAGTGTAGTGTGGCTAGACGTGCCTGGTCTATGCTATTTAGTCACGATGCAGCTGCCCATTGCAGTACAGCTCGAAACAACTGAAACATTTGCCTGCAGCTAAGTATAATATTATTGTGAAAAAGAAAAAACGCATTTCAAAAATCGTCGTCGACCGCATGCGTTAACATGCAGTATTAGTGTATGACCAGACAATGTTTATCATACGGATTTCGAGTATTATTCCCCCATTGTAGACACCCCCGCCGGCGTGCATTGACGCGTTGTATACAGGTGTTTTTGCGTTTGGACTATAGAATCGCTCACTGTTATAGTACTTTCACTATACTAACTGTACGATATAATTAAGTGACTACATAGTGTATTATAACTATAATTATAGTGTTTTATTATAAATTTCTATATAACGATGACACGATGACTTCGTTTGCATATAATAATATGTATAGTAGATAATCAATATAATAAATAGCTCCTGTTTTATTTTTTTAATTTATGTATGAATACATTGGTATTATATTAATAATTGTGTTAATAACGAAAAAGCGATTAATTTTGTAAAATTCCACCTAAAATCGTATTTTTTCCTTTTGAACCTTTTAACCATAGACTGCCGTTCTATAAATAAGTAATAACACACATTTGTTAAAATGTTAACACTCTAAATTTTATAACATGCGTTTAAAAAAATACACTTGAGCTTCATATAATTTATAATACGCACTAAAAGATAAAAATATGCCCTTAAAAATGTTGAACGGATAATGTGATCACTAACATTGTGAATTGTATTTTATACTTACTATAAGCAAATGATAGAATTAACCAAAAAAAAATATGCGATTGCACGAAAGTCCTTGTTCTGAGTATTCTATTGCGTATACCTAGTTAATATTAATATTAATTTTAATGATATTTAAAGTATGTAAGTTAAAATAATATTAGCAGTTCTCTTATTTCTAATCATTTCATCAAACATTATTATTGGTTCTCGCGAACTTATTGAACTCTCAAACATCAATAAATTCGAAACAGTTCGAGAAAAATCTGCATGTTCAATATCGATACTAAAACCGAGTCTACGCGAAATGCACAAAACGTATTTTGCAACGTTGCTAACATGTTCGGGGGATACTATGGAAAATGCGTGATGATAGGCATTACGCGTGGGTGAGCGTTTGGTATAAACCCGACTTAATATATTATACTCATACTTATTACTATAGGTACCTTTATAATTTTTTACATTTAAGTTTTATAATAAGTCAAAATTCACTCTCTGCATAATATTTATATAAAAAAAATAGTCTCAAATGTTTTAGCTAACCACACAAAACTGAAATAATTACTAAACCTATTTATAAATATTGGTGTATGTTATGCGTCACTGACAGTCAGCACACGCAGGTATGACGTCCTCGTAATAGCATTTATAATGGATAAACGTATAGCTTCTGTTTTTAACTATTGAAAAAAGTTGTAAATACATTTTTTTTTTTTACTTCTCCGAGAGTTAAATATCTATATAAATTAATATATTATACAACATAATTACATAATCGATACATTAAATGTATTTATCATACTAACCGTTTCGTTTTTTTTTATTTTGCCCACAGAACCTGATTTCATAGCGAAAAAACCGTCGGTGATGGCGGCGTCGTGCATGCTGTCGGCCATCCGCGGAATTGATCCGTCCGCGGCCGCCGAGGTGGCGGCAGAGCTGTGCGTGCTGTTGGCGTGCACCGCGGCCGAGGTGGACGAACACGTGTCACTCATCGACGCGCTGGTGGCCAGCACGACGGCCGCGGCCACGCCGGAAAAATCGGAAAACAACAATCCAGCTTCCGAGCCGCCCATCAAGAAGCCGTACCACGTGCAGGACTGCGGCCTGCACGGCGGCGGCGGTCATCTATAGTGCGGGTCCCGCGACCGTGTGTACAAACGTGGCACGTTATATTATTATGTCCGCGAGTGAGTGCAGCAGGTAAACAGAAACGTGCCACATTTGCGGACCTGACGATGACAATTTTTTATGAAATTTTTTCCCCCCTGTGTTCCATTTTCCCGCTCATCCGACACGGAGATTGCCGGTCGGGTTCTCCGTTTCGGCGGACGATATTGTATTTTCATATCGAACTCACAATATTTTTACAACTATATAATCATCGTAATCTCAGCTGCGACGGTTAGGGGCAATAACATACGACCGACCGTGCCGTCGTCGGGACATTATTAACAATTATTATAATATTTTGTTTTGTTTCTACCTCATGTGAAATAATATATTATTGTACAATATTATTATTTTTATTATCATAATATACCACTGCAGGTGTATTGTATAATTTTTTAATTTTTATTTATTTATTCACACCTCCCATCCTCCCCACAAAAAAAAACTGTTGAAAAATGAGATTATTAATTTTTTATTATCATATCATCATCATTAAATGATTTACTTGTTTTTTTTCTTTTATTCAATAACCTTATTGTAATAAGTGAACTTTTCATTTTTGGTTTTATTATGATATTATATTATTACGCTTTTTTTCGTCTATAGCGACGATGGCCACCACTCAAGCGAATTCGCTATCTTATTTTGTTAATTAAATATTATTATTATTATTATTATTATTATTATTATTATTACATACGTAGGTTATATTATTAAATATGTTAAGTTATAATATTAAAAGAAAAATGTGATAAATAGTTTTAGGTATTATAATGTGTTCTCCGCAGGAGCTTATATTTCTTAAGGTTTAGTGATTATTATCAATGTTATAACATTACGATATAACATTATTCTTTCGTGTCTTTAGTGTTTTAAGTTTTACATCCCTTATTGTTTATTTTATTTAATTATTAGTTATTATTACTATAATTATTTTATGTATGATCTCTCCTCTTTATATGTAAATGATATGGAAAACATTGTTTCATTAGAAAAAAAAATCCAAAAAGAGCTGATTTGTATTTAATATTTTTTTTCTTATTCATTAGTTATTTCCTCCGTTGAAGAAATTGAATAATTATTAATCATAATAAACCATGTATAATATGAATTTATTCACAGACTTAGTTAAATATTGTTATAACAATTTAAATATAGCGAAAATTTTATAGATCTCTTGAACGTGGGCTATTCATATTATAATAATAATAATATTTGTAAAATTAGTTTTGTTTTATTATTATTAGGTATTTAATATTCTTTATATTTCCTTTCTATCGTGTATAGATATATATTTTGTAGTCATTCAGTAAAACACATTATTATTCGAGTCAAAGTAGCTAAATTATTATTTACACGTCATGTTCTTGATCTCCAAAAACGCGTATAGTAAAATATAATATATGAAAAGAAAATTATTATTTAATTAATAAGTAATATTATAATTTATAGGTACCAATCTCTAGTAAGGATGTTATTTTATACCTAAATAAGATTAAACACGAAAACATAACCATTATTTTTATTTCTCCCGTTTTAATAGTACAATAAAAATTATCATTAAATTAAATTATTCTAAATGCATAAATATACGTCATAATATAGTCAATGCAAAAGGATATGGTTCAATGATCATCATTCGAGTTACCTTGTTTTTGACGTACTCCCCGCTACTACACCATCCCTAATTTGACAATAATAGCAGTAACATTTTCATTAGTAATATTATTATTATTTTTTTCATTATTATTATTATGTTTTTTTTATTATTATATAACAATTATTAGTTGCTTCGCCATTATTATCATCATATACCTAGAAGTTATACATAATATGTACACTAGCCATATGATTTTGTTTTTTCTTTATGTTTGAGGGATAAAACATTATTATATATTTAATAATCGGCTAAAAGATTGTTTATTTTTTTTTTATCATTAATTTGATTCAACAGCCTGACAAATGGACGGCTTTAATGTATTTATAAATATTTTTATTATTATTAATTTTATTTTTATTATTATTATATTACTATTAAAATAAAATTAGTTTTATAATATATTAATTGTAATTTCTCACGAGTAGGCAGCCGATTCAACTGCGCTCGGATACAGCTATCAAACCAAATCGAAATGTCCCTATTTTGGTCGTCATTGAACGATCATCCCCAAATCTTCCATTTTTCCTTACACACTTCCCCGTACTTTATCAATAAGTATTACAATAAAGTGTATACTGATAATATAATATAATATGTTCACTCCCTTTATTTTATTTTATTATATGTTTTTTTTTCGTCTGTACAACTTATGTTATAAGAAGAAATATATTTATTGTATAAAAAATACGAAAAATAAATCGAAACATATTTTATGACACCATATTTGTTAATACTTCATTTTTATCACATGAACAATACTCCTCGCCATATATACATTTTAAAGAAAAATATATATACATATATTCAACGAGATCTTCTATTCCTATTTCCTTTGTAATCTCTTTCAACTTATAATAATATAAAATAATTATGTCTAATTCTGTATATAATATAGCGTCATACTCAACATCAGAATAACTATTTGTGGGAAATCCAAGAATTATATAATATATTGGTTAATAATCAAAGGTGCTCGCAGAATAAAAAAACCGGGGGGGGGACAAAGTCAAAAGTATAAATACTTAAGCCATGCAAGTAGATAATAAAACATTTAATATTTAATATACACTAAAATATCGGGGAGTCCCCCCCGCGGACGCCTTTGTTAATAATAATTACGAAAAATGTTTTCTCTTATGATGAAGAAAACAATGAGATGTTGCAATAAGACTGTCAGATTTAACTATTCTCAATATTAAAAAAGATGCTATATGTATATTCTTTATTAAATGATGATAAAATATATATATTAGTGTTAAATGATATTTGTTATAAATAATATAGTAAAATTGGTGTGAGAAAAATTTTCATACAGATAAATAAAAAAAAAATCAATTAGAGCACATCCCCATAAAAAAAAAGAAAAAGTGTACTATTTGCACTCATTTTGACGTAGTTCATGATCCATTCGTTGTCTAATCGACGAGATATCGAGAAAATTATATAGGTACTCGCAACTTTTATTTTGTTTACAACCTTTCTAGGCCTAAGTGTAAAAGTTGAGACTACATTATATAGCGTGGGTAATACGTATACTATTAAACTAAACGTTGAATAAGAAAATTGTCATTTGTCATCATTCGATAAAAAATATTGTACAGTAAGTTACAGCTAGTGAGCTATATAATATTATTTACGGTACTGTTCGTTTTCCAAGTCAATTTTAATGATTGAAAAAAATATTTTATCTACGTAACTCTTAATACAACAAACAATTTAAATATATGTGCTATTCATATTATCGTTTTATTAATTTTTTTTTTACGACCACCTTCCTATATTATTTTAAATTTCATAAACAGAAGCAGACGAATTATTTTCTTTAAATGTTTATTTTTGATTGTATAAACATTTGATAAAATGTATTTTCTACAGCCGTTTATGATGAAATCAATGATATTAAATATCTAATAAAGTATCTAAAAAATCACAATGATAAAAAATTATACGATCTTTTTGTCGAAATGCGTATATATAGTATTACAAGAACCATATAAAAACTCGAGTGTGCTTTATAATTGCTGTTATTATGGCATAACTAAAGAAATAGATTTTGTATTTTATTCAAAATAAAAACAGTAAATCACCGGAAAGTCAATCCCTATATGTTTTAGTATATAGTTATTTTAATGACTACGATAAACATAACATACGGGTAAATTCATCAAACTTGCGCCCCCATTTTTCATTTAATCTTAAATTTATTTAAATTTTGATTTTTTGAATATAAGCACACTTTTTTAAAAAGCTATTAATATTTAACTAATATTTTCATATACTTATTTCCCATATGCATTAATAAGCCCGGATTAAGGGGGGGGGCCAAGGGGGGCCAAGTCCCCGGGGCCCACGTGTGTAAAGGGCCCATAGTCTTCTCGGTTTAAAATTAAGTTTCAAGTTTAAGGGATTCAAACATGGTCTATGAACGTAGGGTTGGAGAGTTTTGCTCCCAAATAAGTACCATGTATAAAGATGAAAATAAAAGAAAAATTATAAAAAAATTTCCTGGTGGTAACAATAAAACTTTAACTGCACTTAGTGGTATTGATAAGTTTCGGGTTGAAACACATCATGTAATAGTTGATAAATTTTGCTCAGAACTGGACAAAAGAATAAATGCATATAGTGTAGTAGTTGAAAATTTTTTATTCTTAACTAGACTACATGTTGAATCTACTATTGATCTTGAGGAAAGTGTTAACAAATTCATTAGTATATATAAAGATGATGTTGATGATTCAATAAAGTATGAAATAGTACATTTCAAGCAGTTTTGGGATCAGTTAAAACCAACATTTGATGGAAGTGATGTACTCAAGGTATTTGAATGGATGACTGAATGTAATGTTATTAATATTTTCCCTAACATTCATATTGCTTTAAGAATATATCTTACCATTCCTGTTGCTAATTGTACTGCAGAGAGAACATTTTCGAAGTTGGCCAGAATTAAAAATAAAAATAGATCTTCACAAACACAAGATAATTTGTCATCATTAATGATTTTATCAACAGAAAATGATGTTCTTCAAAATTTAAGCTTCGATAAAACACTAGAAATATTTGCTACTCAAAAAGCTAGAAAAAAAACTTTTACTTAAACAATACTTAATTTTATTTGTAAATATATATTAAAAAAAAAAAATTATATTCTAATATTTTTATTCTCATTAATTATCATATATTATTATTATTATCATATTTAAATAAAAAAGTTTAAATTTGTTTTATTGAATATCTACTTTTATAATTTTAAAGAATTGTTGTTATTGATGGGGGCCCACAACCGTGTATTGGCCCCTGGGCCCTTAAAGGTCTTAATCCGGGCTTGTGCATTATATACACTTACAATTTTTCAGAGTAAGTATACTATTATCGAAGTAATTCAATTTATAATACTACTAAACCACCGTAATTGTCAACATTTACGAAATATGTAAAAAAAAAAGCGGAAATTTTACAAATAATGTTAAAATATGTTTTATTTTACTACAAATCACATGAAATTAATGTATCATGTTTTAATAAAAATATGTATATTTACATACAAATTCCAGCCCTAATTATTACATACGATTTTGTATTAAAAAATATTGGTGGCAGTGATTAACTGCTAAAATGCTAGGATTTATATAATTTACCTTAAGAAATAAAAAAACTCACCCCACCACTTTACTCAGGTACATATGATGACTTGGTTCCAACTTCCAATAATAAGTATTTAAAATAAAATGTATTAAACTGATAATGAAATTATATTACTATCCGTCATACATTCAAAAATATCAATACAAATATTTTAAGCATTTAGAATTAATATAGATACCTACAAGATACGTACACGGAGGGGTGTTTTGGGTGTTCAAACACCCCCGCCCCCAAAATACTTAGGTTTTTGTATGGTTATTTACTTATTCAATTTTAATGTTAATTTTATTATATCAATGTTTGTATTTAAAAAAAGCGGGTAAGTGGGTATCGCTCTGCTGTACATTAGGGGGTGGGATGGACCTCGGACTAGGGAAGGTTAAATTTGAATGCAATGATAGGTATCATTGTATACGAAAAACGATTCTGAACGGAGATGATTTGTCAGTCTAGGATATATAATACTTAAATATTGTAATATATTCTACTTTGAAACTAATTCAAACATTTAAGTAAAAGTTTCAAGATCTTACGTTTAGTAATTTTTTAAAAATAACAAAAATCGAAAATTATTTATTAGTAAAACGTAAATTTACACGTGTATTTTTAATTTCAAATTAAAATTAAAACTTTAAACACTCGTAAAATTTTTTAAATTGAACAATCCTCAAACTTTTTTATAATTATTCTAAGCTTAACTTATGGACAGCATAGTATTAAATTTTCAATTCTTAGCTTTTGATAGAAAAATATTTATAAATTTTTAACTACCAAATAGTGAAAAATATTCATGATTTTGACGAATTTTTGTCAATATTTGAACTTCAAATGCTAATAAAAAAAAAATTGTGCCCATGTTTTTTTATAATTTTTGAATGAGAGTTAGAACAAGTTATGTGGACCCTTCAATTAAATTTTCAAGTAATTTGTCCCAGCTAATTTTTTTTTATCAACATTTATAAAAAAAAAATTTAAAAAAATTTAAAATTTCAATTGTCTATAAATAGCTCAAAAAAAGTCAAAATGTTTTGAAAATAAAATCACGTAAAGAAAATGGCAATCTAAATAACTGGTAAAATTTTCAAGTATTTACGACTTATACTGTTTGAATAACAACAAATATCAAAAATCGTTTGAGGCTAAACCGTTATTTAACGCGGTATTGTAAAAATTTAAATTTCAAACACTCATAAAAATTTTTTGTCTGAATCCGGTTGAGTTTTTTTTACAGATAATTGAAGAAAAATGTATGGAGAACCTTGTATCAAATTTTCAAAACTTAGTTATAAAAGAAAAAAATTTTACGAATTTTCAACCACAAAATTACTTGCCAATTTTCGCAATTTTGACATATTTCGTATAAATTCGAACTTTAAGCAATTATAAAAAAAAATTGTGACTAACGATTTCGGATTTTTTTTTATCACTTTAAGAACAACTTATAAGAAACCTTGTATTAAATTTTCAAGATTTTCTGGCCACCCAAAAAATTTTTATCGTTATTTTAAAAAAAAATACTAAAAAAAATTTAAAATTTCAATTGTCTATAAATAGCTAAAAAAAATTCTAAATTCTTTGAAAATTTAACTGTATATGGAGAACGCTAATATAAACATTTGGTGAAAATTTCAAGTGTTTACACCGATTAGTTTTTGAGTTATAGCAAAATAAAAAATTCGATTTTGTCGAAAACTGATTTTGCGTAAAAAATCCCGTTTTTTCCCTCATTTTTTTAGGGTTTTTCCCGACTCATTTAAAAAATATTGAAAAATTTTAACTTTTGACCCCCCAAAGTACCAACTAGATTCGATTTCCTTTTCAAAGAGGGGCTGAAGTCCAAAATCGAAGCATTTTTACTGCTCCAAATGTTGTCGTCAGACACAAAAAAAAAAAATAAAAAAAAACACACATCATTGTAAAATCAATACATTCTTCACTCCGTTCAGAATCTAAAAGTATTTTACGTATATATAATTTTCATAAAAATGTTTTGTTCATTTATTAAAAAAAGTTCTACTTTTCAATAACCGATTTTCAAAAACACCCCCCAAAACTTTTTTCTGCGTACGTCATTATTGGTATCTACAACTGCAGTTAAAATACTTTGATAACACTGGTAAAAAAAATACATTTTGTTGTCTATAATAAGCAAATAATATCCGAAATATGTAATAACAATAATATTTATAATTATTATTATTATTATTATTCATGGAAAAGTTTCAAATGTCCGATTGATCGTTTTATTTCAGTATAAGCGATGCCTAGCTATACCGGTGGTCGTACAATTTACATCAAAAGTGCCGCGTACATACCACGCCGAGCTGACGTGTTTAGCTGTATATTCAAATAAATATTATTATTATTATATTACCACAATATTACATGCACATGTCGCGTCATCGGTGAACATCATCAAACGATTGCTTATGTCGTTTATGATGTATATTGCCATATTGGTATATATTGGAATATATTTATTTGCACGCAAATGATAGAGAAGGAGCTAATATATTATTTTATATTAAAGTCCTGTGCATATAAAATGAAAAAAACGGTTCTGCATGGTTTTCGCTACCCATCGAAACAATTGATTACGTATTACTATATAATTTTCTTATCTTAAGTCATTATGCGTGAAAAATAATAAAATCAGTATAATATATCATACAAAAAATGAGCTGATATTTTATTTAACTTTTTTTTCATTTCTTGTGAAAAGTGGTGATTTTTACTTGAATCAGTATTCCAGTGCACCGTCCAATATTGTACTTAATAATAATTACTGGCTACTGCTACAATAACGCATGTACTTATTATTTTATGTAATTTTTTTTTTTCATAATAATAGCCACTGCAGTCAGTTTTATATACCTATGAAGTATGAGGCTATGAAATATAAAGATGTGTATAGCTGCCGCATATAAAACATAAATACCAAGTGTCTGATGCCGTGTAAAAATACTGCAGAAACGAAATCGCGCAGTGTAAGTAAATAATAATTTATTATAAATTTTTCTTTGTGATTCAAAACCGTTACGAATACTATGTAGGTATTCACGATAATCGCGCAGTAGTTGTTGTAGATGTTTTTATTTTTTTTTTGTAAAATTAAATATTAGTTTGAATCCGAGTGATCTATCATTCTGTAGGAAGGGTTCAAGTGGTAAGAGTAGATCCAGAATTCATTTCATAGAAGACAAGGATATAATGACTATTTATATAGATATCGCAAAAAAAAAATCGTAAACTATATCAATACATTCAGAACATTCTATCTATTAATTTAATTAAGAAAAAATTTTGTAACTTAACTTTTGTGCTTAAAAATATCGTTAACTTTTACGACCTGATAGTAGCAGAAAAAAGTTAGGACAAACTTATATCGTCAAAAAATGTTGTACAAATATATGTTTAAAGATACTAAAGTATAATATAGGTTTATAAGATGTTGTACAATCCTAAGTTATTATGTAAGAAAAAAATATGATTAAATTTTTCAATTTTAATTGTATAAGTTATTGATTGTATTTTGTATTAAATAACTATTACTTTTTTTACAATGTACGTATAAATTATGAATATATACTAGGCAAATATCTAATATCAAAGTACCAACTATGCACACAAAATTAACACAATCCATATATATATTGGTCCGAAAGTTTTCAATATACTACCAATAGAAATTAAACACAGCAACTCTTTTAAGATTCTTAAAAAAATAATTACACTTTGGCTATTACAAGAACAAAATATAGAAAGACTCATAACAAACGTATAGGATTACTGCATTTTTTATCATATTAGTTGTACAACTTAAGTAATTATTGTTAATTTTAGTTTTATAATTCCATATTATATTGTATTATTTAACTACTCAATATTTTACATAATACTATAATATATAAACGAAGAGAAAAAATATATATTACTTATATTATTGATACTATAGTTAGGTATATGAGAAATGTATAAGTATTGCAAATTGTAAGTATTTAATTTATAAGAACTATTTAATGTATTTATATTTCAAATTGTGAACTCATGGGCCCCACACGAACATGTTCAGTGGGACCCATTATCTTCTTGAAGAATAAAATAAAATAAATAAATAAATAAATATTATTTAATTTATAAGCTATACTAACTGTTCCTACTTCCTAGGCCTTTTTTTTTAAATTCGAATTTTGTAAATTCCTTTGTTAATGCACTATCTACTACACTAGGACATTACGTTTTTTTTCAAATTTTAAATTACTAACTGCAGCTATATGCTTATTAATAATTATTGTATTAAAGAAATTAAATAAGCCGTTATTTGTCACTATATCTTTGTGGGAATATGACTGTTATTAATATCAAATATGCATGTGTAAAAAATTTCCAGAATGACCAGAACATCCTTTCTTAAAACATTAAAACACATATAATTCCCGCTAAAGACATCGACAATGACATTGCTTATAATATCGTGAATTAACAATGACGTATTTAAGCCTGGGGCTGGGCCACCGGTTTATTTAAATCCAAGTTGAAAGGCTGCATGACTTATACCATCACAATATACTACGGTATACCTATACCTTATTAAAATAATTAATAAGCCTACTATATATTATAACTTATAACTTATTAATTTCTATGTTTAAAGAGGACTTTCATCACCGCCCGATACCCGATAAACCTGGAAGAGAAGTCAACAAGTTCCACGATACGTCACTGCAAGTTAACAATCTATAAAATAGTATTATTATATTATCTTCTGAGTTCTGGAGTCGTACTGATCGCAGCCATTTTGTGTGCGTCTATTGTCGATCAAAAAGTGTTTTCGCGAATAATGGTGTTTAATTTTTAATGTGATGAAATTCTAGTGAAACGAGTTTATTGTATTTGTATTATTATTTGGAGCCTCGTCACTTCCGGTCCGGCAAAACTGCAAAACGTGTCCTCCGTTAACCGACGAGGATTACGCGCCACTGCGCCAGGGTGGTGCGTGAGGGAATAGTAGCTCATACAAAAATAGTATAGGTATAATTCTCCACATGTGCATAATTTTAACCCCTATACACAGACTTTTATTAAATAAAAAAAACTTTGAAAAAAAATGTATAAAGGACAAACGCATATTCGTTATAAAAAATGTCAGTATTTTAATAATAATATTACAATATATTAATATATTATATATAATAATAATAAATTATGATACAATATTACACATTTTTCAAAAAGTTATATTTAGTTAATAAATAAAAAATAATGATCACGTTAAAAAATTATTGATTACAAATTGAGATAACGGATTTTCGATATTTTTTAATTGCTTTTTAAGAACAATTTGTGAGGGAATTTATTTGAATTTAAAGCTATTAACTTGCTAATAAATAAAAAAACAAACTAAAAAATAGTTGAAAATGTTAAATGTCTATGTATACTATTACCTATAAATATTTGGTAAACATTTTTAATTATACAAGTCTAACTTATTATTAATCAGTTACTTTATTTTTTTACTTCATCATTTATAAAAATAACGACTTGAATTCTTATATTTGTACCATTGTTACAAATTTTATTGAAAATTTGACAAATATATCATCAAAATTATGATATAATATCTAATATAAGAATTATATTTTTTGCCAATCGTTTTGAGACATGTTTTAAAGTATTGTGCAGTCAAGTATTTATAGACATTTTCTTTTATTTTCATGTAAAAATGTTATTCAAGTAAAGAAGATTAGGTACATTTAGCTGGCGCATCAACGTTTATATGGCACCTATATAAATTATTTACTAGATCGTTTTTGTACAGAATCGACATTTTTATTGTTCGCTCATTCAATGACCATTATATTATTTAGGACTTTATTGTATACTTGAATGCGTGTATACACATAATATAAAGGTTTATGAATTCCGAGTAAAATATATAGGTACCTATTGTTAGAATAATCTCATGGCCCATAAATCGATGTGTTTGGCATTTTATTTCTAAATAACTTGGACATTTTTCTGGACAGGTACAGTTATTCACATTGAAGATTTTGTAACAATCATCGTTTTTAATGATAATATACTGAATACACCATGACGGATATAAAGCGCCATGTCACAAGGGGTAGATAAAAAAAAAATTGAAATTTTTTTTTTATTCCTGTGATAGGTATAGGTGTATAATATATTATATGAGTATGTTTTTATGTGCTTGTACCATGAGATCACACCCCCTCGTTTCCCCTAAAAGAAGAATGATCTCTGCAGTCACATGACGCCACTGGGCCACTGCAGGCTATACTAGTTGTGATTTAAACCGACGTCGAATCGGTTAGGTACCTATTATATATAAATATATATATATGTACCTGCAGTTTACCAACTACCTGCAGATCAATGCAAAGCCCAACCTATAATACTTTTTTGATGCAGCAAAACTTAAAATCGTTGAGGGTCTACCACCATCTTACAACCACCCCCTGCGAAGATCACAGGGATATAGCCATATAGGAGATACTATATTATAAACATTATAGGTACTTTCTTGTGATCGTTAAATTTATCTTTCATTGTATGACCCATCATCACTTCAGCTATATAATTCTCGCATCCGGTCCACTTCGAACCACCCACATTTTATAATCTTGTGTGGCAATTGATATTATACTTGAAGTGTATAGATACTTTAGTTCCTTACGCATACGTACATATAATAACATATAATGCATTGCATTATAATTTAAGAATATTATATTGTTATATTATTATATATAACAATATAATATTATTATAATACAGTCAACTCGCGATATAACGAAATCCGATATAACGAAAATCTCGTTATAACGGATAAAACTACCGGTCCCTTGAAAACATCTATATAATTCTTTATTTTGATGTAACGAACTTTCGATATGACGAATTTTTTTCTCGGTCCCTTGAAATTCGTTATATCGCGAGTTGACTGTATTATATTATATATGTATAAAGAATTTGTCGTTGTAGGTATATTATAATTTATACTCACACAAACGCAACTTAGAGTGACTTAGACCAAAGTATTGGAGATGAGGGCTGTAGCCATTTACATTGTTTTCTTTATTACTCTATATTTGAAAATTTACTCCATAATACTATGTACAAGTTTATATTTTCGTAAGTAACTTTTAAAGCCCAAGTGTTTGTATACCAGGTGTTTGAACGCGCTAATCTCAGAACCTCGGTTAAAATACAAATTATATCTATTTATATTTATTATATATCAATAATTTCTTTGAGACACGGACGTTGTGTTATTAACTTATTTTTTCAATCTCAAAATAAGTTACTATGTAGGGAAGCTCACATATGAATTACATTTTGAATAAAGGAAAATCGAATCATTTTTTGTTTGTTTATGTATATGTATGATGGGGTTACTATTACTATTGATTATAATAATTAGACTATCCGAACCGCGTTATGCGTTGCTATATATGGGATTTTTCTATGAATAAAATATATTATTTAATATGTTTATTATTCAAGTGTATAAAAAATAGCAATGTCCTATGATTTGTAGCTTGTAAACTCAAAAACTAGACTCGACTGATTTTGACTAAAGTTTCAATGACTATTTTTAAAAATATCAGAAAAATTTAAAGAATAGTTCAAAAATAGTGTTTACGAATTAATATGTATCTAATGTATAATAATAATAATAAAAGTCATTGTTTAAAAAAAACCATTTTAATAATATTCCTATTTATTTTCATTTGTAATTTTTTTTTTTAATTTCATATTAAATTTATATTTTATATATGTCTTCGTAGTAAAACATAATATTATATAATAATTATATACCTATATATACGGTTTTTCGGTCTGGTTTCCAATTTACCAGATATTTCTTCCTCCGGTCTAATTTTTGGCCAAATTTTCGATCAATTCTTTTTTGCAACCCTTTTAAATATTTGGTGATGGGTCTTATAGCACCTCATCAAGTCCCCCAATTATCATAGCCAACGTATTTACCTATTTGGTCTACTATCGCGTTGGCGTAAACTAAACTATAAATACATTCATTACTCTGCGCAGAATCTAAAATATGCACGATATGACTTTTCGTAGTTTTCGCCAACTCGGCCGTAAACAAAAAGCAGCGATATGCCGATATCTCAGACGTGCTGTGTAAAAACTCCACAACCGCCAGACGGGAAATACAAAAAGAGTCCTATATTTTAGATATTGGTACCTGCCACCGCTGTGTCAATTATTATTGTATTATGGGGGTTAATTATGACGTTGGTATTTATTTGTATTGGTCGGTGTATCGCGCGGAAGACAGGAGGAACTATTATATAATATACTCATATACCAATACCATATACCTCCATGCAGAGGTCGCTGCACATATATTGAACCATGTGAACCGGATGCATGTTATGTGGTTGTGTAATGTTAATGTATATAGGTACCTGCTACCACGTTAAATGCGCAGTATATATGTTATATAATATCGTGTATGTGTGTGTATACTGTATATATTGTATATACATTCCGGTACCAGAGGGCTGAGTTCCGATGTATCTATAAATATATATTTATGTTATTTACTGTATAACAATAAACTGCCTTTTGTCGTCGTGTGCTGTTTAATGTCGTGTACAATGTACGTTCCCAAAAGAGTGTGTGGGCACAGTAATGATAGGTTATGACAATATTCGGCGGTGGGCAAAAAAATATTGTCCCCCCCAAAAAATACGAAATTTATGTCATTATCGTTCGATCATCGGATAACGTGTATATTTTGGTGTGTATATATATTTTAATAATATACATAGCACATATATGTATTGCTTCTATAGTATTGAATAATAATAGAGAAACATATAATATCATATTATATTACATAGGTACATTGCGATTGCCCGCGTAAATGCATGTATATTATATTTATTCGTAATTGTGCGTAATAGTGGAGTTTATTCGTGTGAAAATCGACGTGACAACGAATTAATAACCACGAAAGGTATACATCTATTAAATTATATATAGGAACATACGTGTATCGCGGAGCCCTCTTAAAACTAATTTAAATTATGGGTTTCTGAAAAATAACGTCACGATTCGATGAGTTTAGTTTTTGTAACCTTTTCTTGTGTTTTTTTCCGGTGGGAGTGGAAAATATTTAATATTATTACAGGAAAGTATCTCCTATATTGTTCATGCCAAAATTTTACGCGTGACATCCGAATTTTTTGCATAGACATGTCATACCCCAACGACTAAAATTATATATATATACAACATTACCAAGACTAAGATAATGGTATTGAAAAAAGGAGGAAGTAGTCGGTAATTAATAATACGGCCGCCGGAGTGATACGAATAATCGCCCAACATTCATGCGAATGACTGAGACAAACTATACGTAATAATAACTAATAAGTAATAACTACCCCACTTTCAAAGCCCACGAGCTAGCCCACCACTGTATAATAATATATATATAAGATCTGCACATTATATAATATAAAGACACGAATCACGATTAGCCCGATTAGGGCCAGGATTTCAGTGCAAAGTGCATTTTTTTAATAGTCTAAGCAGGGCCGGATTTAGGGAAGGGCTGAGTGGGCTGCAGCCCAGGGGCCCCCACAATTTTATGATATCCAAATTAGGACACAAAAAAAATATTTTATTTATAGTTCCAGGCATTTAATTTTAATTATTTGAAATTATTATTTTTCATTTAATTACTTACACTTAATATTATGATAATATTACTTAAAATACTAGTTATACTCGAATTGATTGTTTTTATAATTATTTACTATTAAATAGTAGTTAATTGTTACTACTACTAAAAACTAAACATAATAGTAAGTATTATTTAATAAGTAAAAAAATATATTTCCTTGTTTATGTATAAGGGCCCCCCACAATATATTCCGCCTAGGGGCCACTACATACTTAAATCCGCCCCTGAGTCTAAGGCAATGCATTCCAAATGGAATCCAAAGAGGTATATATAATTCATTTAATGTAACATATTATACTAACCGGTACGTTGGTAATAGAACACGTCTGCCTTATCCTATGTTGCGTGTGTATCATAGAAAAAGATAGAAAATCACCGCTTCCTAATTCCAATCCCCTTTAAGGTGAAAATTATTTTGAAATTTTTTTAGCATATTTTTAAGACATTTTAGTAATTTTTAATACATACAATATTAAATATTACATACAATATAATTTAATACATACATACATATAATATGTATTAAAAATTACTAAAATGTCTTAAAGCTAAAAAAATTTCAAAATAATTTTCATATTAAAAAATTGTTCAAGCTTTTAGTATAAGTTAAGAAATTAAAAAATATTATAATATCAAGAAATACTGTTTTCTTAATATTTTAGATTCTGAACGGAGTGATGAATGTATTGATTTTACAATGATGTGTGTTTTTTTTTTTATTTTTTTTTTTATTTTTGTGTCTGACGACAACATTTGGAGCAGTAAAAATGCTTCGATTTTGGACTTCAGCCCCTCTTTGAAAAGGAAATCGGATCTAGTTGGTACTTTGGGGGGTCAAAAGTTAAAATTTTTCAATATTTTTTAAATGAGTCGGGAAAAACATAAAAAAAATGATGGAAAAACGGGATTTTTTACGCACAACCAGTTTTCGACAAAATCGAATTTTTTATTTTGCTATAACTCAAAAACTAATAGATGAAAATACTTGAAACTTTCACCAAATGTTTATATTAGCGTTCTCCATACATAGGTAAATTTTCAAAGAATTTAGACAATTGAAATTTTTAATTTTTTTTAGTATTTTTTTTTTAAATAACGATAAAAATTTTTTGGCCGGCCAGAAAATTTTGAAAATTTAATACAAGGTTTCTTATAAGTTGTTCTTAAAGTGATAAAAAAAAATCCGAAATCGTTAGTCACAATTTTTTTTTATAAGTGCTTAAAGTTCGAATTTATACGAAATATGTCAAAATTGCGAAAATTGGCAAGTAATTTTGTGGTTGAAAATTCGTAAAATTTTTTTCTTTTATAACTAAGTTTTGAAAATTTGATACAAGGTTCTCCATACATTTTTCTTCAATTATCTGTAAAAAAAACTCTACCAGACTAAGACAAAAAATTTTTATGAGTGTTTGAAATTTAAATTTTTACAAAACCGCGTTAAATAACGGTTTAGCCTCAAACGATTTTTGATATTTGTTGTTATTCAAACAGTATAAGTCGTAAATACTTGAAAATTTTACCAGTTATTTAGATTGCCATTTTCTTTACGTGATTTGATTTTCAAAACATTTTGACTTTTTTTGAGCTATTTATAGACAATTGAAATTTTCAAATTTTTTTAATTTTTTTTTTATAAATGTTGATAAAAAAAATTTAGGTGGGACAAATTACTTGAAAATTTAATTGAAGGGTCCACATAACTTGTTCTAACTCTCAATCAAAAATTATAAAAATACATATGCACAATTTTTTTTTATTAGCATTTGAAGTTCAAATATTGACAAAAATTCGTCAAAATCATGAATATTTTTCACTATTTGGTAGTTAAAAATTTATAAATATTTTTCTATCAAAAGCTAAGAATTGAAAATTTAATACTATGCTGTCCATAAGTTAAGCTTAGAATAATTATAAAAAAGTTTGAGGATTGTTCAATTTAAAAAATTTTACGTGTGTTTAAAGTTTTAATTTTAATTTGAAATCAAAAATACACGTGTAAAATAACTTTTAACTAATAAATAATTTTCGATTTTTGTTATTTTTAAAAAATTACTTGACTACTTCCTTTTACTTTATCTTGAAAAATTTTTACTTAAATGTTTGAATTTGTTTCAAAATAGAATATATGATATAATTTAAATATAATATATCCTAGACTGACAAATCATCTCCGTTCAGAATCGTTTTTCGTATACAATGATACCTATCATTGCATTCAAATTTAACCTTCCCTAGTCTGAGGTCCATCCCACCCCCTAATGTACAGCAGAGCGATACTCACTTACCCGCTTTTTATTAATTGGTTTTAGATATTTTTCAGCCGTATCTAATGTCAAGTTCTAAATGAGAATGCGATAATGTCTTTATCTTCAGCAATAATCATGCAGTTGTAATATGAATGTTCTACAGTTATTTTTCGGTGTGAGTTAATATAATATATACATAACCATGAAGAACCACTGAATTTACCTCGGAAAATGATTTCAAACTCAGCAAAGAGAAAAGCAGCTAACCAAGGTATTTATAGACCATTAAAAATTATTAGAGAAGAAATTGTTAACTCTCCTGTTGTATTAACACAACAATTAAATAGTAACGACATAAATCGAATACGAAAAAATATATACCACGAACACCGGAAAAACTATTCGATTTTACCAAAATCCCTTAATGATACACGTGATACTATTAAAAGATTAAAAATTAAAACAAATATTGAAGAAGATTTTTTACTGGACAACAATTCTGAAAAGAACATTATAATATTCTCAACTAAAAAAAATTTAAAATATATATGTGAAAAATCGATTATTTTTGTGGATGGCACGTTTTCACATTGCCCAAATTTTTTTATCAAATGTTCACATTGCATACAGTTCACAATAATTATTATGTACCATTAATATTTTCTTTGCTTCCTAATAAAACTATTGAAATGTACAGTGGCGTAGCCAGGATTTTTTTTCGGGGGGGCTGATCAATTTTTTACACAGCGGTGGTTTATTACTATATACAATAAATTATTTTACCTGTTAATTTTTAAATTTTCTTAACTTTTCGGGGGGGGGGGGCTGCAGCCCCCTCAGCCCCCCTGGCTACGCCACTGGAAATGTATAAAAACATGTTTAAAATAATTATTGAAAAGTGCAATGAATTTGGTTTATTATTTTGCCAAATTTATTTATAGCAGATTTTGAATAAGCAATCCATAATGCAATCAATGAAATGTTTCCATTATGTAAAATAATAGGTTGCAGATTCCATTTATCCCAATCATGGTATCGCAAAATACAAAATTTAGGACTTACAATTAATTATATATCTGAAACAGAAATTGGAAAATGGCTTCGTAATATATATTTGGTTTAAGTTTTTTAAATGCAGTTGAAGTTGGCGAATCTTATACAGATGATTTTATGTCAACTATCCCAGAAAATTACGCTGTTCAAGAATTTAGTGACTATTTAGTTGACAATTATATTTCTGAGTTTCTGACAAAGAACTTTTTCTGCCTCATGATTGGGCTTCAGATACGATTTCTAGTCAAAGAACTACAAATGTATGCGAGTCGTTCCACGCGAAGTTCAATAAATCATTTTCATCACCACATCCAAATATATTTGTATTTATTAATGTTTTAACACAATTACAAATCGATACATATATTTTAATACAGAACACTGACACAAGACCATCTACAACACGGTATCAGAAAAAAATAAATAATATTGAAAAATATATTGACTTATATACTCAAAAGCGTATTACCAGGCTAGAATTGTTGAATGCAGTTTGTCATTACTACAAAAAAATGATAAAAACGAAAAAAAAATTATAATATTGACAATAATTAAATTTGACGATTTTTTAAAAAAAATGAAAATAAAATGTATATTAATAATAATAATATGTATAATATAATATAATAATAATGTATAAATATATAATTAACATAATGTGATGTAGAAAGCCATCATTTTTAACCACGCCAATGATTAAAATAATTGTTAGTCCTAAGCCTGTAAGTGGGAACAGTGGCGCAACTAGAAAAAAATTTCGGGGGGGGGAGGTGGAGGATTACATTATTACAATATATAGGTATACATAAGATTATATTTTATATAGGTTATTATACAAGGCTTCGGAGAAATTTCGGAGGGGGTTACAACCCCTTAACCCCCCCCCCTGGTTGCGCCACTGAGTGGGAAGGAAAATGAGTGTTTACTAAATGTTTAACTCCTTCAAATGTATGATAATTTTGTTGAAATACTTTTTTTGAGGCCAAGTGCAATTCGACTACTACGTGCTTTTTACCCGAGTGCAGTTCGACCATTACCTTTTTTAAACCCAAGTGCAATTCGACTATACTCGTAATACGAGTATCTGATTCAAACAAATAACAACTAATTTATCAGCTGGCCCGAGCTGGGATATTCATTGCGATCGCATTAATTAGTTTTTTTTTTTTTTAGAACATTTTTTGAAAGTTTTTACAGGGAATTTAAAACCAGCCCCGTAATTATGACAAATAATATAAAAATGTAAAATAAATAGGTATATAAATGTTATTAGTGTGATGTATATAATAATATTATTCAGTGCCCGCGCGTGTTTCGCATTTTTAGTGTTTGACCATACTAAATGACATAAAACATAATTATTTTTTTTTTAATGGAGCCAACTATTTAGAGGTTTGTGGTGTCTTATGTCTATAAGATATTTGACGTGGATTATAATATGTAGTTCAGAATGATCGAAAACCAAAAATACGCTGAAAAAAATAATTGATATACGCCCGATTGCGTCCCCACATAAGCCCTAAAGGCATTAAACATAGGTTTTGGTCTTTTTAACAATTTTCTTTCTCAATTTTATAGGGTTGAGACTGGCAACAAGAGTAAATTTTTGATTTGGTGTTGCAAATTACATCATTACACTCTAAACACTATTTAAAAAATACATAGGTATATTGTTTAATGTTTAATACATAATTTATATTAAATTATAGCTTATAGTCACTTATAGGATATCGACTTTGAAAATTGCATGTTTTTATTTTATATGCATATCAGGAAAACCCTGATGTTTATTTTGTCGTGTATTAATATTTTTAAGTAGTGTATTGGAAAATTGTTAAAAGGACAACACGTACACTTATTTAATTAATAAGCTATAGCTGCTATAAAGTAGTTGTCGATTTTTGTCGTCGTAGATAAATGGGTTATTTTATAGACATGGAGTGGTAGGTACTTATACTGCTTACGTATAAACCATAAACCTGCGATTTATTTATGCAATTATTTAATACATCCCGAGATATGATGACGAATGGAAATGCTTACGAGTTTAATATTAATAGAAAATTTATTTATTAAATCACCGGACCCAATTCGAAGTCCGGAGATTTAAAAAATCATTACGAATTATATAGGTACTTACTAGTTACTTGTAGAAAGTTGGACGAATAATTATTGTTGAAACATCACATTTTAACGACCATTAATATCGAACGGAAACGATGAATCATTGGTTACAGGCCACAGCAATGAAACTTTGACGACATTGACCGATAATAATAATATAACTGTTAGAAAACGTATATATATATATGTACATAGACATGTAGTTAAATCTTGTACGGGCCACGTTTAGTCCGTTATCCGTAACTACCATCAGTACCATCTATAGCGATGATCGTACGAGACCAGGCGTAGCAATAATAGAACTAAAGAAAAAACGTATTTCATAAATTCATATAATACCACAAACAGATATATTTAGAGTAACTGGACATTTACATTTTAATCATATATATTGCTTACTACCTATTGATCTCTGTTTTGTATTTTAATTGCGGGGCAATACATTTTTAACAAA
This sequence comes from Schizaphis graminum, assembly GCA_020882235.1. Lineage (NCBI taxonomy): Eukaryota > Metazoa > Arthropoda > Insecta > Hemiptera > Aphididae > Schizaphis > Schizaphis graminum. Next base: position 10,589,057 of record CM037032.1, read on the forward strand.
TATTATTGAAACTGAAAACTACCAATTCAACCAATACATTATCAACAACGATCAACCAGAATGTATTTTCAATAGTGGTGTCTATACGTTCGTGAAGATGGCCCACCTTTTTTTTCACAAAAAGTGTTTTATTCCTCAATGTGAAGCGTGAACTCAATCCGCAATCGTCTCAATCGGTTTGTACTACAAAGTTCATAATCCAGTTTTCAACATAATATTTTAAAAAGGTGGGAAACTATATTGGTAACCGCTCTGCTGAAAACATTGTCACTGAAAGGTATTGTCGTATTCGTATTACAATAGATTTGTTAAATTTGATTTCGATAAAAAATGATTCTGAGTAAAGTCGGGCTAACTTTTTGGTAATCGAGGTTTTTAATTTTCGACGATAATTTCAAATATTATTGATAATTATTAATTTTTGATTTTTACCAGTGGCGTATATAGGGTAGGGAGTAGGGGTGTTCATTTCAATGTGTGCATTTATAATTATGACTACAGTGCAATTAAATTACTTAATCTAATTTATTTTTACTTTCTTGTATATATTTATTAATAACCAGTGCCGGATCTAGGGGGGGGCGAGTGGGTATTCTTGCCCCGGGCGCTGTTGGTATCAGGGCGCTTTTTAGATAATGAAAAATAAAAAATAAGCTAAAAATATCATATGAAATATGTATAAATTATAATATTATATAGGTATTTAAACAAAATAAATAATATTAGATATTCGAATACGTTTATCTTTTTGTCCGGTGTTAACATTTTTTATTATTAATATTATTTATAGTTGCCTAGTTATTATCAGTCAGTTTTTAGGTAACTCATAAACTACTCGACCTAAACTCGATTTGTATGTATCAAAATACTCAGAAAATTATTCTGCTTTGGAATGTGAAAATAAAACTCTATGTTGTTATTCAAGAAAATAAAAATCTTAAAAAAATATAAGGATAAAAAATATTTAAAAATATAATTTTTTAATAAAAACGTTATTTTTATAAAAACTTGAAATTATGTAAAAAAATCTTTTCAAAAACATGAATACTTTTTGAAATAACGAGTGTTTAATGATAAAAGAATCACCGTGTATAATAATTTTTCACAGTTAAAAAAATTGTTATTTTTTGCTAGAATTTCATTTAGAGTAGTTGATTACCAAAACTGGAGAACGGGTTTTGTTATTTAAGGTCTTGTTAGATTCACTTAGTCTAGGATAAGTGCTGTGAAGATTTTAAGAACTTCAATCGTTAACTCACTACAAAGCTATAAAGCTGAAAAACAAAAAAAAACTCCCAACAAAATATATTTTAATTTAATTTAATTTTCTTATTTTTTCTGTAATGAATTAATTATAAAATATAAAATTCTGAAAATCTTCACTGCACTTCTCCTAGCCAATGTGAATCTAACAAGACCCTAAACAACAAAATCCGCTCTCCAGTTTTAGATATCAATCCCACTAAATGAAAATGAAAATAAAATCCATTATACATACAACATACATATTGCATACAATTAATAAATTTCTCACGGCTTTGGTTTATGAGAAAAATCATAGCCCCCAACTTTTTCAATGGATTTCCGCCTATGAATATAATATTATAATGTATGTTAAGACAACAATTTAAATAAAAAATATTTGTAATATAAAAATATACTTTTGATTTATACCTTCTTAAAAATGTTGTTTTGTATTGATAACTTGCAAACCCTGAACCCCGTAGCTAATACTATGTGAGGGCGCTACATCTGTATGAGCCCTGGGCGTCAAATGTCTTAGATCCGGCACTGTTAATAACATATGATTTATGACAATCATTGAATTTTCAACCAACATTTATTTTCTATACCCTTATATTGTTCAGAATATTGATGCGCATTTGATGTAGGTATGATAATCTGATGCAGTAAAACGGAGACTAACGGACAATGCACTAGGTAACGATAATCGGAAGCTGATGCTCAAACGGCGTTCGATATTTTGACACAGGTAAAAGACGATGCGCAAATTATGTACAGTCGTTATTTTATATTTTTTATTATTAAATTAATTGTAAATTGTGATGACAAACATGAAACAAGAGAATAAATTGTTTAATTTGTTTCATTTATAAAATATATACCTAAGCATAACTTTGATTTTGTATATTCCATTCTGATAGTGCTTATAAAATCAAATCATAGTTTTATATAATTCAAATAATCTACTTCCAACCCGGTGTTCGTCAATTGTGCAAAATTTAAACTACCTACCTTTCGACTGTTATGTATAGGTATATATTTTACGCTAATGAAATTATGACAAATTAATTAGGTATAGCCATATAGGTACATGGATTGCGTCAAGAAAATATAATTAGACATATTGTTTTAATTAAATATACACAAAAAATATAAATGTAAAGTGTAAAATTTTTAAATTTTTATAAACCATAACCAGTTATAAGTAAGGATGAGAAGTTATAGAACTTTCATATTTTTGTCTATGCCTTCCATTTATAGCTAAGTGAGTTATAAATCTATTTCATAAGCTAGCAAGTTCATTTTTTTGCATATTTGGGTAAATTTTTTAAGAAAAGCATATTAAACTTTTTTCATGCATAAAAATGCATATTTAGTTAATATTATCGAAGATTATACTTAAATTAAATATTTTAATCAAATATTATACTTAAATAAAAATATCTTCTTGGACAATCGTCAATTACATGTTGAAAATCTTAAAAAATCTCTAGTGGTCCAATACAACAAATTTACAGGTATGAAAGATAAATAAAAATAAAATGTGTGTCACAATATTTACAAAAATTTATAATTTTTTTTAGATATAGACGTTGAACAAATAAGTTGTCAGCAATAAATGCTGAAATGTTGACGTTGTTTATAAACAATAAATCAATAAATTTTATTTAAATAAAATATAAAATAAAGTAAAATAACTTTTTGAGAATTATTACATCTTATTAAGACTCAAATACAATCATAAATATTAAAATAACATAAATAGATTCTAGTGCAATTAACATATTCTTCCTATTTATATATAATACTATTAATACTTGTATTTATATTAACAACTTTAAGGGTAATTGACCAAGGAAAAAAGTGGGCACTCATTTTAAATCTAGAGGTGGTTTTAGTAAGTGACCAATAAATATACTTTTTTAATTAAATTTAAATTCTCTAGGATATAAACCATATTTTATTGAAAACTAACTAATATAAAAATATGTATAAATATTTCATGCTATAGAAATTTTTATTTTTATAAATTGTAGTGGTATAAATACATACATTTATCTTATCTATAATAGTCTTGAATATTATCACATAAATACAGTAGTATTTTAGTATATAAATATATTTAGTATTTTAGTGTAACTTTACAAAATACCATTAAATATTTAAATCCTATGCATAAAAAAAATAATAAAACAGTATCAGTGAGACCAATCTATTAGCATAATAAGCATAATACTAAATACAAAGTGACCAATGGGAACCTAATGTTTTTCACATTTTAATTATGTTCAGGACTTCAAGAGAATGGACACTACCTACCTGACTTAATCTTTCACAGTTGACAAATGATTCAAATACCATGTAATTACAAACAGTTTTGAATATAAATTTTAATTTACAGTAAAAAATGACCAAATACTGTTCATTTCAAAAACGGCAGGTTCTAGTTGGTCACCTTATATATTTATATATATTTAGTTACATTTTTATCATAGATCATAAATGTGTTTCATTAAATAAAATAAAATTGTGATAATTATTGATTATCATATTTTTAAAACTAATACGTCATAATAACTAATAAGTAATAACCAATAATGAGTAACTGTATTTTTTATTTTATTTGATTGTGATAGTTAAATATTATTAATTTATTAAAATTATCAAATCTAAAAAAATAAAATCCACTTATAAATTTGAATAATAATAATGTTATTATAGATAATATGTTATTGAATTAGTAAATAAAGCTTTATAAATTTGCAATTAAAATGATCAATTTCTAAATAATTTATCACTTTTATTTATTTATTATTTTTTTTAATTAAAGAGGTAGGTGAAATGTTTGATTAAATGAAAAGTTTTTTTTTTAATCAGCATTTCAATATTATAATTTATAATAAATATTAAATACTAATTTCGTCTGAAATAAAATCTTAAGTATTTATTCACAGCATGTTTTAAAATAAAGATGATATAATGAGTTTACAATTTAACATTCTAATGAAAATCTTGATATCACTAACTTGTCAGGTAAGCATTTCAGTTGAAAAATTAAAAAAAAAATGTTTTATCATTGTTAATAGGTATATATATATTTTTTTTTATATTAATAACATTTTTTTTGTGTAAAAAAGTATAAATAAAATATAAAAAAAGAAATTAATAAAACTAATAGTACAAAATTAGTGATGGAAGGTCTTCTATAAAATTAAAGTAGTTCACTAATAATTTAAAGTATTTACAATTATTGTTGATAATGTTAAATTAAGCTTATAAAATTTCATTTATAGTAATGAATATTACGATGAAATAACTGATGGACTATACAAAATGTATGGTGTAAGAAAATAGAAACAATTGTTAAAATTGTTTGGATAAAAACTGTGGCTGAGATACACATTCTGCACTTACATTTTTCTTGTTCACAACCATGGTTAAAGGAAGGTTTACTCTTATGCTAGGGTACTGGAACGTCTGAAAATGGTGTAAAAAATAAATAAAAGATATTTTAATAAAAATTTTATTTATTAAATTTGATGAAAAAAATATTAATAATAATAACCTGTTTTAAATATTTTGCATCAATATTAGTTAAATAAGGTTCGGGAATGGCCACAGAGTCTCCAATGATCGGTCCTCTACCTTGAGCTAGGTTGTATACCGATACAACAACACATGATAAATCTTTATCCACCAGGCAGAATGTACTAATAAAAATATTTTGATCATGTCTTAATACAAAATTACATAAATTGCTATATTATACTGTACTCACTAAGGAACAGGCTCCTGATTGTATACAACACATACTACTCGACCACATACAACTTTGTTAGCATTAAAACCAGTTTGGAGTTTAGATAATGGAATGTGTTCTAATATTACATGGCCTTTTATTGTTTTTATTTTATTGTTGTATAACCCCAAACAACTGGGGTTTAAAGACTAATTATAAGAAAAAAAAAATACAATATATTATTATTTTTTAAATTATGGTTGAGTTATAAATCCAATATTTAGATTAATTTCAATACTAATTAGTAATTCATATTGATTTATAAATTATTGTGATTAAGTAAAATAATAACTATAATAATGCATACTAAATAAATTGTATAATAGTACCTCTGTCATTTGTTGAAGTCGCTTACTTTTTACCTGACCCTTACGTTGATATAATGTTTGTGTTGAGGTCAAATATTTAACAAGATCTTCCAATGTTTCTTTAGCTGTAGTCCACATTGGATCTAATATCGAGGCTTGTTCAAAGCTTAATAAAGCATCTGTATAAATTTCCCCATATTTCAAAGCCTAAATGATCAATAGTAATCTAACTATTAATTAATCACATTTTACAAGGTATATAATAAGCTTCACTTACAACGCCTCTATTAAAATGAAGATCAGCATTCTTGGCAGCTACAGGGTCTTTGAGCTAAATATAATTTTAAAAATTTTAAATAATCAATTAAAGTTTATATAATATTAATGTATTGACTAACAGCTTTCTCAAAAGAGTTGATGGATTGTCTAAGGAGCTTATCTTCTTGTCTCCTAAAAAATAAGGATAGATAAGCATTTCCAAGTATTGCCCAGGATTCACCATCATTAGTGTCTAATTCAACAGCTTCTTTAGCATACTCAATGCCTGCATTAAGGTTTTCCTTAACATTTTCACTAGTTAACAATTGAGCCTCTCTCATAATAATCGATAGATTCCTCAAAATGACTTTACATTTACCCTGAAACATAATAAATATAAAAGTATAATTTAGTACAGTAATTTTTGTTACACACAGGTAGATACATATTTATTCAGGCCCATGAGAGAAGCAAACCGTTTTGTGTAAGTACTAAGTAGATTGACTGCAGCAAAACACAAATGCTGTTGGCATTTTAAATAGGAAGGGAATGCATAAACTCAGGTTTGTTTTGGATGGGAATGGTTTACACCTTTCACGAACTTGACTATAGTTACTTAAGGTTTGCATTAATCATAATAATGTCATTTTTAAAGGTATATTTTTATGTTTTTAAGCACATTTAAACCCCTGCTCTACTAATAATATATTAATTACATGTTTCAATGACGCGAGGAAACAATATTTAGCTTCAGAAAACCTTTTCAAATGTACTAAACATTCACCAAGCGAATTCCAGGCATCTAAGTGAGTTGGATTGAGTTTGACTGCTTTGGATAATATATTAACACATTCTTCATTTACTGGCTGTGTAACACTCCAAGTTTTTCCCAGTAAAAAAAAATATTGTGCTTTGTTTTCAGCAATTGCAGCTTCTGTAAATTTAAGAAAGGCAAATTTATAATTTGTATTACTAAAAGTACTTGTGTTATTACCTTCATTTTTTTTCATCAATGTTAATACTTGTTTAACTTTTTCATTGAGAATTTCTTTGTTATAACATACTTTTTCAGTATTATTTTCTAATGAATTTTTATTAAATGTATACAGTTCCTCGACAATAGACTAAAAACAATAAAGTACGAAAAATAATAATAATAATAATAAAAAGAAGAAGAAGAATTGATATTAAGCCAAAGGATATCTCCATTTATGGTAGGTACCTGAAGATAATCAAGTGTGGGCGTACATTTGTCCTGTTCAGAAACCTCATTTTCTTCTTGCAAATTTAAGCCATTCAGTTTTTCTAAGTTCTGATCATAATTAGTTCCAGACTTATCGTCATCTGTTTGTCGAATATCACTCATTGTAAACAAAACCTATACAATTTGATTAGGTATGACAAAATTCGATAAAATACATTGAACAAAGATAGCAAGTATGACTACCTACCAAAATAAATCCGGTTTTTTTTCAAAGTTTATTGTAACCTTATATAAGAGTAGTCCATAATAGTTTGAATTATTTCACCGAATCTTGAGCTTGGACAGTTAACTGGCTTTGGCTAACTATACGTTCATCATTCATAACAATAATGTGTACAGAGTAACTGTAAAGTGTAGACTGACTAAACAGTAAACAGTAGACTGCAATGCTGACTACTGTTAAGATATCTCCCGACCATCACGATTGTTTGGCACTTATCATTTTATGAATTCACGATAACCTTAATATTACACATTTAGTTGCCTATAGGGATCACTTAAGGGGTTCGGCTTTTTCTGTCATCATCTATTATCAATTATCATCATTATTAAAGGGCTCGAATCTCTTTTCTATGGCTCGATAGTTGTTAAAAATTCGTTGGCTAAACCGATGTGAAAAAAATCTATTAGTATATTTGCACCATATTATCATTAATATGGTTCATTACCCCGGTGCGGGGCACTGCGGGCTGATTTTATACCCGTTTGGATAAAAGAATATTTATTTTTAATTTTAAAATGTATATTAGAAATGGAAATTGGTACCGGTACCTTATTATACGAAATACATGCTCGACCGTTCAGGAATTGGAACCGAAAAATTAGTTTATTTATTACCATTTACCTTCTATTGACCTCCAGAGTAATATAAAACCTTATTATCAAGATTGTGAATTTAATGCACTATTAAATATGCATGCATATATCATTGACATAATAATAATAAATATAATATAATATAATATTATATTTGAAATAATTCAAAAATATGCAAAAAAAAACTATAAATAATTAACTTTTATTCTTATTTTTATTGATTTTAGTTTAAATATTAGTAATATTACAAATTGGTATGCTTGCATGAGCTTATGACTTTTGGGCTTGACTAGTCTTGATCTTCGTTGTATATAAAATCTATAAAAATATATGCTCAGAGCCTCAGAACATATATGTTTCTATTTGAAATTATATATTTTATATTTTTAAGGTAGTTATTACATTGTGCAATCAACGATTTTTGTCATCTGTTATGTACTTGTTGAAATCAGTAAATTAATTTAATCTCGACTTCAAGAATACAATAGTCAATAATATACGTTAAGAGGACGCTACACATGTATAATTTCGTCGTTGAAAACCGTTTCGCACGGGAAAGAACCAAGAAGACTACAGTCATAACTAAGAAACGAAATTTACCTGATTAAAAAATAGAGTAGTATGATAGTACGAAAAAAAACATTTGTATAAAAAAATCATTAAAACATACATTTATATGCCCTAACTTATAAAATATGCAAAAAATGCAAAATAAGATTTGAACTATAAATAAGTCAAAACATATTTTGGATGAATCCATTTTATAATACGGTGTAGCAAAAAACATAGAAATGCATTAAATTCACAATCTTGCTTATTAGTTATTATATAGGTACTTACTATAAAAAAATAAGTAAATGAATACAGAATATAGATTAATACCTATTTAATATTTTTTTTAGTTATAAAATAATTCTTTTCATGTAACAGATGCTTTAAAAGTTCAAAGGTGAAACTTTTATTTAACATTTTAAACTATTTATTTTAGGTAATTTTAAGTGCACATTATAAATAATATAATAGTTCGTACGAACTGGCAAACGTTGACCTTAATTTAATTTTTTATAACCAAAATCAGATCTAGAATACTACAATATAATTTTTTACGAAATCGTAATCCAAATAGACTAAAGGTATCAAAAATTAACCCCTGATATGAATATATTATTTTTTGTACACATTTGTTAAAATCTATTTTTATTGATTGAAACAGGGAATACCTAAAAGCAGTGAAAGCAATCACGAAAAAAATTCACTTCAACTCCATTCTGTAAACGTCTATCAATTTCAATTCTAATTTCAGACATTCTTGAACAGCGAATGAAAACAAAAAAAGCATTAAAAAAAGTGTTTATTTCTAAAGTTATGATTTATTTAAAATGCAATAATAAAACTTCGTATGTGCCGCTTGGAAATTCTGAAACATATACATATTTCTAATTCATATGTATACCTAATTAGTAAAAACTTAAAAAAATGACAAAATTCTAATTTTAAATAAGGTTAACAAAGATCACAGTTGTGATATATCAATAAATTTCAATTTTATGGTTTTAAACTTTTTCTTAAAGTATTTATAAAATTAGATTAACATTATTATTACCTTTAGCAGTAAATGTCAGGATTATTATGATTGAAATTATTGTCATGGCCCAAACACGCGATTGTAACAATGATTTGGAACACAAGTTGTCACTATTTATAGGCATTAGATTTAATAATCTATTATAAAATTAGTGCTTTACTGACATACTGTTATAGGTACTGCTTACATTTCCGAACGAATGTCTTATCGAGCATTACAAAATAATTGCCGTCGTATCTATAATGATGAGAACTGATGACTATATTCGATATCTATCTAATATACTCATAATAATATGTATAAATAAAATATAAATGTTTACTTGCTTGTCATTTAAAATAAACTCAAAAATAACTGAGTACTGAACCATTTAAAATAAAAGTTATACCAATTTATTCCTTAAGACTCGGGGAGGTTATATCACACATAGTTTTTTTCAACCCCTAATTCAGTGTTTTCAATCTTTTTCATCCTATACCCCCCTTGTAAATGTTTATAAATGTCACCTCTAAGTTAGAGTTTAGGAGAATTTTTTTTTTATGAGCCATACGCCCATACAAATAAATCATACAAAATAACTATAATATATTATATATTTGACTATTTTCTTTTAGTTTCATAATTTTAAAAAATTATTATAAATAAACTTATGAAGTAATAATATTAAGTATAAGCAAAAATTATTGAATATAAAATCAAAAATATTAATATTTCCCCTCAAGCCAACTCTAATTTCCCCCTCACTGGTTGGGAACAACTACTGCCCTAATTTATATAATAAAAAACTAAAAAGAGAAAAAAAAGTATTTATAAGCAAAATAATGCACAAATTTAACCAAAACCGCAATAGAAAATATCAATTTTTAAAAGCTAAATGATTAAATTTTACCTTTCCCCTTAAATAGCGAACAATAGCTATAGTAATTTAGTGCATATAGGTATATGATAATGACGAATTATTAGTTATTACATAATTATTATTAATAACTAAATAAAAAAAGTTTAATCTACTCGTATATAGTTATTGTTATATTTATAGCATTAAAATAACCTACTCCTGGCATCTCCTGGGTAATGCTATCTATAGTATACTATAGTTAAAAGTTTGGGAATCAACTATATGCTTGGCGGGAAGCCGGGAATCAATTAATACCTACATAAAATAAGTCTGAGAATCAGTTATCTAACATCAGTGATGGTAATTTTATATTTTTGATAACAGATTTAAAAAAATATTTGTGAATTTTAAGTACCTAAAAACTTTTAAACATGTTCTTATTTTGTTTTTTTTTGTCATATTTTTTCCCGGATGAAACTCATATATTTTTTAGTTTAGCTAATATGTCCAGCAGGTCAAAATAATTTTAATTTTTGATGTCACTAAAATTGGCACCCGGATTAATTATTAATTGTATCATTTTATAATCCTTCGATTATATTAATGTATATTGTACAATTATAGGTAATGGCATATTACTATGATTTGTAATAAGCAACAGTGACTTAAATCTCCGGAAATTTTAACCAAACCTCATCTTCATTAATTATATATACAAGATATAAAAAATTAGAGAATAGTGAACTACAGTTATTTTTGGTGAACCATTGTCCGCAAAGACCTTCCCCCTCATCCCTCGTGGTACGCAAATCGCAAATGTGTATAACTATAATAATTATTTATTATGATCTAAACAAGGTGGAATAAATTTCAAATAAACTATTTTATTCATCGAATCATTCTAGGATCTAAGATCCAAGGATCCACCGAACAAAAATTTAAGTACATTCATCAATGCTATAAAAAATATATTATAATTTAATTTTTATATCATAATAGGAATATGGTACCTATGGTCGAAGTTCCCACTAACAACACTCCAACACTGACAACCATTAATTACAGTAATAACCGTTACTCACTTCCAACTATTACAATGATAACAATTATTTGAGAACACAATAATAAATTAAATTGATAATGTAGGTATTTTCGTGTTTAATATTTTTAATGTTGTGATATTTTTTTCCTTTTTTTTATTGTTATTACTGTCATTAGTTATTAAAAATTTTGCTTCGAAACGCTTATAATTAATTTGCATCGAATTACTTATTGGATGTTGAGTAATCATGATTTTCACAGTCTTATTGGTCAGTTGACCAAACACATACATTTATTCGCAGTTAACGCATATTTTTTATACAGAAAAAGTAAGTAAAGATCTTAAATTGTGCTTACGATTTCATTATTTTTATGCGCATCATTAATATCGTAGACAACAAAATACTTGTTATCTACTTATTTATACTTTTTCGTGCACATTTACATAAACATTTTCAACACTAATTAGAATGGTGTGTTCAATATACTACGGTATTTTATTTGTGATTGAATTTTTTTTCATATTTTTTTTTTTTAAATTTATTTATATAAAATTTAAAATTTTTAAGTTGATATTATTCATCTATACTGATTTTAAATTAAAATGATGTTAATGATCTTACATACATTTATATTTGTACTTTTTTTAAGTCACTTATTTTATTTAGTAGGAATTTGTAGAAATCTTAGTAGTGTATTTATCTTGGTTTCCTTTTATAAAAATGTTATTTTGTCATATTGTTAATTAAAGAAAAAAAGAAAAAAATTGAATTTTAAATTTATAGATGTCTAAGTACCTATTCAATTATTCTTCATTTTTTTTTCAAATTTATTATTATCAATAATTAGTAGTTTATGAGAGCTGCTTTATTTTATATTAGTTATACATAATACATGTATCCAATTTATTATTACTAAATAATTATCAATGTTTTAAATTGTTCAAATATTTAACTAATCATTTTACTGGTTAGGTATCTATGTGTTATCTTTTTTGTCTCTACTAATATTGACTTTGATGTTATTTAGTTAAATTGCAGTAATTAGGCAATTAAAAAAAAAAAAATGAATAATTTTCTCATACATATACTTAACTAGAATATAATTATTTGTCAATTTCAACTATGAATAATACTGACATAATATGCTGTAAAGTATTAAATTTAATATTTATTTTATAACTTTGTAAGTTATCAAATAGTTTGATTTACTTTAGTGAAATATTAATAAAAATAATTATGTTAATCAGCTGAACATTGTAATCTGATAAAATGTTTAGAACTTTATTATTAAAATTAGTTAATCAGTTAGTGATTACTATTCTTACATTGAAGTCTCTAGACTTAACGGAGATAGTTGTTATTAGTTATAAATTAGTAGAATTTGTAATACCTTAAATTAGTTGCATATTGTGAATATTGTGATACACTATAGTATTAAGTTTTCTTATTTTTTTTTTTTTTTTTATTAAAATTATAAATTAATTTTATGTATTATTTCATTTTTCTAAGCTTTTATTGTATATAGATAATTTTAAATAATAACTATTGATTCAATATTTTACATATTAAATTCAAAAATATATTCTGTTTTAGAATATTAAATTATAAATAATATAAACATAAGTTACAATTATTTATAAAATGTTGATTCTAAAAATTCGTAATACTTTATAAAAATAATTTTAAATAATAGTAAAAAAAAAATGTCCTAGATTTTAGAAACTTAAAATTTTATCTAAAATCTATAAAACTATTTTCAGGTCAGTAATTAAAATATTATTCTGTATGTATTTAATTATTCTTTAATAATTTGATTGTTTATTTATTTATATTTATTTTGGTGCTTTTGTAGGATGCAGTTAATTATTTTGTCATTGACTTAAAATCTACATGATAAAATGAGCACACTCAATTTAATACCTTCAATAATTTAAATTCTGCTTTAAATCACAGAGTACCCTTCTATCATACTTTCATGAGTATAGTGATTATAAGTTGTTAGGGAGAAACTATATTAATAACCAAATATACAATGGATTATCCATGCATTTTAGGTTTGGTATATTTTAGTGAATAATTCAAAATTCAAATAAATTTGTATTTCATAGTCTAGTAAGATAATTTTTTCATGATTTTAAAATATGACTTACAAATTATAATAGTAAAAGTTATGAGTTAAAAAATTAGCCTTTGTGCATAATTTGTACAATTTTGCCACCATCTATTCAAATATGGTAAAGTTATTCCTTAAAGTTATTGTACCATATATCATAAATTACATACAAGATGTATTTATTCACAGCTGTGTTAATAAACATAATATATTTTTCCGCTGGGACCTAATTTTTAATGACATATTTTATATGTATTAAAAAAAATTGTATATTGTATACCTAACCGACAATTATAAACTATTTTTATTTGTCCGTATTACCTGTGTTAATTTTATTATATTGCTTAATAACTTTGTATTACTCAATTTTATGTATTTTGTTTTAAAATTCATTGCTTCATAAAGTTGAGTTTGAAATTAGAATTCAATGTTTCTGTTTGTATTTACTAGTACTGCCAAGTATTTTTGAGAAAATAGTCTTTTGAAATCATTTGTACATGCATAGTACTATGTAATTGTAATTTAAATGTTTATTGTGTATACTGTATAATATTTTATTAAATACTTGTCTTCGTTATTTTGTAAATTTTATGTTTTGTATTTTAGTGTTTTAAATTCCACAATATGAAGTCTACAGCTAAACCAGATTATGACAGAAGATTTCAAGAAGATCTTGAAAAAGCTCAAGCTCTAAGTTTGGAAACCTTGGCGCTTGAAGAGTTTCGAAACCAAAAGTTGAAATCTGAATCTTCGACATGTAGTGAAAAAACTGTAGTATCGACATCTACATTTCAAACACGTTCAATGTCTATTACAGGTTTGTATACATATAATTACCATTGAAAATAGTTTCTATTGACTGAATAGCTTCTATATATTATAATTACAAGTGTCCTTCCTATGAAATTCTTATTAAAATTTGATATATTAGACAGGTGAGTTTAATGTGCATATATTGATTAGTAATTATCATGGCAATCAATTTTTGTATACTTGAAAATAAGTTTTTTTTTTTATAATTTGATGTAGGACTTAGAATTGTATTATTGCAAACAAATCTATATTTATACTGATATTGATGATTGCATTTTTAGGTTTTTTTAAACATTTATCAAATTATATCTCATATATTTAATTAAAAATATTAAAAAATTGTTGTAAAAAAATAACTACGGGTTATTATGAAATACAGCCATTCTAGTTTAATAAGTATCGAGTTATCAGAGTAATTATTATTATTATTGATAATGACATTCTATTTGGTATATATTACATAGATTAGAAATATTATTTTTAATAAGCTATTAATTTTATTGTGCTAACTGTTAAAAATTTTAAACAGTTAAAAATAAATAAGAGTAGAAAAGAAACAACTATAATATTATATGGCACTGTTCTCATTAATATTTTTTGTAAGCAATCTATCTAAATAATGCATTGAAAATCAATTTATAAATTGTAATTTAATTTTGTTTTAATTAACTTTATGTTTAGAAAAAACAGTTAACTGCAATGACTTATCTAGATCACGGCCCAGACCGGGATCGTTTAATACAGGTACTATAATTTGTTATGGTTCAATTATTTTATATGTTTATAAGTTATTAAAGTATAATTTATTTTTAATTTTTGATTCTCTAGGTGAACCATTATTACCACGTATAAAACCACCACCACGCCGCAATACTACAGTCATTCCAAAAAGTTGTACTAATGATTCAATCAAAGATTTATTTAGCCTTGACTCACCGCCAATCAATGATCTCATGAACAATATGGAACCATTTAATTTTTTAGATGGGTAAAAAGTTATTGAATATTTTTTATAGTGAGAGTCTATAGTTATAGTTACAATATGATGAGTATGATATTAAAAATATTTTAGTTCGGTTTGAGAAATCACAAAATATCTATACCTCGTTATTCTATGCTATTAAAATTAATTAATTTCTGATTACTTATGTTTGTTTTGGACGTCATAAATATCCTGTTTTGATCTTAATTTTTCCCACTAATTTATCTAGATAAAATACTTTTGTGTATCCTTATGTTAATTGATTTTTCATTTGTTCTTCTCTATATAACCCTTTGTGTTCAAACAATACAAAAAATGATGAATTACTGGACAGATATTTGAGAATAGCTTGAGGTATGATAAAGTGGTATGAATCTCGCCGCTACTATGCAATAAATACATTCTGATTTAGTGTATAATAATGTAATTATAAACCATAGTGAGTATAAAAGAAATCTGTTTATTGATGACTAACTCTTTTGTGTTATAGGAATAAAAAGCCTCACACCAGTAATAGTAACTCAACATTCCAGAATCTAAGTGTTGGTACAAACACGCCAAATGTTAGTTCAAACCAAAGTCAATTTAGTGGGTCACATGATCTTAAACAAAACTTGGATGTTTTGTACCAAGGTTATTTCTCTCCAAACAATTTTACTGGATATTCTACTGGTTACCAAATGACAGTTCCTCCTCAAACCTTTTTGCAAGGGCAAACCATCAGTAGCTGGTCTACAAATAATGTTGCTCATACTCAGCAAATAACAAGCAGCACAAATAATATACAAAAACAGAGTTCACTAGTTGGAATGAAACCAGACATTTTTGCTCCAAATCTCATTAAAAAACAAAACAACAATAATCTCATTGATTTGAACTTTTTTGATAGTATAGAAAATCCCAAGGAAAAATTTTCAAATGTTAGGACTAGTGTTCTTGAAGATTTTGATCCACTTCTCCATGGACAATCACACATAAGTTCTGCTGAAGATGATCAAGGTATATTTATCTACATTTTTCAAACATGTGATATCATTATTTATTTTTATAATTTAAATTTTATAGTAGATAAAAACGAGTCTTTATATGCCACATATGACCCGTTTGATTACATGTATTCTCCATCGGTCTCTTCTCAATCATCAGACCCTATTTATGCTGCTGTTATAAAAACACCCATCAATTCACCTCCACCATTACCACCTAGAAGTTCTTTGACTCCAAAAGAATCAAAAGTAATTACTTATTAATATAAATTTATTAAAATAATTGATTAAATTAAATTTTTCTTTAAATTGATTTTAGGCATGCAAAAGTTTAACATATGAAAATGTTGGTCTAGTAAAACGACCTTCGGTGTTTTATGATCCTGACATGGAAGCATTTCATAAGATGGTTAAGGAAGTTAGAAGTGTGTACATTTTATTACTTATTTATGATTTATCATGGATATAATTTGTAAATAATTTTATATTTTCATTTTAAGGAAAATTTATTTATACTGATTCAAGTACAAATGAAGGTATAGTAGTGTGTTCAAAATTTGAAAACAATCTGCATCAGAACACCAGTACTAAATTTATAGTACACTGCGAACCAATTAGGAAAACACCAATTATATTTACTTGTGATGGTATGCTTGTTGTGTATTCAATTTTTATAAATTCATATTTTACATACATTATGGATAACTGTATTTGTTTTTAATTAGTTGGAAGTAGTGTGGAACATGTTATATCACATGTAATTTGTGAATTAGATTTGGAAGATGCACATCCTAGTGATTATTTTCTTAAAGTAAAACAGTTTTCGGAATATATGCTGCCAATGAACACTCCAGTCATTAATTTTGAATGTGTTCATGAATGTATTAAACTTGATAAAGATGTCGAACTTGCACTTTTCCATAAGAATGACGTTGTTCATATTTATGCTAGACAAGTAAAACTATCAAGATTGTTTATAATTACAACATGTTTTAAATTATATTGTATTTCATTATGTACAGGCTCAAGACGATCTACATGATAATGAATTAGAGTTGAGTGATTTGTGTCCTAACGAACCATCTCAACCAATCACACATGATACTTTAAAAATCCTTCTTGGTAAATACCATCATACTAAAAAAAAATACTATGAACTAATTTACATTAATTTAATTATACATGGAATTTTAGATACACTTGATGGTGAAATCCTTAAAATTCAAGATCATGCTGTGTCTCTTTTTAAAAAGCAAACCAAAACACCATTACAGCCTACCGGTGTTCAACAGGCAGTAAAAGCATTAATTGCTTTCTTAGGCAATATTGAACCACTGGACATTACATTGACGTTAAATAATTTTATATTGTCATGTAATGAAATTTCAAATGTCATACAGGTATTTGATATAAAATAAAAATCTTTAATTTATTGATATTTTTTTTACATGATTTTACTATTTTTTTAATAGGATGTGTATGGTTCGCGAACTGAAGTGATTTCAGATGATGGTTCAGATTATTCTGTTGTTAGGTTGAAATTCAATGAGACTGAAAAAGTAGATCATATTACTGATGTGTGTTTAAAAATAAAAGAAAATGTGCAAACATTAATTGAAAACTATTGTAAAGCTTTCAAAGTTGATTTTCAGTTAAATTTTAATTCTTCACAATTAACAGGTATAAAATAAATCTAACTTAATGGTCTGGTGATGATTCTGAGATTATAACTATTATTATTTTTATTTTATAGGGACTAAATTGTCTTCAAAAATACCAGATAATGTTGTGATATATGTAAGTTGTTTGCATCGATTATTTTCTTCATGGAGTCATGATGAATATTTAATTGCTGCTCAAATTTATCACGGTACAAGACCAATTGGCAATACAGTACTTTCCAAAGCTGTTACAGCCGAACATTCAATTTACAAGCGTGTTGTTTTTGAATCTTGGTAAATTTTACTAGTATATAATAAAAGCTGTTTTATTTTTAGAAATTGTTAGTATAATCATGTTTTAGGTTGGAATTTGAAAATATGAGTTTATGTTTGTTACCAAGAGAGAGCCGGTTGGTTTTAGTGGTGTATGGCAGAACATTTAATACAGAAGGTCAAGATACATCAGCCACTGTTTCTCAAACAGAACTTGGATGGGGTTCTATACAATTTTTTAATGTTGAAGGGTTTGTGATTTAATTAATTATATAAAACATATTCAAATATGTTATTTATAAATATATTTTAGAGAATTTTCTCAAGGCAAACATTTGTTATCACTTTGGCCACCATGTGCCGATAAACGTCTTGGTCCGGCACCAGCACCTGGTACACATCCATATAGTCATTCACACCCTGTTCTTAGTATGTATAGCAACTTTCAAAAACTATGTTATTACCAATTTGATTTTAATTACATGAGTGTTCATTTTTAGGTATTGAAATTCAAGAATTTGACTTTAAAATATTTTTTCCTCCAGAGTTTCATGATAATCATATAATTAAAAGTGAAAGTTTTGATTTTACAAGTTTAGATTTAAATACTCAAGAACAGCTATTACATATAATTTATCAAGATACTTTTACTAGGTAAGTTTTTAATATTAATAAGGTTTCAAAAATAATAATTCATACAACATGATTATTTACAGACCATTGTCAGAAGATAGGGAAGTTTTGTGGGAAAAAAGATACTATCTTTTATCAAAGCCCATTGCCTTACCTAAGGTATTATTGGCTGCTCATAGTTGGGACTATGCGTGTTTGGCTGATCTGCATTCAATGCTCAACTCATGGTCACCTATTGAACCTTTAGATGCATTACAGTTATTCTTACCATGGTAAGTATCCAATAAAAAAAAAAATGAAAAACATTTTTAACTTATTAAATTGTTTTTTATTGTTTTTTATTTTTTCCAGCTTCCCTGATAATGAAGTACGTCGTTTGGCTGTCAAGCGAATAAGATTACTAAGTAATGATCAATTAATTGATTTTCTTCCTGAATTAGTTCAGGCCATAAAACATGAAACCTATGACAATTCTCCTTTGGCTGAGTTTTTATTGGAGAAAGCTCTGTCATCACCTACTATTGCTCACAATCTTTATTGGTTTCTTATTCAGCCACTTCCAGGTCAATCGCCTCAGGTTTGTTTTAAATGAACATTTTATTTTTGTTTTGTGTAAATTTTACCTAAAATTGTTTCTAAGTGTAAAAAAAATTAATTTTTAAATAATAAATATTATTATTTTGATAACAGAATTCTTATGACATTCATAGTCCTGATGATAAAACAGTAAGTGAATCTCGGTATTATAGAAGATTGCAGTTATTGTTAAGGGCATTAATTGCAACTTGTGGTGAAGCACTTAGAAAGTGTTTTTTGTCTCAACAGCTTTTAATGAAGGTATAAAGGAAATAAAAGAATTTGTATGATAAATATTTTAAATATATTTTTTTTATTTACAGGAATTATATGATACTGCAGAAAATGTTAAAGCTAGCAAAGAATCTCACAGACTTAAAGTGTTGATCCAAGATTTAACCAATATTGATCAGAGTTTAAAGGATATTCCCACTTGTCTACCACTTAGTCCTAGTATGCAAGTTTGTGGCATACAAATTAAGTCATGTTATTATTTCCCTTCTAATACTTTACCATTGAAAATCAATTTTAATTGCTTGGAACCCAATGTCTCCATTCCGGCTATTTTTAAGGTAAGAATATCTTATGTGATATTAATAAAATTATAACTAAATAATGTATCAATTTATTGTGTAGACAGTATTTAATACATATATTATACATACAAAATATAGCAATTTCAAACACTTTGTATATTATCAATTGATGGTATACCTACCTATATGTTTGGCTTTATAGAATCCCAGAATAAAATTCTGATTTGTAAAAATTACAAGTACAAAGTGTGTAAAAAGCATAATTATTATCTGATATTTGCTCAAAAATACAAATTATTCGATTAAGCATTTTTTAAATAGCATAGGCTAATGTTCAAGAAAACGTAACTTGCATATTTTAAAATTTTTATATTTATAAATTTGACTTATAATTTTTTTATGGAACAATAGGTAATATAGTATTTTGTAAATTGTAGGTGTAATACTTAAATATAATTGTTATATATGATAGTTATTAATTTATTAAATTTTTATTTTATGAATTGATTAATTTGTTTTTTTCATACTTTTTGAAATCGGACTTTTTGACAAATTACTAGTGTAATATTGTGTCACAAATAAAATTAAATAAAAATAACTTAAATAATTTAATACATTTAATATTTTTTTATAATATTTAATATTCTTTTATATTATTAAATATTAACAAATTTTATTTTTACTAAACACTATTTACTATTTATTAATTTCTTTATACTGTTTGTTTCTTCTCCTTCTACTTTATTTAATTATATCTATGCAATAGGTTTATTATTTTATCTAATAAATTAATTGCGGTCCCTAATATTAATTACAATTTTTTATTTTTATACAGGTAGGTGATGATCTACAACAAGATATGTTAACCATTCAGATTATAAGGTTAATGGACAAATTATGGCTAAAAGAAGGGCTAGACCTAAAAATGGTAACATTTGCTTGTGTTCCGACTGGGGAAAAGAGAGGTATTACAATTATTATTATTATCATGTTTAAAAAAAAAAATTTCTGCCCTGTCTTATTATTATAACTACTCTTTTATAATTGAAGGTATAATTGAAATGGTTACAAATGCAGAAACTTTAAGAAAAATACAAATTGAATTGGGATTAACTGGTTCATTTAAAGATAGGCCTATAGCTGAATGGTTGGCAAAACACAATCCATCTGCTCTGGAATATGAAAGAGCCGTTGCAAATTTTACAGGTAAAAATCATCACAACATTTGGTTATTATTTAAAATATATTAATATTGTAATATGTCTTAGCATCATGTGCTGGATACAGTGTTGCTACTTATATTCTTGGAATATGTGATCGTCACAATGATAACATAATGATGAAGACTACTGGACATCTGTTTCACATTGATTTTGGAAAATTTTTAGGAGACGCACAAACATTTGGGAACTTTAAAAGGTAATTATATTATGTATAATTGTATTTTTTTTCTAATTTTTATGTTTTTACAGAGATCGTACTCCATTTGTTTTGACTTCTGACATGGTGTATGTGATAAATGGTGGTGATAAACCATCTACTAAGTTTCAGCATTTTGTTGATACATGTGTTCAGGCATTTAATATTGTTCGCAAAAATGGCAACTTGTTATTGAATTTATTTGGACTGGTAATATACTATATTATTCTATTGAGTTTTAACAATGACTAATTAAATATTGAAGTACTAAATTAAATATTATTATATATTTTATAGATGGCATCATCTGGAATACCGGGTGTTACAATGGATGCTGTGAATTATGTACAAAAAGCTCTTCTACCAGAATTATCCAATCCAGAGGCAGCTGCTTCTTTTGCTCGCATGATTGAAAATTCAATAAAATCTCGTTTTACCCAATTTAATTTCTTCTTACACAACTTGGCACAAATGCGATTTAATAGTGAGCAAAATGGTACTGAACTGTTAAGTTTTGTTCCAAAAGTATACACGTAAGTTATCTTATCGATTATTATTTAAAATATTAAAAGCTTATTTTATTAACTGTTTTGGTTTGCTTATGTGCCATAGGATGGCACAAGAAGGAAAGATTGTTTGTGTTGAAGTGTATGGATGTCAAAAGCGATATGATCCTGAAAAATATTATGTGTATATTTTAAAAGTTTTTCGAGAAAATCAAAGGGATCCATCATATCTATTCAGGTCTTATAAAGAATTATCGGAATTCCAACAAAAACTACTACTATTATTTCCATTGGCAAAATTTTTAAGGTGAATTTATTCTTTACTACATTGAATATTAAATTTTTGATGTAACATATGATAAATCAAATGTCTTTTACAGTTTATTGAATACCAGTATTCATATGGGACGATCACATATTAAGCAAGTAGCAGAGAAAAGACGTGTAGAAATACAAAATTTTTTGAATACATTATTTCAAATGGCTCCTGAAGTAAGCCATTCAGATTTAGTATACACTTTTTTCCATCCACTTTTAAGAGACCAGCAAGAGGCCAGTATTGAAGATAGTAAACTAAAAGGTAAATACTTCAATTTTCCAATTTTCCCAAATTCATATAGAATGTAAGAAGTTAAAGATTTTGAATAACATTTATTTTATTGAATTGGATTGTTAGTAGTATGTTATGTGATTATAATTTATATTTTATTTACAGAACCAAAGCAACAAGGTTTTGTCAGAGAAAATCGTATATTAGGCCAATTGAAATTGACATTACATTATCAGCGTGGTGCATTCATGGTAAGTAATATTATTATATGTGAGTGTTGGAACTAATCATACACCTACATCAAAAGCATAGCTTAGAAACAATAGAAACATATTCAGATTTTAATTCCTAGGTCAGACCCGGTGTTAGACACGCAGTTAAATATTATCTTTTTTTCTTGTTTAATTTTTTTAGTTTTGAAAAATTTTAGTTTCAATTGCTTATTTAAATCATGTCTATGTATTTTAATTTTTTATAAATTACTCTTTACAATTTGCTCAAAAATGTTTCATGTTGAATAATTGCTTTTATATATATTCTGTGAAAAATTCAAATCTCTATGATTTTTAATTTTGAGTTAAAATAAAAAAGTAGAATCAGTTTTATTTTAAAACTGGTTTTGCATAAAAATGCTGTTTTTACTGATTATTTTGAAAAGCATTCAGAATTTTTTCTTTTGTTACCCAAAGGACCAACAAGATCAATTTGATATCAGGGATCAATCTCTCGAAGATTAAAATTTTTATTTATTATATAAACAGATTTTTTAAAACAGTAAATTGTTTCTATTGAAATACTATGATTTGCACATATTAGAAATGTCACATTAATTGAAGATAAACTATTATTTTGTAAATTTGATAATTTTTATCAAAACTCTCAACTTCAATTATCTCTACTCTTAAAGTTAATTGATACTTTTATTTTAATAATAATTATAATACCCATGTTTAATCAAAAATAATGAATTGCTTTTACTTAGATCATGGTACACCATGCCAAAGACTTGCCGCGCATTGCGGGAAATCAGGAACCATCAACATATGTGAAAGTGTATTTGTTACCTGATCATAATAAAGCAACTAAACGTAAAACAAAAGTTGTTAAAAAAAATTGTTATCCATCATTTATGGAAATGGTAAGATGTCTCAGTATTTTCAGTCTCTAAAGGGTAATATAGAACAACAATCACTCTGTATTTTCTTTAAATTTGGATTTAAACAAAATTTAAAGTAAATTTAGTTATCATCAAGTTGAAATATAGATTTTTCTATGATTATATTATTATGCTAGTTTTTAATTTTTTAGTAAAAATAATCATAGAAATTAATCTAGAAGACTCTAAACATACATAGTTGCATATGTTGTTTTCGTCTCACAAATATATTATAGAATATCAAATTTGCGTTCAGTAGAACTGATTTTCCTGTCGTTAACTTTAATATTATAGTGAATTTTCTTATTAAAGTTAAATATATAAACATTATCTGTGTTTAAGCATTGACTTGTTTGTTTTAATATTTTAATTCTTAAGCAAGATATGAGTATTTTAAATATTATAAATTAAAAATGCTCATATCTAATTATAAAATATCAAAAAGTGTAAAATTTAATCACAGATAAAATTGTTATTTTTAACTTTGATAATAAGACAATTTATTTTAATATAAAGCAAACATAAAATCAGTTTTATTGAACGTTAATTTGTAGGTGTAGCATCCATTAAAGAAAAAATTGTACAATTAAAAATAAATTCTTAATATATTTGATAATTATAATTTTTATTATAAAAATAGATATATATTTATTTTGCTCTAATTTTAGCTTAATACCCACTGAAATGATTGTATAGAGTATGTTTTTCTAAATTTCTTATTGGAGGCTAAATGTAATCTACTAAATTAATAAATGTTTCATTTTATTTTATTTTATTTCATTAATTATTTAAAACTAAAAAGTGAGTTTTGTATTTTTTCAGTTGGAGTACAGAATGCCGTTAGATGTGGTTAAGTATAAAATTTTGCAAGCCACTGTATGGAGTCACGACTCCTTACAAGAAAATGAGTTTTTGGGTGGCATTATCATAGAACTCCATGACATTGATCTGAATTCGGAGACAACATCTTGGTACAATTTGTCAAATGTACACAGGTGACAGTACGGTGTTTTTTAATAGATCGACAAATTTTGGCCATTGTGATGAATTTTTGTTATTTTTTATCTTTTAAAAAATATAATTGTTTTTGGGTATTAAAACAATTATATTTTTAAATGAATTCCATAATTAATTTGTTAGTCAGATGTTTAATTTTAACATTGCTGATGTATTACTACGTATATAAATTGTTTGTTGGGATTAAAATTGCATTTTGGTGTTGGGTTTGACTTCACTTCCTGTTCTTATTTTATGTTATTGTGTATTGAGAAATTTTAATTTTTATAATTATCAATAATCTTATAACTTCTACTGTTGATCATGTTTTTTTTTTTTTTAATAATGGTTAATTAGTAATTGTCTATTTGTATATTTGAATTTTAAAGTATATCGAGCTTTGAATTTGAAGTATATTGTTATATACGTGCTATTCATCATTATTGTTAGTTCATTCACAAAAATTATTATTTTACTGCTATAATAGAAAACAAACAGTTCATCTGTAATACTTATTTTTCCACTTATATGACCGAATAATTCTGAGTTTTGACTAGTTTAAAATGATGGACTTCGTAACTTTTGTACATACTCGTATGATTTTCATCACAGTATTTATCATATTAGGATAATTCTTATCACCGTGTATCAGCTTTACCTTACTTTTATCGGCTGTTTTTTTTTTAAATTATCTAATAATTTTACGTTAAATATAATCTATTTGTGATTGTTTTTTGTTGATTTATCATATCAAATTGATTTGTTTTGTGTTTGTATGGCTTAAATTAAATTTTATTTTTACTTTTATTATTTTATATACTGATGTATGGTTTATTATTTATCATTCGTCTCATGGTGAAATTAAAGTAAGCAATTTTAATAAAAGAATTCCATATATTCATATTTTAGGGTATATAAAGTCAAATTTAATATATTAACATAGCAAAATGTGTTAAAATCTGCATGATCTATCATATAGTTGGTATGAATAATTATTTCGGTATCTTATTTTGTTACTTTTATAATAAATATTGATTAAAATAATTCATATAATCATAAGAAAAACTATTGGAATCATTATATCCCATTATTCCTACTTTTGAGGAATATCAATGTTAATAATGTTAATAATTGATTACACCCGTGGCAGAAATCATAAAATTATATAAGAAAATGAATTATATTTTTTTAACTCTTTATCATTGATTTCATATTTTTCCGTTTGTCAACATTATATTTTCTTGTTTTTGTTTTTTCGTTGTGTTATTCTATTAATTATTGAAATTATGTTTTCAGTGAAATCCTTTTGTAAAATTGTAACATACTAACTTTTTTTCTGTTATCATTTATACTATGTAATGTGTATAACATCCTAAGCAATATATTTTACATCTTTATCATTTACCATTCTACCAAATTGAGTGTTTGACTTACAGGCAACATTAAAACAAAATAAGACTGATAATATGTTAATAAATTTTGATCATTTTTTTTTTTGTACTTTTTAAATTTTATTCAAATATTCAAAAACCAGTGATTTTATCTAATCATTTTACTATTGGGTTAAGTGTAAATCATTACAAGTCATTATTATTGATACATTTTCTAGTTTGCTACATTCTGTTTAAAAGCAATCTTTTTTTTGATTTTTTTTTTTTGTACCAATACTGCATATTTACTTTGATAATGTACAGGTTTGGTTATATTGTAACAATGGAGACCGATCATTTTATTATTCAGGGTGTGTGTATTTTATTTCATTGCTACTTTTTGTGTAAAAATGAAAAACTTAATAATATGATAGGTATATATTTTTTTATAGAGAATAAAATTAAACATTCAGTCTAGAGATAAAATTAATTTAATATTATTATTTATTGTTCAACATTAAATTAAAAATTATCATATCGTGATGGAAATTTTTTATATACTCTTTTTTTTATTTTTTAATAATTTTTATTATTGATTTTGTATTATTATTTTTTTGTTTGTTTATTTAATATGTTAATGTTATATAGAAATAAGAATTTTATTGTTGCTTGTATAATTTAAGACTTTTTAATGTTTTTAGATATCGTTTGTGTGGCTGTAATAGCTTTTTAGATTTAAATTTAAATATAATCTAAAATATTATATTTGTATAATTAACTAATAATCAATTTTTTATTCTCATTTTAAACGCTTTTGAACATTTGATGTTTTGTTTCAAAAATAATTATTCAAAAATAATTATTCAAAAATTAAAAAAAATTTGTGAAGATTAGTAGGTGGAGATATTATTATATTATATACTGCAACGATTCTTTAATAAAATATGCATTATGGTATTATGCCCACTGCTCAGTTAAGTACGGGGGTAACACGTAATATGTTGGTTTACTACGCCGTTCACTTAAACTTTAAATACTTATAACTCAAAAATAACTTGTCCGATTTTTGATTTCTGTGTATCGAAATACTCCAAAAAATATACTGCTCTAGAATATTAAATTAAAAATGTACGGTGTCGTTCGAAAAAATAAAAAACTCAAAATGATAACGATTTTTAAATGTTGTTTTATTTTATCTGTAGATTATGTAAGAAAAACATAAATAGATTTTGAAATAATGAGTGTTCAACGATAAAAGAATCTATGTACCTACTATCCATACTATTTTCATTATCATCGTGATTTTTAATATCTACTTTTTTTTAGTTTTGAGAATATTTTTATATTATTTTACGAGCACAAACCCGTGAGCAACATGTTTGATAATACTGACACTATTTATTATTTAGTATGATATTTTATTAAATAGTTCATAATATTTCGGAACTACAAAAAATATTAAAAATCATGAGATAAATGAAAATAAAATGATGAAACCATGAAACGTCAATATTTTCAAAAAAACAAACTATAAAATGGCCAATATCGATTATTTTCAAAATAATTAAATACAATTTTTTTTTACTTTTTACCAAAACATTAAATTAAATTATAATATAAAATACTTATGTATAATCTTTGACCCTGTGCGCGAGTCTTAAAAAAAAAACATAATTATGATATGTTCATTTATTTCAGGAGATTTTGCAATGGGTAAATCCTCACGGCACATTGTACATATATTATATATATATATATGTATCTAGTGTAGGTAATACCTACCATCTAATAATATGATGTATCTATAATAACTAAGTTTCATTATATGTGTTAGTTTGAATTTCCATTTGGTATTTTCATATGCGTACGACATAAATTTATTATTTATAAAAAGTTTCTAATTGTTATAGCCTATGTGTATTAAAACTACAATTGTCAATTATATACAATGTAAACAATGTATACAATTTACTGTGGCTATACTACAATAGGTAAAAGTGGTAAAATCCAGCTTGCAATCAAAAACAATTTGTAACAACTATTGTATACTAAATATTAATACGCAAATAGGCATATGCAGACATTTTAGATACGGTCTATAATCGCTCAACATAAATGGTTGTGCGTTTGTTGGAATATTCGTTAATCTTGGAAACCACAAAAGCTATCGAAGCCATATTCACATTAGATATAATGTTAAGTTCGGTCGGTGTTCCTTTTTTTGTTTTTATTAGGTGCCATTGAAGAAAAATATATAGGTGTATAATAAATTGTGTTGATTAAATGTATTATATATAATACCATTGATTTTAGAATATTCTAAAATCAATGAATAATGATAATACTTCATACCAACACATAAAATAAACGATAATTTCCTTTTGGTTAAACCAGTTAAACGCATGGAGGCATAACAATTATATTTACTGGTAATACAACTACGTTTACCGGGTCCGCAACTGGCGGAATCCGGACCGCGGAAGTCAGAAAACTGGACCATCAAAATATTTCAATTAGATTGTGTAATTAATTTATTATAAAGATTTGATAAAAAATATTTGGTCAGGACCTCATTTATTTATTATTTAAATCCTCAAAACTCCGATAGAAATAACTTGCCGTCGACTCCTAGTTGTACTATAATATTAATAAACATAAATTAAAAATTTTCTATGTACATACTCTTGGTACTAGGTACTAGGTAGTATACGTATAAATTAACGGATTAAATAGCTTGAAAAACTTGAATCGATTTTTTTTTTGTTTATTGCCAAATAGCTAAGGTTCACTCTCAAAAAATTATGTTTACAGGTATTGAATCTATAATAGTATAGTAGGTATTAATATATATATTATGATCTATAATCTATATATAATGCTAGAAAATTCTAAAATGAAAAAGGTGAATGTAGCTAATCGCTCTGTTGCACTATAGTCAATAGGTGTTGAGTGTACCTCGTTATTGAGTAAGTCACTGTAATGTACCTACGATATAGACATATAGTTGAGGACATGCTAGGCTGCAAAGAAGACGACGGGAAGCTAGCTGAGGTCGAAGCGATAGGCAATCTATGGACACTGGACAGCCGTCCTAATGATCCCAAACAGCTGAGTATATAGGTACCTCCCGGCCAAACATTTGAACGGGAACACAGGGCGCCGGCTGGTGCGCGCGATACCGGACCGGGAATAGGACCAGCAAACGGAATCACGGATTTTACCTATTCGTTCCATGTATTTGTATGTTTATATTGTGTGCATAGTGTATAATATGTATATATCGCGTCATGCGTGTATTATCAACTCTATTCACCAATAAACGATGGCAGTAGATGAGTAGTGTTGTGCAAACAGAGCCTCCCCTGTTGTCGGTTAAGTATGAAAAAAAAGTCACTGTAATGTATGTGCTAAATGTGAATTCAATGATTATCAATATTGATCATTGGACATGAAAAATGAGATTCTAAGCGAAGACGGTCTTTATAGTTCATAATACCTATTAGGCATACTAAGATTCGACTAGATCGAATTAATTTTTGCCGAATGCATTGCAATCATTATAATGGATTGTAAATTATAATACTATATTTAAATTACCATTGTGACATTGTGTATATAGGTAGGGTAGATACTAGATAGGTATAGTAATAGTAAAATATTATAATAGGCATACAAGTTTCATGAACAATATTTTTGAGTTACAACAAAATAATCAAAAATGTTTTTTATATTCTTATTTTATTAAATCAAAGCAAATTTGAAAATATATTAATATGATGTACAATTATTATTGAAGAATAATAACAATAAAAAATTATCTTATTTAAGTCTAAAGAAAAATTATTTAATTTTTTTTTGCCTATTAAATTTATTTTATATTTTTGAACACTATTATTCTTCGTATAAATGTCGTACAATGTCGTTGACATTTTGTTATCTGATAAATTACTCGTTGGAATTTTGAATTAGCTAATTATATTTTTACCTAGGCATAATAATATTTTCAAAAAGATAAGCCACGAAGTAATTAACAGTAAAAAAGACTTTGATTTGAAATATAAAAGTTTGTACGCCAGAAGATAGGTAGTAGATTGCACCATTGGTCCTAAGGCTACTTATTAGTACTTTAATAGTTATAGAAGTGGCGGATTTAGGGGAGGGGGTGCTTGGGAGCTGAAGCACCCACCGTTCCACGTATTTTTATTAAAATTTACTAATAATTTACCAATTTAAGAAAAATAATGTATGTTAAATTGTTTATAATTTTTATATTGCTTAATTATGTTTAAATGCCAAATTATTGATTTTTCCCCCAAATTGTACAAAATAAGTATACTTTAGGACTATTATTATTAACAAAATAGCACCCACCATAAAAAAATCCTAGATCCGCCATTGAATTGTTATAGTATTATTTATTATTATCGTGTACTGGCTGCAAACATAATATAAAACGTAAACTATTTATTTATATTTCATATTGTAATAAATGGTAATATAATATGTTGGCTAAATAATGTTTGTTATTAATTTGCTTTTAACGAGTATATATATGAGAAACTAATAAACTCTATGCCTATAAACTGTTTACTGTTAGTCGTTCAGAAACATTTAAATAATACACATCAGTTTTTATTTTCATAAATAATATTTTTGTTTCTTCGATTACCGTTCTTATTTGTAATTTCTAAAAGTTTTCCGCAACTCTTTTTAAATATAAACCATTACACCGTTTTAGCTTCATTAGCTCCACAACAAGGGTGAATGTAATTTTAAATTAACAACGGTTGCTATTCTTCAGAACACAGATCCGGAATAGTGTGTACTTCCTCCAATGTTACATAACGGTTAACGTACACTATAGAAAAATTATTGCGAGTCCACGTGAAGGTCAGTAATTACTTTTATGTAAGTCTTAACAGGGCCATATTATTTCGACAAGTTACCGAGTAAAACTCGATGGGCCGCGAGAATTTTGGGCAGTTAAAGTCACGATGAGGAGCTCGATGACCGAAAATATGTTAATAGTCAAAAGTTGAAGAAATTGTGACTAAATGTTAGAGTCAATGTAAAGGGTCTGTGCAAGAGACCCTAGTATGTAACATGGTTATTGCAGGTTATTGATAATAAACTCAGCGGGCCGAATTTTTCCAATCCGGCCACGAGTCTTGGTCAGCACAGCTTAGTAAAACTAGGTACCTAGTCCAAGTATGATAAGTTTATGTATTTTGTAAATATAATATGTTTAAGTATAGGTATATAGACGTATTAAATTATTTCTAGTATTTATTGTATATTTGTAATATATTATATAATATATATAGCCATATTATAGGTATTATAGGTGTTTTATTCGCTTTAAACTCGTCTAATACATTTATACGGATAAAGGATTTCGGCGATTTAGTAGATCGGAATAAAAATTGTCCGTAGCGCATATTATTCCGTTATCCGTATGTTTATTATTTGTATCACCTACCTATAATATTATTTGTATTATTTTATTTAATTGTTGTCGTCCCCTTACGCGTCACCACTCAACACTCATCCAACACATCGACTATCGCCGGCCGGCAACACACACTACACATACTCTCGCATAATCCGTTTTTTCAATATTTTATAAACAGTATAGTGTTGAAGTTTAAAACACAACGCAAATCGTATATTTATTCTAGGTTTCTGCATTAGTGAACTAAATTATATTTTATTATTGGTTTATAGTTATAGTTTTTATATATTTTTATTACTATTTTAACGCATTCATATTATGTGTGCGAAACGTCACGGAATTGATTATATTATTTTTATACGGTGTACCCAATTATTATTATTATTAACCTTTGCAGTTGTAAAATAATTATTATAATATGTTTATACTTTATTATCTTTTGCGTGAGTTAAAGCATCAGGAGGATCAGCTGACCAGTCTGCGCTCCGTAAAATATTTATACATCATTTTTGTGACTTTGTGAGTAATATCTATTTATTTCAATTGTTGAACTATTATATATTAAGAAAACCTTAGAGTAGTCTAATTTTAATAGTCTAATAAATTGTCTAATCTAAATATTTCTAATATAATATTATTATATCATAGACAGTTATATTTATTATTGATTTATATGTTATAGATATCTATACGACTATACCTACTATTAGATAACATATATTTATATATTAAGTATAGTTTTAGAATTAGAAAAGTGTTGAATTTAAATAATAGTAACCGGATAAAGGGTATCATATTTTATTAAACGTAATTAATTTTTTTTATTATGCTAATTTATAATCGAACATTTTTAAATTTTAATAAATATTATTATTATTATATCAATATGCGTATAATTCATAATTCCTATATTTCAGTTCCATCACATTATTAATTCAGGGAGTAAAAATGGATAACCCGCAAAAATTATTACCCTATTCCCATACTTAAAACTCACTTACAAAGCACTTACACACTCTACTCAACAAATTTACCCAGTTTCACACGAGAAACTCATACTTTTACCCAGTTTCACACAAGAAACTCACAAACAATTTTACCCGGTTTTGAATGCAAAACTCACAACCCTAAAACAATTTGATCCCTTTATATCACATACTTGTAACCCGCAAACAATTGTATCCGGTTTCGCAAACGAAACCCACAAACAATTATTGCACCCGGTTTTGAATGCAAAACCATCAAAACCCATAAACTACCATATTTATTACCCGGTTTTGCACGAAAAACTCATAACCCTAAAACAATTTGTCCCACTTTTGTACCTCACACCCCTAGCCCACAAATAATTATACCCGATTTCAGACACGAAATCCATAAACAATTGCACCCGATTTTAAACACGAAACCCATTACCCATAACATTTTACCCGGTTTTTAATACAAAACCCGATAAGTATACCCCCCCCACCCACAAAAAAAAAAATTTAATCCCTTTTGACTCCCTGAATTTTTAATACGGTGTGACCAATAATCCTCCTGCACCTGCAGCCTCACTTATTTCTTTAGAACCTAAGACACGCATTTAAATTCAACACTATAGTAAGCTGGAAATGGACGAATGCCGTGCTACGACAAAACTAAAATTTAAATAAATTAACACCTTCTGATTAAATGTATAATTCTATATTTATTTTTTTATAATATTAATTACTTATATATTGTGTATTACTTATAAGTTATATTGGTGTATAAGATGCATTTTTACGCGAAAAAGTGCAGTTACTAATCTCGCTATCTTTGTCAACTATTATATAGTCGGTCGGCGTTCGTTCGTTCCCGCTTACGATGTGGATTAGGCCTACTGGGGACACCACAGTAAAAAAAACGCGCCTCGTGTAATACCTCATAAATAACATGGATGATATAAATTGTATGTCGTCTAACAATAAAGGTGGTGAGGAAAATTACACAACACTGTCAGCTTAATATCTTAAATAATTTATTTATCAAATACCAATTAAATAATTATTATTTATATCGAGAGACGAGAAATATTGACGTTGTTTAAAGTATTAATACAATTGTTTGGAAAAAAGTATTCTTAACTTGTTATTAAAAAACTCCAAGTAGATATTATATAAGTTTTTATTTTACTATAAAATACACAAACGAAAGCGGGTCCACTTTAATATTCTATATATATCAAATAATTAAAATATTGATAATTTAACATGTATTTTATTTATTATTATGTACAAATATTAATGTATTGTATTAGCGCTTTTATACATTTTAGATTCTGAACGGAGTGAAGAATGTATTGCTTTTACAATGATGTGTGTTTTTTTTTATTTTTGTGTCTGACGAAAACATTTGAAGCAGTAATAATGCTCTGATTTTTGACTTCAGCCCCTCTTTGAATTCATCTAGTTGGTACTTTAGGGGGTCAAAAGTAAACATTTTCAAATAGTTTTCAAAAAAATCGAGAAAAACAAAAAAAAAATGACAGAAAAACGGCAATTTTACGAAAAACCACTTTTCGACAAAATCGATTTTTTGATTTTGCTGTAACTCAAAAACGAATCATTGTAAATAGGTACTTGAAATTTTCACCAAATGTTTATATTATGGTTATCTCTTTACAGTTAAATTTTCAAAATATTTTGACCATTTTTAAGCTACTTATAGACAATTGAAATTTTCGACTTTTCTAAGTTTTTTTTCTTCAAATGCCGATAAAAATTTTTTGAGTGGCCAGAAAATCTTGAAAATTTAATACAAGGTTTCTTATAAGTTGTTCTTAAAGTTATAAAAAAAAATTCGAAATCGTTAGTAACAATTTTTTTTTATAAGTGCTTAAAGTTCGAATTTATACGAAATATGTCAAAATTTAAATTAAATTTCATACGCTCATAATGCGTATGTTGGCCAAATACTTTTTTATTAATAAACAGATACTATAAAGTAACTGTAGTAACATAATATAGTAACTATACTATTTGTTTCAAAATAGAATATAATATGACAATATTTAAATATAATATATCCTAGACTGACAAATCATCTCCATTCAGAATCGTTTTTCGTATACAATGATACCTATCATTGCATTCAAATTTAACCTATACCCTAGTCCGAGGTCCACCCCACCCCATAATGTACAGCAGAGCGATATTCACTTACCCGCTTTTTTAAATACAATATTCCCTACGATTAATATTCTTAACTATTTTTTTATAAACTTAATATTTTTTAAGATAATTAGACTAAAATAGTGTGATGTATAAGTATAATATAATCTTTACATGCACTTTTATTTCTCCATTAGTGTATTCCTTTATTTGAATCTGGATATGTTTTGCGATAATCGTATACAACTTATATTAAATATTAATTTTGACTTTCACATTTAGTAATTTTGTTATTATAATCTTCTATTAGTTTAACCCCTCGCTCAGCAACATCATTGACGACAGGTATATTTTTAATTATAGCTGCAGCTTTTTTGTAGTTCTCATTATTTTGCCAAGATGACGGATCAGTACTTATGAAATCTGTATTTATTTTAAAGCTAATAAATAGTTCCATTGATTCTGAACATATAAAATCTTCAATACTTTTGTTTAAAATTGTAGTAACTTGGTTTGGTTTGAGAACATATTGTTTTCTGTATTCGTCTTCAAAGTCCGTATTTAGAGCGGTTATCATTTTTTTCTTTGTTTCTACGGGGACATTCTCGTCAAAAAATGAGAATGCAGCCGCTTCTGGAGATAAATACCAGAAATGTCCGCACGTTTTTTTTATTTCTATGTCTGAAATAATTTATCGACCGACTGATATTTTATTAAATCTTTTAAAAATGTTAAATCTTGCAGTGGTGCACTTGAAGTCAGCGGAGCTTTAAACCAAACTTTAACATATAAGTTAATAATAAACACGCATATTTATCAGCAATAGATTTTTCTAATCGATGTTGTAAATCAAACTGATTTCGAAATATATACATTTTTAAACAGTATATAGCTTTTGCCATCCACCGCGCATGGTGTATGGCTTCAGGTATTTTAAATGAGAGTCCTCGTGGTGGTATAGGTACTCCTCCAAGAAAAATTATGGTTACCTCTAACAGTTCCCTATAATCTTCCCTAGGGAGTCTATTGTTTAAATAACTAATAGAAAAGTCTATTATTTCTGCACTAACATTATGCAATAATTTTTCAACATAATCATTTTTGATACCAGGTTCAAAATTTTTAGTATTTACATTTGACCAAAATTGTTGAAATCGTTTAAAAATTGGGACGTCTGAGCCTGATGTAGTTGTACCTACCAAATTTAACATCAAATACACTCCTCAAAACAATTTCATAAATATGATGCCGACACGGCACGTATAAAATATTACGCAGTAATAACTGCTCTAATAAAATACAGGCACCTTTTATACGACCCGTATTGGAGGCAGTTGTATCACAGCATAATTTACTTGAATATTATCTATAATACACCAATCTTCAAGTGTTTGAAAAATTGCATTAGCACGGTCAGCTCTTGTCCCTGTATCAAGAGCTGGAACTCCAAGTAACTGTTCTTTACCATTACATCTGTCTACATTATATTTTCCTATTAAACTATAGGTAAAATTGTCCCATCCCAGTGAATAGTAATTATCGTAAATATCAATCGATATTTTATAGTTATAACGAATATTTTCAGCACGCTCTTTTCGAAAACATAAACGGGAACGCCGAATTGAAGTTCTATTTATAACTAAATCATTTACATCCTTACCTCATGCTTCTTCAGTAGCAATTAAAATATGAACCGCATCTCTGTCGCTAATTTTACACCTATCAAATGCAGCTGCGAGTTTTGTCGTCATGAAATCTATTCCTCTTACTTCTTTAATACAGTCTGTTGGTGATTGAAATGGACCAGGTTGATTCACCTCCTTTTCATCATCACTACTTGTCACATCAGAAAATAAATTGGTGTCTATACATATAGATACATTGTACAGTATACAATGTACATACAGGCATACAGCTATAATATATACCTACATATTTTGAGGAATTTCTGTGAATTATAAAAGGTTGTAAGTCTGTGAACCTCATGAAATAGTATCTCATTTGTTTTTTTTTTAAGGCAATTAAGACATTTTTTCATTTTTTCAGTGATAGACATTACTACATTAAACAATAATAATATAAATATATATATTTTTATATATCTACCTATTTTATTTACTCACATCCAAGTGCTCTTCCGGCTTTAGTACACCTTAATACCGCATACATGGGTAAGGAAGAAATAATATTGATATTGGTATAATATAAAATGCGCCGAACGTCTATGATCTGATACCTAATATTATATATATATTATTATAATTATTGACGATTTAGATAATATACTCGTAATATTATAATGATTTATTTCCTGGTCTATTTTCCTACAATATTTAATTTTTTTAATATGTGCCTAATGCCTACACAATAATATATTGTAATATTGTATTTCATCAAGGTCATATAAAATAAGGCCATAACTAAAAACAATTTCGCGAGGGGGAGGGGGATTCATGGTTACGGTATTTTAATACATTATTATTATTTCTTTACTTAAAATGCACATTTAAGTCAATTAACAGCATTCATTTAATAGTTAAAACATTAATATTAATTGAAAATAACATTTTACACCTAAAATAATATAGTAATAAAAGGTTTTAAAATGACAATATTTTAATTTTTATATAAAAATATAGTAATTTTACTCTTTAACAATAAAAATATTCACGTTATAACTATGTTGTAATTATTATTATCTTATAAGATGACACTACGTAACATACCTAAATATCTATAATAAATACTTAGTGACTTGTGTAATTAGGTACTCCTAGGTCATAACTCATATAATACGTAGGTATAACATAGCCTATAGCTATTTTAAATTTGGTTTTCATTATTATTACATAATTAATTATTACATCAAAATAAATTAATGTAAGTTTTGTATTGTTAAATTTTACAATTTAAAATTTAATTGTGTAAGAACAATTATAATTTTTATTGAGATACTATATTAGTATTTTTAATCTATAGTTTATTATACTACTAATCAATTATACATTTGTATTATAAATATGAAATACTTAAACATGGTGTACAAGTTTTAGCAATATGTATTAAATTGTAAAAAATATACAAAATATAAAAATTTAATGTATCTATAAGTAGGTAACATTATATTGAAAAAAAGAGAGTTCTAATTTTATTTCCACATATACTGATATACCTATTATAATATTGTATTATTATCACCTATTTAGAATTATTAAACTTTATTCATGTACATGACTGCGTTAATAATTATTATATGCTATTAATGTTTATTTAAGAATTTCATCTTAAAATAAAAAAATATGGATATCGCTCTTCTGTATTGTAGAGATAGAGAGTAAGTCGCTATAATGGTTGCGTTAAATTTGAATGCAATGACAGCGACAGGTATCATTGTATACGAAAAACGATTTTGAACGGAGACGATTTGTCAGTCTAGGAAAATTAGTAGGATATTTTCATAGATAATAAAGATATGGATAGGCCATAACGGTCTTATCAGCGATCATAAAGGGGAACGATTGAGGCCAAATAAGTATACCTATATCGAGTGTCGACTATCATTACAAAAGAGGCCTCAATTGACTTCTGCAGGAACGAGGCCTCAAATATATTTAACATATGCTTGTCCTATTAATTTCTTTATTATCTATGGATATATTATATTATTATTTATTATCTATATTTAAATTGTAATATATCGTTATTTTAATAGATTTATAAAAAATTAAATTTCATACGTTCATAAAATGTTTTCTATATTGACGGCGGAGTTCTTTTTTTACAGTTATTTGAAGGAAAACTTATATGGAAAACTTTGTATTGGGTTTTTTAACCTATAGATATATAAATTACAAAATTTGTATGATTTTTCAACTTCAAAATTCCTTGCTAATTTTCGCAATTTTTACATATTTTGTAAACATTTAAACTTTTAATGCTTACAAACAAAAATTGTGACGAACGATTTAATACGATAAGTACAACTTATAATAAACCTTGTATTGAATTTTAAAGATTTTTTGGAAAACCAAATTTTTTTTTATCGGCATTTAAAGAAAAACAATTTAGAAAAATCGAAAATGTCAATGGTTATAATTGGTATAATTTGGTACAATGGTAAATATTTTTTAGTACATATTGTATTTTGTAAATTTAATACTATTCACTGTCTATTATTTAATCGTATAAGTCTTAACGTTCACCATGGTTATTAATTAATTATATGTGTTAAAGAGGTATTATATATATACCATTGTCTCAGAAAATAGGGTACACTTTATCACTCTTTACCCTTTAAATATTTTTCAAATCTGTTTGCGGGACGTTAACATAAAAAAATGTATTAAATTAAATTTTTTTTTTTAGTTTATGTATTTTTTCGTTAAATAATTCACAGATACTAAATAATTTAA
The DNA here is from genome assembly GCA_020882235.1 of Schizaphis graminum. Taxonomy (NCBI): domain Eukaryota; kingdom Metazoa; phylum Arthropoda; class Insecta; order Hemiptera; family Aphididae; genus Schizaphis; species Schizaphis graminum. Next base: position 10,627,781 of record CM037032.1, read on the forward strand.
TAATAATAATAATAATAATAATATTGCCAATTTTGGGTTTAGAATACATGTTGATAGATCAAAATTGCTTGAAAAAAATTGATTAATTCGAAAATGATATTAAAAATAGGGGTTGCCATTAAAAAAAAATGAAGTTGTGTTGTGCATGCTCAAAATACACGAATTAAAAAAATTGTAAGTCATAAAAATGTATGATTCATTAGTCTAGAACGTCCCGCAAACAGAATTGAAAAATATTTTAAGAGTAATGATTGATAAAGTGTACCCTGTTTTCTGGGACACACGATATATATATATATATATACATATGTATATACTATATATTGTAGCTTGAAGGCATATAAAGGTGATGGATAATATGATTTTGAAGTTATTGTGTATATATTATATATGATACAATTGATACGTAATGCTATACAGCCTGATTCACCAAGTATGTTAATATACTAATAATTAATATTAATATATAATACAATGATCGTGACAAAACTTAAATTGTTGACTATCATACGTCGGTGCATATGTATTACTATAAAAATGATGTTTAAAATATAAATTTATATTAATTGGTATTATAAGAACAATAAGCTAGAATAGTATTTTGTTTTTACTTCTCAAATCTGCTCATAATTATTGTAATTTTCTTTATCTATGAACTAATTATCATCATAATTAACAACGAATTTTAAATTTTTTCACACTTTGGGACTACCTATGTACTTCCAATTTATAGGTACAAATCGTGCATATACATATACATTATACATTATATACAATTTATAAGTATAAAAATCGATGTTTTTTTGTTTGTCTTCTATGGATTCAAAAATGGATTATTTTTTTCAATAATAGTATCATATCAATAGATTCAAAGGATGTTTATAGTTTATATTTTTAACCTCTTTAGGTTTCTATTGGCTAGCTGACAAATTAATTTAGTTTTGTGTCGAAAATCGAATGTGTTTTTGTTTATTCAAATGGTTGTCATTGGTTCTAGATTGTATTATTATAACAATAATTATAGTAGAAATGTATATAGTATTTTTATATAGTGATTTTTAAGGATCTTGCCCATCCCTGTGTACAATATAATTACAATATAAATTTAATTCAACCTGATTATTATTATATATTAGGTAATAATCTACCGTGATAATAATATATATATAATTAAACATTTATAACATAATACAATTATTTTTATTAATATAATTCAATATCAATACTAAGTAAATATTATTTTTAGAAAATCTGTGGCTAATTTTATTAAAATGTATTAAGTATCGGAATATCTAAATACTTGAAATGTAAGTATCGAGTATCTAATATTCTAGTATCTCGATAGGTACTGATTTTTGAGTATCTTACCCATTTTTGTATATAGGTATAATATGTATTTCTTAAATGAATTAAAAATAAACAAACTTTATAAAATCGAAATACTTATAAACACAATTACAATGATTATACTTTTATTATTTGCTTTCTTAAGCATATTTTATTTATAATATAAATATTTATTTATATTCTTGACATATTTTGTAAACACATAAGGATGAATACAAAAATAAATAAATAATTTTAACAATGATAGTCGATATTAAATTTATGTGTTGGCTTGTATAATTATTCATTGAATCTGTCTAGTATTTTGTGTATTTATAAAAATATATATCTAGAATTAAGAAGTGGAGTATTATAAAATTAAATATTGTAATTGAGTTTGTATTACCTATATACTTTAATAGAAACAAAATAGAAAGCGATAGAAAGATAAATGAATTTTAACGCGGATGAAATAGCTAGGATAAATATAATTCCTTTAGTATGTACAAACTCATATATATATATGTGAATCGTATATTATGTATCACAATATTTCATAGGCTATAGTTTATACGTATACAATGTATACCTTATTCGTGTGTTGTACCAAAAAATTCGTATTTTATAATCCATAAAATTTGAATTTTTTATTTAAGGGTAGCCAAACAAAAGTATGCTGAATCGTGGTGGCTGTGCCTCCTTTCGGCTTACCTTTATCAATTATTTTTTAAATCTTACCTACTTGACATTATATTTTATTTTATTAATACATCATTATTATTACTCATGTCTGGTTCAGCTGAAAGGTATAGAGATTATCAGAACTCACAATACACACCCAACCACGCAACAAAATAAATAACAATAGCAAATTTTTAATAAAAATAAACGCCAATGATGGCTCTACGAAATAAGATAGAATTATAATAATCAATTTTAAGGACAAATACCTATAAATAACCAATAGCTGATATTTGACCAATACGGGGGGGGGGGCTAAAGACGTCATCCCTCGTAACTTGAGAAAATGCTCGTTGCACGTATGAAATGAATTAAAATGGTTTTGACCAACCACAGCAACGCGTTTTGCGGTGCGAAGACACTTATGTAATAATAATAATAATAATAATAATAATAATAATAATAGGTATGTAGGTAGACACATCATAATCATAATATTTTATAATTATGTTATTATTATTTCATTACTATTGTACTGCACATGCATATTCAGGGGCGTATTTAGATAGGGGCTTTGGGTCCCGTTGCCCAGAGCGGTAAATTCTTAATGATTTAGAGGGGCGGCAAATTTGTATTTCTTACTTTACATACTGAGTACTGACGTCAATCATTAATATTTTTCACAGCAAATGTGTACCATAGAGGCACAAAATACTAAAGTATTTATATAACATGGTGTTGTATGGTATTAACAGTTTCTGCACCACTGCGCGGCGTAGAAGTTTTTTAGTTTTTTTTACTGGGGGGGGGGATAAAATATGTGTTGCCCTTATCCTAAAATTCTTAAATACGTCACTGTGCATATTACCTTATTATCTTTTTGCAAAGCGTGAATATGCGATGGTCGAATCTTCGTAGCAGCGTGATATAGACACACGGTATTAATATATATAAATAACATAAACATAGAGTAATATGGGTACCTACATTTTTAGCCAGGTGCGCTCCCACAACGACAACCGGTCCAGTGTTGGCCAAGGCGCCAGTCAGTGAACAGTGCTGCGAATCTCGTGATTTTCGCGCGGCAAAACGTATACGTATAATATACGCGGTATAATATATAATGTTGCATTTGTGTGCATGCAGTGCGAGTGCAGCGATCGAGCGTTTAAATTGTTCAGAAATATTTTTGTCATATCCACTGTTATATAGAGGTAGGTAGGTGCCCGGAATTCCGATACCACAAATATAATTACGCACGTATCATCGTTCCTACGACAAACAAATATAAAAATAAAAGTATATCTACATTAAAAATGTGAGTAAAAACCAATGTTTTGTTATATATTTTGTGAAAATATATTTATATTTCACCCAGTGGAATATTTAAGGAAAGGGCATAGGCGTGCGCAGAAATTACGTGTAGAGTATATAGTCATATATTTATTTACGTTTATGGATATATGATTAATAATTATAATTATGATATACGCATACACTTTATCCCAAAAACGTTATACCTTCTTTACAGGAATGTATAGGATATTTGAAAATCAGTGTCGCGATACTAGATTTTTATATTTTAAATAATTAGATACTCGTAAATACGTTAAAATAAAATAAGTCGCGGGTTTTTTTAAAAACTTATATATGAATACATACCTATATAGATACAATAAACAATGATTCATAAATTAATAAACAACATAATATAGGTACTAGGTATTGAATTGTTTTAACCACAACAATTATTGAGGTATGTTATTGATAATAGTCAGGCCAATCAGGGCCGTAGGTACGTCAATATTTGTACAGACACCTATCTAATATACCTAGTACCTACATTACATTTTCGTTCGACACTTCGACGTGCGTGTGTCAGTTTAAAACACGACTCGAAAAGCACAGCGATTGACGAATATTCGCCGAGTAAATACTGATCGTGTAGGCTGGCTTAACATATCAATAATGTAACTATTAACAATAATAATGATAAAAATGTTTATACCTAAACTATAAATATTCTATTCCTAATAATAAAAATTGCTCATCTTTTTAAAACAAATGAATAATTTGAAGTATTTTTTTAATGTATTGAGTATTTTTCATTGACATTTTTTTTATGAAATACTTAGTAGGTATACAGACTAAAAATGTATCGCAATACAATAAACTCGTTACTTCCTATGTGTACCGAGAGATAAAATTTTATTTAAGATACTTTTACCGAAGATATTGTCAAACTTTTTGTTAGTGAAAAATTAGCTTGAGCAATCCCTACTTGGTTCTTTCTTAAAAAATAATATAAATACACATAAATAATAATAAATTATTATAATATACTCGATAATACTGCACTGTGTTCCCAATTTATTAGTATTAAATTAAATATTACCAATAGAATTACTCGTTATTTTAAACTTTGTTGAACATAATGTAAACTACAAATATTTTTAACACATTTATTTGGGTGTTTTTGACTAAATATAAAATACAGATTTAAAATTAAATAACAATTATAACAACTTTTTTACTTTATATAACTAATAGTACCTAACCCTATACGAACGAAAAAATATTTGTTTTTTATAAGTTACCAAACCCCTGTGTGGCTGTGTGAGTCCTTATTTAAACTGAAAAAATTAATAAGTTGGCTTTGTTGCGCTTATCTTCGGATTTCCTTTATGTCAAATTTTAAAACCATGAGTGAAATAGACTTGATTGTGGATCACTTACACACATATAAACATAAACATTGTCTTTTATTCATATGTTATATATATAATACATAATATTATGTTAACTTAAATCTCAGGATATGTATTTTTTTTCAATCATAATATTAAATTGCTTATTGTCAATAATATTAACAGGTTGACCGCCACAGGTTATTTTTCAAGTTACTGAGTTACGCCATGAGACTCTATTTGGGGTCACTGGTACATTACTCAAAATCGCTAGTGAGATACCAAAAAGGATCTCACTGAAATCGATTATTAGCGAGACCTCGTTTAGAGTCACAATTATCAGTATTTTCTCGTCGAATTTGAAATCTACAGTGTTGCCACCTTCGGTAGGTATCACAAGTTTGCAAATAACATTATTAGTTTTTTTCTTAATGATTTTTCTGCAAAATCGTTAAATTCAGTTTAAGTAAACCTATCGAAATGGTTATGGCGTCAGGGAATAAACCAGTGAGAGCCCATAAAGTGTCTCATGGCGGTCAACCTGTTAAAATGTGTGTGTTTTTTTTTTAAACTAGCAGGGTGCTCAATTACTCTATACTCTGTTACCCCGTGTGCATGTCTATTAGAAATGTCTTCGACTTGCTATGTTGATACTTGTTATTATTGAAGGACTAATAATTAAATAATTGAATGATTATAATGATTTACTTTTGCATATTTATTATTTTACCACTAGAAATGATTGAACATGAGTATTATTTCTAAATGATAGTAATTCATTAATCATTGAAATATATTCAATATCTTCGGTGGTAATATCTTCCAGACAAATTAACTCTAACAAAATCATTCATATTAAATAAAAAATATAAATGTACAAATATAACATATATATATATTATATATATATATAAAAATGTGAACAACACGTAGGTAATAGAATAATTAAAACAATGATATTATGATAAATATTTATTTAAAAATGATATCGACTATAGGCATACCTTATGGCTTATAGCTATAGGTATGAAATTTACGGTAATGCAAAAACTAACATTTTAGCTATTACGCTATTTCTTATTAGTTATTTAACGGAACGTTATTTTCACCGTAAAGTTTAGCGTGTATTTGCCATAACTCTCTATTTATTTTGTTTTCTGTTATATACCTACCAGGGCCGTATTATCGCTTAGGCTGTTTAGGCTAAAGCTTAGAGTGGCAAATTTTAACGGTCGAAACGTAATAGCTTTTTTTTTATATGGTAAATTTATTTCAGTCTATGGGCGGCAAAAACCTTAATCCGGCCCTGATACCTACTTTGTAATTATTTTTATAAAGTAGGTAATTGACTAACTAATATTAATGTTTTGTTGGTGATTCCTCTTTTTTATTAAACATTTCTATAATATATGGCCCTGTTTCATACGTACGAAATTCCGAACAGTCGTATGTTTCGGTTTTTGTCTTTCGTAGTTTCGTATCAATTTATTACATATAATTTATTTTAAATGGATCCATTTAACATAAGACACTCATACATTTAAAAACTTAATCGTTTTTGAAATGTTTTCTTTACACGATTAAGTCATTAAAAAAAAAATATATATATATATATATTACCACTTTTTATCGTTATCCGCCCTTATCATTTTTAATTTTATAAATGAAATTTATTTTTAATGTATTATATGCAGAATATTTTTGGAGTACTTCGATACCTCCCATGTACCTATACGATAACGTGTATGTTCAATTTCTATTCACGATAAAATAATTGTTATGTTATATTATACGCGGGTCACGGAGCTTTTACGCGCGCTCGCCGCAAGAGCTTTTATAAAGATTAAAATATTTATCACTCATTCATGTGCTCCCCCTTCAGTTATAGAGGAACCCCGCGGCCATCGTAATGGTAGCCGTCTAGAAACATCGCGAATCTAACTGCGTTGGTCTACTCTCCACTGTAGAGAATGGATAAAACGTAAAAACCCCAGTTCTTGTCTGACAATAATAAATAATAACGCATCACTTTCAAATACATTATATCGTAATAGTACCGTTAAACAATTATATAGTGACTCGCTATGATATATTACATACCTGTATTATATTATGCTGTTCGAAAATCTTTAGTACTTATATATACTTATAGCGAATTACTGTAGGTGCTATGTTTTGAATCGAACGGAATGCATCTATTTAAATAGTATTATAGTTACACATTTACGCATGTATTCAAATTTCAGAAACTCTCTTTATTTGTTATAATTTTCGAATACATCAGTGAGATTCAGTGAAAATATCTTTATATATCATTTGAAATCATAACTATATTAACGATATAAATTATTAATATATTTTTTAACGTTATTATTCTTTTAAATGAACTTATACATTTTTAGTTTTATATAACAAAGTAAAATATATTTCTGTGATTTTTTTTTATATAAAAATCAAATTTCTGACAAGTAGGTAGTTTAGGTAAATTAATTACAATTTATAGGTAGGTATTCATTTAGTATTTATATGAGTGGAAGTAAAGTCGCACATAAAATAACTCGCTAAACATTAGTATTTGGTTCACTACTCCGATAATCTAAATGTTAAATACTTATATAGTTGTATACTACAATAATATTTTTGTACATAAAAGTTATCACAAAAATATTCCGTTTTGGATTATTAAATTAAAAAACCAGGGAAGTCGTTTATTGTATAATAGGTGTCGAGTGTATCTCGTCACAGAGATGGTAACTATAGTGAATTTGTTTATTTTGAATTCAATGATAAATTATATTGTAGGAATACGAATATACGATGAAAAACGATTTTAAGCAGAGACGGTCTGTTAGCTTATACGTGTACAATTATTATTCGCAATTTTGACAACATTTAAAATTTAAATACTCGTATGACAAATTATTGTAGATATTTTATACATAACTTTTTTTTTAATTTTAATAAGAACAAGTTTCAAGGAATTGTGATTAATTTTCAAGCTTGAAGTATTATTGTTAAAATTTATATGAATTTTAAACTATAATATGCGTATATATTGTGAGTATTGTGACGCGCTATATTCAATATTTTTTGAATTGCTATATAAAACAAATGTAAAAGGAACCTTGTATTAAATTATTATAACTAAATTTGATACATAAAAAATCTTATCAATATAAATCTAAAAAATTACCAAATTAAGTAAAAAATCTTAAATGTCTTTAAATAGGTGCTTATAAGTGACAAGATTTTGTGTTAGAAAATATGTATATTAATACGAGTACTTCGGAAAATTTCAAGTGTAAATAATAAATATGTTTATTTATTTTGATTTAATGTGGTACCCATAACAAAAAACAAAATCAATTTTGTTTTTTGTTAATTACTTCGAATTTTAGATTCTTATAGCAGAGCTATAATGTATTGATTTTACACGTGTATTTTTACAAACTTAGTTTTTAACAAAATCAATTTTGTTTTTTGTGTAACTAATTAATGAATAATCGTAGAATTTTCACTAAATGTTTATATTATCATTTTCTATAAATAACATAACTTTTAAAATATTTTGAAGTTTTTGGAACTGTTTATAGAATTTGATTTTTTTATAAATATCGACGAAAATGTATTCACTGGGTAAAAAATAAAAATGTTTAAAAATTTAATTCAAAATTGTTTATAAATTGTTCTTTTACTAATTAAAATATATCAATAATTTATAGCCATAATATTCTTTTATAAACTTTAAATTTGGATTTCAACAAATCTCATAAAATCTGAAATTTTATAATTATTTTGTAGATAGAATTTATTAAAAAAAATTTTCTTGATATTTTGAAAATTTAATTCAAGTTTTATATAAGTTTTTTAATTCTATACTAAGAAATGATGTTTACTAAAAACTAATTTTTTAAGAATGTTAGATGCTTAAAATTTTATGACATTGCATATTTATTTGTAAAATATAATTATTTTTTTCAAATTATTTTTGATACTCTGTTGTAATTAAAAAACTAATAATCGCTTATACTTGAAATTTTTACTAAACGTCTATATGATCATTTTCATGCATGATAAAATTCTTAAAATATTTTGACTATTTTTGAGTTATTCATAGACTTTTTTTTAAAAGGTCACTAATACTCAATTATGATAGCTCGACAGTCAACAGTTACAAAACAAAAAATATGTAATAAAGTAAAAAGTACAATACAATTAGCAGTACTTAGATTATTTATATAATAAATCCGGCTTCCAAAATGCAATATTTTCGATAAAAACTAATTCATCCTACTGTATTACTTACAGTCATCACAGAGAGCCACTCAATGGGTTCAGTAGAGTTCCAGAGCGGTCCTCACTTGGCCACCTTTTTTTTTTAATGTTTTAATGTCTCTCTCAAAGTTCAATTTAGATAAAATTTGCTACTTGAAACCACACTCAACATTGAATCATTTTTTTAAATGTGTAGTAATGTTGGACACACGATATATTATTGCATATGTAATATTAATACATTCATCACTCTATTCAATATTTAAAATGTATCTGTACACCATAGTTCTAAGATCTAAAAAATCGTTAACTTATAATTTTATTTTTAAATATATTATCATATTAAAGTCATTTTTTAAAATAAAATAAATTATAAAGTATTAAATTCTTAAACTGAGCTATTATATTCTTTATAGCTTATAACAAAAGTTAAGTATAAGTTTGGTAGTCGAGTATTGTTGATATTATGAGTTTGAATTGAATTGCAAACATGATACTTTTATTTATACTCTTAAAATAGATACATATTAATTATTATATTTTTACATTGACATTTATCAATAAACTTAAACCAAAAAAACGCATCTTCCAATGTATTTTTAGGAGAAATTATTTCATATTCCCATATGTTGAGTGTTGAATGCATCACCATCACATTTTCTAGGAACATAATATAGGTGTATATTATTTTGATTACTGTAATATATCAATAAGTTACAATATTGTGGTTCACAGAACTACGAAAGCATCATAATATAGAATTTCGCAAACTATGTACTATTATATACTAATATATTGTAAGTATAATAGTACAAACCCTACAAACTATAAATTATAAATTATTTTGATTAAACTACCATAGTTATCGCATATTCACTTGTTTATAATAATATTATATGACTAAGACTATATGAATATACAATTAGCACCGGATGCGTAAAGGTGAATGTACTTTCAAATTTGAAACAATGATGTTTTTGTATATTTTGTTAATTTTTTTTTTAGAAAATACTATTTTGGACAGTAAAATCAATATAAAAATTTTTAATATTTGTATTATTTTTTAAATTGCATAATAATTAGTAGTTTTAAAATGCATTTGAAATGGATGAAATTTGTGACACATTACTTTTAATTAATGAAAGGTAATAAACAAACGTATATTCTGATATCTATATTTTTTAAGTGGTTTGTAATTTAAAGATATGTAAGTAAAATAATAGAAGGTTAGATTTAAATTTGGTGCTGTTTGTAGAACATAACTTAAAATACGATTTAGATATTTCTATGAATATTATTATTAAAGTTGTCTATATGAAATAAATACAAATTAAATCAAATTGGTGATCATGAAGTGTAATTATTATTGGATTCGGACTGAACAATTACTCGGATCAAATATCGCCGAGGGATAATTAATTTTTTTTACTTACACTACGTTCAACCGCTCAAGGTTCATTTAAAAGAAACAAAAACGATTCCGTCATATTATTATACTATAAAAATTTTCGAAATTAACAAATAAATATCTAAAAACTATTATAGAAATAACTATTTATACGGGTTTGTTTAAAAATTAATTTAAAAATCATGAATATGAAAGGGTTTATTATAGGTAAGGAATTTACAAAACGATTTATTCAGTGAACTTGAATCGGTTGGTTACCACAACGTTAGTATTAGGTATAATATAATTTACGATAATAACATTAAACAATAATGTATATTGATATATATACAGAGCGTTCACTAAGCATTCTCGCGTCTCGCCGTAATTTTTCCATTAATTAATTAATTAAAATTTCAATTTTTGGAATTTATAATTATATTTCATTATCATATTTTGTTTTTTTAAATTAAAACTTATATTTTTATAACAAATTATTCACATAAAAGTAGAAAATTTTTTGAAAATAGCAGTGTACTTAACTCAAAATTCGAATGAATAATTTCACAGTTATTAAAATATTTATACCAAGGATAATAATGCTTAAAAGTGGTTTAAGAAAAATACAAATATGATATTATAATGTTATTTTACTTGGAATAACAGCCGTTAAAAATAATTTAATATAAGTATAAAATATATATATTATTTGATCTTGTATTTATTATATTTGGTTTATTAAAAAAAAATGATGAACATAAATAAATTAAAATATTTGAATTATTATAGTGTCCTTATCTTCTAAGCCCATTATTATGTACCTATATTCATAGTACACAAAGTTAAATATTCCTGAAACTGCTCATTTGAATTTTGATTTTAATAGATCAAATTAAAAAAAAAATCTACTAAACAATTTACTGTAAAAAAGTAATACTTCTTATTTCCATTGGAAACTCTTTTAGTAGTACAAATCTTAAAAACTTAAGTATAGTTTTCATTTATATCCAAACATTTTAAAAATCAGCTTTTGAATAATTACATTATTGAAGAGAATAAATAAGGTAAATTATCCTGTATTATCTTGTTCACTACGAGACTATTTGTCGCCATTTAATCTTCGATATGCGCGTTGTACATTCATTTTTTCTTAGTACAGGCAAAATATGATTTCGAGAAAACACGCAAAAATATCATTTCTTTATAGGCACACTCGTGCTAAAGTATTAAAAAATAAAATAAACGTGTTGTATAATGAATGAATGCCAATCATTTTAACTGGTGCTGCAGATGTTTTGCGAGTCTACGAATAATATATCTATAATAATATACTAGAATTATAAAATTTAGTGTACAATTTATTATTAACGACGGACCTATGAATTAGAGTCAATTGGTGGCGACAAGAGGTCATGGTTTTACTGCAGGTGCTGACTGTTTCGACGCCTATATAATATAATACAATTATTATTTATTGCTACCTACCTATATATAAATACTTAGACGAAGACCGTTTAAATTATTCCTTATTATAATTATTCACCAATTGGTTTTCATTTAAAGAAAATTTCCCACTCGAGTATCGTGCCTGTATCTTGCCTTTTCGTCGTCGTCGTCATCATCACCATCTGCAGCCCACGTTTAAAACAATATATCTATCGATAATATATTGGAAATCTCAGACGAACGCCGCATAGATCCATATTATAATTGACGTCCGGCAGCTGCTGTGCTGCAACACTCGTGCGCGTAACAGATAATAATATATTGTATACCGAATACGAGTTTCGACGTACTTTTGTGGACGATAATACTGTTATCTTTTATTGCAGTGTGGTGGTGTATGAACTTGTATTGATTTCGTCGTGACGGAAACACGGCGAATCAATTATTATATGCACTAATGTTTCATAATATGATCCGTTTCACATCTTTGATTCGGCTTGACAATATCACAATACACACATGAAAGTGTCTACCGCATTGAACGTCGGCGGTTCACAGCCTGCAGCAGACAGCGAATAATATGTGAGTTTTTTTTTTTTTAGCTTATATATGTTCAAATTTCTATAGCGGTGAGTGACGACGGTTGATGAGACGTTTGTATTATATATCACCGTAAGGTTGCTATTTATTTAAAACTATAATCCAGGAAATTTTAATGACACCCTTTTTCTGCCAAAAAAATCACTAGAATGATGGCAGTGTCTAAATAATTCAAAACATAATATTATTTTGAACTCTTTATATCGAACAAACGTGTAATAATATAATGTATATTTATATTCTACCATAATTTTAACTTATAATGCGATTTTAATACCAGGTCTTCAGTAACGCCCACACACCCACATATAAATAATATGTATAATATATATGAGTGTGCATATTATTAAATATACCTACCTACCAATTATATATATTTTTCAACATTAAATGTGTTATACCTGTATACATAATAATATATATATTCTAAATATTATACATTTATACACGGTCAAACCACGCAGAGAACGTCTTTTGGAGTATACACAGTAGGTTGATTATTAATCACGAAAACAGATTAAAAAACATAGGAGAAGGCACTTCCCGAATTCTGTGGTAAATGTACTCATTAGGTACGTGTATATATAAATACACATATGATTCAGTATTAAAATGTTGACTAATAATCAACCAAATTTTGTATAACTAAGAATATTTAGTGGTGCTTTAAAATTTTAAGCAATAATAAGTATTAACTATATTTTACATAGTTGCAATAAAGGTAAAAAAATAAATGCATCAAAGCTATTTTTACACTTAACATTAAATACTCGATTAATGCGTTTTCGTTCGATACAGATATTTAAAGTATATACCTAAGGTCAGTGCTATATAGGAAATAGTTTTTGTATGTGGGATGAAGGGGTGGTCATAAAAATATTTATAAGTATAAAATAATTTATACTTTGATTTTCTTATTCATATACTATCTTTGTGTTCACATCATTTACGATATAATAACTTAATATAACTAGGTATAATTACCTACTGGCTACTATTTTAGAATTCCATTTAAATGTATACAATATCGTTTTTGAACTATATACATACTAGATGTTCTCTTAAATATTATCAAATCGCATCGTTACATACGTTGAGGATTGCTAAGGTAATAGAGTGATAACTACTGAAGCTTACGGAGAGACCGATCAACTATAAAACAACTATATAGGTCAAATAATAAATTAAAAGTAATACGAACACTGACAGAATAAGTAGAAAATATTTATTATTTATATATTTTAAAAATCTTATGATAGCATTCACAGAGGAAGTATTTATAATAATATAATGTATAAGTTTAGTTTATTGAAAAACATATTTGTTTTAATTAAAATGTGTATAGAAAACACGAAATATAAATTGAGAATGGAAAATGTAACAATAAAGTCTCCAGTACTTTTCAATCTTGCACTGGAGACGGTAGTAAGGATATTAAAGGAATGATAATGAAGGTGATTTATCAATTAATCAGAATAAGATACGGCTGCTCGGGTTCTCTGAGGATTTAGATTTTAGACATAAAAAACGAATCCCTTAAAAGATACAACTAATGTGGCCAAGTGTTAGAAGAAGTAGTGAAGAAAATGGATTTAAAATTTAGTACTGAGAAAACACAGATAATGAACCTCACCGAGGGATTTAAGATATTTTAGAACATCATTAAGCACTAAGGACTGATGAAATTATCAAGATTCAAAAATTATGTATAGAAAAACAAAAATAAGATTGTATTTGGCTATTATATAACATCAAATATCACCTCTCACGTAAGGTTGCGAAATCTGGACGATTATCAAATAGACAGAGATAAATTTGAGAACGTTTAAGAACATAGTGTGAATGAAAATATGTGTAGCTATATTATCATCAATGAAATAATAGGGAACTCGTATAAAATACATAACAAAGTGCTGTAAGATATGATGGAATTAGTACTAGTAATAAACATTATTAACAATCATAAGGTTCAATGTTTAGGCCACATAACGAGAAGAAAAGAAAATGAAATAGTTAAAATAATATTGGAATGGGAACCAGAAGAAAGAAAATTAAGACCCAAAAATCCAAGGAGAAATGGATTGACATGGTACAAGAAGATATTAAAACCCTATAAATTGCGAAGGCTAGAGAATTTAATTTAAAATAGATACAGATGACGGAGTGTAGTAATAGCAATAAAAGCACTTAGAAAGAAGTCATCACTTTTTTAAATTATCATTTATTAATTTCATAGTATTAATAGCAATTTATTATAAAACATTCAAAAAAAATAAAATTGTTTTTTTTTTACGGGAGAGATATAAATGTTATCCGCATTTATATTTCCATTCATGTCGATTTAATAACAACAAAAATGCTCTCACTTAGAAATATTTCTTTAGCATCTTAATTATTTAAAATTAATTACTTTAGGTATATATAAGCCATTTGAAAACACCAATGCCCTGTAAACATCATGCAACTGCGGTTTAAATTAATATAATAAATGTCTTAGTTGTGTTAAGGGTGCGTGGAAGATACTATTTTAATTGTTGGATAATTCGCGTACATATAACAAAATGAGTTGATTTTAAATGGTAAAACTTTGTGGAGATGGTTATATTGCTACATATTATGTACAAGACTTCATCCTATTTCCGCAAAAAAGCTCCACTCATTTATTTCCATGATGATTTCAACTCGTAAAACCACTCGCTCTGTGCAGATTAAAAACCGAATATGATAAACTTTTACTTATAATATACTTGCGTATTATAAATTTCCGCCGTTGTTTAAAGTAATTTTAAAACCAGTAATTTGTTGTATGCATGTCTATAATATTATAACCACATAGCTAATATAACCTATTATTATAGACTATATTATGGACTATGTCACCTATAGCTTATAATAATATAATATCTGATATAATTTATATGCAGTCGAATTATTTTAATATGCAAATGATTTTCAAATTATGCGTGTAGTTTTAATAACTGTAACAGCTGTAAATTTAATAGTAGGTATGATATTTAGAACTGAGAATGTAACCCTTAAAATGGTTTTACGCCTTAAAAATTCAAAGTAATGCACTTAATTAATTTTTATTTAAAACATGAAGTTATAAACAAAAAAATATTTTTAAATTAAATTTGAAAAAAGTTTTGCAGAAATTGCCAGAAATGCATAATCTCAAATTCTCAACGTAGACGGTAGACTTTCATAAGTCTAAGTATATTCCAAAAAAATATAGCGAATAGTTATTGAAATCGATTTCAGTTTCTAGACAAATTATTGCTGAACGGATAATTATAGTGTTTCTAAATATGCGTTACTATCGTCACTCATTATATTATAGCATTTTGACGTCATATGGATATGTTCAAATAAATAATATCGTTCAATAATAAATAATATTAAATACAAAATGTATAACGCCTAAAAAATACTAAATTTTTATAAAAATAAAAATGACCTTACTTCTTATTTAATTTGAAAAAAAACGAAACATAAACGTTATGTAACAAAATGATTACTACGTTGTATTACTATGCAAAGTGCATCGAAATCTTAACTAAAACTTACCGTAATACCGTATACATATTAACATTATGATGTGTTTATTATTTAATAATTATAAACAATCTTTCAGTGAACGCTAACATGCGTCGTACAGTACTTAAATATAAAGATATAATATATGTGTATTATTCACTGTTTACGGTTTGGACATAGACCGTCTACGACTACAATGCGTATATAATTATATTTAAACCATTTATGAGCAAATATTGCACTATTTGTATAATCTACCGTACAATATATTGTATATATTGTATTATAATTTATATAATACTAATATGATATGCTTTATTTCTATATATGTTTCATTATACCGAGTGATTCATTTAACGTTTTACTCTTTATTTTAAAACTATTAACATTTTTAAAATATTTTCAGTATAACTTTTAGTTATTAAAAAATAAAATTTTACTAAAAAAATATATTTTTTATCGTTAATCGTTATTCAAATAATATTCTGCTTCGTAATATGAAATTAAAAATGTAAAATTTTAAAACATATTATTTGTAACGGGCTTAAAATTATGTAAAAGAAATATTTTTAAAAACATTTTTGTTTTTCCAAATAATGATTGTCTTTTGTTAAATGGATTATTTCTGGTATAATAATAAATGATTAACGATTCATTTAAATATTATACCTATGCACTTACCTATAATACACGATATACCAATAACATCCTGCAGGCGAAATTATTTTTAAATTCTCGTTACATTTTATATTAAAGTTAGTGTATTATTTTATACTGCTTTAATCTTTCTAAATATTTATTTTTTTAATAATCATATATCTTAGTATTTTATGTTATTTTATAGGAACATTATATATTTTCTAACACAAATACACTATAAGTATAATTAGTATAAAAACAATTTGCACCTAGTGTTATATAAATATGTCATGTATTATGTATACCTATTAATTATACGTAGTATCATACAAGGTACAGAATATTTTATTGTATATATAGGTATATTCAACACTTGGTAAAGTGTCTAACAACAATCGATAGTAAGTCATTAATATAGGTGATTAATTTATGTTAATTGATTAATGTATTATTTATACGCAGATAAACTATAATTTGGTTTCCTGATTAAATCTGGAATTCAATTAAATCTAATAAAACAGTGTACATGGGTATAAGATATATTTTTATATTAATTTTTTAATTTATCAATGAATAATAAAACTATATTAAAATATGCGAGACTTTATTTATAATTGAAATAATGTTCCATAAATAATAAGTAAAGTATAATAACTATAGATAATATTATTCTCTAAGGAGTAAAAGTATATTTTTTTCCAATTCTGAGTAGGTAGAAATAGGTAATTTTTTTTCTTAAAATAATAGTATATAATTTTTGGAAACCTAAGTCTCTCAATTCTTCCTTAGTTAGTAGTTACATAATTTATCTAAGTGAATGCATATAATTATACAAATATTAATTAAAGTTGTTTTCACAATGTATAGTCATTAATCAAATAAAACTTTAATTTAATTTTTAATTTTTAATAAACGTTTACCGTTGTTACTTTTATTAGCTAATAAAATATATTGTTTGAATATGACAATAATATTCAATACTATAATTATGTTATGCGTAGGTATACTTACTAACGAAAAACCTTGTATAAGTACATTATTAATGAAAATGGTAGTTTCGTTTATTATAACTATAAGTAATTTAAATTAGCGTTGTGGTTATATTCGTGGTTTTAATGCAATGACAATATTTATTATATTTTTACTTATTTATTACATTCCTGTGCTTTACGATCATAATTATAAACAATTAAGCAAGATATAAGAATTATATAAATTAACTATCGTAAAACTTTTATTTTTCGTGACAATAATAATTATAATAAAAATTCAGCTGTAATAGATTCCATTTATTATTCATATAATATTATGCGTGTATGTATTATAATTTATAATATAAATATATTATAGTATATTTATATTACATAACTTCATAATACACACATAGGTCCCCGGAGGGAGGCAGCTGGAGCATTTGTCTTCCCTGGCTTTTTCAAAATATTTTTTAAATTGAATGTTTTAAGATAAATTACTATTTACATTTTACAATACTTATAACAAATTGAAAGTGGTTATATGAATAATAATTACCACTATAAAAATATTAGATTAGACTATTTGCAATCGATAGATAATTGTATATCTAGTAAAGTTATAATATTTCTCCTCAAATCCTAACATTGTCCCCTCCCCCTAGAAAAATTTCTACGGGTGCCTATGAATACACATTTCTTTTTCTTATATACATTTAAAAAACTTACATTGTTTGACGGCTAAAAGTGTTTCAATTTCAACTTTTGTGTGAATGGCAGCTTAATTTAATACTTTGTTCGGATTATTATTAACTTTTAATTTAATTGGATCCATTACTTCACTACACGGTCCACTTGTTTACCGATCTTTTATTAAGTTTAAACGTATACAAATATACAGGATTAAATGTGTAATGTTATAATTATTATTTATTGTCATTGAACGTATTTATATTGTATACTATACAGCAAGACATATTTTACATATTTTTCTACTCGGTTACTGGTTACTCAATATTTTTTGTTTTGTTTTTAAATAATTTTACTCATGGAACAAAAAATCAAATTTACTAAAAAGAATAAACATTGTTAAAATGTTTTTGCTTTGAGTAAAAAAAAAAAAGGTTGATTTAGTTGTTATAAATCCATTATTAAATACCTTTCGTCAACGTATATCGGATTATAATTCATTTGTTGAGATGTAAGTATTATAATATTAGTCAAATATCAGTGGCGGCTCGTTGTAGTTTAGCACAGGAGTGCGATGAAAAAATTAAAATTATAAAATAATAATACAAAACTTAACACATCATGCGTCGTTGCCGTCCGATTTGTGCGACAAAATTTACCGCACATCATAAGATTCTATAGCCGCCGCGCCGTCGTGATATTAGTATTGCTCATATATTAATATTATACCTATAGTTTATACGGTAAACCGGTATTTTTATGTGCGATTCACAATGTCGCACAAGCTGCAGCGTTGCAATCGTTGC
Source organism: Schizaphis graminum (assembly GCA_020882235.1). Taxonomy (NCBI): domain Eukaryota; kingdom Metazoa; phylum Arthropoda; class Insecta; order Hemiptera; family Aphididae; genus Schizaphis; species Schizaphis graminum. The sequence continues at coordinate 10,646,826 of CM037032.1, forward strand.
ATAGGCCTATATTATAGCTATCCATATACCCGTATAATAACGTCGCCAGTTCATAATGATATTCTAATAAACTATGAAAATAATTTTAACAATAATTAAAAAATATATTTAATTGTTAATTTGTTAATGTATAAATTCAAAATTGTATAATATACTATGTACTAAAATATGTACCTATTTATTTTGTAAATATATAATATGTACTATAAATTGTTAATTTCTGTAGGGAGTGCGACCGCACCATCGCACATATGCACGAGCCGCCACTGTCAAATATACATAATTTCGTACACAATATTAATTCAATATTGAGCATTTTAATAAAAGACAATATATTTAATTTAATTTTTATTATAAATCATATTTTATTAATACTTTATTTGATTTAAAATATTTTTAAAATTTTGTGATACCTATCATTCTAACTTATTGGACATAATCATGGCTATATTTAAAAAAATATCCATAGTTTATGTAGATCAATAACCAATATAAGAGTCACATTCATGGTTAGTGTATTACTCGTATTTTACCGATATTTTTATGTTGAGATAAAAATATATATTATTAGCCCATGGTTAAGGACTTATACCTAATATTATATCAATTATATGTCCGTGTCGGGTAAAATTAAACAACAGATAATTATACAAATACACATGTTTAAAAAATACAATTTATTAATATAAAGCATATTTAATATTTTTTAGTATATTTTAAAGAATTTATTATGCCAAATTATATTTAGGAAATTACATTATTTAAATTTAAAATGTTATACATATATGTTTAAATTTTTAAAAATGAAATAGTTTAAACTTAATTTAATGGATAATAAAATAAGACTTAATTTCAAGCATAAAAATTGGGGTTCATATTGTGAAAGTATTTTTTTAAAACTTTTTTCAATTCAGTTTTATTAAATTATTATGTTATAACATTTTATTGTGATGACTAATTTCTATAAAAAAGAAAAGTTTTTCATATCCAAATAATACAAATTTCTGAATATGATGTTTAATTAATAATTAGTATTTTTACAAATATTTTTTAAATTTTTGATAATGTATATATCTTAAATAATTAATGTTCTTATTTCTTTGTTTATAACGCATATATAATAATATTATGTACTGTAAATAATTATAATGCATTTTTTAAACATGACTCATATAAACGCATATTTTAACGTTTTTTTAGTGCTATAAGTCCTGAACCCTGATTTTTTTAGATAGGTACTATACCTATACCTGTAATAGTAATAGTACCTACCCAGAATTTACATATTATAAATTAATATTAAGATGTGATAAGATAATGAGTTTGTTGTTAGGTTTGTTAGGCGTAGATTTTAACAACCATTTATCAATATAATAGATACATTAACGGTTTCTGAAAATTTAATTTTTATATTTATTATTACTCTAAGGTTTTAAATGCAATGTCTTCATTTGGGCTTATCGTATTTGACATTCTGGCTTGGACTTATGGTTTATATCCTTATGGTTAGAGATGTATTTATTGTAATATATAATAGCTGATTTGTATTAAATTTTATGAAATTTAATTTGATATACGTACCTATTAAAACATCGTATTTTTTCATATAAAAGCAATATAACTATCAATTATTATCATTATCATTGTTATAAAAGCTTATAAATTTAATTTTATATTTTGTATAGTTATTGCATTTAAAAAATATATATTTAAATCATACTTTAGCAACTTCCAATTATTTCCTGTAACAATAATAGTTGAAAAATAAAAGTCACTATACGCCTCAATAAAATTAATAACTAAAATATGTTTCTATTTTTAAATTATTATTTAAATTATATATTTAATGTTAAAATAAATTAGCTCGATGGTAGTTCTAAAAACTTTTTATTTATATATTACATACAAATAATTATAATTATAATGAAATACGTATATAGTATATCATATTATAATTTATTATAATAAGAACAAACAAATGTAATGACATCACATAAAAAAATAATATATTCTCTATCGGTTATTTGGAGCTCAGAGGATTTTATACGTTAAAACTCCATACGATAGATTATAATACTGTATAAACTTTAAGCATACACATTACACATATATTAACTAGGCATTTACCTATATAATTAAATAATAATTAATAATAACATATATGCATCGTTGTATTGTCTCTATTTGTATTTGATATATTAGTCATGTGCCTTAACATAATATAAGCACTATAGGTACTATATATGTATATTGTATATAGTATAATATTACCTGCATATGTTATTTATGACAGGTTCAATGTTCGCCAGGATCCGTCGGTAAATAACATATCGAGAACTCTATTTTTTTTATTTAAAGATATTTCTCTCTCTTTACTTGTCTGTCTATCTTTCTCTTTCTATCTCTTATTCCATGTTTTCTTCACGCACTCGCACACAAGCTTAACACGGGTGCACGCACTCTCTCTCTCTTTCTCTATATATTATATGTATTATATGTATGTGTGTGTGTGTGTGTGTGTGTGTGTGTAGTCGAATTGTCGAAGGCCGTTTTGCCACCCATAAGTCGTTCAAGACTGCTTGCGCGAGCTCTCTACTTGGCGTGCATGCCAAAAACCGGATTCTTTCGCAAGTTCCATTACGCGATACTTAATATGTTCGGTCGTACGTACATAATATATTATGGTATATATATGTATTTATACAGAATGGTTCTCCAAGTATGCTCACCCTAATTTTTTAATTTAATCATAAATTTATTCAAATTATAATTTTTGAAATTTATAAATAGGTATAGGTACTTAAAAGTTAAAAATATATTTTCCAATTATTGGGATGTTTTATAATATTTACAGGATATTCTGTGGTAAACAAATTTCTGATTTCCAAATAACACACCCTCTTTTTATTGTAAATTATTTAGTGATTATTTTTTTTATGTTGATGTACCTAATTCATAATTTAAAAAAAAATCCTAAAATTAGATTTTGAACTGGTAACTATATTAATGAAAAAAAAAGAGGGTAAGCATGTATGGCGAATCATCCTGTATTACACATTGTCTGATGCCGACGGAATCGCGACTATCACTAATCGGAATGTAATATTCTATTCACATACGTTTTTGCATACCTTATATTATTATACTTTTATATTCAATAACAGCGTTATATTAGTATATTATGTATAATATAATATTATGATGTATAGATGTCTATACGGAAAATGTGAATTTGGGGCGCGCAGTGGACGTTTGAGATTTAATACTGAATTACATAAAACCGTAGTTATTATAACGTATGTATTATATATTAAGTATATACCATAGGTAGAATTAGACTACAGTAATAGGGTGAGCTCCTAACTATGTGATAGATATAGGACAGGAAATTTATTTTGAAGATTGGTTTGTCGTCTGCATTAAAAATTTATATAAACTTCATAAATTTTTAAACGTATTTCTTCCGAGTTAATTCGTATCTCGTTTTAATAATGTAATATACGTCCTTTATCGGAATCTAAGGCTTAAATTCACTAACGATTAAGTATTTTTATGTTATATCTATATAAAGTGAAGTAGTTAATGAATTAACTAATATTACATTTTTTCGTAAACAAAGAACGATTTTATGATAATAATAACAATCAAAATACCTTTATCAAAAATTGTAGAAAATATTTTTATTCCAAAAAAATTTTTTAAACGATCAAGATAGGTATATACACATATTATAAATAAATAATATTAGTCTAAATATATATGAGCTTGCAGTAAATTTTTATTTACTTACCAATGACAAATATTGAATAGCCCCTAATTTTAAATATTTTTATAAGCGTAATAACTTTTACTTAGGCAGGGTAGGCTATACAACTATAAATACAAACATTGTATTTTAGCTTATAATTTAAATACGTATATTAATTTAAACTTTAAAGCCTTAAATGTAAATACTGACGTCTGATAGTGACTGTATTAAACAAGCGTGAATAAGCGTGATCAATATTATTGCTATTTTCACGTTTTAAAATATTTTTATATATTTTACTTCCTTACATAGTTACATAATACCTTTTATTACAATATATTTATATTACCTACATTTAATAAATTTATGTTTTAATTTTATTTATCACCTCATAATAATGATAATATTTATCAATGTTATCAGTGTTATCACATATTACTATAGTTATACCTTATACATGTAAATTATAATTTATAATCATATTTTAATCAGTTTGTTTTTTATTCTGAATAAAATAAGTAATGAGTTTTTTTCCAATTAGCTATTTAAAATGATATGTATAGAGTATAGACTTATTATAGTCTTACGGGAATAGGTTAGATAGGTTGGTAGGTTGTAAAAAGGAAAAAATATTCATCCTATCTTATTACTTGAACTGTGATTAGATTCCACTTCGCTTTTAAAATCTTTGGAGTTAGAATTATACGACATTATACAATATATATGATATACTCGTATTACTATTTACTAATTAAATCAATAATTTATATATTTTTGCATATTTTTCCTGTTTGTTCAAAAAATTACTAATTCATACCAAAATGAGTCTCATTGATTTTAATGAAACTACCTATACCTAAAAATTGTATTTCATATAATTTTAGGATTTCGTACATTTTTATTGGATATTTAAACATTTTAGATGTGTATAAATGTATTATTATATAGTTGAACTAGTCATCATTAGTTTAATTAGATATAATATTATGATATAATAAAAATACATTTTGCCCAATTTTAAAAATATTTGGACAGTTCATACATTATCATTTTTTCTTTGACCGCGTAATTGCGATTCCAATCCCTGCCGTTCCCATGCGTTTTAATCAACGACAAAAATGCAATTGTTCTGTCTACGTGTAGGTATTGTCTGATATTATCATACACTATGCATTGGCCATTTGGTGTAATGTGTAAATATCGAAATTTGTAAGATTTTTCTAAACCCTTTTCAAGGATATGTTTCTTTCTTTCGGAACTCATTGTATAATAATATTATATGGTGTTAACCATATGATTAGTCTAACAGTAATTCAGTCCAAGAACACGAAGCGTTTGCTCATCAGTCATCACATTCATACGCGTACGGAGGACATTTTAGTATATAACAATATTATATTATTATTGTTATTACTTCGATGTCATATTATTTATTATAAATTAAAGCTTTTCGTTATAAATTATACGATAATATTATACCATCAGAATCATATCTAATTAAAATTGGTTTTGAATTTATGATACTGTAATTCATTAATCTGCATATTCTTGTTATTTCATAGTAATTTAGGTATTAAAAGCTTTACATTTTTACCAATTATTTTTATCCCGAATGTATTCGCAGTATTAATTATTAAATATTTCATCTATTTTTTCCCAAGTATTATTTACGCAAAGTTCGCAATAAAATGTTGTGTTTCGACATGCGAAAGAAAAACCTAAACTTATTGCAATATCTTAAACTTTAGCTATACATTTCCTCTTTATTTTGGTACTGTGGTTTACATTGTTTTCCTTTTAATCTTCCTATCTGCTTTAATTTTCATATGCCAAAAGTCACCTAAACGTTCTACATTGTTACAATCGGAAAATATTTTATTATTGCATATTATTATTAGTTGTTGTACCTACATAAGCCATAGCCAATAAGTAATAATAACAGTTTAAAAAACCAGTATGTAATGTAGAAGCATTCATGTAAACGTTTATATTATACACAATATTGTATAATCGTCGCTGCTATATTCATTCTGCATGGTTAGACAAATACAAATATAATAATAAATAATGTATTTCTTTTCGATAAAATTGTTATTTTAAAAATACTAATATAATATTGTCAATCGTTTATATTTTATAATTATTTTATAGGTCTAAAAATACACAGATAGCCAATATGTAATTAATAAAATATGATATTATGCTTTGAATATCTATAGATAGAACTTATATGGCTATATATACTTACAAATAGGAATATAATGTATAATTATGATAATGAAAATTATAATTTTATTTTATGTCATTTTAATTTATTTATTTACATACTATTATAATAAAAGTACACCAAAGCGTCTACGATTTTACATTATTTTTTTAAAGGTTTTGAGCGTTATAATTATTATTGTTCGAACAATGATAAACATATTTTATGTGTCCTTGGTTGAAATATCACAACTATCAAAAACGAAAATTTTCGGAGTAGATACCTATATACTATATAATTGTTTTTTTTTCATTGCATAACAAAATTTTTTGTTTACAAGAAAAATAAATGAATAATTTTTGCTTGTGTAAATTATATTTATTTATAATACGAGAGAAAAAATGTATTCTTAAGTATCTATACCAAGCTTTTCCTTTATATTGTTTCTATAAGTTTATACTAAGTAAATTATATGTCTAAAATCTACATAAACACTAATATTATCAATAACTACAATCTGAAACCATACGTTAATTCATTTCTCGATTGTGTTATTTTTATTTATGTATTATATTATATATACCTATGTTAATGAACGAGTGATTAAGAAAAATACGTAAATCGACTTTGACTTTGATAACTTCAGATGCGTTTAATAATTGTAAAATTTAATATTTAAATTAAGTTGTCATTACAAAGCCACGTAATTATAAAAATAAGTATGAAACAGATAAATGTATTATAATTTATTACCTAATATAACAAGAATATTATTAACTATTAAACTAAAGATAACTATATAAATTAAAAATTGTTTTTAGAATCAATTGTTAAATTTTTGAATAATTTAATACAATTGGGTAATATTTTTAAGAAATATATAAATATACCTATGTCCTATATATTAATCTTTATTTTTAAAATTAATAATTACGCAAATCATATATAATATATTATATACATTAAATATAAAATTGAAATCCACGCTAGAATCATTCCATGTGTGAAAACGTGCGAATTGTTATTTCACTCGCGTATAAATGTCAATGCGTTTCAACGAGGATTATAATAGATACAATGAATTTGAATAGGTAAGAAATATTTACTGTAGGTTTGTAAAAATGTACTTTAACTTTATTATATTTGAATTTTAAGAAAATGGCTCATAACGCTGTAGTCAAGGTTAATCAATATTGATGATCAACTATTATATTTTGAGCGTTCAGTAACCATATAAAAAAATTTGGATTTCCCCCCAAATTTTTTTGTTTTCAGCTACGATTAACTGTTATTCTTTAATATGTTGTCAAATTAATTTGGGGTAATACTAGTTTTAGCTTATTTGAAAGAGTAGATTTTTAAAACCTCATGGCAACAATTCTGGACTTAATAATTACTTTAAAATTGTATCACTTGATGAAATAAGCATATAATAAGCAATTTTAAAATTATCACCTTTAATTTATAAGGATCTGATGCTATGCTCTACATTAGTTAAACTTATCACTCTAGACTTATCTACCTATATTGTATAATATATTATATTAAATATGTTTACAATTTTAAACAAAATACAATTTTATAGAAATATAATTATGGATTTGACAAAGTTACACTTTTTAAACTTTTGCGAATGATTAAAAAGTTTATCTTTGTCAGGGTATCCCTGTGGTTAAAGTTGAAAATTTTGAAAAAAATATCCGCAGTATTTTATCAAACTTGAATCATTTTAATGTAAATCAAACTTTGGGTAAGAAATTTTGTATATTATATTTAATTTAAATTTAAAAAAATAATTTATAAATATTTTATTTAATATTGGTAACTTTATAATAAAAAGAAATTGAATAAGTTAAACTCAAATTGACTTGTCACAGTATTTTTTTAGGGGAGGCTTAAATTCTCTGATAGCTTTCCTCTATCTGCACAAAAAGTTATGTTAGAAAACAAAATATCTAAATGCTAAAAAACTGTTCATTTTTTTTATTATTATTATTTATTCTACATAATACTTTATAGGCTTTATTATAAATATTCATTATTTGCATATTTCATTACTATATTTACACGAATGTGTCAAAACCTATCACAAAATAATACTATATTATAAAGTAATAAATAATAATAAAAAATAAGCGGGTAAGTGGGTATCGCTCTGCTGTATATTAGGGGGTGGGGTGGAACTCGGACTATGGTAGGTTAAATTTTAATGCAATGATAGGTATCATTGTATACGAAAAACGATTCTGAACGAAGATGATTTGTCAGTTTAGGATATATTATATTTAAATATTTGTCATATATTCTATTTTGAAACAAATAGTATAGTTTTTATATGTTACTATGGTTACTTTATAGTATCTGTTTATTAATAAAAAAAATATTAGGCAACATACGCATAATGAGAGTATGAAATTTAATTTAAATTTTGAAATATTTCGTATAAATTCAAACTTTAAGCACTTATAAAAAAAAATTGTGACTAACGATTTCGGATTTTTTTTTATCATTTTAAGAACAACTTATAAGAAACCTTGTATTAAATTTTCAAGACTTTCTGGCCACCCAAAAAATTTTTATCGACATTTGAAGAAAAAAAACTTAGAAAAGTCGGAAATTTCAATTGTCTATAAGTAGCTTAAAAATGGTCAAAATATTTTGAAAATTTAACTGTAAAGAGATAACCATAATATAAACATTTGGTGAAAATTTCAAGTATTTACAATAATTCGTTTTTGAGTTACAGTAAAATCAAAAAATCGATTTTGTCGAAAAGTGGTTTTTCATGAAATTGCCATTTTTCTGTCATTTTTTTTTGTTTTTCTCGATTTTTTTGAAAACTATTTAAAAATTTTAATTTTGACCCCCCCCCCCCCACAAAGTACCAACTAGATTCAATTTCATATTCAAAGAGGGGCTGAAGTCAAAAATCGGAGCATTATTACTGCTCCAAATGTTGTCGTCAGACACAAAAAAAAAAAAAAAGCAATACATTCATCTCTTCGTTCAGAATCTAAAATGTAATATACTATATAAATTAACTTACAAAAATTTGATTTTATCACAGCTTGTGGTACATCATTTTTATTTATATAATTTTACATAAAAATGTGATGTTATTGTTATCATTCATGATAACGTTATATCAATATAATACAAGTATATATAAATGAATGTTTGTTTGTTTTTATATTTCTTTGTCCTCTTGAATACTTACGATAAACTGTTAATACTATTAGATTATTTTCAATAGAAGGTATATCAATAGTCCTGTAGACTCGAAGGGTAGTTCAAATATTTTAATTAGAAAAATAGAATATTTTTTTGTTTATTTAAATTGTTGCTATTGGTTACAGATAGTATAACTATTATTAAAACACAAAATAAATTAATAAACTAAATTATAACTATTATATATATGGTAATTAAAAATAAAAATAATATAGTACATCAAACATCGAGTTGCCAAAAAAATTATTTACGGGAAAAAAAAATTTTGAACGAAACATTGTTCAACAAACAAACAATGTATTTTCAAGTACAATAACAATGAAGTGCAAATTAGGAAAATTCAAGATATTAAGTATACTTATTTAAAATTAAAAAAAATTAAAATTATTATTTAACACATAAAAAAAATATGTTAAATTAAATAAGTGGTATTCATTTCAAAACTGTAGACCAGCAAAGCTAGGTAATTCAGAAAATAACATAATGTATATTTTCATGCTTTAATAATGATCGGAAATCATGTGTATCTACACAGAATGTTTCGTTAAGCATGCACACCCTTTTGTTCTCACTAATGGTGTTATTCAAAACCTAGATTTTTTAATTATACTTATAAATTGTGTTTTAAAATTCTTGAATTTTTTATAAGTACTGCTTAAGAAGTGCCCTGTGCAAATGTAGCTTATTTTTGTATATTACAAATTCCTTTTCTACTATAAATTATTTAGCACTACTTTAAAAATGTTGGCGTATCAAAATCAAAATTTGAAAGATTGGTCTCTGAGTTATTTAACTTTGTGTACTAATTTTAATGGTTTCATGATAATGGGTTTAAAAAATGTGGGAGCTATGATGTTTAAAAATTTTATTAATTAATAATAATCTTTTATTAATTAAACATTTATAATTCGTAAAAATGATCCAAATATAATACCTATAAATATTATAAATAAAAATATAAATATTAAAAAATAAAAAATAAAAATAAATATTAAATAAAATAATATAATACCTAAAAAAAAAAAATAAAAAAAATAAAAAAGGGATAAATATTAATGTTTTAGGTATAAATATTATACCTATTTTATATTTTTATAAAACCATTTTTAAAGAAATTATCTTTAGCAAAAACATTTTAATAACTATTCATTCAAATTTTGAATAAAGTACACTAGATATCAACATTTTAAAAAAATATATGAACTTTATAATTTGAAGAAAAAAGAGGATTTTTATTAGAAAAATAGAAATTCGTGTGACCACGAGAAACCTCTTAAATATTACAAATAATATCAAAAATGAGAAAAATTATGTGGTCTTCAAAAATATCTGAAAGAATTTAAGTATATTTAAACATCACATAATATAATATATCATTATTGAACTAAAAAAAAGGGGTGAATGTGCTTGGTGAATCACTCTGTATATTATATATATTTAGGTTGTCGGTGCATAATATTGAAAATATTAATTTTCTAATAAGTGAACGATAACGACCCGAAGGTTAAAGTAGGAGGGAAACAATGCAATTATATTATTTTATGAGGATATAATATAAGAAAGGATAACGCGTGCGAGAGTGGCGGATACGTTTTTATATTGTACTAGGATGACTTGCACGCAGAATTATTTTTTTGTTCTAACCGTATTGTTCTCGTAAAGTGTATACCTATATACATCTTTTTCGGTCGCGTCAGAGCCGTATTGGCCGTTGCGTAAAATAATAACACAAGGTTAGATTATATTTTAACACTTATAACAGTCATTTTCTCGGTTAATTTATAAGTTTTTGAAAACAAATTTTTCCTTACATAATTTTAAGTCATTACAACATTTTTTATGGTTATTATGTTTAAGTTTTTTTTTTATGTGTTTAAATGAGAACTCATATTTATTATTTTAAATTTCATTTATTCTGGAACAGAATATTTATCTGAGGATTTAAATAAACAAAATTCAAATTTTAAACCAGTTTTAACTATATAGATGCACGTGGGTAAGTAGTGCGTCAAAGTTGTGTGGATCATTGCTATACTCAATTACATTTTAAATAATATATTATTTATTTGATATTTGATTTTTTTGCATAGAAATTTTCAGAAGAAATGTATTTCTAAAAAATATTTTTCTTTTTTTCTTTTAATAAAAATACAATATATACTACTTAGCATAATAAACATATGTGAACAGAGAAAAAAACATGGTATGTGTGATTAAGAAGTCACCTACTAGTGACTCTTTACTTGAGGGGTGAATATGGAAAGATGTAATAAGATATTAGGAGAGAGACGAGTTTGAGTGAGTTTAATGCAACTGATCTCTGCACCATCTCCTTTTCAGTAGACTTTGAGGTTTATTGGGGAGCGTTAAGGTATTTTAGTTACTAATTATTGGGTTATGATGGTTTGCCAAGCGAGAGAAGAATCGCTTGTAAAATATTATAGAATATTCTTCGATGGTTTTAACATGAAATCATTATGGTGTTAGATAGAAATGTATGGCGGAGCATTAGTAGTTGACTCTAAATAATATGAAATTAAAAATGTATGTATTGTCATTTTAAAAAGTAAAAAGCTTATAGATGAGTATATGATATAATTTTTTTAAAACTACAGTCATGTTAGAGTAATAAGACTTAAAATAGTGTGGAAAAAAATATTACCAAAAATGGATTCTGTAAAAAATACATAGCGCATAAAGGCATCGGCATACTATTTGAGTTATTGGTAATTATAGGTTACTAATGTGACTTGCGCGCGTACACGCGGGAATTATTTCTTTATTACACAATTCACGTACGCAAGCATACGTCATGCAACAGATAATATTTGTCGAAACATTATAAAACTAACTATCATTATATTATTATAATTATATTTAAATTTATATTTTAGTTTATAAAAGTATACTCGTATATAATATTCCAAAAATATATAGTATAATATATTATATAAAGTATATTGTTCAATAATAAATATTATATAATCATTTAATTTGAATATTTGGCCAGTTTAACCATGATATTGTGTATGAGCTTTTATGACTGTGTGGTGTACAATTATACGCACATCAACATACAATTAATAAATAATGCAATATATATTATTGTATACGATTATTGTTTAATATATAAAATTTAAGTTAATTTAAATAATTACATATACATTTACAATTTTATTTATATAAAGTACCGCCAATTAGTTAATTAAATAATCAATAAGCATCGTATAAAACATATTTTCAATAGATGAATTACAATAGTAATTACGAATATAAGTACCTCCTCATTAATCGTAAATGACAAAAATAATTATCGATAATATTAAATTATGGTAGCTAAGTTTTAATGGTTTAAGTAGTACCTAAAAATATTTAATAATATATAATTATCAAGTACTGTACCTATGCAAATGATAATTATAATCAGTATATTAATTCTGGTATGAAATTACATATTGTTTAAGCGTTTCCAAACCAAGATAACTCAGATACTCAATTGTAATTAACAATTAAAAACTACGAAATGTTTGACGTAGTAGGTAATATGAGATAAGGATAATTGATAAAAAACTAAAATATATTTATAAATAATTCAGTATAGTTATTTGAGATCCGAATTGTATTTATATTTACTTTTGTCATAGGTTTTAATATTTTATGTAAGTCATGTTACAGCACAATAAAGACAAATAAATCATTCTTTGATGTCATCGTGTATTATTATAAAATATGCACAATATCATTTAAAAAAAACACGAAAATAAATATAAATGTAATAAAATGTAATCGAATTATAATAGGATTATAATTACAAGAGGATAAGATAATCGTCCTTAATTAAAAATGCTACATAATTGCGTACATGTCAGTTAACTTCATTTTGAATTTTCATACTTTTTCCGAAGAATATCATATAAATGTTTTCATCATATTTTATATCCGATTGAATTATATTGAATAATAAATTATCCAAATGATTATTAAGTTATTAAAATTTTAAACAGTGGATTTAAAATTGAAACGATAATCAGAATAACTGTAAGAGGAGGGGTTATGTACGAAACTTATCTGTAAGTCATGACAAATTTTACAAGCTTAAAAAACCTTTCTCTGTAATTTATAAGTGGGCCCCAAAATAAAACAATAGCCACGTCGGAATTTGTTAACTAACTGTCGTTAAATCTACTATTGCTTATTTTAATATACTATTTATGATTTTACTTTATGTTTTTTTTTGAAAATGAACCTTATTGTTATTAACCTAGGTTGATGATATTTACTAACGTATTTTCAAACTTATTTAATGTATTCAAAATACCAATTAACAGTATTAACATACATACGTATATACGTATATTTTATCAATCAAAATAATTATTAATTTTATTGTAACATACACCATAAAATATATACATTACTCGGTGAACGGTGTATTATTAAAACATAAAAATTCAATTTTCTTTTTTGTACTTTAAACGTAATAAAATGTGAAAAATATGTGATGAAAAAATTGATGAGTGTCTTACGTTAAATGTATTGTACGGTATATACGAGTATATGTTTAAATATATCAAATGAAGTTAAAAGCCGGTTTGGAATTTCTAACTAATAAGAACAATTTAATGGAAAAATTACGTCATTTTTCTATACTTAGATAGTATAGTAAAGTGATTTTTCACTCGTTCATAAATTGAAATTTGCTCAGCGTCTGCGTAGTTAGATAGATGCATGTATTATATAGGTGGTAATTAAAGTGTAATAAATGCGTACTATACTTATTCAACTCATTTTAGATTCTGTAAGCGGCGTGAAGAATTTATATTTGGTTTTACAAGGATAAGTGTTCTTTTTGTTTGGTACGTTATCAATTTTTCAAATAGAAGGAGTGTTCGATCATGACAGTACGTCATTACCTATTTATTGTATTGACCGTAAATTAATTACAAAAACACTGTAGAGAGAAAACGATTGGTATTTTCTGAACAAAATATTGAAAAAATAACGAACAAATACCAAAGTTTACGGTACATGGATTTGTTGTTATGTAACAAAATATAATAATAATTAAAAACATGATAAACATTCATATTATTATTATAGGCATATACTTTTTATAAACTCTAATAGGATAGTTAAATTTTTATAGTCGTATTGTAAGTTGTAATACGAGCCTACTAACTAACAACATAATATTTAGGTATATTAATAATTAGAAATTTATAGAATTATAAACAATAATGTGTGTGTCAAATTCAAACTTACTACTTACATAATATTATTTTTCAAATGTATAAGTATTAGTAAATAAATAATAAATAATAAATAATTTATTCTACGTAATATCTTGAATATATATTTTTTTAACGTTAAAATTATTTTCATTCATTGTGTACTTATAATTTTTTATCGATACATAATCGTTTTGATATTTAATTTTATAACACGATATATTTACAGTTGGGTTATTTTTCTTTTAATATGTATTTTTTAGTATTTACACTCGACATTTTAATATAAGGTTAGTGGTTACTATCATACCGTATTCAATTTCAGTGTGTTTTATTTTATGGGTATTATATCATGAATATCTTTTTGTAAATACTCAATAATTCTCTTATTTTCCTTAGCGATCTTTATGTTATTTAATAATCATAAAGAATTTTTTTTTTAATTTATCAACGATATAATATTATACGTTATGATTTACTTAAAATTTGTTTGCATCGGTGATTTGTCAAAGAGAGCGTATTCCACTTTGTATTTACTATACTTTAGAACTTTCTAGCAACAATTTCCCCGCGAATATGGTAGAGAGTATTTTAATATTATTAAATTTTTTGCGCAATACATAGTCATGGTAATTTTAATTTTCTTGGTTTATAATGTATCATATTATATATTTTAAGCGATTTTACAGACTTACAAATTGTCGAGAGCATGAAGTCTCTATAGTCTTGGTAATAACACTGGTAACTATAAATATGATCTATACATACTATACTATAATATTTATTTATTTTTAAGGTATAAAATATTAGCGAGAAATTACCTATTTTTGGTAATTTATTACCTTGAGACAGAGACAACTAGAATTTGCTTGAAAAACATTATTCATTTAAAGAAACGTTGTCTTCGATATCGAATTATTAAATTTTACGCATTTATATAATATGCATATAAAATTGTTATATGTAGGTACGATAAACCTGCCTACATTAATAAATAAATTATAATATATACGCACAGCCGGTGTACCTATATTAGTCATGAGATACATTTGATTTGTTAACTTTCTAAATAAATATCCTTACTACTATCACGATTACATATTACAATATATTTTAGTTCTCAAGTCGATATTTTAAGATTGTTATTTTCTTAGATACTATAATATTAATATTAATATATACGTGATAATAACTAATTTTAACTTAAATACATCGTATAATAATATAATTTAGTGTTGAAATTATATATTTTTTTCAATAAGTTTTAGTAATATAAATCACTCTACCACGCGTATATACCATGTATCTATGTGTAAAGATACATTGAATACAAGTCTTTAAAAACAATATTTAAACATTTTAAACATAGTTACAAATATATGTTTTTGGAATGTACTAAAAAGCATATAAAATAACTTTAAGAAAAAATATTTAAGAATAAATAGAAATAATTGACATGTACTCGTATTTAAATACTTTTTTAATTTTATTTATTTAATTATAAAAGTAAGTAAGATAATTTATTTGAAATTAGTAATTAATAATCTAACATAAAAATGTATTATTTAAGTATTAATAAAACTTTATACTATACCTACATAACTTTGTACTAAAAAATTAAAAAATACAAATGTATTATATTTTAATTCTAAAATTTTTCAATATTTTCAAATACAAATATGTCCAATGCAGTATTTAAAATACTTTTCAAATGTGTATTTAATTTAAAAAGTATTTTAAGTGTTAATAGTGTTTTCAATGCATTTAAATACATATATACTTAAATACTCTACTACTCTTGAAGACTACTGAACAGTGTACATACTGGTCGTAGAACATCTCTTATATTATAATATTTAAGTAGGTACTCGCAGGTGTTAATTATCTTTCTCTACATGATGTCCAAATAAAAAAAACTTACGAGTGAAATTCTCAGCCTCTAGGCACTTCAATATATATCAAATGACAATACAGTAGGTCCTCATTAATCCGGAGCCCATTAGACCGGACTTCGCTTAATCAAGACAGCTGATTAAGGCTGTTTTTGTGTTTATTTTATTCTAAAATACAAGTTATAACAAGTTTCACAAATTTTCTACATGTTATTGTGACTTAATACCATTTAAATATTGTCATTAACATTTTCCTTTATTCACATAATACGATGTATGTATTTTGTACCCCCTTATGAATCATGATACATATTTTTAAATCTATAATACACGTATTTTGGTTATTCTGTTTAATCCGGACTTTCATTAAAACGGACAACTATTAGAGCCCCATTAGTCCGAATTAACGAGGTTCTACTGCATATTTAATATACATATATGGGTATGATATACATTATACACAGGGCGTTTCACCAAATATATTTTCTCTCGTTAATTTCTCCAGTAATGAATTTATTAAAATTCTGATTTTTGGAATATTTAATTATACCCGAAGGACTATATTATTTGATTATAGTTTTTTTTTATGTAAGTGTTATCTGCTAAAGAATGTACAGATATAAACTTTTTTTTAAATGAATATGATCCGTTTTTTATGCAAATTAATAAACATACGGCTTTCAAAGCTTTTACATACCCTTCACACCCTAATAAATTTTCGGATTGGTGTTCAGAAAACGTAGTAACGACTATAAATATTCTATTAAAGTGATACTATGTGTTAATATCAATAATATTAATTAAATTGATTGTTTATTTTAAAAATAAATACAAATGCAGTTACACCTTTCTCAATATCATTGATTTCAATATAAATATATAATAGATTATAGTAGTTTTGTCATAATTTTAAGGTAGTTTATTATTCTCTTATAAACAAATGTGTAGGTAGTCAATTTAATTAATTTGAAAGATTCTACGTTCATAACATAATGAATTAATTTTACATGCAAGCATAAAATAATATAAGTTTTTTATTAATATTAAAGCAATTTTATCCGAGTGTGGTTTTGTGAATCAACATGTATAACATTATGATGATGGGGTATTTTGTACGCGCGTTTACGATTTGTCGATTGACCCTGTTTACCTACTATATAGTATACACTGGCGTTATCTCTCCCTCACCGTCTTGCACCTATTACTATATAACTTGTGTGTATATTGTTCTGTTCGGTATTTCACCGTGGTTAAAATAAACCGTATTATAGTGTGTAGAAACCTGGGTTGACTTTATTGTTAAGTTGGATAGAATACAAACAACAAAATAAATATTTTATTAGTTGCTATGCTATAGGTATATAAGCAACTGATTTTGGTCGGAACAAAAATTAACAAACATAAAATACGTCGCTAAATCGTAGTATATAGATTTTAATTTAGGTACACACCTCATCAGTTCATGAGAAAATCTGTGTTTGTGTGCCTTGGCATCTTACTATAATATATGAATTAATTTGACCGATATGGGCAATCGGACCGCAGAGGATTGGATATAGCACTTGGTGTATTTTCGGACGTTGTTCAAACTACTTTCTAAACAGTCTAAACTTTCCTATAATATCTCTCTAAGAACGATCTCAAGAACTTTTTTAAAGATCAATGATCGATTCATTCGTTTTTGAGTCTGTGAGTTAAAAACAAACATGTATTGCCTTTTTTTGTACATTTTAATAATAAACTATTAATTAAATACTATTTTATTTTATTTAAAACAATCCAATATCAACGCTTGAGGGGTCGGTAATATGCTTTATTTTTTTAAAACTTTTTTCTGTACTAAATGGCAACCATAAATGCAAGCAAAAAAAATTATTCAATTTTTATGAATCAAAACGAAATGATTTACTATAATAACCTATAAAGGTTGAAACAAAAATCTAAAGGCACTCTTTACAAGTCTCAAGGAATATGTTGATATATTTTTATTAAAATAAGTTCATCAGTAGTTTCCAAGATTAGTAGATTCAAACATACAGACTATATTTACCTTTGTAATATAAGTATATAGACTATAGACATATTATAAGTGTTATATTATGTTAAAAATTTGGTATATAGTTAACTCTCATTATGTCGAAACTTAAGTTAACAAATTCACAAACTAAGTTTTATAGTAATGGTATTTTAGTGTAATATGGTAATTATTTCAAAATGATTTCAATGAGTTCAATATATTGACGATCAATATAATAAAAATCTGCTGTATATTATACATTGATTAGTATCATACATTTAAACCAAACAATTACATTGTTACATTCGAATAGTTGAACAACTTAAACCAGAAATTTCATAAATAACTTGTAAAAGTGCTTATTATTTTTTGGAAATAAATAAATATGCAAATTTTAATATCCTAAAAGGTAAAAAATAAGAAATACGCCTTTAAAAATATGATATAATTATTTATATGATGGTAATAATAAAACAAAACTTTGAAAATTCTTTTAAAAACTGTTTTTATTTTATTGTTAAATGAATATGATTAAAAAAATATACCTATTAATATTTACATAATTTAACGTTATTCCGATTATCGTAAATAAAATTATCCATCTATATTCTATATAATAATATTATAATATATTATATCTATCTACGCGTGATAAACATTTGGTTTTTCAGACAGTAGTGCGGCCTCTTATAGGTAAGAACATATAAAATAATAAAAATAAAATTACGAAGCAAAATAAATAAAATTATTATTCACATAAGATATACGTACCTATTTACAATGAAAAATAAAAAGTGGTTTGACAATAAAACAATTTTTCTTTTTAAATTTTGACAGCTCAGTGATAAAAAAAAAGTCAAATGAAGCCACTAATTCAAGCGTTGTCGTTGGAGAGGGGGATTAATCATAAACAAAGATCAAGACGACGACTTACATTACGTGAATCCACGAGTGCCCTCAAGGCTGGTGTGAGTTGCACTAATGAGTGTTTTCGAATGCAATGTAGTTTGTAGCATTTCTAATATATACGCGTTTAGTAGATCCGGGAGTCGACAATTGGCTTACCTACATTAAGTACAGGTTGTCAGGTTAGTGCTCAAGATTGACGGATAAACATTAGGGACTCGGCGTGTCGACTACTTCGCATATCAGTCGCCTACGCGACGAATCGATTAGACGAACAAAATGATTTGGTTCTCCATTATTGTGACTTCAGAGAAGACGTGAGCGTACCGATGTTTCAAAGTTTGGTCTTGTGAGGGACGCGCCACGTGCGCGGGGTAATCGAATCGAATTGTGGTGTACTGCGCATTTGTTATTATTACAACAATATATTTCATCGTTCATATTGGATAGGCAAAGTGAACGAAATTCATGTATACAGTGATATTACGTAAAATGAATTTCATTATCGAAAAACGGCGATAACAGAGCGAGTGTATCGGACAGGCGTGTGTCCGTGTTGCGGATAAACACCGAACTGAACCGAACTGATATCTACCTATAATAATTATTATACATTTTTATATTATTATTTTACAATCGTAAACGAACAGTAAGTGAATGTGATAAATGTCGATTTTTGACATAAGCTTAACAACATAGTTTAATATTAATACTATTATTAATTATTAGATACTAGTAGTATAAGATAAATTATTTGAATAACTATTTATACAATTATATTATTATTTATTATTATATGACAATGTGTTCTAATGTACTACTAAGTAAGCAGATTACAACCACCATATTTTTAGTGTTTTATTGGGGATTACCAGCTGATAATATCCCTTAGCCCTAGAATTCATGTGAGTTTGAGAAATTATTTTGAATCGTTTGTAATACGTTTTAGTTACTTATTATTATAAAATTCAGTGATTGCAAAAGAACAAGTGCTTTGTTTATAGTTTCAAGAGTTTTGAATTAAAAACTTTGAAGTAAAAATAATAATATTGAGTAAAAATTATAGACTTGTTGGCTATTGTTGAATTTTATATTTTAATTAAGTGCATTAAAAAAAGAAATTCAATTAACTAGTACGTCATGTAAATTTAAAAACAATATTAAAGACCTATTGGATATTATTGAGTTTTAATTATTATTAAACTTAAGGGGATTCGATACTGCGATTTTCTGTTTTTGTCTAATGCACGCGCGACATACGATTTTAGACGGATCCTTTGCCAATCATACCAATTGATCTAATGAAGCGATACGAATTCTGAAAACAGATTTAAATTTGTCGTCAAGTTTATTTGGAATCAACTTTCTCACATTTTTGATAAAAAAGAGTAATTAAAAATTGCCGTTGTTCAATTTTTGGAGAAGTTAAAATCAAAAAGTCAAAAATCTGAAAAAGTCAATTTCAAGAAGACTCAATGAAAAATTCAAATCTGTTTTTAGAATTCTTATCGCTACATTGGATCAATTGGTATGATTGGCAAAAGAACCGTCTAAAATCCTATGTCACACGTGCGTTAGACAAAAACAGAACATTACGGTATCGAATGCCCTTAATTATAATTTTAAATGGATTTATATATATATATTATAAAATGATCATAATAATAATAATAATAATAATATATTTATTGTCAAAATAATATTTCAATTTTAATATATATACGTTTTAAGTATTATTAAACATAATATTAAAAAATTTATATCATATTTGATTTATTAAATTATATTTAATGATTTTGTATCTCTATTTAAAATCGATTTAAATTCCTGAGTGTAATTGTATAGAAATAAAAAGTAACAAAACGACGGTATTCTTGTTTAAAAATAAATTATATAGACGCCATACAATACTATTAACATTAAAATTTAGTTAGGTACCTATGTATAATTTTAGATTCTGAACGGAGTGATGAATGTATTGATTTTACAATGATGTGTGTTTTTTTATTTTTTATTTTTGTGTCTGTCGACAACATTTGAGGCGGTAAAAATGCTTCGATTTTTGACTTCAGCCCCTCTTTGAAAAGGAAATCGGATCTAGTTGGTACTTTGGGGGGTCAAAAGTTAAAAATTTGCAATATTTTTTAAATGAGTCAGGAAAAACCCTAAAAAAATGACGGAAAAACGGGATTTTTTACGCAAAACCAGTTTTCGTCAAAATCGAATTTTTTATTTTGCTATAACTCTATTTACTATAGTTACTTTATAGTATCTGTTTATTAATAAAAAAAGTATTTGGCCAACATACGCATTATGAGCGTATGCAATTTAATTTAAATTTTGACATATTTCGTATAAATTCGAACTTTAAGCACTTATAAAAAAAATTGTGACTAACGATTTCAGATTTTTTTTTTATCACTTTAAGAACAACTTATGAGAAATCTTGTATTAAATTTTCAAGATTTTCTGCCCACCCAAACATTTTTTATCGGCATTTGAAGAAAAAAAAACTTAGAAAAGTCGAAAATTTCAATTGTCTATAAGTAGCTTAAAAATGGTCAAAATATTTTGAAAATTTAACTGTAAAGAGATAACCATAATATAAATATTTGGTGAAAATTTCAAGTATTTACAATGATTGGTTTTTGAGTTACAGTAAAATCAAAAAATCGACTTTGTCGAAAAGTGGTTTTTCGTAAAATTGCCATTTTTCTGTCATTTTTTTTTTGTTTTTCTCGATTTTTTTGAAAACTATTTGAAAATGTTTACTTTTGACCCCCCAAAGTACCAACTAGATGAATTTTCCTATTCAAAGAGGAACTGAAGTCAAAAAATCGGAGCATTATTACTGCTTCAATTAATGTTGTCGTCAGACACAAAAAAAAAAAACACACATCATTGTAAAATCAATACATTCTTCACTCCGTTCAGAATCTAAAAGTTTGAGGATTATTCAATTTAAAAAATTTTACGAGTGTTTAAAGTTTTAATTTTAATTTGAAATCAAAAATACACGTGTAAAATAACGTTTTACTAACAAATAATTTTCGATTTTTGTTATTTTTAAAAAATTACTTGATGTAAGATCTTGAAACTTTTATACTTAAATCTTTGAATTTGTTTCAAAATAGAATATATGATAATATTTAAATATAATATATCCTAGACTGACAAATCATCTCCGTTCAGAATCGTTTTTCGTATACAATGATACCTATCATTGCATTCAAATTTAACCTGCCCTAGTCCGAGGTCCACCCCACCCCCTAATGTACAGCAGAGCGATACTCACTTACCCGCTTTTTTTATTTAATAACGATGATAATAACAACAAACGGTGTACATAGAATAACATATGCTCAATATTATACTCATCTAGTACATAATACTTTAACATTATAACTACTATGAATATTAAAATTTAGGTAGTAACACGGCGCTCCGTGTATGCAATTATGATGTAGATCTACATATTTTTTTGATAAACATAACAAATGGCCATCAATACGTCTTATTTAAAAATAAATAATTATATAATTTATATACGTATCATTATTAGTTCTGCATATTATTGATCTTATCATTTTCAACTGAAAACCTAAATATTTTAATATATTTAATTTTATGTACAATATAAAATATTATATTGAAGGTTATATTATATTTTTATTTATGTAAATATTTATTTAATATTACTCAAATGTGACCATTAATATTCGTTAATCAGTTTATGTCAAGTGAAATAGTTAATTATTTTATTAACTGAACAAATTAACTAATTTAATTGACTATTGAAATATCTTGGTTTTTTATCAGTTGATTTAAAAAAGTTCCATCAAGTTACAATTAAAAATGTTTTTAAAATTTTGGTTTTTTTTTGGTTTTATACATTAATAATAATTATTTGTATTTTTTTAATTGAGAAATCATAGATTATTAGTTCCATTAGAAGAATTAATTAAATAGTTATTTTGCCGAGGGAATTCAAACAAAATAATGTTTTCACTATATTTGGTGTCTTTAATATTTATTTTGAAATTAAAATATGCAATTATTATCAAAGAAAATAAACAATAATGAATCTTTAAAGATTTAAATAAATATTTTCTAATACCAATGTACCTACTATATATTATAATAATTTATTATTTTAGCATAAAACAATGAAGGTTAGGAATTTTGAATGATCTGAAAAATATGAATAAATACATATAACATTTATGTAGTTTATTACAACTATTTGAATGATAATGTAAATTGTATTACAACAACGAGTTTAGTATATCTTATTTCTGTGCGAATCGATTAAATCTTTACATAAAAATAAAATTAGTATAAAAATTAACCAATTTGTAATAATTATAAATCACTCTATCAAAGTAATATAAATCACTTATTGAGACTATGATTTAAATTTTCATGTATTCAATAGAAAAATAAAAATAAAAATAATTTAAAATATTAAATTCAAATCGTTGTATATTAAAACAGATATGATTTTTGATTGACTAATTTAGTATTATATTAGTAGATCTATATTAATAGCGGTATGTATTGTTCTTACGTAAATTTCATGAAACTCACTATAAGCATTTTCACTAAATAATAGTAGTTAGTTCTTATACATATATATGTTACTGTGAATGTCCGAAATTGGTGAGTGCTGACAATCACCTAGTGAATGTCAACACTCAACATACACATATTAAATTGGTAAATGTTGAAAAATTAAAATAATATAGACATGTACTAGTGGATGTTGATATTTACATTAGGATTTTGGTCAATGTTAACATACAACACGGTTTTGGTTAATGTTTACAAAGGTTACGTATTCGCACATAATATTATGGTATAGTACTATAATGTTTATAATAGATATAGAAAATAATATAAAATAGAAATTATATGTTTAGTTATAAATATTAACAATTACTTTTATTAATTTATTATTTATTTAAATTATGATTATTTTGCCATACAAAAATTATTATTTTAAAACAACGGCGAAAATATTGTTCTACTTATTGCAACATGACAAACTGTCATGACATTTTGAACTGCATAAAATTCCAACATTTCTAGAGTCACACTTTTGTGGTGCACTTTGTTTTTCAATTACATCGTGTATAAGTAGATTCTAGCATTTTAGATAAGATCAGATCAAATAATATCGGCATTACCAATATTCACCAATATTATTTTGTAAATAATAAATGTCGGCATTCGCTAGTACCAAAATGTTTACAAATAGTACAAATTTAATCAATATGCCAACATTCACCAATGACTTTGGTGTATGACGACATTAACCGGTGACCGTCAGCACTCACCAATTGCGGACATTCATAGTAACATATATATATTTCTAATATTTCTCGAGTCCAATTCATAACCATATGTATGTTAATGTTGATTTTTGAAGTTATATGTAGTGCTATAGTAAATTCTTATTATAATATTGAAACTTTTTAATTTTGTGCTTCTCAATAAATAAAGTATATATTTAAAATATTTTGTACAGTTTATATTTATAATATTTGTATAAGCATCATATAAAATGTAGATTCTACATTATGTTATAATATAATATAAAATTAAAATTTCAATATCTTTGATAAACTTTTTTAGGGGGGGGGCGTAACTACACTATTGGCGTAATGAAATACTACTTATGGGCAATCGTGTGATTATCCATTATCACGCATAAAATCTAAATTGCGTGATTTAAATCCACCTTATGATTTATTATTTCATAAATTTATTAATTAATTTTTTTCCAGTAGTTTTTCAGGTGATTAGAATAAATCTATTTTTTTTTCATATAATATTACTTTTATAACAAATTTCCAAGATAAATAATTGTTATTGTAATTTAATGATATAATAATTATGTGAATTATGTAGGTTCTTTTTTATGATGTCAATTATTAAAAAAAAAGTGGTTTGAGGCAAATTGACACATGTATTATTGTCAGATAATGATGATGAAGATTAGTTGTACAGATTATTAATTATTGTTCTATCAATTGTAGTATTACACATTTTAAATGAGTCGATCAAGTTAGATTATTTTTCAAAGTTAAATTAAAATATTCTGCCATATTTTTATATTTGTTTTAAAGATAAATTCAATTTAACTATTGTATAATTACAAAAATGAGGACTTTTAATAAAATTATATTATGTTAAAATAGTTTATCTATTATATGTATCCATGTCAGTAAATATATGTAAAATCTATTATTATTATTTTTTATTTATTTAATTAAAGGCTTCAAATACAAAGGTTTATTAGCCTACAATGGTTTACATGTTTAATTTATAAATATAATGAAAATTTGATAGTTGTAATGTGCTGTCTTTGATCAATTGTCTTATATGTTCGTTGTGAGGTCGGCCATCTTGATGAAATTTACTATGGTTTTTTCTTGTCCTGGTCAGAGTGCGTCTTTGAGTGAGAATCTATTATTATAAATGTTAAAAAAATATATATTTAAAAAATATACACAATTTATAATGTTTAATAATTTTTTTTTAATTATAAATACAATCATATAATTATTATTAAAGAACAATCGACAAATAATTCTTTAACAGCTAAATGAAAAATTAAATCTTTCCAAATGCATACTTAATTAAAAACATTTTTCAAATACTATGAGAGTATAAAACATTAGTAATAAGCATTTACTCAAACATTTTACTAGACTGATCATAAAATTAGCACCCCCGCCTCGGTAAAATTAATCTAAAGTAGTGCAAATTAATTAAAAACCGTTTATACATACAATCTCGCAATCAACGCAATAAATAATAATAATTATAGTATCAGTAATGGTTTCAAATTACAACCACATAATCGATATGATTACATTTCCTAATATTTCAGAAAACATATTATATAAACTATTAAAATATTCATACCTAACTAATAAGAAATTAATACATATAAGTATATAACTCTAAATATGTCTTATGTACTGCACATTTTAATTTAAAACTACGCGTTAGCGCAAACCCTGAGTATTATTATATTTGTTAAATATAATTATTTTTAATCTACATGAATATTTTGTTTGAAATAAAAGTTTATTTAGTTATTGTCATAGTAGCATAGTAGCTATTTGCCTTCGTTACGACTTTTATAACGCATCTGATAATAGTATCAGAGGAATTACATTTTGAAACAAGGATAACTTATTATCATTTTTACGTATGTTCTAGTGTCGTTAAAATGAGATTTGTCATCTTGACAACGTCTGTGATTTTGCAATATGCAGCTTAAAGACAGAACTTTTGAAGTTACCTCAGACGCGAAAAAATATTGATTTTCAGTCATGTTGTAAGGCTCCCTGTAGACGACTTCGTGATATTTTTGTCACGAAATTAAACACAAATATTTACGGTTAGTATGATATATCTTTTCAAGCTATAGAAGACAAAATACAAAATATCATTAAATTATTTTAATAATAATATTATAAAAATATT
The DNA here is from genome assembly GCA_020882235.1 of Schizaphis graminum. Lineage (NCBI taxonomy): Eukaryota > Metazoa > Arthropoda > Insecta > Hemiptera > Aphididae > Schizaphis > Schizaphis graminum. The sequence goes on from CM037032.1 coordinate 10,673,551, forward strand.
AATGTTACATTGTACAAATCATACATTACCATTTCTTGTAAAATAATGGATTGTTCGATGATGTTTTGATGTAAATATATTTACATACGGCGTATTTTTGAGGGACGTTCTCAATGTCTGAGTATGATATATTAGTATATTACCTATAAATTTATATTTTTATTTATTACAAACTGTACAATTAAATAGAAATGGAATTATATTTAAGGTTGTTTTAATTTTCTTGATAAATATATTTCATAATTAAAATGCTATGCTATTACGAACTGTTACATTGGTACACTGATATAATAACACCGTAAGACATAATTCAGATACATTGTCGGTGACACCGGCAATAATAATTCATTGATAATATTAGTACCATCGATATACACAGAAAAGAACAATTTTTAATAATTAATTTAATATTACTGTTTGTAAAAAATGTCTTCCGTATTATTTTTAGACCAATATTTCATACAAGAATTTATATAAACTTTTGATCACTTTTATTCTATGTGATGCCCCAAAAACACATAACAAGTAAAATATTTATTTTAATTAGTAAATAACTACCTACTTTATTGTTATACTGTTGGTTATAGTCGTTATAGATAGTTAAAACTTAGAATTCTATTAATTATAACATAACAATGTTGTGTTCAAAGATGATAATGTGCCACACTCTGCATACGATAATAATAGTATGAAAAAAAAAGAATTGAACCAAAAATAGTAATGATATAGACATTATAGTACAAAATTATTAAAGCAGATGCTTAAATACAAATATTAAAAAATATTTAATATTGAATATTTTGCAGTTATGATTTTATTTGTTTTTCTATTTTCACTTCAAATGCCTGTGGCTATGGCTTGAACGAATAATTAATTATTTTTATACGTTAAAGTAATATTTATTATAATATATTAAACGTAGATATATTAGAATTCCATTTTATAGAAATATTGTTACGATGTAGCTCCATCGTATTCACTTTTAAAATCTAAAAAAAGTATCACTGGAAAAACTAACTAGCTAGGGGTTTACATAGATTTATACATAAATGTGTGTTTACAAGGTGATTCGTTTAAGTATGTACACTTATTTATTCAAAAAATTCTAACTTTTTTAATTATAATATTTCTTGAATAATTTGGTGTCATTGCAGAAATATATTTGAAAAAAATTGTAATTTTTATCGTTGTATATATATTCTTTTTTAATTGTCAATATACATTTTTAATTTTATACTGAAATAAAATAGTTTTCAGAGTATTTTGATAGGTACATATAAAGAGCAAATTACAAACGGCTATTACTAATATTAGTTACACGCGAGTATTCAATTATAACTTATAAGTTTAGACGAGTTTAGTAGGTATATCACAGTGACAGAGATACTCCGCTTAACCAAACTTTAAATAGTTTAAATTATTATTTATTTTTATTTTTTACAAGCTTTGTTGGGAAGCCGCAGATTTTTATGCTTACATTAAATATAAATATATATTATATATATTTTATAAAATATAAAAAATTAATTTTGTATTTAATTAAACTTTATTATTATTATTGTTAATATTACATAGGTATTTATTTGTTTTGATTTGTAAATACTTAAGTAAACTACTGGTTTGAAATTTTTATGCATTGAAATATAAAATTCAAAATGTATGCTTTCGTTCAAAAAAGTAAAAACTTAAAAAAATTATAATTATAACAAAAATTGTAAGAGTATTCTTGTTTTACAAACTATGAAAAAACTTTTTTTAAATACTTAAGTTAAGTTAAAACATTTTCAATCAATGAGTGTAAGCATTTAAAAGCATCACCTTGTATTTATGTATATAAACACTTTGAATATGCGTGATCCGACGAGACAAACCATTGATTCGGTGCCAAAAATGCGAGTCCGTGAATCCGACGCATTTAAATTTTAAGCATGACATAATGCATTGTTTTACAGTGTTTTGCACCGTACGTATGTTCATTTTTGTCGTTATTTTTAAGTTTTCAAAAATCTATAAAATACGACCCGGGTATTTCGTGGAAATATAATATATTATATGAAATTATGTTATTATAAATGCGATTATAATATACATACACGTATGTATGTAGAGCTACATATATACACAATATATGTCTTATGTGTTTGTGCCAATCAATATATATTTTTACCGAGTGACTTTTATTCTTTATTTCTTTATGTGATTTTTAAGTTTATAAGTTTCAAGAGCGGATAGAGGATAATATTTATACTGAGTGATTCACCAAGATTCTCACCTTTACCATTTATAATTTTGATTTTTGAAAAATTTAAATATACAAATCTACTTTACAAATACTTGTATTTAGTGATACAATTTTTTTTTTTTAATAAAAGATACTATTTTTACGGTAAACTGTTAGTTTGATGATTTTTAGGAATTTTTTTTATATTAAATTCAAAATTTGAATGAATAGTTTCTTAGTTAAATATATCATGTATTAAGAATAATAATTCTTAGTAAATTATCCAATAATTGTTCATAAAATATATGCAATTCTTAATATATTACCTATTATATTCGGACAATTTTTACAAATTACAAAATTATTGTTGTAAATAAATATTAATTATACCTACCTTATTTCTGCTAAATCTATTAGCATATACTTTTATTGATAGAACTATAAACTTAATAGCTTAAAAAATAATATAGCTCGAATTCGATTTGTATTCATACTTTTTTTTTGAAAAAATATATCCTTAATAATTTATAATAATTAAAAATGATGATAAGTTCTCGGATGAAAAAAGTAGTTTTCCACAGTAAATTTTTAATTTTCATAATTAATTTATTAGAAAATATAGTGTTTAATTACTATATTTAAAAAATGTTTAATTTCATAATTTAAATAAAATTCACAATTTAATGAAAAATAGAGGCAAGTATTCTCGGTGAGTCACAATAATCCATTCTGTATGTATTTGAAGTGTAGGTAAGTGTATACGTACAAAACTGCGAACAGAGTACCTCCCTCTATTAAAAAATATTATATAGTGCATAAATGTCTGTTTATAATTGCTTTAATTAAATCTTATCTCGTGTAAAAGTAGTTTATTTAATATAACATCCGTGTAAGATAATTATTATTATACTCAGTGGCGGATTTAGCGTCAGGCAAAGTAGGCAGTTGCCTAGGGCGGCAAATTTTTAGGGGCGGCAATTTTAGGCCAATATTTTATTAAGAATACTCTTGGTTTCTTTTTGATTTTCTAATGTACGGTGATTACTTTGAAGGATGACAAATAAAAATGTTTAAGTTAAGTATCAGTGTATAACATTATATTCTAGTTAATATAATTAACATTTCTTCTTTATTTTATAATACATAACAATAAACGCCCAAGTAAATTATTGAACGACTATCGGAATGTATATTTATATCTATATCTAAATACTAACCATAGATAACATATTTCATTATTTTGTTTTATTACTAATTCGTAAAACTTATTAATAATCGCTCATGGGTCGTTCGATCGCACGGCGTACACACTACACGCACAATACATACATATTATATTATATGAATGATATATTTTATACGAATACGGGTGACAATCGGTTCGTATTGGAATGATAGTCTAATTATAAATCAGTCACTGTGAATATTTGTATATAATATACTCGTACGTAATATGCATTATGTGTACAAAAATAAAACTTTTTCTATCCGAAAGATAAAATTATTATAATAATTGTTTATTTTTTTTCGAGACTATGAAATAGAGGGCGGCCGAGTAGAGAATAGGTTTATTCTGATTTCTGATTAGACATTCGATTATTTTCAACACAACATTAAAAAAATACGTTTTCTCGTTAATAAGTTTAATGGGGCGGCAAAAAAAATTTGCCTAGGGGCGGCAATTGTATAAATCCGTCCCTGATTATACTACTTATTTTAATTCACTAGTGGTAGGCATCAGTTGTAAATTGTTGAGCTTTATTTGAACGCCCTCAATCTATATATACATATATGTATGTTTAATATATATTATGAATCTTCATTCTTCAGTAACTTAACTTTAAATCTGACATATAATGTTATTTAATATGTTTGTTATATTCTAAATTAAAAAAAAAATATTTGTATATTGTTTTCAGTTCTTTTTTTATATATCATCGTTCTTTTAATCATTTCTACTCCTCCTCATTTTCGTGTACAACTGCGTATAACAAATTGTCCCTTCCACCCGTTGAAAATGTCTGATTAAACGTATAGCTGGACAGTCATACCAAAGCTATTTATGCTTTTTATTAGGACTTGGATTTTGATGAAATGACAATTTTTCTATTATATTATAGCGTATTGCTCTGTGAGTAGAAAACATGTTTGCATATTTTGACAAATTCAAGTTTTTATTGTAATTTCAAATGTTTAAAGTATTTTTCACAAATTATTTTTGAAGCGAACGTAAATTTTTATAATAAATCCTGCGTATTCGTACATGATAGTCAGATATAGTAGGTATCAAAAGTGTTATAGTAGATAGCAACACTTTATTGTCACCATCGTTTTCATATGTATACAAATAATTAAAGATGTGATTACTATATTAATAGTTTACTAATTTTAAAGTATCATCTAAAAAAAAAATTACTGTTGCACAACACGTTTTCATTACATTATACTTAAATAATCAGAAATAAACGTTTTAAGTAATATTCTAGGATTTTTAGCACATTTTTTTTTCTGGTCATTAATATCACATCCCTAATTATTATATATTATTTTAAATTATTGTGTCCTCGTATTACAGAATGATAATAATAATTATAATATATTAACCGTCAACCTGGTGCGATGATGTGTAGGTATACCTATATGGCCGAGTTATTAATAATTTTTCGAGAATTTGAGATTTAACACTTAATGCGCAAGCGTTTCGCCTTCGGATATATATGTCATACGCGTCGCTGCGGACTTGAAAAACTGGAAACATATTAGTATATTATGTACAGTGTGGTTCATAAGCAGTGTTTACTATTCCAATTTTGTCTTTTATTATGTAGTATTTTTTTTTCAAATTTTGATTTTTGGTCTTAATAGTATTTAATAAATTTTACTTTATTAAAATAACGGAATAATGGTTATTATTAATTGAACTTAATAATATTATAATAAGTACCTACCTTAAAATTGAACATACAATTTTAAGCCTACAGGTTTAAAAAGTCTAATAATTTGGACTTTTATAGTCTGCTTGTATGTTTCATGCACTTTAATATTGGGTTTTACTTTAAAGTGGTGATTTGAGTTTTATCGTACTTTTGATTGTAGTTTTTAGTAAACTTCTGCTTTGTGTTCTTAACTATTTCAACAACATTATACATTTATAGATGATCAGTGTGGATTGTAAAATTGATATTTCAAGTGATGATGATGGTACAATACTAGACCATTGGTAGTTCTTGGATAGTTTAAAGATTGCTCACTTTAAAGATGTAGTGGATATTTGTTATCATTCTCAATAATATTGTATAGTTATATAGTTATAAATAGTTCCATTTTACATATAAGTTTGTACCGTAAACATACTGCATAGTTCTCTCAGATGATTAGGTAACAAAAATCATCATAATTGGTTATGATACGATGCAATAAAAAAACTAAACTTCCACTGGACTCAATCACTGTTGTTTATGAAATAGAAAAATACCTACTTCAAATTTTAAGAAACTAAAATATATTATAATGAGTTTCAAATTTTAAAGTCTAACCTTATAGAGAGTGCAACCAGTACAATATTGTAACAGGTAATGCAGTTTGTTTCAATGATTTTGTTCCACTACTAAGAAATATAAGCGCAAATCAATTTTACGTTCTTGAATTATAGAAAAAAAAATAGATGATTTTGCGCTTTTATAGGTACACCGCTGTCTCATAAGTGCGTAACACATAATATAGCAATTGTACATTCGAAAGTTCACATTTCGCTTCGTCAGTATTAACATTAACGTGAATTTAATGCTTTGATGTTATCAAACAATTAAATATAAGAACATTATACTTATTTTTGAAATATGTTCTCAACGATATTTAAATTTCCAAGTGAGTTTTCAATATGTTCTGTGTTATATTTTACATAGGTTACTCATAACTCACTTGAGAACTGTTAAATATTGTAAAAAAAAAAAAAAAAACAAGACAAAGCTTATGTTAACACAGATAATGTTCTTGCTTTTAAGTTTAATGATGGGTCAATCCACTCTAATTTTAAGGCTAACAACATAAAATCAGTTCTGCTGAACACAAATTTGCCGTATTGTCAGGCATACTTATAATACGGATACAATAAACGCTGGTGTGTCCTCTAATTAATAAATAATTAATAAATATTTTCAAGTAGGTACTATAGAGCTTTTTACGGAATTTAAAAAGTGTTTTGCAGCTCAAAATCTTTTTTTTCAAATGTTGACTTCTATTGTTTACCGTGAAATGTTGAGCAGGTGATTTTTTTTTAAATATTGATACACCTAAATCAAAATTCAACTGGATATAATGTATATTATAGTTAATATAAACCTTATGTACAAAGGTGAAAGGATATAATATGGTCCTATGTTATTTAAAAGTTATAAGTGCTATTATAATTTTAAAATTAATTAAAATCAATACTTATCATTTAAAGTTTTTATATTTTTTATTTAAAATTACAGTACTAAACTATAGAGGAATAGTATTTGACTATAAATACTATTTAATATTATATTTTATGTTTAATAAAAATACATAATTGTTAAATAATTAAAGGCTTATTTTATATTCTGTTCGCGTTTTCTACTATTTTTAATGATACCATGTATTATATTAAAATATTTTTATATGGTCTATTGTCGACGGTGGCATAGTTGCTATATACAGTTATCATATATACAATAAGTATATGCGATAAAAAATTATGGACAATATAAATTCTACTATCGATAATATATCGATAAGTGAAAAAAACAATATTGGAATCCCCACATTTTTTTTCACTAACAATACACATAAAAAAAAAAACCGAAAACTTTTTGAATATATTTATGCTTAAATACACCTATATTTGAAATATTTTTGAAAGTTAATGCTTATATTATATTATAGAAATACTACATGGACCATTAATTTCATTCAGCTTAATACACAAGTTAATTAGGTAATTCTGTAAAAACTATATTCATTTGATTTCGAATTGGGTAAAAAAAAACTTTTGAAAAATTATGACGACTATACGATGATGACCGATGATCGTTGTGCTCATTTTGTATTTATAGCTATAGACACAGTTGAGAATTTGAGATAAATTACCCGATAGCATGGAATGTAAAATGTATACATTATATTCATATTACATAATGGCATAATGCAAAGTTGGTATGTAAGAACGGCGCCGCACAACATGATTGTCTCGCAGTGTACGACTATTATTTTATTATATCATACAAATATAATGTAAGTATACGCACCATAATCGTTTTGGTCTCAACCCAATTGCGAATATCGATCTCCGTCTGGTAACGTTTATTTTCCTTCCGTTGTGATTTGTTTTATACTTCTCTCTCTTTTTTTCTCTCTCCCTTCCTTTCCCTCTCTCTCTATTGCGTATTTTCTTCTTGCTCTTAAATATCCATATCGAGACGTCGTGCAGTATACTGCACTTCAACGACTATTTTTCAACAGTTTTTACTAGTAAAATGTGACAAGTAAATAACCACTGTACTGTACAGTATAGGTATCAAGTGTACCTACCCCTTGGTTTTTTCAAAATTTGAACTCCAACTTTAATTTCGATAAATATTTTTTTAATGGGATAAGAATAACCAGGGGCGTAATTACGAGGGGGATATGGAAAATAGATCCCCCCCTTGAGCTGTATTTATATATAATACCTATACAAAAAAGCCCTCCACAAGTTTGCCATAGAAATTTATTTTGATCCCCCCCCCCCCCATAAAATATTCTCAATTACGCCACTGAGAATAACATAATATGAAGATTTTTGCGTTAAATACTTCAATGTTCAAGTTTTTACATAAAATACATTTTATTGTACTTTAATTGAAAAAAAAACTGAAAATTATGTCTACTTTAATCTAATAAATGCTAATGAGAATATTTGGTGAAAAAATCAAAAATTTGTATAGTCTTTATTTTTGAATTAAAACAAAAAATAAACTTTATTTTATTGAATATAGGTTGATAAAAGTTTACCTTTTCGCTATTTTTTAAATACTGAGAATTTTTATTTTTGGCCTCATAAAATTACTAACCAGATCCAATTTATAATCTATTTGTAGATCCGACAAAATGTAAATATGAAAAAACATATTAATAAATTCAATATATTCATTGCTCCGTTTGGAATTTAAAAAATTACAAATGACAAATTGATGATTTAGAGTCCTTGATCGTAAAACCTGTATTATATACAATAATCTTAATTCGAGTTATTAAAGCTAAATTAAAAAAAAATATTAATATGTTGTTTACAGATGATCGCCTGCACTGTTGACCACAGATAACATTATATACATACAATCGCCGGGGGTGTAAAACTGCGTATAGTATACAAATTGCATTCTGAGGGCGTTTCTGGAAACGACAACTACGACGACGACTCGTCTTTGCTGCAAAAGCTGCAGTTACGACCGGATATGTCCACACCGGTGGTCACCACTGCAGTGGAAATCACCGCTACGGCGAACACCGTACCCGCCGTCGCGGTGGTCGCAGCTTTGGTCGACCCGGCGAACGATCGTCGATCGCCACCGGAAAAGGTCACCGGGAACGTAAGGCACGCGAGTATGCCGCATATAGATTCTCGGCCACGTCGTCTGCAGGAAGCGACGATGACTGTCCCAAAATCCGGCAAGGATCAAACGGCGCATCAGCAACGCCTGCAGTACGGCAGGTCCAACAGTACGACAGCGGCGGCAGCGGCCGAGAGGGGTGTGCATCGTGTCGGTGGCGGAGGTGGTGGTGGTGTCGGAGCGGGGTTCAAGAGCAAGTTGCGCAATTCGTTCAGGTCGACTGCCAAGAGAATCCGGCAACAGCAATCGGCCATTGACGCGCTGGCCAAGAACAGCCAAATGCTTGGACTGCACAACCTCCAGGACAGTCCCAGGACGATGCAGACGCAACGGGCTGTTGGTCGAGTAAGTGCGATAAACACATTATGTTTTGGGTCTGGAAACTTTAATCGTTCACATAGTCCTACGCAATTATTTACCGGCATATTCGAGTTACCACTGTGTAGGAGATTCAGGAAGGCGGGTGAGCTTTAGAAACTAAAATTTTCGAAATATCGATATAGAAATTATTCGCTACAAAAGTTTAACAATGCTCAACATTTAACTACAGTTGAATAGATATTAAACTATTGAATAGTGATGACTGCGCTAATAATTATTTATTTACATGTTTTAATTTTAATATAAAGTCAATATTTTTAAAACTACAATATACCAAATATTTTATAAAATGTAATTGATTAAAGTCAACCAGCCGTCCAGGTTAATGGTAACTTTTTATTAGGTTCTCAGTTTAAATAGTTCGAAGACCCTTAATGGAACGTTAATTATTATACATTTGGGACCAATTTGTAATATCCACATTCCACGTCCGCTATTAGAATAGAGTGTTTATTATCATAAGAAGTTACGATATCTATAATATTGGTAGTGTATTTTTACCGATGAATTTAAAAACTTCTGCGTCCTTTTTTTAGTGATATTGATGAATAGTGGTTTCACTGTATAAATTTCACATTTATATAGATAGTGTAATTGAACTTTTCATGAAATAGATATCCATTTTATAAACTTCGATCATAATGTGTAAAACGATTTTATTTTCTAGTTTAATGGACGCACAGATTGTATCAAATTTACGAAATACAAACTATTATTTAACATTTAGAGTAATTTTATTTTAATTTAAAACATATAATACAGGGTGGTCCAACCTTTTGTAGTTGGCGGGCCAATTTACACTTTCATAAAAACACCGGGGGCCGCCAGATGAAAAAAAATTATATTTTTACCTATTTATATTTTATTTTATATGGTACACAAATTATTAACTATTATTAAAAAATTACAATAATACATTACATAATATATTATTGTGATTTAAAATTTAAATTTTAAATTGTTGGAAGGGCCAAAAAAAAAGCTTCACGGGCCATGGGTTGGACCACTCTGATATAATATATAACAAACTTTTATGAAAATGTTTGTCTAAAAATAGCATCGTGTACCTTTTATTATAATTTATAAAAAAATAATGTACTAATAATATCAAATTGACATAAAATAAGTACTTGTTTTAAGTATTCAAATAATAAAAAACGGGTAAGTGAGTATCGCTCTGCTGTACATTAGGGGGTGGGGTGGACCTCGGACTAGGGTAGGTTAAATTTGAATGCAATGATAGGTATCAATGTATACGAAAAACGATTCTGAACGAAGATGATTTGTCAGTCTAGGATATATTATATTTAAATATTGTCATATATTCTATTTTGAAACAAATTCAAACATTTAAGTAAAAGTTTCAAGGTCTTACGTCAAGTAATTTTTAATAATAACAAAAATCGAAAATTATTTATTAGTAAAACGTTATTTTATACTTACGTGTATTTTTGATTTCAAATTAAAATTAAAACTTTAAACACACATACAATTTTTTAAATTGAATAATCCTCAAACTATTTTATAATTATTCTAAGCTTAACTTATGGATAGAATAGTATTATATTTTCAATTCTTAGCTTTTGATAGTAAAATATTTATAAATTTTTAACTACCAAATAGTGAAAAATATTCATGATTTTGACGAATTTTTGTCAATACTTGAACTTCAAATGCTAATAAAAAAAAAATTGTGCCTATGTATTTTTATAATTTTTGAATGAAAGTTAGAACAAGTTATGTGGACTCTTCAATTAAATTTTCAAGTAATTTGTCCCAGCTAAATTTTTTTTATCAAAATTTATAAAAAAAAATAAAAAAAAATAGATTATATCAAATGCCTATAAATAGCTCAAAAAAAGTCAAAATATTTTGAAAATCAAATCACATAAAGAAAATGGTAATTTAAATAACTGGTAAAATTTTCAAGTATTTACGATTTATACTATTTGAATAACAACAAATATCAAAAATCGTTTGAGGCTAAACCGTTATTTAACGTGGTTTTGTAAAAATTTAAATTTCAAACACTCATAAAAATTTTTTGTCTGAATCCGGTAGAGTTTTTTTTACAGATGTTTGAAGAAAAATTTATGGTGAATCTTGAACCAAATTTTCAAAACTTAGTTATAAAAGAAAAAATTTTTACGATTTTTCAACCACAAAATTAATTGCAAATTTTCGCAATGTTGACATATTTCGTATAAATTCGAACTTTAAGTACTTATAAAAAAAAATCGAGAATAACGATTTCGGATTTTTTTTTTTTATCACTTTAAGAACTACTTATATGAAACCTTGTATTAAATTTTCAAGATTTTCTGGCCGGCCAAAAAAAATTTATCATTATTTTAAAAAAAATTCCTTGATAATTTAACTGTATATAGATAACACTAACATAAACATTTTGTGAAAATTTCAAGTATTTACAGCGATTAGTTTTTGAATTACAACCATATAAAACATTCGATTTGGTCAAAAACTGGTTTTGCGTAAAAATTCCCGTTTTTCTGTCATTTTTTTTTCTCGATTTTTTTGAAAACTGTTGGAATATATTATTTACTTTTGACCTATATAATGCACCAAAAATATCCACTTTGCCATCGGAAACCACCCCCAAAGTTTGAAATTGAAGCATTATTTCGTCTAGTTATGCTGTACACAGACACAAAAACAAAAAAAAAAAGCACACATCATTGTAAAATCAATACATTCATCACTCCGTTCAGAATCTAAAATATGTATACCAATAGGGTAAGATAATAGTTATCATTTCACGAAATGAATACAATTTGTGTCCATTACTCGAACCTAAAAACGACTAGGCCATTATGATCGAAATTCATGAAATAGATATTTGTTTTTTGAAAAATTCGATTTCATTATGTGAATGCGACATATTGTATAATATATACTATACCTACTACTATACCAATTAAAATAAATGTATTACAACTAATGCAATTATTATAATTCTATACTACACACGTGAATGTATTAAAAATAATATAACCGAAAAGCTTCTTGATCTATTAATATTCTATAGCCTTTTTCAATGTCACTTAACTGAACAGGGAAAGGAGGATATTAGATGTGCGTGGTATTTTTATTGTGGGTAGGGAGAAGGGTAAGTGAATATATTATATATTTTACAATTTTAAAATGCACCTTTCTATTATTATTTCAGTTTGTTTATAAAAAAGTTTAACGCATTAGTCTCTAATGGAGTATTAATTAAGAATTTAAACAATATATTATCAACACATACATTATGGTTTTTCATTTTTCAAAACAACGAGCGTTTTTACAACATCACCTTCTCACACCTAATTTTTTTCATTTCTAGACCCACCCCTGTAGTCGATATAATATGCGTATATGTACATAAACACGATTTTGGGTCATCTTCTTATTACTGCAAGTCTGCAACGTATTGAAGGATACGTGGTCCGGAAGTGCTATCCATTTGTCCGGCTAGTAAAAGTGAATTTAAACCTAAAATACCAACTAACGATCGTTGGAAAGTCGCCGTGGTAGCAACTTCCTGTCGTAAGACCTAATAGCAGTCGTTTTCATATAGCGACGAGTATAATATAGTATAATATATATAGTATAGTTCCCTGGCTGTTTTAATTGTTGGAAACGTCACGTAACTTGCAAAATTGGCTGCCAAAAATAAAGAAAGAGGGGGTGGAAGTAGAAAGAAAGACTTTACAGTTCAACTACTAGGTTTAAGCTTTTAAACGCACAAGCGCTAGTGTTCCTTTAACCATTATAAATAATGGGATATTTAGTTTTTATTTTTCGGCACCAGCAATCGACATAGAATATCAAAAGTAGGTGCTATAAGCGCCTTTTTGAGGAATAAGGACTAAAAAGTTTTTTTTTTAACTTTGATACTGATGAAACGATTGACATTAATTGCTATTATTTTTTTTCTGTTTTTTTTGCAGATATTTTTTGATTAAGTATCTCAATAAAAAAGTATATCTAAATAAAAACATTTGTTAGCTATTTCTAATTTTAAATACTATTTTTAGTTAGGTATTATATTTGATTTTTTTTTTTTAATTTATAATTATTATATATCTAATCATGATATTATAATCATAAAAATTGTTCTGGAATGAATAGTAATCAAATGTTAAGGCTATTCATATAACATAATAAATTATAAAGATATAACATTATTATTCTTTCAGCTTTTATAAAAACAGAAGCACCATTTACAAAGTTAATGTGAAACATTCATTTTTGTATAACTTAACATTTTTAATTTTATTGTTTGTATAGGTATGTTTGTTATTAATACTAGTTTTAATAATTAATTATTATTATTAATTAAAAATAAATCTTTTTATGTGAGTCAATTCTCAAAATAAAAATTTTTGCCATATGTTTGTATATATATACATATCATAGTATGGCGAATTGGCGACCGAATGTTTTGCGGGAATTTTAGATTACACTTATTACCACGTTCAATCACTGCAATTGGTCGTAAAGCGGTTTTTACTATTTTAAAATAATATGTAAGAAATTATATTACACTTTTCTAGGTGTGTTTCGTTTTAAAATCGACGTAATCTAATCATAGGTATAACTCGACGACTGACGAGGAAATACGTATTGGTTTAACGCCTACAAACACATATGATGATATAATTTAATCGCAGTTTGGTATCTTCAACTGATATAATCCTAAAATCAATACGCCAACTCGGTGTACGTCAATAACGCGTTGTCTCAATTGATTTAGTATGCTGGCCGTGTGTATGTACATTGTACAATTTTTACGACTTAGCAGTATTTTGTATAGGTGCTTAGAACTGCAGTGAGTAAAACTCCATTTCTCAAATGGTATAACAAAATCGAAGTATTTTAAAATAGGTCTTTAAAAGTATAAATCTAAAAATCAGATTTTGAATAAATGCATATTATTAAAGGAAAAAACGAAGATGAACATGCTTGGCAAATCACTTTCAACTTTGTAGAGTTTATTAGTATGCATTGAAGCTCGCAGTTATTATTCGCGTTAAACACGGCTCAGTGTTGTTCTATATATATATAATATTCCTTATATGTACCTAATTAGTTGTAAATTATCAACCTTAAGTCGTTATCGTTGAAATAAATAATAAATGTACACTGACTTTTAATATCAACCGTGAAGTTGTTAGCCAATATATTACAATAACTGGGTGCACAATGTTAATTACCATTTTACTAATATTTTTATTTAACGAACTTAATAATGTATTGTATTTTAAATTTAAATGGTTATTCATCACTACCTAAAAATTTATATTATAAACTTATAACACTGCTTATTATTTTGAGAGTGAACAATTTAAATAATAATTTGTTTATCGTTTTGAATTCTATTATTTTATTTCATTTTTAAACACATTAATATTATGACGATTAAAATTTTATAAACTTTTTAAAGATATGAAATATTTCCTGTAAATAAAAAGCTATTATTATTTATTACTTTATTTCGTGATTTCTAGTTTCGTTGTTTTTAGGCGTCACAATTTTTAATCAAGTTTTCAAGTTCATATAATAATGGTGTATTAGTGTTATAAATTTATAATAGTGTTGACGAAAATATGACATATATAAATGTTGTAAACACCTCTTTTTTTATGCTTTTAATTGATAATAATAATGAATATTTTATAATATTATAACTTTCCGTCTCGATAAACATAGAACACATAATTTCCTCAAACTTAAACACTCATCTTTCCCACGTTTCATCAGGAAACAACAACAGCAATTCTGTGCATTTGCAAATACAGACAATAATTATTTATTATTTTTTTTTTTCAAAAGAACAAACAAACTATATAATTATGATAGAACAAAATAAAAAAATGTATTATGAATTATTATATTTTTTTTACGAATACAAAAAAAGAATGCTTGTTTATTTCCTTATCCTTATTCACCATGAGTTATTTACGACTCATGCAGGGACGGATTTATACAATTGCCGCCCCATTAAACTTATTAACGAGAAAACGTATTTTTTTAATGTTGTGTTGAAAATAATCGAATGTCTAATCAGAAATCAGAATAAACCTATTCTCTACTCGGCCGCCCTCTATTTCATAGTCTCGAAAAAAAATAAACAATTATTATAATAATTTTATCTTTCGGATAGAAAAAGTTTTATTTTTGTACACATAATGCATATTACGTACGAGTATATTATATACAAATATTCACAGTGACTGATTTATAATTAGACTATCATTCCAATACGAACCGATTGTCACCCGTATTCGTATAAAATATATCATTCATATAATATAATATGTATGTATTGTGCGTGTAGTGTGTACGCCGTGCGATCGAACGACCCATGAGCGATTATTAATAAGTTTTACGAATTAGTAATAAAACAAAATAATGAAATATGTTATCTATGGTTAGTATTTAGATATAGATATAAATATACATTCCGATAGTCGTTCAATAATTTACTTGGGCGTTTATTGTTATGTATTATAAAATAAAGAAGAAATGTTAATTATATTAACTAGAATATAATGTTATACACTGATACTTAACTTAAACATTTTTATTTGTCATCCTTCAAAGTAATCACCGTACATTAGAAAATCAAAAAGAAACCAAGAGTATTCTTAATAAAATATTGGCCTAAAATTGCCGCCCCTAAAAATTTGCCGCCCTAGGCAACTGCCTACTTTGCCTGACGCTAAATCCGCCACTGGACTCATGTGTCAATATGTATTTCATTAATAAAAAGAAAAAAAACATTCATAGTCTAGAATATAAAAATTGATCAAAAGCTATACGTCTTATTTATATTATTATGTTTATGTATAATAATGACTTAAGTATACGTTTTTATAGACATTTTTAAAACAAAATAAAGTTGTTCGAAAAACACAGTTTTTAAGTTTTTAAAAATAATATTATGTTTTGTGACGCCCACAGAAAAATAAATGCAATTTATATTCAAACGATATTCACAATACAATAAAACATTTAAAAATGTATATATTACACATCGACACGCATCACTGTAGTGTTAACACATATCATATTTTTTCATTTAACCTTCTTTTTTTCTTCTTTTAGTACTCGTGATTGGAGTTTGCATACCGTTTGTGATAAACAACAATAATATTATTTTAAGCAAAGTACTTTTCGTTTGCCATTACAGCCTTATGTTTTATCGAATCGTAGACTAGGTATCAATATTTTAATAAGTTACACAAGTTGAACTGTTTTAATATTCTATTATAATATACCGGAAATTGTATTGATAATAATAATTATTATATTATACCGTAGTCCACCATATATAATATAATAGTTATAAATATAATAATATTATACGAAATGTTATAAAAACCCATTAAAACGTTTACTTT
The DNA here is from genome assembly GCA_020882235.1 of Schizaphis graminum. Classification (NCBI taxonomy): domain Eukaryota; kingdom Metazoa; phylum Arthropoda; class Insecta; order Hemiptera; family Aphididae; genus Schizaphis; species Schizaphis graminum. The sequence goes on from CM037032.1 coordinate 10,690,173, forward strand.
ATGGGTGTCGTAACGTTTTTGCGGTAAGAAATTATATGCACGTCGGTATAGCCAGCTAGCTATTGGCACATGGAATCGAGCAAAAGGATGAGTGCGTCACCGGTGTTATGTTTATAGACGACGTCGTAAATAGGTGTCTTTGATCCCGGTATACACAGGTATCGTAATAAACACGTGATAAAATATCTAACAGATTTAATTTCGGTTTGACAGTTCAATAGCAGGTCGTCCTTCTCCTCCTCATCATCATCCGGCTGCAGTATAATATATAATATTATTATTATCACGATCGATGAGCGTATAATAGATACCTAATATTATAGATGTTGTTAATAACACCATCGTCGCGATATTAAATAGTCGTTAACATTATATAGGTATCTACTTATGGGTAATTTTTATTTTATATTAATATCGTTAACATATTTATTATTTATAATTTTCGAGTATCACCTACCTGAATACTGCCGGTGAGAATAATTACATAATAATTATTACATTATTCTATGGACAGGATCCAATATTCATCGGCGATGAACGATGAGCCGAGGAGAACTAGTCGCGATGGTTATTTGAATTTCCGTCAAAATATAATTTTGTCGCACAGCTCATGGTCGCATTTATACTATCTGCGTATAGTTCACCTTACACCTATATGAAATGTTTCCGAGCGTTTTACGACCCAGGAAGTCTTGGTTACGACGTGGTTCCATGGTATTATAACGATACAAGTGATCAGAGTGGACAGTATACCTATCCATAGTTAAACCCACAAGGCGATGTCCGCGTTATATGTGAGCTGCTTTACAAATCACACAGCAAGAGATTCATTTTATTTGCAAACTTTACGTAGGAAACTATAATAATATAATAAACTTGCCACGCCGCGTCATTCGTTTTACTGCCGTTGAGCGTTATTCGCGATATCGTAGATCGGCTTGTCGACGATATGTAAAGAGATAATAATCATAATATATATAAATTAACGAATAAGCCAACAACATGCCCGGGTCGTTGTCTTTGGTAAATGTCATGTATTCCGTTATACTAGCTATGACTGGAATAAAAAATGCCTTTCGTTTTATCGTGCTTTTTTTTCATACACAGGAGATCGCCGGTCAAACATCCAAACATCGACCACAAAATCAACAGGGCGTGGTGTTGTATTCGTCGTCGGGAAGCGACCATAGTCTCGGAAGAGAGAGGTCGCCGACCATTAGCAGCTACCCAAAAGGATCTCCTTCACTATGGACAGGTGAGTGACGTTTTAAAACAATTTTTAAAAATTCGTACCAGAGTTGGTTTTTTTTTTGTTTAGCAAAATATTAAACTTATAATAGTAACTGCAATATGTGATACTGATTTAAACGTAAAATCATTGTTTATATGCACAATCCATAGGGTAATGATCCTACCCGCTCCGGAAATGCTTAAGAATTAAAAATGAAAGATTTTGTGTAAGAATTATTATGTTAAAAAATAATATTATTATAATAAAATGACATAATTTGGCTACGTGCCTGATTGTTTATAAATTATATATTTATCATAATATAATATATGAATATATAGTGCAGAGTAGGAATATTTTTGAAGTATTGTATTTATATAGGTACATTTTTCCATACAATAAAACTATATACTTTGACGTCCGTTAACATTTACGACTCTATATTGGTTCAAATATTACAGTACCTATATTCTATATTATATAGTTATAACTGTTATTATATCACCTGATTAATTATATAGTTATATACATTTCACAATTATATTTCAAGTAATATAAAAACTATTTAATATGATACCAAATTAAGTGGTTAAATATTTTTTAATTATTTTATGACTTTTTTTATTATTTACTATTTATACTTTTTTTTATTTTTAATAAAACTGAAATATATGCGATCAATTTTTAGGATAACAAATAAACATTCAAGTCTTAGTCGTAATTAAGCTTAATCTCAAGAGGATAACACACCTGTTTAATATTATAATGCTGCTTCTGTCATACAAACATACCTACTTCATAGCAAATCAATGTTCATCAGTTCCAATTTAATATAGTAACATTTAATAATAGAGTAAAATAACCTATAACTAAATTTAAGGATAAAAACATTATTTATATTTTATATGGTTTTTTTACGATATTTTAATTTATAAGCGAACTATGAACATTTTTAAAATGTAATATTTTACATAAAAAATATCGAAAAACTCATGGAAAGTAGTCTTACCTTTAAGTTTAATAATAGGCCAATTCGCTCTTACTAAAATTTACTGCTTAAAATTAAAACTGCTAAATACAAATTTAATATCATACGACTCATGCATTTGTAAGACAACAAAATAAGTGTTCTTAAAAGTTAATAAGTTTTAATATAGAATATATAGGATAACAATATTATTATTATTATATATTAGATATTTTTTTAATGAAAAATTATAAATTGTAAATACGAACTTGTGTGTAATAATTATATGCATAAGTCGAGTAAAATATTATGTCAGTTACAAAAATGTAGTGTACTTCGTGAATTGAATTTCGATAGTCGATGATGGCAATTGTTTTATTCACAATAATACATTTAGTCAATTATTACAGACTAGGTAATGTAACTATATTTATACAAGTTAATTGTACATTTAAATATAATGTACTGAATTTTAATATTAACAATACAACCTATAATAATAATCATTATTGAGTTTAATATTTTTATTATATTTACAATTATATGTATTTCTTTTTTTTCACTATATTTATTTCGTACATATTTCTATGATTTTTTATTGTTATAAGTTGAAAATAAATCAATCAAATGCCAAAAAATATTATATCGTCGTTCGTTCTAAACACTATCGTCACTTGTTATACGGACTACCACGTGCGGTTTCCATTAAGTATAAATTAAAAACTCACTCACTTTTATACCAATACCACTTTCAACGAAGAGTTATATAAAACAAATTACTTTTCTAGAATTAAATAAATAATAAACTTTTTGGAATAAAAAAAAGAATCATATAATAAATACACGATGAGGATTATGATATTAATTTGAAATAATAACCTAATAGTCGAACGCGCTCGTCCATTTAAAATCGACTGATTGCATTTTTTTTTAACCGACAGGCACTTGCAGCCCATTAGGTGGTTCGCAATTTTCGTTGGCCACTCAAAACACGTGCTGTTGTCAACATGTGGTCAACAATTGCAAAATGATGATAGAAAACAACAACAATATGTGGCAACAAAATAATTCGTTCAAACACAATAGGGTAAGAATTTATATAATAAGATATTCACATATACGTATATAGATACAAAAACATAATACTATATAGAGACGCGTTTTTAAAATATTCACGAAACATTAGCTAAGTTTTGGAAAAAAAATGGACAGACAACTAGTAGGCAGAGAGTGTGCTTTACACGCGTGTGCATTTCTGTGTTTTCTATATTGATTTCAACACTGGTGCATATGAGAAGGTGTGCTATTGAAAAAACGGTGTCCACTCAGTTTTCCGTTCTAACATTAAATATTTAGAAGATCCTGATCGCGATATGATACCGTCAAAGCCCAATCACTATAGGTAAAGCTAAGATTTATAAGTAGATTTTTGGATTTACTACTAAGCTGAAAAGTGTAATTTTACCGGAGCATTTACTAATTTTTTTTGTATTATACATCCTAGAAACTAATTGTGTTAGTAATCGCTACAAGTATACACTACAGGAAACTAATATATTTTTTTTAAATATGTAGATTTTTGTATAATAATTGTTATTTTAAGTAAAATTCATAAGAACTATATTAATTTGGTAGGTATATTAATAATTAAACTAAGTTATACGTAAGTTAAATTAAATTATACATATGATTGTACTGATAGTTATTTAAATTAGAATTTATACAAAAAAATAAATAATTTATTTTAAAAATCCTTGTCTGCCTGAATGAAAATATTTGAAATCCACGATTTTAAAATTAATTTTTCAAAGTTTTCTGTCGTGTATTGACACGCTTTTACTATTTCTGCATTTTAGATGAAAACATCATTTTTAGTAAAAGTGGGGATATAATTATGATTTTTAGCTTTTACTGTGTACAAAATATAATAAATCCTATAAATCCCATTAACTATTAAAATTTACTTTTACCCAGTGATCGGTCGGAATTTGACGGTATTTTTATTTTTTACTGCCCAAATCAAGTAATTGATTTATTTGGAACGGTTATTATGAAACAAATTTCATAGAAAGTTGATAAACGTGAACACCTATTTATAATATTCATAAGTTAATTATTATTCGTGTCCGTAAGTGGTACATGGAAACAAAGTAACTGTACTATCTTACTCCAGTCGTATTTATTGATATATGATTTTTCGTTTTCAATAATATAATATGCACATACAACTTATTTAATTATAGTGGCGTCTTACTTAATATATTTTTTACTTTTTGACAGGGCAATAATTCTGGGCCAAAAAATTCAAATGGGGAACCATACGAAGACAGTGACGGCCTAACGTGGAGGAGGTTGCACATGAGCAGAGCAAAACTCAAAGCTACAGCTACCACATCTGAACTATTATCTGGATTTGCGATGGTAATAATTGTTCATAAAATTTTTTAACAGCGTTTTCAACTTGTTTACACTTGAAGCACAGCATTTGCTTTTTTACACATATTATATAAACATGAAATAAAATGCTTATACGCGGGTGAGCTAAAATTTATTTAACTTTTCTGTTACATATTATAGACAATTCTATAATATTCAAGCAAATAAAAAGTATTATACTCAAAAAGAAGTTCGGGTAAATTGTTTTTACCGTTCATAAAATCGAGTGAGGTCTTATTATAATTGTTTTTATGCGTATGGTAATATTATTAAGATGATAATTAATAATATGTATTATTGTTCCCAATATATTATTTAATATATTATATAATATAATTATCTTCTTTTACTATAAATTAAAATAAATGTGTATATAAATAATACAATAATTAATCAAAACATATATAATAACTAAAATAATCTTAAATGAAGAAATGTTAATTGAATGCCAATAAATGTTGGCAATTTTTTTTTTTATCAACGTTTAACGCGTGTACACACATTTTTCTACTATTTTTTTGTTTTACAATATCGTAAAAGGACAAAATAAATCAAGCTTAATACATAATAGTAAGAACCCTGGAAAATAGAAATAAAAATCGAAAATACTTAAAATTATGCAATATAAAATTTTACACTTGAAATCCTTTATGCACCAAACAAATTAATATATAGATTACTCTGCTATCATCATTAAACAATAATTAGCAAATTTCATAGAATCTGAGCCCAGCTAACTACTCGTATATTATATTTACACACACCAGAATATAGTTTTATCGTATATGTGATTAATTTAACTGCCTAAGATTAAAGTGTTTGAATTTCTAGCTAATATGATATTCTTATAAAAAATTAGATTTTGTTATAAATAATTAGGTATGTAATATGTCAAAAATACTTAAAACTACACAAAAATCAAAAATATCGACGTTAAAAATTTGAGTAAGTACAATTCCATTAATTGGATCAACCCATATGCCAGTCTGTTGTACAATTTATATATATAATTAATATATAGCACTTTGCGATAAAATATAATTAATAGTTCTTTGAAAAGAAAAAGAATAATTATAGTAACGAACATTAAAACAGGAACAAGTACTCGTTTATGTTTTCTATTGAATTGCATTTTATTTTTTATTTTTTTAACAGAACTCTAAATTAGAAAATTACTTACGTGTATATGTATATATAGGTACCTACCTAATGTATTCCTGCAAGTGGACGTATCGCCTGATATATATTCCGACCGACACGCACTGCTCGAGTTCATTTGCGTCTCTTTTAATGATACTCGAGTATTATAGTTGAGTAAATGTGGAACACACCCTTATTCGTACATTATATTGTTTTTACAAAATTCTCATTTGGTCATGAATGTGAAGTATCATTTCGTTGTATTTTTCACTACGAACAAATGCATAATATAATAATATGTTTTGAACCCTCGAACACTGCTGCAACTACCTGCTGTAGCAATACAGTGAGTGAATACATAAATAAACTCGTATCGAATAAACAAAATAATTATCGGCTTACAAACAACCCATTTAGGTACATGCGTAGGCGTGAGAAGTGTTTTCGGGTAATTGTGGGTTGAATAATAATTTAAAAACAACACATTATATATTACATTTATATTTGTTATATAATTAAATGAAACAATAATTTTGCTCTGACAATTGGATGATGTTCGTTTTGAATGTAGTTCGATGTTAATATTATGTTTACTTTAACATGTGATCGTATGCTTTTCGAACCCACGTATTGTTGCCTTTGGTAAAAAGAAAATAGGTTTTGTAATTTTTGAAATTCGATTAGTTTTGGTTTGTATACATTTTAAATCATCAGGCCACTGTTATTTGAGAGAACTTTAGTGAACCGTCGAATGAATGTTTTTTCAAATTATGTACTGAAACAAATAATTTATAAATTATAAATTTTATATACTAAAAACAATATAGCATCTAATGAATATTTAAATATATTAAAAAATAATTTATATGGGTACAAAAAACATAAAATGTTAACCAGTAATATTTACAGTTTATTTACAATATAGTGACATGATGAAAGGGATTTAATAACACCTAATTGTCATCATGAAAAATGAAAAAAAATGGTAAATTATTATTTTTGGTAAACCAAAAGTCAATTACAACATAAAACATGGGAAAACCTCTTAGAATTTAATATCCCTGGATAGGAGTTAATAAAATATAAGTGGGTAAGTACTTAAATCTTTATTAGTCTTAAGCTTTTTTAAATTTTTTTTTCAAACAAATTTCATGGATGTGTTCTTGAGAAAGGGATAGGTAGGTACTGAAATATATATGTTGTGTATCACAGTTAATAAGTTTTCACCACACCACATTAAATAATGATAAAAACGTTAATAAAAAAAGATTTTTACTTATGCAAAAATTGTGAATTGTGATAATTTTTATTATGTTAAAACATAAAATAATTATCACGTATTTATCTTATTGTAGTACTAAAATAAAAATGAAAAGTTCAGAACCGGCTGGTTAACATTTCGATTTAGTGCATTTAAATTTAAAAAGAACCTTATCATTTTATAAATGATTCGTGGTCAAATAATAATTTGATGATGAAGATGTTTTTATTTAAAAACAAATATTTGTATTTCCCCACATATCAGTACGATAATATACTTAGTACTTACTAATAGTATATACTCCATAAACGCTATGAAAACAATATACATTTTCTTAATATGTAGTATTTTAAGATTTCAAATGTCAGAATTTAAATAAATACATATTATGTAGTTTAACCGTAAAACTGCGGTTAAGAGAATATAATGATGGTTGAATAAATATTTATGTATACGTATATAGGTACCTACCTAACAATTTTAAATTATTCCCAGATCAATAGATCATAGAAATACTTAGAAATAATAATGTAGTATATTACACATGTGACATTATACAAATTATAACGATGCAATTTTTATTCTTTTATTTTTAACACTTTGGTAGGAATATATCAATTTTGTTGATTTTTTTATTAACTTGGTTAAGGATTTCATATCATGTCGCTGGTGTTTGTAAAAATTTGTACAAATAAGAACATAACACCGTGTGATTTGAGCATCAATTATAGAGTTGATCTATATTTGACACGAGACATTCATTATATCAAAAAACACTAATATTTTTAAAATTATTTCTATTACCTACATTATTTTAATTCGTTACTAAATGACATTTTTGTGAACAAAAATAATAAGTATTTTTACTGTTTTTTTATCGCAATTATTTTTTATACGTTTTATTCTTTTGAATGACACTTTACTGATACATTTTTAACTTTATATTTCGAAGAAAAATATTATTTGGAGTATTTCGATTTTCGATCAACCAAAATTAAGATCAGCAGTTTATTTTTTATAGGTGATAATCGGAATAATGGACCAACATTTTACCATGGTACCTTACCCTTATACCACCTTAATCCGCTCATCATGGCTCGTCTAAACTTTAATTCTATTATAACTGATCGTCAAAAATTCGATTTTTATACGCCGAAGTTGTCCCAAAAAATTCTACTTCAAAATAAAGAATTAAGAATGTATACCTATATTGGCGTTGATTTAAAAAATGATAACGATAAATAGTAGTAAAAAAAAAATGTGTATTTCTCCAGATAAATCGTATTTTTAACCGTTTAAAATCGTGCAAACCGTTAATGGTTTTTGGGATAACGAGTGTGTGTAACGCGCGTCAAATATAGATCGCCGTCTGATATAATGCTATGTACGCATTACTTACATATTATGCCTCCGTTGCGCGCTACAGGTGGCGATGGTGGAGCTGCAGATCAACGAGCCGACCATGGTGCCCGAATGGCTGTTCATCATGTTCGCGGTGTGCACCACCGTGCTGGTGGCCGTGCACATATTTGCGCTGATGATCAGCACGTACCTGCTGCCCAACGTGGACGCCATCAGCAAGCTGCAGAGCACCAAGCTGATCCAGGAGTCGCCGCACGAGCGCATGCGCGGCTTCGTCGAGCTGGCCTGGGCGTTCTCCACCGTGCTCGGGCTGTTCCTGTTCCTGGTCGAGGTGGCCATACTGTGCTGGGTCAAGTTCTGGGACCACTCGGTCCGGGCCGCCATGGCCGCCACCATAATCGTCATACCGGTGCTGGTCATTTTCGTGTTCTTCGTGTTCCATTTCTACCGGAACCTGGTCGTGTACAAGTGCAAGTCCACCGTGTCCGACATCAAGGAACTGGAGGCCATGAAGAAGAAACTGGACGCGGCCGGCACCACAAAGGTCGTGTGATCCGCGCGGCGGCCGATCGGTAGTCTTGCGTTATGTTTTTTGAATTTTTAAATAACAACAAATATCCTTTGGTTTCTAATAAGTCATACTTGTGATTTCAATCGATAACACTGTATTTCCGTCGTACTACCGTCACAATGGCGTAATAACTATTAAAACCCATAATATAGGTATAAAAGTGAAGTCTAAACGACTATTTAAATTAAATTATTATATGAAATATCTAATGTTGTGCGGTAATAATTCGTGTAAAAAATCTATTATGATAATATGCACTATACCTATTAACATTTATATATTTTGTATTACTGTTGTTATGAAACGGATATGTACCTCACTATTAACATGTTTACACCTATTTGTAGCAAAAAAAAACATAAAAATGCACGAATTTACAAATCCTGGTTATTATATTATACAATAATAATCCAATAATAATTTATTATACCGTCGTCGTCAAATTATTATAATATATTATAATCGTTATTATTATTATTACTACATAATATCACCACTATTATTATTATTAATATTATCATTATTATACACATCATTCCGCGCAATATAATACCTATACATTTATATATTATAAACGAAATATCGTACCTATATATTATTGTTATATGTTATAATACACGCGCACGTTCAGTCGAGAAAATGTACCTATTTTTTAGGTTATAAATAATAATAGTCGGGGATGAAGCAATACCTGGTAAGTAAAAAAAATACGATTTTAAGATATACAAAATCAGCATTTTCAAAAATAATAGGTATTAACTCTAAAATATAATTTTACTTGAGTCGATTATCGATGTACGATAGAAATATAACGTAAATTTATACTACCTAATAGTGATAATTTTAACTAGTACAATTATTATAATAGTATTATATCTATTTTTATTTTTTTCCTATTTAAAGTAATATGTCTTCTGAAAAATCGGCTTTTTTTACTTACGAAGTATTGCTTCTCTATCGACTAATTATAAGCCAGCACTTTACCTAGCTTTATATTTTATAAAATAATATTATTCTGATCAGCAAATCCATCGCATAATAAGGCGTCGGTTATATATTTTTGCTTATACAATCAACAGCTAAAAATAATACGCGAATCAGCAGTAGTGTCGGCTATGTCTCAAAATTGAGCAATCAAAAAACATTACCCCCACAGCTGTGGTATACTAATACCAACCATTATGGTTGTATTCAGACATACAGACAGAATAATTTATACTCAATACCACGGGTTAATACGAGAAACAATAATATCTAACTTCTTGTTTGCTCGTAATATAATTACATAATACAGTGAAACTTCAAAATACCGAATACTCTTGGTCGCCGAAATTATGTCCGCTATTTGGAGGTATATTCGTTAGGGGAGGTTTCGCATTATGTATTACTCTGACCTAACGCCTCGGCCTCGATCGCTGTATAGCCGCTACTGTGTATATTATGAACCCGTGAAACGTGGTAATTTAAAATTTTTAACAATATTTTGTATGAAATTATTTATTGAAGTAGTTTAATAACAAATAGTATTACAATATAATTAAATATTATTAATAATATTATACCCTAACTGTAAGAATGTAATTTTTTTTTTGTTTTTTTTTTTTTTTTCAAAAAATGTATTCAAATATTTTTTCATCACTATCGATTTTTGTGTCAAATATAAACTTTATACACAATATAATGTTTGCAGACTAAAGTTATACTTGAAAATCCTTCTCATGCCACCATTTATACTCTTATAATAAATGTTTGTATATCTATATACGTCTTTACATTATCACGAGACGTAAATCTGCAGGGTATTTGCAAATTTCAAAACGACTCTTATCAATTTGACAATCGTGGATAAACGATTTCGTGATAAACAAGTTCGTGGAACGTTTAATATTATTTTTATTAGAAAGTATATCCGTCCTACTACTAATTATCAATAAGCTTATTGACGGCACGGATTAAGTCCAACCCCGAAGAAACCAGATATAATTTCTTCCTATTTCTTTCTGTAGAAGCGTCACAGACAGGTCCGGGACCCTTCTACAGGGGGGTTTCTGTAACGGTCAAAATTCGATCGGTAATTTATTATATAATATTAAGCGATAGCGCTCTCCGTCCCGCGGACACACCCGATGCTGCCACCTGAAGTAATTAAAATATTATAATCGGCGTACACACACACTATCTCCGCTACCTAGTACCCGTGGTGAGAGTAATCGGCCAGTTTTGCATTGTAATCATAAACCTATATAAGTAAAACGAGTATCGGCAAGTTAAAATAATTACCGAGCATAAAATATTAAAATTTCGCGTGAGATGTGCGATACGTCCGACGCATGTGTTAGTGTTCTTTTGTCTTTTTGCCGAACAACAATATGCCCGAGTAATAACACCACCTCACCGAGGACGTCCTGGTGACGATGCCTCGAACCGCATACGAAATTGGGTAACAAATTGATTTTATTTATTATAATACACCTTGGCCGGTACTCGTTTTTATCATTATTATTATTATTGGTGTTCTTAGGGGTATAACACTCATGATGTGTTTTTATGAATATACATATATACTTATTATTATTATTCACGCCGGTAACCGCTCGTCGGAGCCGTGCTATACTGTATAGTGGTTCAAATTATATTATTATTATTGTATTTTTTTTTTTTGTTTCTCATTTAGGTGGCCTTTTCTTTTAAGACCAAGTTTTTATGCCACATGGCTTTTCTTGGCCATAACTTTATTATTATTATCATATTTCTTATTTTAAATAAAACATAAATTTACAATTATCTCACCCCCAAATCTGATGTCAATTATTATTTTTAACAAAATTCCTTATCATTTATACAAAAATCCCGTATGCTCCGATTTTCGAATCTCGGCTACGGGTTGGCGACCTTAAAGTTAAGTTCCGTCAACATACGCTCCGCGCCGAACCTGGGTAGGCCATCGTGTGAGACGTTATAGCATGTTTGGAAGAATTGCTCTGTATAATTCGTTAACTGATAAAATATAATATTTATAAATAAGACATCGGTATACAGGGTGCCCATTTTTTGTTAACCTCCACTTCCTATAGAAACACCAAATTTCACGCTGTGCCACTAACTATATGATATACAGACTACAGAGTGGCCCACCATGTACAGTACTTACTGCATTTTAACAGTTTTTCCGTCCAATTTAACGCATAATAAAATTCAGTGGAAAATCACTACGTAGCACTCTGTATTTACATATACATATATTTAGTACGATAATGTGCGTACCGCGCACTAAGAAATATTGTCGACTTAAAAGTATCATATTATTTACACCCCAATTACACGAGACAATAATAATTATAAAAGTTTTTAAATTACCAAAGGAAATAACGCCGTGTATACCCAAGTCCTATGTATAATTAAATATTGTATTTTATCTGTCAACAAACTGTACACCCGAGCAAGTTTACTCCTATTTCTCATATAATAATGAATTTATTTAAATTCTTAATTTTTGTAATTTTTTATATACGTAAGGGCTATAGTTTAACTTAGATTTTTTAAACAATTCAAATAGTATTGAGTTCTGTAATGATACACATACTTTATTTTCAAGGAAATTATTAAAAAAAAAAAAAAAATGTATTGACATTTAAATATCATAAACTAGTATAAACAGTATAGTTTCTACCTACTATCTACTATAGCTAGTTGACTCTAAAAATAAAAAATAGATATGATATATGTAATAATGTATTATACTATTTATACTTACAGACTTATTATACTCGTTCACTCGGACAATTTTTACAAATGATAAATTATTGATGTACTCGTAAGTTTATAATATTATTTATTTACTATAATTTTCAAATCCTAGTGATTAAATTAAACAATTTTAATCTTTTAGAAACTGGATATTTATTATTTAGAATTTATATTTATAGATGAAACGGGTTCTAGGTCACTTTGTACGGTCAGGCATTAAAAGTGCGAAACGCGGACACTTTGTACGGTCTGGTAAAAAGGTACATTGCCGAACGCGGACACTTTGTACGGTCGGGTAAAAAGGTACTTTGCAGAACGCGGACACTTTGTACTATTATATACATAAAGTATAATATATTATAAATATAAGTTTTATACATAAAATATAGTAACTAATAATTATGTATAGTGCTAATTATTAAAATAGAAAAAATAAAAATAAAATTGTTATAAAATATTGATTGTATAATAATAATAATAATCTAAATAAACAAATAATTAATAATATACATTTACATGCTTTACATGTAGTTTTTAACTATTTTTTCAGTATTATATATTTTTTTTGTCATTTGACATTAATATTTGATATATTTCCATATTATACTATTATTATTTTTATTAGCTAATATTCTAAAAATTTGTAATAGTAAAAACTATTACTAAACTATTTTCATATTATACTACCTTACTTATTTATATTGTACACATTTTTACATGTAGTTTTTTAAAAAAAATTTCAATATTATATTTTTTTTTTGACGTTTGACATTTATTTTTAATTCATTTATAATCTAAAAATTATTACATCTAAATATTATTTATATATTATAATACTTTTTGAAATTTTTTTGATATTTATAATTGTACACGTGTAGTTTTAATGATATTATTGATTATTTGTTTATTTAGATTATTATTATTATTATTATACAATCAATATTTTATAACAATTTTATTTTTATTTTTTCTATTTTAATAATTAACACTATACATAATTATTAGTTACTATATTTTATGTATAAAACTTATATTTATAATATATACTTTATGTATATATAATAGTACAAAGTGTCCGCGTTCTGCAAAGTATACCTTTTTACCCGACCGTACAAAGTGTCCGCGTTCTGCAATGTACCTTTTTACCAGACCGTACAAAGTGTCCGCGTTCTGCATTTTAAACAATGGACAGTACAAAGTGACCGTTTACCGATGAAACGACATTTAAAAAAAAAAATCGTTTTATTTGAAAAATAAAAAGTTTGTTCGACCACAAGACATTCTTTAAATATTATACACGGACAAATTGTAATACATAATTGAAAATATTATGGTCCTTGAGCGTACTTAAAAATTCCAAGAATCAGAATTCGAAGAAATATATTATTAAAGGTAACTTTGGCGATGAGTGTATACTTGGCGAATCAATTTGTATAATATGTAGGTATTATGTATAATGTATACATACAACAAATTGCACACAAACACAACTGTTACCGTTGAAAAACATCTTCTCCAGTTTATATGTATATAGGTACATCTGTGACGCCATTAATTTGAACTTTTAATTATTTATACAAATAAAATAGATACCCACCCATGCCTTGCTATACATTCGCTGTTATAATACATCACGTTTTAAGAGTGGTGTTTTATTTTTTCGATGACAAACAACAACAGCAAATTCAACTTCAAAATACATATACAGTATACACATATACAAAGGTGATTTATTTAATCTACAACATTAGTTATTTCAGAAAGTACAAACATTTAGAAATTAAAAATACATGTTGTCGTTAAAAAATATGAAAAATCGAAAATGAGAACATTAAAAAAATTTGTTTTTTTATTACATAAAATTATGAAGAAAAAATTTTTTCAAAAAATTTAATAGAATTTGAAATAATGAGTATCTTGTATTATTCTTTGATTAAATGGATAATCTGGTACACTACACTAAGAGAGAATATAATAATAACTATATTTTTCCATAAATTCTTGAATACTGCAACTGTTAAAACGTATATACAAGTTTTAATATTTTTTATAAGACGAATTGAGTGTATTAATTCCCCATCATAAATAATAATAATGTAAACACCAATAAAAAGTTAAATAAGTCCATTTAAAAATATTGGTTAAAAACGGTTGCATACATAGTACATACCTATACAACAATGGGTTGTCGAAACGACGCATAAACTTATTGCTATAACCATACGCCGTTTTTTATTTGTGATTGAACATTATTGTAATAAAAATATATAGTTTACTTATAATTAATAATTTATTATCGATTTATTGGTATTTATATTACCTTACTAACATTACAGTTTTAAAATTTTGAAAAAAAAATTATAATTCGATGTCTTGGTAGTTGCAACCTGCAAGCTGTAGCCTTGTAATACTCCATAAATATTTTTTAACATACTTTGCAGGTAAAGTAAAAATAGTTTGATCTAAACATTGTCCATCTGCTAGACTTTAGGTTATGGGTCTAGCAGTTAGAACCATAATCTGTAATAAAGGTTAAAAGGTATACGTTCTTAAAAATGCTGATAGAATTTTGATTCAAATCTTTAATGGGCTTATTATTTTATAATTAAGATTAAAAAACGATAATTTTGGGTATGCGCTATAAAAGAACTAGACATTGCAAATTGAATAAAAGCTCTTTGATACCATTTTATTTTTATTATAACCATCAGTAATACTGACCATATAATATATTATATAACTATAATATAACCTACATAATATTATATTTTAATATAATTCGAGTTTTTTTATGAATAATTATTATTTTAATTTATTCGTATTTTTCTTAGGTGCCCTTGGTAGATACTATATAGCCGTCATTAGTATACACGTAATCATAACTCGTAATGTGTTTAGATAAAACAAAAACGAATTCAAGTTACGTTAACTTATTGAAATTATTATTATTATTTTTATTGTTATTATTTCTACAATTCAAATCACTATAAATTTAACAAATATTATAAATATAAAATAAGTCGTAATCGGTGTAACTCATTTGAGCATCTATTCAGAACCTATTCAAAATTTTACTGCATTCAAATTGGTTCTTTTACCTAAAAATAAACATTAAAATTGATTTCCGATAGGAGTCGGCAACTAAATTCTATAACGGTCCACATAATTTGAAAAAAAATTGTTGAGGGTCAGAAACAAACTTAATTATTATTAATAAAATTGTTGTGTCATCGTAACTATTATTATAACAGCGATAAACGACGAACGCAATCGCAATCTCCGAATACTCATAAAAATAGATCAATTAATATCTATAATGCGTGGAAAACCAACATTCAAAAAATATTTTTTTGGCGTTCCAGTTGTTTTTGCTCTACATACCAGATTTGGACCAATAAGCCACCTATTGCCGACCATTGTTGTTCTAGACGCACGCACAAAATATCAAAAGTATAGTTTCCGTCCGATACACTCTCGAAAAAAACGAAATGCAATCTAATAAATTATTTATTTAGGTATCTGATTTTAACATAACATATTTCCAATAATTGAAAATAAATTCAAATTGAAATTTATTATGTACAACTTCAAAGTACAGCAAAACAACAAAACCAGAAGTTAAAAATCAAAGAAAGATACAAAAAAAAATAAATATGTAAATTATAATTTATAACTAATATTAGTTATACATTTTTACCTCATTAAAATAGAATATCGGAAAATATATAAAATAAATGAAATATAATAAAAATAATTTGGAAATAAATTAAGACATATTATCTGTTGCAACAACTCTAGAATCAATTTAGATATGCTATTTGCAACAACCAGGAAACCAATTCGGATACACCGCAAAATTCACACAACGCTTGAGCACTTGATATGTTTAACATATACAACGTTTGGACTTAAAAAACTTTTCTTTAAGAAGTATATAAGCCAAGGATTTCCAATTAATATTTATGCAGAGCTACTTAAGGAATTTTGGTTAAAAAAATGTATCAGTGAAATTCACATATTATTTAAGGTACAAAATGTAAAAAAAAGTACCAATTGATGTTACATGTTATAAATTCAACCGTAAAATCTACTATCTACAAACCTATGGATTTTCAATCACTCATAAGCTGATACACTATAGGTAAATATATACTAATAATATCTATTATAATTTTATTCAAATATATGAAGTATAATATTATGTTAGTCAAATGCATAAAATAATAAATAAAACAATAATATATTTATAAGATATTATGATTATTGAAATACGTGAAAAATATATTACATCAAATTATAATTAATTATTTAAAGTTTCGTGTACACTGTAGTATCATACTCGAGAAGCGACTGATTAGGGTTTAAGATAAATGAAAAAGTTGAAATTAAAATAAATTTGTTTGAAATTCGCAGATGGATTTTGTTCGATTTTGTTTCTAACACTTTATCGCAGTCCACTTGAATAATTGCATTAAGTTCTGTTTCACAGTCATGTATAGGGTGCACTCAGCGTAATGTTAAAGTTTGTATGCGTCGCGCCGTCAACATGACGTACTTATGGTTTCATTATTACAAGTTTTTTAGTTTTAATTTATCTTCATAACATATAATATGATTTCTAACTTATGAAATAATTAAAAAAAAAGTCTACACTTTAGGTACATAAAATATGTTCAATATATATTATATAGGTACTATAATATAGTGCCCAAACGTGTTACGACATGAAAAAAAAAATGGTGCCCTAACGCGTTGTAGCCGGTCATAATACGTAAAGTTCCAACGTACTGGCCGGTATTATTAATTTTTAATAAATTCTCCATGGTTAAATAAAATATTTATTAAAATACAACACTAATACCAGTAACTTTTCTATAATGACAGTCGATCGTATACTAACTTTAATGTAACCATGCTGAAGTATTCAAGTATGAAACGTCATTGTACGTAATCTGATATATAATAATAATCGACATTTACTCTTATCGCAATAATAATATTCATTCGAAAATAAGTTTTTAATAAAAATATTTTCACAATTATAAAAACAACAAAATTACACTAAATTTGGGAATCTTATCATACATAATCGTAATGCACCCTTTTACCTTTTTGATTTCATTCTTAAGAAACACTAACTTTACCGGTTCTACTCTGGTCCTATTGCTTAAATAAAATTCAATGATTTCGCTTCAAGTTCGGTTAAACATGCTAAATATAATAACATTATAATTTATAATATTACCTATAATACAAATTATAAATAAATACAGTGGTAGGTACCAGTGCCGGCCCTATGGGGGGGGCAAGCGGTGCGACTGCACCGGGCCCCGCGTTTGTGCGGGGCCCCACAAATTATATAATACAATTATCACTTAGGTTAGGTTGGGCCCCCGCAAAATTCTGCACCGGGTCCCGAAAACCATCGGGCCGGCACTGGTAGGTACTTTATTTTATACAATAAATAACGAAAAATACTTTGTTTGAGAATACGTACAATTCATAAATGTATGAGTGTTTCATGTAAATCCAAATTTAAGGTTTGTCCAACAATCCCTGTCCAGTTTTTTTTTCGTATCAAATACATTAATTATATTTAAATAATTATTTCTTGGTATTCATAAAATAGAAAATTTATTTTTTAAATATTGTTGGATACAAAATTATTTAATAATATATTTTTATTTATTTATTTATTTCAGCCAAGTTTAATTACAATTATATGATACTATTAGTAAATTATTACATTAAGAATACATTAACAATGGCTGATACGAATACCAACTGAGCTAAGCTCGTATCTGGTATACGGAGTTCATATAAATTAAAATTCTTATAATAGTAAAAATAAAAAAATTTAAAAAGAAAGATACTTATACAATTAAAGATATGACTTAATTAATCAATATTATACAGTAGTAAAAAATTTAGTGGAATATATTTTAATAAAACATTTAACATAATATACACATTCTGATTATAATTATTATACATATTCACTTTTTAAAATTTCACTTATACACACATTCTCATCTAGTTCATTAACTATTTTATTTATAGCCTTTTTTATTTGATTTTTATTAACTGTATCATTGGTATTATTTGGTTGGTTTTTACATAAACTTGTTATTAGACTCTTCGCATCGTTACTTAAATTGTTGAATATAGTTTTACCCATGTGATAGGGGGAGTTTCTTGAATTTGTTAAAAACATATATGACGGTTTAATGTATTTACCTGTTCTTCTGTCCATTATTATATTATTATGTAAATTAAATTTTTTAAAAATGAATTTAAAAATCATTGTTCAAACAACACCGCAAATTTTCAGTTTTATTAATAAAAACGCAACGATATGATGAGTTCATAATTTAATCTTTTAACTATACAAATAGTCGTTATTATTGGAATATTAGATTATATTTTAACAATAAATTATTGAAAATAATAGAGACGGGGTTCTACGCGTCTTCCGAAATGTTCAGAATGTTAGCTTTGACACCGATATAGAACAATGACTATTATTAGGTTTTAAATATACGCATACACTGGCGTTAAATAATATACAATATAATATTATACAGACGACTGTCTCGGGATGAAATCTATCAATCAACTGGTTTCTTGAGGGTCGCCTGTTGCGTAAATGCGTAAATATAATAATGTAATTGTTGTAACTCTGGAGTAATTGACCA
Source organism: Schizaphis graminum (assembly GCA_020882235.1). Taxonomy (NCBI): domain Eukaryota; kingdom Metazoa; phylum Arthropoda; class Insecta; order Hemiptera; family Aphididae; genus Schizaphis; species Schizaphis graminum. Next base: position 10,709,583 of record CM037032.1, read on the forward strand.
CCTGATGCTATATAATATTATATGTGTACACGAAATGGCTTTAAAATCCGCTTTGCGTTTACGGCCTGTGCAGTGTTAACTTAAATGCGGGACATTATCCTTTTACCGAGCTTATAATAATAATAGTAATAATAATAATAATAATATCAAACGTTTTTAAGTGTATATAGACCAATGTAAAACACTTATACAGATTCTTTGGTAGGTATTATTATAATATACGAATGTGTTTTAAGTAGGTACTAGGTACTTACTGTTGTGTTCAGTAGACTCGCAATTATTTTAATGCTTCCGGTTTGGTCGTTCAGGTGTATATGATATAACATTATATAAAATAAAAGTTACGTTATAAATTAATAAAGCATTTCGATGTAAAATAAAAATGCGGTTTATACTCGTTATATAGGTATAGCGTATTTTTCGTCCAAGTACAAAATTATGCGAATAAATAAATATATGTTTTTTAAGGTACCATACAATAATAATATATTCTGTTTATACTTCACAGGATGTTTCACATCTCATAAAAAAATGTCCGCTTGTTAGAAACGTCCGTTAGAAGAGGTTTCACAGTAAATAGATATTATATTATACTTTTTAAAAAACAGTTTGTGGTGATAATAACTTATATTATTCAAATAAAATCTACACTTTTTTATGTAAATTGTAAACAGATGTATATAATCAATGTATCTAAAATTCTAAATCTAAATTCGAAGGATTAGTTTTTGGGTTATCGCAATCATTATATTAAGAATAATATTTTTACTCTTATTATTAATGGTTTTACATAAAATATATTGAATACATAGATGTAAAATTTAATAAATTATTTTATAAATTATTTATTATTAATTATTTTCATACTCAATACATTTTTATAAAATATAAAATGTTAATCGATTATCTAATATAAATCACTAATTCAAATCATCGTGGTCAGTGGTTCTCAAATAAATTCTAAATTCTAAACTCTTTATCGTGGACTACCTATTATCTGTATTTTTAATACACCGAGTTAAATAACTCATACACTAGCTACTCGTTTAAGTTGCAATTCATATTCTACAAAAAAACATATACAAAATTCGCAATAAAAAACAATCGTTTCGGAAAAAAATGAATACCATCACTGGATACTCCTTGAATGTAATAAAAAATATAAGTATTTTAAAATAAAATTTTTGTAGAATAATAATTATAATAATATATTTTTATTTCATCAAAATATAATAATATATTAAATAACACAAAAAAAAAATTATACATGATACCTCTTCAATAAGCGTAGCTTGTGTTTAGAGAGAATGAGTTCAAATAAGAGGTAAAATACGAATAAAACGAATAACATAATTTTCTGAAAAAAACATATGTAAAAAGATAATATTATACAAAAAATAATAATAATATAAAGATTTACATCACTACATTATACTAAGATATTACCAAATTTTAACTTTTTAATATACATTGTTAGCATTTTCTTATTTTTAATTTTTTCAAATCAATATTTAATTTTCTTAAAAATTCCAAAAATAATAGAATTTGAACGAATGCATATAATTAAATCAGAAAATGTGAACATACTTTATGAATCACTATATTTCTTATGAATGTGGACAGTAAAAATGTTTCATTTGATTATTATCGTCTAATTAATAAACATATAATATAGTAATATACACTTAAGTATTGTATGACAAAATTACTAAATATCAACTTATTATACATAAATATTTTTGATAATGATAGTTTGTATATTAGTAAGTACGGTTCTTGTACAAACATCTATACAATTATAATTATTGTTGCTACAAACAAAAAAAATGATTATTATAATTTATTATTATACTTTAAAACATTATTATCGTCAATATTTATAATTTTTATACAAAAATTATGTTATATTAATTTAATTTTTAAATAGGTATATAGTTGTATACCTACATGGATAATTAATAATTCATCTAATAATCATATGTTTTACTTTTAATACTTTTATAATTACATAATTAGAGAAAAGCTTAATTTAAAAATATATATATTAATATATTATGAATTATAAGAATAATAATAATAAAATAATAAAATTATTATATTATTATAATACATATAATATATTAAACAGTTAACCTAGGAAGGTTATACGTTTTTACATCGCTTTTTACATTCGTTTACTGTTATTAAAATATATTGGTATAACATCATGTTTTAATATTATAAGAAATAATAAAAAAAATTAACTACATCAGGTAATTTATTGTTTAATATTTAATGCATTTATGTTACATCACAGTTCCTACCTATGCCAAATGTGATTTTTTTTTGACGTGTGAAAATATTCATCAAATAATAACTAAAAGACATAATGTTATATAATATAGGTAAGTAAATAGTCTCACAATTTAATTAATAGATAATTATTTCGTTTTTATTACGTTTTACGCAAATCGATTCCTATGATTTATGCACATATTGTATTTCCTGTTTTTAAGAAATCCTGATATCTCAATTAGTATATAATATGTAATTTTAATATAAAAATGCTGATTTTGCAATTATGTGAAAATAATATTTTTTTTATAAATTAAAATTTTCAAAATAATAATTATAGACACTGCTTATATGGATCACTTTGTATAATATATATATTTTTTTAATGAACTTGTTTAACTAAATACACTATAATACAAAGTAATATTTTTATATTCAGTCACCCCGATTAATCGATAACTTATTACTATAAACTGTATTGTTCTATTGGGCTCCAAGCCCGTTAATAAACAAATACATTTATCGGACACACGTTAAACTCATCAGAAATATAAAAAAAATATGATTTTTATATAAAAGCAATTTGGTTTTGGATAATTTATATAATACTAATTATTAAAATACCTTTGTAAGTATTCATGGTGTAGTCGATAAACAGAACAATGGTTTTTTTTTTTTTATTTATATTTTCAGAACTAAAATATGCGATTGGTGCCTTTTTTAAATGACTTAAATTGTATAACAGTTAAACATATAAAAATAAATCTAAGTTCTAAATAACGAATAAACATTATAATATATTGTGCTGATAACATTCGTATAATATTGTTTATAGATTTGAATAGTATGATATTGTAATATTTTATTATATACACATAACATAATATTATCATGGAAGTGCAATAATATGTGCCTACCTAGCCAATTTTTCGCATATGTAATCCAGGCCCGGATTGGACCGGCGAGCTACCGCGCTTAGCGCGGTGGGCCGCAAGATTATTATAATACATGGGCCGCTTGCTAAAATATTTAACTAAATTTACTGGGCCAGTAAAATTATTGTGCTGGGTAAGTTTCTGGGTTCCAATCAGGCACTGTCATTAGGTATACGTATAATATGTTATATTTATAAATAAATAATCAAAAAATATACCCAGTGTCCCAGTATATTATCAACATAATTCACAAATGTACTTTACAGTATAACTTCAATATTCTTCCGTTTTCTTTTATTTGTATGGGTATCTGTTACCAGGTTTTTACCTCGCATATATAGGTGGAAATAATTTGACTCGCTCTGAACGACTATTATTTTTTTGGTCAAAATTATTACCTTCGCCCAAACGACCACTGCCCTTTAGTATGGTCGACAAAGTGCATGGGGACAGCTAGCAAAAGCTTTTCTACTAATTAATCGATGAGTAATTTTTGTTTTTATATTATTAAAATGTTGACTTATATATTATTATACAAAGAATAATTACGAATAAAATTATTTTCGTCTGTTCAATTGAAACGTATTATAATAAATTGCGGCGAATCAAGTCAAATAGCTCGCAAACGGCAGTAAGGAATGCTATAATATTGTTCTAAATGTGGATTCGCGAAAAAATAATTGCTGGCTAGTATAATTTTTTCGTAGCGTTAGTGCGTTACTATGCGTTTCAATAATCAGACAATTATAATTGTTATACGGCGGTTGACAATTTTGGTCATTCAATCAAACGCGCTTTACCGGTCACGACAGTAAACATTTAAAACATTTATCATGAGCTTATTAATTGTGTATATAATAGAATCAGCATGGAAATCGATGAATACGGTGAAACCTGTACCGGATGACGAACGTCATCGATTTCGGGAGGGCGGCGTCCCCGTACGAAATGCCGAGGCATCCGAAACGGACGGACCAGCTTCCACCGGACTGACCGAAACGGACGGACCTGCTTCCATCAGACTATCCGAAACGGACAGACCTGCTTCCATCGGACTATCCGAAACGGACGGACCTGCTTCCATCGGACTATCCAAAACGGACGGACCTGCTTCCATCGGACTATCCGAAACGGACGGACCAGCTTCCACCGGACTGACCGAAACGGACGGACCTGCTTCCATCGGACTGACCGAAACGGACGGACCTACTTCCACCGGACTGACCGAAACGGACGGACCTGCTTCCATCGGACTGACCGAAACGGACGGACCTGCTTCCATCGGACTATCCGAAACGGACGGACCAGCTTCCACCGGACTGACCGAAACGGACGGACCTACTTCCACGATGCATGGCATCGACGCCGATATCGGCAACGAGTTTGTCCGAGAGTATTACGGAACGCTGTACAACGCGCCGGAACACATGTGGCGGCTGTACGCTGAGCACGCGCAGTATTGTGCCGTGCACGCGGACGGCAGGCGGACGGTGGTCACGGGCCGACCGCAGTTGCGGCAGTTTTTCAGGACCTCGGCGACGGCGGACAGGGACCACGGGAGTCGCGGGCAGCCGATCGTCGAATCGGCGAACACGATCCGGTGCGGCGCATCAGGGCAATTGCTTGTGATGGCCACATCGGATCGGTTCGTCCAGTCGTTCGTGGTCAAGTTTAGTGCTCCCTGGTCGTTCGTCGTGGTCGCGTCCGTCGTGCAGTACGCGTGCGTCGCCCAGACCGCGCAGCAGACAGCCGACGGACGTAGCCAACAGTCGTCGACCGATGAGGAGTATCAACTTTTTGTCGGCTGCTTGACGGCCGCCACCACGGACAAGGATATTTGGAGGAAGTTTTCAGAGTACGGCGAAGTGGTGAGCGTGCGCGTCATGGCAGGCGGTCACAATCGTCCCGGCCGCAGACTGGCCAACTACGCGTTCGTCAAGTTCAGTGGACCCGAGGGCGTGGAGGCCGCGCTCGACGCTGGTCCAATTACGCTGTACAACGGCAACCGCGTCCGCGTCAATGTGAAGCCGTACGAAGGCCGAACATGATTTTTGTAGCTTAACACGTGACACGACCTTTAGTCGAGATTACAATGACAATTTGTTTCAACGCCGCAACGCGATTTCATTGTTTTGTTAAATTTTGTTTTCTTAATACTTAATGTGTAATATAATATAATATACGAATGTTAAATCCAACTTATCGTGTGTTCGTCTACTTCTTTTAATTCTTTATCATTACGTCTTACGACGTAGAAAAAAAAACACTTGAACGTGTTTAAATGTCTGGTCTCTCTGCAACGGGCACCTTACTAGGACGATCATGATATTTAAGTCGACAAACTAGTATTATTAACATAAAATTAATTCATAACAAAATAGCGTTGTTAAATACTCTTATTTTAACATAATATCGTATATATATATATATATATATATCACATATCGTTTATCAGAGTGATATTGTAATTTTTGTTTTATATAATATATACTTTTATCGAAAAATAACTAATTATATATATATGTCGTAGGCCATATGGAAAATCAGTTTTTTTGCAAAAAAACTAGGCTCTTTGTAATGGGATAGCCCATTTGCGAACTACCTACTTATTATTTTTCCAAACAGCCTGCTGTTTTTCAGGCTTATTGCATACAGACTAACAGCAGTTATGATGCCTTTTAAGAACTACAATTCATTTTATGGTAAAAACCATTTTAATTATTTTATTTTAAGGGTTATTGATAAAAAAACAGTACAATATATGTAACATAAAATATGTAATATGTAACAATAAAAATTAACTAATATACGAATTTTATGATAACTTACTTATTGATTTGACACAATTAAAGTTAGTTAAAGTTGTCTGATCTTAATTCTGAAAAATATTTAAATTCAGCAGAAAAATCTCTGTAGATCGTACGAAACATTCTGGTTTTAATTTTAATTTTAAATTTAATATTACAATTTGAAAAAATTCATATTTTTAAGGTTTTATAACCACTTCATTAGAATATAAGACTTAAATTTACAAAGTATTCCGTATGATTTATAGACAATTTTCTGCTAAGTTCAGAATTTTTTTCAGTATCAAAATCGGACATCTTAAACTAACTTTAATATTGTCAAAACTTTACGTCTTTTGAGCTCAAATTGACAGCTTTAGCGAAGCTCCTTAAGTTTACTATTTATAAACAGTAAACACCTAGTTATGAATATTTTTTTTTTTTTATAGATTTCTTATAAAAAATTGGTAATTAACTCAACTGTGGCCAATCGATATTAAAAGTGAATTAGTGTAAAATTTGCTGAAAAACACTCATGGATTTAACATCTTCTGTTATATATTATATTATAATAAAAGTGAAAAATAGTCACGTTCACAATAATTATCTGGGATCAGGCCCGGATTGGACCGGCGAGCTACCGCGCTGAGCGCAGTGGGCCGCAAGATTATTATGACACATGAGCCGCTTGCTAAAATATTTAGCTAAATTAACTGGGCCAGTAAAATAATTGTGCTCGGTTAATTTCTGGGTTCCAATCCGGCACTGATGTAATCTATAGTTAGAATTGTATGTAATTAATGGGAAAAACGAAACCGCGTAGTAATGTTCAAAATAAAAATATACTTATTACTTCCGTTTAACAAAATATTAAACTAATTTTAAAATAATCTAGATCCAATATATATATATATAATATATATGTATATATATATATAGATTTTGTATTTTTGTAAAATAATTTTAAAATACCATTATCTTTATAAAAACTAAAAAGTATATACATTTTAATAACTCAAAAAATATGTACCTATTCGTTTAAATTATGATTTGGATACATCAACATAACAAAAAATATCATTTGCTTAACAATTCACAGTAAAAAATATTTGTTCTCATTTAAAAAAAAATAATTTTTAAGGCCACGAGACACTCATCTTTAACTGGTTTTATAAACCTAAACAATTAAAATTATGAGTAATATGACCCTTATATTACTTATATGCAGTTAATATATAATATACTTGAAATTAGAATTCGAATAAATTCATTATATATAAAAGTAAAATAAATGAAAACGAGTATGCTTATAGTGATAAATCGTATTATACATCTGTTGTACAAGTTTGGTTACACATAATTTTGTTAATAATAATATTATGTATGTATATTAAAATTCGTAAACACTAAAAATATGCAAGTGAAACAAACAATATTTAAATGACTACAAAAATAAATATTGTACTATTCAAGGATTTATATTAGATTTTTTTGTAACCACATACAATAAGTAAGTAAAAGTAACTAATTAGATATGTATTCAATGTGAATATTATCTCATCAATAATCTTATTCCTACATCATATTGTTTAAAATATGATTTCAGATAATTAAATACTTCTATCAGCAGATAGATAATTTATTTTATACTATTATAGATAGACAGATAGTTATATCGCTTATGTAAATAATATAAAATACGAACATCGCTAATTTTCTATTAGGTGTTTAAATTATAGCTATGCACGTTTTAAGTGGCGTAACCAAAAGAGTAGCGTGTAAATATAAGTACACGTGTATGCATCTTATATAGAAGGCCAGGGTTTACCAAACAGCCCGTTGTCAAGAAATTTATTTTTTTTTATGGTAAATTAAATGCAAGGTTTTCATTAATATTTTCATTTTTTTTTTTTTTTTTAATCTAATTTTTTTTAGATAAAACATATTCATTAGATTTTATAGTCTTCGAAAACCTGTTAAATTCTAAATTTTAATGGTCCACTCCAAAAATGCCTGCAAAAGTGTTTCCTTCCTGCAATTGACTGACGGAGTGCAATGCAGTGCAAGGATAAACATAGATGAAACATTCAAAGTTGGTGCCATAGTCCCACTAATAGAATTCCACCTAATTAAATCAACTGTATTAGTAGGAACATTTTAAATTTTAATATGCTTATTCAAATTTAAAAGTTCGTGTGAAAGTTCTTAAATATTCTTAGATTATCATTCTATAACCAACAATGACCGAGGAAATGAGACTTACAACTATACATTTTTCAAGATTTCTCGGAAAAAGTTTCTAAAGACATTTTCTGTCGTATTGTGTTGTGCAAAATAATTAATTTTAAATAATCTTGAAACTCACTCTGCTATATAATAAATTTCGAGTTTAGTATGCCTCATCATTAAGTATGGATCACTGTAAATTGTAATAAATAAGTTTCATTTGAATACAATAATGATAAATCATCATGTATTTTATATTAAACTAAATACCTATACATACGATTATATTTTGTATGGTATAACGATTTATAATATCTAATTTATAAAAATAATTTATAATTATTATTCATATTATATATATTATGTATGTTGACTATAATAACTCTTTCTTTATGATATTTTAATGATAATTTTAAAGTTATCAATTTTTTGTCAATTATAAAATATTCATGACTATTGTTTCAGAATTAAAATACCGTAAGAAATCTACGTAGGGCCTTAGATAATATTCTTACTTTTAAATGTATAAGTAAATTCCCTCTATATTAAAAATAACCAAGTAAAATGGATTATTCTGAACATAAAAGATCCTATTATAGTAGTGTGACGAAGAAAACACACTCGTATACAAAGTATCGACATCCACTTAATTATTATATTAATATCATATAGGTAAAGATGAAAAGTATTTCGATTAAATGTATTATTTAAAATATATTCTACTTCAAAAAAATTGTAATTTGTATTTCGCATTTTAAATACAATTTTATAGTACTCTGTATTTTTAAAATACTTAAGAGGGCGTCACACCCGCATGTGTTGTCTCTATCTTACAAATACGTAACATAGCAAATTTACGCTCAGCAGATCACGTTTAGTTCCGTCAGTTTAAAAATTAGAGTGAATCGACCTATTATGAAACTTGATGGTAAGATAATTATCTGTGTTTGTATGTAGGTATTTTACGATTATTAAATTTTCAAGTGAGTTATGAGCATTTTTAATTTACCCTATGTTATATACGCATAACTTGCTAAAAAATTGAACTATCGTAAAAAACCAACATACAAACACAGATAATTTTCTTACCATCAAGTTTCATAATAGGTCGATTCACTCTAATTTTGAAACTGACGGAGTTAAACGTGATCTGCTGATCGTAAATTTGCTATGTTACGTACTTGTAAGACAGAGACAACACATGCGGGTGTGACGCCCTCTTAAAATACAAAATAAATAATAACTGATAATTAAATTATTACTTTGAACTTTGACCCGGCCATAAAATTAAAACGAGCTTTAGTCATGATATGAAATCTATAACTGTAAATTGCTTTAGATGTCTTCAAGCTGAGAATAATTGATTTTATGACATCCTTTTACCAATATTAAATACCATTGAAAATACTATCAGACCGACTAAAACAAACCATTTTAAAGTACACAAGTGGACTGGTTCGAATATTTTAAAAAAAAACTTCTATATCGTTTTGAAAATTTTTTTTAGAGTTTGTCTTAAGTTAATAAATCTGTTTTGGAAACATATTTTCATCCTTGAGTGGGTTGATTACAAGAAAATAAATACAATACCAATGTATAGGTGCTATCATGGATATAGCGAGGGTGGGACAGGGGGGGCAAGTGCTCTCCTTTTACATTTCAAACTAAATTATATTTCTCACACCTTATAAATTGAGTTATAATGATTTAAAATTGGCTATACCACTGCCCCCCTTGATTGAAATTTTAACTACGCCCATGGATGCTATGAAGTATATTGACTGATTGGAAGATATAGGTATCTACAACAATTAAAGAAGATGAAGATCTATTTATATTTCCCTAATCGCAAACAATTACACTAACTATCGAAATAAATACAAATTAATTAGAATTCATCAAGTATTTAATACATGATAAAAATTGAAATATTTTTTGTGTAAATATGTATTTTATATATTGAATTTGAAATACACGAGATTATATATTTTTCCCATCCTACCATATAGGTAATTATGTTGCATTGTTGATATTAAGTAACTTATATAACTTGAATGTCAAAATCTATGTACCTGTATGCGGTGTACCATAAAATATAGATTCGTGATACTATATAAATATATAGGTGCGGACTAAACTTATTGAAAATTGCATTGCGCACAGTAAATAATAATATACCTACGTAATGACAAAAAGTTGTGAAATCTGAAATCTCTTAGATTAATAATAATAATATTGCTATTAAAAACAATAAGTTAATACGCTTGGATAAAAAAAAAATCCATGTACGTTTTAGATATTATTTTAAACTGCTATACAAGAACAGCTCTTGAGAAACATAATCGTATCATATTTCCAAGCTTTTTGATTGAGAAAGAAATTGTCGTAAAATATTTTAAAATAAAAAATGTATTGCAAAGTTATGATGGCCTCTATTGGATTGAATATATATAATATTATGCAGTCTCAATAGTCTCATACTCTCATCCATGCTACGGGAAATAACTTGGTCAGGAGACATGCGCATCAGCCATATCGGTCGCCTGCAATTTAGCGGCCCATTATCATATTCATCAGCGACGTCACACGAAGTAAAAAATATATGTTATATTGCTCTCCGAGAGATTAAAAAAAAAAGTAATTTACACTTGACTGTAATGGTAGTTTATTATAGTTCAGATCATTTGTGGTTAAATTTATAATAGAAAAAGACAGAATATCCAACTATGTTTATTCTATAGGTTGTATCACGCATGTAATATTTATAATTGTAATGGTGGACATCTCACCTAAAATGAAATACCTTAAATTCACGTAAATACCTACATTATATATTATATTATTTTTCCGTTCTTATTTAAAAATTATTTAAATAGGAAGTAAAATTTACTCTGAATTTTCAAACAACCATCATCTTTAGTTTGTATAATATTGTATATAAATATATAATATGTACACAAAGCTATAGCTAGAAAGGGGAGTGGTCAAATTATAATCTTCAAGTTTCTCCAAATTTTTTAAAAATATAAAATATTATTAACAACGTTTTTTAAAAAAAAAATCGATATATTAGTATAAACATTTTTTTGAAATAATATTGTCGATAATACTATCAATTAAGATCAGTTAACTGAATGGTTCGTAAACGAACCATTTCTAAATGATCATATATATATTATAGTGTATGTAAATGAATTATATCATCATGGTTAAATTAAAAATGTAACACCTTTAAAAGCCTGAAAACTGTTGATACAGAATATGTTTAAGGGCTTTTGAACACAGAACACAATATTATATACTTATTTCTTTATGCAATAACCATTCACTTACAAACATAATCTAACAATAAGTATGTAATATACTTTTACACTTAGTATATTATCTCATATTGTTTAAAGTTTAATCAACATGATATAATATGGTGCAGGCATGATATAAACATTACATTTCATTATAAATCTTTGAATTCAAAAATTCAATAAATAATTAAAATATAAGTTTGATATAGGTTATACTACCTCCCATAACAATATGAGATTTATATTTATTAAATTTTTTTTTATATTTAATATTTCGTTTATTAGTTATTTTTCTTTGAATTAGTCCAGTTATTTTAACTAATCAACTTCCTTGTAATCGCTGGAATGGGATTGATACTATAGGTACTGACAATCGATTTACAAAAGGTGTTAGCAACAGGCCATAATATTAATTTAAAAAAACTTAAATATCATCTGATGAGCACTTAAAATTTTAAAATTGTATACATATAAATATAATATAACCAACCCTTAAATTCCTCGTTAAATTGCTTTCTTTTTTTTTACGCTGTAATTAAATATTATTTATTACTGCTTATTCAGTCGTAGATGTAATAGCACTATTGCACTTTAGTATTTAAATAATTTTTTACTTGATACGTTTTAAGGTTTTAGGCAATAAATAAAGTATCGTGTTTTATTCACCGACATATTTGTCCACCAGTCGTATTTTAATTTTAAAAAATAAATAAAATTAATTCAACATATTTTATATAATAATAATATACTAACTAAGTTTGTGTCGCAACTTCAATAATCAGCATACTAAACCATTACATACATTTTGAATTTATGCGACGTTTGGACTATGCGCAACTACAACTTTATAATATATAAGTACAATAATCCACAGGAACATTTAAACTAAATCCTGCCATTGAATACAACTACACTAATGGGTTGTCGGATATTTTTATTGTCGAGATGGTTCCTATATTATTCTTATTGGTTTTCTTTTACGACAGTCGCACAACACTGGAGATTTTACTACGCTTAAAGCGTATACGAACGAACAATAACGGAAATGACCTACACAGTTTTTATAGCACTAGACACATATAATAGTTTTTTTAACAAAAAAAAATGTACATCAAAGATTTAAGTTTTCCCATAAAATAAATAATTGGTAAAACCTGCAGTAACTACAGTACCTACACTTTACTTTGACCTAGTCTTTATATTACAAAGCTCAAAGCTGTAAAAGAATTTATCTGGACGCAATAAACCGAGTAAGTATTCAAACAGGTAAATACATCCAATACATCATTCAATACATGCTGTGCATTTATACGCATTTGAATACTGTTTCTAAACGATAAACTTAATACACTGAATAAATAACAATTTAGTCTACAAGTCATATCGAGAGAGGGTACCAGTGATACTGATGCACCCACTGAGAATAAAATAATTTTTAATTCCATTTAAACGAAACGCTATAATTAAAAGCAGGTAGAACCGTTAAAAATTTAAATTATCGGTGTTAATAAAAAGAAGCAATCAAAAAAAAAAGTTATGAATTAAAAAAACAAAATATAGTCTTTTATGTTTGCTTATTAGTTAATAGTTATTTATAATCAGAATTATATGAAATTAATTTACTGATCAAACTATCGAAGTATATAATATTATAAGTACCTAAGTATATATGCTTATATTGACGTTTTAGTCGACTTTCACGAATGACAAAAAAAAAGCATTAACTACAAAATCAGAGCCTTAATTAAAAAGCCAGACCGAACTCAATAAATGGCGATGACGGTAAAGATCGGGTTTGAATAATTTGAAACAATTAAAATGATTTTCCAATTTAAAAATATTTGAAATAATTTTATGAATTGCGCTATAATGAATTATAACGTCTATAGACTCAAGAAGATGTTTATGCGCTATTTGTTCTATCCTCTCTCTCTCTCTGATATACACGCACAACATAGAAAGTTTGTATTCAGTAGAACTAAATTTATGTTGTTAGTAGCTCTATAGAATTATTATGAATTTATGACATATTTACTATTATTAAACTTCAATTCAAGAACATTATCCGCGTTTGTATGTTGGCTTTTTTGTGAAGTTCAAGCATTTTTTAATTGTAATATACAATTATATTTTTTTTTTATTTTACATGCTAATATGCTATCACATCTTAAATACAAATTTGAATGTCGTAAAACACAAATTTTCTTAACTTTATGTTTGATAATAATTCAAGTAACTCCGATATAGTTGTACTAGGGTAAAATAAAGAAAACAAATAGTAATAGCTGACATCCTATTATAAATTAATTATTTGTATATCGTATTTAAACTTATAATTTATATATTCAGATTTTTTATACAATTCAAAGAGTATCCTTGGGCAATACAAAATTATATTTTTCTAATGACAACTAACTATTATTATTGTAAATTATTAAACAGTGAGTATATCATTGTTAATTATTAAAATATATACTAAGATAAAATATATTGTACTAGGGATATAATAAGTCTTTAAAAATGGTTTTACAAAAATATAAAATAGATATAATATTGAATCTATTATAAAATATACAATATGTCTTTATTTTACCTATACCTATTATACATATAATTATATACTGAGAAAAAATTTACAAATTATAAATTATTGATGATATCGTTATGCAGTCCACGTATCTTCCAAACACATAATCGTTGATATGAATATATTATCATTATAGTATAGATAGATACACAAAGTTAAATAAATAAAAAAATACTCGTTTAAATATTCATCTAGATACATATTAATTTTCAAAAAAGTTATCTAATAATAAACAATTTACAAAAATAAATGATAATTCTTATTTTTTTAAAGAAGTTGGTTTTGTGCTTGAGACTGTATTTTGTAGTGATATTGAGACGTTAAAAGAGTTCTACATCACTTATTAAGCCTAAGTAGTAAGTATATACTTAATGTTCTACCAAACATCCTCATTTCCTTTTAATTTTTATTCACTAATAGAATTATACAAATTCTGATTTTTGAAATTTTTAAATAAAATATTCAGACTATATTTTCAAATTCTTGAAATTGTTTGTTCTATTTAAAGAGTATCTTGTGATGGCATAATTTTGTTCAATTGGTATAACTACTCTTTAATGTAAATAATTGACAGTAGATAATGTTTTTGAAAATTGTAATGTATTATCTAAATCAAAATTCGAACATGTGATTTTGAAATATTTATACTACAGATAATAGTCTTTCAAAATCAATTTACAAAAATACAAACTTTATGTAATATATAGTATCTAGTGGTTTTATTTATTAAAATATTTAAAATATCATTTTTACAAACTATAATATTAATTGATTAATATTACTCACTATATTTTTCGAAATTTGAAATTCAAATCATTAAAGCTCCAATATTTGCCATACTCATTAGTTATTATCATTAACCTATTATCACAAGTACAAAAATATCTTTAAGTTTTTTTTAAATATGACCTTAACTAAGCATAGTTAAAAATTTCAAAATCAGATTTTAAATAACTGATTTATTGAAGAAAAAGGGATGAGCAATGACTAATGAGCATGCTTGCTGAATCACTCTGTATAATATATTATGATTTATTGGACTTGTCATATGGACGATTACATTATATTTATAAGTATCTGATATGATAAGTCCCTATTTATAGGCTGTATTAGTTGAAGAATAATTTCAAAGTGATTCAACGTGACAACGTCCCCATTAATTTTGCAAAAGACCATTTTCTTCCATAAAAATATAATACCTATATAATAATAAACTTTATAACATTTTTAAACAAAATTTCATAACTCGGTGTTTTATTCAAACAATGGATGTCATTTTTTGACATAAAAATGTAATATATAATATCTTAATACATTATACTAATGTATCCTGACAGTAATCGGAGTAAAATAAATAATACGAACTACGAACCACGAACCAAAGAAAACAAATCGTCCTGATTATTATAACTTAGTACCGAAAAAAAATCAAATCAAATTATTACTCTGCAACATATCTATAGGTAGTTATTGTATTAATGTATTATAATCTACAGATAACTAAAAATATATAAAATTTGTTTAAGTAGGGCATTTATTTACATATTTCCAACTATTTTAGTCTCGATTCCGCGGGGGTAGAGTGTCATTTCGGAAAAAAAAAGTGCTTAATAATTGAACTTCAATAGTTTAGGTAAGTAGATAACCAAATAAATTTTTTCCACGATGGTTGTTATATGTTATGATTTCTATTGTATTAATGTATTATTATTATTTATAAAGTATAATTTAGGAATAGTCCTAAATATAAAGTTGTTTAATATTTTGTGTCACGATTTATGACAAATGACAATTGACAATAATTATATAATATATTAAGCCCAGACCCGTGCGACGTTCGATTAAATCTTGATTTTTTACTAAGACCAAATTTTCTCAAGAAATTAGCGATAAAGTAGGTACTAATATTTGAATATGATGCTATTATGAATATAATACGCATGTGTTGTCTCTGTCTTACAAATTTAAAAATTTTGTACAACAAAGTATTGAGTATTTGTAATTTTTGTAATTTTTGTATACATTTGTACTTTGAATAATAATGAAAAATTAAAAAACTGTGGAAAAGTATTTTTGATATTTTTTGTTTTCTATAAGAAAGTATTACTATTACGTAGAACCTTTCAAAGTTAATACATACATGCATATATTAAAGCTTTAATATTTTTTACTCACAAACAAAAATTTTATCATGCATTAGTCAAAAAAAAAATTAAAAAATATAAAATTTCAAATATCTATAACTAGAACAAAATGAGATTAAATATTCTGAAATTCGTATTATCTGTATTAAATAATATTTTTAATATTTGGTGTAAATTTCAAGCCCTTAGACTTATTTATTTTTGAATTGCAACAAAAACAAAAATCATTTTCGTCTGAAACTTGTTTTGTATAATAATTCTGGATTTCACTAATTTCTATTTTTAATTATTTTTACTTTTGACCTCCTCCCTTCTCATATGTACCAACTATTTTCATTTTTTACTCCATTTATGATTTTTATATATCGAAGTACTCCAAAAAATTTTATTTTGTAATAAAGAAATGTAAATGTATGTTGTTATTAAAAAAAAAAGTAAAAACCAACAACGTTAAAAAAATAGTAAAAAGTATTTTTTAAACAAATTTTATTTTTTAATGACTATACATTTTGTAAAAAAAATTTATATATTTTCAAAATCGTTATGGCTTTATAGATCACTTGGTATTACAGCCATACAATAGGTATTATAATATATGTTCCATTCACAAGAAATTTTGCACTCTAAACATCCTAAACAATATAAATATATAATGGCAATAATATATTATTATGGTGATAAGCTTAATATAAATTATCGGGCTGTCCCTACTCTTTAAGGGCGTAATTCTGTTTCGGCCGTAACTTTATTATTATAACCACATATTATTATAATTTATAATAATGTCTCTCCTCAGGCCTGCCTTGAAAAAACCGACTTGCGCACGCCTAACGTGTATTATATTATACCTACCTAGGTTAGGTTAGGTAGCTATGACCGATCACCACTGCTCAAGGTTGCTCGATGATAAATATACAAAATATACAGGATGATTCACTAAGCGTGCTCGTCCTCTTTTTTTCAATAATGCAATTACTTATTGAAAATTATATTTTTATGTTTATTATACTTAAAGATTATATTTCAAAATCCTTTAGAACTGTTTATAATAGGAACTTAAAAAATGTTTTGTGGAGATACAAACTTTTATTTTTCAAATTAAAACTACATTTTTTATTGTAAAGTATTCAGCAAATATATTTTCTGATAAATGAAAATATTGTTATTAAAAATAAAAATTCAAACAAGTATTTTGAAGTTAACTATTTAACTTGATGTACTAAGAATAATAGGTTTTTACGAATTAGTTGGGAAGATATGGGGTTTATGGAATTTGAACATTTTTGTAACGAATATATTAACCATTAATCCATAAATAATAAATACTATATCCAAAGATCTAATATTACGTCTATCTTATATATTTGTAAAATTATTTTTAAGAACTATTATCTAAATTCTATAGTATAATAACTACTATATAAAAAAATATTGAGTTTGGTACATTAAAATATTTAAAAAAATATATCGATTCAATAATTTACATCAAAATACAAAAATAGAAAAATTCTCATTTATAAAAACAGAAGTTTCCATCATTAAAAACACTTCTTTAGAATACTTTAATACTCAAACTAGTACGAAAAAATCTTTATAATTCAAAAATATATTCTTAAAGTAAATTCTAAAAATCATAATTTAAAAAAATTGATTATTAAATACTAATCGATAACCGATTGAAAAGTAGTAAGCATACTACCTGTATGGCTATATGTGCACTCTGTATATTATAATACATATTTTATATTATTAGAGGTAATTGTTACAATTTCTAAGAACAATACTTAATTTACGGGAATTATACAAAATTATAAACATGTTGTTTCATATTATAATGTGATATTATATTATTTGGGTATATAAAACAGGTAGGTACTTGCAG
Source organism: Schizaphis graminum (assembly GCA_020882235.1). Lineage (NCBI taxonomy): Eukaryota > Metazoa > Arthropoda > Insecta > Hemiptera > Aphididae > Schizaphis > Schizaphis graminum. The sequence goes on from CM037032.1 coordinate 10,727,719, forward strand.
TTTTGCGTAATAATCACGACATAATAGCTAGAATCACCCGCGCGAGACCACTGTCATATATATTTTTGCAATATTATAATATTATTGTATAATAAATCGGATCACTCATATTGAAAGTAAATTATGGGTTGCACATATAATATGTTTGTGATTCCGGTGTGTATAATTATTACCAATTAACTGACGTGAATCATTGTAAGAATATTATATTTTAGTAAAATCTTGTTCAAATAAAACTCAACTCAATATCAAAAATTATGTACAAGCTGCTATATTACAAAGATAGACAATGGTGAAAAATCCACTATATGGAGTTGATTAAGCTGAGTAAACATTAACAATACATTAATAGATTATAGTATATATGTATAAGTGATAAGTCTACCGTTTATATACAATAAATTTTACACTCTTGAAGTAAAATATCGAATATATAAATGTTAACTTACTTTCAGCTAATTCAGTAAGTTCATTGGTTGTCACATACTATGATTGTACAACTTACAAATCGTTTAAATAATAATTTATTAATTAATAATTTATCATTTTAAATTCTGAGCGAAGCGATAAATACCTATATTAATTTTACAATGATGTTTGTTTTTCTCTTTGTCACCACCTCATCTTGGGCAGTAAAAACGCTTTGAATTTCAACTTTGAGGATAGTTTCTGTTAAAAAATGTCATCAAGTATAGGTACTAAAGGAAACTTAAAAGTTATCGCAATGTAAATATGCTTGAAAGAAGTTTTTATAGCCATAAAGTAAAGTATCTTTCTTTCAATAGGATAAAAATCGAAGTATTTAAAAATACAATTAAATATTATTAGTAAACTATACATGAAAATTTCCAAGATATTTTAACAAATTTATTATCATGCGATAAATTTTGGGTAAACATACTTGATAAATCAGTATATATAAAGCAGTAGATACATTTTTTTCAAAGTATATCATATCCTATCCTATCAGGTAAGATCAAAGAATTGTATATTGATAAGTATACGTATCTATTATAAATTTATAATATTTAGCTCAAATATTAGGCACATCATACATTTATATCGAGATTTAGTAAATCTACTCTGTAATATTACACTGAAATAAAATAAAGTTTTCTTCCTTATAACAATTTTCCAAGTTACACCCGTGGACCTAGGTATATAGGTATCTTGTAAATTCGATATTATTATGATACGTGTATGCGGAAAATTGTTTAAATAATATAAAAAAGTATTTAAAAATAACCTCATCCAGTTCCTATTTTATACTTAAATATTTTATTCTAGCGTATATTACAAATAGTCAATATATATGTAATAAAAAAAATATTAATAAACCACGGTTATAAGTTGTATAATAAAATCTAGTCCACGACTCACGAGTAAATTACTAATTGTATAATAATAATATATATTGACTAATTGTTGGAAATCTGTTATACACGGTATATCATTAATAATTTATTATAATAGAGAGCTGATAACAACAGTTACATTTTCGTAATCCCGAGTACAATACATTAGTAGGTACCTATAAATTGCATAAAAGTGACAAGGTATTTAAAATGTATTCTTTACCTATATGAAAAAATATATTCTGAGTATAACTTCACATTCACATAACCTAACTCTTTATATCTTTACGAATTACAAGTATAAAAGTATAATCAATAGTGTCTAAAATAGAAGAAAAAGTACGAAATCAAAGTAAATGCATGTGGACGTGTAGTTTTAAAATTCTGTACAATATAAATATTATTGATTAAGCTTAGTTTCCATTGTGCTACGTCAATTTGCTCACGATAATATAAAATATATATACCATAAAAATGACAAACTTTAAATAGCTATTACTTCGAAACTAAGTTTGGCTGACAAACTCAGATTTTACCGTCGTTTTAGAATACCAAACTACATAGTGTAAAAAAAATATGGCCAATAATGCAAAAATTTATCTGTATACCAAATTAAATAATAATATATTTAATGTTATTGTAACTGGATACATAATACTAATACATATAACAAACTACTCGAAAATTGCTTAATTTAAGCGAGAAGATGAGACTAGAGGTGAACCAACAGAAAACCAAATATATATGTATATTGCGAAAATAGGCAAATAATTCAGATCTAAAGGTAGATAATCTTACTTTCGAAAATTTCATGTACCTCGGAGTAAACATAAACAGTGCAAATAATATACATGATGAAATAAAAAACAGATTAACAAGTGCTAATAATAAGTGCTATATTTTTAGCTTATTAAACTTACCTACTTAAATCAAAAAATCTATCTTACGAATTGAAGAAAATCCTATACACCAGTTACCTTAGACCGATCCTAACATATGGGTGTGAGACATGGTCAACCACCAAGAGAAACGCCTTGAGCCTAATTATCTTTAAAAAAATATTAAGAAAAATGTATGATAGCCCTCTATATTACAGGGAAACCCGGAAACAGAACAATTTATAAGAAAACATAATGACGAATTACAAATCTATGCAGAAGACCAAATATTCTTTCATATACGAGAAGCAAAAAATTTGAATGGTTAGAACATCTATGGAGGACAGATGACCAAATTATTATACAATCACTGGTGGCGGAAATGAGATCCAAAAAATCTCTAGGCAGGCCCAGAACAAAATGGAGGGGCTCATGGAGGATCTAAAAAAACTTCAAGAAATAGCTCAGATAGACATAGCGTACAATAGAGAAGAGTGGAATAAGTTTGTGATAGTAGCGTTGGACCTCAATGGTCCCTTAAGCTATATATGATGATGATGACTGATACACGAAAATCTTAAAATTTGTTCTTTGAAAAAATCCTTAGAAAATGAAACCCTAAAATAAATTGGTTTATGAAAATATTGGTATATCTATTAAGTTTTTAGATTTTTTGATCGATAAACGATAAAAACCGGTCAACATATAGATTTACTGGCCAGGCATTTTGCTCAAGTATGCCCAAAGTTTAAGAACTCAATTATTAAATACAGTGATAATTTTTACTATTTATGATTATTTTTCTTTAAAACCATTGAATTATGCAATAAAATAATCAAATAATAAAATGTAATGTCTATTACATAATATGTATATAAATACTTGATTTGTATGATCGTACGACACTTATTATTTTTAAATTTAACTGGAACAACCTAAGTTATTACAACTAATACAATAATAAATACAAAATTACTAAATTTAACTAATATTATTTAAGTTTAAGTATTAAAAGATAATTAATTTTTTTATTTATATAATTAATGCTCCCACCGTTGAGTATACATATATGTGTAACTATATTTTATGTGGTTAGACGATCTGCTATAAATAGTTATGTAAATATATCCTCATTTTCATAATATTACAATCTATTATATTATTAAACTTTTTGAGGGTGGTTGAAGAAAACCTACAAATAATATGTTTATGCCTGTAGTGATTTGAAAACCCTTAGGCGCCACTTTGACATACTTATTTATACAGAGCTATATGACCTATCTATATATCGATTGAAAATTGAATAACAGTTATATTTCAGATTGTACTGGAAGGGTATAAACATTTTCAAAATAATAAATTTTAATATGCAATTGTGCGATTAAATCACAAAAAACAGCCAAAAAATATAAAACATCCAAGATAATTTCTATCAGGTCTTTAACAGTGAATATAATATGTAATATGTATCAAACATATTTTAGTATGCCTTTGTAACTTCTAATATAATATAATCTGAAATCATTATAAATTATTTTTTTAAATTCAATGATTTATGTCATCAATATAATTCAATATGTAGTATTATAATATGTGTATTTTTTACCAATTACTTTCTGTAGTTATAACACTATGCGTTATTTATAATTATCTATTGTTTATTATAAATACCTATATTATTTCACTTAATTTAAAAAAAAAACCCAAAATATATATTTTTTTCGAAATCAAAGCTAGAAATTAGAAAGTCGTATATGGTAACCAGATACTTGGCCCGTATTTATGTGCTACTTCTTATTTAATAATGAATATTCTTAGCCATTAAAAATAAATTTATTAACTATTTTCTGGCTATTCCATAATATAGTTTCTCTATACCAAAATAATATATTTCACTAGTCTCGTCGTATTTATACGACAAATCAATTTAATATAATATTATAATAAACATTTTACCAAATAATAATAATAATAATAATATATAATTTTTGAAATGTAAAATAGTTATTTTATATTTATTTTATTGTATACATCTTAGTATATTACGCATAACAGTCATAAACTCATAACATATATGTTATTTGACCAATATCTATATTATAGTTATTTATTTAAAAAAAAAAACTAAAAATCATTAAACAAAAATAAAAATAAATTGTTAGAAAATATTTTTTAACCGGTAAAAATGATAGATTATTAAGTTAGTAAATAAATATATAATTAATTATTAATATCTTATGTGATAAAATATTAATAATCTTATACTAAAAAACTAATGTCATTAATTTATTGAAATAACTAGTTATAATAAAAGAGGTATCAAAAATCTAAAAGTTAGATAGGTAGGTATAACTAGCCATACTAGGTATGGTCGGTATGGATAATGAATAAAGTTATTATTTAGTACCTGCAGCAGTACCAATAAAGCTATACTGCAGATTGCAGGAATCAGGTATATCGGGTTGGTGCTTATTGAGTAGCATAAAAAAAATGAATTTAAATTTTAAATCAATAATCGTGTATTATACCTACCGAACTGCTATTATAATATTGAATGTATTATAATTGTCCGATATACGATTAAAATATGTACTGATTACCAAGTTATGTAATTATTATAAATGTATTACGTAAAAGTTACAGAACTCTGTATTAGATGTTATACATAGGTCTTGGAAGTTTAAATACTCTAAAAATTATCAAAAAGTCACCAAATCTTTTTATAGGCACGCAACTACACAAGTTATAAGAAAACGACAGTTTAACTTCTAGATTTTTAATATATCTTTCTATATATGTATTATCCATAATAATAATAATTAAAAAAAAATGCCTACCAAACTTATTATCATGCCTCACGCACGATAAATACAGAGTTTACTGTAAATGTAAATAAATGCGATTGCGATTAATCTCACACTGACCAATTATAATAGTTGTTACCTATTTATTTAAATCCAATCCACCACATTCAATAAGATCGAGACATTTGAACACTATAAAACACTTAAACAGTATTAAGAAAAAATATTTTATAAACAATATTTCTTGTTATGATGTTTTTAATTTCCTAATTTGCATAAAAAGTTCATAATCTATGCTTTAAAAATCAATAAAATGACTAGAAAACGATAAAAAAAGAAAAAATCGAAAAATTAGAAAACATTTTAAAAGTTTCATCTTTAAAGTATCTGTGTTACATAAAACGAACTATGTACTTGCAATGCATTGTCTATAGAACAGCCGTGCGCAACCATTTTTGATCCACAAACTTCAAATTTCGATGAGCATGGGGCTACTAACATAATGTATTTTAAACCTGAAGTCATGTTTTGTGAATAAAAATTGTAGACGTTTGGTATAAAACTATAAAATACAACTTATTATTCAATAATATATAAACTAAATATTATACAGTATAGGTACCTACACCGTCCCCGTCAGTGATGAGTGATGAAACCCGCCCCCGATTTATTGACAATAGTAAGAACTAAGTTCGCAATCAACATTTTCACCTATCGGCTATCACTGTTACTAGTGTTACTCCAAAAAGTCAATTGGAGTCTGGTGTTCAGAGATTCTAGGAATATAAATTCAAGATTTTCAAGGAAGAAGTTTAGAGTGAATTGATACGGATAGGTTATTCAAAATCAAGCGTTAAAGAAAGTCAGTGACATATGGAACTCCTTGAACTATATATACCAGCGATACGTATCGGACTCTCTACCTACGTATTACTAACGTATATGTATAGATAGTGTTGAATCTTTCTTTTTGAAAATCTAGCTTTTTTATTATCATCGGGTAATCCAGTGGCGCCAAACTCATATGTCATGTAATAGGTACCTATAGGGGCAGCTTGTTATAAGATAACTAGGAGCGACTGCACCTGCCCCGAAAATGGGGGAAAAATGTTTTAAGTTGAACAGGTTTAATCATGATTCATAACATTGATCATTCAAGTTAAAAATAATTGTATCTATATCATAATATGTAAAAGTTAATGAAAAATTTAACTAAAAAAGAACCTAAAAATATTACATTGGTCTTAGTAAATTTAGTTGGTGGGGAATTGGTGGGTTGTTTTGAAACTTGCTCCTTGAGTTTTGAAAACTCAAGCCGCCACTGGGTACCTATGTATAGAACGATCACTTCACTTCTCAAATGGATTTTCTCATATAAATTAGGTGGATGGAACAACAATTTTAAATTTCGCTTAACAAACAAATTCTGAGTTTGGCGTCATTGGGGTACCGGGTAACTCATTTTAAAAAAAATCTTCGGACATGCACACACGTCACACGCGATGAAAATATAATGTTATATCACGGAATAAGTTCTTTATATCCGTGTATTATATTATTATATTTATTATCATTGGCACCGTGTAAATGTTTAGCGCACCGATAGATGTCGCGGTGCGCCCGCCGATATCGTACAGCCTGCCGCCGGACTGCCGGAGAAACAGGTCTGACAATCGATTCGCGTACTGCCGAGACGTCCTCCCGTGCCGACTGACCGAATTTTTTTTTTATTTTCCACGTACTCCTGGAAATCAGCTTATCAGCGGCGACAGTTTGGCAACATATTGCAATTTGCATTATTTACAATCGGTTCTCTGATTTGATTCTTGACTAGCCATTAGCCAATTTATGCACATTACAGTCGGCGGCGACAATATCATTTCGTCCAGTTTCGCCCCGCCGAGAATAATTGCTCGAAATCGATACTGTTAATAACGTTTTACCGAGACTTGACGTAAAAGACCCAAAACGCAGCTCGTGGTAGGTACACGCACACATAGGACATGGACCTTTAGTAATGTCATGTTGTTGCTATAAATTGTTACCGTGATGAATTTTCGTTTTCAGTTGTTTCGCCAAGCCTGAGCATATTCTGACGGCCCGGCGGCCGACGACGGTCGACACATTCGACACTGAATAACGTTTCTCTTTCACCGACGACGACAGACCAGTGGAACGACGAGCGCGCGCACCGCACCGCCCACACCGCTCCATTCGTACGCACGCACGCACGCACGCACAGCGACACAGTAGCGCACGAAGTACGGACACACGACTACACGAGTACAACACGACACAGTCGACACACCACACACAGCCCGAGTGCCCGACAGCCGTCTGTCCGCCGCAGTCGGTGTATTCGCTCGCAAACGCCTGATCGTGCCGACCTCGTCGCCGGACGAAAGATGCTCATCAAAGAGTTGTGAGTATTAAAAAAAAAAAATATATATCATCACGACGAGGATTTGTTCGAATGGTCAACGTTTGTAGGGCACACGGTTTCGGATCGATCGTTCGGTGTTTCCCCCTGACGAGTAATGATCGTCATCGTTATTCTAAGCGTTATTGTCGCGTCACAAACGCACACGCGTTCGCGATTTGGGTTCACGGTTTAACCCGATCGCAAACCCGTATCGTAAACGTCTGACGACGATGAGCACGATAATATAATCGGTTTTTACGATGCGATTATTCCGTGTACCCGATGGGTTTTCGCGATTTTTATCTCGTCTGGCGACCCTTCCGAGCGGGGCGTTTGGACGCTTGCCCCAGACACCACCGCTTTCCATGCCGTCACTTAGTCACGCCACTAGTATTGCTCCGTTTGTGCTGAATAGATAAAAAAAAATTCATCATCGACTGTTATCACGATTTATCGTATTTTTTAATCGCAAATTAAGCGATAAGTACCCATTCCTTAAACTATCATACCTTTATAATATATATTATACGTTATGTTATAATATATTATACTTTCGTGTACTGTAAGTACATAGTGCCTATTATGATATTTCCAACACAATTTTCACAATGAATATTATGTTCCTTAGCTTTATTATGGTAGACTGTTGACTTAATTAAATTATTTTTTGTTCTAAAAATCGTGACAAATAGCATTTTTATGCCATTCATTTTTTTCAAATTTAAATATTTTAAAATATTACTCACATACATGTATAATTAACACATCTCTCCGCGCATCTCTTGGTTTTGAATTGTCTAGTTAAGAAAGTAATGTGTGGCGTGTCAACCCATAATCCGTATTAATAATCCTAGATTAATTATAACAGTGGCACTATGAATTATCTTTCATTATTTAATTCAATATACATAGGTAAGGTATATTATTATACCGTACAAATAAAACCAGAAATGAATAACAGTTTAAGCTCAAAATGTTTTTATTTAATGTATCTGTTAATTATCATAAATGCAAATAATATGTTTTATTTCAAACATTTCAGTTAATCTTTGATTTATTATTAATCATTATATGGTCCATGATAAATTGATTATTCATTAAAGCTCTTATGAATATCATGACAAGACAAATTGCATAGTTTTTTTTTTTATTGTTATTTGAATCGTTTAATATCTTTGGTAAAGTACCTACTTTTATAATTTTATTCAAACAAATTAATGTAAATTCTTTTACAATTTCAATAGGTACTACCTAAATTTATTCCTAAGAATTTTAAAGTTATAAAAAAGATAATTTCTTTTTTTTTCAATAGTTTTAATTTAATAATCATTTTTCATGCATCTACTTTTATGTTTTCTGTACAAAAATCATACTAAATCACCTTTATTCATTTTTTATACTATCTACACTTGTACAAAATTGTAATTTAAGTATCCATTTAATGTCTAGTAGGTAAATAACATAATAAGTATCTGTTAAATTGGCTTTTACCTATGCCTATTAATTAAAATAAATATTATTTGTTACAGCCGTGTGGTACTACCCTTAACAGTTGAAGAGGTTTGTACTCATTACTTATTTTTTCTAAAAAATATTTTTATTCAATATATGTAATTATAAACTATTACAGTTATACATTGTATTTTTTCTTTATAGCGTTTTCTTTAAATATTATATTTTTCTTTTTAGTATCAAATTGCTCAACTGTACTCTGTAGCCGAAGCCAGTAAAAACGAAACTGGTGGTGGAGAAGGTATTGAAGTGTTAAAAAATGAACCATTTACCAATTATCCCCTTTTGGGTGGAAAATATTCAGAAGGACAGTATACTTATAAAATTTATCATTTGGCCAGGTAATTAATACAGTAATTACTAATTTATATTAATTATCATTATATGCATTTATATGCAAGGTAAATTGATATTTTCCTGATATTCGCTTAAAATTTAGATAAGTACAAATGTTGATAAAATTAGATGGTCCTCTGTATTTTTATGTAATATCATTTGTATAAGGCATATTTATTTTATATATGTACTTTGAAAACCTGTACAAATGATTCAGGATTTTACAGATTACCTTGTTTATAATTATATATATATATGCCCAAGCTAGTTTTTGAATGTTTTCAAAAATGAAACAAGTATTGTACAGCTGGTTTATTAGCTTAACATATCAAGCTTTTATTTAACATTGGATGTAATATGACATTGGATGACATGTTTTTGAAGGCCATTAAACTAGTATCGAGTAAAAATGTATTAAAATATTTCACGTTATTCCAGCCTTGATATATACAATGTTTTATACTAAATGTTAATACTGTTTGAATTAATTAATATAACTTATAGTTTAAATATATTTCATTAAATAAAAAATTAAAATTATTTAGTATAGGTCTATAAGTCATAATTGATTTGCCTATTGTGATATTAAATTGTTACATATCAAAAATAATTAATCTTTAAAAAGTCAAACAGAATTTATTTATTGGATTTTGGACACTCATATTTTGTGATTTAATGTATGATGGAGAAATTAATAATGAATCATAAGCATAATATTCAAAAAAAAAAAAAAATTGTATGCATAAATAATACAATTTCTGATATTTCTTTAAAACTGCTCCTAAAAAAAATTTAACATTGGTCTTTTTATCAACTTAATAACTTTCTATGAAAAGCCCACAATGATGTTTGAAATACATATATATTCCTGAAATAACCCTTTTTGTGATTAAATTGGTTTTTATTTCAAATGTTGAGGAATATATTTTTTAGATTAAAATATAGTTGTATATTTAGGTAATTAATTAAAATTATAATTTTTATTTCAAAGAAAAAATATATTCTTATCTTTGCCAAAAATAGTTTAGCACCCCTCCTGTTTTTTTATCATTTGCCTATTTCGTATATTATATAACATCAGGTAAGAGTTTTATGGTAATGCTATAATTATTAATGAACAGATCAGAAATTTATTCACAAATTTTTTTTAATTTTTTTTAACATTCTTAAATTATTTAAATGAGTACCTATTTTCAAAACGTTTCTAGTTTACTGTATTTTATTTATGTTATTCATATATAATTAATAATAATTCATAGTTATTTAATAGGTATTTAATTATTGGTAATTAAAAGAGTTTGTAATTTGGTGCATTATTATCTTGTCATGAAATTATATTAATTTAACTTTATTGTGCAATTTTGGAGCAGTTACTACTTACTATCAATAATTAACACGCTTAACAGGTTTTAAAGAAGGTCATTTTCTGCAAATATATTATTGATGGCTATTAATTATAAAAAGCTTTCTTCCTGGTTTATAATTATAATTTTTAGTTTTAAAATCTAAAAAAAAATTTCATTTAAATATTTATAACACTTATCCTATAATTTAATAATTATTTTATCATAGAATACCATTATTCATCCAAATAAGCTTTATTTATAATTTTTCTGTTCAATAACTTAAAATGTATTATGAGATTGCCAGTTTTTGGACTATCTAAAATACATTTTTATTGAAAAATATTGACATTTTAATTTATAAAAAGTAAATTCGATAGGTATAGAATTAGATTTAGTTCAGATAATATTTTGTATAATAATGGTATTTAATTTATAAATTTAAAACCAGTTAATTAATATCAAGAGAATTTTAATTTTAGTATTTTACTCAAAATTTATTAGAATAAAACATTTTTGTTGTATGTAGAATAATTGGATTAACAAATTATTATATTATATTTCAGCAAAGTACCTGGAATGATAAAACTTTTGGCACCTAAAGGAGCATTAGAAGTTCACGAAGAAGCATGGAATGCTTACCCTTACTGCCGAACTGTGATTACAGTAAGCTATTGTTATAACTGACATACATAATATTTTAATTATTTCATTAATACATTTAGAAATTACAACAATATAAATTTGATAGTTAAAATCTGTTCTCTAAAAATCAATAAATAAGAATTACCATTTATAATTTTTATTTAACTACACTACAGATGTCTTTTCCCTAAAACCATTCAGGAAAAAATTGTGATTAAGTGTGTGGCAGCATATATTCAATTTTCAATACTATTAATATTTTTTACTTTTTATATGAAGTTATTAACAAGAAATAATTTGTAATGATACTTTTTTGTAACACAACTTATTTATACAAGATTTCACTTATTATATCTTTTTGATATTAATGATTTAACTGCCCATTTCAGCATCTGTATAATATACAATGTTTACACATAGGATTTTAATTTATAAGTATACTATTATTTTTATAGAACCCAAATTATATGAAAGAAAAATTTATGATAACTATAGAATCATTTCACTGTGCTGATCGAGGAACCCAAAATAATGTAAGTGAAAGAAACGAGGTTGTTTAGATTAAGGCTATTATGCTCGCTATAATCTATGCAAAGGGATTTTTGTTTTATGTGTGAACTACTGGGTGTTGATGTCATTTCTTCATGCTTGGAAATATAATAACATTACTGAATAAAACAATCCATTATATAATTTCCCATTTTTAATTATAATCTAATTAATATACATAACATGTGCCTTAATATATATCTTAAAATAAAACTTACGATAATTGCTTTTTGTTTGGTGGTTTTGCTTGTACGTACAGAATCCAAATTATATGAAAGAAAATTTCAGTATAGTCATTGAATCGTATCACATTGCTGATAGAGGTACACAAGAAAACGTAAGTGATGTGGTTCTTAAAATGTATTAGCATATAGAACAAAGTACTTTTGTATTTATGAACTCAAAAATCAACACTGTTGTAAAATGCTTATACACTTGATATTTTAATTTGAAATTGGATCTTGTATTGTTATTTAGCAATTATTATTTATCTTTTCGCTTATGTATATAATTTATTTATAGCTGTGTAAAATATAATTTATTATTATTTTATGTTTTAAATTATATTATTGTGTTTAGCTTAATTTAACAAAATTTTGCTTGTCTCAATTTTAACATCATTAATATCACATAATAATATGTAATGTATACAAACAATATTTTAATGATTAATTGTTTTACTATAACACATTTTACTTTTAATAAACCTTGAAACTATTTTACCTAATCACTAGTTCAAATATATAATATGATTAGAAATTACTTGAGTATAAAGTTATTTAATGTTATCTAATCATAAAGGTTTATTAGATTATATAAATAGTAAATACATTAAAAAAATTACTACTGATCAACTTAATAATTTATTTTTGAGACTAATTTAATTATTAATTACTAAATTGCATGATTTACATTCTAAATCTAACATAATTTTAGTGCTTATGCCATATATCGTAGAGATATGGCAATTTTATATTAAAATTACTTTTGAATGTTTCAGATCATTGTATTACTCTGTATATTATTCAGCTTATAAGATAATATTTTGCTTTACTCATTTGCCATTTTTATTATCATTTCTAATACATATTTATCATTAAAAACAGGTTCATGAATTATCTCCTGAAAAACTAAAACAGCGAGAAGTACAAATAATTGATATTGGTAATGACTCTATTTCATCTTCAGATTACAAAGAAGATGAAGATCCTAAAAAATTTAAAAGTCAGAAATCTGGAAGAGGTCCTCTCCATGGAAATTGGATTGAAACAGTATGTTTATTTCTTATTATTTTAACACATGAGGACTTTTATTATAACTAAACTTGAATACCATCTACATTACAAACTACTCTTGTCTACTTTTTTAGGCTAACCCAGTTATGACTTGTTATAAATTGGTATCTGCAGACTTCAAATGGTTTGGGCTGCAAAACCGAGTAGAAAACTTAATTCAAAAATCAGAACGTCGTCTGTTCACTAACTTCCATAGGTATGTTGTCTGTAATGAATTGATTAATAGTTTTTAAATATAATAATATTAATTTTAATTAATTGTGTAAAATAATTTTAAAAAAATTTACAGACAAGTATTTTGTTGGATGGATCGTTGGCATGGGCTTACGTTACAAGATATTCGTGAAATTGAAGAAAAAACTCGAGAAGTATTAGACAGGGTATGTTTGCTTATAAGTAAATAGTTGACAACATTACTAATTGATCATTTTAATTACAGCAACGGAATGAAGGAACTGTTAGAGGAATGAAAGCAGATGCTGATTAAAACATTTTTGGAAACTAAACAAACCAATCCAAATGCCTAAAATCGTATTGAAAATTAAACCATATTTATTCTAACACCAACCAAATTGAATAAAAACAAAATAATACCAGATCTAGTAATTTTTATCACTTAGTCTAATTTTAACTTCAATTTTACAAATTATATTACGCATTTTATTCTAAAATAACATTCTTACTACAAATATACTCAAAATTGTCACAATATTTCTTAGGGAAATTAGCTCTTTTAAAAGTACTACGATTATAGGTACTTGCCAACATTTATTTTTAAAAATGATTATTACTTTTTGATAATTTATTGATTTATAGAAAGCCAAGTCATTCCACTTTCTATTTATTTTGTTATCTGTTCTTCCTCTTGTGTTTTACTTAATAATTGGTATATGGATTCACAGTGTTTGTGAATATTCATGGTGATTGTATACAAGTAATCATAGTCAAAATCAATTTTTAGTTGTCAAAATAATTAATTATCTTAACAAATATATATTTGTTAAACAAAACAAAAAAAAAAAAATGTTACGAAAATTCGGTGATTTAAAATTTAATTAAGTTTTAATTTTATGGTTACCATGTTAAAAATATATTTAAGCAATACACATGTCTGTGTACAAACATTATTGTAATACCCATTTCAATTTTAATTATTTTCAATATTAATAGTTAATTCACTGAAATTTTTAGTAAAGTTGACAATTTAAAACTTGACAATAATAGCATTACATATATGCGTAAATTATTTGAAAATGTATTAAATAATAATTTTTGAACGTTAGACGTTAGACTAGTGAATTTCCATGTCATTGAAGTACAAATTGCAGATTTGTAGAATGTATACTGATTTTTTCAATAGTGCAAACTGGATTGTGTCTATCTATTCGTTGGCTATGATATATTTTGAATAGTTTTTTCACCACTTGAAAATTAACTTAACAATAGTAAACTAGTGTAATGTAAAAAAAACTTAATAATTTCAATCAATTTTATCGTTAAATTTTTTATCTGAGAATACTCGTAATACATTATTTTGACACGTTATTTATTTCACCAAGTATTACCAAAATGTATTACAAGTAAATTTCAGTTGTACATTGTATAATTATTCATAATAGTTTCTCTATATTGTAATATTACCATTTAAGTTGCATTTATATGTCTTTGTATTCACAATTTTGATAGATGTGAAGTTTGCATATAATACATTTTGTTTTTCTTGCAAGTAACCATATGCCATAAGTTATAAATGTAAATAGCCATTAATGAAATGTGAGTTGCTTATGAGTTACGACACATTTTATTGGTAATAAATTTGAAAACAAAAATTATTCTACGACTATTTTCTATAGGACTGTAGTTCATTCAATATATTATTATTAAACACTGTTGTTGATCATTTTAAAGTCTAAATTTGTTCAAATTTCTGTTTGAAATCTGTGAAAATGTAAAATGTAAAATATATATCTTGAATAATTATATGAATATTAAACATAAAAATATAATATTAATTCAAAAGTTTTCAATCTAAATACGTATACACACAAAAACACACTAATAATTTATATATTGATTATCTTATTACATTATAATATGTTATTAAAGTGTTTTACATTTCTTTATATATAGATAACACATTATGTATACATTGTAGTAGTTTATATTTTTAAAACTATAAATTAAAAGTGTATCTGTTAGACAAACTATTATATAATAATAATAATATATTGTATGTTTATGCGGTATAGTGTCATATTGATTTAGTGCTTTGGTTGGAGATGAATAGAACACGTATAAGAGATCATTTTTTTACAAACAAGTTAAATTGTAATCAACTAATAACTATTTTAATTTTGTATTAGTTGCATAAAATATATTATTATTATTATTTAATTTTCTGATCACAAAGAATGAACTATAATTATTATAATATTATGTTATGATAAAATACTTTACGTTTATAATAAGTGCATTCTGCGGTTATATTTGTTAGACTTTATTAGATAACTCGTTACAGTATTTTTAGGCAATAAATATTGGTTATTTAATATTTAAACCCTGCTGTGTTAGTCTAAAGACAAAATTAAAAATTATGTATTAATGTATTATGTACTTGCATACCTATTGCAGCATAATTCAAACATTGAACTTTGCTTCGGCTTATAGCCCCAATGTATGTCTCATCTTAGTTAAAACATATTTTTATGAACAAAAATAGAAGGTACCTAATTTACCGTTATGAACTCATGATAAACATAAAATATCATTAATACTCAGTCTTGAACTTATCTTGATAATTTAATTTATTTAATGTTTCTTTTTTCAATAATCCTAACTAATTACATTTTCGATAACATTATTATAAATTTTCATTAACTTTATCTGGACTAAACCTTTTGAAAGACAAAATAATCTATACAAATATCTATTACAATTAAATTATAGTTACAACTTACAATACATATAAAAATGAACTATAAGTTATGAAAAATATGTAGGTATATTGAAATTGGTAAAAATATTAACAGAAGCGGGAAACGTCAACATTGGCAAGAGATTAATCTTCTGATTGATTGATTGGTTACGTATACATATATTAATGGTGTATACGTAAGTATACATATATTAGTGGTGCGTGGAGGAATATAAAAGGGAGTACCTAATATTTCTTAAATTTTGCTGTGGTATTCTGAAGTTAGGCTTAAGTGATAAGGAGATGGAGTCTACTTTTCCTGATAATAAACCATTTAAACCCAAGAGTATATAGAGTGTGGCTTCGTCTAGTAAGGATATTATTATGAAATTCGGAAACTGGTGTAATCGTGAGGCGGATGGTGTACCTATGTGTAGTATAAATCATCAAATCTTAAAAAATGTCTACGGTTTGTGGAACCCAAAGAACAACACCGTTCCTACTCTGAAATTAGTCAGACAAGCGACTAGCGAGTAAAAAGACATTTTTAAAGTCGTGTGCTAATCATTTTTTATGAAAGTTATGAACAATATGAACCCAAGTATCTTAAAAGCTGTACAATATATAATATGGATATGTGGTCCAGGGATCAGGATTCTATTTTGAACTTAAAACCTAAGTCAACTACATAGTTTTTTAATCGTAGTTTAACCCATAAGCAAGCACGTATTCAGGATTAATTTTTAGAAGAAGTGAGTTAAAATATTTATAATACATGAATTAAAAATACATTATTTTATTGGTAAAAATGATTCTACTTAAAAAATGTCTGGGGGTGTATACTCAGCACAATTTTAAAAATTTCAAATAGACATTTTAGCCTTTAAGGTGTTAATAAAAGGTTTTCATGTATGTAATTCAAGTATACAACGTAATTTACAAAATAAAAATAGATTTTATCTTTTCAGTTGAACGTCGTCATTCATCACCATAAAATCAGGTACCTATGTATTTTTATAATTATTGTTACCTATCAATACAGTCAGTTAATTGAGTTAATTATATATTATGATTTCGTCAACGGAAAATAATTTCTGTACCCTAAAAATAGGTATATTTAATTTGTTTTTCAATAAAGAATTAAATCGCTTACTACAGAAACGATAACTATTTTATACGCAAATGTATTAAACTTGAGAGTATACGTGGTAGATATGAAGTATACCTCGTATACCTACCCATGATTTTATAAAAAAAAAAATCTCGAGAGTATACTACGTATAGGTACGTAATACTGTAAAAAAGTGGAGTTCTCTTTTGAAAAACAGAAGTTAATATCGTCACAGAACAAATTTAAGTAGTTCAAAAAAATCTCAAGAATTCGAACTTGCTAAGTGCTACCAATGGATGGCTCCTTAATCACGTAACCTCAATATTTTTTTTAATCCTCCATCTCACAATTAAGCACAATCAGTATTAAGAGGACACCACATCCGCATGCATTGTCCCCGCCTGGCGTCTTACAAATGTAAAACAGTAAAAACTTTTTTGCGCGTAAAAGAACCAAATAGGTTACAGACTACAGTCATGACTAAAAAACGAAATTTTCTCCTCAAAAAAGGAGAACTTTAGCTGTGAATTATTGTTTTTATATTTTTGATATTGGAATAACAAAAAAGTTATAAAAGTTCAAAAATAATGAATTTTGAAATAATATAAGAACTTTTTTTCGTTTAAGTGATGTAAAAAATATAAAAACAGTATTTCACAAATAATAAATATTTTTCAACTATATATTGTCTATATTGTATTTGTAAATCAATTTGTAATCTAAACTATCATTATAGCCCGTGTGGTTCTGTCACGTGCAAAACAATTTTTGCTATGTTTTACATTAATTGTAAGACGGAACATCACATGCGGGTGTAGCATCCTCTTAAATATAGATATTAAACTTATTTTGATTAATTTAATAATAAATTATTCATTTCATATAAAAATAAATGTTATCTAATAAATTCGTAAATTTAAATTTAAAACTTTTCACCGAGTTAAAATTCTTGAAAAATTAATACAAAAGATCCTACGTAGTCAAGTTATTTTTATGTAATGTAATATTTCTTCATAAGTATTTCATACTGGAACTTGGAATTAAAAACTCTAAAAACTGTATTAACACAGTTATATTTAATTATATTTGTTTTAGACATTTCAAGAAGTTATCTAATATGAACAAAATCACGTATTTTAACGATGAATAATGACGTAAATTATTTTATTATAATATCTAAATCAAAATCATTCGTGGCCTCGTGGGGCCTTAAAACTTTTACATAATATATAGGTAATATATAATATTATATTATATTATTATAATTTTTTCTAGTTATACGCAATAGGATTTATTTATTTATTTTAATACTTTATCTTTTTTTTACAAATATTTTTCAGCATTTACAGAAAGCTGTTATTTAATTTTGAGTTAATTTTGAGATATACAATTATAGCATGATACTCAAATAAGTACTAAATAATATATAATACAAACACATATTATTTTAATAATTAAATATCTACTAATAATAATATAATATGATATACCTATACAATATTTTTAGAAAGAAAAAAATGATATCAAACGACCGTAATTATTATAACAGTATAGGTACGCAGATATATAATATATTCGATAATAACATCAAATCGTTGACATGATATATATACTAAGGTATGCGTATAATGTATTGGTTATTTTCTTGGAGAAAATCCATCTTTTAAGTGTCACAAAATTATGATATAGTAGGTTGTAGCCGTTGTAGGTAGTCACTAAATATAGGGTGTACTGCTTAACAGATGGTTGAATGTTTTTTATTATTGTATGTTGTTGACGTTGTTGTTCGACTATATATTATTATAATAATATATTTTACACGCGCACATATGCAGTTAGAAAACGTTTAATTTTAAAATTAAATATATTGTTAATAATTTTATTACGCTATAAAATAATTGGCGATCATACTCCAAATGTAAATAATATCTTGTAAAAAACCTTTTAAATTTAAGAGTTATGAAGTATATATTTAAAAAAAAAAATGAATCGTAAGTAAATTTAGTTGGCTGCGACTACTGAAAAGTATTTTAGTAACATAATATAATAACTTTAAAACATTTAAACATATTCGAGTCAAGTATGCTATTTTATAATTATTTTCAAAAGATTAAACAACTAAAATGAGTTTTTATTGTTTTTTTTTTTAATTATAATTTTAATGATAATAACCTTATTACATCATTTACATCTATAATAATATAAATAGATGAGGTACATTATTTATAACATATAAAATTGTCAATATTTCAGTCTTCTTAATCCATATAAGCTAAGTTTATGCAGAGTAAACGGTCTTTATCAATTAAATTTCAACATATTATTTGAATGTATAATTTAATTATATTAATATTAATTAAAATGAATTTATGAATGGTACTCATTACTTATTAAAATAAAAATAACATAAATTAAGTATACAACTTGCATTAGTATAAAATATCAAATGACAAAATATAAATTAAATAATGGATACTTAAGCAAAAATGTCTAACATAACTTTTGAAAGACCTTAAATTATGATGTTATTTATACTCGTATTAATATTTATAACGTTCGACATAACTCGAACCGTTATTTAAAATACTTTATCTTAATTTGGCAAACATAAACGGCTCTTATTATAATATTTTAAACTTTCTTAATCTTTTACCGCTTGATGAACGTCAAATGCTTTTACTATCCAAATGTCTCCATAAATCATTATTAGTCTCTAATGATTATCCTGTAGGATTGACATTAATTAATTTAAAAATTAATTGTCTTAATACTAAAGATTCGAAATTATTTTTCCCTCTACTTTCAAATAAAAATTACATTTTAAATTTCCCTGTTAACCTCCCAATGGTTGCTGGTAATACATATGTCTGATTTTATTTAACTTTTTTATTACCTCTCTATTATACCCATAATATTTTTATGGTTTTTATCATTATATTCATTTTTTATGATTAAGTAAATACTTAATAGTTTTATATTTATAACATTGTAATATTTTTATCTTTTTGTACATTAATTTGTATTTTGTTTATATTTTCTAATTTCTGTACACATTGTTAAAAAATTGTTCTATAGGACTCGCGTTCGTGTATTTAAATAACTAAAATAAAAATTAATTGTATGCTTATATTTTGTTATATCTAGTATGATACAAGAGTAATCTATAGTGAAGACACTAAATGTTTATGTTTGTAAAGTTTAATTATTGGAACCTATATATATAAATTTAAAATTAATAAAACAACATTTATAGTAATAATAACTCTATATAAGTTATAATTTTAGGTTCCTTCTCAAATAACTTATACTTATTATCTATCATTATAGAGTAAACTGATTATACCAAAGATAAACAACTGATTCTTTTTTATAAATTGTTAAATATATACCTACAAATTTAAAGAAGAATTTATATATAATATAATATAAATAATATGACTATAATATGATGTTTTATTTGTATTTATTATTCGAGAAGATATAATGGCCAATGGGCCCAACTGAACATGTTCGTGGGATATGATATCCCATTTAAATCTATATAATCATGATTTAAACCAAGATATTTTAATTCTACCACGTTTTCAATTTTAACACATTGTGGGCTATGGGCATTAAGTATGTATTATTTTAATTAGTATTAGACTAGGATAGGTACCTATATGGCTATATTTATATATACTACTCGATGAACTTTTAAATTGCTTTTACTTAAAATAATATAGTCTAAAGACACTTGTATAGATAAAAACAAACATACTTAAATTTGAATGAGTTTAATTATAATTTGTTTTTGAAATATCGATTGTTATTTTAAATTGTATTTGTTTCACAAATATACATTATGTCAATCTATCCCGATAATACAATTAATTATTTAAAAAATTATATATTATTGATTAATGATTATTATAAGTACACAGTACACTGCTAGTATTAACAAAAAAATATTTTAAAATTATAATTTTAATATTTTTAATAATCATCCTGTAAATAGTACCTATCTTTTTATTTAGTATAATATAACTATAACTGTAGTAAGTACAATGTACATAGGTATATTATTACTTATCGGGTGTTAAGTATTTTCTTTTAAAAGCGTCAAAGACGTATTTATACATAATGGTAATACTCCTACCTGTAAATAAACTATTATAATATATAATACTTATAGCTAGATTCTAGGTATAAATTATCATTTTAATATATATATATATATATATATATATTATGTGTTAACGGATGTTCTACTTTTCCGCCGAGATATTTTATTTCGACCTTCCTGTTTACCGCCAGTATAGTAAAATATATTTTCATTTTCCACAACATCAAATTTCAGTATTTAGATTTTGGTGACCCCTTACTGCAGTAAAAATGTACGGAATTCTTGACGATTGGAAATGATTTAAAAAATAACTTTAAATTTAACTAAAATGAAAGGTAACCGATTATTAACTAAAAATATTAAAAAGAACATGTTCAAGTAATACTTACAAATTAGACAAATATATATACTATATAAATTATAATTTATAGTTACATCACAAATATATATATATATATATTAATTTTATTCGTATAATATAATATATCACGTCTGTATAATAGTTATACGAGTAGATGCTTGATAAAATAATAAAATAAAATTGTAATTAAAAATCATAACAACACTATCTTAATAATTGTTATGCATCATGTATCCTATACAACCTATTGCTAAAACGTACCTATACATGTATATAATAATCTTTTCTATTTATCTATATGGAGAAAAGGCATTCCATCGTGAAAATAGTATCTACGTGGTCTACGGTATAATAATATATAAATTCTTACATAATAAGGGGTTACCAAAATCTAAAAACTAAAATTTGTTGTGGCGGAAAATTGAAACACAATATATTACTATATGATATATATATTATTTATATTGACGATAAACGGGCTAGGCGGAAAACGACGACTCCCGCGTTCACTTCGTCCTTATATTATATACACCTACATAATATTTTGTTCTGCTGTCTTTGTAATAATACACAATGATCAATTTTTTTTATTATTATTATTATTATTTTGTAATATACCTGCAGGAAATTCTATCACTTTATTTGTCGTCGATGTAATAATACGAGCTGGAATGAGGATATTTTGCGGTTAACTAGATACACAGTACACTATATGTATATACGCCGGCTATATAGCATAGTCTTGGTGTATATACTGCGTGTTGACACAAAAACTACCCAGATCAATATCAACGCACCACTACACACTAAATTGTTCACAGCTATATTATGCTTATAATATAGCTTACATTATATTATAATCCACTCGGTTTTCCACGCGAAAAAATAATATCAAATAAATACTGCAGTGTACGGGTATTATGAAAATATGAAATACCTATGTATATATTAAAAATAAACCTACCTGTGTATACCTGTTCCAAGATCGATTCTTTTAAACATTAATTTTATCCAATAATATTTACGTTTTTGAACATTTTTTTTTTCACACCGATAATTTGAAGTTATTGCAACAAAATTGATGTTAGTATAATAATGGACCGACATTTTGTGCAGGGATACCTCTATCTGTCGTTCATCATATCAATCGGCAGTACCGCATGTTATTATATTATTATAATGAGTAATGATATTGATATATATTATATATTATTAATTTATTATAATATAATTAGTTACAATAACTCGTTATATGTATATATTTGATTTTTTGTATAGAAATTGTCAGAAGAATATTCTGAATATATCGTTTTGGAACATGACACGCGTCTATGATTAAAATCATTTTTTCAAATTTTATTGTCGTTTTGCAATAACTTAAAATTAAGTAAAAACGTTATTACCAAAAATATTCATTTTATAGGTATGAATCACCTAATATAATATAATTTTAGTACCCGCGGCATTGTAAGTAGGTATGTAGTAAAATATAATAGTTTTAGGTATGTAGTAAAATATAATAGTTTTCTTGGTATCGAATATTTTTACTTAGCACAGTTTTGAACACTATTTTGAATTGAGCTAATTTTTTTTTGTATTCCAGATAAATAATTATATTTTTACAATTATTACCATCACTTTCTATACATTGCAGACCGTTATTGCGTGACGTTATCAAATGCCAATGTGGTGAAACTGATGGATTATTACGAACGTTTTGAACACGTCACGTATGTATAAAATTACTTTAAAATCTGTAAATTAGCACATCGGCTATATTATAATATAGATATTTATTACTAAATATCCTCACATTATCGCGAGTCACGGCACATCGTACATAGATAATATTATATATATTATATGTATTAGGTGTGTAGTGTGTACTGTGTATATATTATGTGTATATATATTATGTGTATATATATTATACACATATATTTATTTATCTAAAAGTATTATATTAAATAAAGCATTGAATTTAACATTTTACAGGTCAGGGATCAGCAACTAATCTATGGGGGTCCGGGTCCGTTTTGACACTTACTATAAACTTTTCTACGGTCCAAAACAAGTATTTTTATTCATCATTATATTATTCAAATGCAAAACGTATTGTAAAATCTATATTACCTATATATTAACTTAAAATATTATTTTTATGGAAATTATGTCTGCGATCCGCCAATTTATAACTCTTTTTCTATGTATAATCAAATGAATAAATTATCGTATTTAAAACTAACTAGTTTTTTAGTAGTATTTGAAATCGCTTTTCTTACGAGTGTGACTGTCTATGATATTATTTGGAATGTTTTTTAATAATATAAGTTAGGTACAGTTATAGGTATTTTAACTTATAATATTTACCAAAAGCGTTATCCTATAATACCAAGACAATATAAGGACTATATGATATATATATATGTGTGTGTGTAAGCATAATGTGAATTATTGAATTGGCCTATAATAATATAAGGTTTCTGTACATCAATTTAGAACACAAGCTTAGGTATATCGTATATCCCTACTGTGTCCGTCTGTCTATCAGACATCACTATATATATCAGTCAGTTACCACTTATTTGTATACTTAGTTACGATTGTTGATATTAATATTAGATGTACCTATATTATTTTATAGTTCGTAGTTATTAACTTGTACAAACATATAGTTACGGTTGTTTGGATTAGGATAATTAATTTACTACTATTGTTGATATTAACATGTTTTTTTACAAAATTGTAAATCAAATATTATTGTAATGAGCAGTTTATTGCGTTGTGGAAACGTTTATGAAAATCGGGAATTTAACATCCTCGCGGCCTTGCAGTATGAGCATTCCTAATTTGTTTTAAATAATGCTGGTGGTTATCGATAGTTTTCTATGCAACAAATACATTTTGAAACCAATAAACTGGTGTACTAAGTTATAACCTTATATACGGGATGATTATGATTTCTTTAATGTAAGACACTCATTATTTCGGAAAACACTAACATTTTTGAAACATGTAATATATTATATTTTCTTTAACATAATTTTAAGTTAAACTTATAGCGAAACTATGATATTTTTATAAAAATTCAGATTTTTAACCATATAAAATTATGTAAAAATCAATTAATTAATAGCAATCAATGAATCACCTGAGATATTTTACGGATCTATGATCCATGTCAATGACGGATAGTATGAAACGTTATAGATATAATTACCTTATTGGGTATGATTTGACGCTATTTAGATGTTTATTGGTGAATTTTCGTTATAAACACTAAAAGAAATATCACGAAATTAAATATATCACAAACATAGGTACCTTCTTTACCCTAATGACGTCATACGACAATATTAATGAGAACGATATCTAGTTTTTCGAGTATCATCATTATGTATAATAATTAATATTTTATTAATAAATAAAAAAAAAAATCATAGATTATAGATACATCAAATTTTGTAGGTTAAAATATAATATTTATAGAATTTCAAATTTCAAAAATACAAATAAACAAATTGAAGTACCATGGGTAGTCAAAAATTAAAATATAATAAAAAATATATTATATTAATATATTTACAAAAATATTATGATTACATTTTTGTTTAAAAATTATGTACAATTCCGTTCATACAGCAATCATACCTAAATATATTATATAATCACATTACGTTTTTTTGTAAATGTTCAACGTGAAAATGTTTGAATGAGTGTTTGGGAATATGTCAATTCGTTATTTTTCATCCCGTGAAATAATGCGTTCTTGAGGAAACTGAAAAAACATTAAATTTTTTCATTAAACCTTATACAACATTTGTTTTGACCTCCCAGACATAAGACATATCAATGTCAAAAAATCAAAGGCCTGTTCCAAAAACAGAGTGTGTCAATTAGTAGGAACTTCTGGTTATTTTCTTTCATCTCATTGACTCCGCGTTGAACTTTAATTTTTAAAACATCACGGTAACTTGATTATGGATATGCATAAAAAAAATGTAGAGGGCGAGTTTATTTCTCTAATGGGGAAAAAATTAATTACATGTATTTACCATTAGCTAGAGACCATATTATTCGTCCTCTATATTTTTTTATTATAATTGTACAAACCAACAAAATAAATGCTTTTTTCGGCCTTATGAATTCATATACTGGTACACGCATAATATGTACGTGTCATATATTAACCAAAATGTCACTGTTTCTTTCATTTTTTTATAAATTGTAATAACATGTATATACTATTTTACTATATAATGAAGTTAATTAAAATTATACACAATAAATAAATAAAAAATTATTATACATTATAATTTATTAAAAATAAAATAAAACCTATTTGAAAATATTGCATCCTATATCAATTGTCGCGCTCTATTGAAAAATTGATCTTTATGTTATTTACCATATTATATTTTACACCCCTAAAATCAGATGATCAAAATCCAAACCATATATTATAAATTATATTTTCACATTAAAACTCATACGACATTTATAATGCTGCTGGGTGTACGTGTTCAGTATACATTTTATTATAAAATATGTAATATATAAGCTATTATTAGACTATTCTTTCTTTAAACTTAAGTAGGTATATATGATTTTTCATATCAGTGGTATGTTTACATCAGTATAAGTTGACTAAGCTTGTTCCTACCCAATTTTTATTTGACAGGTTTGGTTTTTTTTTCATTATTAAAAAATATATTTATATAACAATACATTAGATATTGTTAAGATGTATAGATAATATTATTATCTAAAGTCTACCTAACAAAAAATAGACGAATATTTTATAGTTTTCTTTGATTTGTTATTTTTTTAAGTTTTTTTCTTTAAAAAAGTATATTTATAATAATGATTCAACTATTTAAGTTATATTTTATGTTTATGATTATTTTTTAAAATATTTCATTTCAGTCTGTTATATTGTAAATACGTGATTACTATCATTAATTATTAAAGGATCATAAATGGAAAAAAATTATAATTTTTTATATTTAGTACTTCATGTTAAAAAAACAATGGTCCGAGCTAAAAATGTTTACGACTTTTCGTTGGCGATATACATAGACATTTGAATTTGATGCGTGACGTCATAGAATTTATTCTCGTGGCATTTATACATGTAAATATTTGGTCTTCAACTTACCCATTATCGTGAACGTAATATTAAATTAATCGGGTCTTAGAGATATTTTTAGTTCATAATTTTCTAATTAATTTTCTATTATAATTATAATAATCATAAAATGAACTATAAAAATAACAATATTATTATAGTGGGCAGTGGCATAGTCTAAATATGATATTGTTCAACAGTCAATATCAACGTGATCTACTCTACATATACTCGAAATAAATATCAATAATTAGTAATTACTAAACAGATTATAAGACGTAATATTTAAATTTATTTTTAATAATATTACGAAATGTCATCAATGGGTGGGTTCTTCATTCAAATTTTTCATGTTTTCCTTCTTTTTTTCACATAGCTCATACTCTTATTATGTCTACACTCTACACTCTACTGGTACAGATTGTGTTTAACTTGTAACAAAAAAAAAATATATATTTCACATGGTATTTTTGAGTTTTTGGAACCAGTGTATTGTCTATCTTCTTCAGCATACTTTGTATGTATTAAATTTATTACACGCGTTGGGATTACAAATCGATTTCCCGAATCAAGTAAATAGTCTAATTAAAACTTTTAGTATATTATCAGTAAGAACAAAAATAAAAATAAATATTATCTGGCGTGTAATTATTTTTTTATAAAATAATATGAAATCCAAAATGCATTAATTGTAATTTGTAGCGCAATATATACGCGATAATAACTGGAGCCGCCACGAAAATAGATACTATGACGTCACGCGATAACTTCAAATGATTATAATTCACTACCATGAAAATTCGTAGGCAAGTTTAGTTTGATCCTGTTTTTCTTCAATTAAGAATTTTTTTTTATTTTTTTTTTCATGATCCTTTAAACAATATAATATATATGTATTATAATTTATAATTAATCAATATTGGGTGTTCTAGTATCATACATCGCTAAGACAAGTAAGACACTAAATGACTAAATATAATATACTTTCAAACCGCCTCTGTAACGTATAATTTATTATTTTATTTAGCAGCTAACGTATTACATAAAATCATACCTAATAAGTTAACACCGCTATTGCGCTACTCACTACGAATTAAATGACTCATATATTATTTCCTATTATAACTTATGAGTTGGCACATATATAAAATATAACAAGGAAAACAATATTTTACGCATCATAATATTATACGTATAAATTAAAATTCATTTATACGCGTGGGTACATGTATATAATGACATTATACAATGACTTTGTAATTTAGGTAGGTACCAAATTCCTACATAAATATTCGTATAGATTTATATTAATGGCGGTAAAAATATTTTTTCATGGGTGGGGGGATATGAGGCTGATTTTTTTAACATAGTACACTGATCATCATAAACATAAACTAAAGACATAAAATCGATTTATTAATTTAAAACATAAACTTAAATTAGTAAACTTAACTTAAATATTATAAATATTGCAAATAAAGTTAGGTTAATATATATCCATTATACTCCCTCTATTTGACCTCTCGTGCTATATTATACGCTTTACAAGTTCAATTAGTAATTTATATTTGATTTACTACATAGTTATGTGAATTGATTAGCTTATATTATTTAAATATATCTAAGTCGATAATTAAAATTCTAATTCAAATAGGTATTATGAAAAATTAAATAATATTCAATTAAATAGCTATATACTATTATTGGTATAAAAAGTACTTACTAATACATATTTTATACTTGTGCACAATTTTATATTTTATTTAGTTTATTATAATTTTAGTTATTTTGAATTTTATTTAAGTTATAGTTGTATTTTAAAAATGTCATGGTCGTTGTTTATAATATTATTAATTATTATATATGCTTATAATAGCCTTATAATAAATAGAAACTATTAATTATTTTATTGTGTTGATAATTATAAAAATCAGCGAATATGGAAAATTGTTTTAAATTCTACGTGGACAGCGTGAGAACAAAATATAATGACAAGTTTCACCCTAAATTTATGAGCCATATAAAATCAACAGTCATAAATAGATTCGTATGTGCCTTATTTATTATCTATTGCTTATAGATAAATAATTGAGACATATATGCGTTGAACGAACCTATTACCTATTATTAACCAAGTCTATAACCAGTATAACCTATAGGTATATTATAATATATATATGTATTATTTTTCAAAAATTATATAAAATTATAAATACAACCTACCTAAAAGTAGATTGTATTGCACACAAATGTCAACTACCTATTAATATTATTAAATATTTGTTTATAGTTTATATTATCCATAAGTACGAGAACCTGATTTAAAAAAATAGAAGTTTTGTGCACTAATTACTTTTTTTTGGGGGGGGGGGGAGGGGGCGTTACCATTTTCCACCAAAATTGACTTCCATTTACGTCATTTACCACGGGTACAGTGGCGGATTTACGGGGGGGCCATGGGGTCTGGACCCCCCCAGACACTGATACATAGTAGGTATATGCATATATTCTTTTGTATTGCAATAGTGAGTTTGTCTGCGTAAAAATAAAAATAATACATTTTGGACCCCCCCAGATAAATTTTGAAAATCCGCCACTGCACGGGTATAAGTATAATAATATATTATAATGCCATTTTCCGCCACCACAAATTTTGGTTTTTATATTTTGGCAACCGAACCCTTATTGTAAGGATTAAAATATCATAAAGATCACGTAGATAATATGTTCACAATCATGCCTTTTTTCCAGTAATTTTGACTTTATTTTTGTAATAACATTGCATCAGTGGCACATATAGGCGCAGATAGTGTTTGAAATTTGGGGGGGGGGCTGTAACTCAGGTCTATACTGAATAGTATGGATACTTTTATGATGCTTTTAAATTATCAAAAAACCATTAAAAAAATACATAAATATATACGTACATAATTTATACCGTTAAACATCAAACTCACATAATATATTATTTTTAAACCTAGGTAATTATAATAATTTTATTCTTCTCTCAGCTTAACAAAAATTAAAAACTGATAAACATTTTTGGAGACCTTGTACTTGTGCATAAACAATACAAATCCTCACAATAGTCACTAGACCTCCTACTTGAAACAAGATATTATAATTCATTATGTTTTCGACGTTTTCGTATCTCAAGAAAAATTAAACATTATTATGATTTTGATTTTTAAGATACATTACATATATTTGCTATACCATCCAGGTGGATATATAGGTAGGTAGTATATATCCATTATCCACCTTGTATATCTTATTAATAATTTAACTTTTAAATAATAATAATATGTAGTAATTAATAATTGGGGACACAATTAATAATCGTTTTAAATTAAACATGACGTACTAGCTTAATGGACGTCGGACCTGTAGTATTGTAATAATCGATGGATATTTATAATTATTTAATAATTAGCCTGCAAAGTACGAGTAATGGAAATATCTATAAATACAAATATATATAGTTGTGTGTAATTATAATTACGGTAACTTTGTGAACGTAATCATTTAATACCTAATAATACATGAATGATTCGTTTTCGGAGAAAATTCTTATTATTTTCAAGAACTACTATGTATACTAAGTAGTAAATTCATATCTACTATATTAAACAGGACGAGAAGCTCTCACGTACGTATAATACATACAATCTTTTTTTATATTATAATTTTTATTTATTTTTATTTTTAAAGAATATTATTGTCAAATTTCCTCCACAAAATATATATTCTAAAGACCAATTTAATTCCAGATCCGAGTGCACAGTGTTAAAAAATACCTATATGCATTATGCACATACACATAATATGTGTGCTGTGTATAAATTTTCGTATAGGTATATGGAAATAGTTTTCATGGTAGCAAAAATAACAATTTATTCCATCCATTTCCATATGTAGTGTACATACTACAAGTATATGCATTCGGTTGGAAATGAAAGGTCCAAATTTAAAATTACTTTAGGAAGTTAATTTCAGATCATTTTTTTTTTTTTTTTGTATCGAATATTGATGTATAAATGTATTATATATACCTAAATCAATATTTGAAGGAGCATATAGTTTCTAAATAATTTAACTTCATAGTTAATTTAGTTTATATAGTATGGATAATGGATTAATGGTCCATGATAATACATAATATAATATGTTTAAAGATATTAATAATAAATATTAATGGGTTAGATAGTTAGGTTGAGTGGTATTGATGTCATTTTAAAATTTGAAAAATTGTCAGAGTATAAGTTCTAGACTAAATATTTTTTAATTCGTTATGATTGTATTCATTCAATGTGTATTTGATAATAATATGTTCATATATTATCTATTTGTCCAGTATTTGATGTTAATTCTTTATTATCCTTCGCACATAAAATATTAAAGTGTAATAACAAGGAAACCGCAATTTACATTTTGATTGAGATCTATGAATATTGTTTAATAAATAAATAATTTATTCAATTCGTTCTGTTAGTATAATATACATTTTATAATGGTAAATATCGAACTGAAAGCAAAAAAACAATTGAAAATGCATTACGCATCAGGAAATCACTTGCCTGTCTTGCCTTTATTATACCATATGTATTGTATATATAGTAAATGCGGTTTAATAACATATTGTTCACAATTTACACAATACACATACACAACGACAACGATGATATATACACGACATTAAAGCTATTTGTATTGTTTATCCGCTCCCATCCTATATAATATTGTATATCGTACATGCATATATAAATATAATATAAGATGATTAAGATGTATTGATGTATATAGTATTTACAATATACTATACACTGAATAAACAGAAATACAGCCAATATAGGTCGTTATAATAATATTAATGATAGTATAGAAATGCGTGAATATCGACTTATTGAACGTAAAAATACAGAGTGATTATTTTATCACTACCTATACAGTAATTATTGTATCATTACATTTGTGGAAATATAGGTTAAGATAATGGCTATTATATATTTATAATAAATACATTTACACATAAGAAAAAAAATCAGGACAAATAACCTTCGCATATGCGAGGATTATCTAGGTTCTAGGCATGATGCGTTGTCTTAATCTTATAAACGTACAAGATAATATTATAGAATATAAAATGAATTAGCTTATTTTCAAACCTATAAAAGTAAGAATGATGTAAAGGTGAAGTACTAATTGACTATTAATTACGAGAATAAATTTGATGGTTCTATTTAAGAATCAACCAAAAACGAATTTGTAATGCAATTATTATTATTAATTGTGTGTAACAATACTAAAAGGTGTTTTTGGTTTCCGCAAAAAATGTACTTTCCGTTTTTGCCAAATTAGAAAAAAACATTATTCCTTTTTTCCACCGACCACCGGTTATATAAATTATAGAATTTGAAAGTTTGGGAACCATTACGTTAAGATTTGTTAGTATTATATTTTTTAGTTACTGTTATTATGTGATTTCAATCACAACCAATCAATCTAACTATTTATGAAATATTATTATTAAAATTATGTAAATGTGACACTACATAATGTATTCAGTAAATAAGTAAATACAATAATAATATTTTACACAATAATATATAGGTACCTAAAATACGTATTTATTATGCTTATTTTTTTTTTTTTTATTTACAAATTCAATTAAATGTTGGTAATTTATTACTTTTAAATGATTAAATTTAAATTAGTAATTACTCTCAAATAAAAAATTAATTTCATAGGAATAAAATGTTTTTTGAAAGACTAATTTTGTTGGTATTTTTTAATAAGTTTTGTTTTGGTTTTTTTTTTTTAGTAATTTAAATAATATTGTAATTTTATTGTACTTATATAACAACTTAAAAAAAATCGTGTGTAATAATATTTTAAATAGTTGTAGCCGTTGTAGGAGTAAAATGATTGTTTAACTATGTAGTGGCTTGTGGCATAGTTTATAATACACGCATAGTAATTACTGAAAACAGTGAAAATTTTAATATTATTAAATCTTTACGTAATACCAAATGGTTACCAAACTTTAAAATTTTATAATTTATAACTGGCGGATAAAGAAATGCTATTTTTCTTAATTTGGTGGAAAAAGGTATTACTGGAAATCTGTGACATCCGTCATAACATCAGTCTATTGGATTTTTGGGAGTGTAATGCGTTTAGGCGAATTTTTAAAAATTGTAATGTGTTTGGAAATTTAGCATGATGTGTTTGGGCGAGTGATTGTAAAACATTGTAATGTGTTTGGGCGATTTTTTTTTTTTTTATAATAGACTTAGATGCTGTATTTTATCATTCAATTTTCCCTCTCATTTTGACAGACTTGGGACTGTGTGCGTGTGTGTGTGTAATTAAAAATTGAAATGATTCAGATGATTAAAAATTAAGTTACAATATTATGAATATTAAAAAAAAAATATTTTTTTTTTTAAATTTTTTTTCCTGGAAATTTAACGCCCATACATTGTAAATAGATACTCTAAAATCTTAATTTCATGTAACATTTACTTATCCCGGATTATTTTTAGATATTCTTGTTTTTTTAATATGACCGTCGAATAATGTAAATACGTATGTTTATTTATAGTATTTCATTTTGTGTAAGTTTTTACTTGAATTTTTTGTAACAAATGCCTATGTCCCTATAGATTTTGTATAATAATTTTTATCTTTTAGATTGTCTCGCTCAAACACATTATATAAGAAACTCGCCTAAACACATTACTTTTATTATGTGGGTAAAAATATAATTCGTCCAAACGCAGACCGCCCGATTTTTGGATTTTTATGTACTAGGGAAGTAGGGAAGGTTGATACAAAGTTGCGGTCAAAACAGATAAAAAATAAAATTGGAGTTTCTATCGGAAAATACAATTATCTTGTTTTAAATACCTAATGATAGTTACAAAGTTAAATTATACTACAATTAAATTTAAAATATGAATTGGCAGTTAAATATATTTAACGAATAAAAATAATATATTTATAATAATACCGATTCATATTGGTGATTTCGCATTATGAGCAACGAGGTAACCGCCTGCGGTCGGCGAGAGTTGTCGGACGGACTCTCGCCGACCGCGAACGATTACCAACGAAGCAACGAGCTCATAACGCGAAATCGCCAATTGAAATACATTTCTTAAAATATATCAACGAATTAATTAATTTTTTTAAATATTGTTTAATTTTATTTTTAATACATTTTTGACTAATATTCTCAATTTTTTTATTATAATAAAAACTATAGTTTCTAAATCTATTGAATTGATCAATTAATAAAAATAATAAAATACGTAGGGATGTGGCATTTGGTTCTTAGTTTTGAATTTAGAATTTAAAGAAAATCAATCCAAAAACGTAGTGCAGCTATTTTCCAATTTCATAGTTATTATAGTTTTTATTTTTGTACTCTAACTCTATGTCTCTATAGTCAGTAATTAATCATGCAATTTTTCTCCATCAGGTTTAACTTAGATGAAATCTCTATCTAATTAAAATGGTGTTTGTTAATTCTTATAATTTGTAGTTTAAAGAATTCCCTTTTCAAAGTCAAAAACTCAAAAACTATTACTATAGGTATTTTGTAGCTTAATTATTAAATTAATTTTCAAACATTTACTTTTTAGCGTAGACATATAGTTCTGAATGACTGTATGATTATTTATTTTTATGTTTTAATAAACAATGCAACATAATTAATATATTTATTATTTTTCAAACCAATTACTGTAAACATATGCTAAAAGAATTTCGTCTTGCTTTAAACTAAAAGATACAACGCTAACTGCAATTTGAATAAACGCTTATTGGTTTATCGATAATCAAATACAGACCACAACTGTTAACTATTATAAGACTTTACCTAATTTTGCCTTCAATATTATTATGACCGCGATAAATTCCTCTATTGTGACCGCAACTAAGACACTAGGGAAGGTTTATATACCATGCAATGGTTTCCCGTTACCTTTATCTCAGTGGATGTAATTATATAAATAAAAAAGAATATTATTATTTTAAATTTACAAAGTTATTGAAAATAATATTATACATTTTAGATTCGAAGCAGAGCGATGAATGTTTTAATTCTTCAGTTATGTGTATTACCTATATAGCGGCTATAGCCTATAAGTAACATTTATTATGTGTTATATTTTTACATATTGAGACAACTGAATTTTCAATTTAATATAATTTGTTGTATACGAAATTGTTCCTAATTAGTACTTTGGGGATCAAAAAGAAAATTTCTTAACAATTTTCTAAAAAAATAAGAAAAAAATAAATTAGGAAAAATCATAAAAGCAGTTTTTGGCATAATTGATTTTCTTATTTTATTGTAATTAAAAAACAAATAATATATACCGAGATAGTTAACTTTTACCAAATATCTACATAAGTATTTTATATATACATGAAATAGTTTTCAAAATGTTTATAAGCATTTGCCATTTTAGATTCTGAACGGAGTGAAGAATGCGTTGCTTTTACAATGATGTGTTTTTTTTTTGTGTCTGACGACACATTTTTTTGTTTCAAAATAGAATATATGACAATATTTAAATATAATATATCCTAAACTGACAAATCATCTTCGTTCAGTATCGTTTTTCGTATACAATGATACCTATCATTGCATTCAAATTTAACCTACCATAGTCCGAGGTCCACCCCACCCCCTAATATACAGCAGAGCGATACTCACTTACCCGCTTTTTTATTTTTTATTTTTCTTATTTAATGTTAATAAAAAAATGTTCGATCGATCAAAAACCAAAAAAAATTTAATAGAATGTTTCTGATAAGTAGTTATTATAGTAATTTAAAAATATTAAGTCAAGGTTTTTTTATAAATTTTCGAACTTTCGAAGTTCAAATTTTGATAAAATCATAAAAGTTTGTTTATTATTTAATTAAGGTATAATAATTTAAATTTGTATAGCTTAAGCTAAAAAATGAATTACAAGGTGAGAATAAATCTTCTTATAAATGATTTTTTACACAAATTATATTACGGCAGAATGAAATGCGTTTCATTAAAAGTTTGTCAGTACCTACACGATGCTAAAAAAAGAACATTTGTTGAAAGCGGTGGAAGTTCCCCTAGTTTATTATACATTATACAATATATATAACTTCTAATTGCGCAACTTTTTTTGGATACTATATTGAATAAAATAATATCTTTATATTTTTTAATTTTTTACTTGAAATTGTGCGTCAAGTTTTTACTTATATAGCTTACACAGTATAGTATAATATACGCAATAACAAGTACATATATGACCTTAAAATTGTAAACTATGCTCTAAGAACTCTAAAATGTCGAAATACGAGTATAAACAGATTATATGGATTAAAATAATTCGTATTTTTAATCAATCCTGAATCCTTCATGAAACACATTTTGCACATATTTAGCGTTAGTATTCAGTACGGGTAAGGGTAATAATAATAATAATACGTAAATGTATATAAATCCTTGCCCTAAATTCATGACTACCTATTAAAATTATGTATAAAAAATATTTTCGGACGTTTTATCTCAATTATCACCTTGTATACAGTGGAGATTATGATGTGCAAATTCGCGTAAATATAATTTCGGAAAATTCACTGAAATACTCCTAACACCAAAAATGTATTAGGAAAATCATATTTTTTATACAGAATATTATAGATTGTATGTTTCGATATTTAATTTAACCAATTGGCTTAATTCAAATTAAAATAACAACTATTATTAGATAATATATAATGAACTATACTAATACATAAATGAACCATTGTCTCCACAACAAGGCTAGCTTACGGAGACAATAATTTTATATATAATGTCATTATAATAAGTATTAAGTATTAATATTTGTACAAATTTACATGTATGTATACCTTAAATTTTTAAATGAAAAATAAATAACAATAAATATAGGGAAAGGGACACTTAAAGTAAATGTGATACCAAAAATATTTTATTATATAAGACTATAATTAATTTTATATAATTAATAATTGATGTTAGACGTCCATCTAACAATTAGATTTAAAATTTTGTGAAATAAATTACTTTTCCCATTAGCTCTTGTCGCCTTGACCAATTGTACTTGTACACTTTTATGTTTTTTTTTTTTTTTTAAAGCACTTACCGAAACGGCAGTTTCCGGAACATTCCTTAAGGAATATTTTTTTAGTGGCACATCAATAGTTAGGTGTATTTTCGAGTTTTTAAAAGCCTTTGATATCAAAATAAAATAATATTAATATTATAATATTACATAGGTTTTTTGATTATGATATTAATAGCTAGTTTATTGCTGTAGCATGTAATATATAATATATAAATTATAGATAAACTACCTTTATATGCGCTTTAAACTATATAATATAAATATATATATGACTACAAGGTGTAATAGAAATAGCTAACATAATATATAATAAATTATTGAGGTTTAAAATGTTCATATTTATCAAAGTTGTTATTATTGTTATTTTTTCCAATATATAATTAACAATACTATTTGAATAAATGAAAATTATAAAAATTATTACATACTCACCCAGTTGGCTAAGTATATACCTGTCAGTCCTGTCTGTTACACCTTCTATATAATTTACATACGGGTTGTCTGCATTCCAATGGGCAATGAGATACGCAGTTAATTAATTTCATCAATATTGTTTTTGATACCATGATTGACGGCCTTGTCGAGTGCACGGTTATCGTTATTTCATTTAAAACACATTATTTATTTATTTGTAGTTTTGTTTCTATAATATCTTTATCCTGTGGGACACCTGTTTATTTATTACATAATATTCCGCCAATAATATTTAAAATTTTAAAGAAATATACATTTAATGAAATACTACCTCAAGCTAGAGGATGTCCACACTGGTGGTCCTCCCTCCTTACACCATTTCACGTTATGTTTTTCACTTTTATTATCAAATTTACTTATTGTAGTGTACCTACATAAATATTACAGATTGTAAATATTTTATTTTATCAAATGAAAAAAATAATGGAATAATTAATCATGATAATTATAATATGCTCATTGATACTCATAACATTGACTTATTGATAATATTGACTATTCATTATACAAGATGATTATTGTCAAGTATATGCATCCCCATTTTTTCTTTAGTTTATAAGTTTATTCAAATTTTTATTTTTTAAATTTTTAAGTCTATACTTTATGACCTAATTTATAATACTTAAAGATTGCATATATATGTATACACCTTTTATATAGTATTCTTAACTATGTTAGTGTCCCATTAAAACGCAAGACTCTTTTTATATCATTTATTAAAAATGTAATCACTAATCACTTTTTTTTTAGTACCTATAGAGTATAGGTAAACTTTTTAGTTTTTTATTTTGCTTTTTACTCGTGTTATATTTATTAATCAATTTTTATCAATATTTATAATATGTAACATAGTAACATATTATTAATATTGTAATTCTCTGTTCCTACTAAAAATTTGATTTATAGGATATAAAAATATTTTATATAATAAAAAAAAAAGTGATTAGCTTAGTCGTATTTTTTTCAAATGAGATCTTTCCCTTTAATTTGGTAAACAGAGATTTTTTAGAAATATTAATATGTATCAAAATCAAAATTTGAACGAGTAAACTTTAAGGTTATTAAAATGCATAATCAATAAGGATAATATTCCTTAAATTGGTTTTATAAAATAAATAAATGTAATATTCAATCCAATACTTATTATACTAGACAGTTGTTTTCAAATTATAAAATGTTCATATGGATTAATACCAATTATTACATTTTCATTTTTAATCCATTATTGATAATCCCATATGATATTCCAATTTCAAACCTATCATCAAGCATCTCTGACCTTTTTTACTTACTACAAAAGTTAATAAGCTGAAATGAGTTCTAAAGAGAAGTAATTCTTCTTTTCTTTTTTTAATGATATTTTAATAAGGATATTATAATATTTCGAAAATTATTTAGAACATATAATTTACAATCAAACATAGTACATACATTACTGATTACTACATTAGTATAAAGCTCATATATAGGTAAGCATCTGTAATCTTATGTATTATTAGGACATAGATGTATTATGTGTCTCAGTTTTTAGGACTTTGATATTGGTGAATATTAATTATGTAAGCCAATACGTAATACTTACATAAAAGTGGGAAATGTGGATGTACTGAGTTACTAACTACCATAGTACTATATAGATAGGTACATTGTAAGCTTTTATACTTCAAAATAAACTCATAAATAGCAAATTAAATTAATTTTATTGATTATTGTTCCTACCTATAATATGTCCTATTTATATAATAAGTAATATTGGTATATTATTAGTTATAAGCTACTTATTATTTGATATTTAGGCAATTATGATCAAAAATAGAATTCTCCTAATCTCCATTTTGATCGTAAGTTGTAATTTATCGCGTATATACCTATTATATAAGTACTCATTCATTTTTTAATATAGATCTATCATCTATATGGCTATTAAATTATATTATAAGGTATGAGTACCAGCTACCACGTGTTTTGTGACGTCAATCTGCTTAAGGTACTTTACATTATATACGCATGCTATCGTGTATGATCACGTTTTAAGCGAGATTAAATTCCAATAAGTGTTTACCGGTATATAGGATGTATTGACTATATTTATATTATATACGATTAAAAAAAAAAAAGAACTTGGCATGCTGTTAACTAAAAATGTTTATTGATTGACATCATAATATTTTCAGCGTTTAATAAAATCGCTACGTTATAATATTATATAATGTTTCAGAATATATTTTTGTAGAAAACCTTTTGTAACAATATCTGTACTCTGATGCTATACTTATATAGTATATTATAGGCTAGGCAAAATTTAAAAGAAAAAACTGTCAGTGCTGAAGCTATAATTTTCAGTTAATATGGTACTAAAATATTGTGGTCATGAAGAATTATATGAGAAACCTCACATCCTATATCACTTCATAATTCAATAATCAGATATTTTATAATAGATTTTAATTTCTATTGAATTGATTATTAAAATAAAATTAATTAACCACAAACGTTACACAGCATAAAAATTATGTGGGTGCAATTTTAAGATTGCTGCAGGAGGAGCTCACAAAGGCTCCTCCTATATGTTGCGCTCACATGTAGGTATATTGTATATTTGTATATACTGAGAAAATTCCATTTAAAAATTATAAGTAACAGCAGTAAAATGATTAGGTACATTACACAATGTAGTTGTACAAAAATATAACTTCCCTAACAAGTACTCAAGTATTTATCTACTAAAGTTATTTTTAAATGAGATGATTACCTATAATAATAGTAATGATTTAAATGAATTATAAGTATATAGCAATATAATTATAACATAAGTCATACCTGATACCTACCTATTCTTATTAATACTATTATGGAATATTTTATATATTCGTTGACACTTTTTTTTATAATTATTAATTGCGTACAAAGACGAATAAAGGAAAATTACGTACATAGGTAATAGGTACTCGTAACTTTTAAGTATTGGACATTGGTGCGGCCTTTCTGGTATACATAATACATAATATATAGATTCAACAAGTTATATAATTATACTAGTTGTCTATTTATACTTAAGTTATACAGTTATACATTATAATATAGGCAATGCGCGTTACGCCTTCATGTTTATATAGTGTTTAATATACAGCCATACAGGATTCAGCACGTTGTACTATATATTATTATATGTATGTATTTTGAACCGTTTGTCAGAATAAATCGATTTGTATAGCCTGTAGGTAATAATGATAAAATATTATATAGGTATATTATTTCTACCAAAATATATCATCTATTATTGGTTTTGGGATGTTTTCTAACAAGTAACAATGTTTATTTTAGTATTTGCAGTATAGCTGGTATTATATTTAAATTTAATGTTGTTATGTACCTTTACCTATACTCACATGAACGCTTTTTCAAAGTGCTTAACAATAATAATTAATAATTAAATAATTACCTAACAATCCAATGTGTTGAATTAACACCATATCGTATTATAAGTTATGTTATTTTTATATAAATGGTCACAAAATTGTATGTATACTGTGTATTTGTAACTTTAATTTTAAAAATATTTTATTATTTTTATTTACCTTAATATTTTACAAAAATTACATAGAAAAACGTTCTTTAATACAGTAATTTATATATGATATCCGTGATTTGCGGTTTGATTCTGGTCTCTCCGGCGGAGAACATTTTTACGCAGTTTTCCTATAATATTGCTTTCAATAATATAATATCTAGTTCAATAATCTAGTCTATTTATAAGTACGATCTAATTTAATGAAGATTTAGATAATATGATGAGTAATTTACATAATTCTTAAATAGTTAAGTTTAAAATCAATAATAAAATATAATTATGGTACACCAAACACATAAGTATTTTTAACATAAATACATGATATCTGTTTATGTTACAAAATGCCTTTATGTGTAACTATTATCATTGATTATATATTATTATTAGTATTTATAATCAATGCATATCATATTCAATGTATGAATAATATCTTTATTTTATTCCAGAAATTCATAAATTATTATCCTAAGTTAATATTTTAACCGATTGTATCTATAATTTTGTTTATTAAACATCGTGACCATGGGCGCCCGCAGACATTTTTCTAGGGGGGGGGTGGCAATATTAGGATTTGAGGGTAAATATTATAATTTTACTAGGTGTTTTAAAATAATAACCTTTTTTATTATACTCGTATACAATATATTATATTTTATTATGTTTACAACTTATTTTATAATTAATATAGGTATTAGGTATATACATAGGTGTAAGTAAAAGGTAAAGGTAACTAATTTTCAAAAATAAATTGTAATCGTCTCACATCTCCTCCGAAACGATCAACAATTTCTTCATAATATTTGTTATTATTAATTAGATCAATTATCGTAGATTTATGTACAATGTACATTCATCATACCTACATAAAGCATCGAGTCTTTTATTAATTATGGTAGAGCATATCCAAGTTTTAACCCTCCGCAAAGTGCTGAAAGACCACTCTGCAGTACAAGTAGGTAGTTGCCGGGAAGCTAAGGCCATTACAAAATGCCGAAATTACTGATGAGTAAAATATTTCCGATTCTTTCAGTATGTATAGTACATCCTTTGATTTCTGAATATTTGAGCGATTGTCATACCAAATCATTGATTCAGCTGCAAAATTGTCTAGAAAAGAACACTTTTTTGAAATTTTTTCAGTAAGAGCGATCTATATTGATTTTAATATATCTAATTCCATATAGATCTATTTCTATTTGGCTAGTTTCGGTTTCATTTTCATTTATTTTAGCATTGTCGGGTTCTAGTTCTAAACGAGGTTTTTTAAAGTATCTTCTTAAATCCATTTTATATCAAATTCGAACAACCTTTAAATATTTCAGATGGACCGATAGATTTACAAAATTACAAAGCACACCGAATAACGACTGACTTACATGATCACGATGATAAAATATTATATGGGTAAACAATAACTAATCAGTAATCACTTTATATAATAGATAGAATTAGATAGGTAGATATTTTTTGATAGAGAATATTATGTTGAAAGTTATTTAGCTATAGAAAGGGCCTGATCTAAAAATACAATTATCAATCGACTGTAAAATAAAATCTAATCTATATTTTATAATGGTATTCTATTATTTTTATAACCACTTTAAATTTGTTGTTTAGTATATAGTAATTTATCTTAAAACATTCAATTTAAAAAAATATTTTGAAAAAGCCAGGGGGGCAAATTCCCCAGCTTGCCCCCCCCCTTCGGGCGCCTAT
Source organism: Schizaphis graminum (assembly GCA_020882235.1). Taxonomy (NCBI): domain Eukaryota; kingdom Metazoa; phylum Arthropoda; class Insecta; order Hemiptera; family Aphididae; genus Schizaphis; species Schizaphis graminum. Next base: position 10,770,386 of record CM037032.1, read on the forward strand.
GATCGTGACCGTTGTGCCAATAATCTTTATTATAAACTGCTTGTATTTTATTTGTAGCCATGTTTAACTAAGTTTTTTATACATATTATAATAAGTGTGTAACGAAGTATATGAGACGTATCTAATGCAAGTCTGCAACACCCATCGTATATAATCATTATTTTATTTATTTATCTCCGTACTAATCTTACTGCAAATTGCGGGAAGCAAGATCATATACAAATAAATACATTCGTAATAGTGCGTGATCAGTGGCGTACGTAGGATTTTTTAAGGGGGTGTCATAAATCATAATTATATGCACGGATTGACCTTCTTTATTTAGTCATCGTTTCATAATTTGAACAAATACTTATTTTTAAGAGGGGGTGTCATATCTCCTTAACATTCCCCCCTGCGTACACCACAGGCCCGTAGCCATGGGAGAGGGGCGCAAGGGGGGCGTTGCCCCCCTAAACCCAGTCATTGCCCCCCCTAAAAAATATTAGAAAGACTTTTAGATAGGTATGTATCAAAATTTAAACACGTAACATCAGTGAATATGATGAATATTATAATTATCTATATAAACTTTAATATAAGTTTTATTTTTATTATTTAGTATTATTCATTTTGTAACTTTAAAATAAGTTGAAAATAGTTGTGTTAATTTAATGAGATGTTAATGTAAATTAATTAAAAATTGCATTTATATATAATGCCCCCCCAAAAATTTGCTTTATCCCTCCTGAAAATTCGGTCTGGCTACGAGCCTGGTACACCACTGTGTGTGATTATATATTATTGTTGTAATTTAATTTTTTTGCTATAGATATAAAAGAGTTCACCAAACAATTTATCCCATCGATAAATTTGTATTAACACGACATTGGGTAGGGTTCAATATTTTTGATAATAAACATTTTATTTTTAATGTCATTTAATTAGGATTATTTATGATAACTTAAGATTTATTAAATTTGTCGGCGATGACTAAGGGTCCTGACACATGATTTCCCCCTTACCTACCCGTAAATATGTTGCTGAATGTTTTTACTTTTATTATTGTAAATTAGGTGTATTTTTTCAAAAATTTCTCCTTAGTCCTAACTACATATTTTAATTTATAGTGTTCATTTATTGTAGTTGTCAGTTTTCACAGTCCACAAATTTATAGTTATCGATCAAAAACTTAACGAACATTTCGATGGGTGGAAAATGGAAAATTTTCATTGGAAATGCATGTTACTGCAATATTGTCTGTAGGCTGTAGCAGTCCCACGAGTACACAACACGTATGACGTATACACAAATACAATATTTATAGTACATATTATAACATACAATAATATAACAAAGTGAAAAACTTGTCCTTTTATTGTAAATATTATTTTATTTGTTTAAGACTTTAAAGTATTCATAACTAATAAGGTACGGGTAGCATACATAAATATGTATTATACGCACAAATAAGTTATAATTATAGGTACGACCTTTGAGTTTGCGATCACGTGCATATAAGGTCTTGTCGGACGGTTAATTTAACGTATTGAGTAAACATTATAAAATTATCGCTGATTTAAAAAAAAAAAAACGACCAGTTTAATATTATTATTAGGGCTAGGGACTTCATGCCCTAAAAAACTTTAAAATATGCATGCATTTATGCCCTTAAAAATTTTCATATATGTTATTAAAATATGTGAAAATGCTAAAATATGCTCTTAAATATGCTCTAAAATTTTTTTATTTTTCGTGAAAAAACGCAAAGAAATTACAAATTTATAAAGGTACACTAATATTTTCATTTCTTCTTTATGCTTGCCTTTAAAAAAAAAAAAAAAATTTATATTTATTTTTATCTATTTTTTCCAATTTCTAGAAAATTCATATTAAATGTTGTATAGTACCTAAGTATGTGTAAAATATTATTTCCTGTTCCTGCCGAGTAATGATCAATCATTATACATGGCCCGCGTTAATATTATGTACAGCCATATAACAGGTATCTGTATAATTTTATTATTACGACACATTCGAATAAGCATCGGGAGCGCGCCCGTCGGCGGTTTGGCCGCGTGCATACAGATACAACTACGACCACGCTCGTCGCCCGTCGTCGTCGTCTGTCGGGCGGTCAAATAGGAAAGGAGAAAAAATGAAAAAAAATCGTTAAAATGCATTTGTAGTCGTGCGTAGTCGTCGTACGTCCGCCAGAGAGACGCGCGCGCGCCAGATCCATTTATCGAGTTATTTTTCCATGAGCGTCACGTTGGCGGCCTGACGGGTGCGGCCATATTTCCAGAGAGACCATTCGCAAGTCGGCGACGGGAAACGACGTAACGTCCGCTCACAAACCGCATCCACCGCCGCCGTCGCCGCAACCTAACTGCGCGATCCACGAATACGCTGTCGCCGTATCTTCGGGATTTTTCATAAATTTTATTATTAAATCTTCCAACTGTAATATTTTATTGGCTACGCGTTTTAAATAATTACTCGTTCGTTCATCGTGCTCAACGTAGCGGCCAGAGTGATATCGTACACGCGTTATTGTCGTTCACCGTCGTCGTCCCGCCAACGGTTTCTCGCGCGTCGGCCGCTGTCGAAACTCGAGTCGTATCAGACTTCCGGTGCGTGCTCACACGAGTGCTGTTGTTCGACGATAAATCGTCTTCGTTCGTTCGTCACCGCGCTAGCAGTTGCAGAAATAACACACAACCTTCGCCATGTCCGAAAGAGAAGAAAACGTATACAAGGCGAAACTCGCCGAACAGGCGGAGAGATACGATGGTGAGTTCACACGGACGCGTTTATATGTGTGACGTCATTACATGTTAATATTTTATTAAATTTCGATGGCATCGAGATAATCAATTTATCGTAGACGTTTGCGAGTTTTTCAGTCGAAATTTCGCCGTTTTTGGCCTCCCCCCACCGTCAAAGGCCGCCCCGCGTTACTCGTTTGTTACGACCGCCCGACGCCGCCGCCTTCTACGCCTTGCGCCCAAATAATCAATACGTATAATAATCGGGCGGACTATATAATATAAAATATTTATTATTACTATTATTACCTACTATTATTATATATTTATTTTCTAGGTTAGTCGCATCGCGCACCTATAACGGTACGTGCGTGTGTGGGCACAGTAGTAAAATATTTTATTATTATTAAAATAATGCGCGGTGGCGGTTTGTACCGTTAGCCGTTCGAGATTTCTATCGCGTGCAAAAATCATGCGTCTATTAGTCGTCGTCGTCGTTCGAATGTGAATTGTGATATGATATCGCGTCGCGGTGACGCCGTTTCGGCCATCCGTTAATCTTCTTCCCACACGGTGGAATTTCACCCGTTATACATCGCTCGTCCGTTCCGACCACCGCGTCCTGACGCCTTCGTTACCCGTCTCCTCTCAACCCCGCCATCCACATCACCCATCATTGAGATTCGTAGACTTTTAGTTTTTACGACCGGCGGCATCGATAGTGGTGGTTTTCAGGGGTTTTCAATATTTTCCACCCGCGTATACTATTTTTTTTCCATTTTCTACGGTCCCCCCGAATTGTGAACATTGGTTTTCGGGCTAACAGCATGTACCTATGTGTTTGTCCTAAATAATATTGTTACTGTGTGTCTTCATCCCAGTTTCCTTCCTGGCTGTTATATACTCTCACTGTACGACTATCAGACGCATATAATTACCTATTTAAACATTTAGCTAATTTATGTGTACCCATTTATGTAACCATCATGGTGTTCTTTAATTACATTAGGTACCTAGATGTCAATCTAATAAAACTGTCTTGAAGGTAGTTTGTAATGCAAAAAGAAATATTGTTTCAAAATATCCTAAACTGAATAAGTTTATAACATTGTCTTATTTTCCTTAATATTTGTTTATTTGATATAAAAACACCTTTAAGTAGTATTTTTTTTTTTGTGATTACTTTGTACTTATCTATTAGAAATATAGGAACACATTGTTTATAAAGTATTAAATGTACCTACTTGTCTTAATCTAGTATTGATAATAAAATACCTGTAATATTATGGAATGCCACATTAATATATAAATTAGCTTATTTTCTAAATTTTCATTTGGCCAGTTCTTTATTAAGTACCTATTTCTTCATTTTATGTAATAAAATTATTTAATTACACTTAATATATTTGCTCAATTTAAAAATTTAAATGGTTTACTATTTATTAGTCATCACTTGGAAATAAATGATACCTAATTTTGTTTAATTTTTTTTTGTAGGTTTAAATATTGTTATTGTAATATTTGACTAAGATATATTATAATTAATAGTTAGTTTTAGAAAGTTTTTAGTAAATTAATGTTTTATTAACAATTTTAATGATCCATAATAACACCTAATTAAAAACAAATTTAATTCTTGTTTCTCATAATTATTGTTATGATAGACTTTTTACCATTTAAAATTGGCAAACTTAGTATTTAACATAGAATGGTTAAATACAATTGTGCTCTATTAATTAGCACAATTGAACCCTTTTTACTTGTAAAAAAACACCATGATTGTGCTCAAGCCTAGAATATAGGTGTAAATAAAAAAAAAAAAAAAAATCATTAATTGCCCTTTTAAAAAATTTTCTATGTATCATTTAAAAATACAGTTAGACCTAGTTAACTCCAAAGTTGAAGTTAAAAGTTTGAGTTGACCAAGTTCGACTGTATACTTTGGTAATACCATGGCTACCAATATTATATATATATTAGGAAAGTGCATTTATGATAAAAAACATGGTAAATGTTTACAATGCCAATAAGGGCAACCTATAATTATAAGGTTGAGTGCAATCGTGTTGCGTTTTTCGCATGTAAAAAGGCGAGTAAAAAAGTATAAATTTATTGTTTGTAAAAAAGATTATATTGATCAATTTAAATAATTAATTTTAACTGTTTGATATACTTATATTAAAAATGTTATATTATAGCATATTTCAAATATAAAATAACCTAAAAGTTACTGAGTACACATATATGTGTGTATATGCATACATATTATATTAAATAGACTGTTGTACGAGTAATATCAATATAATTTTAAAAGTACCTACCTAATAAAATATTTGAAATTACCTATTATTATTAAATGTTTATTTTCCAGTTTTTGTTCTTAAAAGAGTGTTTACCTAACTATATATTAAAATACATATAAACATAGGTATCTTTGTATTTACTGTTTTAGGTAGTTATTAGTATTATTTTATAGGTATAATTAAATTAGGTATGTAATACCTTTAATTCTTGCTTAAATTTTAATTTTCAATGGTATTAATGTTGTCAATATTAATATTTCCTTGCTTTATACTTAAACCTCTAGATCATATTTGTGAGGTGGTACACCTATAATAATACATTATCAATAATAGTCACTTTCATTATAAAACTTCTTAAGAGGGTGTTATCTCCATCTTACGAACGTAAAACTTACCAAATTTGTGTTCAGTAGAATCAATTTTATGCTGTTAGCTTTAATATTAGAGTCAATTTACCTATTATCAAATTTAAAGGTAATAATATTATCTAGGAAAATTCCTATGCTTTTATTAAAATTTTATTTTTAAAGTAAGTTATAGCTATGTAAAATGTTACTATTTTAAAATCCTCGTAAAAGCATATGATATTTCCTAGATAATATTCTCAACTTTAAATTTGATTATAGGTAAATAAATTATTGCTAAAATTAGTAAAATTACAGAATGTGTTCTGCAGAACTTAAATTTGCAATGATGTTCGTTAGTAAGACAAATTGAAATACAATACATGCGGGTATCACGTCCTCTTAAAGGTACTGTGGAGAATTCTCTCAATTAATAAAAGCCTATGAGATGCCCTAGGGCCTAGATAATATTATTACCTTTAAGTTTGATAATAGACAAATTTACTCTAATATTAAAGCTAACAGCATAAAATTGAATCTGCTGAACACAAAATTTGGTATATCTTAGGTTTGTAAGACAAAGACCAACAAGTATGACGTCCTCTGAATAATTCTTCAAGTAAACTTTTTTAATAAGTATTGGTTCATAGATAGGTACCTATCTGAACAAAACAAATTATATTTTAAATGCATCACATAAACATTTTACTGTGTTTTAAATAATAGGTAGGTACCTATTAATTACACTGTTACATTATACTGCCTAGTGCCTATTATATTTTAAGTTAAGTTTTTCTTTTTGTCTTTCAACAATTGTTTTCTAAGTATATAGTATACCTAGGTACCTAATTATCAGTTTTATGTTTTAAAAAAAACAAACAAGACACAAAAATCAGTGTGCTATTTTTTTGTAATGCATATGCATAGCGTTTCAATATAATGTATCTATTATATTTAGTTAATTCCTCGCTTACTGTTTTTATACTTTTTACACAATTTAAAATCAGTTTGAGTTGCTATTGAAAAAAACAAATAGCGGAATTATAACTACATCTTTATTAAAAATTAAAGTATTAAAAAGATTTATGTTTCTTCAAAACTGTAAGTGTGAAATAGAATACAACAAGTGTTTTATAATGCATATTCCCCATACTCATAGTATTTAATTTTGTTATTTACAGAATTATTTTATTTAACAACATTGTTTTCTTTCTTCATAAATAAAAGAAATTTATTATTTTAAAATAGGTACATACTTAGGCAAATACTATTTTGTATTAGGATTTATATTATTAATTATTTTACTTCTAATTTAATAGATAAAAAAAGTAGAACATTCCATTAATAATGATCTTAAAATATAGGTAATAATATACAAGGTCTAGTTAGGTATATTCTGGAGCATTTTTTACTCGTTATGTTTGTGGACTTACACAGATTAAATTTTCAACCTTGAATAAATGTTTGTTTAATTAATTTGAATATTTTGTCTATCATCAAAATATAAAAAATGATAAGATAGTATCGAGGATAATATGTACTAAAAACTACTAAGCTTCTCTTGAAGATAGATCTCTTTAATAATTTTTATTTAAAAAATTTTATTATTTTTATAATACCTACCTACCTATGTTTATATTTTTTATATTATGTATGTTTCTTAATTTTATTTTTATCTGTTTCTAATGTTGGTTAGATATAGCTACTGGAGGAATCTTACATGTTACAATTTAAATTACTTATTTGATTTCTTTGAGTCTAAAATTACCTATTATTTGGACAAATTTATTATTTTATTTAAATAAGTATCTTAAAAATTAATACTTAATAATAAAAATAGATTGGTATATTCCGGGGTATATTCAAATAAATATATCTTTTAATTAATTAGAAGTCATCTTTTTTATTTTCCATTATAATTTTTAAATTTAATATTAAAAAACTTATAAATAATGATATTTTAATCAATACTAATGCTCTTAATCTCATTCCATTTTAAGTGAAAATAGTCATTTTGTTTTATAATTGCATAAATTAATGATCAGTGTAATTAAGATATTTTTAATTAAACAAAAATAATAATAATAATAATAATACAGGATTTATAAATAATGATTTATTTGTAGATTGAAAAAAAATTTCTAAGCTTTCTAATTTATTTTACCTTTAAATGATGTATATATTGGTAATTTATTCTCTTAAATTATAAATATCTTCTATAAATTATAATTTATTATAATGTGTTAGTTTTACATATGTATTTACTACCTTGAAGTAAAATCAATATTAATTATGGTTGCCTTATTGAAATTTCATTTTATATGATTCACTATCTAAAATACTGTTGTTCATGTAATTATTAAAGTAGGACTTTCAAAGAAAAAAAATACATACTATATATTATATAACAACAAATTATTGATCTTAATTTTTTTGATATTTTTAACATATCACATTTTTTACCATTGTAATAGACTCTCTTTCTAGCCCCAGATAATGGATAAGTATTTACTTCGGTATTTACTCTGTATTGGCCAAATAAATTTTAGGTTACTTACTAGTGATTAAAATCTATGCAATGTATTAATTATAATTTTTTACATGAACGTAATAGTACGCCAAATATGAGTTGACTATTTTTGAACTGGGGTGATGTTCGATTTTCGCGAATCGTTAATGCCGATCGGTCAGCATATTTATGTAGGGGTGTATATGTACTTAATTTAAATATTAAATACATACCATCGTCTTTTGAAGAGTAATTTTTTTGTCACTAAGCCAATGTATTTAATTTAGCTATTGCGGGCGTGGTAGATGGTAATTATAGGGTAGGGTGTGGCAGGGCTCGTACCAGTCTACAGCGTATAACGTTGCCATGACGACGGCGGTCTCCCCTTCATGTCAACTTTACTAACGTTCCAATGTTACATACCCAGACGTCGTCGTGTACACCTCATGTACGTCCTGATGGTCTATTGATCTGCAAGTTAAACTTTTAGCCCAGACATTGTCGCTGATAAAAAAAATTGTAACCAGTTACGAAATCATGTGTGTTATACATTATAATATAACAAATCGATTGTTGCGTCGTCATTTAACCACAATATTTATGGTGGGCGTGTGTGACTGAATTTTAAGGGTTGAAACTCGATAAACCGTGTCTATGGTTCTTTTAGACTGATATAAAACAACAATTATCTGACCGTTCATAGTGTGAATTTCTTTATCTCGTTTACACGATGTGTGTGTTTCAATTCCGACACCATCCCACAAACTTCATTAGAATTTCGGAATTCTTAACTCTATGAACCCCCCTAAATTAGGTAAAAAAAATAATAAAAATTAAAAAACCTATTTACCAATTCCTTACCTACGTGTTTTTAAGTATTTCTTAATAATACTCTGTAGATAACGATTACTATGCGATTTGTGTGTCTCATATATATATATATCGAAGTGTTGAAACTTTTTACTAAACCTTGCAATATATAATACGTGTCGGTAAATATGAATAGTAGGTTACCATAAATAACGAATTCTATTTTTTTTTAGATTTATTTAAAAATGTTCGTATTTTTTTTATATTTCTTCTCTCTATCTATTTTTTAATGATTTTTGCCACCATTACCATATTTCGTCTGTTTTTGTCTTGGACTGCCTCTTTTTAGTCCTAAACTCGAAAGGATTTTTAGATCTATTACTACATCAATTTTTCTTTTCCTTTTTAGCTCTTCTTGGTCTTTTTCTTGTGGTTTCTATCCCAGGGCTTTTCTAACTGTTTTGTTCTATCCTCTTCTCATTATGCAGCCTAACCATTTTATCTTTTGGTCCTTAGTAAACTTTGTTACTGGTGTTAGTTTCCAGCTTTTTATTTTATCTCTTCCACCAAATCCCCATCATTTCATCGATAATAAATCCATATATTTTTTTATTTACTCAGTTTTCAAAATTCATCAAATTTGTCTCTGTTTTTTTATCATCCAAGCTTAGTAATCAAATTTTAAGAATCTGTCTAATAATAGCCACATATATTTTCGTCTTTCTAGATATTAGTTTGGATGTTAAAAAATGTTGTCAGTGCGTAGCACGATTTTTTTTTTGGCTTAATTATTTATTCGAATACTTTTTCCTTTGACCAGTCATTCTTTCTGCTTAAAGTTCTTTCCAAATATTTTAAATAGCCAACTTTTTCATAGTTTTTCAAGTCCTTCGTTTTCTTGGGGTCATCATCTTGATAATAGGATTTCATCTTCATCTTTATTGTTTCTTCAATATTGATTTTAAAACTTATTTTTTCGAAGTACTGTAGACTTCTAGTATTGAGACCTGTACCGACTGTACCCTGTTCCAGCTCGATATCCACTGTAAAAGTTCCTGATGTTACATTTTGTATTCTCACTCTTTATTTTGGGTTTTCCCATACACGTTTTAGTTAGTGCTATTGATTTTTTTGAAAAACCGAACTCGTACTTAATAATCACGATTAAAGATATACAGGTTGCACATCGACTACTGCTAAGGTGATATTATACGAAATGACTATTGCAATAAATAAAGTGTAGCGCTCCTAGCGGAAATATTCCATATTATAAATGTTTTATTTAAACAATTAATAATTATTAATGACGATAATTGATTCATATTTCATAATATTATTTTAAAACTAATTTATAAACAGTAAATAATGACAATTTATTGTAAAATAACCATTCAATTAGATTTTATTTCTATGTTAGTTCTAAATGTTGACACATGGGCGCTAGTAGTTATTTTTTTCGGCTGTTTTATTTAGTCATTTTGTAAATCAATCTGAGAGCCGTTTATTATAGGGCGATGTGTAACCTGTATATCTTGTTAATCGTGTTAATAATATAAAGACTATGGATAAAATAAGTCTTTTTTTAAATCTATGAATAGTCGCCACAAATTTAGTTAATCATATAGTAAGTTTAATAATACCCGAGATAATACCTATAGGAAAAATGAGTTTTAAGACCATTCATTTTTTCTCAATTTGTGCGAATAAACCTTCGGTATTTAGTTTCAAATTTTATCTTTTAATTTGTAGGTATTATATTTTTCATGTGATTAAACTTAATATTACCATATACGATACATTATTGTGGATCATTATAATTAATATATTACCTACATTTAGAATATTATTCATTAATCTACCTTTAAGAGAATGTCGTACCCATGTATGTTCTTCTGACTTACTAATGCATAATATAATAAATATTACACTAAAAACTCCATTCGATTTCATTTCAAGTACAGCGAACTGTCCTATTTTCATAGTTTAGTAAAGTAAGGATAGGACCTTTTTTTTAATATTAAGCATTTTAAATTTAAAAAAATTTGCAGTTTTAAAATTAAAATATCCAAAATTCATCATCCGCAGTTCTCTAGGTAGTAGATATTAATATATTCTTGTTAATTTACTAATTATAAATTTAATGAATACAAAGTTTTCCTAAATGAATAGATATAGAAAAGTAGTTAAATACTTAATAGGTTTTAAAAGTAACTGTTATATCGAGGAGGTTATATTCCCTTAAAATTTAAATATATAAATTAAACAAACATAATATTCCCGTTAACAATTTTCATTTGTAATTTATACATTTCATCTATAAATATTGTAACTAATTAAATGTTATTTTCTTAATTTTTAGAAATGGTAGAATCCATGAAAAAAGTAGCATCATTAGATGTCGAATTATCTGTAGAAGAACGAAACCTGTTATCTGTAGCATATAAGAATGTAATTGGAGCTCGACGTGCAAGTTGGCGCATTATTTCTAGTATTGAACAGAAAGAAGAGAACAAAGGTGCTGAAGAAAAGCTAGAGATGATCCGCCAATATAGATCGCAGGTATGTACTACTTAAACTACAAAATTTTATATTTATCAATTAATTAATAATTTAAATTGATTTTCAGGTTGAGAAAGAATTACGAGATATTTGTTCAGACATTCTAAATGTACTTGATAAACATTTAATAGCATGTGCTGCATCAGGCGAATCTAAAGTATTCTATTATAAGATGTAAGTTATTTTATAATTTTACTATTGATCTATGTTAAAACTGTGTAGTTATAGTCGTTATAGAATTGTAGTGCTATAATTATTAATGTTTTATAAATAATTTTATAGGAAAGGTGACTACCATAGATACCTGGCTGAATTCGCTACTGGAGATGATAGAAAAGAAGCCGCTGAACATTCTCTGGTCGCCTATAAAGCCGCTAGCGATATCGCTAATCAAGACTTACCTCCTACTCACCCAATAAGGTATTATCATATGTTCATATTATTAGTAATTATACACCTAGTAAAATTAAATATTTTTATGTTCCTAACAGGTTGGGTTTGGCATTGAATTTTTCTGTATTCTACTATGAGATTCTCAACACCCCTGATAGAGCTTGTCATTTAGCTAAAAAAGCTTTTGACGAAGCAATTGCTGAATTGGACACGTTATCCGAAGAGAGCTATAAAGATTCCACACTTATAATGCAGTTGTTAAGGGACAACCTAACCTTGTGGACTTCAGATATGCAAGGAGATGGTATGAATGAATAAAAAATTAAATACATATTTTATTCTATTTTATTCAATTGAAAATTAATTTATCTTAGGTACAGAAGCTGAACCTAAAGAGCAGCTTCAAGATGTTGAAGATCAAGATGTCTCATAAATGCCTTCTGTGACTGCTCTATAATAAAATAACTATAATTGTCATCGAAAAAAACAGTGTCTGTGTACAAATAATATCAAATATGAAAACATAAAAAATATGCATTCAATAGTTACAGCCCTATAAGTAAAGTAAAGCGACTCACTCCCAAGACTGTCAAATTTTTTTTTTCGTACACTTTGATTTTACTTTTATCTCATTGGCAGGGGAACATACGACAGCAATTTTGATTTAATCTTATACAATTCCCAAAAAATAATAATTCAATAAAAAAAAAAAAAAAACATATTTTATGTCTTTCTGTTCAGTATTATGTGTTAAAAGTTTTATTTTTGTATTTAAATTATAAGGCTTTTTATTATTTTTTTAATTATTTTTTTGTTTTTTTTTTCTAGAAAAAACGATTAAGCAAATCGTAGCTTACCTCAATTCTTTGTGTTGATTACCTAAATGGGTAACATTTTCTTTCTATATTATACTAAAGAATATATATTTATACTAAATCATCACTAAAAATCTCATTTAGAATTCAGAAATAGTAGGTACATTGGGTGTACGTACTGCCTCTAAGTCAGTTCCTGTAATTTAACCAGTGTTTTTTGTTATTCGTTTATTACATTTATTTACTTTAATATTAGTAGTCAATACAAAACTTAGCATGACCAATTATTATTTATTACTTTTTGGTTATTATTGCACTTTTCATTTTCAATGATAACAAAATAAAATTTAAGAAAAAAACATTTACATATAATATTTATGAAAATTGTACAAAGAAAAATGGAATCAAAGTGTACCGTAGTGTTCTTGTTTAGTATACATTTTTATTTTATACACTTATTCACTTTTATTTTTGATTTTTGCCAAATTTTCACCTTAACATACTAAATTAAAATACCATACACATTTATATATATATGTGTAATATATATATAAATATGTATGCTTTTATGTCAATTAGTTTTTACTTTTATAACAAGTATTTGACTTAGAGCATGAAGTATTTCGGGATCATTATATAGTGCTAATTTTATCATAAATTTCTAGTTTAACCCCTGCCTCTTATGATATCATTATTTAATCAACTAATTCATAACAGAATAATAGTCTCTTCAAACATAATTTCAGCAATAATTAATTGTAATACTATTAATTGATAGTTAATGATTTTTTAACATCTATAACGCAAAGAAAACAAGTGCAACATTTTGAATGTTTTCGTCATTCCGTTTTCTTAGATTAAAAAAAAATTTAAAAAATACTTAAATGTAGGTTATGTGTTTATTATAGAATTATTATAGGGTTTATTATATTATAATATATGATAATTAACTTTATGAAATTTTTGTTAAACGAAGAAAAAAAAATCGTAATGCTTTCTCATCGAGTTTTTTCCAAAAAGTTTGATTTTTTTTGGTTCATATATTATAGATATTGTAACTAATAAAATAAAAAAAAAACCAATGTCAATAGTATACTGTGCGAATAATAACATTTAAACGATAATAACAATATATTATATCCATTTGTTACGCTCTACTCTGTTTATTTATCGCACGAGTCTTTATTGATAGCATTTCGAGTTTTTTTTTTTTTTTTTGTGATATTTTTTTTCTTGCGCTGTAATCATTTAACTACATGTACTGACAATACTTGTGTGTATTTTTTTTATCGTGTGTGTCGATCACAACGAATACGGACCAAAATGTTTACAGTTAAAAACTTGAAAAAAAAAATGAAAAATTTACGTAGTTCTTAGCCACCTATCGATTATTTAGTCTTATTTATTGTGTAGATTTTTTTTCTACTTCTCAGTATACGTGATTATTGAAAAATAATAATAAATATTTGAAGAAACTTATTTGACAGTGTTATAGGAGCGCGTTTCCTTTGCCGCCCCGCCAGCTAACCGAAATTTAAATAATCTTTTAATTATATGTATTCAACACTTGAACAACAATACAACTATAGTTTAACTAGTATGCGTGTGTGCGTGTGTGTGTGTATGCGTGTGTGTGATCTCGCTCGTATGTATGTCGGACAGGGAATCTCTGTACTCTATATACTCCAACGTCCCACCACCCCTTCTGCATACGACGACGATGACCCGCCTAACGTAACTTTTAGTAGACATGTCAGTAACTTTTTTTACGTACAATTTTAAGATGTATATTATTATTTATTTGTCTCTTTAAACGATAATAATATTAATATAATTAATAACATTAAAACTATTATAATATATGCGCCATTGCATTAAATTTTTACATCTTTCAAATTTTTGTTATTTTTATTGTTTTATTTTTCACGGGAATCAGTTGCCGTGGGTAAATAGTTGCCAATCATTCATAGACGAAAAACATATACTCAAAATCTAATTATAGTCTGTCTATGGATGTTTGTCTCCATTTGAGTAAAGAGATACATTTGTTATTCTTTTGTATAAAAAGAAAATGGTTATGCGAAGATAAATACGTAATATTACAAGACATCCTGTACTGCTGGGTATTGTAAGTGCCTATAGTATGAAAAATATTTTGTTATACACGATTTCAACACGAGGTCGTCATATAGACGCATAGTTCTACCTAATATTTATATTATAAAAATACGATATGCGTATACGTATGCTTATATGTACCTCATGCCTTATACAGTATAAGTTATACCTATTATAAATAAACAAGCATCAGACAGTGCTAAAAATTGTTATCAGTGTGCGGTGATAGTGGAAGATGACCATATGCAGGGCTGGAGCTAGAAATATTGGTGCCATTACCCCTCCCCCTCTAATTTGAGTAGTAATAAAATTAAGTTTTTTAGTAAGTTTAAATACAATTATCAGATATATATTTTTATATTATAACTTAAAATTTTATTACCTGATCTTAAAATATTGTAATAAGGTTATTAACTTCAGTTATAACTATAATTAATATTAAAACTAGTTCATTATACAAATATGAGAAAAATGCAGATTTATCTTCAATTAAAAGGACATCAGATAAAGAATATTCGAAATTGTGTACATTGGCGTAATTCCATTAATTTTCAGCTGGTACAAAAAGGCGCAGCTCCAGCCCCCTCTTCCTTAGAGCATATCCTACATATTATATTTTTTGTTATACAATTTTGTGAAAAATATTGCTTAGTTCCCGCGACCAAATCTTGGAGTCCCCTGGGTGCAAAGCATGGGTAATCATAACATAACATTATAATACAATTAAAAACATCAAACAACTCATATTCAATAAAACAATAAAATGGAATTATATTTTTATAGAATTTTGATTTTTCAGTTCAGTTTATTTCAGCAGGTGAAAACGTATATCTTTGCACCTGCTATATAATGCCACGGGGTGCAAGTGCACCTCCGTATTTACGGCACTGTGTTAATATGTATTAAAAGAAATTAAGTAAAAATAATTTTCAGTTTGGCACCCTGAGCACTCTCCCTGGTCAATCATAGCTTTCGTCGTCTCTGACCATATGTGAATACGGACGATTAGTGTTTACGTCATACACGTTCTTATCATACGTACAAATCTTATCAATGGATCCGTTGGATCCAAACAAAGACTATTACAATGTAATAATATCGCTTAAAATTAATATTTTATACGTTGTTTAAGCAGAATTGTTTAATTCTTAAGGTTTGTGTGCACTAATGCACTGTGAATAGTTAGTTTAATGAAAAATCGCGTAAATTGAAAGTTTAAAATACAATTTTATTCAAATTGTAGAAAAGTATATGCTTTTCATATAGTACGAAATATTTGTTTGGATCCAATTGGGACATTTGATAAGAATTTATAACATTTGTGACGTAACACTAATTAACCGTATTCAGAATGAGTGAGTTTATTCCTTAAAAAGCACCGAACTTTTTTTAAACCTTAGAACTGTGGTTTCATTTCAATTCATGCGCCAAGAGTATTGCTAGTCCGTGCATTATAAACTATGCAAGATATTACTTATTTTTGATATTTTTATTTGCATCCATTTGGAGAGAGATGACTTAAATAATTAAATAACGAAGCTTACTACAGGGTGGAGCCATAGACTAAATTACGTTTTGACGGTATAATCGCAACTACAAAGCACGATTTAAGATATACCTACGTATAGTGTATACTTAAAAGTAATTCTAGACACGTCTATGTACATACATAAGACTTAGGTAATCACAAGAGTGTCGAGAGTTATTAAAATTGGGCAGCTAAATTTAATATCTTTCGTAACACATAATTTTTTCGATGGTGCATTTTTATTGTTTCTCGAAGCACATATATTTTTGTAGTTAGATACTTTTCCGGACAAAGGACTGACGATGACGGGCATATTACGTATCGTTCATCTATTTGTAGGTACTGAATAAATATTTTATTGATTTTGTAAGTATACATTACAAATAGTTCACCATAGGATTTTTTATAACTAGAAAAAAATAATTTTAATCATAAAATACCTAACCTATATGAAAGACTGCTGTTAAAAACGCTCGTTTCTTGTTCGTTTAAATTCATCGCGCATAATAAGAATTGTAAAAAATGTTCATGAATGCGTGTATTTATGCATTATTCCACTTCCGCCCATCTACAGGTCTCTTATAAGTAAGTACTTACTACCTACGTATATAATGTAAAATGACGTTTGCTCATCTGCTGTGTGCTTATGTATACCTATAGGCTATAATACGACTATAACTATACAATTATAAAATTTTAAATTACGCAGTTGCGATTTCGGCATGCCGCACTAAATTGCACTCAATACAGACCACTCCACCAGTTCACCACTATTATAATAAGTAGTAAACTGTAAGTGATCGCGCATTAAGTCATGCGTACCAGTAAGTATGGTGATGTTAAATGTATAATTCACTTTTAAGTAGGTACAGCATGTTTTAAATTTACAACCTACATTTTTAATGCAGACTTTTACTTCTGAATTCAAAAATATATAATTATTAGTTACTATTATTTTATTCAAAGACCGGAACATAATCTATGTTTTCACATGTTTTTTTGCGATATTTTTATTGTTTAAAAATTAAAATGTTGTGTAAACCCATGTGTAAACATAGATAATATTTTTACTTTTTAGTTAGATTTTAATCAATTCACTATTACCTATACTATATTGGAACTGATGAACATAAATTTGTTATGTATTATATCAGATGTGGCGTTAATTTACAAGAAATGGTTTTAAAAATGTAGTAATATATATATAATAATTTATTTGTTATAAACTATAACAATATTATAGTTTCAACTTAGATTTATTTGTAATGTTAAAACGACTGCAGTGAACTTTAAATAAATAACTTAGGTTATCTAGAAAGTTTATTATTGAATTTATATACTTTTTAAACCACGAGTATTACTATTTAAAGTTTCATTTAAATCGGTTTTTTAGTTTAGAACTTTAGGAAGGGATAAATTTAGTAAATCGACGTTCGAATAGCCGAGTGGGGGATAAAAGGGGGACACACTACTCTAACCCGATAGGCAATAATACGACATAGTGATTTTTTTACTTAGTATTTTGAAGAAGTGTAGGCATTTGTTGGCTGTGCTGTTCACTGCTTCACATCTTAATTATAATGCGCCATAAACAAACAAATGATAATACAAGTAGATACATACTATATGTGTTATTAGTGTTATCACTTAATTTTATTAGGTAATAAATTATTTTTAACGATATAATTTACATCTTTAAAACTAAATTAATCAACTTGCTTTGCTCTCATTTACCTACTACCGCTGTATTGTTATAGCACAACTCATAGTGTCTCCTAACTCTCCTATACAGTACCTGCTGCTCGTAATTCGTAAGTATATAATATATTTATAATCAACATACACGCATTCAAAAGCGTAGCCAGTGGGGGGGGGGGATTAGGGCTCAGACCCCCGATTTTTTAAAATATTAATCAATAACAAAAATGTTAATTATTACGCAATTAAATTTAAATAGCATTGATATATTTATTAAATTTATTAGATTCTGAACGAAGAGAAGAATGTATTGATTTTACTATGATGTGTGTTTTTTATTTTTTTTTTTGTGTTTGACGACAACATTTGGAGCAGTAATAATGCTCCGATTTTTGACTCCAGCCCATCTTTGAATAGGAAAATTCATCTAGTTGGTACTTTTTTTGAGGGGGGGGGGCAAAAGTAAAATTTTCAAATAGTTTTCAAAAAAATCGAGAAAAACAAAAAAAAAATGACAGAAAAATGGCAATTTTACGAAAAACCACTTTTCGACAAAATCGATTTTTTGATTATTAATAAACAGATGCTATAAAGTAACCATAGTAACATATAAAAACTATACTATTTGTTTCAAAATAGAATATATGACAAATATTTAAATATAAGAATATATCCTAAACTGACAAATCATCTTCGTTCAGAATCGTTTTTCGTATACAATGATACCTATCATTGCATTCAAATTTAACCTACCATAGTCCGAGGTCCACCCCACCCCCTAATGTACAGCAGAGCGATACTCACTTACCCGCTTTTTTTTAAATTAATTTTATTTTATATTTAAGAATTAAACTTCCGATAATAATATTAAATATTTATTTAGTCATTTTGATTGATATATTATCAATTAGTATATCATATATTGTAGGTACTATATAAAAAGCTTGAAACAATTTTTTTTAAAATTAAAACTGAAAGTTTGTTATATAAATTAAATTTAAAAATAAAAATATTTTTGAAATGATATATTTTAACGACTGAGATAAATTAAATAAACAAATTAACATGTGCCGGTTGTTGTCGTCGCAGATGTGGTTAAAATAACGAAGACATAGACGTCGGCGTTGATGTAGACGTCACGACCCACGATCGTCGTATTAGATGTAGTTGTTGTCATCGTCGTTCTTGTGTTTGTCATCTCAGTCTGGGAATTTTTCGATAGATTGATTTCATCGTCATTCGTCCATTCAAAAGGAGTGTCGATCATCGTGGTCTGTTCTTCCGAAGGAGTCATCGTTATCGAAGCGTCGCTCACAAATGATTCATCAAACACATTTGCTGCTGAACTAATAAAAAGTATTAAAGTACAATAATGTTTTAACTTAGAAACTGCTCATTCATATTTTTATTAAGATACATCAAGATTTTATAAATAATTCATCTGCTTAATAATTTATTTACACTAAAAAGGTTAGTTATCGTTTGAAAATAAGAAGTTTATACCGAAACATAAAATACTCCTTAAACCAAGTAACTATTTCAAAATGTTTAAGTATACTTAAAAATTCCAAAAACCCGGATTCGAATTAATCCATTATTAAAAGAAAAAAGTGCAGTGATTAAACTAGGTGAATCATATATAGAATATCTCATTTTATATTGATATATTATTATTATAGTAATATAGATGTTTTAATACGGCGTATTGTGTAGGCAATATAGGTACATAACTATATTGAAGATAATTTTAATTTTTAAATAACAATATTGTATTCAATTCAATATACGTAGACGCTTAAAATTTCGATTTCTGACTTGTTTGTTTTGCTAAACCTAATCTATGCATTTTTCATAATACAGTTAATTTATATTAAAAATAAAAAAAAAAGCGGGTAAGTAGGTATCGCTCTGCTGTATATTAGGGGGTGGGGTGGACCTCAGACTATGGTAGGTTAAATTTGAATGCAATGATAGGTATCATTGTATACGAAAAACGATTCTGAACGAAGATGATTTGTCAGTTTAGGATATATTATAATTGTCAAATATTCTATTTTGAAACAAATAGTATAGTTTTTATATGTTACTATGGTTACTATGGCCAACATTCGCATTATGAGCGTATGAAATTTAATTTAAATTTTGACATATTTCGTATAAATTCGAACTTTAAACACTTATAAAAAAAAATTGTGACTAACGATTTCGGATTTTTTTTTATCACTTTAAGAACAACTTATAAGAAACCTTGTATTAAATTTTCAAGATTTTCTGGCCACCCAAAAAAATTTTATCGGCATTTGAAGAAAAAAAAACTTAGAAAAGTCGAAAATTTCAATTGTCTATTAGTAGCTTAAAAATGGTCAAAATATTTTGAAAATTTAACTGTAAAGAGATAACCATAATATAAACATTTGGTGAAAATTTCAAGTATTTACAATAATTCGTTTTTGAGTTACAGCAAAATCAAAAAATCGATTTTGTCGAAAAGTGGTTTTTCCGTAAAATTTCCATTTTTCTGTCATTTTTTTTTTGTTTTTCTCGATTTTTTTGAAAACTATTAGAAAATTTTAATTTTCACCCCCCTAAAGTACCAACTAGATTCAATTCCCTATTCAAAGAGGGGCTGAAGTCAAAAATCGGAGCATTATTACTGCTCCAAATGTTGTCGTCAGACACAAAAAAAAAAAAAAAAAAAAAAACACACATCATTGTAAAAGCAATACATTCATCACTTCGTTCAGAATCTAAAACACACATCATAGTAAATGCAATACATTCATCACTTCGTTCAGAATCTAAAAACTAATTTTTTTTTATATGTATATATTATTCCAAAAAGATTTTAACTTAAAATTTTAAAATTTATTAAATTCTGATAATAATGTTTTGTGTATTTATTAGATTGTTTTTATGTTAGTTTTAGTGGTGCCAATAATTTGTGAGTGCTTATTGCCGTTGTGCTGCATTAGTGTTGGCAGCCCTTGGTTGTTATCGACAACGGTGATAGTGATTAATAAGTATTAATTATTGGCCATATTCGTTATTCTCGTTTTGTTATGATTTTTATTAGTTACCTACTTGTTTTTCGTCCATTATTCGGACAAGTCCTTCTTGTTTAGGGGTAATACCCAATATATATTATATAATATTAGAGTTGCATAACAGCCCTTTTGTTTCAAACCTCGTTTATAGCGTGTTTTAATATTTTGTTTTGCTGTGATCAACGCTGGTATTCTTGTTCTATTGTCTGGTAACTATTGTTCAATAACTTTAATTTGAATATTTGTATAATTTATTATTGTTAGTTTAGGGTTGTCACTTTACCAGCAATAGAACAACTTTGACACCTAGTGTCTGTTGGTCCAGCATTTGCGAATGCACGTGGTTTCTTTATTTGTTAGCTGTCTTGTGTCGGTACCGTTTGTTCTATGTGGCCACGTAAGTTTGTTATATTTTTGTAATTGTGGGAGCTGCAGCTCAATATTGGATATAATTGATTTTTTTAGTCACCTCAGTATTATTGTATTTTTTATAAGAGCCGTCTGAGGCATTATATTTTGTTATTAAGGCCACCTGAGGCAAAACTTGTTTTAATTATTTTATAAATTGTCTTACTTATTGATCTCTGATTGAACATTTGTTACCACTATATTATATATCGAAATTTATTTATATTAATTTTCAAATTATAGTGCCAACCAAGCAGTCTATTTTTTTTATATTATTATTTGCATTTATTTAATTATTTTTTATACCTATTCATATTATACTTATGGCGACAAGGTTCTTTCACTATTATTGTGGTCACCTTATGCGCCAACAAATAATATTATTTGTTTGTATGGAAATTCTTGATATACCTATATTTACCAATCATCGACCAGTTAATTGAAGAAGTTACGTGAGTAGGAGAGGAAGTATTTAAAAATTGTAATTAAAAACTCAGTAATACAATCCTTGTTCCCCATGTGGCTTAGCGAAGAAAAAGTTTTTGCGTCTCTTCCATAGTTGAAACCAACCTTTCATATACACCAAAATCATTTTTGTTCATGTTTTTTGCAAACTCCTCTAATTTTTAGTGCAAAAATGGTCTTGTACCTTGAACAATATTTCTTTGTCATTTAAGAACCATTTTTTTGACGCCTCTTCAACTTCTTCTTTACCGACCTTTTTCCATTTACCAATGATGAATTTGATTTCCTAGGATTTCTTTCAGATTTTCGCAGCATCTTAGGTTTAAAACATTTTCAACTTATGTGTAACCTGTGGCTTGTTGCTAGTTCATTTAAGGAAACTTGTCATAATTTTTAAGAACACCTATCTTTTTTCGCACACTCAAATCACAGCATTTGTTCATCGCAAAGTTTCTATATTAAACCTTTTCGTCTTGATAAATAAAAAAATGTCGGGGAAAAAACAATTTTTCAATTCAACGATATATGTACTGAAAAAGTGACGTGACAGTAAAAAAATTAAATAAAAATACAAGAAGATACAAAATAAAATTCAAACACATTTCTGCGAAACTAGTTAAACGTCAGTCGTCAATAGCATATATTAGCCAACGTACTATAACCAACAATTGCTTAGTTAATTGAGAAAAAAAAATTTAGCTTAAAATAATAACGATAAGACTCGTCCATGAAGTCGTAAACTCACACACTAACAGCACGTTTCTTCTATTTGTAATTTATTTTATTGTCATTATATAATCCCATTAACCAGTGTAGTGAATCTAATTTATATCAATTATTCTGTGTGTTAAAATTAATAAAATTACATTAAAATCTTAACATTCGTAACTAGTCCGTTTTGAAGCCAATAGGCAAATAAATTAATTAATCAGAGTCCAATAATCGCCGACTTGCAACTGTTACTATAAATCGATAACATAATTATAATAAAATATAAACAAATATGTTATTCTGTAAATGTAAACTACATATAAATAGATATTGTAATTTGTAATTTTATACTAATAGTATATAAGTGCAGGGGCGTATACAAGGGAGGGGATGTGGGGGTCAGATCCCCCCATAGGCCTTTTTTTTAATTTTATAAAATAGTGTTCTTAGTGTTAGCGCATTATAAGGAAACATCGAGAAAAAATTAAATAAATTGTGTAAGCCTTCTAATTTCTATAATATTGTTTAATTCAGGGGCGTGATTTCAACTTTTTGAAATGCATGCTACCAACTAGTAGGTGGTCCAAAACCAAGTTCAGCAGACCAATATAATATATTATTATATAATAATTATTACCACAAAAAAAAATTTTCTCCCTTCGCTTGACAATTTTCAACTTTATACTTCCCACGTATTTAATTTATTATGAATATAGTACAGTACCTATAATATACCTAATAATATTAAGCTTATACTTTATTATATTATTTAAACGCAAATTTAAATATTTATAGTTACGCTATGTCGCTATTGTACCTTAACTATATATTACCTATATTACCTATATTTTGTTATTTATTATTTTAATGTGCATAGGTTTAAATTTTTTTTTCTGATCCCCCCCCCCCACACAAAATGTATATATAAACCAATGTATAAGTGGGCAACTTAATGCTACTAGAGAGCCATTTTTTTGAAAATGAAAATCTAGCGGGCCAGAGAACATAGAAAGCAAAAATAAAGAGATCAATACATTTTGCAATTTACATTTATATAGTTATACATACTATACTACATACGAAGTCATATCTATGTTTCACGATAAAAATTATGTAGGTTTTATAAATATAATAAAATAAAATACAGAAAAATCGTAGCATTTTATATTTTTAACTATTTTTATAGTAATTTGAAATATAGTATCACCGAGTTAAATGGTACCATATAGTTGTAACTATAGTTGACCATCCTTGGAATTTATAGTTACAGAGTATTGTTTTACATTAACACATCAATAGTAGGTACCTATTTAATTCTAATAATTAGTTTTTAAAATAATTTTAAATGTTTTTTAATTTTTAGAATACATTTTAAAGTTTTATTAAAGTACAAATAAAAAATTGCAATTTGAAAATTCGATCGGTGAGTCTTATTATAATTTGTATTTACTCATCGAGATCGCTGTCGTGGTTATTTTTTATTTCGGCCAATCATATTAATCCAAAACAATGGTTGATCTGACACTCAATAATATGAGTGATACGTAAAACGTGAGAATCTTAAAAAAAAAAAATAGACAATAATAGTAAAGTAAACTGTAAAGAATATTATTATGATATAAAGCTAGAATATTGGATGCACTGTGTGAAAAAAATAGTCATATTAAAACAAGATAACCTTACTTTGAATTTGGTTGTTTTCATTTTTGACGGAAAGTCGTTTTTTTAACATACACAGACACGGTTTAAAATTTTTTACTGAATTATTTATTATTTAGGTATAGCATGCGAACATGCGTTTACGATAAATGCTCGAGAAGTAATAATAATTTATCAATATTTAGTATATAAATGCTCAAATAACAACAACATGTAATAATACAAGACACCGCGCGTGTCGCCAATTGGTTTAAAGGTTCAAAGTCATTTGATAATTGTTGTTTTATTAGATATTATTATTTATTATACATAGACACATAGTAGTGAGCCAGTGAGCTTAATGATTAATGGAGTGACGAAGTTCAATAGATCTCATTTGTCATAACACGATCAAAGAGTATTGCCGCAAACACGTATAATAATAATAAATGACTATAAAAAACCTGTTAAAAGTATATGTAACGAGCATCAAAATAGTAAAAAGATTAAAAAATATACAATTTTGGTTATGAAAACAATTCAATTAAGTTGACAACGTTAATCATAGAAATGTACTAATAGGTTATATTGGTTATAATAATAGTTAGGAGACAAAAAATATATTGAACTAAAAGTATTATTTAAATTTTATATGGAGATATGAATTTTTTTGAACAGATGCTATATACAACAATTATTGTTATTATAACAAAATAATTTTGTAAAAATGAGTAATTCATTAAAGAATTATAAAATCATGTGATATAATAATAATAATAATAAAGGTCTAACAAAAATTCTCATGAAATTTTACATACTTAAATAAATATTGTTTACTTTGGTTTTATTTTCGATTTGTTAAATATAATATAATCACAATGAGTTATTATATTTATATTTTTTCTGACGTTCGACACTCAAGGAAAGTTTTTAAACACTCAACAAGTCTCGTCGTGATGGTAGTCATTATCATCGCCGTTGTTATTCGAACAATTTATCAGGTCCATCACTCCAGCACCCCACGTTGTGATTTTTTACACAAAAATTTCACAAGATTATGTAATCATCATATAACGAAATGTAACCGCAAGAACTTTTTTTGTAACTTACAAGGAAGTTCAGAATTCCAAACTTTAATTCCGAGTGCTAGCGTGATGTCATCCAAGCACCCCCCCCCCCCCCGGTACCTTCAAAATGATTTGATTGAATCAAAATTTTCATATAATTTTGTAACCATTTTGTAACCAAATGTAATCCAATATTCTAACGTTCTAGCGTTTTTAGCACGTTGATTGCCTTAAAATAACACGTAAAATAAAAACTTATGAATTATGATCTAAATAATGTTTCAGGATTAAAAGTTATAAGACAATCAATATAAGTTACACTTCTTACCTTATATCAGTTATATCATTTGATTCATGCAGCTTATTTTCATTGGTTTATATACATACGATATTATATTCGTTTGTTCAATTTAAGAACTGTATCTGAAAATATAAAATAGAATAAGAAATGAGTTCATTATAAGTGAAATCAATTGTAGTTGAAAGGAGGTAAAAATTGTTGAGATGATTCGGTCATGTTAGAGAGATGAAGACAAAGACCAAAGAAGAGATGGATAGACAGAATAAAGAGTGACATAAAAATAGCTTAAATCAGTAAATAAGTCAGAACTCTATAATGGTATAGGATGCCCCCTTAATGGCAAAGAGAAAGGAAAAGAAATAATATAATTTAGTCAACTAAATAAAATATAATTTGAAATTGAATGCATATACGTATTATTTTCATACACGACAATATTGTGTTCACTGGTCACGTATTGCCGTATCGGACGAGAACAATATTGACGGAAAGTCGACAACATCACAGAGCCGACCGCCGAGACGTCTCTCGGGAAACTGAGCCCTCCTAGTTCCATACTAATAACCCCAACAATGTAAACGTGTGAAGAATAAAGTGGGCTGGTCCATTTTTAAGGGTTTCGTTGTCCGCTGATAGAATCGAAGTTTGAATGAAAATTAAAGGATGTTATAAATTATACATGAAACAAGCTTAACAAAAATTGACGGCCTAATCCGTAAGATATGCAAATTTGAAAAATTAAAAATGTATACTGCAGTATTGTTTTAACTAAAATTTAAACTACTATAGATACCAAATTATATTAACTTTATAGACCAAAGATAATAATACATAGCTTATGGTAATAGGCTTAGAAGTTAATTATCATGATGGGAATATTATATTTTGAAAAAAAATTCCAAGTTTAATATAGGTATACATAGTACATACTCGGATAAATAAGTAGTGCTTAAAGGTTAATAATCTACTGATTCTTTTGAATTCAGATTTAAGTACAAAAATATTTTCAAAAAAATACCTTATCTTATCTTATTTATAATATCACATATATATAAAAATTATATAATAATATGACTTTTTTTTTTACATTTTGGCTCCAGTGGCGGATCCAGGGGGGGTGCCTAGAGGCCTCGGCCCCCCCCAGACCAGACCTCTACAACTGTCTATTTAGTTTTTACTAATATAAATATTTTAAATTCTGGTAATAATGCATTATAATTACTTTTTTAGGAACAACATACATTTTTTATGTATTATATACGTATGGCTCAGAAGTAATTTTTTAAGAGGCCCCCCCCAAAATTCAACTCTGGATCCGCCACTGTTTGGCTCTTCCATATTTATTAATATATTTGGTGGCTCTTCTCACTATAGTATAGTCTGTCCAAAATAAGAACGCTATTTGTGGAGAGCCACCCTTTACACCTAGCGTTATGAAAAATAGTTTGCATCACTCTCTCAGACCTACTGAATATACTCACAAAATTTCATGTAAATCGGTGAAGCCGTTTCGAAGAAGTTTGGTAATAAACATTTTCCATTGTGACACGAGAAAGGACTTTTATATAAAAGATCTTATTGTTTCAGTATGCTATTTAGTTGTAATCATTAATAAAATTATTTTAATAAAGCTTGAATATCGATGAATTACTTATAAATTTGTGATAACTATTGTATTTTTAACATGCCATTAACACAGTGCGAAAAATGTGTGTAGGTACGCCTTGAATAGAGATAAAACAAATATGTTTAATTTTAAATATTAAACCATCATGTGTATTAATATTATTATTATTTAATCAATAAAAATAATTTTGTGTTTATAAAATTGATAAAAATAAAAATAAATACAAATCAAAAAAGAAAATGATGAATACTTTTATAATAAATATCCATATTTTTTAAACATGGTTGTTTAAAAAAAATCTGATAAGTGTTTTTGATTACATAAATGGTAAAACTCAATAAAAATGTTCTTTTTATATAAAAATACGAGTTGACTATATTTGATAGTATGGATATTGGATATAGTGGCGTGTCCAGCACAAAATAATTGAGTAGGCCAGTTTTGTTCTGCAGTGTGTACGTGTGTTTATAACTATTAGGGAAGATTTGTCCTATCGTTTATCACATGAGATATGACACCAATATGATGGGTATGATAATAATATTCAATAATAAATATTTATAATATTAATAGTAATATTTTTATTTTAAATAAAAACCCAAACAGTCAAAGTCAAATAAAAATTGGGTAGGCCTGGGCCTAGTCGGCCTACCCTGTAAACACGCCAGTAATGAAATAAAAGATGGGAAATCGTCTAATTACATATTATTATATTATTTATGTCATGCATAGACCATAATATATGCGTACTTGCATAGGTATGTTATGATATATACTTATAAATAGGTTCTAATACGTTTTTACTGTTTTTAGTTATGTTCGTCTAAACACTTATGTCTATGTGATTTATCAATGAATAATAAATTAAATTATACATTACTATATAATTTATACAAAATTATATACATGACCAAAGTTAGTAATTATTAGTATAATAATATGCTATTATAATATAATTTTTAAATATAATATTTAATTAGTATATTTATACGCAGTAGTGCAGTACTGCCAGTACCTACACACGGTTTGAAATGTGATTAAAATGCTATGTTACTTTAAATTGATTTAATTAGCATACAACATATTAGGTACTTCAGTTTTTATATAGAATGAACTCCTTAGTGCACGATTTTTATCACCTTATCTGAAACAAATGTCATCAAAACAACAAGATTAAATATGATAAATCTAGGAAAAATAATAATTTGAGAATTGCATGTTTAATCCAGGTTTAAAAATCTAAATTTTAACATCTAAAATACGCAAACCAAGTTCATATTTTTCAACAATTGAATATAAATTTCAACTTAGAGGAAATTTTGTTTTGGATAAAATAGAAAATATACAAGTATGATAATCACATTAAATAATTTAAAAATAAATAAAATATTTAAGTACTATAATATAAATAATATTATAATTTATAGCATAGAAATATTAGAATAATAATAGTGACATTTTTTTATAATTAAACGTTAAGAACATTAGCTTCAAGTTTAATAGTTGTTTATAAATAATATATAACATTTGTATTTACTTTTACAGTTTTAAGTTAATACACACACTAATAACCACTTCCCACAAAAACTACGTTACGGCCGGTGACATGATCCAAAACCATTTAAATATGATCAGCATCAGCTTGTGGGCAAACAGGTGAAAAATCAAAATAAACGAAACTCAATCTGTTCAAGTAACTTTTCCACTTAGAAATCTCGATTTACCACCTGCTTTTACGTTAAATAATCTAACAATTCCAACGGCAAACAAAGTTAAATATCTTTGTCTTACTCTAAAATTTAGAGTCTAGATAACGCCTAACCTGGAGCACATAAAACTTAAACGTAAAACTGTTATCTCTAAACTTCATATCCTTAGACCACTTTTAAAATCCAAACTTTCCCTTTCCAATAAACTTACCATATATACCTATGTCAATAATTCGACAAGTTTGGACATACGATATTCAGTTATAAGGTAAAGCCATCCAATACCAAAACGCTTCGGGCGTTTCAATCCATCTGCCTACTAGTAATAACATCTTCTCCTTGGTACTTTACAAACACCTAAAAATTCCTACACTCAATCAATTAGCAAAATTACTTTAAATTTCACACCAACTTAAACTCTCATAGTAACCCATTAATAAAACAGCTATCCTCCACCTCACTTACTGGTAATGTACGTAGAAGACTCAACAGACAATGGCCTATAGATATACTAAAATAAAAATTATAGTAATACTTAAAAAGTACCCGCAGGTCAGGTGGTACTGCTAAGTGCCTGCCCACAAATGTTAATTTCATGTCACTAACCGTTATTAACTATCAAAATATATGCTAATTGTACTAATTATTGTATAAATTTTAAATCATTTAAAATAAATAATAATAATAAAAATAAAAATAATTTATCATTAACTCAGTTGAAAAGAAATCTATTCATTTTTTTTTTATTATTATTATTACTTCTTGGGTAACACATAAATAGAGATTGAACTTAAAAGTTTTTTTTTTTTAATGATGTCTTAATATTTTGCAAAAAAATATATTCTATATACTACTCCTATAATAAGATATTTTTGTTAATATATGTTCATTTAACGTAATTTGATCATACAGGCTATATTAATGTAATACAAAATGACTTAATCAATTAATTAGTTTTAACTACCTACAGTTATAGACGTATTATTATTTTTCAAATAAATTGGATAAGGCTAATAGTGATTACAAATGATTCTTTACTTTGTTTTTTAGAAAATTCATTCATTACAGTTAAGTAAAAATATTAAAAGAAAAATTAAAGTTTTAACTAGTTTAACTCATTTTTTACATTATTATATCAGTTGACGCGACCACACGTGATGTGGCCGGTCATAGGAGAGATATCGAGAATTAAGTGAAAAAATTACGCACGGTACGGGATTTGAACCCGCGACCCACGAGACTGGGGGGTGACAGTCTCGTAACAATGAGTCACCGCGGTCTTCAAAAGCCAACACCAGTCACACTGGCCGGCAAAGACGCTATCGCCGCTCCCTACTCACACGGTTTCCTCTAATCCGCATAGAAGACGCCCGCAAGTCAGCACCTTCACCCCAACATTATTGAACTACTACTCAGTTGTTCATTATTACATGGACTCACTCATAGTAGATAATCTCTACTACGAAAGGGAAGGCCAACTATGGCGCCCGCTCATCTCACGAATGTATTTCGGGGCTCTAGCCTATTTACAAAAATTACGCGCGGTACGGGATTTGAACCCGCGACCCACGAGACTGGGGTGACAGTCTTTGCCACCGTGGTCTTGTCAGCTTAACTTCGATATTCTCCTATCTGAGTGTGTACGGCTGAGGAGAAGCGCAGGCGCTAGGGCCGTGTCACAGTGAATAACTCAAGAATGTCAACAAAGCATGATATTATATAACTACATAAATAATAGCAATAGTCAACTAAATACTTATTCTAAAATGTATATTACGTTAACGATCGACCGAATAATTTGACTATTAGTCTACTATTTCAGCATGACCTATGTAAATACACCAAAAATATTATATTTTACAGCCTCGGTCGTTGTTAACTCGAGAAACAAAACAAAAAAAAATTTAACAGGAAAATAAAGCGGTAAATCGCACGCTTTAATCCAATCCATAGATTTAGGCAAGGCTGGGCAAGTTAACTATTTTTTTTAACTCATTAAGTTAAGTTAATTTGGAAAAATGTAAGTTAAGTTTAAAGTTAAAAGTTACTTTCCTTTTTTATTTAACTCGTTAAAGTTACAAGTTAGTTGGAAAAAAAAAGTAACTTAACTTAGTTAAACATAAGTTACTTTTTTTTTCTTATAAAATTTATAATTACACCATTTACACCTCAAGTTAAATATTTACAAATAACATAATAATATTATATAGCAAAATAATTTATATTTAACATAATAATTATTATTATTTTTTTTTTCTATTACACAAAATGCTATAATAAATCTTTGGGGTTCGTACAAAGAAAAAAAAATAATTTAACGTGACTATAAAATAAATTAACGCGTTAAGTTAGAAGTTACTTTAAAAATAAAGTAACTCGTTAAGATAGAAGTTACTTCTTAAAAAAAAGTAACTCGTTAAGTAACTTAGTTAAAAGTAACTTAACTTTTTAACTTAACTTTAACTTTTTAACTCGTTAATGCCCAGCCTTGGATTTAGGTATTATATGCAAGTCATTATTGTGCAGTGGTTTTCTGTTACTTATCCTTAAACTCATATCCGCTGTCTCCTTACCCAATATAATATAATAATATTGTATTATTATAATATGTAAATGTAAACGGAGCGATTTTTTTAAAGGTAAACACAATTTTTTTTTTAAATACTAAAATTTAATAGATAGAGTAAGTTATTAATTATTATACCAATAATAACGTTTTTGAAAATAGTCGATTACAAAACAACATTTTTTTTTTCATTATAATGTGTAAGTTTTTACTTTTTTGAATGAAAGCATAGTACCTATTGCACTTTTAATTGCATTCTTCGACAAACAATATGGCTTATGACTTATGAGCATTTCATTACACATTAAATAAATCAAATTGCGATGTACGTTTTGCAAAACTTAGTTTGTAGCTTATTTAGTTTACTTAGCTTACTTAGTTACTAATCTTAGTAGCTTTAACTATAATAACTTATAATAATGCAAAATGAAAAGTTCAATGTAAAATAATGTTTTGACTTAACTATATTTTTAAAAGACAATAAATTATTACTAAATAATATATCACTACCAACAGACTCTAAGATTACTATGACTCATAAAATCATAAGTATCTTTTAGGTAAAAGTAATATTTCAAAAGATAGTTTCTAATGTTTCTATAAAAACAAATTGTTCTTGTCTAGTTTAAATAGAAATTTGTTTTTAAATTGTATTTTCTAATAATTTTGGGTATATAATCAAATAATATTATTTAATAATTTAAACAAAAGTACTATACACGTTTTTTTTTGTTTTAAAGGGAACAAATATCCAAGGAACTTAAAATTTACCTGTGATATTGTACGCAATCTACTAGTGACCCGTGGTTATTTTTGATCTATTATCTGGAAAAATATTTCAAGATTTATCTATTACATAATACAGATAAAACTTCAATGAATTATCTGTTTCCTTAGCTAGATAATTTTTGGATTATCTTTGTACCTACCACATTTACTTATGTTATATTATATTATCTGTTTTTTATATTGACATGTACCTAAAGTATATTATATTAAATATATAATCAAATAATTTTTACTTCTGCTGATCTTGTAAACACGATGATCCTATATAATGTATATTGTATAATAGTTATTTTTATTTTTACAGGAGGTACGTAGTAAAATAAAATGTTCGGTGAATAACACTGGAAGAAAATTTCGTTCGTTTAATTTAGTATTTATTATTATTATGATTTTTTTCTTTTCTATTTTTTTAGAACAGTAATCGACAGAATATGGTACTCACGAATACGCGTCATTAATCATCATACCGTTCGTTTGTCGATTTGAACATTATAACGAGGACTATAAAGTATATATTCAGTATTATTCATAATAATATATTTATATACATATACCTGCATTAGTACCTAGAGTTCAATACACCGGAGCTAAAACGCGTATATTTATTCAATTCTATTCCCTGTATTTTTGAGCGGAACGGTATAGCATATAATAATATTATACATAGTAATCAGTATTATAATATACGATGAAAATATATATCCCTATTCCCTATACGTGTATCATTATAATGAATTTATTGTTTTTTTTTTTGTCTTATGAGCTATGACACATTGGATTACATTTATCTGAGATTTCTTTCTTTCCGCTAACGTTTAAACGGAATAAGAAATGTTCGCTGTAATATCGTATGCAAATATGCGATCTACCAAAACTCGTTTTTAAGCTGTAGGTACGTGATCTATCTGAATACAGAATTGAAGTACCGTATCTATATTTATATTTATTTTTACAACCACTGATATAATTGATGAATTCATATTGTGTTATTATTATTTTTCTCTTAAACTAAAAATGCCGTATTCAAATCTGTAGGTACCTAAGGAAATCGTCAAATATTGTATCCATAGATGGATCAACTATGAAGTGATCGCCACCACTTTTATTTTCAATCGCTTTTCAAATAAAACCTTCTAGGTAGGTAATAGACTTTAATAATACTGAATAAGTAACACGTAAAACGTTAAAAGAATACATCGTTACGTCGATAAAATTTCGCCGTTTATCTTAAGTTTGAAGTTCTCTTTGACCTTTGTAATTCATCTTACTATTCTTACTGTATTAATTGAATCGTAAAAGTAAAAGTAGAATAGTCAAAAATATATCGTACTTGTTCATAAATTGTGTATAAAAATATAAAAGTACAATTGGCATCTCTATTATAAAAAGGTATAAGATTTAAATCACCATACAATTCCCATCATATGTATTTCAAACCCATTACATAATCGAGTATCGACCTGAGACTTTACTTAATACATAATTTTAGAAATTCATCGTTATTATTTGTTAACTTAACGAAGTTGAAAGTAAATAAATTAGATACCTAACTTACTTTATAGATCCCCAAACAACTATAATACGCTATAGGTACAACTGTCGCAGAACAAATTAATTTAACAAATATTTATTTAATATTAGTACTAATCTACCACCACCATGGTATCGACGGTATCATACTACACGACCGAGTACCGACTGTATATTAGTATATAGTATATAGTATATACATAATATTATTTAAAACGAATATTATGCGGGACACCTGATGCGCGTTTTCACAGGTGGTTTATGTTTTACGGTATATAGTATAATATAATAGTGATATGTCGAGCAAGAACACAAAAAAAACCATTTAACCATATACGCGTTATTCAAACAATGCATATTAGTTATGTACAATATTACAATGTAAGTTGTATATTGTTTTTATTATATATATATATATATTTCAATGTCATTATCATATATGTACCTACCTGTCACGATGTTTCCCACGTGTTTGCCCACATTTACTTTTGTACATCATAACAAGGGTCGACAAACCAGAGTTTTTTTTTCTAAAAATCGTAACCACTATTATAAGCAAAACAAACTGGAATTATTAATGTCATAATATAGGTACATATTTTTGTAGAATTCGAAAATACTGAATAAATTGTTTTTTTATTCGAAAACTGACGATGTAGTCGAGTCTTAAAATACATAATATAGTATTGTGTGTAATATATTAGTATGTTTATATTGTTGGTATAGGTATCTAGGACTTAGGTATATCATCGGGATTGCTAAAAATTCAAAAATGTCTCTATTAGTTTTATCTTCAAATCATTAGGAACACAAATGTACTTATTATCTACTACAGAGTACAGATAATAGGTATACCTACATATATGTATATATAACAAAATATAACTATCTATAAAAATAGAAGATCATAAAATAATTTACATTTTCAAAAATGACAAAAATATTTACCTTGATCTAAACATAATATAGTTCCATATTATCATATTCTTTTGATATTATCCTGATTTCTAGTTTTACACATTATATGTGTGTACACATGTGTCATGTATTATGCATGTTTATGTCTTATAAGAATAATTGTATACATATATATCGTATTGCCTGATTATTATTAAAATTTGTCAATAGCTAACAAAAATCAACAAATTTTAATATTTAATCGATACATGACAGTAACTATACAGGTAAATGCTCACTTCTATTTTGTTCTTTAATGATACAATTTCAGATTTTTTAAATTTTTAAATATACGCAAATACTATATTTTCCAGTTCCAGAACTTTTTTATACTCTCAACTTAAGGAGTGTCCTACGGGAATACAAACTTATCTTTTTCAATTGAAAACCTTTCCTCTTTTTTTTTATTGCTATAAATTATTTTTTTAAAAGTTAAATAAATATTGTTTATGTACTTAAAATTTTACTAAAATGCAAACAAGTAGTTTCTGAGTTATTAAAATTTTTATACTAAGAATAATAGTTCTTAAAAATGGTTTTACAAAAATATAATATTTAATATTGGATCTAATATTATACTTGAATGAATTTTAAAAGTTATAAAATATTTTGATATATCAATATTAACTACTATAATTTTTAACTCACTATAATAATTGTCCTTATATCTTCCAAACCCATTATATTAGATCAAGAATCACTTAGTGCACAAAGTTAATCAACTCAAAACTAATCTTTCGAATTTTAATTTTAACACACCAATATTATCAGAAAAATCAGCCACAAAATAATTTATAATAGAAAAAGGGTTTCTCATTTGAAAAAACAGAATTTATGTCTCAACAGGATAATTCTTAAGTGGTATAAAATTATTAAGAATTTTAAAACGTGATCTTTATATAATATAAACTTATAAAAGTATATTTAAAAATTCAAAAAAAAAAATTCAGAATTTGAATAATTACATTATTAAAGAAAAAACAAAGGGTGAGTATGCTTAATGAATCACTCTGTATAGTAACATGTGCGTGTGGGGAGCGACGTTTACGCATATTACACTTTAGTACTTTACATATTTTTAAGTATCTGTACCCACATTACTGGCATATATCGCTAGCCATAATATAATATGTCCTTAAGTCAAATATTTGTTGACGTTTTATGTATACGCACATATATTATACAATGACGTGTCCTCGGCTCTACTATAACTAAAAATACTATACATAGGTAGCAGGTTATTGTATTATGCATGATTAAGGTTATACATCATTTTTAAATGTAAAAACAATTTTAAATGTATAGTAAAGGTAATTTATTCAGGGCTTTGTGCATTTGTATATCAATCTTTCTAAGTCATAAGTCCTATTAAATGCTAATGGCTATATAATATATGTAATATATTATATTACATAGAATTTAGTTTCAAGGTGATAGAATTCAGTACCTTTATTATATTGTTTTTTCAT
The DNA here is from genome assembly GCA_020882235.1 of Schizaphis graminum. Taxonomy (NCBI): domain Eukaryota; kingdom Metazoa; phylum Arthropoda; class Insecta; order Hemiptera; family Aphididae; genus Schizaphis; species Schizaphis graminum. The sequence goes on from CM037032.1 coordinate 10,806,491, forward strand.
ATAATTCCATAATTCGAGGCAAATTTGGAAAATGATGACATATATATATATATATATATATATATATATATATATATATATACTTGTACGATCATCAATTTTATTTCGATTTATATTCCAATTATAATTGAAATTGATATAATATTTTTATTGTAAAATTTAATAGCTCTGATGCAAGTAAGTACCAATTTTTATTTTTTATTAAATATTAATATATTATATACAATTTAAAAAGATTTGAAAACTTTTTAAATGTTATTTATATTTTACAATTATGTACCTAATCAATAAAATCAGGTGTTTGCATAAATTAATAATAAAATGTTATAAATAATGGAATAGTCCAATAAAAAGGATTATTAATTAATGCAAGAACAGAAATAAATTACTCATTCATGTTTAAAATAAAACATATTAGGATGAGGAGATTAAGTTTTGATTTATAAATTAATGAAGCTAATTTATATAATTTTTTTTTTAAATTAATGAGTTTTTATTGCATGATTAAAAGTTTTATAGGAATTACATATTTGAGCATTTTTTGGAGTACGATATTATGGTAATATACAATATACCTGCTATTCAATCGTTTTAGCGGATGAACTTACTGACCCTGCTTATAAGTTAATTTATTTATTAAAATTATTATTCGTACAAAATAATGCCTAGACTCTAGATACTAATGTATAGAAATAATTTTCGGATAAAATAATGAACCATAATATCACATTACATAAAAAAAAAAAAAACAATGACGTAAGATAAAATTGGCTACATTTGTTGTGCCTTAATAATATATCAACCGTCTGAGTATATATATATTATGTATTAAAATAATAGAATATATTTACAAACTAGTGCAGCTAAATAGTAAACGCACGTGGTAAATATACCCGTTTCATTGTTTCAAACAATTCAATTATAATACTATAAAAATTGCATTCATACGACATACCTGTGATATTGTGGAAGAAAAAAACAATTATAATATTATTGTTTTCGTCGCAATAATAATAATATATCGAAAATAATATTAAATAATAGACCACCGCGCGATTTCGATCTATACATTATATTACACATTATTCATATGCGCATCACGATTATACGATATTCCATCATATCATTATATTTTGTTGACGAAACAATAATAATAACAATACAATTATCGTATATTATAAATTTTTAATATTTTATATTCGCAGTAATTAAGTGTGAAATACGTGTGCATCGTATAATATAAATTATAATAATTTATGTATGTGTTCGAATGGCGGCTATAAATAATATAGGTATTATACAAGGTTAGGTTTGGTTTTGGTATAGTATAAGGTTTATAACAATATTATTAGGGTTCATATGAAAAAAATTGAAAAATATGTGCAAATTTTAGACATACAAATTAAAATGTGCTTAATTAATATGATCCTATATACTATTTATGTAAACAAAATATCAAAAATATACTTTAGAAAAATACTAACTTAATAAACAAAAGTTATTAATTAATATATATATATTTTTTAATGCGCATCATAGTGTATTCTGAAAAATGTACGATTGCCTAAAATATATTTATAATTATAATTGTTTATTACAAAAAAAAATAATAATAATACTATTGATGTTTCCTTTAGTTAACATTTTGAGAAACTAATAATTCTCCATACTATTAAACCTATTTGTTTAATTTTTTTATAGCATGATAAAAAATTATTTTAACCTTGAAGTGTATATGTATTGACTATGGATATGATATAGTTACCAACATCATGAATTTTTTTAAAATAATGGGTCTTTAAATCTTCAGCGGATGCCACATATTGTCAAGGAATATCACAGTTGAATATGTTATACGAGATAAGTACATCGTAATTAGTTAATATTAGTATTTTTTAAGACTTCTTAATATTTTTAATAGATTTTTCTTACATTTTTTATTTATAACAATATAATATAATATTATGCAACAGTTGTTTTAACATTTTAAATACTAAAATCTATACAAGTCATAACATAATAAGTAGATATACGCATTATATTTATAAAATTATGTGTTATCATACATTAAGACATCAATGACACAAATTTTAGTTTTGTTTTTTATTGTTATGTGGGTAAAAATTTAAGCAAGCCAATTTTTTATGGACGATCAGATTTCTTATTTTTTATCAAAATAAGTACACATATTTTATGTATGTATAACGCATGTTTGAGTTTAAAATATTATAAAATAATATAATATTTAATATTTTAGTGAATTTAAAAAAATTGGAAAGTTGAAAGTACTTTGTATAATTGTATTGCATAGTAATAATACCTATACCTACATGGCTACATATTATAATATTATATGCGTTATGACTTTTGTGATATATTTTAACTTTAATGCTCATCGACCATCGGCATGTTTGTTAATTAGCTGGCCTCAGAGTTAATAATATATTTCTCCATTAATATTTAATGATTTGTTATGTTATAAATATGTTTATATTTGTTTTTTACAATATTTTAATCTTTATAACTATTATAAGTGAGTAATAAACATTCTTAAATACTAAAACTTTAGATACTCGTAACTTACTTAAAATTAAAATTCTTAAAAATTCACAAATATCTATAATGTTTTTACCTTTAATTTTTTTAACATATTCATTTTAATATCAAGCCAACAACATAAAACTATAACTAAATTTTGGTATGGTATGACGAAGAAAACTCGTGTAAATACGACGTTTTCTTAAGTGATTATTATACAAAACATGAAATTTATTTTTAAATTTTTGATATTAGCATGTTAAATATGTACCTGATAATATAAAATTATCAAGCACACCATCCTCACGTATACACTACATCTATCCTTATTTTTTATCATAATATTATTACACGTATAAAATGTATGCTATTTTAGCTATAAGCTTATATGTTATTAACTTCTGCATATTTTGTAATTGGATTTTATTTCTGTAATGACTAACGAGGATTATTATAAATGTATCTAATAATAGGTGTATACGGTGAGAATCACGAATATTATTATCATGCACGTATCGTATGAAAAATTCAAGTGTGCGCCGCTGTTAAATAGTATTATAATTATAATGATATACTAAAATCTCAATCTAATTATTGATAGGAATATTTCCGAAAAAAAAAACATGTTCAATTTTACAGGATATTAGGTAGGTAGATTTAATTTTTTAGGTTTGGGTGGTATATTATTTAGTTCGTACACATAATTACAGTGTAAACGTAAAGTAAACACGGTAAACAGTGTAAACAATAAGCATTAACAATAAAACGCATCATAGTATGGTTATGATGGATATTTATTACATTGGAGACAAAAATATATTTAGTAGGTACCTTATCTTGTTCAAATATTATCTATTATTGTATTCCTAGCATCCTAGCTGTTCATAATAATTATAATATGTTACGTGTACAGCTGTTGTCCTAATGAATCAAATATTATCTATTATTGTATTCCTAGCATCCTAGCTGTTCATAATAATTATAATATGTTACGTGTACACCTGTTGTCCTAATGAATCAAATATTATCTAATTAACGATATCGACGATATTATATAAACTCCGCCCAAGGTGTAAACACCAAATCGTGCATGCAAACTATGTTCAAGTTTTTATTAAGTGTAAAAATGTGACATCTAAATTGCGACCGATTGAAATTAAAAAAAATTGTAGCTTTGTTTTTGCAAAAACAAATCAACAAAAATTACAAAATAATCTCTATAATAGAATACTATAAAACTATAATAGAATAAATTAAAAATTAAAAAATATATAATTTAAAATAATACATATATTGATTAATTATTGGAATTTCACCGCTATTATTTTTATTAATTAGGTATTTATTAATTTTTTTTTTTTTGTTTTAGAATTTTGATATTAATTTATATAATATTTAATTGAATGTGCGTGGTATATTTCTATTTGAATTTATTTTAACTTTTTTATAAGCATAAAAGTATTTGAAAGAGTTGTATAAAGTCTAGAATTAAAATGAGAATGAAATAACTTGCATGCATTGGTGGTGGTGCTCTAAAAAGAATAATTTGCCATATTTTAGGCGGATACTGAGCTTCTTCTCTTTTATATACATCTACTAAATGATCTGCAAATCGTGTCACTTTTTCGTCGTCGGGTTTTGATTTCATTAAATGTATTTACAAATTACTCAGTTACACTGAGTTTTTCATCCTAGCTTAGAAATGGTATATCGTATAGCAATTATTGAACTAATAATAAACACCATTTAATATCGCTGTTCTTAAAACATAAAATATTACGTTAAAAACGTAAAATATTAGCCAATATTGAAACCATTTTATTGGATATTTCTGTTCCACAGTTTCGTTAGATGAAAGCAAAATCCGTTTATCATTATCTGAGGCTAAACAGTTTTACATGCAAAATGACTAGCTTTTTCGAAATTTATTACAACATTGGATGGTGCCATCGTAACATTGTTTTGGAAACTAATATGTATAAATATGCCTTTTTAATTTTTGTATTTAAATTCGTCATTGTATAAAATTTTATTTCTAGCTTAGTCTGCAAATATGTAACTTCTTATCCTTTCTTTTCCGAGTCTTATTGATAACTATCAATTGTCGTATTACAGTAGTAAATACAAATAATTGAAAAAGTACACAATCATAGGGACTTAACTAAATAAGTCTAACAACTAATTTTGTTTTCATTAAGTTCTATGTCATAAATTTATAGTTTTATAGTTGTAAACTGTGCGCAGTTTACGACGTTTACGTTATATCTTTTTTAACATAGATAAATATTCGGGCGTAGTTTATGTATACCCAAAGATATAGGTATGCATACAAAAATAATTTAAATGAATATCACTGGATTTTATAAGGGGTAAAACATTTGCCGAGTAAAAATAACATCGTTAAAATATTTACCAGGTATCAGGCGCACATTTAAATTTTAAGAATAAGTATTATCAATCCGCACGTTATTTGTATCCAAAGTACCTATTAAAGGTAGATATGTAGCATACGATACACAATAGCCGATATAATAAGTACGCACATACATAATTATTTATGTTTGTATGGACGTATGGTAACATCAGTGGACAGGTTAAATTAGGTGTTTGATGGTTTTTTTTATAACTATTGTATTTACGATAGTAAAAAGTTCAGATTAGTATTAAGTAAAAAAAAAAAAATTAAGGAGTTAATTAAAATAGGACGTGAAGGAATAATCTCGTATCTAGAGCCGTATTAAGCTATTTAAATATCCTTGGAAATACTCTCGAGGAAAGCCTTAAATTAGTTAATTATTTTAATATGTAACACACATAATATACCTTTATTTTAATAACCATGTTTTAAGCCTGTCTGTCAAGCCTTTATATATTATATTAGTTCATCCCAGATTGAATATGCCACTTAATCGGGAGTTTGAATAGTATTTTCAAATACTTTATACATGATGTTATGACACTATAGCTAGGGTTAATAATAGTAGTCTTAAAATATGCTTTAATCAATTAATCAATATTGTAATGGGTTAGAAAATAATTGCTTCAAAATTAATGCGTTTTTGATAAATTAGCATTCCAATTTTTCTTCTAAAGTCGTTACTTATTTTTTTTAAATTAATTTATATACTGTTGTATGAACTGTATTCACTGATAACTTTGTAACTGTTGTCTGTTATTCGTTCAAAAATAAAAATGTTAATATGTCTTATAAAATAAATTGTATAACTTATAGATAAAAGAGAATTGAATTAAATTTTAATATTTCCAAATATTTTTGAAATGTCAATTGTTTTCTACTGGCGTCTACTTGCTTTTTACGTAAAATATATAATATATATATATATATACATGCAAACAAATACGTGCAATATTAAATATTTGGTATTTTGATGCAATGATAATATTTATAGGTTAGTAGAAATAAGTATATAATGATATTGAAAGAACTGATTAATATAGTGAAAACAAGTATTATATATTATAATGATTATTGATAATTAATTGATAATTATAGATTTTATAGTTAATAAAGAATATACTTATAATTATACAAAATAAGCAAATATATAAATATTAAATATACAAATAAATATAACTAATATAAGGATTAAGGATACATATCCTTTGCCTATTTCTGTAGCCTTAAATCACTTAAACTAAGTCGTACAGCTTTAAACATTAAACATGAGCCTATAATATGTTTTACGAGTTGTCAATAAGTTGTTTAGCAGCCTGGCAGCTGTGTTGGTAACCGGTGGTAGCTCTAGGTTTTTTCACATATATGCGATGGCAAGCTTATTGATCTCGACCTGACTATAATATAATATCCTCGGTGAATGATTTCATTCCCATTTCTCATTTCTTTAAGGCAATATTTTGATGGTAGCATTTATTCAGCTGAGTTCCATGACCCGTATATTATTTTTTGTACTAGTTGAGTCTCAACAAAATGTATCTAAAATAAATTATATTCCTTTTAATTTTTACAGACTTAATACTGTCAATAATTACGTTTTTATTTTACACAGACACACAGTAATTGGTATAATTAAAAATACGTTGTCTATTATTAATTTAAATAAATAATAAGTATATAATTATTCTTTAATTATTTGTTATTCGTTGTCAAAAACTTATAAGAAACTCTTTTGACAAACTCGTATCGCGTTAATAAACGTTAATTTATTGTTATCATAGTATTGAATTTTTATTTATAAAAAATTTTCATTTTCTGATATTTCTTTTCTTCGTAGTGTATTGGAATTTTGTAATTTTACGTATATGTCTCGCCAAAAAATTTTTGAATTATATCAACGAAAGTATTTATACATATGGATGACTCGAGCAAAATTACGTTTTTAATTTCGAGTGATATGATTCTCAACTAACTGTATGTCTGTATTAATACAAACTAAAACACACTAATAAATAAAAACTGTATTTGTGATTATGATTGTTGAAAATGAATATTTTAAATTTTTGCCAACATGTATGGATGGAAAAGTGCGTCTGTGGTTATATAATTGTTTAAAATATAGATTGCAAACTCTTCAACCAATTTCTTTTCTGGAAAATTAAGAATTAATCCTAATCGAAAAAATCTTCAACCATATCTGGATTAAAAATAAGAGTTCTCAAACTCTTTAAAAAATTAATTTTTATAAATAAGTTATGATTGCATTAACTGATTAGATTACACTGTCGTCTGTCATAATAAAATGAACGATTAAATAAAACAAAAATAGATATTTACTACTGTCAACTACTATACAATATACATAAGTATATAACTATATAAGCCAGACTTAATTCGATTATACAATTAGAGACTCAACTATATGGAATTCAATTGTAATGTAGCCATTTTGATTACGTTAAATTATTTCGATGATAGATTTGCTGATAAATCTCCACAATATTGTATATCAATGGCCAATACCATAATGTCTTGATAAGTTTGATGATAATTATATACATATATAGAGTCCATGTCAAGTATGGAATATTTTCCAACTAGCTATTATAACTTGTGCATTTATGTAGGTATTTATAACGATTAAAATCATGATATTCAAGCAGGGCCAAAATATATTTACACGGTGGGGGGGATGAAAACGGACATGGCCGAAACGCTATTGGCGAGGCAACGTATTTTATCGACTGTCGAAAACAGGCATCTCACAGTTTACAGGGGGAGCTGTAACCCCTTGCCCCCCCTTGGATCCGTGTCTGTATTCAAAGGCGGCGACAACATTTTTCATTCCCTGAACAAGTGGCCGCACATATTTATATAGGTATAATATTATGACAACCACAAACCACCTGTGTATCACAACTACCAGCTATATAAACATAACATCATGTATTAAAAAATATAGTGAATATTCAGTACAGGTATTTATTAATTTATTTATTATAAAACATAAAACAAAGTCCAAACTTAGTTTTCTGTATTTAACATATTTTTAGAAATATGTAAACATTAAAAAAAAAAAAAATTGGAAAATTAAGTTATATTCTATATTAAATGCAATTCTTTATTAACTCGTATAAAGCAGAAGGGATAAATGGATAATAGGAGTACATTTTAGTACCTACTATAAATTTATACGGACATATTAAATACAACGTCATGGAAATGTAGACATTCTGCAAACGACGATAATATTCTAATAAACCAACGGAATTAAGAAGTTTGAAAAATTTACATATTAATCATATTATTATTAGCTATCTAGTCTTCTATGATATATAATATTTTTATCGTGCAATTTTGATTTGGGGCTCCACGTATAGGTACATCGTAACGCAGTCCAACGAAAATCTATATATTTACTTCGAATTTAAAATATATATTATATGCATTATACATTTATGCATATTATTATTATTATACATAGGTATAGTCTAGGCGAATATAATGTATTGCACGGTATACATATATATAATATATATATATGTGTATATTAAAATCGATATTATGATAAATAATGTATATATATATATAGAATATAGATATAAGGTATATTCCATATAGACTTGAATAATATACGTATTATATTGTACGCACATAAAAGAAAACGATGACAGCAGGATGTAATATTTTTGATAAATTCACATATGTAAGTACACACAACGCAGACCACTATACCACACGAGAAAAAGGTAAAAAAACGTATGTGCATGGGTTTCATATTAGGTAGCTAGTAGCTTACATTATATACATATAAAAAAATATATGATATATAAATATACGGGGTAATCCATTTTTACATAACACTTATTAATTAAGAAAATGCTAAAATTTTGAAAATATTTCTTGTGCATAATTCGATATCATTATAAAAAACGTTTTTAGAAAATAATTTTCACTAATTTTATCGTTATCATTTTTTAAGGTTTTCGCTTTTTTGAATGACAATATGTATTTTTAGAATATTATTTAGAATTTTTTGATCCATAAAAATCAAATTTTGTACAAATAGTTTATTAATTAATGATATTTTATATTATTTAAAATTTAGAGAAACGAATGAATAATGCGAATCAAAATTTTTCAGGATAAGTATATTTCTGTACCTCTTCACTTCACTCGTCTAAAATTTAAATACTTATAATTTATAAACATAGAAATTAAAAATTCGTGCTGTCATTAAATTGTTAAGAATGTTAATGATACAAATAGTAAAAAAATGTTATTTTTTAATGACTTAAAATAATGTAATATAATATTTTCCAAATAATTAATAATTTTTGAAATAATGAATATCTTACGTTAAATGGATCACCCTATATATATTTATAATATATGTGCACGTAGCATATTCGTCTGATACTAAAAAAATATCCATGCCATTAGACACACATAATACACAATTCAGACTTTATCTTTATACAGATGTGTAAATGATATACACAACTATATGTATTATTATTCTTCACCGCCTCACCGGTGTATCTATATATAATTGCTGTTTCGTCGCAAGTGAAAAATATCACTTTTTTTACATTTCACCACGAATTCTGATTAAAAGAATTTTCTAATGTACACTTAGAGACCATATTTTCGCTACAATATACTAAAATATGTTATTTATCGTTTCAGCCGATTAACCGTTTAACCACACTATCGTTCTATTCGTATATACGTTTTAATTTTCACTAAAACATAAAAATATTAAAAAAGCATAAGTTTCATCCATACACATGCACAATATTGTTATCAGCTCGAGTAAAATTGATAACATAAACCTGGCGAAATGCGAAATGCGAAAATCAAAATTATTTTATGTTTTTCATTAGTTCATTTCAATTTAATTTTATCGGTTTCAACAATTCACTATCGGCTTTATTTGTATGGTTAAAAATTTTATTAAAACTGATAGTGTATGACCCACTTTATGACAAACTTTAATCTTTCTGTACAAACTCCTAGCTTTAATATGCGAAATTCACGATTTTTTATTATGATATCTAGGGCCCGGATTTATATGCTCTAAAAACCTAAGAAATATGCACTATAAAATATGCATTTATGCTCTTATTTTATAGTAATATACCCTATAAAATAAAAAATATGCGAAAAATCGATTAAAATTTTGTTTTTATTTTTATTATTTTTATATTATGTTTAAATAAATTATACTATATTTACAAACACGACGAAACAAACACGATTAATGTATGATTCATTAAAATTTACTCAATAACAGATTACTACTTGTCCCGATATGTCTCAGATAAAATAAGAAAACGACTTCGTCAAATTACATGGATTATAAATATAACTATAAATACGTTATTTTAATAAAAATAACCAAAATATTACATATTATGCATTTAAAAACCGTATATATGCAAAAAAAAATCGTAAAATACAGAAATATGCAGTAGGTACATGTCAAAAAATGACAAAATATGCAAAAATATGCAAAATAAAATTTTATATTTCGGACCTATTGATTACAAATCAAACTTGTAGCTTACCTAGCTATTTTTTGGGCTATTCAGAAAAAACATGCAAATGCATATAAATCCGGGCCCTAAATTGATATCTGTTAAGGAAATAGTTGTTTTTTAAAATATCGATACATCTATAAATTGAATTCAAACGAATAGTTGCGTGCCATTATATTCATTAATGATACGGGATAATAATAACCCTTATAAATGGTTTTACATCAAAAATAAATTGTACATAGTATTTATACTAGTCAGAGTTAGTCAAATTTTTATCTAAATAATTATTCAAATAAATAGATAGGTATTCAAAAAACATTATTTAGATAATTTTCACAGGTTATTCGAATGAAAATGTATTCAAAGAATCGTTTTTTTTTTAGATTATTTGAATATTTTTTTTTTTTTGATTAATTGCACATAAATTGTATATATTTGAAGTGGTGTCCGGTGTATGAAAATATCACTAAACACAATATATATAGTATAAAATGTATATATTAACTACAATCACAATGTAGAATTCCGCGGCGAATAATAACCCATCATTGTAATACATATATATTATACGAGTATAAATATGACTAATTGAAAAGACGAAATGCATTTTATTTACTGAAATTTATTATATGCATATAGTTATCAATTCATTATACGTTATTCGAATGATAAGTTATCGTAAAATTATAATAACTTTTCAATAAGTATAACATTATTATTGTATAATTGAATAGCGCCATATATACATGGACAATTATTATTTATTTAAATAAGGTGAATATATATATAACAAAATTATATAGAATTTTTCAATTATAATTCTCGTATTTTTTATGTGTACATTGTTTGGTAAGTTTAATTTATAATAATGTATACAATTAAAATTAACATATCTTTATGATTGAAAAGACCTTACACCGTATATAATATGGTAAACATTAAAATAATAATTGAATTTTACATTGAAACAGCCCATATGCAGTTTTTTAATTCATCGATATACAAAACGGCAAATGCTTTATATTTCAGATAATAGGTAGGTATATACTATATAGATAGTAAAGTATTACATGTTCATATAAAATAAATGTGTATACATAACGTATTAAGTTTTTGAATTGTATTTAGGTATCACGTGGAGAATTTTTAACGGTATACGCTCGTTTTACTAGTCAATTTTTGTGTTTTGGAAAAATGATTTTTTTATAATAATATTTTCAAAATACCTGAACTGTCTTAATGGGAACCTTACATAGTTTTAAAAATATTTACTAAGGGATTTCCATTCTACCGTGATTTTGTGAAAAATAAACATTTACTCGTTTCAACGTATTGACTTAACTTCGATAATAATTTGAAAAACATATTTGAATTTAAGTACGTACCACAAAACTCTTAAAATCGGAATGATTTCAAAAATGTTGTAAATCATGGACCTTAACAACTATTACTGTATAAATATTGTTTATTTGACTTGGACATAAATGAACTAAATGATTAAATGAATGGACTAAACATATAGGTATAGGTGTTAATAATAACTTATTTATTGTAATAAATATACACGTTTTTTGTTTTAAACCGAATTAAAATATGTTAAAAGTATAATAACAAACAAAAATTGAACGAATCTTTTTTCAAAGAGGTAAATGGTTATTGGACCACTCAATTATTTTTTATAGTAGGTAGAATCAGTGATTAGGCCATTATTTCAAACGATTTTTATGATTGAATCCGCGATAATTGAGTTATTTTATTTTAATAAAACAATATAGGTACCTGTATAATTTATAATTTGCTACATCACTTTTAACTACAGCACACGCCACACATATAGAATTACTCCATACAATTGAATATCTAATCAAAAGGCAATAAATTAGTCAATATTCAATGATACAGAATTATCAGCTTCAACAATAGCTATGATATAGGTTGTCATAAAATGAAATGGATAAAAATAGCAAAAAGCGTAAATTTTTTACAACGGTTATTTAACATCACAATTATTATAACCCATAGATTAAAAAACTAAAACATCCACGCGATTAGTATTGTATGTTATATGTGATTAATGTACAAGTGAAATAACAATTTTCATATAATAATTGTATATACGTGCGTGGAGCGTCGAAAGCACGACTATTATTAACGTCGTTCAGTTTGTCAAAAGATGTTTACAGATCTTTCTTCCCCCACCCCACGGAGAAGTTTCAGCACCACCGAGTTAAGGATTTTAGTTGTAATCGGAATCCGATTATATGTCACATGGACTTGCAGGAGTAGAGATCAATGGCTTATGGCTTATTTGGTGTCATCATGGGCGGCAAAAGTGATAGTATTGAGGGCTCTTAGCGTCGAAAAGGAGTAGACAAAAGTAGTAGTAGAACCTAACGGCGTTTATAGTGCAGTATGTGCCATTTAACTATTCTCGCATAAATGCTGTGGTCTGTGAGGAACCCGCGTTAAAGTATTGTCTAGCCAACTTCTTCTTCTTCTTCTTAGGCTTAAAACAGACCATTTAGGTCTAATGCCGCTTCTACAATACCTCTCCAATGCATTCTATCCACTGCCAAATTGATGTTATAAGTAGGGTCCACTCGTGTCAAATCTTTCTTGACTGTATCGAACCATCTTTGCCGTGGTCTCCCTATGGGTCTTTTTCCGTTCAGCATTCCATCGAGCACTTTTCTTATAAGACATCCTTCTGCACGCCACACATGACCAGCCCATTCTAGTCTTTTGCTACTAAGAAATTTGCAGATGTTCGGTTTATTATAGAGTTTTTGTAAATCTTCATTTTTCCTTCTTTCGAAAACTCCTAGGTTTACATTAAACACTGGACCATAGATTCTCCTTAATATTTTTCTTTCAAAGATGACTAGCTTTGCCTCATCACCCTTTGTGCTTGCCCACGTCTCGCATGCATACGTCGCTATTGGCCGCAAATAGGTTATGTATAATCTTTCTTTTGTTCGTCGCGACAGTAACTTCGACGTGAACATATCTTTCATTGCATAATAGCTTTTGTTTGCCATCATCAGTCTGATCTTTATCTCCTCGTGCATGTTATTTTCCTCATTAATGTTCACCCCTAGATATTTAAACTCTCTTACTTGTTCGAAAGAATATCCGTCTATCTTGAGATTGCTCTTCGGGGTTACTTGTCTTGACATAACCATGTATTTTGTCTTCTCCTCGTTAACTGTTAAACCCATGTTTTGACTTGCTTTAAATAATTTTTCCGCACTAGTTTTTATTTCATTTGTAGATGATCCTAAAATTACTAAGTCATCTGCATATGCTAGAATAGTATTTATCCCAACCAATTCCATTTCTCGTTTTTCATGCATGTCCCTTATTACTTGTTCCAAGGCAAGATTGAATAGTATCGGAGATAGCGCGTCTCCCTGTCTTAAGCCGGTTTTGCATTCGAATGCTTCAGAGGTCTCCCCCATAAAACGCACTTTGCAGTATGTCTGTTGGTTACAGATCTCAACTAGTCTCACCAATTTCCTTGGTATGCCGAAATTTCTTAATGTTGTCCAGAGTTGGTCGCGGTCAATACTGTCATATGCTTGCTTGAAGTCTACAAAAAGAATATGAAGGTCTCTATTATATTCGTAGAATTTTTCCATTACTTGTCTTATTGTGAATATGTGATCCGTTGTAGATTTTCCTCTTCTAAAGCCAGTTTGATACTCTGTTAAGATGTCTTCCACATATATTTCTAATCTTCTTAGCAATGCCATCGATAAAATTTTGTAAGCTGTGTCTAATAAGGAAATTCCACGGTAGTTTGATACAATACCAGAGTCTCCTTTTTTGAATATTGGACAGATTATCCCGGTTTTCCAATCTGTTGGGATCTCCTCCTTGTGCCATATTTCTCTAATTAATGATTGTAATTCTATAATTAAGTCTTTTCCTGCTGTTTTGAGTAATTCAGAGTTAATGTCATCTTCTCCTGGAGCTTTGTTATTTTTGAGGTTTGTGATAATATACTCTATCTCTGTAAGATCAGGCTCCTTGCATTCCGGTTCGGCCGTTTGATAAGGCAGTTCTTCATACTTGGTCCTATTACTGTTATTTGTTTGGTTCGTATTAAGTAGCGTATCAAAATGTTTTCTGAAGTGCTGTACGATTTCTCTCGGTTCCGAAAGGAGATCATTCTGATCATTTTTTAGGAAAAGTGTTTGTGGTTTGAAACCCTGTTTGAGTCGTTTACAGTGTCTGAAGAAAGACCTCGGGTTGTTTCTGTCTCCCTCAAGTTCTTCGAGTGCTTTCTTCTCATATAGTCTTTTTTGTCTTCTAATTGTCTTGTTTGTTAACTCCTTGAGGTGTTTATATATCTCTTGGTTCTCTTGTGATGGGTTGTGTATCATTTGCATGCGAGCCTCATTGCGTTTATTTACTGTTTCCATACACTCATTATTGAACCAGTGTTTTTTTTTTATTGTGAATGGGTTTTTCTTTGAGATTTTTTGCAGCCGAGGTAATAGCGTTTTTGATATTTGTCCATTTGGTTTCGTGATTAGAAATAGCCAACATAAATATTTTATGTGAAAGATCTATCTCGACAATTTACGTCAAGTTTCTCATTACTTCATCAATTTTTCTATATTCGAACGTGTTCATGAGAAAAAAATTGTCATTATTCAATAAACAATACGGCTGCAAGAGTAAGTATCAATTGTGTAATTAATATTAGCCTGTTAAAAAATTGTATGACGACAAGAACGAACAACAGCTTGTAATTGTAATTATCGACTATACCTACCGAAGACTCCAAAACATCTTCAAACATATTGTATATTATAGTATTTTCTGAACCGTGTTTCTAAATACGACTTATATTTATTTACAAAACAATAAAATATAGGTAAACGAATAAATATAAGCCTTTTCCCTCAACAATACACCCATCCTGCATTCCTTAGTCCTTTCCTGGCACCCTGCAGTTCCCGTCCAAGAAATAATTATATTCGCGTTGCCAAAATTTCGATCTGGTCGGTAAGACGGTAGATAAAGGTATATTATTGTAAAGGGTGTTTATTATAACATTTGATACATAACTATATTATTGTTGATTATTAATGCTGTATTTATAAGACTATATAGTATTTACAATCAACGATATTATAATATAATATGTAAATCGGGGTCTACACAGCATATTGTATTAAAATATTGAATACTATATATACGCACATATAACATATAAGTGAACGATTTAGTAGCGGGTGTTGCGTGCTTAAGCTGTTAGGTCTGTTAGGGTTGGAAAAGCCACGCAAGCTAATAAAGTACATATATTATTATATATGTAATCTATGTATTGTATACATTTATATTTAACCACGATTTACAGATAAAAAAGAATAAACACATATTTTGATTAGTATGCCATCATAACATCACGTGTAGAAAGAAACTGTTTTGCTAATTATTTTATTCGATTTTTGATTCTTTTTAGATTCTGAACGAAGTGATGAATGTATTGCATTTACTATAATTAGTTTTCAAAAAAATCGAGATAAAAAAAAAAAAATGACAGAAAAATGGAAATTTTACGGAAAAACCACTTTTCGACAAAATCGATTTTTTGATTTTGCTGTAACTCAAAAACGAATTATTGTAAATACTTGAAACTTTCACCAAATGTTTATATTATGGTTATCTCTTTACAGTTAATTTTTCAAAATATTTTGACAATTTTTAAGCTACTAATAGACAATTGAAATTTTCGACTTTTATAAGTTTTTTTTTCTTCAAATGCCGATAAAAATTTTTTGGGTGGCCAGAAAATCTTGAAAATTTAATACAAGGTTTCAAATAAGTTGTTCTTAAAGTGATAAAAAAAAATCCGAAATCGTTAGTCACAATTTTTTTTTATAAGTGTTTAAAGTTTGAATTTATACGAAATATGTCAAAATTTAAATTAAATTTCATACGCTCATAATGCGAATGTTGGCCATAGTAACCATAGTAACATAATATAAAAACTATACTATTGTTTCAAAATAGAATATTTGACAATATTTAAATATAATATAATATCCTAAACTGACAAATCATCTCCGTTCAGAATCGTTTTTCGTATACAATGATACCTATCATTGCATTCAAATTTAACCTACCATAGTCTGAGGTCCACCCCACCCCCTAATATACAGCAGAGCGATACCTACTTACCCGCTTTTTTAGATTCTGAACGAAGTGATGAATGTATTGCATTTACTATGATGTGTGTTTTTTTTTTTTTTTTGTGTCTGACTCCAACATTTGGAGCAGTAATAATGCTCCGATTTTTGACTTCAGCCCCTCTTTGAATAGGGAATTGAATCTTGTTGGTACTTTAGGGGGGTCAAAATTAAAATTTTCTAATAGTTTTCAAAAAAATCGAGAAAAACATAAAAAAAATGACAGAAAAATGGAAATTTTACGGAAAAACCACTTTTCGACAAAATCGATTTTTTGATTTTGCTGTAACTCAAAAACGAATTATTGTAAATACTTGAAATTTTCACCAAATGTTTATATTATGGTTATCTCTTTACAGTTAAATTTTCAAAATATTTTGACCATTTTTAAGCTACTAATAGACAATTGAAATTTTCGACTTTTCTAAGTTTTTTTTTCTTCAAATGCCGATAAAAATTTTTTGGGTGGCCAGAAAATCTTGAAAATTTAATACAAGGTTTCTTATAAGTTGTTCTTAAAGTGATAGAAAAAATCCGAAATCGTTAGTCACAATTTTTTTTTATAAGTGTTTAAAGTTCGAATTTATACGAAATATGTCAAAATTTAAATTAAATTTCATACGCTCATAATGCGAATGTTGGCCATAGTAACCATAGTAACATATAAAAACTATACTATTTGTTTCAAAATAGAATATTTGACAATATTTAAATATAATATATCCTAAACTGACAAATCATCTTCGTTCAGAATCGTTTTTCGTATACAATGATACCTATCATTGCATTCAAATTTAACCTACCATAGTCTGAGGTCCACCCCACCCCCTAATATACAGCAGAGCGATACCTACTTACCCGCTTTTTTATCTTAAGTCTATACTATAATGTATAAAATGATGGCGTTTGTTTGTATGTTCGGGATTAACTCCAAAACTACTTATTCAATCGTCGTACCTACAGTTTTTTTTTTTAATTTTAGAGGACATCACAGAGAAGGATATAGGCATAAATTTAGTCCGATAAAATTAATAAATAATTAGTTATTATTAATTAAAATAAACATATAAATTTTATACCTATATATAATATTATTACAGCGGTCCGCGGGTTTCCAGCTACCTGTAACCTGACCTTTTTTCTTTTGTGAGTGTTTTATCGGCGAGTAGATATGAATAATTGTTTGGAGAAGTATAATACTTTCCGTACCATGTTATTTCAATAATTTTATTATCATAGGTACTGATATTGTTATATACTATACTAGTGTGTCTGTTTAGTAAGTTTAGTTAGCAAAAACCACTCGAAGAGACAAGTTCTTTGGTGTATAATTTCAGTGGCGGCCCAAGATTTGGGCATTTGTGGGTGCTCAACAAATTGTAAAAAATTATGATGTTTTAATAAAAAAAAATTTTTAATTTTAACGGTATGTAATAATTACATTTCTCTATAATAATAAATTGTTATATATTTAAGGGTGCCTATAAAAAATTTGCCCGGGCGCCATAATATTTTGGGCCGACACTATAATAATGTTTCGCTTATACTAAAATGTTAGTACAGAATTAGTTATTTAATTAATCTATACTAATAAAGTAATATATAAAATGATGGCGTTTGTTTGTATGTTCGGGATAAACTCCGAAACTATTTGTTCAATAGTCGTGCAGTTTTTTTAAATTAAAGAGGACATCTTAGAGAAGGTTTTAGGCATAAATTTAGTTCGATAAAGTTAATAAATAATTAGTTATTATTAATTAAAATCTTGGGTGAAGCCGAGACAAGTATGCTAGTTATTTATAAAATATTATACGTAAGGCCATTAAAATCAATACAGAAATAATACGTTATTTTTCTTTCCTAAAAAGTAACAGTTTTGCCTTTTGCTGGTCTATTTTATCCAAGTATCATCCATAATATGTAATATAGATATGCACCGTGATCCGTGGAAATCACAGCATTATTATTACACAATATATTACAGCTGGAATAATTAATAATTTTTTTTAACTTATTTGTCATTAAGTAAATTATGTACTCGTAAGTTTAGTTATTATAGGAAACTAAAATTGAGTTCAAAGTTCAAAGTTACTTTACCAGTATAAACATCAAATAATATTACCTAACTTTCATATTATTTAAGTTTTATTAATAATAAACTATACGTCTGTAGTCTGTACAATACTATTATAATATTATAATAATTATCTACTACAATTATTTTATTTTACCATGATTTTTATTTTAACACTCTTTAACAGAATAATTACAGTAATTATTTTAATTTATTTAAAAATGTAATTAATATGATGTTATTCGAAATAATTTTTAAACTTAAATGTCCTTTACATAAAATCTAAGATGCCTCTAAAGAAATAATGTATTATTTACAAATTATTATACGCCAGTATACATATAATTATATATTATACTAGACAAAACGCAAATTCCAAGAATTTACAATAAGAGAAAAGAATACAATGTTAAATTGTACAATTGAAAGTTTTTTAAATGCTATTCTTAATCTGTATAATTACTTAAATCGATTAAAATGACAGCAACTCATTTACAGCGAGGAGAGGAAGGAAGAGAAATTAATTCCTTTTGCCTTTTTATTTTTTTAGATAATTTTTTGCATTCCAAAAACATATTTGTTTACAAATGGGTAGCTATTTTTATAATGAAAAAAATACAAGCGTCCGTAATAATTATCGTTCAAATATTTTTACGAGTGACGACGATTGTAAAATAACAATAATAGCAGATTATTGATCAAATGCCCAATATTAATTCTAAGAAAATAACTATAAGTATGAAATATTCTAAATTTATACATTATATATATTATATACAATTGTTATGTGTCCTATAAATTTTAATAGTTACAAACTCATATATTTATAATTTATCAAAATTATAATTATTTAAAGTGATTATCTAAGCATACTCACCAGTCACCTCCATTTTTCCTTTGATAATGAATTTATTAAAACTCTGATTTTTGAATCTTATTGAAGGCCATATTTTCAAATACTTAGATTTTTTTAATACGATTCTAACTATCAATTATTACAACTCAATAATTATTTGAAGACTAAACGATCAGAAGAAAAAAAATTGATAATAATCGATAATAGCTGGTGAATATTGTAATAATATTTAAAATAAAACCAGAGATGGACGGTTCACATATAAAATTATAAAACGCAGACAGTTAAATTAGGTATTTAACTATTATTAAACTCTTTGAGGAGCATCCTTTGGCCATACCAACTTATTTTTTTTAAATGAGTCACTTTTTTTTTATCTGAAAATTATTTATTGGATAACTTTTTTGAAAATTTTGATCCGAACAACATTTGAACGAGTAGTTCTCGGTTTACTTAATTTGGTGGATTAAAGATAATAAGTTCATGATAATGGATTTGGAAGATACACATTTAACACACCTAATCATTGTGTACCTACTCGTTTTATTATTATTTTCTTATAAAAGCCATCACTCGTAAAAATCAACGATGGATTATTTATTGTTTGTAGCTACTTCCAAATTGTTGGTATCATAAATCATTGTATCATGTGATATAAGTGCTAATAACATACAATTTTTCCACGATCGAAAACAGATTGTTTTTTTTTTTAATGAATAAATCAGCCGTTGCAGTTAATTTATATACCACTGAATAATAAATAGACATAGCACCTATTGAAAATTAAAAGACATAACTGCATAAGTATATATTATTATGAAGAGTAGGTACCTACAACCTACTACAGTAATACACTAATACCTTTGTAATAATACAGCAACTTAGGTATAATATAAGTAATATAACTGCAATAGAATACGGTTATGATAGAATAGATAGATTATATTACGTATTATTATAATCCCTCTCGTATTGTTATTAGTGTTCGCGAGACTTACCAACATAATTAATATCGAGTTAAATTTAAATCGAGTAAAACAGAGGGGGAAACTCAAACTAGATCGTTGACGACCTACAATCGGAGCTGATTCCGGGTCTATAGCTGGTCACAACTATATAGGTATAATACAATAATATGTTTTAATATATTTATATGTGTGATGGTATATAGGCCGCGATTGCACCGATCGTATTACCATCAATTATAAATAGTTCTGTTCATACAATCAACGATGAAGATGAAGTTATTCATACTTAAGCATACACAGGGTATTTCGCCAAGCATATGCACATCATATGGCCCAAATTTTCCTTTAATAATGAATTCAATCAAATTATAAATTTTTGGAATTTCTAAGAGTATACACAAGGACCGTATTTTTAATCAATTAATTTTTATACCATTTGAGTAGTGTACTGTAGAGATAGAAATTTATTATTTTCAAACGAGAACTAATCTTTCTCACTATAGAATTATAATTAGATCATTTTTTTTAAAATGTCGATGTATCTAAAACGAAATTCAAAAAAGTAGTTTTTGAGTTACTTATTTAACTTTAAGTATACCTGCCAAAATAAAAAAAAGGCCCATTAATTTATATCGAGTTCAAAATATATGGTTATGTGGGTATAATAAATCTAAATAATTGAAAATATTATAGTCGTCAAGAATACTTAAAAATTTGATTTTTAATGAACTTATTATGAAAGAAAAAATTGGAGTGGGCATGCTTGATGAATCGTGAATCACTCTGTATATGTATGTAGATAAAGAAAATATAAATTTTACACTTTTCGAGAATTGCCCATGGATAATTTTTGTTTTCAATTTCATAGCAGATCATATATTACTGTCAAATTAGATGTAGCTAAGGTATCGCCCGAATTCAATTTTTAAAATCTGTAGCTATTTTCGCCTTTTTTTTTATACAAAAATGATTTATAATATAGCTAATTAAATACGATTTATTATTATCGTTTAAAGCGTATATTATTATACATTATTATAGATAGACAAGTAGACAACTGTGCCGACCGGTTTGTAAAAACAAATTTTCGTATACAATACGTATTTAAATTGGTTATAGCTGAATGGTCAGCACACACCACATGACGTATACATTTAACAAAATTCTTTCGCGATTTTCTTAAAGAATTCAAAATTTATATAATGGTACATTCGCGCTTCGAAAAAAATAATCAAAATGCACTTGTTTACGCGAAGATGTTATTAAAAAAATTGGCAAGACATTGTAGTTTGAATTTGTACATAAAATACTATTATATGTAGGTATATCATGCATAATATTATAATAAACCGCAGTCAACACTACAGAAAACAATAATAATAACCACATATTATTATTATATTATACATTTATGTGGTTGCAGGGTTAGCAAAATGTTCTCATTGACTCAGCGGGATTGCGTATTAAGGGATTTTTACTATCGGCTTCGAGCCAAGCATTGCAAAGTACACATATATAAGCAATTTACATCACCAAATCCGTATATAAATTTAGATTTCTTGTATCTTCGGGCATACTTCAAAAGTATTCATATCATCCCGTGAAAAAAACATTAATATTTATGAATTTACATTTCATTTCAACGTTTGATTCTTATATATTTCCTTTCATTTTTAACTTTAATATTTAAATATAAAAAATTGGGGTAATAGGGGGACCTGCTCTGATGTACAGTAGGTGTCGAGTGTACCTGTTCAGTGTTTATTGAGTGAATCATTGTAACGTATGTGGACATGTGGTATACATTAAACTTAAATTCAGCTAGTAAGCAAATCATTAGTTACGAAAAACAATTTTGAGAGGAGATGGTTTGTCAGCCTTTATCACTAAATATATTTAATGGTATTATATTAAAGTAATTTATTTTAATTTTTAATATTAGTAATACCATAGGAAATAAATTTTAGTCTAAAACATGACATTTTAAAATGTTATATTGTGTGTTATATGTTATATGTATAAACTATAAAGTTAAAAGTTTCAAGTACCCACGAATAATATTTTTAAATTGTAATTAAATAACTAAAATCGTTATTCGTTATTCTTCGTTTAAATATCCAATTACATTTTAACTAAAAATGTTTATGAAAAAAATTGTACTTTTAGATTGAAAATTGTTGTGGCTAACTGTTAGCATGTACTGAACTACTGAATATTTACGAAATAATATCCTCCTATTTATTTTGAACCACTTCGACCACTAAAATTAATATATATATAGGTACACTAAAATAGCGACCGCTGCGTGGGTACACACATTTTTGAGAACGACACATGTACACATATTATATGCGTTCACTATGTAAGTCTGCAATATAAGTACCTACTCACTATTATAATTTATAATTAAAATTATTCACATATATCACATATTATAAATTATAATATATCCATTAAGTGCTACCCACCTATTATACCTGCACGTTGTAATTTTTTTTTTTTATTCACCACTAACAACCATCAAGCACGTGTAATAATATTAATATTATATTATATTATACACACAGAGACTATCTTTATGATAGAATGACCAATATCGTACGAATTAAAATCATGTTTAATAATATAAATATATTGGTTTAAAGTATAACCGGCATTTAAAAGCTATAGTTCGGATTCATATTATACACAGTACACACGTGCTTAAATTGTATACGATATGTTGATATATACTTCATCTGGTTAGTGCTACCTAATAGACATTACGCGCGCGTAGTGAATTATTATTATTATGTTTAAAGTTTTTGTATAATAAAGTTTATACAGGTACCTACTATAGTACTATATATATGTATATATACACCCTCATGAATATAATCGTGCATATATATCTAATATCTATCATTTTAATTATATAATAAGAAGCTTGATTAATAATTAGCTAAGAGTAAGTATAGTATGAAGTACTGCTATGTGGAGTGGATCGGCATAGGCGGTATAGTTATATCATAATTAAGAAGCTATAGGGGATAACTCGAAACGTTAGAGGAAGCTAAAAAGGAAAAAGTTTGAAACTTAATATTTATATGAGAGAGGATGAGCTTGTGTTTATAAAAAAATCTAAAGAGAAAAAAAATCTCGGTATGTTTTAATACATCATATATTATAACTCATAATATACAGAATGATTCATTAACCATTTTTTTGCTATATGTTAGAAAATTAGTCAAAAACATACATTTGTTGATTCCTTCATAGGTCTCGTACAACACGTCATTAACAATTATTTATATAATGACAAATGACATAATGTGTGATGGTCGTGTGGATAATATAAATTTATTTTTATTTTCAGTAAATATTTTCAGTGGGCTTTCTAATTATACAAGATTTATAATTATAATTACATGGTACATAATTCTCAAGCTGGTGTAGTGGATTACAGGTAACAATATAATTTAAAACATATAATAAAATAATATACTCAATACTCATAGACTGCCATTAACCGTATACTAATTATAAAGTTCATATATTTTTCATAAATACGCATTTCTTAAAAAATATTGTTATGAATATACTCAATGTATACTCATTTTCCAATACACCTTAAATATTAGTACGTATCTAAATATTTTTTTTTAACCTGTTTATTTAATACTTTACTTAGGGACCTCTAGTTATAACCCTATTATGTATACAACACCTGAATACCATGATGAACAGCCATTTGGGACTACTCTAGAATAAACATGATATTTACACAATTTATGAATATTAAAGTTTTAAATTATCACTGTAAACAGTGTAAACATATATTTGTTTTAACTATAAAAAAATGGGGAAGAACCTAAAATAGTAGCCTTATTGTGGTTACTAATGAAAAAATAATGAAGTACCTATACCTACAGCTTCAGAGAATTCAAGAATATTCAATTAAAAAAGACTATATTATATTATTTATACTAAAATGATAATATATCATAATATAATATGAAATATTTATTAATACATAAAAATAGATTAAAAATATGTGATAACTCAATGAGTGAAAGTCCAAAAACGTTCATGATGATGATGAAAATAAAATAAAATGTATCTATTCTTCTCAAACTGTGGTACGTGTACCCCTTGGGGGTACTCGAAATTTTTTAAGGGGTACAAGTCTGGCCAACATGTATGTAAGTCTTTAAATTTTTTTATATATATTTCAGTTTAGTAACTAAGATGGGGTACCCAAAAAAATTTATTGATAAAAAGGTGTACAGTGTTTATAAAAGTTTGAAATTTCCTGTACTATACTATGGCCGTTACCCATCCGGTGTTGGTAAAAAAAATATATTATCAATTCGTTTTATAGAAAATAATAAAGTATATAATATTATAATCATTAATCTCGTGCAGTGCCGGCCCGATGGTTTTCGGGGCCCGGTGCAGAATTTTGCGGGGGCCCAACCTAACCTAAGTGATAATCGTATTACATAATTTGTGGGGCCCCGCACAAACGCGGGGCCCGGTGCAGTCGCACCGCTTGCCCCCCCATAGGGCCGGCACTGATCTCGTGTTAGGTATTACTATTTAATGTCTTAACAGTACGTATTATTATTTATGTTAATTTTTATTTTTGAACGTCTTGGAGTTTAGACAATGCTTTCTTACCTAAACATTTCTTTCAAAAACATACGAACCTGTAAAACTAATTTCATTTTTGAAAAGTTTTTTTTTTTAATCTTAGGTAATTTTTTCAAATTTAAAGAAGAATAAATAATCGTTTTTTTTTTGTGTATTATTTATCTAAAATATATTATAATTAAAATCAATTTCAAAACGAATCATTTGATAAGACATTTTTTAATAACAAATTTTAGGTAGGTAATCAATTGTTCATAAAAATATAATTCTAAAGTGGTGTACCTACTCACTGGGCACTCCCTTTGCTCAAGAAGTCAAGACCACATGTCCTTTATACTTTTTATAACTTTTTACTTATTACATTACACAGATTTTAACATGATGTATCTTTTTAATAAAATGTAAATCTTTAATCTTTTAGAAAAAAATAATTTTTCGAGCCTTATTCGTAAGTAGGTGTACCAATAATAAATAGGTAGGACATGTGCTCGAAGATTCGGTTTTAGCGGATACCGTAGGACGCGCTATCTGCCGGCGACCGGGTTCCCGAACTAAATCCGATGCACAATAATAATATTATGATAACATCATCGTTGTAACGCACGCGCACTTTTGCGACTCCCCCGCACCGCCGCCGGGCAGACCGTGACACGGACGGTGCTGATCGCGACTCTACTCCGACAACCACCGTCTACCACTCCACACCGCCCGCGAGGACCATTACCGCGGTCGACAACCATTCCGCCGCGGCACAACTACCTCCACCACCACTCGCCATTCCGCCATCACCGCTACCTTCACCACTCGCCGACTTCCCACACCGCCGCCTCCACCACTCGACAGTCACCACTACCGCTGTCCGCT
The DNA here is from genome assembly GCA_020882235.1 of Schizaphis graminum. Lineage (NCBI taxonomy): Eukaryota > Metazoa > Arthropoda > Insecta > Hemiptera > Aphididae > Schizaphis > Schizaphis graminum. The sequence continues at coordinate 10,832,582 of CM037032.1, forward strand.
CTAGTTGGGTACGTCCGACTCCGTACTACGGTACTGTAATATTATACTTATATCGTTTAACATTTTTTTACATTGTTCCTGCTGCAGTGGTAGTCGTGGTGTCCGCGGTCGCGTTCCAAATCTACGTCCGCACGCACGCACGCCGCACCGCATCAGCTCTCGCTGTAGAACAATAACAACAAAAGATCGACCGACCGTCATTTGCTCGCCAACGACTAACGTTTAATAATTTTAATAATAATAATATGCCGCGGAAGTCCTCGTCGTCGAGTATTTAACCACGTAATACATTTTGTATTATGATGTCCGGTGTGGTCGGCGGTTCGTGACGCAAATAATTTTCGCCAACCCGCCAGCGGTTTTCGCGTTACGATTCATTCGGAAACATAAAGGGAACGACGAGCGAACGGGCCGCGCGCGTGATGACCGGTACGGCAACGGTTATTCGGTATTCGGGCGACTTCTCCGTCGTCGGGTCTTCGTCGTGACGACAGGTGGACGCGAATACCGAGTGCCGAGTGTCATCGGTCGGGTCGTTGTTTAGTGGCGCGGAGCGAGAAGAGACCGTGACGGTTCGCGTTGTCCCGTGTACAGTTTTTCAAAGTCCGTGTTTGTTCGCCGCCGCCGAAGACTTGTGACGGGATGGAAATCGATGAGCAGCAGACGCCGACCGACGACGTCTTAGCCACCGCAAATCGCATCGACCATTCCGCGATCACAATAATATAGCCCAACCATAAAATCCCCCCGCGCGTAAGTGTTTCACGTTTGATTAATATAATACTTGATAAACAACGATCGTAGTACGGTAGTGACGGGATTCGGCTAATGCCTATAAGTCTGCTGGACCAAGCACTGCCGGGAGATAGTAGAGGTTTCACTTAAAAAAAAAAATATCTTATTCTCGGGGTTGTTTGCAATAAATTACAATCGCCTTAAGTCTTAACAGTTAGTCACTGGTCGACGACTTTTTTTCCTGAATAGTGTTCTGAAAGTAGTCTATATGGTTTTATAGGAAATAGCCATCGACTGCATGGCACAATGGTGGTTTAAGTGCAAATTGTATACATTTTATTTTTGAACCCGAAGGCTTAATATCACAAAAAGGTAATCACAGATTATGTGTTTATTGTCTTACACTTTGCACCATCTCCAAGTATATAAGTGTCTCTTTTCAGCACTTTTATAAAATATGTAGGTACTAAATATATTACTGAACAACCCATTTATTATTTTCTGCATGATTGACAATCAAATTGGTCACTTTTCTATTATAGTTTTTGAGTTACTTACCAATTATGGTTATTCATTCGCATCTATACCATTAAAAAAAAAAAAAATAATAGTAATAGTAATAATAATCATGCTCGTGGTGAGACAATTATTTGTAGTCTACTTTCATTAATAAATGGGTTTTGATAATCTCAATATAAAAATTGCAATAAATACCTAATGGTAGTATTTAGTTTTAAAAGCTTTTATAGTGTTTACTATTTTCTCTTTTGGACGTATAGTTAATTTGAAATTATTGAATATACTTATTACTGAAAACAAACAGAAAACTCATTAATTACCTTTCTATTTATTTTCCTAACTATTCATTTTTTTGAATTAAGTCATTTATTTGTTTATTAAACTATTTTATTCAAAATAAATAAATATAGGTAAATTGGGACCTTTAGGAGTAGTTTTGTTCACTCAGAGCCTCCTCTGTTGTTGGTTAAACAGGAATAAAAAGATAAATTGGCAAAAATATTAACAAATTGAATTGAGAACTTAGAAATAAAACTAATAAATATTTGTAAGCCGTTAAGTAATATTTCTATAAATTATTTATTGGTATTGTGTACAATAATAACTTTTAAAACCAATATAAAAACATTAAAATGTTATTAGAAACCATACTATTAGTCATTTAAACATTTTACCTTTAGGTAAGCAAAATTAAAATGACAATTGATTAGGTACTTAGTTTGTAGGTTTTTGTACCTATATATTTCCTGATAAGCTCTATTTATACTAATTTTCTAAATGTTATAATAGTTTATAAAAATTTTGAGATGGTTTATCTTAAATAATTAAATATCTAAAACATCCTTTAAAATCTGAATTAGTTACCGTCTGTTATTGCCAAAGCCTAAAAAAATAAAACTATTATTTAACCAATCATTACACACAAAAAAGCATTCTTAACAATGTTGATCAATTTGTAGTATTATTGTAATTATATACCTAATACCGACACAATTACCCTTATTTACTATTTGGTTTACAAATGGTTTTTTTTTTTTAGTATGTATTTATTCATCTAGCAATACTGCAATTTTTAAGTAATATTGTAAAAATTTAAAATTTATATAGTACATTTTATTTGTTTTCATTTGTATTGAAACAATTCTATACTGTTCGACTGTTGTTATGTGAACATTTAATCATATTTCTTGACATTGGTTGAAGACTTTATATAATACCAAATTGGAAATAAACTTTATTAAATAAGTTTAGTACTAGTATAAAACATAGGTAGTATAAAACTGACACATCTACCTAATAAAATACAATTTATTAAATAATTTACATGTTAGTTGTATGTCTATATTGTATATTTATTATTTTAAAGATAATATGAATAAACAATATACATATTATATTGTTGTTGGTACATATGGTTTATATTCCTTAATTGTTGATAAGTATTAAATTCATAAAAACAATAAAATTTGTTTTATAATAATTTAATTGTCTGTGTTAATTTTACTTACATTATTCATTAATCGCATTGTGCTTATAAATTATAAACTCGATTTCAGAATTTTATCACAAATAAAAATTAACCTACTTTACATTGTTTTAATTTTAAAATAAGTGCCTACCTCTAGTAAAGAATAACTATTAATTAAATCCTTAATTATGATTGTTAATCTTGATTACTATATGTAGTTATACAAAATTATAATATTTCTATATTTAAGTTATAAGTGAGTTATTTATATCTTGAATGCTTATTAATTTTTAAAAATTACAATAAAATATTACTTCTATTATATTATTTGTGTAAAAGAATTTTAAAGTAAACTCATATATTCTTTACTTTGTGGCTCGCTTTGTGGTAAACCCCCAAGAAACTACCTATATGTCTTAGATTCTTGTTAGTAGGTAGTGTAAATGTGTAATGATATAATGATATTGTTTTAGCCTATTTAATTTTAGTATTACTTTTTTTCTATTTTTATGTCATTATAGTAAGGTTTCAAATGTTTCAATGTTAGATCATCTGTTTTGTTCTGATGTTACTGTACAATGGAAAAAAAACTACATATATTTAATAACATTAGGTATTATACTTAATGCACTCAAGTTAAATTACTTGAAACTCATTCTTTTTGTTTGATTTGTAAATAAAAATCACAAAATAATAAGATGTATGTTTTAGTTTAAATTATTAATTTAATAAAAATTATGATTAGGTAATATAGTAGGTATATATTTTTTTAACAAAAATTATAAAAGGGAAATTTGTATGAGGAACACTATATTTTAATGTAGTTAGTTTAATTAGTATTTAATATTTATTATATTTATGGACAGTAGTTTCCAAATTTTGATTTGCACTTTTCTACATACAAAAACATTATCAATGCCTTTCAATACTTAATGACTAAATTAAATAGGTCAAAAATATAAATGTGCCAAACAATAATAGATATGCACATATTGTGGTGGCAGGTCAATGACTATAAAACGAAAAACATTCTTATTTTGTCTGCTGAACAATTTATATACACTTTAAACATGATAATGTAAATAATTTAATAATAATATTATTATTGGACCTCTTGAGTGTTACAGATTACAGTTTAGAAATGGTTTATTTGTTATTTGTATATATTTTAATTTTTCATACAATTTTAAAAGATTAATTTATATTTTAAAATTCTTATTTGTATTTACAGAAGAAGATTTCATTGCGAATTCCAAAATGTCTTCCCAAGTAGATTACCAATGGTAAGATATTATATTATTTACTATTTTATCAAAAATTAATACCAATATAATAAAATCAATTTAAACAATTCTTTTTTCAGGGCATATACAATAATGGATTCATCTAGGGTCTCTACATTTTTGATATCTATTCTGTTAATTGTTTATGGCAGTTTCAGGTTAATATACCTACATATTTCCTCCAAATTTTGTTTACAATATATTTATTATTATTATTATATTTTATACATTACAGATCTTTAAATATGGAACAGGAAGCTAGAGAAAGAGAAAAAGAAAAATCTAAGAGCTCCAATGGAAGCTCTGTGTGCTTAACAGATATTAGTAAGCGAAAACAAGGTTAACATGCTTTAAAATAATTTCATTTCAGTATTTTACAACATTGAGTGTCCATAAAATATATACAAATATTTAATAAACTATTGTATTTCTTAAAATTAGTTATAGGTAAAATTTTTTTTGTTTTTTATTTTATTGTTTGAATACAATAATTTTAATTTCTTATGATCAATTTTCTGGACTCTATGCAAAGAAACTGATGGTATTGTTTTGTAAATTAATTGTTATATCATTAATATACACTCATGATTAATAAATTGTTTTTATTTATTTCCTAGATGTTCAAACACTGGATACTATGCAAGCTTTGTGTTTGCCTCTGGGAGCTTCAATATCACTGTTAGTCATGTTTTTCTTCTTTGATTCTATGCAAATGTTATTTGCAATATGCACTGCAAGTAAGCTGATATTTTCTTGTATTGAGTAAATATTATGTTCAATTTCACTTTTTCAATGCATCATATTATATTACCTAGGTATATAGCATATAGTCTGTACCTTATGTAATAATAACTTGATTTTATGATTTTCTAAATTTTAATTATTAATTTTTATTTAACTTGCTTTTAATCTTATTAAAAGCATTTTAATAATAATAATATATTGAATATAAAAAATAGAAAGTACAGTAATCATGAGTTATTTGATTATGTCACACATACTAAATTGCAACTTGTACATATCAGGTTTTCTTAGTAGGTATTTTTATTTTATCTACCTACTATTAAGAAGATAATAAGCATCAATTTACTGTATTTGTTTACTGCACATACACAGCACATAATATAGGAATGACAAAATGAAAAAAATATTTATTTTCAATTATACCAATTAAATTATGATATTATGAATAAAGTTCTAAAAACCAGTTTGAATTTGTTGTAAAGCTCATAGGTGGTTGGATTTTGACAATATTTTTGAATTATTTACTTTAAGTTTATCTTTACTGTTTGGTATATAATAGCTGCTTTTTTATGCTACAATCATTCTAATTAAATTTGGTGTGACTTAAAGAAATAAAATTGATAACATAAAAAATTTAATGACATGTACATTTCTTGAGATTTTGTATTTAAAAATTTGTATGATAAAATTTTATCTTTGGAGGATATAAAACACAAAAACTTATATCTAAGTTATTATATGTTGATGTTATAAAATACAACAAATCATCGCTCCCAATACCTTTATAACATTTTATTTGTTTTTAAGCAATAAAACAAATTGTAATTTGAACAAAAATAAAAAAACAATTTAGTATACTACTAAACACTACAAAATTTGTAAAAGAATTGTTTTTTTTTTTTTTAGATATTTAATATCTTATTACCTCTTATTTTTTGCTATTGTAGAAAATCATATTTTAAACATATATTGTTTTCAGTTATTGCTACCGTTGCATTGGCATTTCTTCTGCTGCCCATGTGTCAGTATATAATTAATCCTTGCTCGGATGGAAACAAGTAAATTTACTTTTAAAAACATACTCTTATTTTGTTTAATTTTAATTAAAAAATTTTTTAGGATATCTTTTGGTATATGTGGTCGTTTTACAACTGCTGAGCTACTTTCTTTTTCAATGGCATTGTTTATAGTTTGTATCTGGGTACTGACTGGACATTGGCTGTTAATGGACGGTAAGTGCTAAATAGTATACAATAATTAATTTTAAATTTTTTTTAACTGTCAATGATAATTTGAAATTGAAATTCAAGAGTATAAATTTGCTTCAATAATGTTAAATAACACTTTTTTCCCTTTTTTTTTAATAACTTAATATGTAATAAAATTTATATGAAAGTTTAATTTTTTTATATTATGTTTCAATTAAATCATTTGACAATATTTATTTATTTAAAAATAAAATCAATAAAATAATTATTATTTCAATTTATCGAGTTTTAATTGAAATATTTCAATACACATTACACGGTCAAAAATACTGTGTGCGTGGAATCTCGTGAATATTTTTAATGCGTGTAATCTAGGGTTAATGAAAAATACAATTCTTATTTTTATATTGATGATTTGTTGAATCTTTTTAAAATGATTATTCAGTATAGTAAATACTAAAGAAATTATTGTTCAATTTTTTGTAGCAATGGGAATGGGACTCTGTGTAGCATTTATTGCCTTTGTCCGACTTCCTAGTCTTAAAGTGTCCACTCTTCTGTTGACTGGTCTTTTGATCTATGATGTTTTCTGGGTGTTTTTCTCATCATACATATTTAACACCAACGTTATGGTCAAAGTGAGCATTACTTATGCTGTTGTTAAAAGTTGCTAAAATACTTATTGTGTTCATTATATTTTATTAAAATAGGTGGCAACAAGGTCGGCAGAGAATCCTGTTGGAGTAGTGGCCCGAAAGTTACACATTGGCGGAGTTGCCAAAGAAGCACCAAGGTTATCACTTCCTGGAAAATTAGTATTTCCCAGTATTCATAATGGGCGGTTTTCAATGCTTGGGCTTGGAGATATAGTGAGTTATTCTTTTATATTTTATTTGTTGTTATGTATTTTTGTAAAAAAACTTATCAATATTGGTTGATTACTATTTCAGGTTATGCCTGGTTTATTACTGTGTTTTGTGATGCGGTATGATGCATATAAGAAATCTCAGCTTCTGCATTTCGGAGAAACTGGTGTTCCACCTCCAAGGCATCTAGGCAGAATAAGGCAAGGAATAATTTTACTATGAAACTGTAATGTCAGTATAAAACAATATAACATTGTTAATTTTTTTTTGTTCTCTATAGTTATTTCCACTGTTCGCTAATTGGATACTTTCTGGGCTTAGTTACCGCTACAGTGTCTTCTGAGATTTTTAAAGCAGCCCAACCAGCTCTACTATATCTAGTTCCATTTACACTATTACCTCTTTTGACCATGGCCTATTTAAAGGTGATATTTATACTAATATTTAGAGTAAACTTTTGTTTTTAATAAATTATATTAAATGAATTAACATTTTTTTAAATAATTTTTAGGGTGATTTAAGAAGAATGTGGAGTGAACCATTTATAATACAACAGCCTTCCAAACATATGGACGTATAGTCTATGGTAGCATTTACTATTATAATGTATATTTATTTTTAGAACCATTTTTGTACAATTTTCTCTTTTAATTATTTTATGTAATAGATCTGCATACGGTTTGCCCTTTCTACTTAAGGGGATATTAAAAAAATATATATATGATCTTATGTTTTCTGAAAATCAACTTATACTTTTACAAATTATTTCTTCTCCAACAATAATTTGTCTTTTTATCAATTGAAAGATTGTGATGTTCATTTAATTCCATTTCTGTGAGTTTCTATTTATATGACATGATTTACTGATCAAATATACATAATATAATATTTATATATTTAAATTTTTTCATACTACATAAACTTTTCGTTAAGATGGACTTGTCTTGTTAGTTTTTGATGATAGAGGTGGCCAATTATTAAAACATTTAAATAAATCACTTATTATTCTAAGTATCCAGTACTTGAAATTGAAAATGATACATATTTTGATTTTACAGTAAACTCATAAATCTGTTTATTATATTTCATCGAGTCTAACATTTAAATATTCGTATAGATTTTTTTCAACCATAATTTTTTATTTATTTTTATTTTATACTATTTTCTATTGTGAAGAATATTGAAAAAAAAACTGAATTTAATGAATTCCTAATCATAATATTTAATTTAAATTACATAACCATTTAGGCATTGCATTTACACATTTAATGCAGCTATTATCGTTTTCTGGAATCTTATATATGTTTAAAATATTGTTAGATTTGAGATTTATATTTACGATATGAATTCAATTTTTGACAAGTGTTTGTTATCAAACTAAATGAATGACGAGAAGTTTACCTAAGACTGATTTATTTTCTTTTTTCTTTAGTATTATTATTATTATTATTTTTTTTTATAATTGAGCAAAATACCTAACTCGTATTATCTGAAATGTGTTTATAATTAGTAATTACTAATCATTGTATTGTATCATATTTATTTTAAGATTTATAGTATAATGTCTCACTAAATATATTTGTAACTTATATTTGATTTTGAGATGCTAAATTCATATATGTAGGTTTTAAAAGCATAATATTTACCAATTTTATAGTCTCATCACCCGGAAAACATATATATTTGATTTATTTTCTGTTTGTAATTATATTAATTATTGTATGTATTATGTATTTTAATCTATCTCTCATCTTGATGACCATCTGGTTTTAAGTTAAATAGTTTTTATAGTATGTTATTAATTGTCCTATCGTATTAAGTTTACTATGCATACAATACTCATAAATAAGTTCATATTGTATAAATCATATAATTATTGTTAAATAAAAACATGATATGAACGAAAACATTTGATTCAAAACAAATAGGTATTGTAATTATTTTGTTAAAGTAAAAGGTAGCGTATATATTGACTATAATTTTTTTCTATAAAATATATTCCTAATATAATGGTAATATAATATTATTATTAATGCTAATCAACATTTAATAATAATATTGCTCGTCGAATGATACTTCATAATAGACACCCAATACTGGGTTATCATTTTGTTTTATGTTTTTGTATTCAATAAATATTATGTATGTCAGACATAGGCCAAAACAATTAATGATAAATAAGAAAAATACATGTGATAATATTGTTTTATTCTAGGAATAGTTTATAATTTTTTACTCGTTCATGAGGACTACTAAACGCTCTTGTGACTCACAGTTATTTCGAATTTGTAAATTATTATAGTAATCTTTTTGTTTTTTTTTTTTTTTGTTACACTGATATATTATATTATATTAATAAAACTTACGTGATGTTTTACTGAAATTGATTATATTATTTTCATTTATAATAATGATACATTATCAAGAAATCCTAGGATGGACCAGATTATATCTAGCTCATATTGGATATAATGTTCTAAAGGAATGATGTTGCTAGAGTTAGAGGGTGTTAAATTATGATCAAAATGGTTTTTGATTGTTCCCATTGCCCTAGGAATGTATACCATAATTATAGGGAATTATACATCTTGCATTTATAGTGGGCAATTCAAAGAGTTAAAAATCTGTTATATATACAAAACAAAATATGTTGTACAAGGCTTGAGAAACAGTAAATTGTCTGGGTCTTTAAATGAAAACCTAGTGACAACCAAAGTTAGTGTGAAATTAGATTTATTTACAACATTAAATAGTAGTCTCTAATAATATTCTTAAAATAATTGATTAATAATATAATATGATAGGTATATACAAACAATTTCAAAATAGAATATCGTCATGACGTTATGCATTCATTGAACATGCTCGGGAACCAATACGAAAATTCCCCATCATTTTGACTGTCCACCCAGCACAGACCTTCAATCACCATTTGACTGATGACATTGACCGCCCTCGTCTCTTCCCACTTGAGTTGTAGTTTGAGAGACGAGAGACTGACACAGGGGCTGCCAGACGATGATAGCAGTTTAAGCACAGCAGTCTGGTCCATGCTTAGTTCTCCAGGCACAGATTGAACCATGTACTGGCCTTTGCCAACAGGTATAATGCAAAAACCATTGCCAAATATTTTTAGTTTCTTAGCAGCACTAAGCAGGTCGTCGACTGTGATATCTTGATGTTGTATGTTGCGACCCCTGGCTTTTATCTGGAAATCGGTTAGCACGGTTTTAGTGCGAGTTATGTGATTGAGAAGGATAGGTACTAATAGACGAATCGATATAGAACAACAACGAAAATAAATCACATATCAAAAACTGCTAAGTACTCACCAGACGATCCCTAAGTTCGTCCAACCCGATGATGCCACCGTTCTTGTAACTGGTTGCCATGCACACTTCAACAATTTGAACGGCCAATTCGTAATAAAAATCGCCGATGCCTAGGACGGACCAAAAGCCTTTACCCGAGGCCAATGGATCGACACCGATGGACGCGCACATTTCTTGAAACTGTCTCCTGAACTGAGAATTTTTCTTGATTTCGTTTTTGTACTTGGTGGCAAATTCCTCCAGATTCCCGCGGAACACTTCCATTTGTTTGGTCATCTGTTCAAACTGATTCTCTTGGATCACCGTTCCTTTATCCTTGTACTTTTCTTGTTCCAATTTTTGTTTTTGAATGGCACCGACACCGGCTCGCCGCCTCATTTTTAAGATATAGCGTTTAATTTATGAGAAAAAAAAATTAAACTACAAACTTTAGGCGTCTACGCGACTCGTATGAACTTAAACGAGAAACCTACGAGATTTCAATAATGATATAATCGCAATTCTGTTTTTCTGTTATTTTATTATTTAATATTTATTCTGTCATTCTGTGTTGTTATTATTGTTTTCTGTGTTATCGACGTTATCGTCACATCACTGATAGTAGATTTTCCGAATTTTCGACGGACCACCAAGCGGGAGTTTAGTCGTTATCAAATAATATTATTATCAAATCGTTTCGAGCCGCAAGTGAAGCATAGACCTTATCATACACCGTCGTCGCCGGCTCATCAAGTGTTGTTTTTTTAAAGTCGTCTCTAATATTATTACTGTTTGTTACCCGTCGTTGTAAAAAAAAAAAAAATATGTTCTGCTTTACTGCGATTCGTGCGTGTAGACCGTGTAGTCTGTGGCCGTCGGTTGTCACGGCCGCAATCAGACGTCAAACCCTGAACACTCGAAGTTCGCTCGCCTCATCCGCGGCACAATCGCAAAGCGGCATTAAAAAGCGCGTGCAACGCCGGAAGCCGGCCCTCGTGGAAGACACTGGCCAGCGACATGGCGTAAGTCATTTTCGATTTTATCCGTCATTGCGGGCAGTCGGGAGTAAACATGACCAGTATAGGCGGTAGTGGTCGATACTAACGCCTAACTCTTAACGCAAAATCGACCCGAACATCGACCGACCGCCTCGCGTTCCCGGGTTAAGTGTAAATATTAGCAAGTCCAATTCGGAACCTCGGACAATACCTCCAAGCTTTACCCTTGCCTGCTTTTTACGGTTTATACTTTAACCGAGAATTAACAAGTATTTTTCAGACAATCAGACCGAACAAATTTTGGCATACATAATCGCTGCGGTTTATGTATGCGACTGACGACTGTTTCCATTTTTGAGAGAAAAACCATTCTTGGCTATACATACGTTATTGTATACATAGTATATACATATAATATAAAATATTATTCGTGGCTAAAACAGAAAATATTTTTCTATCAAATCATACAGTTCGAAAATGTATAGATAGGTAGGTGTTGTAGTGTCAACGATATACTAAATTTAAAAAACTAAATCCCAAGGGGGGCGATCCACCTATCGTCCCCCCTTATTACCGCCACTGGTGTGCATTAGGTATGAAGAATAGTATATTATAATATAGGACGCATTTTAAACAAATCATATAATTATTATAGAGTGATTCAGAGAAAATGTTCACTGTCATTTTATTCGGTAATTCAGTTACATAACAAAAACTGATTTTTAGAATTTTTAAAATGTAAGTTAGTTGGTAAGCACCTATCTACCTAGCTAGTACCTAGGTACTTAATTAAACACCATTATTTTCAAATTGAATTAAAATGGTGTGTTATTTAAGTAGTGTCCTGTGTAGATGTAAACTTCTGTTAATCGAATGAGAACCCCCTTTTCTATTTACATTATTTAGCAGATGTTTCCTGAACATTTTAATAAATCAAAATCAATTAAATTATCAAATTTAATAACTTAAAACGAGTAGTTTTAAATAATTAAACTTAAAATACCTATTAAGGATAATAAGTCTACGATTATAGCCATTATAGGTTTAGAAGATGTTTGGGCCGTTTGAGGGCTATTGTTTTAATTAATATTAATTATTTTATTATTAAAATGAAAATGGAGTTGAGAATGTTTGGTCACTCGTCCCGGAAGTCTTGAAGATTTAAAATATACGCCGTCAATCACTGTGTGTGACGATTAGCTGGTAGTTATACAAAATTAACTAATTTGTTTTTGACCAGGTTAAATTAATAATTTTCTTCATTTCAACTTCAAACTTTTTGAATTAAATGCAACTACCTATGTCCTATATATACTGTTTGTTAATCATTGACTTAACCATACCTAATTTAACTTTGGTCAATCGTGTTCATTATTTCGCCGCGTTTTTGTGATACTTCATTTATGTAGTTGCAATATCATAATCTATCATAAAATTTACACGTATCTAACGTGTCCACAGTATTGGTGCGTGTCAGCGTTCTCAACTGCCGAAGAGTTTCGGCTGGAACAACTGTCTGCGGCGCTGTCCAAGACGAACATGTACGAGCCCACGTGCCTGTACAGTGGTTCAGACGACGGTGAAGGTGAGCGAGATACACATTTTGAAACAATCATTGTCCATGATTCATGGACAACTAATACAAGTAATGTTGTCCAAGATCATGGACAACATGATTCTGTGTGCGGGGGGACTGGAGGGAGATGGGTTTTTAAGGCCTTTGATGTTGGGCAAAATAATATTATTTTATATTTTACTCTCGCGTGATAATATTATAAATAAACAATTACCACTTACCAGCAGTATACATTACTGTTAAAAAATTATAAAATAATAGTAAACAATTAGTTTAACATTATATTAAGGTATATATATTTTTTTTTTAATTATATTTAAATTCATACTTACATTGCTAGTAGCCACATAGATATAATATAATATATACCAGGGGTCACAAATTAATATTTTTGAAGGGCCACATAAAGAATCTAAAAAATTTTCGCGGGCTTAAACTAATAATATTAAACAAAAATAATAAATTACAATCATAACACATATAATTTTTTCGTAATATGTGTTATTTATTTTTTGTCTGCGGGCCGGATAAAATGTGTTGGCGGGCCGTATGCGGCCCGCGGCCCGCCATTTGGTGACCCATGATATATACTATAGTGTGATAGAATATATAATAATTACGTGTATATAACGTGTATTATGTCTTGTTGGTGAGAGGTAAATATATTATAATATTGTAAACAACCAATTGTTGGGTCATTATTGGTTTGTAATGTTTGTATGTACATACTACAGAGACATATTATTATATTATTATTATTGGCTTGCACGCGATAGTTTATTTATTATAGCGTGAATTATTTTTTTAAGAAAAGACTTAAAAACTATATTGTATAAATATAATAATAGTAAATAGGATGACTATAATGACTATATAGTATATATACAACAATACTATAATATTGTATATAATAAATAATTGATAAATACATAACATAGAAAAGCACATTACGAAAGATTGAAAGTAGCCATCTAGTGATGGAACCCCTCAGAGTCGAATTTGTCCCGTAGGTATTGTTACCAGTGCCTTTTAAAGCGATGTGATGGGTTATCAGAAAAAGTGCGTAATACTGTATGATGATGCGGATAAGAGATACTATTGAGGGTTATTGGACGGTGTTGGGGTTTTGAGTGAAACCAGGAGGCCAAGGCTGGACCGCCTAGACCTGTACTTAAACAATATTCAGTGGCGTATTTTCAATTTTTTTCTGGGGGGGGGTCTAATAAATCCGACATAATATAGATAGGTATACTGATATAAAGAAATTATTTTTAATAGATTATAAGAGTAAAAAATAGTTGTTTTATTATATTTTAAAATACAAAATCCAAGCATCTTTTTTTTTACAATTATTGATGTTTATCTAATACGGGTATTTTATAAAGTGGTAATACATACAATACAACTAATACAAGGAAAAGTTAAGTTACGCGTGGTGGCGTGTTTTTGAGCGTTCGACCGCGTCTGTTGGCTAATTTTAAGCTATATTTTATATAAATATTTTGTTCACGGGAAAAATTGTATCGTTTACGTATGCTTACACAAATCGGGGTTTGCAAATAAGTAAAAAAAGTTTTTTTTTTTTAGATGTTCTGGGGGGGGGGGTCCAGACAATATTATATTATGTATTTATAAATGTACAATAACGATTATGTATTTAGTTTACCTACTCAGTCTAATAGGTAACCGACTTAATATTTACAAATCTCAACGATTTTCAGAAACTGCACCGGCCGACGTCATCCATGCCGTGTCCAAGTTTCACGTGACCAACGAGCCCAGGCATTTGTATTTTTTCCGCGAAGGCTCGGTGGTCGGATGGAACGTGTCAGACCTCGAAGTCAGCAGTCTGATTAATTTTGTCGCCGAACACGAGATCGGGTCTTACGACGACCACATTGTCATGGGCGAGAGAGAAAGCATGTATTATGCATACACAAACGACAAGTAATGTTGATTGTTAAATAAATTAATGTAATATAGGAATTCGAAATTAAAATATTAAAATAGAAATTAAAATTAAACGAAGAAGCTTGTAGATGTTGGACGCCGAAGTATGCGCACGAGTAGTATATTTATATTTATCCATACGGTATGAGTTAATGTATTGATTGTATTCTATAAATGAATTTAAAAGTATTTTAAATAAATTTGAACAATGTTGTAATCAGTGATTTGTCGGAGAATATGGTGGCTTTATTCAAAAGTAATAGTATTAAGATATTTTTGGTACAACATTCTGTACAAGGTGTTAAAAAAAAAATTCCCAAAAAATATTAAATAAAAATGTTTTTTATTTGCTTGTTTAAATTTTTCATTATAGACATAACGTCTAACTCTATCCTATCGTTTGCGTTTATTTAGAAAAAGTTCGATCCAAAAAGGAAATGTGTATTTGATCGGCAATGACGTGACGGCGTCCGACTTGGACCGATATACATTCTCCAACGCGATGGCGCACAGCGTGAAGCTGGGCACATGGGAAGCGCTGCTTGAGGAGTACATAGATTCCGTCGAGGTCGTTACACAAGTGAGTTTTTGATTGTCCGAAAATTAATACAGTTGTTTCGAACTTTTCGTTACATAAAATATTGATATATCGTATATAGTCATTATAAATTGGGTTTCTTAAATTATATAGAAAGCCCTAACCCCTAAGTCAGTGCCGCAACTAGGATTCTTGGGCCCCCGGACAAAGCCAATATATGCGGCTATATGTATATTATATTTTTTATAGATTACTTATACAAATATAAATAATGATGGTGATTTTTTTTAAAAAGCCTAAAAATATAATGTAAATTAAAATATGACTATACACACTTTTAGTGTTTTTTTTTTATCATAAATATTAATTAAAGCTTTTGTAATATTAAAATAATATAATATGGTTCTAAAAAAAGTATTGCACAGCATAAAGATTGTTTGTACCTATATTATATTTAAACACATAATTATTAATTATATAAAAAAAATTTTTACAAAATTTAAAATGAAAAAATGTATCACAAACATATACAAATTATATAATATATGGTACGGTACCATAAATTATTTTGTAAAAAATATACGGTAAACGATGTTTATTTATTAATTATTATGATGTTAATGTTGAAAATAGTACGTACAGATTTTCAAGAGTATCAACTTTAGAGCAGTCGAAATACAATTAAAATGTATAATAATATTATATAATATTATATAATATAATATAATACATAATAAGTAGGTAGTAGGTACCTAATAGAAAGGACGTAGACCATTCGGCTCCTGTTTTACAAAAAGGTAAATTCCCAAACGGCTCTGGTTTTTTACAACACAAATTCCTTCTCACTTCATATAAACTTAAGTCTGTCTCAAAAGAAGTGTGGTTAAAAATGTGTTGGTGAACACTAAGTAAATAAATTATAAAAATTATATAAAAAAGCATATATTATATCATATTATTGTGAATTAAATTAAAAATATTAAAAAAATCAAAGTATAGGTACATTTACTATACTAATACTAAAAACTTAGAGAAGCTCAAATTGGTATACCCGTATAACTGTTAGCAGTTTGAGAATTTACCTGTTTGTAATTTTTTTTTTTTTGACGGAAGCCGTTTTGGAATTAGCAAACAAGGAACGGGCGTCATTCGATTGCGTCCCGTTTCAACCTTTTATAGCTTTTCAGTATGTCGATTGCGTCCACAAGTCGGATAGGTAAATTATTTTTTCTTACCTTTTTATGTTCCGATTGCGTCCTATTGTATGATATATAAGCATACAATTTTGTAAAACGAATAATCATAATTAATAATTATTTTGTAAATAATAATAATACAAAAACCAATAAAAATACATCCAAATATATATAGGAATAAATAATTTAAATAATATATTTCTAGTTAGAGTTATAAAATAATATATTTCTTGTCAGTAATAAAAAATAATATTAATAAAAAAATCAATAAAATTAAGTCCAAATATGTCATATAAAAAAAGGGTTTTTAAATGAAACAGTTTTAAGGTATATTATAAAGGGGTTATAATTATATTATTTAAGTTGTTTATCAATAAATTTCTGTTTTTTTCAAATACTTTGCTCTGCGTTTCACAGATATTAAGTTATAATTTGACGTTATTTTTATGTATGTATCTGTTTGACATTGTTTTAAAATATTTAAAAATTGATGAATATTAGAATGAGATGTGTAGAAAAAAAGTTAAATTTTGAATGAAAGCTTTCGCAAGCGTTTGTTGTACGCTGCATACTCGTAAACTCATCAAGTAAAAACCAATTCGTGTTTAAATATACCTCCACACCATGTATTTCAAAAATATTAGATGTCAATTTATCTGTCACATTAACGTTTACCTATTATACAATAGGACGCAATCGGAACACGGAAAAGGTGTGAAAAAAATCATTTACCTGCATCTGGGACGCAATCGACAAACTCCGCAAGGAACAGCCGGGAGGCGTTTGGAATGCGCCGATTAAACTATATTTATTAATTTATTAAAAATACGGGCTAGTATCCAATACTCAATAGTAATGATTACATTACAAGTAGGTAACATTTAATAGTTGAAATATTAAAATACAATTAAAAGACAAATAAAAAAACAAAATAAGAAAAATAAATTATGAACAACAAAGAAAACGTAAAATATGTATGATAAAATAAAGCAAGTTAATTAGGAGAGTGAGTCGGTTCAGTATTGACAATTTTTTTCATTCTTATAAGTGGCTCATTATCAGTATAGTTTGTGTTACAAAAAATAATATAAAACCGATAATTATTAATTATTACATTTGGCCAAAGTAAGAATATATTTAAATTGATGCAATGAAGAGGATCTTTAGAGTCAATTTTACCTCAGAGTAAATTAGAAAGAAAAGTTAAATTCACTTATACTCATATTAGTCAACGTCAATAATTTCAGAGAATAAAGGACTGGAAAATAATTATTGAAATATTAATATTATTATAAATAATAAATATAATTCAATTATTGAAATGTATTTATTGTGATATACGCTGACAACTGACAAGCTCATAATCAGGGGCGACACCCGTTTCACCCAGATACCTACCCGTCTCGACCAAAGCCATTTTAGTCGTTTTCAAATTAATTAATCCATAATCATTTTCCATGTACCTACCTAGTTTATACACCTATCCTATCGACTATCGTTACTGTATCGGTCGGTGTAGTATTTACAACTCACTGCGTGCGTTTAATGTTTACGATGTATCATCTTTTTGAAACATTATTACATATTTATAGTATTTATAACGCATGCAGCAGTTTAATACATCGACCATGAACATGTTCATATTACCCATTTACGATATACAAACAAATCTTCTGTTAAGTATAAATAAATATTAAATATTAACGATTTTATTAGTCATTATTTCTTTAATTAGGTAAAATAATTTAAGTATTATATCCTTAACAATATAAAAAAGAAGAAACAATAATTTTTTGTATCAATATAGACATTTTATTAACAATTTCAAAATAATTATGAAAAAAATGAAAAAAATCAGATGGCTCAAAGTGGCACAAAATGTAGTATAAAAAAATTAAAAAAGAACAAAACGTTTTAAGAAAAAAATGAGTGGCTTTAAGAAAAAAAATCAAAAAAAAACAATTAATAAGGTGTAGAACAATATAAATAGTGAGTGGTGATGAAAAAAATGGCAAAAGCAGCTTATTACAAAAAAACAAAAGTATAAATACATATAAATCAGAAAAAAAGTCGCAAGTATAGTATAGATTTTAGAAAAAACAACAATAAAACAATAAAAAAAACCACATCGGACGACACGACGACACAATAAACGAGGATTTGAGGTGGGGGGAGGATACGAGATGGCGTATTCGGTGCAAAATATCGTGAGTTATAAAGGCCACTGGTCGCCTCTGCACATTCTTGCGACCGGTCCTGCGGGCAAACGACAAGTGTAGCGGGATCGTTTGCTCGGGCGCGTGATGCGTCGACCATTGCGGTAGACGAGGCTCGGCTACTCAGGCAACGCGGGAGCGATGGTTAACGACGATTGTAGTGCTAGTGCGCTACGACATATAGTGGACGGTGACGAATGACGATTCTGGTGACGAGCGGCGGCGACCGAAACACAGGACGAGCTTTTAAGTCGGAACCGGCGGCCGTGACCGATGGCTGGAATCGGCCGACGGGATCGCTCCGAAGGACGAAAAAGAAAGCCAACGGACTGCGCCACAACGCGCACCGCAGTCCTGATACTCTCCTCAAATTCCCTCCCGCGCGCAGGATCTCGTCGGGCCGCATCCGTGTCCGGTTGTCCGGTGGCCGTCGTCGGAGTCACACGCGCCGCCGAACCCTGAAACCATAAGTTTTCGCGGGTCCGGCGCCGCTGACGTCCGCGTTCCTAACTATTCTGTATAAACTCACCCCGCGAACTGAGTCACCACCGCCGCCGCCGTACGAGTCGTCATCGTCATCGGTACCGTCGGGACGGAATCGTTGCCCGTGTCGGTACCACTAGCCACTGCGTCGCCGTC
This sequence comes from Schizaphis graminum, assembly GCA_020882235.1. NCBI lineage: Eukaryota > Metazoa > Arthropoda > Insecta > Hemiptera > Aphididae > Schizaphis > Schizaphis graminum. Next base: position 10,851,829 of record CM037032.1, read on the forward strand.
GTCCGTCGTCCTGCGCGACCTGAGCGTCCGGGCGCCCGCACAACCGCCAGAGGGTCAAGCGCATCACGGCGACCACAAGCGCGCGACCACCGCTAACCCATCACGCCCACAGTATGACCGCGGAGAATGTGCTCGGGCGACATACCGCCGGACACCATCCGTGCACTTTCTCGTACCCTCCCCTCCACAATCCTTCGTCGCCGTCGTCCTGCGACCGATGTGCCAGCCAAGGGGGCCAGTTCCGGGACGCTCTATCTACGCCGGATGCAGCACGCTCCCAACACAAAGCACTTGACGCTCCGCCACGCCGTGGCAAAACGGCGCGGACGGTGCGGAGCACGTTGCGCGGGTGTCTCATCCAGGCGAAGCCAACCCACTATCTCGCCAAAACTATTTTTGACTTCCGGACCCTTGGCCGGCTCCAAGACCACGCATTGGTCCTCCACGAGTTTCTTGTCGTCTGACGGCCCGTCGTTTTCATCGACTGCGGCAGGCGTTCCTGATGAGCAGGAAGTATCGATAACGTCCTGCAGCAGATCGACATCGGGCGCGTCTCCGCCAGCAAGCGGTTCACAAACAGACGACAATAGATGTTCGACGACATCGCGAATCACTATATCAGTATATTCGTCGTTGGATTCGTCAGCACACTCGTCGGCGGACTGGTTAGCTGACTTATCAGCTTCAAATAATATATTTTTAATTTCCATCACGATATCCTCATCGGCGTTCTGCAGTTCTAGTAATATGCAGTCCAAGAACGCACTGTTGTTGTTCTCGACGATTTGGTAAGCCATTTTTTGATGTAGAAAAGGGCAGTGTGTATACGTCTTTGGGTTTAGATTAACAAATAAACTTGTTTAGAATATCGTCGCACACCGCCATGGCAGATGATTTCGAAAATCACCCGGACGACGAGCACAGCGTTGTTTATTACAAGCCAGCAAATACCTGCAGTATAATATGTTCATCAATTCTCATCGCGACCGACTTTAGGATTTTTCGGACCCGTTTATTTTTCCAAACACTATTATTCATCGATATATTATATTATATTATATCATTTTTTTTGCTTTTAAATTAGCAAAGTCATTTATAACCTTTTCCAAATTTAATTCAGATGTACGGATTTGTTCAACATTAAGTATAGCTATATTAGTCAAACGATCTTGTGCTATAGAATTTCTCAGAAAGTTCTTAATAAGTTTTAATTTGGAAAATGATCTCTCTGCAGTGAGCAGTGGCAACTGTAACTGGCAATACTAAGAATAACGTGCAGGCTCCTAGTACTTCAGAGTAACTTATAGAATAATTATTTTCTAGGATAAATTTTGCGAGTTCACCAATTGTTCTTAAATGTTTGTCCATGATCATTTCCTTAAGAGACATAAATTGACTGGTAAATTCAGAACTTATATCTGATTGATATTTATTTACAAAGTCCCAATTCCACACATAAAAGTAACTCGATAACATTATAACAATGAACAATAAAACACTATAATAATATAATTTTATAGATAAATATAGATATTATTATGGATAAATAGGGGCCCTGTTCTTCGACAACAAATTAGATATCATAATAAATTATAAAAATAAAAATTTTTATTTTATGTATTTTATTTGATTTAAACATTATTAGATTGCAATGCAATTATTTAAAAATTTAAAATCGAGCGGGGCGCCGTCGGGGCACCCTGAGCCGACGATTAGCGGCCCTCCACAGGGGCATTGCCCCTGCGGTTGCTGCGGCATTGCCCTAAGTAGATATAATCGCTCTGCTATTTTTTAATATTTATTAGTTAAAATATTTAGTGTTCTCAAGTGTACAAATGTTTGAATATTTTGTTTTTTTTTTGCAGCCTATCTTTATATGTGTAAGTGTGTTGTCCGTTTTAATTGCATAATATTACACTATTGTGCAAAGGTCTAAAAGCAAATGCTTCGATCTTTTACACCTGATTCGTATTTATCTTTTGCCGAAAACCAAATTATCAAAAGAAACCGAGCATAACTGGTGAATCTTTTTCGTACAAAATAGTAAACCAAGTTTTTTACTTGTTTGGGGTCCCCTTACGGTCCGCGGGAAATCGTTTTCCCGCCGCGCCGATATTTGTATCTCTGTACCGACGTAAACTTTTAACGTGTAATGTTTTTTTACTTCTTCAGGACCTACAAAATGGACGGCCTATCCGGATTACCAGAAAAGAAGTCATGAAAAAAACCGGTGAACTGTTTGGACTGAGACACAGGATCAATTTAAGTTCCGATCTCCTCGATTTGCCAGACTTTTACTGGGAACGAGAACACTTAGAAACGTTTTACCGTTCAACGTGTAACTATTTCAGCATATCTACGCGGCTTAAGGTAAGTCCACGATAACGACGTTGTCTGTTGTTTTTCCACCTCGGCACAACGAATCATTCTGACACATTTTCCAGACAATGAACATTAAAATAAACCATTGCCTAGAACTCGTCGAGCTCCTGTCACACCATTTGAGCGACAAACATCATATTAGACTGGAATGGATGATAATCGTGTTGATCATGGTTGAGGTCGGCTTTGAAATCATTCACTATGCTCAGTTGTTCATCAAATGAGCTGCTCCCGCGTGGGTTTCTTCTTAATCTTTAAAAATATTATTATTTTCCAGTAAACGATTGAATTCTACAGACATTCGTCTTAAGTTAAGCACAATCTAAAATTAAGTTTAATATTATCATGCCTTGTGAAATAAATTCGATGAGTCATAGTCCATTTTTTTTGTTTTTGTACCATGTAAATAAACAAATCTTTTGACGGGACATTATTGATCTCTAACCTACAGCTGAAATCAGTTTGTTGAATAATATTATTATTGACAGAAATAATAACAGATTGTATTCCAATTCAAGGTTCATTCAAACACAACTGTTTATTTTTATAAAAATACATTACATAATCTTTTAAAATAAAAAAACAATTACAAAGTAAAAATCACTTAAAACAAAAAGATGTTTACATTTATATTTAAAGAACATAATATGCACATAAAATATGTACTCATTATTTCCCAAATAACAAAATTTTAAATGTTTACAATAAATCTTACACATTAATAAAAGTTTAACAATAAAGTTAAAAAAATAAAACATATTGCACAGAATTAAAATATTAACTGTTGTTACTAAAATCTTATATCACTAACTATTTGACAGTGATGAAACAACAAAATAATTCTATTAAAAAAAACCTACAAATTGTTAATATTTCTTTGAGAACTATTTTAAAACTAGGTAATCAATTGTTATTTCGTCAGTGAGAAAATATAAAAATTTGTATAAAAAGACATATTAGTTACTATACAATAAGTCATATAAAATTTAAAAGTGTGCTAAATTTACCAAACTGATTTCTTTCTTCTGTGATCCTGCAACAAATAAATAATCATAATTTATTATATACTTATTATATAATAATTTTTTTTTTTTTGGTAGACACAATTATTGGTTTTCTTGAAATATTGATATTTAAAATTTAAAAAAAAAAACAAGGAAAGAAAAAGTGTGTTAACTTTATGCGATTCTATACATTTTTTAAGATGGTGATTTTATTTAATTTATATCATATTTTTTTAAAACAAAATCAAAAATCAAAAGATGATCTTTAAATATTAGATAATAAAATCCATTAAATTTTGAAAAATATAACAAATTGATGATTTATGGACTATTTGTTGTTGTACGTTGTAACAAATAAACCTTTTAACGGAATATTAATGTCATAGTTATTAATTTTTTTTAAATAAGTGCATTTTGAATATTGTGTTTTTATTCGTTTATTATTGATGATGATTTAGAAGTACAAGCAGACAATTGTAAAAACAAATATATATGAAAAAGTAAAACATAAATATAAAAATTTCATTCATGCAATTATTTATATATTTCTAATTGTAATAATACTGAGAATATTTTAAATTAAATCAGATTAATAATCATTTTAATTACATATAAGTATATAACTATATTCTAAATTAATCAAAATTTGATCAAAATACAAACAAGAACTTCATTTAGATAAATAAATCATTCTTAATATTTTGAGTTTTTTATATTGATCATAGACATTTATATTAATGCTTCTTAAGACAATAAGTTAAATTAATTTTATACTATAGTATAGAAATAAAAAATTATAACAATATTTTACAATAAAACAATTTGTTGAAATCCAATTTATATATATTATTTTTTATGTTCTAGTAAAAAGAAAAAGGTTTAAATATCTAATATTATTATATATTTAGTTAAACTTTTAAAATTCAAAAATGAAATAAATATTGCATTAAATTTATATAGTCATTTTATTGATGATGATATAAGAAATATTATTTCAAATAATCTTAAACAAAAATTGGAAAAAAAATAAAAACCAACATAAAAAATACATTTTATCTTATATAAATCAAATTAATTCATTTATTTATGTATGATAGTAAATCTATATGGGCCAAAATATATAAAAATTAATCAAAAACTTGTAACTCACTGTTAATTTGGGGTCATCCAACAAATTCATTCGAGCCATTTCTGCTAACAATTTTTGTTCGCGATCCATTACCTTCAAAGCTGTCTTTTCAAATTTTCTATAGTCCGTAGAATCCTGTAAAATAAAACAAGGAATACAGTTAATTGAGATTACACTCTCAAGAATATGTTTACCAATGATTGTACTCCGTTATTGTTATTGTTGTCACTGCTACAGTAGTCTGGATACTGTTCATAGAATTCAGCTGACTCTGCTTCCAACCGTTTTAGTTCATCATTACCCTTTTCAATGATACTGATCAATTCTTCTCGTTCACTGATTAACATACGTTGTTCATCCAAACATTTGTCAATGTTCTCTTCCAACTAGCAAAAAATGATGATGATGATGATGATACATAATAATATAATATAACATAGCTGATCCTCAAAATATCTCAAAAATTAATAATCTAATCATGATAAATGTAAGTTAGTGCGTACATACTTGGGTTTTAATCGTAGAAAACAGGGCTTCCATTCCGGTCTTACGTAATGTATGTTCTCTCCGCCACCGTTCCTCTTGTGACCGCCACATGTTTCGAGCTTCTTCTCTACAGACAATAACAAACAAACAATTGAAAAAACACGTTATACATGTATACATGTACATTGTACACTGTAGCTCATTTCACATAGAAATATATAAAAAATAAAATATATATAAAATAATTTATATTCATATACTAGATTTTGATGGTAGGTATGTTGACTCAGACTGATCTGATTTATAATACAAGATTTCTGCTCATCAATACTTTATCAAAAATATAGTTTGCATGGTACCTACCTACTTATTTATAATGTATAGATTTTTTTATATGATTTAATGAAAGTATTATTATACTCTAAAAATAGTTATATATTATTTTTTTTGTCATTTACATATTTTATCTTAATGTGTTAATAAAAAAATAAAAAAATATTTATTTCTTAACCAAAATAAGGATTTTCATGTTTCTGGTCATGGTCCACAAAAATATGTGCTTTAACATCTCAATACTTGGGAAGGAGAAGGTGAACCCCAAAATATAAAATTTTCCCTACAATTTTGTATTTTTGATCATTTTAATTATTGATAGATAACAACAATAAAATTGTTATGTTTACTATAAAAATGTGATGAGAGAATAATGTGTATGGACACTGGACAGTATTAATATATTTTATCATATTTTACTATGGTCTATGTTTGTTTAGTACACAAGATATCTATTATTATATTATATAATATAGATATTGAATATAAAGATGTAAATATTTATTTATATATTTTATGTGTTGATAGTTAAATGGTTTGAAGGGAAAACCCCACATTATTTTTGAATAAATTTTATTAGGGACTTCATTCTTCCAGATAAATTTATCATCTATGCCTTTGCTTTGAATATGATGTTCTGTACCACACTCACTCAAACATAAAATCCATCAAGTATAGTCGCTGGCTCTCGTCATCTTCGTACTGGTTGTACATGTCTCTGAGCTCGTCTACCATATCACCTAGGTCAATGGAAGATGCAGCTTTAGAGCTGCGCACAGTTGAGACCAAGTCATCTAAAAGCTTACGGTCTTCTCGTAAAAACTCAACCACCTCCTTGGACCTCTGTTTCAGTGTGGTCAGGTACTGGCGGAGCGCTTTAGCCCTGTAAAATTCAGCTTTACATTATCAAAATCAATAAACAATTATAATATAAGGAGAAGGAGTAAGATAATTCTAAAATAGACGTTGAACCACTATTTCATATATCATGTATGTGACCGATTTCCTTTAGTTTATTAAGTACCTGGATAAGCTTTGAATCTTTTTTTGATCCAACTGTTCATTACTACGCTCCACGTCTTCCACCTGGCCTTGCAATGATAAGTATGCAGACTCCAATCTCTTGAGCTCATCACATCGGTCCGAACGATTTCTATACACAAATGCAAAAATTATATTATCTATAATGTAATATATTATAATATAGTATGATAATATACTGTAGTATAAAATATACTAATTCAATACAATTATTTTAATATTTTTACAGATAATAATTTTTATTTTTTACATATTATATATTTTCAATATTTTTGTTATGTATTTAAGCATTTATACAAATGTTTTTTTTTAGAACAAACTATTGCGCTTAAAATTAAAATTAAAAAAATTAAAAAATCCTAGATCCACCACTGCTCAAGACAATTATTGTATTGGCGAACACCCTATTACTTACTTTAATTCTGCTACACGACCGACAAGCTCGTCTTTTAATTGAGCCGCCCGAGCCTGTCGTGTACGGTGTTTTTCCTCTTCAGCCAATCTATCGGCCGCAGACCGTTCCTCGTTCAATCGCTGTTCGTTTTCCGATCGTTCTCGCCGTTTTTGATCCGCCGACTTTTTTTCTTTCATCCGGTCGTCCCACGAAGATTCAGACGACCGCTCACGCTCTCGCATTACATACTATCAAAACAAAAAATAATACCATATTTATAATTGATTTAAATAAGTATTTGTACACACAATATTTTAAAGCCGCCGAGTACTAATTTAAATCTACTAGATAGGTATATTACCTAAAAATGTCAGAGTTTATACTATTAAACCTATTGTATACGTTTACAATTTTATATGGAATAATAGTCAATAGATAATTACGTATCAACGTGTATAGGTACATATACTATTTATTCAGAATAAACATTTCAAGGAAAGTAACATGTACGAAAACTTTAATAATATTGAAAACCTATCGTTTCGGCCGATTATCATTTAAAAGTGCTCAAAACCAGTTTACAAATTATACTGATTATAATCCATTGATTTGAAAAATGTATTATCCGTGAGACTAAAGTCTCTAAAAATGAAAGGGAAAATGTATAAGATACCATAACTGTGTGTTATAGGTATCTCTGTAGCTTTCAGTCAAACGATACGTGATTTTGGTTCGTTTGCTATAATGAAAACCATCCAATATTTAAATTTTAACCTATTAATACTAATACTACGAGTATATCACGATGAAAAATTGTCCTTTACTATATTGTTGTATATTATATAGGAATTATTATGAATTTCATATTATTTACTTCATAGCTATTAAATATAAATAATATAATATAATATTATAATAACAAATTGTAATATAATATTTATTATTCGAATTATATGGGCTATTTTGTTTGGTTCAAAAAACCTGTCAACTGTAAATATTTAAAAATCAAAATACGTTACTGGATTTAATGCAGAATAAAAGAAATTTAATTATTGTTTGGGTAATAAATCATAAATATAATATTTTTTTGTACTTTTTGCCAGTTATATGTTTTTAAAATTTTTTAAAATTCTGATTTGATAAAATTTGAATAAAATAATTAAGCATGTAACATTGTAACATACCTATAAATTCATAATATATTATAAAGTATTCAACAAGTTTAGAAACGGCCATTAGATTATCTCGGACTGATAAACGATAATAGTATGATATAATTAAATATTTTAGATTATAAATGACATTGTATAGCAGTGTTTCTATTATTGCTAAATATAACCATGTAAGTTGTAGGTATATATCATACAGAAATTAAGAGTGACCAAAATTATTGAACACTTGGTATAATAATACGCATATGTTTAATAAGTTGTTTAGAACCAAGTATCTACTTAATACACCTTTTTTTAAAAATGAATAATGGGGACGGGACCGATTCTGTTGCAATAGGTGCTTACCTAAAGTATTTCCCAAGTCACGCCACTGACAGATTACTAATATATGCATGCGAGACATCATGACGAGACACAAGAAGAATAGAATAATTATTGTATAATATAATTAATGACTAATAACTAATAAAGTAATGTAGTCACTTGTTTAGCCTGTTTAGGATCGCACGATTTGGATCGTACGTGAAGTCTCAACTCGATCTCCCTGTCCGTGACGGCGTCGTGTTTGCGTTTTAGTTCCATTGCCATTTCTTCACAAGGTGTTTTTTGTCCTGCTGAATTTGGCCTCGATAGTGGTACGGGCTTTTTTTTCATTTGCCCTTTCTTTGAACGGACCACAGAGAAAAAATAAACAAAAGTCAAAAATCGAATTTCAATTAATATTATAAAATATTAAATAGGTACCTATAATGTAATTGATATAGTTCGTAAAATTACGTAAATTATAATTTATAAAAACCTTAAACTCCTCGTCCTCGATCTGTCTGTCTCGTAATTTTTTGCGCCACTTTTGCAATTCTTCTTGTTCTTCCTCGAGTTTTCGCTGTTCCCGTCTTCGCATTTCCAATTGTAGCTCGGAACTGAAGCAAAAGTGAAAACGAATTATAATATTCAATATCAACAATAAAATGAATAGGTATGAAAGAAAAATATAATCTAATATTATGGACTATTTCTGGTTGAAACCTTGAAGCTCGATACTCACCTTTTTTTGTAGTATTGTGGCGAAGTCCAATTCGTGAACTTGTTCGAGTTGTTTTCCCAAGTCTTGAAGTACTGCGTTACTCCGGCCCATTGTTCTCTGGCTTCGCACTCGGCCGCACGCTTCTTGTGCAATGCCTCGTACATTTTTGCGGTATTTGCCCGACGGTTGTTATTGCAGCTCTTTTGACTCATTTTATTGTTTTATGATTATTTTCTGGTCTCGCTTTCACTCGGATCTGTCAATAGCGCCACACTGTGTACATGAAAATAACAAATCCGAAGTTTTAGCAAGACTAAACGATACGATTTATTATCAAATACATTAATTAAGTACATAGGTGTGAATGGTGTGATAATAGTTATGATTATTTTAAGTAATTATACCTAATTATTAAAGTTAGTTCTACACCTTTACTTACAACACACAACAATAACATCGCATAATATTATAGAAAAAAATAATATGACACAGCCAATATAATTTTACCTAACTATTATAAATAATATTTACATAAATAGGTACTGCCGTTGCTAAGGCTTAACACCCTTATTAGGTAAATAGTATATATATTATAGTCCACACAAAAAAAAATGTTTTCACCTATCAATATGTATTGATTTTTTTTTTTAATAATATGGTTAATTTCTCTTTTAGACCAAACATCATTTGATTTTACAGAATGTCCATCATGCATAAACAATTTATTATGAAGGGTATTTAAAAAATGAGCGACAAGTGTTATGTGTTTAATAGTAAATTTTCATCGTTATCCACATTCACAAAGTATATCAACTTATATTAATTATTAACTACACTATGTTAAATGATAACCTAAGTTTTCACTCCCTTCCTAGTTCTCACTTTTGAACAACTGTGTTTGTTTTCAGTACTGTGACCTGTTTCCATGGTATCCATTCAAAATAAATCTTCCATTCCTTCATTTGAGTACTTAAATGTTATTTAACCAATATTTACTAAATGAATAATGCTTTTATAACACTATATTAGAAATCTAAGTATTAGTAAGCTGAACATATAAACATTTAATGTGAATATAAAAAAAATAATATTAACAGAATATGAATTATCAGATCTAATTTTTACTTACTACAATTATCAATATTTATTACAGCTGTACCCAGAAATAATTTAACAAAGATAAATAAATATGTCATCTTAGTGGTTAACATAAAATAAATACAATTTTGAACGATAAAATGTTGAATAATTTACAAGTATAACTTAACTTAAAAACATTAACACACAATTCATAATCAAGTTACATATAAGTTAATGAACCATCTATTAGATAATATAGATGAAAACACTGAAAAATAGAATATGGAAATTAATATAGATAAGTTTCAAATTAAATCAGAAAAATTTGTGTAATAAGGAAAAAATTTAAGTTAAATTCAATCGTTAAAAATTACGTTATCAACCTTTTTGAAAATAACAATAAACTTCTTATCTACAACATTGTGTATAAACGTCACAACGAACCTAACCTAAAAAAAAGTTACTCGAAAATATAGATAACAAAATATGATTTAAGCCTTATGCCTTGTACAGTTATACCTTAGTACCTTATTACCTTACTTACAGTATATTGTATTATATAATAGCTTATTTTATATATCTGTGACCTTACTTCATTATATAATTTAAGGACTACGATTTAAAATTTTAATACTGTATATTTTACATCTTATATTATAAAACCGCAGATAGTTACGTTCACTATAACCAGGATCGCGGCGGTCGCATAGGAAAAAGCTCTATGCCAGTATACCTATGCCGTACAAGGTCTATGGCATTGTTATTAATTATTAAATATTATTATAATATTATTATTTTTATGCCGATCGATGTACGAAATATTTATTCTATTTTTTGCTTAAATTTACACGTAGGTATACTGTATTACGTAGAGCACTGATGTTTGATTCGAAGCCCATTTATCCATTTATCGTATTTATATTGTTTTGTTGTTCTCGGTAGCTTTAACGGGTTGTGTAGTATATCATATAAAAGTGTTTCTCGACGATGTTTATGTCGCATAATACTGTATTCATGTACTTGAGTGTATGGCAATAATATTATATATTTTTGTACATCAAATAATGCAAATGTTATTAAGACATTGATACTGCTGTCGTTTTGTCAACATATGTAGCATTATTAGCATTCTATGCTAAGGATAATGTATAATACAATACGAGCACGACATATTATAGATAAATACATTAAAGAGACAATTAATAAGAATTAAGAACATCCAAGCTTCATCAAGGTTTTATGCAAAATTACTAATAACTTTCAAGTTTCAAGACTAAAAAATATAATACCTACTTTTACATTTTTTACAACATAATGTAATAAATGTATTGTGAATTACTACCTTAGGTGCTTAGTTACACATAAAGTATTTTACATTTTTAGCAAATAAAAAATTCAAATTTCATTAATTGCGCTCACATAGTCTGAAATTCGATGCAGTTTTAGTTGTGTATAAATTGATTTTCCCAAAAGATAGAACGTTACACTTCGCTCAACTTAAACTTTTTCCTCTACAATACAGCATCAGACTTTCGACGGTAGGAGGTATAACAATCCGCCGTAGGCGGATTGCCCAGCACAAGTATCGATTTACACTGGTTGATGACTAATTGCTATAGACATTTAATTACCATTATTTTATTCTCATACAAAAAAAGCACTGGGCAAACGATACGATATTTATCCAATCCGCCGTAGGTGAATTGCTTAGCCAGGTATCAATTTGCACCGGTTAAGGACTGATAGCTAGACGCTCAATTACAATTTTTGATGTTATTTATTTTTTTAACATACAAAAAAGAACCGGGCAGGCGACGAGACACGATATTACACTAAATGATGACTGATAGCTAGACACTCAATTACCATTTTCGGTACAGATTTATTCTTTTTTAATTCAAACAAGCACCGGGCTAGCGCAGGGGCGGACTGGGCCACTGTGCTACTGTGCATTTGCACAGTGGGCCGGTGTCATATTATATTCATCGGGCCGGTGCGAAATAACCCAACGTGTATTGAATTAAAAATATTTTTGAAACAGATAATTGAATTTGTTTATTTGTATACAATTTTGATTCCCCGAGTATTACCATTGATAAAATATACGAATAAATAATAGTATATGTATATTTAATAAATGGTATACGTAATACGCTAGTCAATGTATATATTATATTATATATATATATGTTACCGGAAATGTTGACAATTTAGGAAATGACGACAATTCCTAGTAAATGTTGACAATTCCTAAAAACGGAAGGCAATGTTATCATCGCCTAGAAATTGTCATCATTTCCGTAGTTTATTAGGCAATGTTATCACTAGGCCCCGGAATTTGATGATCTAAAAATATATTTATAAAAAAAATGCATAAAATGACATTTATTTATTTATTTTTTAAATGATATTAAAAATGTATATTTTATTGTAGAAATTTATAAATATTGTTTTTTTTTATATTAGATTAGGTTAGGTTTTTATAGTTAAAAATGTACGTTAAAAATTAATAGAAATGACAACAAAGACTTTTACACTCTGTATAGTAGACACTATCGAACTAATAATGCTGTCGAACTCAAATTACATGAGAAACGAAGACACACGGGTATATAAAATAAGTTTATAAAATTATTTTATATATCTGTGCGGAGACATGAAATTATATCAAACACGGGTTTATGTTTAAAGCTTAAATTACATAAATTAAAATGTTATAAAAATACTTGTTTATTTATTGATTATTTATTAAGGTGATAATAGATTAATTAATAATTATGTTTGATAAAAGTAATATTTAAATAAGTCAGATTAAATTTAAAAAATGTGGTATCTTTGCCTACTATCGTTAGGAAATGATGACATATACTAGGCGATGATATAATTTCCTTCCGATTTTAGGAATTGTCAACATTTACTAGGAATTGTCATTATTTCCTAAATGTCAACATTTCCGGTAACATATATATATGATAAATCGCTGCGCTATCAGCGGTCAAATGTTAGTCGTTAATAAATAGTTATTTTACTATTGTACATTTATATTTTGTACTATTTATTATAGATGCTACAGATGTATTTAAAGTATGAACAGTTAAGTTAAATAAAATTTGTTAATTTGTCTAGAAGTAATTTTTTTTTATTTCTATAAACAAAGTTTAAATACATATTATTAAACAGTGATTTAAAAACTCTTATGATAAATTATTTTTGGGAAAATCAGTAAAAAAAAATTTTCATTTTACAATATATATATATTATATTTTAAAGAAAATTAAACTTAAATTACAATATCCAAATATAAAAACATACTTATTTAATTGATAAATTTAAAAACTAAAAAATATGAAGAGGTAAAAATTTTTTGAAATCTTGGTTTTATGTACGGTAGGGGCCGATTTTTTTTTTGCAGAACAGTGGGCCGATTGGGTCCCAGTCCGCCCCTGGGCTAGCGTCAATTACAAACTTTAACACCGAATGATAACTGATAACTTAGAATCATGGTAATCTTTATAATAATTTTAATGACCGATTTCTAGACATCCGTTTACCATTCCCTACCGAATTTCCGATGAACCGATTTTCACTCGGCTACCTCGAAGGCGCCGGAGGCGGCTTCTACGACGCCCGGAATCGAGGCACACCGGCCGCTAGTTATAATATAAAATTGAAGACGCACAGTGTATGATTTACATACAGTGTATTACCAACGGTTGTTAACCAACCAACACATAACCAGTGGGAAATAAAGGTAGTCAAAATTGTTACACTTGTATTAATTTATTAAAATTTTAATTTAAAAAAATGGGGATGTAGGTAACCACGCTCTGCAATAAATATACTATTGTAAAATCAATACATTCATAGTTCCGCTTAGAATTTAAAATGTAAAAATATAATAAATAAAATTCAATAAATCGGCAAATATAGAAGCATAAGTTAAAGATTAAGTAGAACCACATTATTAAATTCTACTTCGTTTATAGTAGATACTGTTAAAACCTATCCGTATAACCATAATATATTAGGTAGATAGATTATATAGCTAATATATAGTTAGAAATATTAATCTAGTATAGTATCTGTGAGAACGGCAAGAATGTTATGAATTTCTAATAAAATAATCGAATTTTTAATTTCAGAAAACTATTAAATACAATATTGAATCTTAATAATCGGTTTAGGTACTGTATAAAATATATAATATGACTACAGCCCGAATTTTGATGTTCAATAAGTGTTAATGCGATGCCATCTTCTAAAGAACTTAAAAGTATTATATTTTTATTAATTTAAAAGAATAAAAAATAGTCTGTTTCCGTATCTCCTCAATAAATCATCTTCATTTTTCACTCCCGTAAAACTGATATTCATTTAATAAAGATGAAAAGACAATACTGACTTAGGAACAAACACATAAAGTTATAATATACGGCGCAACCCATTTGTGCCCGAACCCATTTATCGTAGCCCATTTGCGCCCCAAATCATAGCCCGTATGCGCCCGATTCAGATCAGGTGAAAATCGTGCAACGTTGCCATTTATTGAGTATATTGGCGTGTAACTATAAAATCTAAAATAATATTTTATCGTTTCCCAAGCTAATCGAAACCAATATCCAAATCGATAAAGATAATAATATTTTGTCGCTAATCGAAATTGTAAAATCCCAATCGATAAAGATTATATTATATAAAAATGCATTTATCAGTTGTATTTTATATGTGTCAGTTGTATCAGTACATGAATAGTGAGTACTACTATAATGGAATTTTATATAACTAATTCAAGTAAACAAAAACTTTGTTTAGTTTTTCGTTATTTTAAATGTCACGTGAGTAGAACCCTTGTTTCTGGAGATATAAGTTGGCGTCGTGAAAAAAAACCATGTAGTGCGTATGTCAAAACCAATAGTTCAAAAACGAAGTTAACCGAAATTAAAGACAGCCATACCTATGATCCAGAAACTGAAGAAAATTTAAACTTACTGGACGTTCAAGGTAGGTGTAAAAGAAAAGCATGTGAAGATTTAACTTTACGACCTAATAAAATAATACGTACAGAGCTTTCCACGTGCAGCACCGCTAAGCATTCTGATGTTCATAATATCAGAAAGTCTATATACCGAGAACGTCGAAAAATATTACCCTCAGTTCCTAAATCACTCAACGAAGCAATTGAACAGATTTCTAATTTAGTAATTTTAACAAATAAAAACGGAGAGTTTACATATGTTGATAATGTAAATAATATTATTTTGATTACATGTAAAACGAATTTGAATTTTTTATGCGATTTCAACTATTCTGATATTTTTGGTGATGGCACTTTTACTTATCATCTTATCAAATGTATGATATTCATATATATGTAAATGGATTTTATAGACCACTTGTACTCATTGTATAAAATTAAATCTAATCTTTTTCTTTGATACTAAATATTTTTCATAAAAAATTGGTATAAATTTGTAGGTTGGTGCCAAACTGCTAATGAACCAGAACAAAAAAAAATAATAATAATAACATAGGTACGTTTGCTATAACTTAATAAGTACCTACCTTATTTTAATTTTTTTTTATGAATTACATTTTTATATTCATATTATTTAATTATTAAATAGCAATTGGAAAACCCATGGGAATAAATCTAGTTTAGCCCACGCGAATATTAAAATTTTTTTTTAGAGCTAAATCAACGTTTTAAGAATGATGGTGCAAAAAAAAAAAATTGGCGGAAATCAATAGTTTTTAAGTTACAGCTGATTAAAATTTTCGATTTACATTATAATCTTTAAATACCCAGTATGTTTAATATCAAAATACTTCAAGACAAGTCTGGTGCAGTGGTTCGTTCGTACCTTATGATTCTTGATGAGCAGGGTAATCAAAACAATAAGTAATGACATTACCATTGGCGAATAATAAAATGAATAGTAAATAATAAACGTATCGTTTTATTCAATTAGATGAGAAAATTCTCATAATACCTATACGAATTTTTATTGAAAATGGCCAGTCTCGAGTATTTACATACGTACCGGCTATAAATTGATATTATTTTATTAAGTTACAACGAATCTAAATCGTGGAGTTGAGAAATATTACGGCGGTGAAAACATACCAGTATACCACGTTAATATACCACGAGTTCTATAATATCGAATCACAAATATTCAAACACTAAAAGAGGAGAAAATTCAAAAATCGTATTAGATTTTAATTATAATCATTAATTATTAGTTACCTACTTAGATTAGTGATTAATGATTAGAAATGTAATGACGATATAGGTATTTAATATAATACCATAGGTACCAAAATAACAATAATCTAAATTACTAGTGAAGTTCAAAATAATTTTTAATAATTATACTAGTTTTTAAATTGTAGAGTAGGTATTTGTATATACTTTGTTATACCCAATACACGTATTAATACTTATTAATTATATAATTTATTAGCTAATACTTTTACAGTTTTACATGTGTAGACGTGTTGTAGTTAGCCTCTTTTCGTTATTAGGTATATTATACAATAAAATTGTAATTTATAAAATAAATTCAATTTTTTTTCTAAAATAGCTTTTTCGATGCACTAAATTGTTTTAGACTTATTTCCAAAATGTTAATTAGCTTTAATTGCAGTAGTTAAACAAAAGTGGTACGTAGACAGTGGGAAGACAGATAAATCTGTAGGAATTTGGTTTTTTAATGTTTTAATAAGCGTTCAATAAAGACAACTTCAAACACGAAAAGAAAAACTCAATAATTTGAAAGGTTTAAAAAAAAATTGATTTTAAAAGAAAACATAATATTTCTATTGGAATAATATAATTTATAATCCGTTTTCGTGAACATAATCCTTATATATATAAAAGAACAGGCCATTTTTATGTATTCATTTTGTGACGACGCTATTTAATTTTTTTCACAAAGTTGTTCCAAATACCTGTCTGAGTGTCGCCACGTCGTCGCTGGATTTTCAAAATTTTGATTCTAAGGAAGCTACTTGCAACCTGTCCTTTTTTTTGTGTATGTATTTGATCGGCGTGTAGATAAGAATTGTTCGGATGCGTACAACACCGGTCACCGATTAGCTCAAATGCTCAATTATATAAATTTAAAATTATAAAATAAATGTTTTTCGTCTTTAAAACACAACAAAGTGTGATGATTTAAGAATTTCATTTTGAGAAAACAAAAACTGCACACGGGCGAAGCCGGGTAATACAGCTATATAGTATAAGTGAAAAATTCAGAGCGCCCTTTCAACGTTAAAACATAGGCATCCTTATATAATCGAAAACATTTACTCGATGGAAAAAATAACATTTTAATATTATAATATTATTATTTATCATTTTTATTAAATTACTTACCCAAAAATAGTTACGCAGTATCCAATCGAATTGTGCACGCAGTTCCGATGATTTGTTTATTGTTTATATGAATAATATGATATTTTGTATTTAAATTTTACCTAAGTAGGTATAAATTAATAAGAAGCGTTGGTGTTATGATCCGTTGGGCCGTCGAGCAAAATCTGCAACGCTTCTTTGTCTGCAAGTCTGCAGAAAAGGCTGACATGCAGTGGAAGTAGACTGGTTCTTTCTGACCATCTTTAGTGAACCGACTCCGGTAAAACGGGTGCATGTGGAGACTGGTGAGAAAGTCAAGTTATAGTCAATGACCTATACTGTCATTTTTTCCCCTCCGGAGGCACAATAATACAAAATATGTTCGACGTTCGTGTGATTTTACATAACAAAACAACATACCCATTGGAAAATATGCAATTTCAATAATGTTTTATAGTTATAGACAATACAGGTATAGGTGTTTAGACCATAGCTTTCCAGTCTTTGTCCGATAATGATTTAATAATGATATATGTTCTACCAGTGGCGTATTTTCAATTTTTTTGTGGGGGGGGGGTCTTAGTATTAAGTATAAGTTTATAACATTATAATAAAATACATACGAGTTAATTTAATAATGATACTTATTATTGATATTATTTATATAATATTTGAAAAAAAAATTTCTGGGGGGGGGTCGAGACCCGGGGACCCTCCCCGTAAATACGCCACTGTGTTCTACCTATGTATTTCATTATTATGATGTTTTATGATTATTATTTATTAGTGTTTGAAAATTTCATTTATGTAAAAAATGTGTTTGAAATTTTGAATTAAATTCAAGACTACTTACAAGATTTATTTTTGTATAATTTAAAAGATCAAGCATAGATATATTTATTATTATAGAGATAGTAACTAGAAAGTATGAATCTACTTATTCAGACTTAAATTTACACAAAGCGCACCTTATAGCTTTTAACTAAAATTATTAAATTAATTTTAAATATTTTCTCCCAATATGTTGTGTAACACACAATACACATATGTATATTGTTCATAACTTACCTATAAAGGTAGATATAAAAGTCGAGATGTCAACTGTGTTTAATTTATAAATAGGTTGATGATAAATAGAAGTTTACTATAGGGATCTATACAAAACTACGAAAAAAATAGTACGATAATAAATATTGCGTTACAGTATTTAGTTTATTTTTTTTTTAAATATAGTATATACTTTAAACCAGATTGTAAGTTTTCAGTGTCCAATTGCATAGTTATATGTATATCTATAGCCAATAATTGCTCTAATTTACTATATTATCAATTATATATTTTAAATGCATGTATCAGATAGATAATTAAATCATACATATACTATAATTTATTATTTAATTTTGAATTATATAAAAATTGTACAATATTATTTTGATTGCAATAGTCACAACTGAAATCTGCAGTAGGTATAGTGTATGCCTATTTACCTATACATAAGCTATATATATATATTCATATATTATATAGAAGTGTGTTAATGTGTTATTTTCAAATAGAAATATATAACATACCACATACGTATATAATATATAAACATGTCAACGGTCAGCACCACTTCGATTTCTACTTTTCTAGTGGAATGCTGCGTTAAGGTATATCTTAGAAGTTAAAAGGGAGGGTCTAAGGTCTTTCCGACATTCGCAATATTAAATATAATATATAAATAATATGATACACGCGAGCGCTGCATATAACAATAAGACATAGTATTATAACGATGGATGTGTCAGTTCATTAATAAATATTATAGGTAACCGATAAAAACATATAAAAATGCATTTTTTTAAACCAACATCCTACTTGACTTAAGAAAACTTTGATTAAAAATCTGTACATCTCATAAAATGTCGCTAGAAGATAATAGTAAAAATTAATTTTTTTTATGCATTTAAATATTTGAGACAAAACTTAAAAAATACGTTAATGTTGTACATTTATGCATAATTATATTATTAGTAGAATATTTCAAATAAATTTAATAATTTAAAATATTAAAAAGTTTTTATAAATAAAAGACTATGTTTCGTAACACTATTAACAATTCAATTTTATAATTTCATGTTGTAACTGCGATAACTGATTACTCATTTCTAAGTTAAATATTGTTAGTTAAAACTTATAAGTATTAATCTAAAGTATGTATTATAATTTAAAAAAAGAGTTAATTATAAATATTATTTTCATAATCATACCCATTTTTCAAAGATTATAATAATAAATACTAGTTTATACATTTTGTTAATTAAATTGGTAATTTATAAAATATCTTTTTAATTTGTTTTGTATAAACGATAAACATGTATAATAATGCACAGCCTTCGCGTATATCAAATTATTTTGCATAAAAACATTGTAAATGGGGGTCTTTTTAATCACCAACTAACATAACTATAATACGTGACAATCGTGACATAATTCTTGGAGTTGAAGCAGTGGCGTACCCAGGATTTTTGAATGGGGGGGGGCTAAACAAAGTAAATAAAAATTTGACATCTTATCACTAGCTTCAATAAAGTCTTATACCTAGCTGTTAATTGTAATATTTCATTATTATATACTTTTTATAACATATACATAATATATTAGTGATATATTTAAATAGTAGGAAGTAGGGACTGATTTATTATTATTACAAAATGTACTCCATAACACGGCCAATGGGGGGGGGCTGAAGCCCCCTAAGCCCCCCCTGGATACGCCACTGAGTTGAAGTATCATATTATATAAAGTTTATAATATACCAACAGTTAAGACAATATAGGTAACTACAGGCGAATATCGGAATATTCATATTATATAGTTATTAATTTATATTTGTTATTGTTTTTAACTTTTCATATACTCCATTAATACAACCTATTTATTATAAAATAGTGTAAAATAGGTAGGTATAAGTTAACGTAAATAATGTTTATTATTGTATAATATCATGAGCTTTATTGACAGTATTATGTAGGTACTTTTTAGGTACAATTTTCAATTATGTACACCTTTCAAAACACGAGAAAATATATTTTTTCTATAGGTATGTGTATTAGAGAAAAGTTTCATCTTTACTAAATTTTAATCAAATACAATTTTCGTTGAAATTTTTTGTTTGTTTGAAATTCAAAAGTTGCAGTATTGGTAAAACGAAGCTTTTATTATGATGTTATACTTTGTATAATATATAGGTATTATAGGAATTATTTTTATTATTTCACACGTTAAGGGATAGAGGACGATATATATGTATTTAGTGTTAAATAATAAGCAAAAAGTGGCGTACGTTATATATATATATTTAAGTTATATAGCTATATATATTTAGTACTAACTATCTTATCGTCAGCCACCGTGAGTTTTAATTCCGCAAAAAGCCAACGCGGAATCATAAAAATAAACGTACCGTGAACACCGGCGGCGATGGTGGGCCCTCCGAACGATCCACCGCGTGGACTTTAAATCAAATTATACGACCCCATGACGTTCGCCAGACTATTAAATGTATTATGTGCATAGGGTTCGGCCGCGGTCGGGTATTGTCATGTTCTGCACACTTCTGCTGTAGCCGCAGCGATCACTTTCTTCTCAGTTGCAGCGTCGGCATATCACCTCGACAACTAATGCTGCATTATATTAGTATAACACAATATCATTTAAAATTTTAAAAATTTCACATCAATTTTAAAAAATAATTCTTTTTTCATCGTAAACAGAACCACCGAGGTGTAAATACAAGATCTTTTAAAAAATTATTTTTAAGAATATAAAGGAGTAAGGACATACTATTTTAAATATTTCTATGACTTTCTACAGTATTTTCTTATATAATAAATATAAAACGATTAAGATAAAAGATTCGATATTTTTCTTAAGATATTATCTGCATGTTCGTGATAAAAAACACGTTGTCAAAAATTAAAATAGACATAATATTTTCTGTAATTATAACTTACAAGGGTGTTATAATAATTATGACTGACAGTATATACTTAAACTTGTTTAGGACCCAAATCGGCCTGTAGGTATAGGAATTACCAAAACAATGATGCAGTTGCATGTGACTAAACGTATGTGAACAATTAAAATCATAAATTATATTATTTTAAATTTCGACGTTTATTTAATTTAATTTTGTTATATCATAAAAAAATATTATAAAAATAATGCTATTTTTTGATCTTTAAATCCGCATCTATTACTCTAGTTTTCATCCATAAAACATGGTATCATCATATTATATCATAGACATCAACATACGACTACGTTTAACATACATATTTTTGCAAGTTGACAATATATATTATTTCAATAATCTTATTTTATTAATTTATTAAAATAAATTACTTATTTAAAGTAAGTGTGAACTCAAAATGTATGTAATTTGTGTATTTATCATAAATATATTTCATAAAATACTCTTATTAAAATAGCTGTAAAATTCAGTAATGCACTTTCTTCCCAAAATAATATTTATGGTGGAAGCGCATGTGTTACATAATAAATGGGAAAGTGTGTTAGTTAAACAATTTAAAACTTATTTAAAAATTTGATAAAATATTAAAAATTCTAAATCCAAAGTTGTGTATGTATAGACTGTACCTAGTGGTAAACCTTACAAATTAAAATGTATAATTATTGTTTTAATTTAATGTGTTTGTTTTAAGAACAGTAATAAGGATATTTAACTTCTGAAAAAATAAATGTATACGTACCTAATTATTAATATTATTGAACGGTTTTGTACCGAGTTATGGAAAAAGTGTACTTAAAAAAAAAATGTTCAATAAATTTAGTTCATAACCGATTTAATTTCTGACATAAAGTGACAGTGACTCAAAAGTTAAGAAATATAATAATCCCAAAACAAAATCACAATAAACCTAACATTTTAGCCTATAAATAAAAGAAAAAAATGGATTTTTTTTATCGATAGGTACATTTACCCTATGATATAATCTATTTTGTATAGAATATAAGCCTATCTGTAGTGAAGTCAGTATTATTTGGCTCTAAATCCTATCCAAAAATGTAGAAAGATGATACCATTTTATTACAAATATCTTATTATATTATCGTTCTCGAAATTTTACGAAAAAAAGTAATTACAAGGAAGCAGGTTGTCTTCAGGGTGTGACGTCTCTGCGCAACTATATGTATATACATATATTATTATGTCATCTACTCTGTCGTCGATCCCATAGGTTCTTATCATAGGTCTCGATAATGAACAAATTATATAGTGTATATTATAATATTGTATAGCATGTATACGACGTCGACGTGTTTATACAGTTTAATAACGACATAATGATGACGTGCTATATGCAGTGTTGTAAAGTAGTTGAGTAAAAGTATTTGAGTAAAAGTATTCAAATACTTTTTTCCGTATTGAATACTTTTTTAAATACTTTTTATTTTAAAGTATTTGAATGGTATTTGAATTAGTTTTTTTTACTATTGAATACTATTTCATTGAATACTTTTTTTCGTTGACATCGCCTATACCAATTTATATTATGACAGATCGGCACTTTGAACAAATGTTTTTAAAATGCAACACTCAAATTTTTGATTAATATTTATAAATACCTAAAAATAAATTAAATTTTTTTTGTATTTGAAAATTATTTCAAATACTTTTAAAAAGTATTTGAGTAATACTCAAATACTTTACTATAGATAGTATTTGGGTGGTATTTTAAATACTTTATTTTATAAGTATTTGAGTAATTACTAAAATACTTTTTAAAAGTATTTTTTACAACACTGGCTATATGTTATAATAATAATATATTATATTCGCCTTTCGCATCATACATACATGCGCGCACGTACATATTAACGACTTAATACGGTTTGATTTACTACGTTTATAAGGTAAACAGACTTTGTTTTTTCCCGATTCGAAGGCGACGATCGGAAAAAAACATAAATAAATAACGAAAAAATAAAGGCAAACTACCTACCTCTATAACGCTTCACGCGTATATGTATAGCGTATATATTATTGTTATTTGTATTTATATTTTTTTACGTCCGACGACGGACATGACGGGCGACTGGTTTCTATCGTTTCGTACTCGACACAGACCAACTATAAATATATATACGACCATTGAAATGTATGATAATTCGTGTATGTGTATATGCGCGTGAGTGTTTGCCAACTTTGATATTATATAGTTTCAAAAAACTCGTAAACGGAGTTTTATCGTAATTAGTGTATGTCTGCGTGTGTGTGTGTGTGTGTGTGTGTGTGTGTGTGTGTGTGTGTGTGTGTGAGCGTATACATTGAAATCGTTTCATATATTATAATGTAGTGTGTTTATTTACGCGGCCGTACCGTTTCCACTGTATTTATATAGATAGATCTCGCGCGGCGCGATCATTTAAAAGCTGACGGCCATCATCCGACCAGCGAACGGACATTGACCAGATATTGTGATATATAATTTGAAAATACGCGTAACGGATGACGACTACGTGTCGTTTCCACAACTATTTTTTTTCGTATTTTGTTTAATTTTTTTTGTTTTTGTAAGAATTATGTCTCAATTGCGTTTGGTCATAATATATTATATTGCACGTGAACGCCATCGTATACCGATACATTAATATATTTACCTCTCTTTAACATGCGCTCGGTGGTCGTATATTTTTTATTATTATTATAAACCAAAGTTCCTGTTTACGCCACGCGCGGCTTGCACGCCCGTCCGTCGGCGTTTGAATTTTTTTTTATTGTTTTATTATTAATAATAACAAGTAACAACACGCGTATAGCCCCACGTGCGCGCCAAATCATAATTATCCTGTATTTATATATATTAGACGGACACACATATACACACGAATAGTGAATACGGAACTACTGTTTGTGTGTGTGTATATGTATATATATATTATATACTATATATGTATATATTTATACTCAGTCGCCGGTCGGTTCTTTTGAACTGTTGTGCGGCCGACGAGCACTTGCGCTATAATAGTGGTATCATAGAAAACGCAATAATATAATAATAAAAGTAGTTACAAACAGGATATGGCTAGATCGTTATTTTAAATTCGAAAGCTATATATAGTAATTTTGTTGTATTAAAAATCGATTTCAAGCTTATAAATAAAAATGCGTGTAAAAGTTGTCCGTTTAAAATTACAGGGAAATTTATTAAGTACCTAGGTACTTATACAATAAATATGAATGTGTATATTAGGTAATATAATAATTTTCTTATCGACAGAATACAATTTTTTACTCTTTGAAAATGTAATTTTAAAATAAAACAACAAAAATGTAAAAAGTGGGAAAGTATAGGTAAACGCTCTGCCGTATATTATAATATAGTCAAGAGTCAGTCATTTTCTCGATTGAATAACTAGGTACTAATGAATATTTGAATTCAGTGATAGGCGATAGTTAAAAACTATCAAATTTTTTAATAGGTGTAATTACATGATTTGAGATCATTTGGAGGTACAAAGCACCTGTCTTATTAAACTCATAAGCTAGTAAAGACCAGATTCCCGTGCAATTCCATCTTTTTATCGCGTGTTCTTAATTCTATAGAAACAAGCTACAAATCCAAATCAAGAGATGTAGATTAATTTAAAGAAAGATTTATGTTGCACAAAATTGCACGTTTTGGTTTTTTTTTATAAAAATGTACTTTTGTACAAATATTTTTTGTATTATTTGTGATATGAAGTATTGGACTTTTATACATACCTAATAAAATAATTATATGTATAATCGATATTCGATATAATACGATGTAATTAAGATAATAACTACTACGGTAGTCAATAGATAATCGATTACATACACACATAGGTACAGTACTATAGTCTATCCGCAGCAGCCGTAGTCAACTCATACTTATATTTTATACTTTTATAGTTGATACTTATTACTTGAAATTATTTCATTTAAAATACCAAAAATTGGTACTTGGTAGTAGTCATTGTTCTAAAATAAAGTGTTGGATCGAAAAATATCCAGAATTAAATTAATTTTTTTTTTAAATTTTATATTTTAATATGATAGTTAATGCCAATACTAATAAATAATAATATAATAAAAAAAAAAAAAAGCGGGTAAGTGAGTATCGCTCTGCTGTACATTAGGGGGTGGGGTGGACCTCGGACTAGGGTAGGTTAAATTTGAATGCAATGATAGGTATCATTGTATACGAAAAACGATTCTGAACGGAGATGATTTGTCAGTCTAGGATATATTATATTTAAATATTGTCATACATTCTATTTTGAAACTAATTCAAACATTTAAGTAAAAGTTACAAGATCTTACGTTTAGTAATTTTTTTAAAAAAATTATTTAAATTATTTAGTAGTAAAACATTATTTTACACTTGTATTTTTAATTTAAAATTAAAATTAAAACTTTAAACACTCGTAAAATTTTTTAAATTGAATAATTATCAAACTTTTTTATAATTGTTCTAAGCTTAACTTATGGACAGTATAGTATTAAATTTTCAATTCTTAGCTTTTGATAGTAAAATATTTATAAATTTTTAACTACCAAATAGTGAAAAATATTCATATGATTTTGACGAATTTTTGTCAATATTTGAACTTCAAATGCGAATAAAAAAAAATTGTGCCTATGTATTTTTATAATTTTTGAATGAGAGTTAGAAAAAGTTATGTGGACCCTTCTATTAAATTTTCAAGTAATTTGTCCCAGCTAAATTTTTTTTGTCAACATTTATAAAAAAAAAATAAAAAAAAATTGAAAATTTCAATTGTCTATAAATAGCTCAAAAAAAGTCAAAATATTTTGAAAATCTTATCACGTAAAGAAAATGGCAATCTAAATAACTGGTAAAATTTTCAAGTGTTTACGACATATACTGTTTGAAGAACAACAAATATCAAAAATCGTTTGAGGCTAAACCGTTATTTAACGCGGTTTTGTAAAAATTTAAATTTCAAACACTCTTAAAAATTTTTTGTCTGAATCCGGTCGAGTTTTTTTTACAGATAATTGAAAAAAAAGTTATGGAAAACCTTGTACCAAATTTTCAAAACTTAGTTATAAAAGAAAAAAATTTTACGATTTTTCAACCACAAAATTACTTGCAAATTTTCGCAATTTTGACATATTTCGTATAAATTCGAACTTTAAGCACTTATAAAAAAAAATTGTGACTAACGATTTCGGATTTTTTTTTATCACTTTAAGAACATCTTATAAGAAACCTTGTATTAAATTTTCAAGATTTTCTGGCCGGCCAAAAAAATTTTATCGTTATTTTAAAAAAAAATACTAAAAAAAATTAAAAATTTCAATTGTCTATAAATAGCTCATAAAAAGTCAAAATTCATTGAAAATTTAACTGTGTATGGAGAACGCTAATATAAACATTTGGTGAAAATTTCAAGTATTTACATCGATTAGTTTTTGAGTTATAGCTAAATAAAAAATTCGAATTAGTCGAAAAATGGTTTTGCGTAAAAATTCCCGTTTTTCTGTCATTTTTTTTTTGTTTTCCTCGATTTTTTTGAAAACTGTTGGAAAATGTTTACTTTTCACCTCTATAATGCACCAAGGATATCCACTTTGCCATCGGAAACCACCCCCATAGTTTGAAATTGAAGCATTATTTCGACAAGTTATGCTGTACACAGACACAAAAACAAAAAAAAAAACAAAAAAAAAAACTAAAAAAAAAAAAAACACACATCATTGTAAAATCAATACATTCATCACTCCGTTCAGAATCTAAAAGTGAAAAATAAAATTTGAAGTACCTGCTATAGTAAAATTTTGTTTTTGTACGATTTTGCACATTTTAACATTTTAATTGCACGTTTTTTAGATGTTAGCTGCACAAAAATCCGGTCTTTACTCGTAAGATACTGTGCTTTTAAACATTCGTATTTCATATAGACTATAATAATATCATATATATTAATGATACCGTATTAGGCAGTAGGTACTATGTAATATGACTATACTAAATATTATATAGTTGTTGCAGTCGCAACTGCTGTTGCATTTTCGTTACGAAATTCTAAATAATCTAATAAATAACTGCATAACTGCATGTTTGAATAGAAAGCTGTCTTTATATAATTATAGCAGTGATTTATCTTGCCGGATTTCAATAATAGCTTGTACGGGCGTTACTTGCACTTTTATATTGTATAAAATATTTATCCATTGTAATGTTATACATATTTCTAGATAATATATACTACATTATGTTGATTCGAAACTACGATTCTATATATACATAATACATATATATATATATATATTATTCTTTACTTGGTAGACAAGTCAACGTTCATAATGTAGGTAGGTATATAACGCCGATAATAGAAATCGTTAGCGAATCCAGAATTGCACGATTAAAAAATATATGTTAGTAACTATATGTATACAATTGCTGTGTGTGGGGATTAAGGTATTTATTACTATTTACTATTAAAAATTAATATTAAAATAAAAAAGTATAGTCGGAATATGTTGGCACTTATCTAACGAGTAATATATGACTAATGTAGTGATAATGTCTTTATTGGAGAACACAGTTCAGATATTTTATAACAGGTACCTATTATTATCGCCCTTAAAAACAATCCTGAAAGAAAATCAGTTAAAACGGTACTTGAAATTAGAACCTTAAGTAGGGATAGTGTAAAATATGCAAATGTGAAGAAAATAAGTTATGGGATGACATCATCCCTCCTCCGCTTTCCAGTATTCACATAACCACTCGCATAATCACTATGAGCGTGATGACATTGACCGCGAAACGATTGTGCTCGCGACCTGGTGCACTACTCTCAATTGTACACCGTATTGAATACGCCACTTCGGCCTCGTGCCGATTTCGATTCGACCGTGTGCCGTTTTCGCGCGTTCTGACCCCGTTTAAACGCACGCGCGCGGGCGTTCGACTGTGCACCTACTCCAATAATCTCAATTTTTTTTTTAAAGTGTTTCAATGGGTTATGCGGTCGCGTGGCGTTTGAAGCCAATGACATCCGCCACTCCGTCGGACTCTGACACTCCGTTTACTTAATATTAATATATACACCTACCAGTCGAGTATACAGATGATAAAAATATAAAAACGAATTCGCTTATAGGCTTATACACACAGTATAATAAAGAATACACTTATGTATTATATAAAATATACTTACACGAGTGACACAAGTAATTTTGTCATAATTTAGTTTATACTTTATATGAGCTCTGCAGTATATTATCTACATCTATATCTATCTATATATATATACTATACAGCAAGGGTCACCAATTAATATTTTTGAAGGGCCATATAAGGAATCTAAAAATGTTGGGCGGTGGTAAACTCTCCCGGGTCAAAATTATGTTTACCTGAAGTAAATGTGTAAACTCTCCCGGGTCAACTTTATAGTTACCTGTAGAAAGTATGTAAGCTCGCCCGAGTTGTTTTAAATAGCAGCTAAAGACATTAATTTATATTGTTATTATTATTATTATTATTATATATGATTAACTATTTTTAAACGCAACTTAAATGTATATTAAATTTATTTTATGATTTTTACTAGACCCGGGAGAGTTCACATGTTTCCGTTGGGTAGTACAGGAGTAAATCCGGGAGAGTGTACCATCGGGAGAGTTTACAATCGCCCAACATTTTTGCGGGCCATCAAAATCCTAAGTACATATTTAAGTTATTTAAAAACCAATAATATTTAATAAAAATAATAATTTACAATCATAACACATAATTTTATCGTAATATTTGTTATTTATTTTTTGACGGCAAGCCGGACAAAATGTGTTGGCGGGCCGTATGTGGCCCGCGGACCACCATTTGGTGACCCATGCTATACAGGCCACAGGGTGGTATGTAATGTATTATTGTTTTCTTGTATTACAATTTCAAACACCAGATTATTACAGTAAATTCCCATTACAACGAAAACCAATACAACGAAAAATCCTGTTATAACGAAAGTCATAGAAGTCCCCTGTCAAAAAGCATAAAGAGATTATTATTATAAAGAGCTTATTCGAATTTTCTTTATAATGAAATTTCCGTTAAAACGAAAAAAAAATTCGGTCCCCTAGAATTCGTTGTTACGGGATTTTACTGTATTACATTTTCTGGTCTTTGAAATTAAAATAATACTTATCAACCATTATCAAATGATTAGGTTAAAATATAATACATAACATATAATATAATGAATATATTATATTATTTATACTTAAATATAATTTAAAATATATGCAATTTGTTTTTTAGCTTAAAATTATTCAAAAACCTTACCAACCAAGTGTGCTGATCTCTATTATCCTTTTAATAATGAATTTATTCAAATTATGATTTTTGGAATTTTTATTTAGGTATACTATTAAAGACTACATTTTCTAATTATTGAGATATTTTGTATACTATTAAGTATTAATGAATGTCCTATGATGAAACAAAAACCCAACTTAAACTAGGTGACATAACTAGTTCAAAATTCGAATAAATTAATTCTCAACTATTATATTGCTTATATACCTACTAATGATAATAGTCCTCAAAAATAGTTTTACAAAAATTTAAAATAGATGTTATATTGAATCTTATATTTACTTTAAAGGTACTTCACTACTTGCTCTACTTTTATACAATAGATTAATATTATAATTATTAAAATTTTTTAAGATTATCTACTAAATAATTTGCAGTAGAAAAAAGGGGCTCTTATTTAAAAAAAAGAAGTTCACTTCTCTATTGGATACTCATTAAGAACCTTGTACAACAAATGTTAAGAATATGAAAATATGGTATTATATATGAATAACTGTATTACTGAAAAAATGTAATCACACTATGTTCATGTATAATTATTAGTTATATAGCGGCAGAGAGAAATAATAAATATACAGTTGTATATTAACTATAAAATAACATACAACTCAAATAAAAACTTTTTAGACAGGCATTTTGGAAATGAAAAATGTGCAATAAATTATAAATTATAATATTACGTAATGTTATATTTTAATTACAGATTGTCGCACCATACACCGGTAGTTGACATACGTTAAAATAGAGGTATGTGTGTGGTATAATCCTGGAAGTGTTGTAGTTACTAAACACAGTTTAAATGTACTTAAGTAGGTAATTTAATAAACCATATTGAATAATAACAAATAAAATCTGTAGACTATAATAACTTATTATTAATAAGTATCAGTTTAAGATGTTGTTAAACATATATAAGTCTGTAATCTGTATCACCTAAAATGATGTAGAAGAGCAATTTATATATAATATATGTATTATTTCTTTACATTATATAGGGTATGTCGTATATCACTTCAAGGTATTACTTTTCCTTATAATACGGGACGTCTGCCCACTCTAGGCAAAGAGAATGATCTGGAAATGAACATTTTCCAGAAATCATTGTTTATAATATTTGAAATTAAGTAGGAATCCTGTTGTATATTACATATTTATAATTTATTGCATTTTCTCTGTTGGCCTGTATGAATTTAAGTCTTTCAGTTCATATTGAGTTTCTAACTGCAACAAAGTTAGGTTAATAATTCGGTACTTTGCAATAGGCAATTCTCAGACATTATACTATTTAATTATTCGGCTGTAAAATTGCAATTTGATTTAACACCATTTTATATTATTATGTGTAAGTACAAATATCAATACGACATAAGTAATTGATTAGGTATATATTTTAGTACTATATACGCAAATAAGCCCCCTTCGAACATTTTAAATTTTAATATAAGTCGAGTTCGTTTATATTGCTGTTTAGTGATTACTGATTAATGATTATTATACTTAATATAGCTATTTATAGTTGGATAAATAATATACTATATATATATATATATAATATATGATAACTAATAAAGTAATAACTATAATAACTATATTGTAATATTATTATATCGTCTAGCTCGTTGACCGCCATGAGATCTTGTATGAGATCTCAACATACCTAGTCCTGACCGCCAAGGGGTTTTTCATAGGTTTACATAATAAATTTATCAATGATTTTAAAATATTGATAAAAACAAAACTAATAAAGGTATTTTCATGCTACAAACACCAAATTAAAGTGGTCACACTGTACAACTAGAATCCGACGAGAAAATACCGATAATTGAGATCTAAAATGAGGTCTCATTATTATAATATTATTATAAGTGAGATTTAATATGAAATCTCACAACCAACTTTTAGTAATTAGTTGAGATTTAGCATTAGATCTCATAGCAAATTTAAGTAACACAGTAAAAAAACCCGTGGCGGTCAACGAGCTAGGCTACATTATGTGATATTAATATGTGATATTATAGTGGTTGCATAATATAATACTCTTTCTATTGGAACAGTATATTAGTGTATAGTAATATTGTTATAATAAAGTTAAAAATTTTCACACGGACCCAAAGCACTCGAAATTCCACGCCTTGCTCACCAATTCAGCCACTTGAAAGCGATTTTTAAAATAATAATAATAATCCAACTACAGTATTTATATATATATATATATTATACATTACATTGTGTACAGTTTATATGATATTAAAACATTTAAAACTGCCGCCGTTGCTGTATATAATCGTCTGTAAAATTCTATCGATGTTGACAGTCACAATAATATGTTGAGACACACTATAATATTTAATTTACAAAACAAAAATATACATTGTATGAACACTATGAATCTATGAGTGTACACTAGTCTTTCATTTATTATATTATAATTATAATACAATCCACTTTGTTTTAAAAAATATTTTTATTTTTTAGAGTATTTTATAACTATTGAAAACACATATGTATTCAAACAACTTCAAAATAATAGAGCATATAATATATAAATTTAATATGTTATGTCTTATGTACTATAAGCACAATGTTAATCTATCTTCATGTTCTACTTAATAAATTCTGATAGACAACATTTTAATTTATGTTTTAACTAAAGTTTTTTTTCTTTTAATATAAAAATTATAAAATATATAATTATTAATAAATTATACCAATGTAAATAAAAGAAAATATGATGCATATCAAAAAAGTAAAAATAAAATAATACATAAAATATTATAAATACATGTTACATATACCGTCATTGGGGTATATAACATCCAATATTGTATAGTTTTGTTGAAGATTAAGGTATACTTATTGTGGTTTGCAGGTAACTATTTAAGAGTCTTATGTATGTTATCATATCGGACCCTATCAATTAAATATATAAATCTTACGCACTGAATATTGGTACATGTCATACAGCACATTTTTAGTGTTAATGCTTACTTATTTTTCACATTATTTGATTACTGTCAATTTCAAATTCATAAGCGGTTATTTTACGATTTACGATGGCGATAATATGTCATTAAATTGTTTCCGCTTCGGGATTACATATACAATTTATAAAATGTTTAGTGTTTTTGGATCTTGATATACTAATTTTTGTAAAATACATATATGATAGATTATATTATATACTTTGAGATTGCTGAACAGTATTATAACGTATTATGATGTTGTTGTATTTTTACAGCGGCACTTTGTGTCTCTCAGAACACGTGTTTTGTGGTAATGGGTAAAAAAAATTACAGCGGCGGGCCCGAAAAAAACAAGAACATACCTAATAAATCAGGGTTGATTGGACCAATTTCGATACACATATAGTCTCGCGCCACCGTGGTGTAGCATATATACAGATACACAGTATATTATGTACGTCATACATCATTATTTTATATCTATATATATATATTACAATTATAATATTATTTACATATGTATACGGGACAGAAACGCGCGGGCTCACGGGATTCGTGTTTCCCTCGTCTCGACGATACGTAAATAAAAAAATGATAACGGACACGCCGACAAAGTACACAATTTATACATATTGTATATTGATATAATAGTGTACACGCGATGGGTGCCGACCGGACCCAAATAGGGATCACATCACGTACACGTGTGTTAATGACTGGAAGAAGGGAAGAAAAGAGAAAGGAACAATTTAAAAAAAAAACCGAGTCGTCTTTATATGTATATCATATACGATATTATATACCTAATCTATATAGATCGCCGTCTCACGGCTTTCTACTACCTCGTGTCAGACGACTGCGATAATTATGAATGATTTCACGTCACATAATTTCTGTCGTTTTTTGTCTTAAAAAATCGTCATCAGTGTTAATATTTAAACCCATTTGTTATATATTATTATAACCATTAACCGCATTTCGTATCTACTATACTATATTAGGTATCTTGTGTATATAAGTTAGTGTATATAGTGTGCGTGCTGCGTTTATGCAAGTGTGCAGTATATTTACTTGGCGGGATCTTAAAACGAATACAAGTCTCCCTCACCCGCACCCACACTTGTTAACCTTAAAAAAAACAAATTAAGGGTTTTTCGTTTTTTTTTATAAATGCTCCATATACGCAGCCTGTGAGCAGTAAGTCTGTGACATAGGCAATGACATTGGACGTTTACATAATATACTGTAATAATAAAATATATTTTTACATTAAATAGAATCATAACACTATAACACGACGCGATGTCACTGCTAAATTTTTTTACCGATATTAAGTATTTCTACCGAAATCTGAATTAAATGATAAAGTATAGAGAGATTTTTATAACTGCTACTTAAAAAGTATATTATTATTTATTTTATACAATTCAAAGACATTACAAAACAAAATGTATAAAAAGATATTTTTTATTATTTTTTTCATTTTTCGAAAGACATCCATTTAAAATTGTATATTCTAAAGCAATATAATATTGTATTCATCAAATCTAACTTTTCAAAAAAAAAAAAATCAAAACTTTGGGTGCTAAGGAATTGGGCCACAATGCATATTTTTTCAAAAAAGTATATAGTAATTAAAATTCAGGAAACGAACTTTAATTCAGAAAAATTATATTTTTAATGAAATTAAAAAAATATAGAATGTAGGAGAAAAAAATCAGATTTGTATTTGTGAAATCTGTATCGCTTATTTTTTTAAAAAAAGTTTGTACTTAGTTTTATGTTATATATTTATTAAAAAAAAAAATAAATATTATATATTTGTATATTTTTGTGGCTCAATTATCATAGATAATAAAATGTAAACAAATATTGTATACGAAGCAGATAGATAACATTTAATACAATTACAGATTGCACAAATTTTTAAGTTATAATAAATTAATAAGTATAAATAGCTATAATAGGTATCACCTATTTACATAATATGATTCCCTTAATAAATAACCCCGGAAATTTAGTCGTTCGAAAAAATAACCCTTTTTTAAAAATGATATGTACCTACCTATACCTTACACACATATTCTGATATTCATGAGATTTATTCAGTCCCAGCTAGTCTAATTAAAAGCTTCTTAAGTCATAATAGGTTAGTTGGTTTAGTTGGAAGTTAATTATCCGTGAAAATATCTCAAAAAATAACACCAGTTATAACATTGTTTTTTATTTATTACTAAAAACTTACAACTATAGTCAGTATACAACTATAGTAGCCGTATGAAAACAAAATGTATTTCGCAAATGACATTATATTGCTGCATAGTGCATATGGTTTATAAACTACAGTTTATAGTGTTTACATGTTTATACGTTTGTAAATTCGATACCGTAAAATACGGTATAATTATTATTAGATGCCTATTGCCTATGCGCTTTTATATAGAACCCACTGCGACAAAATTGAAGACCAGAAGGCAAAAGGTGTTATGTGACGTGCAACGTGTTTATTCAGTTTATTGAGTCAAAAATATTTTATTATAGTAATAACTAAATCGTAAAAATAATATTACGTATACAAAATTAATACAGATGAATACTATCGTAATAACCGTTTTCTGTCAACAAAAAAATACCTCACACTCAGTTGCAGCCAAACGCCCAAGGAATACATCGAAACGGTTATATAAGTTCATAACTTAATAATAATATATTTATATAGGTATATACTTGTACAGTTGTAGGTTGTAGGTACCTATGTAGTATATACTTTACCACACCGCGGGCAGGCCGAGACTTATGCCGAAAATTAAAACTCTAGAATTCAACTGACGGCAAACGTCGGGTAGTAAAAATATTTTACACGCACATAATACATATACGGCTGAGTTTATATACCTGTACGGGTGTACAGCATTATTGCAGTCTGTAGCGTGGAAAGTGGAAACCATCATTGGTGTGTGAGAACCGTGGCCGTAAAAATTTGTCCCATTTCACCGGGTTTCTCCGAAAAAACAACAAAAATAAAAGTGCACATTAAATAATATACACAATAATATACCTATAACCGCGCATGTGCATATAATATATATATTTTACGTCATATCATAATATTATATAGGTATATATACAGTACACACACATCGAGTTCGTCGCGTGTACATATATTATATTATATAATATAATAATATATAAGACGCCAGTCGTACATTATAATACGATATATTATATATCGTATGACGTATATAAATATTATGCGCCTGTGCGAGTTGACATTTCGGCGGGCGGCCCCACAGATGGAAAATATTAAAATCCGAAATTAATCAACACGCTGTTATTGCTGCAGCAGCGTCGCAGAGAGGTTTTCGACACTGCACACTCGCGTGGTATACCTATACACACCTCATATACACTACACCACTGCGCATATATATTATAATATAATAGTGGCGCCTGACATTAGGGTCCGACCCGATTTTTATAATATTTATTCGTTATTTTTTTTTCATATGTTTACACACACACACATATTATATTATAGCATGCGCATTAAGATTTCTGTGGGTCATCGAGACGTACTTGTCGTCGTCGACCGTCGTCCTCGTGTGTGAGGATTTATATTTTACGCGTATATAGTGCGTATATATTATATAGGTCTATATAGTATTACGCGAACATATAATTCACTATTTACCAAGTAGGTATATACACGCGGTGTAGTAATACGAAACGGTCAATGATCCTGCGAACAGCCCTTTTGAAGACCTTCTGAAAATCGGTAACGTTCGCTAAGATAGAAGGCGCACCTTGATTTATTGCGGTAAAACTATAGTATTATATTGTATATACTCGACGTCAGTTTGCGGATTCGTTCTCGTAAACGCTTTAACACCCCGCGAAATAACCACGCGAGACTACGTCTACGAGGAATATTTTACAAGCATATTTTATACGTGTAGTCCTGCTGTAGGATATTCATCGTCGCCCTATCCTTTTACACGTCGTATTAAGTATTATTTACTTAACTTAACCTTTGTTATGCATTGTAAGATCGATTTAAAATTACATTTTCTAACACTGTCATCTATAGCTACCGAACAAACAAAATATAGTTTAAAAAAAAAAATTAGTACAAATCCTAATAATATATTAATTGACACAGCTACAGTCTATAGATGAGAAGCGTAAAGTTGAACATGATTTTGGAATATTGACTATTAAACATTTGAATTGTAATAAATAAGAAATTTGTTAGTATTGGTTTAAAAATGAATAATATTATAAGAACGCATAATTTGTTTATAACTAAATCGCAGATCTACTTTTGAGAACATATTATAATAATGTGAAAAATGTGTATTTGCTTTATATATATACTATGAAAATATGCCGCCAACGCTTATTTAGTATGTGTGATGGTATTGTGAGTGCCATTTTTTATGATAGCTAGTCTAAAACATATGTATATATATAATATATTATGATATGGTTATCAAACTAAAATCGCGAGGGAACGTGTAGAATTCTGTCAAAATGGCATTAGACATTGCATATTATACGAATAATAAACGACATATGGCTTAGATAAAGGATATCATAATGGGAATAAATGTGGAAAAAGAAGAACTAATTCGGAGACTATAATGGCTGAAGGATGATAAATTAATGGAGTCAATGAGAGAGCCAGCAGTTAAATTAATATACCATAATATATATATAACATATAAGTATAGAAAAACATTTCAAGTGACTACATATAATATATCATATAAACATAATAGAATGTGCGGTTCTTATCATTTATAACATTTTAACAAATAACAATATGTCATCCCGAGCAGTGTAAAATATTATATATTAATATGACAAAATATATATACTGTGTCTGTGTAAAATGAACTCAACAGTGACTATAGTGTAAGTACACCTGTTCTTAAAATTGGGGTTCGAAAGAGTTGAGGCTATTGAGATGATCCTTTTGACGAAACTTTTTAAGAGGTTTTTTACGTAAATTATATTAATGTATAGGTATTAGCTACTATATACAAAGAAAAAAATCTCTATCTATGTGCGATGTGTTCAAAGATTCGTATGATGATGTTTTACATGTTTCTTAAATGTCGCTTACTTCGGAGTTCATATTATAATACGCCACATGTTAAATTTATGTCAAGAAGTATAAAAATATGACTATACATAAGTTATTTATACTATGTATATTCATAATATATTTAAGTGGGTTTCTAATTATTATTAACATATTATTAATTACAAATATACGCTTATATTTTCACTAGTTATGATCGATGCCATAATATCGATAATATATAGGTATGAAAATATGACTTTATTACTGTTTTGGTTTATTTTTGCTTTGTACGAATCGTACAATATATATATACATATATCGTATAATATAACTAATAATTCTATTAAATTAAATAATATAATATATAGGTATGATTCCATATTTCCATATTATTATACAATTTCACCGTACACGTATTTATCATACCTACATAAATATTTAAATCTAATTACACCATTATTCTTAATAAAATATTACTGGTTTGCAACTTAGTAGAGGTTAACCTAAACTTAGTATTTCGTGTATGTTTATTACGGATCAGTTTCATACTTAAAAATTGAACTGTTTAAAATACATAATACATTTATACAAATTAGCTGCAACCTTAAAAGTTTTCAATTTATCTTTAGTCGTGCGAGATGTGTGTTGACAATTACAATTTATTCCATTGGGTTTGGTTAGGTTAGGTTAACGTAGGTATATTTCGTGATTCAAGTCAATAACATATCAATTAATAACGACATAATATACCTAGTAATAATAATTTTCAAAAATTATAAAATAATATTAAACCTTACTCATATCACCGTACCAACTACAATATTACAACATAATTATACCTATTCAATTTTTTCAATGGTATTTATTAGAAAAATGTGTTGCCTAATATTGAGAGGCCAGATATTTTTTTTGCAAATAATTGGTTAAAAATTTGAAATGTAAATTATGAAAATGTGTATAAATGAAAACTTTAGAAAATATTTAAAAAAAATATTTACTCAAAAACATTTGTGTTTATTTCAATTAAACCGTTGGCTGCAAATACATATGATGACGAAGGAATAATAGGTATTTATTTAAAATGTATTTTTTTCGGAGAAGTATTAGCTTACAGTAACGTATTTGTTTGGAATCGTATATCTTAATCCAGTAATAAATATTTTCAACAAAACATTTACATGAAAATGAGTTTTTGACCAAAAACGATTTCGAATGTAATTCAAATTTGTCTCATCAAATCAGTTATCCCAGTTTATTATAATGAATGCATAATATATTATACATAATTTTCATTGATTACTTTACATTAATCCTTGTGATTATACAGTATACCTACACATAAAACATTATCATTATGATAATACTCATAATATAGTCATATATAAATAAAGACACAAGCGCAGGGCCGGACTGGGAGGGTACCGGCCTAATATTCTAGGAAAGAAAGCGGCCCACAATGTATTATTTCTGGAATTTTTAAATGTATTGCTTTTACAATCATGTGTGTTTTTTTTTGTGTGTCTGACGACAACATTTGGAGCAGTAATAATGCTCCGATTTTTGACTTCAGCCCCTCTTTGAATAGGAAAACTCATCTAGTTGGTACTTTAGGGGGTCAACAGTAAAATTTTTAAATAGTTTTCAAAAAAATCGAGAAAAACAAAAAAAAGTAAAAGAAAAACGGCAATTTTACGAAAAACCACTTTTTGACAAAATCGATTTTTTGATTTTGCTGTAACTCAAAAACGAATCGTTGTAAATACTTGAAATTTTCACCAAATGTTTATATTATGGTTATCTCTTTACAGTTAAATTTTCAAAACATTTTGACCATTTTTTAAGCTACTTATAGACAATTGAAATTTTCGACTTTTCTAAGTTTTTTTTCTTCAAATGCCGTTAAAAAATTTTTGGGTGGCCTGAAAATCTTGAAAATTTTATACAAGGTTTCTTATAAGTTGTTCTTAAAGTGATAAAAAAAAAATCCGAAATCGTTAGTCACAATTTTTTTTTATAAGTGCTTAAAGTTCGAATTTATACGAAATATGTCAAAATTTAAATTAAATTTCATACTCTCATTATGCGTATGTTGCCAAATACTATTTTTATTAATAAACAGATACTATAAAGTAACTATAGTAACATATAGTAACTATTATACTATTTGTTTCAAAATAGAATATATTACAATATTTAAATATAATATATCCTAAACTGACAAATCATCTCCGTTCAGAATCGTTTTTCGTATACAATGATACCTATCATTGCATTCAAATTTAACCTACCATAGTCTGAATTCCACCCCACCCCCTAATATACAGCAGAGCGATACCCACTTTTTTGTTTTACGAAATTGATATTTGGTAGAATTTAAAGAGGTTAGAGCCTAGAGGGAGGCACTTTCTTATAAACTTTATATTCAACAACCATGATTAATTATGTGATGTTATCCATAATCCATGTCACATGATACTAGACAAAATAAATATTATACACGCCTTTCTCACGTTGATAGTATATAATATGCATTAAGCACGGTAAATACTAGATTTACTGCCAAAAAGTTGATTCAGACTAGATTTCAGTATAATATAATTTATAATACCTATACATAGGTAAAATAATCGTGCATTGAGAACATTTAAAAAATATAATTAGGTACCAAGGTGCTATACAAACAGATAATCTGGTCACTATTCTGTAATCTCAGTAAAGATTTTTTTTTCTTTCATCGCCGCGGCCTACTGTGCTGTAGCACAGTAGCACAGTGGGCCAGTCCGGCCCTGCACAAGCGTTTCAAACATAAACATTTTTTTTAAAACTTTAAATTTTCTTTTTTATAATTTTTTTAAATGTTTAACTTTAAAAATTAAGGTCATATTTTTACCACAAAAAATAATGATATATATACCATATACACTTGTATAATGTTATGTATAATAAATTTTTCTCTGACATTCGCTTTCCATTCGTTTGCAAATATTATACTATAAATGTGGCATGCAAAGACCGCAATATGTTACAAAGACGTATGTACCTAATTTCGCATAATAATAATAATAATAATATAATAATGGTGCGGACGCGATATAATATAAAATATAATCAAATTACATTAATAAAGGAATATGAGTGCGTTTCGCTTTAAACAACTGCAAAAAGTCCTCATCGTTAATCTAATATTATGAACAATGCTCAAACTAGCGCATGCGTAGTATCATTTTTGTCTGTTATATGTGTGAAAGCAATAATAACTTTCATGTAGGCGGAACCCGAACAGCCGGGCGGCTGATACAGACGTGCCGGAAACTCGAGGGGAAATGTGTTGCCGGCCAATGGATTTGATCGGAATAATAGCCGCGCGATTCTGCGCACTGGACCGGCGCACCGGAAATCATTTTAATACAACCGACGCCCTTGCCCACTTTTATAATATTGTTATTTTATATACAAGGTGATGCCTACATGTCTTCATTAGAATAAAATATAACCATTCTATTATCTAAGAAAACATATTTATTTTGTTTCTAAGGATTTCAACAATATAATAATATATAGATAATATATATAGGTATAGCTGGTAAATCAATTTTCGAATTAGTACAGTTAATTAGTTATACTTATAAATAACTGTTTTAAGTGGATCAATAATATTCTAACATTTTGCGGATATTATGGGCATTGGGCGTTATGCCACTGCATTCTGTTACTGTTTATCTAAAATTTAATATACTTAAGTATTATATTATTATTATATGTGTAAATGTGTTTTTGAATAATAAATAATAATATGCATAAATGTATGTATTATCTAGCTATATACCTATATAATATAATTTAAACAATATGCTTTTATTATTTTCCTTGGAGACGCTTTATTTTATATGCTATTATTTTAATGTTTAATGTAATGAAATTTATATCCTTGAAATAATAAATACTCCAACTATTTTGAGAAGAATTTAAAAAAAAATATTGGTTTATATTAAGTTAATATAACGTCATTTCAATTTATTAAAAATATAATTTATTTATTGTTAATATAAGTAAAAAAAAAACAATTTATTAACTATACTAGTTAATATTTTAGGTTCATCCTATACCTACTATATTAACTATACTAGTTAAATTTTAGGTTCATCCTATACCTACTATATATTTATTTTATTTTAGTTATTCATTATTTAAAATTCAAAATCATTTGCTTATCCAAGAAATTACTCGATGTTTTAATTATAGAAAACAAAAATTCCCATATTTTGGTATAGTTGGTCTTATATAATATGCAAAATATGTTTATATTCAGTATTGTTATATAGTAACCATATAGACCTATAAACTAGTTATTAAACTAGTTTATAGGTCTATGATAGTAACAGATATTATTATATACATTATATACCTAGTTATAATGTTTATTTATACAAAATACTGTTGCAGAATTCAAACAATTATTTAATAAACATATAATATATAGTTGTTCAATATTATTATAGAAATCATTTTTTTAAATTTTATTTTTATTTATTTATTATGTTTGACGAACATCATAATATGATACATTGTATACTTCTTTAACATTAAAAATGACATCTGAACTTATTTTAAAACAATCGGCAGAAGTATTTAATAGATAAGGTTTAGATTGTATAGATCTGAGATCACCTAAAAGTACAAAATTAATTTATCTCAAAATTCTATAGGTAATATAAAATAAATCATTTTTCAGATATACCTTGCATCTCTATTCATTATAATATGCAATACCTACATGATAATATACCTATGCATTTATAAGTTGAGATATTTTACTGTATATGTGAGTGTATCGCATATATTTATTACATAAATTCGTACTAACATACTCGTAAGTATAGTATAATACATTTTGGGTTGATATTACAATACAGCTATATTATGCTATACATAATATACATATAGTACTTACAGATATATAATCAATTTATGATTGTAATTTTATGATAAAAATTATATGTAATATAAGTTTATAGTTGTAAAAAAAAGTGTAATTTAAGTTTATACAATTCTGTTACCACGATAAAATTAAAAGCAAAAAAAAAAAAAATTCATAATTCATGTATATTGTATAAATATAAAATAAACGATGTAGTCGATGTACCATGTACCTACATAATAATATATGACGTAATAGTGTATCGTATTAAGCTTAAAATGATTGTTATAGATAATAGACATTCAATTTATGAGAATTTTATATGCTCTACGTGTCTATAAATATATAAGTAAGTTTTATAATAATATGCGAGTTTACCCATTATAATATACGGAATATTGCAGCTTATCTAAAAATGTACACGTGTATGTACTATTATATAGGTATATTTAAGTACATCAGCTATTATCTAACTTATTTTATTATAGACTTCTTTCAGTGATTAATTTTCCACAGCAGCCAACTATAATTTATACTACAAAATGTAAATATTATAATAATGTGAATTATGTGCGTTTATGACGTGTACCTATATGTTTATTATTGGACAGAATAATAAAGACTGCATTAATCAAGTGCATGTTTCCGGCCAATCAGTCAAACTGTATATATATATATGTATTAACATAAGAGCCAATATATAGGTATAGATCACTGTATAGTCGTATCATATAATAATCGTATTATGCACTGTTTATACTATAAGTATATTGTAGGTATATGTATATAAAGATTCTATATCCTCTCTTATCACCTTCTTTAATCGTTTAATAATTAATTATTCAAATTGTAATTTTTTGAATATTATAGTTACTATAATATAGTAGGTAGGTATACGTAGACTGGTTATACTTAAAAATAAATTAAACACTGTATTTTTATATATTTATTTTTTATATTATTTAAGAGCAGCTTTCTTTCGGAAAAACAATTTTCTTATTTTTCAAATAAGAAACAACTATTTTTATTTGTACATTTTTAAGAATATATAGGTATTTATGATTTTTTTAATGCATTTAACTTAAAATTCAAAATTTTTGAACTAAAAAAAAACTTAATATAAGCATTAAAAATAAAAATCCTATGTATTATATGGTTTGACATAAAATATAAAATACATTAGTAATATTGATTATTAATTCCAGTACTTATAGGTATTAAATTCAAACAATTTTTACAAATGATAGATATTCAAATCATCATAATTCATTGAGTATAGTCCCAATATACCTATAATGATAGCTAGTAACCTATAATAATCTTTTACCATACATGGGCTATTATCATTAATTCTTATAGTACATATAGTTTAATAAACTATTCGATTGCAAATTTCAATTAATAAAATACATTTAAAAAAAATTATTTTTATCTACTTATAACAATTTACACTTTTCAGTGGTAATTTTATATAAAAAAAGATGTTTTTAATCGCACAGGACACTCCTTAAATAATATTTATATTTACATAATTGAAAATATAGTATTTATAAATAGGAATAATTAAATTAGTAAAATTTCAAATTATCAGCATTTGATTAAATTCATAATTAAAGAA
Source organism: Schizaphis graminum (assembly GCA_020882235.1). Taxonomy (NCBI): domain Eukaryota; kingdom Metazoa; phylum Arthropoda; class Insecta; order Hemiptera; family Aphididae; genus Schizaphis; species Schizaphis graminum. The sequence continues at coordinate 10,896,199 of CM037032.1, forward strand.
AAAACGGGGAAGCGCATCAGGCACTTAGTGAATCGTCCTATATATTGTTATATGTATACTCAGCGATTGACTATACCCACAAATTTAATATAAAAATAAATTCACACACGCATGTATATATATATATATATATATATAGAGCTGATAACTCGAAAAGAAACAAAAAAACTAGCATAAGTATATTCAATGCACTACAGTATACAAAATCTATTATTATTTATTAATTTATATTTATTATACATTATATCCTATAATAATATAATATCTATATACATTATACATCTATCTAGATGCATTAGGCAGTCATAAAATTACCAATTAGTCATCTCTGTCTAATATTTTCCATTATTTTGACACGGCGTTTAAGTTGACTAGAGTCGACTTCTATGCTATATAATGTATGTATAAACGCACGTTTGTATGAGTGAGGCATTATGTATACATATATAATAGGATAGATATCGACGAACGCCCCTTGGAAACGGATGGGCGGGACTTGTACGAGCTGAAACAAGTGTCCCGCGTTTGGCCAGGGATTGACGGGATTAATCGTTGCAGTTGCAGAAACATTTGGGTACGACTATACGACGAGTGTACATCACGGTCGCGTCAAAATCCCCAAAGTAGTTACACAAAATAAATTTTTTTTTTCATTTTTTTTGGGGGGATTTTGGTGTTATTGCCAGCCGATGGTAGAATAGTTTTCCACGTGTCTATAACCCGTGTTTCAGTGTAAAAAAAATAGTGTTCATCGTCGCTTGCGTGCCATGGCGAGCGATATAATCAACTATTCTTCGCGACATAATTATCAGCCGAATTATTCAGGTAAGCAATTACATTTTTTTATTAATCACAAAGCAACATTCATCTTAACAAACAAAAAAATGCTATGTATATTAAGTATATACTTACATAGTTTTACTAGTTATTGTCTATAACTGTAGTTAATTTTTAAAAATAAATTGTTTTTTTTTTATATATGATATAATTTTTAATAGCATACCGTTTTAACTAATTTTAAGAATATTAATGTTAGCGTAGTTATCAAAATTTAAAACAAACACCTACCAGGATTTATATATATATTTATGTTTATTCTGTCGATTATACGAGATTTAAGTACTAGGTATAACATTATAAATTTACGTTATGCATAAATACATATAATCAATATAATATAATCTATAGGTATACAATTTTTTTTTAATTTTTAGTATTTTATAGTGAACTGACATATGCTTTATCAATTTTAAATGTTATTTTATATGTATTTGTTTGCAAAAATAAAATATTTTCATATATTTATAACAAAATATTATATAATATAAATTGCAGCACCACCAAAAGGCCTCCTCGAATAATTATATAATAATATTATCTGAATACCTATATCATCATCGTGTTATAAAATATGTACTCTAACATAAAAATAAAAAATATTATTTGAATTATCAAATTTTACGACTAAACAGTTAGATGTATTAAATGCTTATATGTATACTCGTATTCGTATATATTTTTAAAATTAAAAATTTTAAAAATTATTATTGTGAGTGCATACAAATTAAAAATGATTAAAATAATTCTTATTTAGAAAATTTATTATAAAATATTTTATATGCACATCCAATAAATACATATGATGTGCATGTATACGAATTGTAATAAAGTATCACCTCTATACTGGACTCATTTCATTTGATTCGGCCTTATAAAGACAGACGGTGTATATACCGTTTGTATGTATATTTTATAGTTTTAATATATTATTAAATCAATGTATATAATATATATACTATTTTTCTTAGAAGATAAGTATGTGTTGCTTTTATCAAAATACTGTACAAGTATAATAGTTAAATTCGTAACAATAAACAACTATACAATATTACGAACAATAGTAGTTATATTGTATACATATATTTATACGCATAAACATATATTATATAATTGAATTATACAGTGCATATTATTCGAGAATGTGGTTGCATTTTGTTATTATTATCATGGATGTAATTCATATTATTATGTATGTATAGTAAAAAATATTATCTAAAATTGGTAATCCAAACAATATTGGGTAGTGTTTATAGAAAAATCATAAATCCAGAGAATATAAATACCGCAATGTACATAATATATTAGCAACACGGTTAATGTTAGGGTTTTGCACCTAGATTATTATTTATTCGAGTTTCGGATTTCATATACTAAAAAATTGAAAAAAATCTGAGCGTTAAATCTATAATCATTTTTTATCGTTTAGAAAAACTCTAAAAATAATAATTAAAAGAGTGATCTGCAGTATATAATGTAAATTTAAGTATACCGCATTAATTCAATATTATATTATAATCAAATTAACTTAGACTGTCAACATTTTAGGAATACTTGTGCTTATATGTTATTATTAATTACATTTGATAATAAATTTATAAATTTATTCCTTAGATAATATTTTATTTTAAACAATTAAATACAAAACTGATCTTATATTCACACGAAATTTGTGAAATAAAAAATGACGCGGGTTTCGGGTGTTTAATGAATTTTTTATAGATCTTATGAGTTTGGGTTAATTCTGGTGCGAATTCTTTATTATGCAACTATGAAACTATGATAGTTAATAGATTCCTCTCAAAGTATACGAATTGCTATTTGCTTGTTCCAATTCTTATCGTAATAAATAAAAATATTAATACTTTACATTATACAGTTATTGTCTCCGAAGAACAAGTAAGTATATACTGTATAGTATTAGTATAGTTATATAATACCAATTGCCTCCCATATATAAATATTATAATATAATATAATTAAGTGAATAGTAGTTCATATAAGCTTCACTAAAATATATCACATACCTACAAAGAAGTTTTTATGACGTATACAGAAATGTGTTTTTGAAATTTCATAATAAAAAAAAAATTTAGCTTACTGTTGGTAACATTATAATATTATATATTATGTCTAATGTAATGTTATATAATATTATAATGACGAACGAAACAATATTTTCGCGTTACAGTTAAACAAGAATGCATGACGGCCATCAGTGCGGCAGCTGCGCCGTCGTCGTCAGCAGTGGCCGGCGACGGGCGTTACGTGGTCCAGGACCTGTCACCGTCGGCGCCGTCCTACTGGATGCCGGGCGCGGAACAGCAGCAGCTAGTGACGTGTGTCGTCGGTCACCCGATCGGTAGCACCGCGTCGTCTTCGTCGTCGTTCGTGGACGACGAGTCCACGTCGTACGAGGATATCACGTACAACAATTACGGGCCGTCGTCGGTGGCCGCGTTGCAGGCCGCGGCCGCGTCCGCCGTGACCAACTGCGATTACGGTAGCCTTTACGGTCATCATCTGCAGCAACAACAGCAGCAGCAGCAGCAGCAACAGTTGCAGCTGCAACAGCCGTTGCTGCAGTACGGTAACGTCGGTTACTACGAAGGCGGCGGCGGCGGCGGCGGTGGCGGTTACCATCAGCTCGGTCACTTGCAGGGCTACAACGAAAAGCCGGTGGCGTACGACAACAACAATGCGGCCGATGTTTGCGACATGAATTCTGCGGTAACGGCCGCTCCAGTGGCTGTCACTTACGACGGGTCGTACGCCTCACCCGACGTGTCACAGCTCGATCGACAGCCGCTCACACCACAGGTAACGCACGCGTTTTTACATCATTTACGTGGGATCACGACATTTTTTTATTACGTAAATACTTATGTTAAAAACTAAAAATTTATAAAAATATGGAAGTCTTATATTGGTTGACATATTTGTATTCATTTAGTTTGAACTTTTTTTTCTATATTACTGTCTAACTACTTTTACTTTATATGATTATGGTTAACAAGATTCGGCAGAACCTTAATAGTGCGATCCAATCTGGATAACCAAAAATATCAAATGAATGAATTATGCTTATTTAGCTCCTTTATAGTTCTATAATACAAACCTTTAATACCGTTTCGGATCCACATACGAGTGTTTGTTAGTTAGAATTATAGAGCAGTGATAACTAAACTTATAGGACTATAGCCTATAGGTATATAATATAATATATGAAGTAGATTTTCAAAAAATACTGATTACTTATAATAAGCTATTGTTTTTGAGCCCTGGAAGTTTATAAATAATATATGGATATACACATCAGTCCCTTCTTATACGCAAGCGAAACTGTCGCGCAACAAAATAAATCGCGAAATTCCCGTACCTATATGATATGCGTTTAAATTATACGACCCGTTTCAATTTACCCGCCTGTTTTATTTTTTTTTTACTTTCCGGGTTAGGTAGAGCACTTTGGTTTTTATTTAATGGGTTTGGATTTATGACTGCATAGTATACCTACTCCAACACGTGTATAGTGTATCCCATACCGATGCAGTGTTACACGCTACACTATATTTGTATATAATGTATTACATATACATGTGTACACGGTACCCGACCCCGGAAAGGTGCAAACCGACTCAAAAAAATGTACTATTTTCAGATAGTTGTATAGTTTTAATTATTATTTATGCATAAAAGTAATAGTATACTCGCTTGCACATGCGCTAGATACATCACGCGTGCAGTTTAAATGTCACGAAAAGTTAAAACAGAGAAATACCTACTCTTTTTTAATCAAAAATCCTGAGCCGTAATGAATATAATTCTAGAGCCTATTGTAAGCGGATTGCAAATATTTTACAGTTTATATACTTCGTGAAAAAGGTTTTTTATTTTAATATTCACACTTTTTTGTGCGCTTGAAATGCAGTTTGCTGAGCAAACATTTTTTTTATGAAGATAATATGGATTCTATTTATATTAAACACGCAGATTGGCAGTTTATGTTCAGCTTTTGTCTCTTATTATGTAAAATTTAAAATTTTCATTACAGTTTTAACGATTAATTTGACTAACTTTCGAATTATTGGAAAGACGCCAATATGAAACCACGTCTTTAAGCGCAGTTGTATATCAGTCTGTATACGTTACAACAATAATTATTTGAATATTGAGAGAACAATATAAAAATATATTGACAGCATAATAATACGCTTTCCAATACGAATCATTTTCACTAACGAAAGGGTTAATGCACTTAATGGTTATATGATAAATTTATCATAACACATAAATTATATTTATATTCTATAATCTATAGGTAGTTGGAAACAGACTTTTGTACTCAAATCCAATCGTAAGCGCAAAAAATCGATCGGCTAAAATTAATAGAGCAACTCCCGAAACACAAAAATCAATAAGGTTATTTTTACTTGAACTGTAAAAGTCATAACTTAAATAATAATTATATCAAGCGTGCCCAACTTTTTTCAACTTGCGGGCCACATTCCAAATTTATATTTATACTGCGGGCTGTATATACTTCACGGTTTTATTTTGTTCATTTCTATAAAATATACAATGGATATATTATTATTTTACTTATCGAATTTATGATTCTAATCGTGTGTGTTTAAAGTATTGAATATTTCTACGTTAGTCGCTAGTCTGTTTTTTTCATTTGAAACTGCAGATTCACATTTCTTGTTAGAAAAAAATAATTAATTACATTTTAATTATTAAAATGTCTTAAAAAAATTCACAACATTTATACTGAATTATGCCGTAGTGTTTATAATTATAATTTAAAAAATTATAAGGCATTTTGCAATTTTTAAAAGCTAATAAAAATAACATTTTTATTTTATATACCTATAAAAATTTCTAATTTTTATAAAATGGTCATGAACCGGTTAGTATACTTTTGTGGGCCATGGGATGGGCACGCCTGAATTATAATATTTATATAATATATAATAATAATTATATATATTTGGTATATTATATAGTTGATGAATAACTAAACTTTAATCAGCCAATCGATGTCTTCAAACGATCGTTGAAATACTTGAAATAGTGATAAATTATTTAACAACCTTCCGTCAATTGCTGCAGATATTAAAAACAATATATTATATTAAGCCGTTTCCTTTTAACAGTATCGTCCTGCACAACAAAACAGCAATAGCAACAACAACAACGCTGTCGCCGACAACGAAGACGGCGACGACGACGACGAAGCAATACGCAACGACGACAACAATACACGACTGCAACTGCAACGGCGACAACAGTTGCAACAGCAACAGCATCTGCTGCAGCAACAGTGCATTTCTTCAGAGTCTGCACCGACTACTCTGATGCCGGCGGCGGTGCCTGTGGTGCGCGTTGTTAAACGCAGGAACACGGCCAACAAGAAGGAACGGCGGCGGACGCAGAGCATCAACAATGCATTTTCCGACCTCCGGGACTGCATACCCAACGTACCGTCCGACACCAAACTGTCGAAAATCAAAACGCTTCGATTGGCCACATCCTACATTGGTTACCTGATGACCGTGCTGGACAGCGATGACCCGGACACGGACGGTTTCAAAGCCGACCTGTCCGCGCACACGTCCAAGCGGTCGTCGCAGGTGTCACACGTGCAGGTCCTCGACAAGACCCCACAACAGCAGGTTTGTACTTCACAATAAACGTCATTATAGGGTTTATTTCTGGTGCACGAAAATTGATATAATGTACAAATAAATGTTATGTATGTATTAAATTAACGTAAAAATGTGTAATCAAACGAAGAAAATACATTTTTATCAGACAACTATTATAGCTCGTGAATTAGATTATAAATCCAATAAATACGATAAACATATTCAATCGTGCGCGTTGATGAATTTTTTCGGTATTTACTTATACAACGTTTATTACTTAATTAAGTTATAAAAGGTTAAAAATCAAAACGTCTTATTAAATTTACTATCACATGATTGAGCATAAATAACCTTCTTTACGACATGATTAAGTATATATATCGACGCATCAAAGAATATAGGTATAGAAATACTGCTTAAATTACCATTTAAATTGTATCGTCAAATTTTTGGGTGAAATGTATTTACCAGCGAATATTTTTACTTATTGATTTTGGTAAGGAGGTGTTAAAACGTTTAAAATTAGGTATAAGATTTTCAAATCTCAAATTTAGCGTTCTGAATGTTCTGATTTGGTTTTGGATTATTAAAATTATACACAAAAAGGTACACCAATAAAATAAAATAATATAGTTCCGTCTATAGGTATATAAGCACAGTACGCCGATCGTATTCAACGAAATTATATTATATCTACTGTAAATGTTTATTTGCCCTTATCAATAAAATATATTATGTATAGAATGTGTATTTGAAAATTGTAGGTATTTATGATTTTTAATATTTTTAGCAGTAGTTATAATCATGATTTGAAATAAAAACCAAATGTTAGGTTAGATTAAGTTAAGTAGGTACCTATATAGTTACAAGGATATATATTAACTAACAAAGGACATTTTAGGTGTTTCTAATTATTTCCTTAAGTTATTCAATTCGTGTATCAAAAATGATTTATGGCTATTTACACAAGTATGCGTATTTTTAACATCATTTTTTAACCCTTATTTTTACTATAATAACGTCATCGTTTTAATCCATGTATGCAATAATGTGTTTTGACGTACGGTTCTCGTCACGACAGAAAAAAAACACTAGAAATTTAATCAATTTTTTTTTTATAAATCACGAAAATTTATATATAATCAATAATTAAATTAATCATCTATAATGTGCGCCCGGATAATTTTTAAAATCCACTAAAAAGCTGTAGTGGATTTTCAACAACGTAGTATCACGCACATTTATGATTTAATGCATAATATTATATTATATTATTATATATTTTATTCAATTAAAGATAAAACAATAATACAAAAAATACAATACCTACAATATACGTGTATATATTTATTAATACACCACTGTTATTATCAGGCTTGTCGCATTACGGTCGAATTCGATTGCCGTTTTTAATGTAGTCGAGCGGCGTTTGTTGCGCCCGACCCTCAGCTGCGGTGTAATTAAATAATATAATATTGGCGCACGCCTGCTATACCGCGGAACCCTAAATTATGATTAGCGAGGGTATATTATTTATTGTGTGATTGCCAGCAATCAACTATAATTTATAAACCATAACCGTGTTCAAACGCTACAATACACTTATATAATAATATAATACCATCATTATATTATAATATAATAAAACCGTCTGGGATGGCACCGTATGATATTGTGTAATGTGTGTATAATATTTACACGTCTGACACGTGACACATTGACACTTTGAAGGCGATATCTATTTATTATTATTTTATATAATGACGACGGCTATTATAAACATAATATAATGCACACTACGGCAGCAGGTTATTATATAATAAATATTAATGCATATCATTTTGAGTAAGCACTAGTGCACCACTCATAAAGTGATGTACGAATGTTATGCATTATATGATAATACTATTAAAATATACAATATACATTTTTTGTCGCATAGATGATGGTCGCCCGAAACCCGTTGAATACTACCAATGACCATCACCAACACCAAGAACATCAACACCACCACAAACGGAGCAAAGGCAGGACCGGGTGGCCACAAGATGTTTGGGCATTAGAACTCAAACAAGAACAAGTGTAACGACGCGCCTGGTGTATGCCTTTCAGTGACCTTTTTAGTTGTTAAGGAATGATCAAATCATATAAGGACAGAAAATAAATATTATGCCTGCGTGTAAAGGATCACCACTACCGATCCTAAGTGTATTTAGTTATAAATGTGTTAACAGTTAATAATTATAATATACCTATACTATAGTATACTAACTTTGTGTATATTGTTATACACGAAACCACATATTATATTATACGTTAGACACATTAGATACAATACGTGACATAAGTTTATTAAATATTTATTTTATTCCTGCAACGATTCATCGCGTTGAACAATAGCCATGTTATTATTTATTTATTTATATATCTAAGATTGCTGTTAAACATTTTTTTTCACAACATATTCAAATCACATAATTTCCACGATTATGGCGAGTCAATTGTGAATATATAAAACAAAATATGTCTATATATAGAAATAATATTAAGGACAGAAAGTATAGGTGGGTCAATCCTCGCGGCAACACACAATTTACGAGTATTATATACACATTTTGTACAGAGCACTGCTGCAACTGAGTCCTGTGAATATTATTATGATCCATCACACGGATTTCACTTCCCGTCATTTCGCTTTAAAATCGAGAGACATAAGATTGGACATGTTATTATTATCATGATAGGTATATATATTTTATATTTATAGGTTTATGTATATTTATTATTTGTTTTTTTTTCTTTATTAAATCTTTTGAGTATTTTGTAATTACTTCTATACCATACAATGTCTTTATATTAAATGAAATATTTAACGAGATGCATATTATTATTATTATTATTGTATTTATATAAATATTGTATATATATATATTATATATATTGTACTTTTGTCCTATAAACGTGTATTATTAAACGAGATAAATATATTATTTTCTACGTGTTTTACGTTTAACAATGTTTTGCATTACGATTTATCGTTTTCCAATTTTGAATTTAACATAGATTCCTGGAAATGTATTTAGCTGAATGTTATTAATTATAATAGCAATAAATGTGCTTCTGTTTTAAACATTTCAAGTAGATATAATATATAATAATAAAATAATTATTTTTCCTTGTGACCAAAAATATTGATCAAAATACTATCACCCTACATTGTATTTTGATCGGTTCGGTTGATGTCGAATAAGCTCAACTCATATACTACTATTATATCGTTTATTATATTGTGCATGATAGTAAAATTATTATTATCACCATTATCGTCGTCATCATTGCATTATTATTGTTTATGTATATGTCGGTACTTATTTAAGCTAATAACAGTTATTAAAGTGTATACAAATATGACGTATAGACAATATTTAATATACATATATTTTATTCATCGTGTAAGCATGGGCAATGTATATTTATTACGACGGATATTGTTCACGTTATTGTTACCAGTAATTACTAATTAATAATTATAATATATTATGTATATTAATATGTGTATATCGGGCGACGTATGCCGTTAAATTAAAACATTGTACCGAATAATACGATTATTATACAAGTATGGGATCGATGACCCTAAAGTATTTATATTCACTATGATTTTTTATGAAATAGAAATAATTGATGAATACTATTTCAATTCAGATTTTTCGTCGAATGGTAATATATATATATATGTAGGTATATAAATACTGTAAATTATATTTTATTAATATTATAATAATTATCCAAATTGGATTTTAGGAAACAATAAATTCCATCCAACGTGACATAGTATCAAATACTATTAATCGCTCCAACCGTCATAAATCGTGACTCAAACGACACCTTTAGTATTAATAAGGGATAACTAGTTGTGCTTATTAAAGACGAGAAATAATAATAACGGTTACATTAATATATAGATACATGTAAATACCGATTACAGAGTGATCTATACATTAATTTTAAAATGCTTGATAAAAAAATTATTCATAATATTACAATATAGTTGTTAAATAATATTTTTATGTTATAAATAATTATAATAGGTATATTTATTTAATGTTTTTTGGGGTAAGATTCAATGCATTAGGATGTTTCTAAAAAATTACATAAAATTAAAAATATATTTGTACACGTCTTTCTAGTATACATTATGCAAACCTAAACATTTTTTTTTTTATGGAATATGTTGCATGCCATTACTTATTACTAAAGACCGGATTTTTGTGCAGCTAACATCTAAAAACGTGCAATTAAAATGTTAAAATGTGCAAAATCGTGCAAAAACAAAATTTTACTATAGGTACTTTAAATTTTATTTTTCACTTTTTTTTTTATTATATTATTATGTATTAATATTGGTAACCTTGATTACCAAAAAAGACGTTCTTATAAATGTTTTACCATTTTTTTTTTTAATTTAATATTTTAAGCGTACCTATATAAAATTCTGAGCCTTGAATTCACAACACTATAACTATTTGGAAAAATATCTTATCGAAGAATCAGTGCAACTTGCAGTGAAACGAACCACTCTGTATAAATAAATAATATTGTCTCCGTGGGTTCCACGCGTACAAGGCAATATATATATAGACGAAGGATATTTTGTAAACAAGACCTCATTAGAAGATAATATACGGATCACTATTCAAATAGACAATATTTTATGCGTCTATATGTACAATAACATGATAATCTATAAATAATGAATAAAGGCAATGTGTATATATAAGTTGTTACTTTTGCATTTTTTTTTATGGGTTTAAGATTTATTAACCAAATAAGATAGAAATTAGTTTTAAGACACTACGAAACAAATATTAAAAGCAATAAAAGCTTATATTATAGTACATGTTTTGTAACTTTTTAGTTTAAAATGTATAATTCTTGAATAATTTTTTAGCACATATTTTATGATCGATAAAATGTTTAAATTAATATATATATATGTATATTACATTAATTTTAATGGACTTTATAGTTTCCACTATAACGTGGAACTTTAACGTGTTTTTCATGCACCTAATTGATATAATTATTCGCTTTATATTATGGTATTCATCTCTAATTTTTAAATATAAATATATATTTTAATATTCAAACGCATAATTTTAATAATAAGAAAATTTTTATTCATGAAAAGTTTTTAAAATTTATTTTAAGTTAGTTTAAAAATTAGTAATAACTTATTACTAATATTATATATTTCGTACTACGGAACACAGATTGGATGTCTCAGTCGAATTTGTGCATAGAGCGAGGTGTATGTTGACACTGACATAGTATAGTGACATCCATACCCGTGAACAGATTAATTCGAATAGATACACTAAAATAAAAATAAATTGAGTTCCGTATTGCCCGTATTTTATAATTATTCATTTTTTCTCATGTCAAATCGGATAGTACAGCTATAGTATATAATAATGATAATGATAATATTATCGTCTTCCTTTTTCTCATACTTCTCTCGTTCTCTCGCGGTTACAAATTATTTTTAACGATCTCCGTCGTTTTTTTACTACACTACCGTGACACGCGTCTATATCACAAACGTGTGTTTCGTTGTCATATAATGCCGTTTCGAAATTCAGAACCGATCGTAAATATACCGACTATAATATTAATACATATTATATTATTTAAGCGCAAAATAACGCTTAACACAAAAAGTTGCGTCGGTTTTCGGTTTTTTAACACTTATTTCACTATACCAAGTACCAAAGATCGAGTATACAATTTATGGTTAATATTTTATTCGTACTAAAACAATCAACACCGGGATTGATTTACGTCAGTCCTTAGTCGTTAAAAATAAATGGCAAGTATATCAATTCAGACATGTATAATATGATTCCTGATCTGAGCTGAAAACACTCTGGCACTGAATTGTATATAGCTTCCCCATAATTCGCTTTTTTGGAAGAGGTATATACGGTCGTATCGTCCATTATAATATAGCCGTTATGAGTTATGACCGTTTCGGTGTAGGCAATGCAAACTTTGTACGCTATTGCCTATTTATTCTACTTCTACTACCGAACGAAACGGATGACAGTTCTTCTGGAGTCGATTTTAAATCAGTTGATATTCGAATGAGCGATAAAAAGTGGGATCTTAAAGACCATATAAAACAGTGGTAAATATACTAATTTTATTAGGCTTTGCAGCACTTGACCCGGAAAATGTTTTTAAGAGTGGCCCGCAAATGTATTGTAATAATAACCATCACAAATAACAATATATCATAAAACAGATTAAAATTAAATCATCTGTATATATGTCAATAATATAGTTATAATTTTATCATTATCGTTTTTATTAGACTACGAAAAATACCGACTACACTAAACCATATAATATTGTATATTATAACATATAGTATAACGAACGCGCGAGTTTCGTCATCGTCCCGTCGTTCGGTTTAAATAAGCACGTTATGAAGTCGTCTAAACGGCCTGACGTCGGGCCGCCGCCGATTCGGTGGCCGCTTGCTGCAGTGACGAGGCCTGCAGCTGTTGCTGTTGCTGTCGCTGTTGTCTGAGCAGCGTCGCGTTCGACTGCTGGTACAACGCGTTCCTGGCGTCTCGCCGGTACAGCAGCGTTTCGCGGCCAAGCCTGGGCACCTGTGGACGGGTCATGATCGCCTGACGACCGAGACGCGGCGAGAACGGCGGCGAGTACGGCGGCGACCGAGCCGTGTGCCGCGACCGCGACGCCGCGTCGTCGTCGTCGTCCTCTTCCGACGATCTCCCGTTCCTCGCGTTCTGCTTCATCTGAATCTGATTGTACACTGCCCGGGAATAAAGCGAAAATGTAAGTATATTTTTATTCTGATAAAAATATTTTAATTACGTTTTTGCATGCACGAATACTATTCTAGATACTCAAACAATATATCTATATAATATATATTTTATACGTATTCTGATGTCTGCAGAATACGTTTTTTTATATTAATATTTTTGTATCAGAATACTATTTTTTGCATTAGTTAAAAACAGGATTTTTTTTTTAGACACCAACAATATTTATCAATTCAGTAAAGGAACATTGAAAACCCCCGATTTTAGATTTTTATAAAGAAATGTAAAATGTAATTAAAAACTTAAATTATCAACGTATTGCTGTGCTAATTATATTTTTACAATATTATATTTTTAATATTTGTAAGAATATTCGAGTATGGCAGATTCTAAAAATGCTACTTTTAAAATATTCGATTATGTATAAGTACTTCGAATTCAAATTAAACTCGTATAAGACACAGTGACTCGCAGAAATAATTGTTGTGCTACCGCATAAGATTAAGTATAAAACACGCCTTCCACACCAGAAAAATTAATTATTCGGGTAATTATCACCACGTCATATACGTAAATAACATTTCACAGATCTATACAATGTGGCAAGTGGTACAGCTGCACGGGCGATCGTATAACGCGTTATTTACATATTTTAAGATAACGATTTGTTATTCCTGCAGTTTGGGGCGGTGAAACAGTAATAATAATAATAATAATTATTATTATAATTATTATTATTATTATTATCATTTTCGCCGAGTCTGGCGCTCGCACACTTGCCAGACCATGCGTATGGTGGTTTCCAGGAGGTTTCCAGCGTCACGCCCCCCTCGCAGCGAAATCGGATCGGTAATTTATCACGACTATTTGAACGATATTGTGATATTAATTACTCTGCAATGTATGATGTCATGTATACGACGCGCGGTATGCCGAGAGCGAATGTCTATCGGTATTACGGTGAAAAAAGCGATAACGACGCTGCGACATAATTTCGGACGAAATACAGCGGCTGCAGCAGACGCAGACCTCCAATATTATTGGTCATATTTGAACTGTTTTTTTGTCATTTTGTTATAATAATATATGTATGAGCGTGTTACTAGTACGAGAGACTTTAGAGACCCGGATTTGATTACTAAATAGATATGTAGGTACCTATAGTATACTTAAGATACGAAATTTAGTAGTCAATAGTTTAATATAGTTACATGATGGTTGTTTATGGTTTAAAATATTATGATGTATGTTTGTGCCCAACAGTGGCATGTAACTTCGAGTGATGTAGGTAACATTATATCTCTCGCCGCGGAACCTGTGTTATTTCTGTGTTAACTTAATTTTAGTTTATAATACAAGTCTATTTATCGTTTTGGTTTGAAAACTAATTGGGACATCTAGCTGTCCTGTACATTTTAGATTACGCGTTTTCTATTACGAGTGGGTAGGTAGAAAAAAAAATATTATGTGTCCTATGATTTTATAGTATTTAGATTCTTCTGAAGTTTGTGATTATCTATTGAACTCTGGTAATTTAGTATATTGATACATATTGTGATAAATAATAATAAATATGCATCAATTATATTATATTATATTATAAATATAAAACATAAATATCTTTTTTTTTTTTATTAATTCTTATAATAATTATGAAATATAATACTATGTATCAACCTCGTTTACGGATGCCGTATAATATGCGTGCTTTAACTTTTGATTAGGTTTTGAGCATGCAATAAATTGTATTTACGCGCATCGCGTAATGCTATGTGATAGGGAACGAATTTAAATGAAAATTGCATTTTTTCTGAATGTCCGAAAACATTGCTTCCCACGCACAAAGTTTATTTCATACATCAAGGAATTATAAAATGTAACCTTTATTTTGCATTTTTTGAATTTTTTAGTCATTTTTTTTTTTTATAGGAATTGATAATTAAAAATGCTTAAAAATTAAACAGTACCAGATTATACAGTGCGTCAATGTTATAATGAAACACAAGGTTAAAGTATAACGAATGTATCTATCTAATATATATACTTATTTTTTGGAAATATTTTTCAGAGTAAAAAGAAAATAAAAGAACAATAAGATGATGTAAATGATACGAATAATTAATACCTGAAGATTAAAATTTATATAATTAAACAATTTTTTTTAATGTTAAAAAAAAATTTAAGAGCATTTAAAAAAAAAATGTCTGTTATAAGTGTATTAAATCGTATTTTAAAAGTCATTTTTCTTGTTTTTCAGAGCATTTTAATCCGTTCCCTAGTCATGTATTTTATATGGATGACATTTTTCGGTGCTAAAAGTGCAGTAGAAAAATCTAGAAAAGTCACACATTTACTTTTTAATATGTTTCGTGAGTGTTTATACCTTATAATTAATACTCAAATATGAATTTGAATATTTCATGTATTTGACGATTTTTGTTAAAATTATAATTTCAAAACGGTTATAAAAAATATTACTACTCTATGTTTTTAAATAGCGCAAAACTATTAAATTTTAAATTAGGTCACATTTAAGAAATATTATAATATTAGGTATATAATTCAGAGTAGTGCAATAGTGCTCATGTTTGTCTCATTAATATCACCTAACCACTTTTTCGGAATTTTGAATTTTTAGTTTTTTTTTTAAATTATTTTAAAAAGTACTAGACATTTATACGATATCGTATTTTTGTACTTTGTGAAAGTAAAAACTAGATCCAAGATTCTATCAAAAACTATCCTAAATATTCATGATATTTTTTCTGATGTATATGTCTTTAAATAACACAATTATATTAAATAAGATATTTATGACTTAAAAATTAACTTAATATATATTTAAGAAGGGTAATGTGTAATAAAGTTATAATTTTTTGTACCTATTACTTTTAAACTTCATTAATTGTTAATTTATATATTAAAATGTGAGCGGACGTCATAACTTACGAATTTAATTTTCTTTGTTTTTTATAGCCGAATATGTCGAAAATTATGATTTATTATTTAAAACCTAATCTGACATCCAGATGGACATTTCCTGGTATTAAACTAACGCGCGTATACAATAAACAGAAATACTGGATACAGTACATTGGTATATACCAAGACCATCCTATCCTCTTAAGTCGAACAACTATAATATAATTTAGTCACTGATGGCCGATGGGCGGACAGCCAGTCTTCTTAAGCACACATGTAATAAGTATACATTGCACTAATGCGTATATATATATATATATGATATAGCGGAGACCAGAGAGTTACTATGGGGTGTGTTCATAACTTATATAATAACAAAACATATATGATGTGTGAGATCAATCAAACTGAGGACCTGGGGTGTGAAATAAAAACAAAGAAAAGAGGCGTAAGTACGTTATGGCTATATAGGTCATATTAGGTATCATTATACTCGTATTTACATCTAAGACTTACAATTTTATACGTCAGCATTATTATTCCATTGATAAACATATTTATGATCAAATTTATTAAATAAAATATTATATTCAATCAATGGCCATTTATAAATATCAAAAAGCAATTTAAAAATACTAAGGTTATTACTGTCTCTATTATATATAATATATACTCAATATTGTTTACATCTTACATAAATAATCGTATCAAAATGAGATTCAAATGCTTGTATGACCTGCAGATATTATATTATATTATATTATATTTATATTTTTATTTTTTTCGTTTAATGTTTAGTATAGAATTAAAAATATTATTGTTTGCATATTTTTAAAAATAAAATTAATAATTTTACCATATTTATTTTATATAAATCCTCAGAGCAATCCTTTACAAGAACCTTATATAGTTGACTTAGTTGAGAATATATATAAGTCGAATAATGTGAAAGACAAAAATTAAGTTTATTTTCAAAGTATTATACATTACTATAACAGACGCCAGACGACGGTAATAATAATATAATAATATATACAATTGCAGGTCAACCAAATGCTGATTCACACATCATATGCCCCATCTCTAAATACATACCCACACATGGGCAATGGGTATTTGTCATTTTTATAGTTGCATAGTGAATGACTAAAAAAAGTGTTACATAGTATGATAGAATACTATAGAATATTGACTGCTCTTTGTATATAACCAATAGCTATAAAGTATAGGTTGTACACTTTATCTACACAAAACACTTTAACTTTGAGTTTTATAATTTTTAATAGTCTTTGATATATTATGTAGATTGTAGGTAGAATATAAATTTGTCTTTTTTTCCCTATTACCATTATAGTTTATACTTACAGGAATTATCGATGATCGGTACGAGCACCCACGGCACAGCACTGTTGATCAAATTTGAGACTGCGGCTTGCCCTGCCGCCATCGACGTCGTACCCGCGGCCAACGGATCTTGTTGCAGCAGCGACGAAGCGGCCGGCGCGATCGCATTTCCGTCCACTGATGACTGCGCGACGCCGCCTCCACCAAACGGCGATCCGCCGCGACGTTTCCTGCGGCCCAACCGTGGCCCGAACCATATGCCACCGTTGCTCGTTTGGGTCGTGCCGCCCCGCTTATCGGCTCCGAACAGCGCGGCCGTGGCCACACCTGAGGTCGGAGATCTGGTGCCGTAATAGTTGGCGCCGCTTGTTCCACCCCCGCCGTTTTCTCCCCGCCCGACGTTACCGCTAACACCGCTGCCGACGCCACCATAGTCGTACCACAACAGGTCGGAGATGGGCCTTTGTTGTGCCGCTGCTGCTGCTGCTGCGTCGGCAACCACCGCCGAATAATCGTAGTCCAACTGTTCCATAAACTTTTGCGCTTCTTGTAAGTCTATATAATAATAATAATGTATAGTAGGTACATTATATTTATCCAAACCACAGTTATTTACGAGTTTTTGGTGAAATAAATTATTTAGGAAATTTGGAGCCTGGGGGTACTAAGAACATGGGGGATGGTTGGGGAAATCATCCCCTATGAGCGCCTATGATATTTAGTAACTACAACCAAAAAAATATAATATATGTATTTTGCACAAGTAGTTGTACTGTTTGATTAATTTAACAAATTAATTATGGTTAGCCTAACCTAGTGCTCTATGTATTTAACATAAGAATTTTATATTCGTATAAAAATAATTAGCTACTTCTAAAACATAAGACATTTTCTCTTTACAATAATGTAAAATAATGGCCAACCAGAATTCATTCGTATGTACATCTAAAATTACTGCTGTCTCTGAGCCTGCTACTTTTAACAGTTAGGTAATCATATTTTTGTTAATAGAACAGCTTTTTTTCAATGTTTTTTTTTGTACAGCTACAAAAATACATAATAATAAATTGATAATATCCAATATAAAATACGCAATTTAAAATATACATTTAAATATAACCTAATGACTTAACTACTTGCTCTATAGTAGGTACCCTATTAATAAAACTAAGTCAAAGTAATTATATTATGATTGTAGACACTCTTTATTAAAACCGAAATTCTATACAAATATTAATTTTCTACATACAGTTTCTCGTACAACAGTTAAACATTGTGATTCCAAAGTGATCTATCTACGTATGTATTAGAATATTAAATTTATATAATATAAAAAAAAAGTATAATTTAGTAGATTAAGTATTAAATTTAATAATTTTAATCGGATACTTGTTTTTGAACTTGAATTAAGATTCACGTGGTCACGTATACATTTAAAATTAAAAATCCGTGAATTTTAATCCCGTAAAAAGCGGGAAAGGTGGTGCAACTCCTTCTAGTGAATTTTATATGAATATAAATTATATAGGTACTTGTATATTTTTAATTTGTATAGGGTGCTATTGGTTACAAAAAATAAAATAGTTGTAATATTTTTATTCATTATAATAAAATTATAGTCAATAGTCAAAACAACTCAAATAACTGTTTTAAAAATCTGTGCTGCTTAAATTTTAACGGGGATTAAAAAGAAGTAAGCCCACGGTCATTTAATTTGTCGACATTGTGTAGGATCAGCTAGAGGTAATGAATAAATAAATGTATATTATTGTTGTCATTGGTTATGGAAAATAAAATAGTTAAGATAGAAATAGCACATTGAACAATTATAGCCAAAATATTATTAAAATTTTATTATATTTAAATAATAACTACTAAAATACTATTATAAGCATTCTGCATTTAGTCAAAATTTGAAGTAGTAATTTCAAAGTAATTGATAGTCTTTACACTGAAGTGAATATTTAATTTTTAAATAAAATATTACGAGTATAATATTATTTACTATTAAGTTATGTTTATAATAATATTTAGGGTGGCCAGATATAAAATACGAAAATACGGGACAGAGATGGTATTTTTTTTATTATGAATAAACATCTATTTTTGATGAAATGCTTAAATATTTAGTATTAAATCTTAATAATAATTGATAACTAATAAATGTAACATACTAAAATAATATTTTTTGGATATTTAATCACAATTTTAAAAATTATAAATATTTTTTTATACTTTAAGTATAAACTACCTATAATAGCTATAAATTATAATATAGTGTAATATGAATACGTATATGATTTAACTGGTGGCGACGTCGTGATCGTAATCGTCTCTATGCAGGCTGTGATCCATTAAGATGAACACCAAAAATAACTTTATATTCGAATAATCGAATTCGATACTTACAAATTGTTTATCACAATAAATTAGCAAAAACTAAAAAACATCAATATTCTACAAATGCATAATTATATACGATATACATTTACTCCGTATTCCGTAATTGATATTTAGTACAAATAGATGAAGAATGAAAATTATATTTTTAATTTTATTTACATATTTTCTATTATAAGAAAATAGTCATATTTTTAAAAACCGGGACAATATAGCGTCCCGGAAGCATATGTCGGGACAACGGGACAGACTTTTGAAATACGGTACTTTCCCGTATAATACGGGACGTCTGGCCACCCTAATAATATTACTATTATAATATTATATAGGATACATTTTTGAACGAGACTAAAGAAAAAGAAAATTATAGGGTTTAGTAGTTGGTAGTACTGGAACAAGTTAACATGCAATGATAATAGCCCGGCAGGCTATCATTTTATCAATTCCACACTTTACAATCACAATTTCAATATTTTATGTATCTTGTTTGCCTTTGCACGTGAATTCCTAATTTTTCATTTGGCAGTAATTTATTGAAGAATTTAAAAACTTGGTCATAAAATATTTAAACAACAATGGCAGATTTTTTTAGCAATAGCAATGAAAATTTTGACTTGGGTTCTTCATCAGTTGGTGGTGCCGACAAATTGAAAGCTGATGAAATACAAAAAGTTATAATGATGGAACAACAGAAAGCTCAATTAAACGCTCAAGTAAAATATCTATTCAAACGCTTTGTCCTCTTCATTTATATTATCAGTTAAATTATTTTTTTTAGATACAAGAAATCAGTGAAATGTGTTGGGAAAAGTGTGTGGATAAACCATCAGCAAAGCTTGGTTCAAAAACTGAAGTGTGCCTTTCAAATTGTGTAAAAAGATTTTTCGATTCTTCAATTATCATTGCAACTAGATTCAATCAGTTAATTCAAAGGTCCAACACTGGTTAGCCAAATGCCTACGTTTTTGTGTTCTACTCTTTATTTTTTAATGTTAATTCTGTAGTAATCGAGCAAGGGACTATTCAATATAAATCAAGTAATACAAATCGTTTTTAATGGTTTTGTATTGTACATACCTATTAGTTTGAGTGAATATTGCTTGTTATATTATTAATGTTCGATATTGTTCAAAATAAAATAAAATATAGTTTATAATATTATGTTCATTATATTTGTTATGAATAGTTAACAATATGTTAACTATTTTTTTTCCATTTGTATTTATATTCCCAAACAGTTATAAATAAATCAACTAGTCAAATCATAAAAAATTAACACTTAATTGTCAAGTACTGTAAAGATATTAATTGCTAAATCTACTTAAAATGTAATTAATTTATCATAAATATATAAATGTAGTTTTCACTGACATAACATGAAAATATTCATTTTTTAAAAAAATACATTTAAAATGTTGATTTTATCCTATAAAGTAAATATTATATGATAATGTATAAGATAGTTTTTAATAGAATACTTTAGAGTATTTTTGTCTTATAGTATTTAACATGCTACATATTAGTTTGAAATCTAAAAATAATATATAAATAATTAAAAAAAAAAATTAAAATAATAATATATTGTAAAAAAGTTATAAAATGATCTAAAAATTAAAATATTTATTTATGTTATTTTTTGTATAACTATTTTAAAGTTTGACAATTATTCAACAATGCTTGTATTACGGTATGTATTAAAAACAAATAGAAATCAAATGTGTGAGTTTTATTTAAATATGAAAAATAAACTGTTAAATTAAAATAAAAAATGCATTTTAAAATTTTATTGGAATTAAAATTAAATTAAAGTGTTATTAATAAATAAGTTATAACATAATATTCACAATTTTATTTTAATATTTTAAATGTAATTAATATTTATTTTATTTTATTTATAGCGTTATTTATTGAGTATATATACATAAAATATATCAATATAATTATTTTGATATTACAAAACCAATTACTATATATAGATATATGTTAAGAAAATATTATATAATATAAGAAAAAAATCAAAACTATTTCTACAATACTATAGTATTACTGCCTATAACTAATAAGTAAGGCATGGAACTTGATGCACTTGTAATTTTTTTTGTAATTTTTTTTTTATGTTCTAATGCGTGTTGCTTGTTGTAGGAGTTACAGAAATTACAGAAATTTGATTCACTGGAATATAAAATTGGATGGTATAATCTTTATTTTGTATTTTTACATTCCTAGAAAGTTTATGCTTTACAGTTTTTTTTAGTATTTTCGATGCATTTTTTTTTTTTTTTTGAGTTACTCAGGTACATGTTATACTGTTATAGTTATACTGTTATTGTTACACATTATTAAATTATTAAATTTAATATTCAAAAAAAGTAACATGATATATTATATAGCTTTTATTTATTTGTATAGTTCTACTTATTTATTTATATTTATGACGGGAAGAAATTTCACTAAAAAATAGTGTATACTAGGTATAATTTTTTTCGATTGTAAAAGTAAATTATTTTGGAGTATTTAGTATATAATTGTGTTAATTGATGAGATTTGTTCATAATATAATGTTTATCATTATCAATTTATTTTAATAATTTTCATAGCAGAATATACATTTTTATGTCATTTTATCAATTTTTTCTTATGCATGTCTTGTATATTTTTAGATTATCAAGTTCTAGTCCCTACTAATAAGTTATAAATAAATAACCTATGGTAGGAAATCACTATACACCTTACAAGAATGAAAATATAATATCAGTTCATTATTTTATAATAAGGAGAGCAACATTGTACTGGTTGTTTTAAAGTTTTAATTATATTTTATTGATTTGTTTGAAACCCCTTAAAATTAATAATCGACTTATGATATTAAATTATTTAAAATTAAAATACAAAATAAAATTTAATGCGGTCTTTATAATGTTTTCAACGATAACTAATTATCATTAATTTAAATAAAAACCAATCATTTTATTTATAATAAAACTATTTTATATATTTTTTTAATACTATTATTTAGTATTTTTTTTTTAATTTTATCTAAAAATACTATTTGTGTTAACTGCCTTAATATAAAAAAAACTAGCTAGCTGTGGTGTGTAGAAAATAACGTATAGCTTACAGGTTAATCATTGCATTAGAATCAGAGATTGGTGCTTATATTACAATTTACAAAAATGAACAATACCTATATTATATTAAATTCTAAAGTGTACGATACATATATAATACACGACAGATGAAAGTGTAAAATTATTTTTACTATTGTTTCAAATCTCATCCAGCCGAAAATATAAAATATTTTATGAAATGTATAATAAATTATAAAACAAGCCAGTTTGTCCGCAGACCACAACAAATATCTATGTACTAATCAGTAATAAAATTGAACGATTTACAAGTGTAAAAAATAACGTTACATTTTTTAAAAGAAAAAAAAACAGTTTTATTTATAGATCTTATTACTAAAAAAAAATTAACTGTTCAATGTAATACTCACCATTTAAAATGCTGGCATTTGTCATCAAAAGAGAACACGCAATAAACCATAAAAAGCAGACGGTGCACATTTTGTTTATAATTCCTGTAGATATTTTGAGTGCCTCGAGATGAATAAACCGTAGTGGACAGCGACTCGGACTTTTATACAATAGATTGTGAGTGAATTAAACTGAAGAAATGCGCTTTGGATTCTCAAATCCTTATACATATATAGGTATATGTACGCAAATACGCAAAGGTATCACATCTCTGGCAAAACAAAACAATCAATTCCAATTTATACGTGAAAAAAACAACAGTTGAAATACTAGAACACAATAAATTTTTATTTGTTCGGGTTATTACTCTTCGGATTGACTTAATTGTATCATTTGTTTGCCGATGTTCATTTAAAAAAATTTCTTTTAGTTATATTTATTACGCATTATCGTGATTTTAGTTTAAGAATACAATTCTCGTAAACATTTTCAGAAAAATTTTAGTGCATTAAAAATGTATGGTATAAATAAGGGGGTCTTCATTTGAAAAATAGTTTGTATCTCCACAAATCACTCCTTTAGTAGTATAAAAATCTCAATATTTCGAAAATATTACCTAAAATAAAATATATATTATTTTTGTGTAAAAAAAGTTCACATTCCTATTTTCTATGTCCTATTATGTGGACTAGGTAGGTATATGTCTATACCGATTACCGATTTACTACTATTTTTATTTACTTAGTTGAATTCCAAAAATAACAAATTATTATTTTTACTTTTTATAAGTAAATAAAGCCCCCAATGATCATGATCAATTGGATTCTATTTATATGGAGTATGGACTTTCAAATAGTTTTCCATAAAGTAAACCGCATAAACTACTTATTAATGAATAATGATTTTCATTTGGTACATATCTATGGTAATTCTTTAAATTGGATAAAGTCCTATTTAACTTATTGTTTACAGGTAGTAAACTATTAAAGGTGTCATATTATATTTCAAATGAATTCATAGCTTGTGGTGTACCTTTGGGTTCACATCTAGGAATCCTTTTTATTTATATTATTTATAAATAGTTTACTTTCTATTTTTGATAGGTAAGTAAATATATTCTTCTATTCACCGATGATGCAAAAACATTTTCAATTATCAAATCTCCAACTGATATTTTAATATAAAAAAATAAAATCTAGAAAAAAAAATCAAACAAATTTGTTACTTAGAGTTATCAAAATGATTTCCCACTAATTATAAATAATGTAGTGTTAATGTGTTATTATTTGTTCTCATCTATAGATAATATTATTTATTACTTATAGCTATACAATTTGTAATTGTAGTATCACACGATAACGCGTATTAATTTTATAAAAGACCTAAAGACTATGATTAAATCCTATTTTAATTAAATATTATTAATTTGTTATTATTATTATTTTATTGTATTCATATTATTTAATTTCACTGTTACATTTATTAAATCAAGATTCTACTTACTATACTATTATTACCAAAGGTATCTGTTAGGTACCCGTTTATAAAAAATTAAATAAATAAATAATTTTCATGTCTCAATAATTCGATGATTAATCTTATACTTAAGATCGTACTAAATCAACAGTAGTTGTATCCGCCCTTCCAAAAAACTCATCATTTTCGAATAATTATTATATGGGTTTTTAATGCCACTACTGTCACCCCCACCATAGGAAATTTTAAATTAACATACATTTTTTTTATATATACTTTATAATATGGTTCTTATATTAATACAGTTTTTTAATCTTATCTAAGTTTTAAAAGATAATTAATACTATAATATAGTTGTATTATTAGTTTAGGTAGGTATATAATATATATTACTTATGAATTGATTTTCAATTGCTTTTTTGTGAAATAAAATAACTTTAATTTAATGTTTATATGAAAAATAACATATAATATAATAATAATATATATATAAATATATAGGTATACTAATTTTTCAGGTCTATCCAAAAAATAATTCTAGCTACACCCTTGACTAAGAGGTGTAAGTTGTAACGGGAGAGAATGAACATGTAATGAGAATTGTCCGCAAGGGGCAAACGTTATAGTCATAAAGAAAAGTATGTTCTCTCTCAGTCTCTCCCTATAGTTCTATTTTCTATCTTTATCTTCATTTCTATACATAAACCTTAAAGACACAGTTCCTGCACACATGTGAGTACCACATGAGTAATATATTGTTCTGCGTGTCGCCGCGATCGGACAATAACGATGCAATAATTTTAGTGAGACTTGACGATGGAGTTGTTGTGGACCTGACCGCATTGCTGCAAGTCAATCTGAGTGATATATATATAAGTATATAACATACGACATATGAGTAACTTAATACTATACATAAGTATATGTATAACTATAATTTATTATACAAAAATATAAAAGAAAATATTATCTTAAATGTTTTGTATTTTAAATTTTTAAACAATTATTCGTATTCTATAATAATAAATTAAAAAAAGTAACATAAAAAATAAATTATTATTATACGTCACTATATGATGCCTTTTGATAAGTGTACAAAATTGAAATTTTACAAATCGTGAACGTGGGATAAGTAGTAAATTGGATCTTTAGAAATATTAGAATATATAATTTAAAATTACATAATATTTTCTGTAAATACGGTACTTACATATTATTATTATTGTATATTTGTATTGTACAAACAATAAAATCAACAATGTTTTATTAAGTACTTATCCTGTTTGCCTATTCAAGTTTTTTGCATCCATTCTTTTTAATCAAGTGCAAGTTATTTTTATCTAGAACTTCTGTCCGAAAACAAATTAGGTACACGATATTTTTGTATGTATTATAAGTAAGTATATTATACTATACTTATTAATTATTATATTTATATTATTATTAAATGTTTAAACAAATATTATATTATATTTTATATTTACTTATTAATTATAAATAAACGCCGAAAGAGCTATTGTCAAATTTAGTCCAAGGTATCTATATGAAAATTATAATAACGTATTTTCAGTTTTTTTTAACCAGTGCTGTTAGCAAGACTCATGACCAACTTTGTTTATTATATATATTATATACCTATATAACTACAAATTGGCTAAAAATCACATCCTTCGATTTATACATCTATATTATATTTTTGAAAAATAATAAAACATCAACAGTGTGGCATCACGTTATAATGCTTAATTTTTAAAAACTGTCCATGACTAAAAAAAAAATGAAATATTGTCTATCCTTAAATCTTGTAAATCGCATATTATTATATCACGTTTTATGTGATATATGGTTGAGGTATCGATAAAACATCGACGAAAATCACGTCAATAATGTCAATAATGCAAATTGTGTGGTATAAATATATTATATTATATATTATATACGGCTATACATATATTAATCAAGTTCTCCCTTTTCAATCACTGGTGGTGGTGTATGTACACACAAAAATCGTTCGACAGAGGGATTCATGTTCTGTATTGTTTTTCATAACAACTAACCGCATTGTTATAAGTTCAAAAATATATTTGTATAAAATAACGACACTGCACATTGGCAATAACAACGTGTCAATAACGACACCATTAGCACGTTCTATTATATGACGTTACAGCTACGTAAAATATATATGTAAGTACCTATAGTTGTACTACGCACTTCAATGACAAATATGTCAAATATGAGTTAGTATCATGAAGTATATACGATGATGTCAGCGTGTGTAATAATAACAATAATAATACAGTTATGCCAATTATATTGACCATAAAGTAAACAACATAATAATAATATAGTTAGGTATATATTACCTACTATATCTTATTATGCATCATTGGATAAAAAAAATGTATAAATACATATAATAAATATTGTGTAGTGTATAGTAATAAATAATATACCCAAAAGGAAATTAAATTAAATTATTATACATTAGTCATAAACTAATAACATATACTAATATTTTATTCAGGCAGCTTAGCAGCTGTGAACATAATATATGATTGTCGTGGTTTTAAAATTAATTGTACATGTAATACACCAAGTGATTAATTTAACGCAAAACACTCATTGTTTAAAACTATAAACGATTTTGAAAATATATTTTAGTATCTCAGTAATAATTACAATCATAGTTTTTAAAAAATAAATTATTCATTGTATTTCAATAAATAAAAATCAAATTTCGGATAATTAGTTACCTAGGTAAATAGAAGTACTTAAAGGTCTTAAAGATTATTTTTTTGTAAACTATTTTTTTTAATTCGATTTTAATACATCAGACTAGTGAAGCATAAAATATAAATAGGTTACCTGTTCCTACTCTGAAAAATATTCTGCTTTAGAATAAAAATTAAAAAATCCATACTAACATTAAAGTAGTGAACAAATAGGTAACCACTCTGCTCAGACAATTGTATAGAGGTTGATCCCCCCAAATGTTCCGTACAGAAATTACTCGAATATACCTTTATTTTTATATAGATTAATGTTGGACATTTTCTGATAACGGTAAATGAATAATAATAAAAATATTTAATTTGTTATATTTATGAATTTCCTACACACATTTTTTCTGTATACGTACCTGATGTGTAGTAAGAATTGACTGGATCTTGAAATTGCACTGTATGTGTTGAAATTAAATTAAAATAAATCATTAGGTACATTACATAATATTATGAAAAACGATTATGGTGATTGGTGAGGATGAATTGCTATTATATTATACTAAGTGACTGCATACGAATAATTTAATCATAATAAAACTTTTTAAAAGGATTTGAGTCATTGGTAGTTTTAGGTGTTAAACTAATATTAATATTAATAATTCAGTCCATATCTAAATACTTATTGAATACTGTTCAACTTAAGAAAACCCGTCTTCTTTCTTATTTTTACAAAAAATACCAGGGACCAGTGCTTGTTACGGATAATAATTAACAAATAACCATATTATAATTTAAATAAGTATTTTAAAATATAACGAATTTCCTAATATTATATTTTCTTTTGATTAAGCAATAATAAAATAAAATTACACAAAGAGTACGCAAATTTAATATGGGTTGATATATCGATATAATTGGCGCATTCCTAATTATTAGACTAATTTTTTTAAAATATATTTTAAATACTATTGTACTTAATACAAGGTAATTCTTTTATCATTGTACATTCATTATTTCAAAAAAGTATTCATGTTTTTGAAAAAATTTTTGTACATAGTTTCAAGTTGTTAAAAAACAACGTTTTTATTAAATAATTATATTTTTAAATATTTTTTTTAAGTTTTTAATGACAACATAGAGTTTTTATTTCACATTCCAAAGCAGAATAATTTTCTGAGTAGATAATAGTACTAGATTAAGTATTTAATGTTTGGATGCGCGAAGCGGAGTGGTACGGGGTTACCCCACAAAATGTTTGTCCACTACTCCGTTTGTCTAAGCTTTAAATACATATTATAACTCATAAACTACTCGTCTTAAATTCGATCTTTATGTATCAAAATACTCATATGTACAAAAATATTTTCAAAAACATGAATACTTTTTGAAATAATGAGTGTACAATGATAAAAGAATCACCTTGTATATAGTTTTATCGATTAATGTGTAAATAATAGATAATAATATTATAAAATTAAAAATTAAAAAATTTACGAAATATCGGAAGATTAATCAACTCATGGCATCAACGTAGCTAAATTGCCTATCTAACACGCCGTATAAATTTTTCTCCACTCGTATAATTCTATATTATTAATAATTGTAATATTAGAATATAAATAAAATATTATAATATAATATAATATCATTATTATTATACGGATAATATATCATTATTATTATACGGTAAAATCGAAAGTTTGTATTTTTTCTAAATTAAATATAGTTATTATTAATGTTAATAGGTATGTGTTATAAATATCTCTAAAAATGATACACTCGTATTCGAAAACTAACGAGCAGTAAGTACTATAATAACGTGTTATTCTTTTTAATTGATACTCTCGGCTATCCATCACAATGTAAGTCGTCAAATGAAATTTTAAAAATTGTCACTTACTGTCTATAGTCAACTGAAATAGTGTAGTTTAACGTAAACCTCGGTTGTCCTGAATGCCTTTACAATATAATATACTTAATATACTTACATGATATATTTTTATTTAATGTATTGTTATATTATTTTAGAAGTAATACAAAATATGCATTAACAAAATATAAAAGACAGAAGCATTGAGCGTTCTTCAACACTTTATGTTTTTTACTTATACTTATGATACAATATAAGCTATATAGTAGGAGTCACCAACTAATTTCTACGGAAGTCCGTTTTTAAATTTACCAAACTGAACGCGGTCCCTAGCAGTCAGGTTTTTACATACGTTAATAAATACATACTTAGGTACATAATTTTTTTGTCGTAATATACATTTTATAACACACTTATAGCTTTTGTTTATTTATATTGTAAAATTTTAAAACCCACTCCACGAATAAAATATATCCGTGTTAGATTTGGTTACCTAATGTTAACATTTAACGTAACGCGTGTGGATAAATTATATTTTCAGCATACTCTAACTTTACATAGCTGTCCTGCCTAACGTTGCTTTTTTTTACCATTTAACAGCAGCATTTTTTAAAATACATTTTTTTTCTATTTTTTTTTTTTTTTTTTGTTGAACGATCCAATTTAATTTCCTTTTCATTTTGGACCAAAAAAGCCAATAATTTATAAAGTTTCAATTATATGAACCAAAAACAAAGAAAAAGTTTAGTGCTGTTATACTACATCAACTATATTCACTAAAATAGTAATTTCTAATAATAATTATTAATAACACAGACGAAATAAAATATCATTATGTGCGTATATTTGATGATAATTTAAAAAGTAATAAATTAATTTTTCATTAATTTATAGAATCATGAGTAGGCTTGAAATCTGTTTCACGATATACTCTTTTAATTAAAAAAAAAAAATCAAGATAAATGGACAAGTAGTTTTAGATGAAATGCGTGACAAAAATTTCCATTTTCACATTTTTATATAAACAACTAGATAAAAATAGCGCACGCGCGCGCGCGTGTGTGTGTGTGTGTGTACGTATATATATACATTATTTTAATACAGTATAATAAAACACAATTTGCAAATATATATTGGCGTTTGGTCCGAAAACCATCACTATCGTGGCACTATACCGTACGTGATTAGTCATGATTAAACCTGGGGATCGTGACACTTTTATTCGTCTATTATTATAGTGTGTGTTAATATATTATGTACACACACACCCGACACATACGACAATCGTATAGTAGACAAACCCGTGTTATACAGTATTATATATGTATGTAAGTAAATGCGGTATTATACTGTTATATATATATATATATATATTGATATATATATATATATAAACGCGTTATATACATAACCATTAACCTATTAATAATATATATCAATACGACAGTATCCAAAGGCCAAAAGATAATGACGACGTGGGATTCGATCGTGCGTAAATACTAAATTGAAATCCTGCACAGTAGACATCATCTTGAATCGTGGAGACAGATAAATCGCTTTAAAATCAAATGGAGATTAATTATATATATAAGATGGGTATACGGTACATAACAATATTATACGGTAGACGGTACCTACATACGCGATATAGTATCTAGTACCCACATATTATGTATTCGACATATCATACATTTTCTAAATTACAACAAAGATTACCTCATTTTTTTTCCTATCATGCTGTTAAATTATGAAAAATATTATGTACATAATATCATAAATAAAAAAACATTTTTAATAATTGAAATGTATATTTATTTAGTAAATAATAAACAAGAGATTTAATAAAAATTAACATTATCTACGTATGTATTATACGTATTTAACAATTTTCTCGATGTGTTTTTTTTTTGTACGTCTGATGTCAATTCATTGTGTTTTATCATGTTTGTAACTTTTAAACTTAATATCAGTGGCGTAGCCAGGGGGGGTTTTGGGGGTTGAAACCCCCCTCTTCGGCTGTATTTTTATCAAAAATATAATTTTTATAATATAAAAATACAATCATTTATTCGTGGTGAAATGTATTCTGTTATGCTGTATTCACGTTATCGACTGCACTGGTGATAATAATCAATATCATTCAATGATTTTATTATTTCAATACGGTTGTAGATTTATTTTATTTTATTACTAAACCCCCCCCCCCTAAAAAAAATCCTGGCTACGCCACTGTATATATATATGATATTATGTTTTAAATAAGAGTATTTATAACAACGCTATTTTGTTATGAATTAATTTTATGTTAATAATACTAGTTTGTCGACTTGAATATCATGATCGTCCTAGTAAGGTGCCCGTTGCAGAGAGACCAGACATTTAAACACGCTCAAGTGTTTTTTTGTTTTTTTACGTCGTAAGACGTAATGATAAAGAATTAAAAGAAGTAGACGAACACACGATAAGTTGGATTTAACATTCGTATATTATAATCGGAAGTTCAAGTATTAACAAAACAAAATTTAACAAAACAGTGAAATCGCGTTGCGGCGTTGAAACAAATTACCATTGTAATCTCGACTAAAGGTCGTGTTACAAGTCATGTTTGGCCTTCGTACGGCTTCACGTTGACGCGGACGCGGTTGCCGTTGTATAGTACAATTGGACCAGCAGCGAGCGCGGCCTCCACGCCCTCGGGTCCGCTGAACTCCACGAACGCGTAGTTGGCCAGTCTGCGGCCGGACCGGTTGTGATCGCCGGCAATGACGCGCACGCTCACCACTTCGCCGTACTCTGAGAACTTTCTCCAAAGATCCTTGTCAGTGGTGGCGCGCGTCAAGCAGCCGACAAAAAGTTGATATTCCTCGGTCGACGACTGTTGACTACGTCCGTCGGCTGTCTGCAAGGCGGTCTGGGCGACGCAGTGGTTGTCCGCGGCGGCCGGTGCCGGGGGCCGTGCGACGCACGCGTACTGGACGACGGACGCGACAACGGCGAACGACCGGGGAGCACTGAACTCGACCACGAATGACTGGACGAACCTTTCCGATGTGGCCATCACAAGCAATTTGCCGGATGCGCCGCACCGGATCGTGTTCGCCGATTCGACGATCGGCTGCCCGCGACTCCCACGGTCCCTGTCCGCCGTCGCCGAGGTCTTGAACAACTGGCGCAACTGCGGTCGGCCCGTGACCACCGTCCGCCTGCCGTCCGCGTGCACGGCACAATACTGGGCGTGCTCAGCGTAGAGCCGCCACACGTGTTCCGGCGCGTTGTACAGAGTTGAGTAGTACTTTCGGACAAACTCATTGCCGATATCAGCGTCCGTTTCGATCAGTCCGGCGGAAGCCGGTCCATCCTTTTCGGTCAGTCCGGTGGAAGTTGGTCCGTCCGTTTCGTTCAGTCCGGTGGAAGCCGGTCCGTCCGTTTCGATCAGTCCGGTGGAAGCAGGTCCGTCCGTTTCGGTCAGTCCGGTGGAAGTTGGTCCGTCCGTTTCGTTCAGTCCGGTGGAAGTCGGTCCGTCCGTTTCGGTCAGTCCGGTGGAAGTCGGTCCGTCCGTTTCGGTCAGTCCGGTGGAAGTCGGTCCGTCCGTTTTGGTCAGTCCGGTGGATGCCGGTCCGTCCGTTTCGGACGCCTCGGCATTTCGTGCGGGGACGCCGCTCTCCCAAAATCGATCACGTTCGTCTTCCGGTACAGGCTTCACCGCATTCATCGATTTCCATGCTGATTCTATTATATACAAAATTAATAGTATCATGATAAATGTTTTAAATGTTTACTGTTGTGACAGGTAAAGCGCGTTTGTTTGAATAACAAAAATCGTCAACCGCCGTATAACAATAATTGTCTGATTATTGAAACGCATAGTAACGCACTAACGCTACGAAAAAATTATACTAGCCAGCGATTATTTTTTCGCGAATCCACATTTAGAACAATATTATAGCATTCCTTACCGCCGTTTGCGGGCTATTTGACTTGATTGTCTTGATTCGCCGCAATTTATTATAATACGTTTCAATTGAACAGATGAAAATAATTTTATTCGTAATTATTCTTTGTATAATAATATATAAGTCAACATTTTAATATTATAAAAACAAAAATTACTCATCGATTAATTTGTAGAAAAGCTTTTGCTTAATATATCGCCTTTGTTTATTTTTCATATACTAGCTGTCCCCATGCACTTTGTCGACCATATTAAAGGGCGGTGGTCGTTTGGGCGAAGGTAATAATTTTGACCAAAAAAATAATAGTTGTTCAGAGCGAGTCAAATTATTTTCACCTCTATATGCGAGGTAAAAACCTGGTAACAGATACGGTTGATATTATTGCATATCATTATTAATCACTATTATCGAAAATTTAAATAATTAATTGTTGAATGTATACAGTATATTATTATGAGCATTTTCATACAAGGCCAATAGATTACTTTAAAATGTACTATAATATTATATTTATATGTAATTTTATTTAATTTTACTTTTTACTTTTTTACTTTTTTACTTTTTTACTTTTTTATATATATTTTATATGATTCTGTTCGATTAATTATTGAGTGTATGTTATAAACATTTTCATACTGCCCAAACGGTATTTTTAATTTAAAAAACCCTCGCCTAAACAGACCATATATTCTAGGTCGATTCGCCCGTACAAAATGCACCCGTGCTAAGTTTGGTTGCCTATATAATGCTGACAATGCTAACATTTAGCATAAGGATAAAAACTATTTTTGGTATTCTGATTTGGTGTATAGATGATATCTCTGGCATATACATTTTATATTTACATATTACATACCTAGCTGTCCCATCTAGAGTTGCTTTTTTTCAATCGTTTAACCGATTCTTAATATTCTTGTTTAATATATTCGTATATATATATACAGGTAAGTACGTGTACATAGTTTTGATGTTTCAATCGTCGGATTAGCGTATTGGAAATTAGTGTAAATTCGTGTAATGCGTGTAATGTATTACCTCTCATATATGTGTATAGCCAACATCCATTGAGTCCCCCTTCTAGTTTTTTTCCAAATCAAGCACTGATTAATTATATATTACGTTTAATAAAGAGCGATTGTTCACAAGTTACCTGGGATGGTTAATAAAAATTATAATAAATATGTATAAAAAATTAATTATTTAAATAAACGAAAAATTAAAGAGGTTAGAGCATGTTATGGTAAATCCATTTTAAATTGTAATGAATCTAAGTTTCATAAATTTTGTGATTAAAGTATAATAAAAAAGTGAGTGAGTATCGCTCTACTGTACATTAGGGGGTGGGGTGGACCTAGGACTAGGGTAAGTTTGGTTAATTAAAACTTTAAACACTCGTAAAATTTTTTAAATTCAATAATCATCAAACTTTTTTATAATTATTCTAAGCTTAACTTATGGACAGCATAGTACAGTGGCGTAGCCAGGGGGGGTTTTGGGGGTTGAATCCCCCCCCTCCCCCCTTCGGCCGTATTTTTATCAAAAATATAATTTTTATAATATAGAAATAGGTACAATCATTTATTCGTGGTGAAATGTATTTTGTTATGCTGTATTCACGTTATCGACTGCACTGGTGATAATAATCATTATCATTCATTTATTTTATTATTTCAATACGGTTGTAGATTTATTTTATTTTATTACTAAAACCCCTCCCTAAAAAAAATCCTGGCTACGCCACTACTTAATATCATATATATATTCTTAAATTTGGACAAATATAATATGAGAATAATATTATCATAGCCCATCTTAATCAATTATTAATATTATTTTTTCATTTAAAATAAATTAAAATCTATTCGAGTTTGTAAGTTTTTAAAATATTTAATTATGATGAACTATTTACATTAATATAGATATAAATTTACAAAATTTAAGTAAAGTAGGCACACTAAGAGTTGAAGTAAGGGTTTGAATTATTATTTAAATATATTTTAGGTACATTAATATTTATCAAATATTTTACTTATTTATTTGTTTTGTCATATACATATACAATAAAAGTACAATCAACATATATGTATACATATATATATAAAATATATATTGAGCGTGTGTTTGTTT
The DNA here is from genome assembly GCA_020882235.1 of Schizaphis graminum. Lineage (NCBI taxonomy): Eukaryota > Metazoa > Arthropoda > Insecta > Hemiptera > Aphididae > Schizaphis > Schizaphis graminum. The sequence continues at coordinate 10,931,835 of CM037032.1, forward strand.
ACCAGCTCTTAATTTGGCTAGTACTTACATAATAACTAAATAGCATTCACATATTAACCAAGTTATTTAAACGAATAAAAAGTAACTATTTCATCAAATTTCAAGTGCTTTACATAAATACAGTGTCAATAATATTTACAAGTTCTATTTACTTACATATAGCAGTGGCGTATTTACGGAGGGGGTTCAAGGGGTCTGGACCCCCCCCCCCCCCATTGACTCGTGTCTCGTACATGTAAATTTTTGTGTTTTTATATGTTTAATAAAAACAAATTATATCATAGGATATGACATGTGTAACACCGATAAGATAATATTGCTTTATACAATCTATACTATATTACTACTACTAATATACCACTATTATATTATGTATCGTTATAATGAATTATACATAGGTATATATTTAAGTTAAACATTTCACTCATTTCAGATACCAAAAATACATAGCAATAATGTAGATACTATAAAAACCAATATACTTCCAAGATAATTATTATAATATTATAATAACATCTTCAAAAAACTTTAATTTAATTTGATACAAACACCACTGAAAAATTATGCATTGTTCGGTGGTTGAAAAAATATATACTTAGGTATCACTTACATTGCTTAACCTTATTAAAGACAGTACCTAGGTAATATGTATATTTATTATGTAGGTACTAGGTACTATGATAGAATAATGTTTCTCTACTGTGGATATAATATATAATAATATTTTATACACTTTTTACTTAATAAATGTTAATATCATTTAATAATAATTAAACATCACGTTATATATATATAAATATACATAATAATACATATAATTTTTCACCTATGTGCTCACATTGTCCGCGATCCGACGTAGTCGGATCGCCTACCTGGAAGGTTTAGCATGGCTTATTTTTCTAAATTTTCTTATAAATATGGTATATTTATGTAATAAAGAGTAATTGGGGGGTGTGGGGGGCAAAGCTCCCACGGCTTTGTATTCTGAAAATTATCTGGACCCTCCCCATGACAAATTCCTAAATACGCCACTGATATATAGATTATTGTTTGAAAATACAGATAGCTTATATTACAATGGGGAACGAAGTGAAAATATTAGAATTATAATATTTCATAAAAAAAATAGTATCAGTAAAATTATTGGACAAACCCTATCATTTTCAAAATAATGAGAAATCTTTATAATAGAATAATCACGTGGTCGGATGGAATATTAGTATTATAAAATATCGGTGGGTGATGGAATGTACAGAAAAAATTCTCAGTCTGTTGAAATGTTTGATACGTCTTCAAAATCACCGTGTTGGGTATTCATGGTCAATTTATTGGTCAATCAAACAAATTTTGGAATTGGCGTATTAGCTGATGATTTTATATATGCTGTAAATTATATCAATGCATTATTTATTTCATATCTCATATTATGTAATATTTTATATTATATTAAATTCTAGGTTGATATGGGTCTGATAGTAATACAAATATTTTAAATAATGCAGAGGTTTTTGATGTCAATACCTTAAAATGGAAACTTATATCAAGTATGTCTATTAACAGATGCCACTTTGGTGTCACAATGATGTGTGTTTTTTTTTATATTTTTGTGTCTGTCATTACGTTTTGGAGTAGTAATAACGCTTTGATTTTTGACTTCAACCCCTCTTTGAAAAGTAAAATTCATTTATTTGGTACTTTGAAAGGTCAAAAGTAAAAAATGTCCAGTAGTTTTCAAAAGCGTCGGGAAACATCCTGAAAAAATAACGGAATAACGGGAATTTTTACGCATAAACACTTTTCCACAAGGTCGATTTTTTGATTTTGCTGTAACTCAAAAACGAATCATTGTAAATACTTGAAATTTTTACCAATATTTATATTAGCATTATCTATTTACGTTTATATTTTTTTAAACAATTGATAGAACATTGAAATTTTCAAGTTTTCTAAATTTTTTTTCTTGAAATGCAATAAAAAAAATTTGGTTTTCCAAAAAATCTTTAAAGTTTAATTAAGGTTTATTATAAATTGTTCTTATTGTCAGTGCTTGATTTGAAAAAAAACTAGAAGGGGGACTCCAGTGGATGTTGGATGAGCGTTCCACACAAAATTCAATATCACATTACTGTGCGGACTGCGGAGCAAAGCCCTCCACATCACCTTCAGCCACCTATAATCCCCAAAAATCATTAAATTTATTATATAAAAATATTTTAAAATAAAGAAACACTTATTTATTTATTATACATCATACAATGAAATTATAATTTAAATTACGATTTATAAAGATATATAATATATTATTAATAACTCATCAATACACCTACAAAAAACTTATCATGTATTATTACATATATACTATGTACTCGTACATCAATAAACCCATGTACATGAATACCTACAGTATTGTGCGACACAAACGTCGTCGATAAACGCTTTTATGGTATACAGCACAGCCCGTGGTTGAAGATATAAGTATGACGTAAAAGTTTAGCTAGGTAACCTAAATGTTAAATATTTTAACTTTTAATTTTTTGTCCGAGAGTGGGGATTTTTCCGTTCGGTTTGGGGGGGATGCACGAATAAGGTTCTAGATTCTTCTTTTCCTTTTTATTATTATCATTTTTGTTATTCTTATTCCTAATCTTATTATTATTATTAATATTACTATTTTTGTTATTATTATAATTATTTTATTCTTATAATAACTTTTATTTAAATTGTGTGTTTATCGGCGATTGCACTATTGGGGTTTCTACGGTTTCTTGTTATCTGTCACAGAACACCGGGTATAAAAAGCCCGGCGAAACGACCAGCATTGACATTCGCTGGCTGTCCTCCGTCGTAGCAAGACCCACCCCGGGCAGACTTGCGCGAATAGGAAAGGCATCTGGTATTTATATTTTTTTATCTTTAACATATTATGTTGCCTGTACATTACATTGCTTGTACTCGCATAATTAAATAGTGATTTTATTCATACCTATTCGCAGCTCTAACATTTCCTTAGTTCAAGCTCTGGTATGTACAAACAAAATTCTACCTTGGCCTTGTTCCGTGACCTATAATATAAGTCTGACAACGTTTGGGCAGTGCTTTAGTGATTGGTTTGTTGCGTTTGCGCGAACACTGTTCATCACATCATATTTGCATATTCGTAGGAATACGTTATTCGTAAGTGTTCAAGTATGTCTCCCAAACAGAACGTATATTTGTAAAACCTCGTTTCCCTGTGCGTTATCGTCATTTTCGACATATGCGCAGAGCTAAGATGGGTTACGTTCCACAGAAATGATAAGTCGCGCGTACGTCGGATCTAGCGAGCAGATGGCATAGTTCCAGTGACTCGTCAGAGTTCCGCGTTACGGGTGTACCGCTCTCGTTTGAGCTGCCGGTCTCGTGTGCCGCTGTAATGATCTGACAACGCGTGCGATTCGATTCTAATCCGATTATTCGGTGGCTGTGACGTCGTTGAATGACATACGAATCTGTTCGAAACTTTGTACACATTACGAAAACGTAATTTTTTTTTTTGGTAGTGTTTATAAAATTGTAACGTATAATAATTGTCTATTATACAAGATCTTTTTTAATAATAAATATATCCACTTTAATATCTAGTTATGAATATTTTCTTTTTTTATAGATTTCTAATATAATATAAATTTATATATATTAATAAATAATATATATATATATATATATAAATATTATATTATAATAATATTATTCAGTTCGTGTTCACTGCCCGACCGTGCAACACGTCTGTTTCGCATAGTGTCGCATTTATAGCTATCGATAGCAGTAACTACTAGTTTGTTCGGCGTACAGGTAATTTGTCTATTATTATTGCATTTATTACACCAATTAAATAATATCCCAAATCTATTGGGCTATAAGCCTATGTTATCTAACGATATGAACAACACCAACAGTGCTTCCCAACATACGCGTAATAATCAAACATTTGCAGAGAACTTCAAATACTACCTTACCTAAAATGAACCAAGCAATCGTTTTTAATTCGATTAATAACATCAAACAAATAGAATATGTCACCGCAATCAGTGAAATTATACCCGCTGAGAATATACAATTTGTATCGCGTATTTCCAATAACCGATTTTGCGTCTTTTTCAACAGCCAAATCGTTATAGAAAATTTACTCAAAATCCATTCATCAATCCAAGTAGAAGGAATAGAAATTCCTATCCGTAGACTGATTAACACTTCTAAGAGAATCATTCTATCAAATGTCTACCCAACTATTCCCAATCAACTCATATTAAATGCTCTCCATGAACTAGAAATCAAAACCACATCTCAAATCTCACACATAAAAGCTGGCTTCGCAACCGAACAATTTTCACATATTTTAAGTTTCAGAAGACAAATTTATATTAACCAAAATAGCGTGGCCAAACTTCCTAATTCAATCACTGTAATCGTAGAGAACACTACGTTCAGAATATTTATAACTGATGATACCATAACCTGTTTCCAATGCCACCAAACTGGACACTTCTCAAACCAATGCAAAAATATACCAGATCTAATTAATGTTATCAATGAATCCGTGACTGAAATGGAAACCCTTATAGACTTATCACCAGTTAACAATTCAGATAAAAACGTACCTGACTCGTTACCTATTTTTATTACTCAAAATACTCATACCAGCCAGGATAGCGACATTTCATTATTAGACAAATCAGCTGAGAATGGCTATATTGCTTCTCAAGAACAATCTATAAAACCTTCATTAGTTGACAAACTTAAAATGGCAGCTAACCATAAAACCAAAGTACCGCTTCCTCGGCCAGCTAAACGTCCAGCTCCGTCAACTACATCTACGTCTCAGCCTTCATCACCTAAATCAGTACATCTATCCAGCCCGCCATCAATTATGAAGCCCCCAGATAAACTCGATGGTCTAACTCAACCATTTATAAACCTCAAAGGAAATGTGAACAAAAAACCAAAATTAAGAACTGTCTCTAGTTCCAATGATACAGTACAGTCAAATATCGACGAATGTTTGGATACCACTCAAGATTTGTTTGATACTCACCTGGATTTTTCTTTGACCTTTGACGAATTTAAAGAGTTCTTTGAAAGTGCGAAAGGTCGCTCTGATCTTGAAAGGTTGTGTATCAAATACCAAAGTAGTCCCGGTAATATTTTGGAAATTATTTCAACTATTTACCCAAATGTAACAGTTAAAAGCGCTAAAAATCGTCTAACTAGAATATCTAATGCACTAAAAAAAATTTTATCCCTTAACGACAGTCAGAATGCTAATTTTAACTGTGATGATGACGAAACCTTCTAATCAAACTATCAACTCTTATCTAAATAACTACCATACTATACAAACCATCTCCAACCAACCATGAAAAACAAAAACCTTCAAATCATTCAATGGAATCCTAATGGATTCTATTCCAAAATCGACGAAATAAAACTAATAATTAACAGGTTTTCTCCAGTAGCTCTGTGTATACAAGAAACTAACTTTACCAAGAACAAATCAGGGTCTTTAAGAAATTATACAACTTTTTCCAAAACAGAACTAGTCCTATTAGGGCTAGTGGAGGAGTAGCAACCTTTATTGACACTCAATATCTTTCCGAAGAAATCACCCTCATCACAAATCTAGAAGCAGTTGCCGTAAGAATAATTTCTTTCAAATATAAACTAACGATTTGCAATATGTATATACCAAACTCACAGATCCTCAGCTATACAGATATCCAAAACATTATCGACCAGCTACCTACTCCTTTTTATAATTTTGGGTGACTTCAATAGCCATAATATCATGTGGGGCTGCAACGACACAGATCAAAGGGGTACAATTATAGAAAAAATACTCGATAACAACAACATAAATATTCTCAACAATGGTCAAGCAACACGAATAAGTGCCAGCACCGGAAACCTCTCAGCAATTGATCTCTCTCTGTCTTCATCAACTATTACACCTCATTTAGAATGGAACACTATACCAGAATTCTCAAGTAGCGACCATTTCCCAATCAAATTAACACTAAACTATACCAACCCTGACGAAGAACACACTCGTAGTCTTAAATGGAAACTGACAAATACCAACTGGAACACCTACCAAAAAGACATAGAAAAGAATCTAATAAATTATTCCTTCTCTTTCTCAAATAATAGTAATGTGGAGGATAATATGGAGAAACTCAATAATTTAATTTATATCACGACTTCTAACATTTTCGAACAATGTAGTTATTCTGGGAAAAGGCCACCAGTACCTTGGTGGAACAAAACTATCAAACATGCCATAAGGAACAAAAAAACAACCTTCAATAAATTTAAACGTACAAAGGATTTCAGCGATTTTATCGAATTTAAAAAAATAAAGCGTTAGTCCGATACTTAATAAAAAACCAAAAAAAAAAATCTTGGAGAAAATTCACGGCAGACCTTAATAGCAAAGAGTCAACAAGAAATATATGGAAAAAAATCAAGATCATTAAAGGTATTCCCATGGCTCAATAAAAATCATTCATTCAGAAAATTCCATACTAACAGAACCTCACGCGATAGCTCAAACAATTGGCCAATATTTTTATCCTAACAGTAGCGACTCTTCATTAACTCCTAACTTTCTAAGTTATAAACAAGAAAAAGAAAAAGAAGTTGATTCCACGACAAACCCACAATCTAACCTTGGCCAAGGCAATATTTTAAACGAACCAATTACCTTGCTTGAAATAGAATTATGTCTTCGTGGTAACAAAAGCAAAAGTTGTGGATCCGATAAAATTCCGTTCATATTTTTACAGAACCTCTCTCCTCACTTATCGCCACTGCAAGTTACTTCTACTACATCTCTACAATCAAATTTGGGAAACCGGCGTAATCCCAATCAAATGGAAAAATGCAATCATCACCCCTATTCCGAAAAAAAAATCAAAATATTTTCAAACCTACAGGGTATCGACCAATATCGGTACTCTGCAGTATGAGCAAGTTATTAGAAAAAATAATTTACAATCGACTAAATTGGTATGCAACTCAACACAAATTCCTATCACCTTGCCAACACTGTTTCAGAAAACACCACTCAACCACCGACTGCCACGTTAAAATTGTAATGAATCAAAAATAAGCTTGCGCATTGCTATTGATGAAACTTTACCTTATAATAATATATTAACTAAGTTGGTGTAGTTAGCTATTTAAAATGAATAATAATGGGGTACAAAGATGTGTTATGGTCAGTTATATATTTTGATATTATGAATACTTTTGGATATTGTATTAAATACAGCGTTTAGATATTAATAATAGGTGTGTTATGATTAACATAATTGAAAAGATGATATTCGTAATATTATGAATATCATTACAAAATTGAAACCGAAGTTATATAAACTCTTGCCAATAAACAATCAATGATCCTAATAAGTCTCGACATACAAAAGGCATACGACACCGTTTGGCGATATAGAGTAATCAATCTACTAAAAAATTGGAACATACATGGTAACATGCTAATCTTTCTAATAAACTTTTTAAATCAACGATCCTTCCAAGTAAAAATTAGAGATCAAATATCAAATACATTTATGTTAGAAAACGGAGTGCCGCAAGGTTCTCCCCTTAGCATTTTTCTATTTCAAACAGCAATTAACAACCTTCCTAATATCATCAAAAATCCTGTCAAATCAATCATTTTTGCAGACGACACCCACATATACATATATACGAGGTACGCAAATTTCTGTAATGACCGGAATTCTCCAAAAATGCCTGAATGACCTTTGTAAATGGTGTTTCGAATCTGGTTTCATTTTTTCACCTCAAAAGACAAAATGCATTTTATTTTCAAACAAAAAGAAACAAAACCAAAACTTTTCCTCGGTTCAAGTTCTTTACCTTTTGTCGAAGACATTTCAATACTAGGTCTCACTTTCGACAAAAAGTTATCATGGAAACCCCATATCATGTCACTAAAAAAAAATACATACAAAAGTCTAAATGTTATTAAATTTTTAAGTCACTACGAATGGGGTGCCGAAGGTACTGTATTATTGAAAGTTTATAGATCACTTGTAAGATCCAAACTTGACTATGGTTCAATTTGTTACGGAAACTCAGACTCGAAGATCTTAAAAACTTTAGATACAATTCATATTGCAGGACTGAGATTCTCAACTGGAGCATTCAAAAGCAGCCCGATAGCCAGTTTATTATCTTTGACGGGAGAACCCTCACTTCAGTTCCGAAGAACTAAATTGTTACTAAATTATATAGCTCGCATTATATCTACACCTGATAATTCAACTATTTACTTTTTAAACGAAAAACGTTTCTCTACTATTTATGAACACAATTCTAAACTAAGAAAACCATTAGGGCTAAGGCTACAGAAAGAGATGAAGGACATTAATATTGTATATAATGAAATATGTCAACACGAAAGCAGCCAGATATCCACTTGGCATCAACCAAATTACCTAGTTGATACTAGTTTAATCAATAAAAGAAACACCAAACACCATTTATAATAATTTATTCAACGAACTTATACACAATTCTAATGTCAGAACTCAGACCTACACTGACACATCGAAAACGGAAATGGGCATAGGACTAGCAGTAGTTCATCTTGATGAAACCAAAATGTTCAAACTTAACAACAAAAGTAGTATATATACAGCTGAATACCTAGCACTACTTAAAGGAGCCCAATTAGCTCTGGCGATTAATCATACAAAAGTAGATATATGTTCTGACTCACTTAGTGCCTTAACTAACCTAAAATCCAAAATACTGACAGAGCCATTAGCTCTGGCAATTAGTAACCTTCTTTCCAAATCAAACAAAGAAATTAGAATCATATGGACCCCAGGTCATTGTAACATAAAGGGGAACGAGAAGGCAGACAAAGCTGCCAGAAATGCAATCAATAGTCCCGATAGTGAAATAATTCATGTGTCCTCTCTCATAGACATAAAAAGAAATATTAATGTAAACTGCTTCAATTTGTGGAACTCACAATGGTACATAACTACGGAAAATAAGTTAAAGGAAATCAAGGGCTCCGTTGAGCTCTGGGTCAAATACACTGATCTAAACAGGAAAAATGAGGTAATTCTTAATCGACTTCGGATTGGCCACACTAAACTCACATACGGACACCTCATGGCAAAAGATCCACCCCTATGTCCAACATGCAATACAAACTTCTCAATCAAATACATCATCGTCCACTGCCCAAACTTCAACGAAGCTAGGAAAGACTTCAACATCCCCGACAACCTATACGAAGTAATTGGTCCATTTTCAAATTTTCATAATATAAACCTATAGGTACCTTAAAAAAATTGATTTGTACAATAGTATACAACCTAAAATGTAAAATGTAATAATTTAAGCTAATAACCTTTGTAGTTGATGCTTAATCAATAAAAATAAAAATAAATAATATTATTAAATATTATAATATTATTTTATATATTTATTTTTGTAATATACTATTGTGGTAGAACTTTATTAAAAGATGAACGTACATAATTATAAGCGGAAGGGGAATAGAAGTTTAAAGTTAGAGCGAATGTTCGAAGTGCAAGGGATATTTGTTTAGATGATTTTATTTTTAACTGTTTCATTAGGATTTTATTTTCAATATCAGGCAATGTTTCCTGAAATCAATAATTATAATATAATACCCCAGTTTTTACACCAATACACAAATAAGATAATAAATGTAATCTAACTATAGCCCAATCTCACAAATATCTAACATGACTAAATCCTTTGAAAAATAAGTAAAAAAACAACTAGTCAATTCTCTTAAACATAATAATCTATTATTATCTTGTACTCAATTTTATTTTGGACCGGTTAAAAACATAGAACAACCAATTGCAACTGTATCAATCTATATTGTACTAACTATCAAGCAGGTTACTGTTAATAAGCAATGATTTTAATATGTACTAATTATGATTTAAACATTTTTTTACATTTATTTATTAACTTATAAATCACTTATATTGACTTTGGTATTTTTTAATAAGCAAATTATAATAGTATTTGTATAGTTAAGTATAAGAAAAAAACACATACAACATTAAACTAAACATTAACTTCTATTTAAAAAAATAAAATTGATATTTTAATTAATTTTTTTAATTTTTCATATGGTGAATTAAAACATTTAATAAGTAAGTACTACATAGCTACACAGAACACAACACATGTATATTTTTTCAATCCAATAATTAAAACCTGGAGATGAGAAAAACAATTTTGAGAAATGAGGTTCTTTTCTTCTCTTAAATGTGTCATTTATTGTTTCATTCTACGTATTTTTTTAATTAAACGGCCTTTTTGTTTTTGTAACGTTTTAATTTGCTTTCTCTTCTTAAACAACATTTTTTTGATTGCATTTAAAAAATTTTTCTGTCGCTGGTTAATAGGTCTATAAAAAAAAAATTAAAATTAAAATTAATAAAAATTAATTCTATGTTTCCAAATAAATTATGCTTTTTTTATTTATTTTTATAAACGTTCCATATAGTATATGGCTGAAATAAACAAAAATTGATTATATTATTCACATGAGCTATTAGCAACCGTTACTATTTAAAGATTAAACCAATATTCGATTCTAAATAATCATTTGTCATATAGCATTCACTGGATTATAGTTTTTAACAAGCCGTGTTCATAGAATATTTAAAAAAAAAACAATTAGTTTTTTCATCTTTCTAATAGAAAGTTAATTAATAATTAAGCTGTTACGTGTTTTAACAAATTTTACAAAAAGTCGATTGAAATGGAAGGAACAATTAAATCTGTAAAATTAGATTTGACAATCAAAACAGATAAAAGTAAAACTGTCACTCAAAAAAATATATAAGAAATACCAGAAAAAAAACTGGTTGCAGGTACGTTTATAATCTATACAATTATATTCATTATACTATTGATAATAATAAGTATATAGAGTGTATAAGCGAACTTTCCCAAGAAGTCTTGTTCGGGGGGCGCCAAATAACCAAACAATAAGTGGATATATTAACAGTTTCTATTTATTATAATAAAGAGAGTATTAGTATTAGTATATATTTAATACAAATATCAGTTTTCATTTGACTCTGGCTATGATTCTATAAATATCTCCATTTTTCATACCAATAATTCAAAAAAATTAATGGGAATTTGTATATGTATATCAGTAATATACACTTTTTCTGTACCTATTGGCTATTTATTTGGTTACATTGTACTGCTAATATAGCAATATAATTATTTATTTGTAGTATGTGCATCTACAGTCTATAGACCACAAATTAAACCAGTGTTTCTCAACCTTTTTTTACTCAACGCCCCTTTTAGATTTTAAAAATCACACACCGCCCCCCCCCCCAATCAATTTTTTAAAATGATAAACGTTTTATTTTTTAATAAGCTATTTAATTTAAGACAAAATATCATTTAACATTTTAATAATGTCAAGTACCTGTCAAGATAATTATTTTGATATTATTTAAGTGTATAAATATTATACCTACATAATTCTGTGGATTACATAAGGTATTTTATTCTACGCAGTTATACATTTCATTACAATCAGTTATAAACAAAAAAAATTAAATGATAGATGAGCGCCCCCTTTAGCGCCCCCCTCATTAAAACGCCCCCTTCAAAATAAAAAATGCCCACAAGGGGGCGGTAGCGCCCACGTTGGGAATCAGTGAATTAAACGATAGATCAGTGGTTTTCAACCTGGAGGTCACGAATGATAAACTTTGAGGTCGCCAAAAATAATAAACAAAATTATTTTTCCATATTATTTAAAAATAAAATAAAGAAATTATTTTTTTTTTTTTCTATATCAATACATTAAACAATAAAATGCCGATGAGCATAATCTTAGCTCAAGTATTCCATTAACACGCGAATAAAAAGTTAAATTAATTGTACATTTTAGATTCTGAACGAAGTGATGAATGTATTGCTTTTACTATGATGTGTGTTTTTTTTTTTTTTTTTTTGTGTCTGACGACAACATTTGGAGCAGTAATAATGCTCCGATTTTTGACTTCAGCCCCTCTTTGAATAGGGAATTGAATCTAGTTGGTACTTTAAGGGGGTCAAAATTAAAATTTTCTAATAGTTTTCAAAAAAATCGAGAAAAACAAAAAAAAAATGACAGAAAAATGGAAATTTTACGGAAAAACCACTTTTCGACAAAATCGATTTTTTGATTTTGCTGTAACTCAAAAACGAATTATTGTAAATACTTGAAATTTTCACCAAATGTTTATATTATGGTTATCTCTTTACAGTTAATTTTTCAAAATATTTTGACCATTTTTAAGCTACTAATAGACAATTGAAATTTTCGACTTTTCTAAGTTTTTTTTTCTTCAAATGCCGATAAAAATTTTTTGGGTGGCCAGAAAATCTTGAAAATTTAATACAAGGTTTCTTATAAGTTGTTCTTAAAGTGATAAAAAAAAATCCGAAATCGTTAGTCACAATTTTTTTTTATAAGTGTTTAAAATTCGAATTTATACGAAATATGTCAAAATTTAAATTAAATTTCATACGCTCATAATGCGAATGTTGGCCATAGTAACCATAGTAAGTAGTAACATAATATAAAAACTATACTATTTGTTTCAAAATAGAATATTTGACAATATTTAAATATAATATATCCTAAACTGACAAATCATCTTCGTTCAGAATCGTTTTTCCTATACAATGATACCTATCATTGCATTCAAATTTAACCTTCCATAGTCTGAGGTCCACCCCACCCCCTAATATACAGCAGAGCGATACCCACTTACCCGCTTTTTTAAATTTTATTTATATATTAGATTCTGAACGGAATGATGAATGTATTGATTTTACAATGATGTGTGTTTTTTTTTTTTTTTTTTTGTGTCTGACGACAACATTTGGAGCAGTAATAATGCTCCGATTTTTGACTTCAGCCCCTCTTTGAATAGGGAATTGAATCTAGTTGGTACTTTAAGGGGGTCAAAATTAAAATTTTCTAATAGTTTTCAAAAAAATCGAGAAAAACAAAAAAAAAATGACAGAAAAATGGAAATTTTACGGAAAAACCACTTTTCGACAAAATCGATTTTTTGATTTTGCTGTAACTCAAAAACGAATTATTGTAAATACTTGAAATTTTCACCAAATGTTTATATTATGGTTATCTCTTTACAGTTAATTTTTCAAAATATTTTGACCATTTTTAAGCTACTAATAGACAATTGAAATTTTCGACTTTTCTAAGTTTTTTTTTCTTCAAATGCCGATAAAAATTTTTTGGGTGGCCAGAAAATCTTGAAAATTTAATACAAGGTTTCTTATAAGTTGTTCTTAAAGTGATAAAAAAAAATCCGAAATCGTTAGTCACAATTTTTTTTTATAAGTGTTTAAAATTCGAATTTATACGAAATATGTCAAAATTTAAATTAAATTTCATACGCTCATAATGCGAATGTTGGCCATAGTAACCATAGTAAGTAGTAACATAATATAAAAACTATACTATTTGTTTCAAAATAGAATATTTGACAATATTTAAATATAATATATCCTAAACTGACAAATCATCTTCGTTCAGAATCGTTTTTCCTATACAATGATACCTATCATTGCATTCAAATTTAACCTTCCATAGTCTGAGGTCCACCCCACCCCCTAATATACAGCAGAGCGATACCCACTTACCCGCTTTTTTAAATTTTATTTATATATTAGATTCTGAACGGAATGATGAATGTATTGATTTTACAATGATGTGTGTTTCTTTTTTTTTTTTTTTGTGTCTGACGACAACATTTGGAGCAGTAATAATGCTCCGATTTTTGACTTCAGCCCCTCTTTAAATAGGAAAATTCATCTAGTTGGTACTTTGGGGGGGTCAAACATTTTCAAATAGTTTTCAAAAAAATCGAGAAAAACAAAAAAAAAATGACAGAAAAACGGCAATTTTACGAAAAACCACTTTTCGACAAAATCGATTTTTTGATTATTAATAAACAGATACTATAAAGTAACCATAGTAACATATAAAAACTATACTATTTGTTTCAAAATAGAATATATAACAATATTTAAATATAATATATCCTAAACTGACAAATCATCTTCGTTCAGAATCGTTTTTCGTATACAATGATACCTATCATTGCATTCAAATTTAACCTACCATAGTCTGAGGTCCACCCCACCCCCTAATATACAGCAGAGCGATACCCACTTACCCGCTTTTTTATATTTAAATTTATTATAAATGCTTAACAATACGTTTTAAAATAATGTTGTATTATAAATTAATTAAATTTTTAAGTGTAAATTAATCAAAATTCTATACCATATAAATATTTTATCAGTAATTTAATCAAATTTTGATTAATAAAACAACTTTTTAAGGGGGTCGCATTACAAAAAAATAAAAACGGAGGGGTCTCGATCCAAAAAAGGTTGAAAACACTACGGTAGACGACAGGTATTAATTTTATATTTTTAACAGCTAAAAAATATACTGGATTCAGGGCTGTGTATATAATAGAATATATTAATATTTATAATTAGAATATTCTTACGAATTATAAGACATGGATATTGGATACTAACCCCAATGAAATATTTATAAAAATTTTAATAAATTCCATATTATCTATTCACAATGTATAAATTATAGTATAAATAGTATTTAAAGTATCTTTAAATTAAATTCCAGAAATATTATACATCTATAGCTCTGAATTACACCATTTAACTATAATTAATCAATTAAATAGTTAACAACATTTTAAATTACCACATATCTTAACTTAATGCTAAAAAATCAAACAAAAACTATTGTTACAGTTATAAGAAATATTTACAGTATATAATATATAAATATTATTACGCCACTCATGTATCTATTTAATAATATTTTTTATACCTAGGTAATTAAAATATTTGTATTTTTATAATGAAAATAATAATTGATATAACGAGATGAAGTTGATAATATGTATATAATAATTAAGGGAGCACGACAAATGTGCGTTGACCACTGCGATCCGTTGACTGTTGTTCATACCCACGATTATAGCAATGGTCCTCTACATTAAACTTTGAACTGTTACGCTGACGTGACGTTTTGATAACCGCTGCGGAAAAACTGCTTCTTGGCGTATGACCGACAGCGCTCATTTTTCGTGCTCCCGAGTCCCGATTATATAATATAATATATTGTTAAAAATCGTTAAAAGGCTAGACTAAAAACGGCCGGTAGTCGAAAAACTTGTAAAACCATTAAAATGTACAATAATAATTAATTTCCACCTTTCCATCTATAATACATGAGTATCTAGAATAATGCCTATCGATTATAAAAAGGAAATAATTCAAATTGATATATTTTAGTCCGTAATGAAAATAATAAATATCTAGTTTCACATATGGCTTAAATAATTTAAACTGTTTCATTTAACAGATATAAACATGTATTATAATAAATAATAATTTATAATATGATAACATTGACTATGAATAACGTAAATACATTATTGTTCCAATCTGGACGCTAATCTGGACATAAATTTGTTTCTTGATCTAGGAGCATGACTAGTGTACGGCATTAGACGGCTATTTTTTTTCCTCGATTGACGTGCACATATTTTATATTCATTCTTCCACTTAAACGTGTATGTCAGCTGATCCTACAATGGAAAAACATCAAATTTAATAAAAGCTAAATACGAGTTACACACTTATTTCGTGTTTTATGTGTAATAGGTACACCGTACGGCGTACACACACAGGTATGCAATATATTTACATAACATTGTATATAAGTATATATTAGTATATTTTATTTTAAAAAAAAATTGTGATAGTATCATAATAACACTAGTACTTCTACACATTATGTTGGTCTGCTTAATTTTAATATCATATTAATTGTACGCGAATCGAAATATAGATAGGTTTATCACTTCCTAAAGTTAGTTGTGCCAATGATATTATGCATTTTAAATATAATATTTTTGACTGTTATAGCTACAGGTTTTCAAGTTATTTTTACACTAATATATTTCATCAGGTTGCATTAATTGAGAAAAAAAAATAAAACAATAAAAACAGTACAATATGTAAATCAGCTAGGTATTCATTTAACTAATATCAATTGTTATTAAATTATAAAATGTATAAAATGTGTATAATATATTATAATTACCTATTAAAAAGTATCTTGTTTGAACTAATTCAAAAATAGCTATATTGGCATATTGTCTATACGATAAACATTTATTTATTCAGTATAATAAATAATAATAAAAAATTATAATAATGATTACTGTTTAATTTTATATTATAAATATTTTAGGGATTGAATAATCAAATGTCACTTGGTATACCTATACTATGATATTATTCAACGTGTTTTTTATACAAACCATGAAAGCAGAAATTGATGTACTACAGGATGATACTATGGGAGTCGGCATCTTGGACTGTGAAATAATGAAGTTTGTTCTAGGTGTTACCTATATGATAATATCAAATTATGATAATTAAATTCATATACGTAGGTATATTACATTAATATAATTATTGTTTTAAAGTCATATGAAACGTTATAACAGAAGCATATTTATTATCATAATGCTTAATATTGTTTTTATGTTTTTTACATAAAAATTCGTCTTCGGAAACTATTTGTCCAATTTTACGTTTCACTTATGTTTATAATAAAAAATGAATATTGTGGTATTATTATAAATGTTTTATATGAACTTGAAAAAGATGATTTGTGTGTGCTTCAGTGAAATCACATACTTCATATTGAGTCTCCATCTCATCCTTCAAAACGCGATAAAGTAATTAATATTTTAATAATTTAAAAAAAATATTATACATCTATAGCCCTGGATTACACCATTTAACTATGATTAATTAATTAAATAGTTAACAAAATTTTAAATTACCATATATATTAACTTAATGCTGAAAAAGCAAACAAAAACTAATGTTACAGTTATAAGAAATATTTACAGTATATAATATATAACTAATTATTAATTAGGTAATACACAAAGTAATATATTATGAGTTAGTTTATAGGATAACAAAATACTCAAAATAGTAGATACATGCCTAACTTTTTTAATAAGAATAAGAATACTGAACAGATTATAATATTATATGAGTATAACATAATTTATATCAAAGTATCAATTTTTTTTTGTAAGAATAGTTAATTATAAATACTTTTGAATCACAACATATTATATAATCACCAATCAACAACATATTAATATAATAAATATGATAAAAAAAGCAGGTAAGTGAGTATCACTCTGCTGTACATTAGGGGGTGGGGTGGACTTCGGACTAGGGTAGGTTAAATTGCAATGATAGGTAACATTGTATACTAAAAACGATTCTGAACGGAGATGATTTGTCAGTCTATGATATATTATATTTAAATATTGTCATACATTCTATTTTGAAACAAATTCAAACATTGAAGTAAAAGTTTCAAGATCTTACGTTTAGTATTTTTTAAAAATAACAAAAATCGAAAATTATTTATTAGTAGGTAAAACGTTATTTTACACGTGTATTTTTGATTTCAAATTAAAATTAAAACTTTAAACACTCGTAAAATTTTTTAAAGTGAATAATCCTCAAACTTTTTTATAATTATTTTAAGCTTAACTTATGGACAGCATAGTATTAAATTTTCAATAAATTTTTAACTACCAAATAGTAAAAAATATTCATGATTTTCACGAATTTTTGTCAATATTTGAACTTCAAAAGCTAATAAACGAAAATTGTGCCTAAGTATTTTTATAATTTTTGAATGAGAGTTAGAACAAGTTACGCGGACCCTTCTATTAAATATCCAAATAATTTGTCCCAGCTAAATTTTTTTTATTAACATTTATAAAAAAAAAAAAAATTGATTATTTCAAATCCCTATAAATAGCTCAAAAAAAGTCAAAATGTTTTGAAAATCAAATAACGTCAAGAAAATGGCAATATAAACAACTGGTAAAATTTTCAAGTATTTACGACTTATACTTTTTGAATAACAACAAATATCAAAAATCGTTTGAGGCTAAACCGTCATTTAACGCGGTTTTGTAAAAATTTAAATTTCAAACACTCATAAAAATTTTTTGTCTGAATCCGGTAGAGTTTTTTTTACAGATATTTGAAGAAAAATGTATGGAGAATCTTGTACCAAATTTTCAAAACTTAGTTATAAAAGAAAAAATTTTTACGATTTTTCAACCACAAAATTACTTGCAAATTTTCGCAATTTTGACATATTTCGTATAAATTCGAACTTTAAGCACTTATAAAAAAAAATTGTGACTAACGATTTTGGATTTTTTTTTATTTTTTTTATCACTTTAAGAACAACTTATAAGAAACCTTGTATTAAATGTTCAAGATTTTCTGGTCAGCCAAAAAATTTTATTGTTATTTAAAAAAAAAAATACTAAAAAAGTTAAAAATTTCAATTGTCTATAAATAACTCAAAAAAAGTCAACAATTTTTGAAAATTTAACTGTATATAGATAACACTAATATAAAAATTTAGTGTAAATTTCAAGTATTTACAGTGATTAGTTTTTGAATTACATCCATATAAACAAATCGATTCACTCCGTTCAGAATCTAAAAAATACTCAATATTTAAGAATACTCGAAAATGAAGTCTTAATAATAAACTTACTTTATTTTTCGTAAAAAAAAATTCACTCAACAAATTCCAAATCCATTTAACAAAATAATGAACATAAAACTATAAAATAACTATAGAAACCATAGATTATACTGATTGTATATCGAGCTGATGTTTTGATGTCTACGTCTGTCGTCTACCATAGAGTAAATAAAGACAACGGTACCGAGTTCAAATCCCAGACATCAATAAATAGAGTTTGCACTTTTTCTATTTATTCGGTTGACTTTTTAAAAATTGTAAAAAGTTTAAATTAAATTAAATTTTAATTTTTTTTAATTTTTTAGACATTTTTGTCTCCGTTTTTATATGTAGATAAAATATTAAATTGGTTTTATAAAATAATTTGCATTTTGTAAAATATAGATCTTTATTGTATTTTATAAATTCGAAGTTTAAGCACTTATAAAAAAAAATTGTGAATAACGTTTCGGATTTTTTTTTATGACTTTAAGAACAACTCATAAGAAACCTTGTATTAAATTTTCAAGATTTTCTGGCCGGCCAAATAAATTTTATCGTTATTTTAAAAAAAATATATTAAAAAAAGCGGGTAAGTGAGTATCGCTCTTGCTGTACATTAGGGGGTGGGGTGGACCTCGGACTAGCGTAGGTTAAATTTGAATGCAATGATGAATATCATTGTATACGAGAAACGATTCTGAACGGAGATGATTTGTCAGTCTAGGATATATTATATTTAAATATTGTAATATATTCTATTTTGAAACAAATAGTATAGTTACTATATGTTACTATGGTTACTTTATAGTATCTGTATATTAATAAAAAAAGTATTTGGCCAACATACACATTATGAGCGTATGCAATTTAATTTAAATTTTGACATATTTCGTATAAATTCGAACTTTAAACACTTATAAAAAAAAATTGTGACCAACGATTTCGGATTTTTTATTATCACTTTAAGAACAACTTATAAGAAACCTTGTATTAAATTTTCAAGATTTTCTGGCTACCCAAAAAATTTTTATCGGCATTTGAAGAAAAAAAACTTAGAAAAGTCGAAAATTTCAATTGTCTATAAGTAGCTTAAAAATGGTCAAAATATTTGACCTGTAAATTTAACTGTAAAGAGATAACCATAATATAAACATTTGTTGAAAATTTCAAGTATTTACAATGATTCGTTTTTGAGTTACAGCAAAATCAAAAAATCGATTTTGTCGAAAATTGGTTTTTCGTAAAATTTCCATTTTTCTGTCATTTTTTTTTTTTTTTTGTTTTTCTCGATTTTTTTGAAAACTATTTGAAAATTTTACTTTTGACCCCCCCCCCCCCAAGTACCAACTAGATGAATTTTTCTATTCAAAGAGGGGCTGAAGTCAAAAATCGGAGCATTATTACTGCTCCAAATGTTGTCGTCAGACACAAAAAAACAAAAAACAAAAAAAAAACACACATCATTGTAAAAGCAATACATTCTTCACTCCGTTCAGAATCTAAAATTAAATAAATAAATCTATAAATAACTAAAAAAAAGTCAAAACCTTTTGAAAATTTAACTGTACATAGATATCACTAATATAAAAATTTGGTGAAAATTTCAAGTATTTACAGAGATTAGTTTTTGAATTACAACCATATAAAAATATCGATTTGGTCGAAAACTGGTTTAGCGTAAAAAAATTTTTGTCATTTTTTTTTTTGTTTTTCTCGATTTTTTTGTAAACTGTTGGAAAATGTTTACTTTTCACCTCTATAATGCACCAAGACCAAGGATATCCACTTTGCCATCGGAAACCACCCCCCAAAGTTTGAAATTGAAGCATTATTTCGACTAGTTATGCTGTACACAGACACAAAAACAAAAAAAACACACATCATTGTAAAATCAATACTCCGTTCAGAATCTAAAAATGTATTATAAATTAAGTAAAATTATAAAATATATTATTATAAACTTACTTTGAACTTCTGAGGATTTATAAATTTAATTGATTAATTGTTATGATACAATATAAATTATAATTATTCTTCTATACTGTTATACAAACGATAATTTTCATTATCGATAAAATACGGTTATTTAGTTTACAATATCTTCAACAAACTTACATTTTTATAACATAACAATAAGTCTAGCTATACTTCATGTTACACTCAATAATTAAAGTGGATATATTTATTACTAAAAAAGATCTTGTATAACAGACATATTTTATTATACGTTACAATATTAGAAACACTACCAAAAAAAAAAAAAAAAAAAAAATTAACGTTTTCGTAATGTGTACAATATTCCGAACAGATTCGTATGTCATTCAACGACGTCACAGCCACCGAATAATCGGATCAGAATCGAATCACACGCGTTGTCAGATCATTACAGCGGCACACGAGACCGGCAGCTCAAACGAGAGCGGTACACCCGTAACGCGGAACTCTGACGAGTCACTGGAACTATGTCATCTGCTCGCTAGATCCGACGTACGCGCAACTTGTCATTTCTGTGGAACCTAACCCATCTTAGCTCTGCGCATATGTCGAAAATGACGATAACGCACAGGGAAACGAGGTTTTACAAATATACGTTCTGTTTGGGAGACATACTTGAACACTTACGAATAACGTATTCCTACGAATATGCAAATATGATGTGATGAACAGTGTTCGCGCAAACGCAACAAACCAACCACTAACGCACTGCCTGAACGGTGTCAAACCTATATTATAGGCCTCGGAACAAGGCCAAGGTCGAATTTTGTTGGTGCATACTAGAGCTTAAGCTAAGGAAATGTTAGAGCTGCGAATAGATATGAATAAAATAACTATTTAATAATGCGAGTACAATAAGCAATGTAATGTGTGCAGGCAACATTTAAATATGTTAAAGACAAAAAAATATAGATACCAAATGCCTTCCCTAATCGCGCAAGTCTGCCCGGGGTGGGTCTTGCTACGACGGAGGACAGACAGTGAATGTCAATGTTGGTCGTTTAGCCGGGCCTTTTATACCAGATTCATTAGCGATTACACAAGACCGGTATTGTGTTCTATGACAGATAACAAGAAACCGTAGAAACCCCAATAGTGCAATCGCCGATAAACGCACAATTTAAATAAAAGTTATTATAAGAATAAAATAATAATAATAATAATAATAATAATAAGATTATGAATAAGAATAATAAAAAGGAAAAGAAGAATCTGGAACCTTATCCGTGCATCCCCCACACACACCGGACGAGAAAATTCCCTGCCTATAATAGTGACTTTCGAATTACCTAATAAATTGACTTGCTACAATTATATTTCAAAAATTATTTTATTATAACTTATTATTGTATGATTACAGGATTAATGATATTGTATAAATAATAAATAATTAACAGAAAATAGTATAATAGAAACTCTGTATGTAGAGTATTCATATTTAAGATGTTGTTGTGACATCCAGATGTGAGAAACTACATCTGTTACCCTTTTTAGTTATCAATATTATTATTTTTTTTTTTTTTTTTTTTAAGTGAAATTTAGATAATTAATATTATTATACTTACAATAAATGTGTTGAACTATTGAATCTGTTAAAACATAATATATAGTTTTAGATTTTTTTTTATAGTTTAAACAGACACAATATTAACTGCTGTTAAAATCTTTAATAATTAAAAATTGTAACAATGCAATGGTATATATTAATACTTTTAATTTTATTAAAATTATGAACTTTGTTAATTCACTAGAATTAGGAATTTTTTGAAATATTTTAATACCATCCAAAATACTAATATAACAATGATATTACATGACACGATACAACTAACTTCTGACTGATAGAATAACATATTCACACACAATTAACTAGTAATTAATTAATTTGCAAGTAATTTTGTGGTTGAAAAATCGTAAAATTTTTTCTTTTATAACTAAGTTTTGAAAATTTGGTACAAGGTTCTCCATACATTTTTCTTCAAATATCTGTAAAAAAAACTCTACCGGATTCAGACAAAAAATTTTTATGAGTGTTTGAAATTTAAATTTTTACAAAACCGCGTTAAATGACGGTTTAGCCTCAAACGATTTTTGATATTTGTTTTTATTCAAAAAGTATAAGTCGTAAATACTTGAAAATTTTACCAGTTGTTTAAATTGCCATTTTCTTGACGTGATTTGATTTTCAAAACATTTTGACTTTTTTTGAGCTATTTATAGGCATTTGAAATAATCAATTTTTTTTTTTATATAAATGTTGATAAAAAAAATTTAGCTGGGACAAATTATTTGAAAATTTAATAGAAGGGTCCGCATAACTTGTTCTAACTCTCATTCAAAAATTATAAAAATACTTAGGCACAATTTTCGTTTATTAGCTTTTGAAGTTCAAATATTGACAAAAATTTGTGAAAATCATGAATATTTTTTACTATTTGGTAGTTAAAAATTTATTGAAAATTTAATACTATGCTGTCCATAAGTTAAGCTTAAAATAATTATAAAAAAGTTTGAGGATTATTCACTTTAAAAAATTTTACGAGTGTTTAAAGTTTTAATTTTAATTTGAAATCAAAAATACACGTGTAAAATAACGTTTTACTAATAAATAATTTTCGATTTTTGTTATTTTTAAAAATTACTAAACGTAAGATTTTGAAACTTTTACTTCAATGTTTGAATTTGTTTCAAAATAGAATGTATGACAATATTTAAATATAATATATCCTAGACTGACAAATCATCTCCGTTCAGAATCGTTTTTCGTATACAATGTTACCTATCATTGCAATTTAACCTACCCTAGTCCGAAGTCCACCCCACCCCCTAATGTAAAGCAGAGCGATACTCACTTACCCGCTTTTTTTTTAATATTACCACAGAATAAATTAAATCATTTCATTTAGCGCAGATGATAAGTATTACGGAAAGTATTCAAAAATTATTTTAAGTTTTCCTTATTCTTTAGCAAATATATATTTATTTACAAAGATGAACTTACAGGTCACAGGGGAGTCCAACATTTTTTTTTAAATATAAACGTTGAAAATGTATAGTCAATAAACTTTATTCACCATTAAAATATTTCTACTTTTAAACATTTCGGGGGGGAAGGGGGTCCAGACCCCTGGACCCTCCCCCCAGTTACGGCTTTGGTCACAGCTATTATAGGTACAATTATAATTTAAATGTTGATGCGTTCAGCTTTTTTGAAAGAAGAGGGATATTAATTTTTTACTTGTCATAGAACCTAAAATTGTTTTTCATATAGATAATAAATCATTAAAAAAAAATCCAAAAAGGGGGGGATATGACACCCTGATCTTCCCTATGAGCACACCACTGATGACTGATGTACACAATGTCATGTCGTGTACGGTGTACACAGTAGTACAGTACACCTTTATAGTTTATGTCTTTATGATGATGTTTTGCTGTGCAGACGTGCCACGTTGCTCACAAAGTCACAACAGTTTAAAAAGTTAACTATCATAGACTATAATGAATAGTGATTACAAAAAAAAATAGAAAAATATTATGTTATCATCTTCCGCTTCTCGATACACCATTGCATAATGCATAGAGTAATATTACTCTATGCACCATTGAAACTTGTTCGCAAACTATAGGAAAAAACTACGACGCCGTCCAGCTTATTATCATTATTTATTATCATATTCGGTTATCTGTGTCTAATAGCAGCGGCTTCCGTTGAACTCATAGAATAATATTATACTCTATGATTGAACTACAGAACGAAACTGGGTGTTAGATTAATAAAATTAATGAGTTCAGCAGTTCGTTGTGTTCGATAGTTTATAATTACTGTTTTACAATCAGTTTAGTATACTTGTCTATGTTTACAGTACATCGAGAAACATGACGTGTAATGACAATTATTTAAATTGAACAGCGTTTAGTTGTGCGATCGGTATTTTCAAGATTTATTTCTATTTTTCCAGTTTCCATCATAAATACAGAGATCAATCATGGTAAGTTAACAAGATGTTTAAATTAAAATTGATTTTATTATTACTTTGAGTTTAGATATACTATTTATTAAACAATAATACTCTACACCCCGCAGACTTAAAAAAAATTAATTCCATTTGATTTTGTTTGCAGAAAACAATAATATTCAATTGTATTACATTTGTCTTAATGTTTTTCATTTGTACAATGACTGTATATGGAGTGCCGAACACCAAGGAACCTGTTTTAGAAAAAGTAAGAGTGCACTGTGTTTAATTTATTTTGTTTTGATAAATTATTTAATGCATAAACTCATAATGCATTATATTATATTCTGTGTGTGTAGTTACAAGCGCAACAGCAGCATTTCAGGGGTGAAGAGCACAATCCAGATTATGACCATGAAGCTTTTCTTGGACAAGAAGCGGAAGAATTTGATAATTTGACACAAGAAGAAAGTCAAAGGAGACTTAGGTAATTTTAGCTTTTCAATTCTCAAATCAGTTTTTGTTTAGATATTACCATCTATTAATCAGTACTTCCTATTTTGGTTGTGGTTTGTAGCGTAATAGTCGATAAAATTGATAAAAATAATGATGGATATGTAACTCAAGAGGAACTTAAAGATTGGATTAAATTCACTCAAACTCGTTACATAATGAATGATGTGCACAGCCAATGGGATAATCACAAAAACTTGGAAAACGAAAAATTATCGTGGGCAATATATAGGAAAGATACGTATGGATTTATGTCTGGTAAGATCAACCTATTTTTGTTACAGACTTTATGATTATTACCCATTAACTATTAGTTATTACAATCAGTGGTTGAATTGAAAAAAATTAAAAGGGGAATAAAAAAGTGTAATTAAAAATTAAAATGTATGTATCTGAATATTTAAATGTCTTATTAGTTATTAATTAATATATTTCTAGAAGAGATAAGCATAAATATTTTTTTTTTTTTTTTAAAAAGCCTCTAAATTCAAGCACTGATTAAAAATGTATAATCCAATTAATTCATTTTGAACTTTGTCAAGGTTAGGTTAAGTGAATTAGTTGCAATATTTTACTGAATAAATTTGTCTTTTTAGATGACGAAGCAAAAGATGTGCATAAATCTGATGATTCCTATACATATGCCAAAATGATATTAAGAGATAAGAGAAGATGGGCAGCAGCTGACGTAGATGGTGATGGTCTATTGTCCAAAGAGGAATTTATATCTTTCTTACATCCTGAAGAAAGTGTTCACATGAAAGATATTGTTGTCTATGAAACTATGGATGATATGGATAAAGATAAAGACAATAAAATATCAATGGATGAATATATTGGTAATTTTATTTTTATATATTTACCCTAAAAGTAAAGTTAATTCTCATGAGTGGTATTCTTATCAAATATTTGTCATTTGTAAATACTTGCCAGTTGCTATGCCATGGAAATAGTCTTCTGTTTGCACAATAGTTAATCCCTAGTATATTTTTCAAGAATACTTATTAAATATATCACATATCAAAAGTCATGGTCAATAAACTAATAAACAGGTCTTGTAAGTTCATCTATTTTCATATCAACCTTATCAAGTTTATTAAATAATAGATAACAAATAAAATTACTTCAAGTTCACAGGATTCAATATATTGTAAAATTGTATTTTTATGTACCTAATTGCATACTAAAGCATAATCATACATTGTTTTTTTACACTTGTCACTTAAAGAGCTTTTTAAGTTTTTAAAGTTATTGTTAATACATTATTAATTATTTTAATGTAAGTAGGTACCATTGATTTTATAATAATCTATTTTAAAATCAATATACTAGGTACTTACCAATTTTTTTAATGTTAATTAAAAACAACCAGGCACAAACACGGGAAAAATTTTCAGGAGGGAGGATTGAAAAATGTTCATAAATATCAAGTCTTTTTCATTTGTAGGTCAGGTAATTTATTTTTTTATTGATATTTTAGAGGGGATTTAAACACCCAAAACCTCCCCCTTGAGTTTATGCCTGAAAACAAAATTTGATTAAAAACTATAATTTTAACTAAATTTAAAAATAAAATCAATATGTGACGGTTTTAGATGATAAAAAATAATGATCAATCCACAAGTCAAATAGAAATAAACATAAGTGTATAATTGAATATTTTTAGAATTATAGTTGCATTTATATTCAAGTGATATTTATTACATGAACTTATGAGCCCTGTAATGAATATACTTAACAAATTAGCCAATTATCAGGACAATTAATATAAAAACAACTTAAATATTAGATTATTGGTTTATTTGCCTCTTGAAAATAGTAAATATACTGGCTCCAGCGACTTGGTTTAAAAATAAATTTTACTATTTATCTCTACTAGCTGATTTATTCCCTGGTGTGGAGCCAAATGAAGAACCAAATTTCATTAAAAGTGAAATAGAACAGTTTAAGACATACAGAGATAAAGATGGTGATGGATTTTTGGACATTGGAGAGGTTTGGAAGAATTCATTTTATTTCAGCTCATCATTTTGATAATACATAATAATTTTTAATTTTAGATCAAAGATTGGATATTACCTGACAATTTTGATCACGCTGAAGCAGAGAGCAGACACCTTGTTTATGAATCCGATTCAGATGCTGATGGCAAATTAACTAAAGAAGAAATATTAGCGAAATATGATTTGTTTGTGGGATCCCAGGCAACTGATTTTGGAGAGGCCATTATGAAACATGATGAGTTATAAAACAATTACAATTAAGAAAAAATAAGTTTTTGAGTACTTTTAATAAAATAATATTTTTATATGAGTCAATATATTTATAATATACATTATATTAGTGTAGTAACCTTAAAATATTATTTTTGTTTGTATACGACATTTATTTTAATATTTAATAATTATTAAGTATTAAAAATTAAGATCTGACTGAATCATTATACCAAAACTGTTTTTTTCTTTTATATAATATTATTTTTTTACACTATTTATATCTGTTTAGTAATTTTAGATTTTTATACTTAAAAAATATAAAACTGTTATATTCTGTTCTTTTTTTGTAGATCATTTATTAATATTTTTTTTTAACAAGTTTGTCTA
Source organism: Schizaphis graminum (assembly GCA_020882235.1). Classification (NCBI taxonomy): domain Eukaryota; kingdom Metazoa; phylum Arthropoda; class Insecta; order Hemiptera; family Aphididae; genus Schizaphis; species Schizaphis graminum. The sequence continues at coordinate 10,959,644 of CM037032.1, forward strand.
CTTATATAAATTTATCTTTTAGTACTTCAATGTAAATTTAATTATCAAATTTTTTAAATTTGTTTTTTTTTTTATAAATAATATCGTCTTTTCATCAATAGTAAATTTCACTAAAGAGCAAATTGTACTAGTTTTAAACCAAATATCTATTAGTCATGTGTATTAATTTTCAAAATATTATGTCTGTGTGTGTAATGTGTATAGTACTATAGTATATTTACTGTAAAAGTGTAAAACCAACTATATCTATCTGTATTTATATTATACCCATCACATTATAGACCAGGGGTCACCAAATGGCGGCCCGCGGGCCGCATACGGCCCGCCAACACATTTTATTCGGCCCGCAGACAAAAAATAAATAACACATATTACGACAAAATTATATGTGTTATAATTGTAAATTATTATTTTTGTTTAATATTATTAGTTTTTATGTAATGTAAATATGTACTTAGGATCTTGATGGCCCGCGAAAAATTTTTAGATTCCTTATGTGGCCCTTCAAAAATATTAATTGGTGACCCCTGTTATAGACTGTTGACAAATAATAAAATATTTTTTTAACAATAATTTTTAAAAGGTTTATATTTTTATGATTGTTAACACAGCAACTAATTATAGCAAAATGGTATAAGGTGTACCCGTGCTTATAGAAGCGCTATTAATTTTATTTTCTTCTTTAAATTAGAAGCAAGATCAAAAAAAAAAAACTGATGAAAATGTATTTTTCAAAAATCTTGGATCTTCAGTAAAAATTTCCAAAAGTTACTGAATGCAATAAATGTAAATAAAAAAAATAACATCAATTGAATAATTATGTACTCCTATTTACAAATCAATGACAATTTACTTAAAAATGTAATACCTTGGTTGGCGTTTGATTGTTCCAACATATCAACCTAAACCATTAAAAGCTCATAATTTTTTTACCAGTCCCTTTGGTGTAATATCTAATGTTAAAATAAAAACAACAAGTTTTTCAAATGCCAAGATTCTGTGCCTCAACAAACATTTTGAAGAAAATAGAAAAATTGAACAAGAGTAATGCATTTATGCTATTAAAATATTGTATAAATCATCAATAGAATACAGATTAAAACTTCCTTTTATCTAACATTATTTTTGGATTAAGCTACTAGACTCGAACATTTGTCAGTTTGATTAAAATATGAGACGATAAGAGTAGTTGAATTTAGTAAGAACGGTTTTCTTAAAATAAACGTGAAATACATTGATCTTAGATAACACAAATCCTTGGGTAAAGTAATGTGAAAACTGTTCAGCTCCCCATGTAGTGATTTTGACAATGAAAAAAAAAGCTACTAATCCAAAAACCAAAAATCAACTTATTCGTTTTCGACAATTTGGTATAGGCTCAACCAAAGTAGAAACATAACAACCAAAAAAAAATTATTAAATACTTGTAACATGTAAGCAGTAAACTTCCAAAAAATATTTTTGTCTATTTTAATATTTTTCTATGCTTACAAAATACAAAGTTACAACTTACAAGTATACAGTTATTAGTTGTGATAATATGACAATAATAATATTGATACCTAGCTAATATTTGATTTGAACATAGACCTTATACTATAACTATACCTTCGACCATATCAACTAAGTTTAGTAACTTACTAACTTAGTTTATATGGTCGAAAAACTATACTATATATTATTATATATTTATTCTATATCCACCTTGGTCTATGGATTTGAATCGGTTTTTTTATTACTGATAGAGCGATAACCTTATCACTGTGGAAAATTTAAAAACTCAAAACTCTAAATGCAAACGCTTACAATTTTGATTCTTCGATTATAATATTTTACAGAAAATCCACAAACTGAAAATGTCTTCTTTAATGAGATGAACAATATAACCGGAAAATCATCATGTCGGCATTTAATCCTAGCGGGCCCGCAGAGATATTGAGAGCGGAACAAAAAGACGAGGAACTTTACGAACGAATTAATCGACAGCTAAGTAGTATTCTTTTAAAATTCAAAGGTAATTAATTTACTACGAAATAGTATGATGTTACGTGATTGTCTGTCGTTACAGACATTGGCCTACTGCTGCTAATAATTATATGTTTTTAGGACATGTGTTTATTAACAAAAATAAACAGAACATATTTTGCACGTCACAATTACTGTACTATGCACTCACGACACTGTCTAAGCTCCAAACACTGGGCGAAGAGTATACAAAAATTGTCCAAGTTGGAAAAACTGGAAAACACGTCCCAGGACTTGTGGTACCTAATTAAAATGCAAAAAATAGTGGTATAATAAACAATTATTTTTGTTCACCAAGAATGTTATTATTTATAGCAAAGCACTGGTATGATATTAGCCCATGTATTTGGAGACAGACTTATCATCCTAGCCTTAGATCGTTTGATTGATAACGTTCAACATAACAAATCTATTACGATTCAGGCCAAAGATCAAATCATAAAAGTCACAAAAACTGTCAAATCTCTAGTTCCACTGTTACAAAGCTTCAACAGAGTATTATTTTACTGGAACGGTTCCTTTTATACGTGGGCCAAACGATTTTTCCTCATTAAATATGTAAGCATAGGCTCAAACTTTAAACTTAAATAGCTCAAATTTTTAATATTATATATTATTATTAATTTTTTTTTTTAAGATCTATGCAGTTCCATGGTACCACCCTAAGCGGCCTTTACACGTGTTTAAAATTCTTAGTGTTTTGACTGCCATCCATTTGAGTGTGCTCATGATCATGGCCGTATTAAAAACCCCAAAAGTACATAAAAACGAGGAAGAACATCCCAGTCAGTCGATTCCATCAAACAGTAGCAGTAAATGTTCCCTTTGTCTAGAACCAAGACAAAAAACCTCGCTTTCATTTTGTGGACATCTGTTTTGTTGGTATTGTATTCACGAATGGTTACAAACTAACGACATTTGTCCAATATGTCGCAAAGCACTAAATCCTAGAATGGTGGTACCTTTACAAAATTTTATTTAAGTAAATTTATAGTACAATTATTGCGCATTTAATTAGGAAAAAGGGAAACATTATTGTGATAACATTTTAGTTGATTGGTAAATTTTTATTTTATTTGATAATATATTTTTGTATGATCTAAAAAAAAGTAACTTATTGTTCAATTATTTTGATTACTCAGTAGATAATTAAATTATTTTGTTATTGGTATTTTTATTTATGGTCTGTTTTTATAAAAAACAATTTCAATAGATTAATGTGTTAATTTGTTTATTTTTCTTGTATATGTCATCTACTTATATACTTCAACACTTAAAAGATTTGTTAATCTTGGTTTAAAATAATTATTATTTTTATTACCACTGCCAATTACTTTTTGTTAAGAAATATCTTGTTTACTAATTGTTGGAGTTATTTGTCAATTATCACTCTTGCATCAGCCTTAAATTCTTTTATAATTGTTTTAAAATATATTAAACTATATTATCATTAATTGATTTCTAATAGTAGTATAATAAAAAGTTGCATGTTAATACATTAAACATTCTAATTAGTGTAGATTAAAGTAAATGTACAACAATTATTATACAAAGGATTTTAATATCTATTGCATTATGCAATTAATTCTACTGTGGTTAATATTTAATTAAATTTAGACTAAAAATTTTAAATAATTTATTTGAAAACTGAATATTTCATATAAGATATAAATACAAAGCAATAGTTAAAATGTAATTTTGTTAAAAATAGAAAATAAGAAAAGACATTCTTGATTCGAACATTAATAGCTTAATAGTTAAATTAATGTAATATTAATATTTGTTATTCATAGATGAATATTATTTTTATTAACCAGTAATCAGTTAATTGGTTACAAATGTTTTTATAGAAGGTATTACAGCAGTAAACTTGTACAAATTGAGCAATAAGTTTATCAACTCACTACTTGCTACATATTATAATTATAATGTACTTATATTAAATTAACTTAACTCTTAATTCTTATTATATTGCACTGGTTTTCATAAAGCCCCTATACAGCAGGAATTAGAGATTAACTCCCCCCCCAGAAATTTATAAAGAAATAATTTTTTTATCGTTAAAATAATAATAAAATAATTTATTTTTGATTCATGTATTATAAATATTCCCCCCAACCCCCCGAAAATTGATCCTGAATACGTGCTTAGTTTTAATCCAGTAGTAACATAAGATAGATATAAAGGATCTAGAAAACATTAGAAAATTAGACAATAACAATAATTAGACAAAACATGGACAATTTATTAAATTGAAATAATATTTTAACATTGATGTATATTTTTTTACAGCTTAAATTTTAAACAATTAATTTCACTGTTTGTACTTTTACAATAATTAATTTTTCAGCACTAAATAGGCACATTTAAAAATAATAACTAATTTGTATCTATACTCTATAGGCTATTGCATATTGTGATTGAAATTAGTTTTTATTACCTACTACTATAGTATATTAGTACTACTTACTTAATAGTATTAATATAACTAGGTACAATGTTTAGGCCATATAGGATATACTGGATATAGCTATACTAAGTCAATGCTAAATTACTAAATAAGGTTAAATCACTCTTAATTCCCAAAAATGTCTTTCTGTATTTTTAAAATAAAATGTCTTAACAAATCAAAACGAAAAAAAAATAATTAAAAAATCTAGTAATAACACAGGGAACAAAAAACCCTTCTATCAACTAAATAAAATATATTAAGCTCAAAATATTCCATAAATTTAACAGCACGGTGTTGCCTAAGAACAACGTTATGTAATTGTATAAATGCATAGTACCCACTACCTGTACAAAATTTAAATTAATTATTAATGATACATATTAATATATTATTATTATAATAACATTGTATGGTACATTATAAATTATAATATTATATTTTAGATATCTAGGTAGTAGGTAGGTACTACACTATTACGCATTTGTGCTCATATACATTTAATATATTAATATAAACGAATGTCTTCAAAAGTGCTCAGTTAGTTTGTAGTATTTATAGTTTATAAAAACGTTCATCTTTATACAATTATATTTAAAATTAATATAACTTTCACAATATAGCTACCATGCGTCCACGTAGATAAAACGGTTCCAGTTCATAACATTAACACAACACGTATATTATATAACTACAGGCAATAGGCATGTATAAAAAAAAATTACGGGAGGGGGGTTTACAAAATTTAACAATACAAATTGTGCCGCAACATACGTAATAAAACAATTTTTTCCTCGTTAATCGAAAATATTTCGGGGGGAGGGGGGTTGAACCCTAACCCCCCCCCCCCGTATACGTGCCTGTATAACTATATAAGCAGTGTATAACAATATTATGATTTAGTTTTAAACGTACTAACAAATTGAGCGCAATCTTACCAATTATTTCGAAAATATTATTTTTACATAATTTGATGTAATTGAAAAACAACATTTTTAAGAAAAAAATTTAAGTACGCTATTATTTTTCAAGTTTTTACTTATTTAAATATCTATATTTTTGATTTCATATTCCGAATCAGAAAATTTTTCTGAGTAAAATTTGTAGTTTGTACCTGCATTGACACATACAAATCAAATTTCGAACGAATGGTTATGTTAATTATAAGTTATAACTTATAAGCATTTTAAATAACTAGGTACTAGTTCGAAATTAGGTTTACATGTAAAGAAATACTCCAAAAAATATTCTAATTAGGAATATGAAATTAAAAATATGTGTAAAATAACTTATAACATCGATAAAAATTGTCTAGCATAATGGTCATAATATATGTACAGAATAATTTTCATCATCTATGGCCGCACTAATGTATCAAGAACTTTTTATTTTTGAAAAAAACATTTTATTAAATTACCTAGCTTGAGATTTTTATAATTATAGCCAATTAGGTATAACAAGTAATCATATCACTATACTTTAAAAAAGTATTAATAAAAAATGTTTAATGACAAAAGTGTTATTTTTTCGTTATCAGAAGTATTATAATATTTTTCTTTAAAATATGAATGTCTAAACTTAAATTACATCAGAAGAAATATTTTTTTTTTTTGTTAATAGTAAATTATTATTTATTAGTTTATTACTAAACTATTTAAATATTTATTACTTATAGGTAAACTCTTTGTTCAATATTATCCTTTACAAATATATTAGCATTTTTATTCATTAGAAAACAATATTGCTTTCGATTATATAATTTAAAATACATGACTTGGCAGCTTTCCATTAAAAAAAAAATTAAAATCCTATACAGGAAAAAAATACTTATCCTTCATTTACTGTACATAAAAATAATATATTTCGAAAAGGCAAAATTCTACTGAGAACTTTAGTTAAACAGATCACTCCATGTCTCCGTAGGTACACATATATATAATATGGCAGTTTTAACTTATAAGTACCTTTGACCTATCTTGTACCGACAAACCTTGTTTTATTATTATTATTATTATTCCAACTTAGCGCCCATACGTTTTAACGCTAAAATCGTATTGGTCGCCCGAATCCACTGTTTTTTTATTACATATCGTTTCAATTTGGTTTTGCTTAACGCTTTCCGGCGTTCTGCCGTCTTCAGCCAGTTGTGCCTGAGAGCTTCAGCAGCCGACATCCTATTCCTGTGCACAGAGACAATATTAAATTACAAGTAATATTTTTGAGTATTTTTGAATTATCTTGATAGATAATATGTATATTTGAATATATAGATGTACTGAGAACCGGTAAGTACTGCATGTCTGCGTATGTGTTGTGTTACGTATATGCGAAACAATACTGTAAACACTAACACATCAACAATAATAATTGCCGACCGTCAAAAATGATGTTGTAGTTCGACCGCACAAACTTAAACTCTTCTCCGATCAAGCAAAAACAAACGCAAAACGGAATAGAAATAAAAGCTCATACATTAGTAAAATATATAAACGACGACAATGATTTAATTGGTATTATTACGTATGATATTATATGTTATGATGCTATGAAAATTATTGCAAAGCTTTAGATGTTCTCGTATTTTTCGTTTATTAGGTATGGCTTTGCATCGTTTATTTGCGTATACACACGATATAAGCTGTACCTACACAAAAATATTATATAGTGGTTTGGAGATTCCGGCTAAATTATAGAAGAAGACGAGTAACGACTAAATCAAATATATAGGTACGGTCAATAAATTGATTTCCCGATTATGATATCAGTATAATACTATAATATGCATGGTACCTATATAATATAATTATAAACAGGATATGACATTATACAATGGAAGAATGAAAAACGTTATTATAGCAAATACGAATCATTTTTACACTAAAGTTTAAAATAATAAAGTATATATATATTATATATTACAATTTCTTGATAATACACGATACACGTTTTGACAGATATTAAAATAATAGGTATAGTATAATAATATGTTTGTTAAATATACGTTTTTAATAGGTACTTAAATATAGTTATATAAAATTTTAGGTATACATCAAACGATTAAAACTATTAACATTTAATTAATCTTATATTGAGCCAACATTTCTTTTCATAATCATTATTGTGTATAATATTACGAGGTAATAAGTAATTGACACATTTTTTTTTACTACGGGCTTTTGGTCATTTATATAACAAAATCCATAGGCATGAATAAAAACTAAAACGCAATTACTACTTTGGTATAATCATATAATAAATAATAACATATAAATCAAAACGCAACTATAGTAAAAATAAATAACAAAACTACCTAGTGTTTGTACAAAGTATATAGATAAATAATATGAACAATAAAAAAAAATTTCTTTTAAAAATTAGAGAATCAAAACATAAAACACAGTATAATATACCTAGTTAAGTACATTGTGTCTCGACAATAAAAACAACTTTTCGCACAGAGAATTAAATTACAAGTACTGGAGTCGTATCACGGAGAGCACCGTATATTATATTATACATTAACAACACGGCGTTAAAAAAGAATTGGTAACTATAAATTTAAGTTAATAGCGTGAGTGTGTGTGTGTATTTAAATAACGAAATCCAGTCGGAAGTACAACGTTGCCAGTGCTTTTAAGTTCAAACGAGAAAGTATATATACATATATATCATAAACTATACATATAAATATAGAATAGGTATATTATATAAAATATAATAGTGTACAGCGGGTATGTACATTTTTTATTTATAAAAAAAGAAAATAGGTACGTAAAATAAAATATTTCCATAATGTGTGATAATGTGCGGAACTGTCGGTTTTGCAGCAGTACCTATATTATTAAGGGCCTATAGAATGTGATGTCAGGGAAACAAAGCGGGAACTTGTACTTACGCCCTCAGTGACATTATATTATAATATAAATAATATAACACGTCTCGGAGATTTATCAATAAACATTTACATATTATTAATTTATGATAAAGGTACATAATAAATCACACACACACACACACATATAATATGTATACAATAAATCACATATACATATTATTTACGTTTAACTGTATTTATCATGGTATATACTTGCAGGGAGGGGGTGTATCAAGTGGACAAATTGGGTTCCGCCACAGTGTCACTGCCACCGTAGAACAATTTGAGCAACATTTCTCTGGTGGAGGTCAACTCATGTTCGGGGGAGGCGCGCTTGCTGTGTGGCGCGGACCGGCACGACGATGATGCCGATGACGACGACGACGCTGCCGCTGCCGCCGCGGTCATATAATACAACAAGTTGCTGACGGGTGGCGGGGACCCGGCCGGCACATCGCGATTCATCGACGAAAACTTGAACTTGGGCTTCCGGTCCGCAACTGCCGCAGTCAAGTGCTGCCTATTCAGCAACAGCTTATGCAAGCTGCTTCCGGAGCCGCTTGCACCGTCCTTTTGAAGTGCTTCCGGCCGGTCTCCCAACATCATTGTTTGCAAGTCTCGTAGCTCCTGTCCCAAAAAATTGGACGATACTGCCGCCACCGAAGACGTCCGGAAGTTCGAAAACGTATATGACACGTCTGACGCCCGTCGGTAATTATTGCTGCAGTTCGTCATCGTTCGGAAAGTCGTCTGCGACCAAGTGGTCGTCGACATCCGCTGTCTGTCTGCACCGCCTTGCACGATATCTATCGCCGGTGTTATATCGATGGCCGCTGAAGAAGATATTCCAGAAGTCGTATTGGTCGTGTTTTGCGGTATGCTGGAAGTTGTAACAGTTGTGATCTGAGGTATGCTGGAAGTTGTAACAGTCGTGTTTTGCGGTATTTCGGAAGTTGTAACATCCGTGTGCTGTGGTACATTGGAAGTTATAGCGGCTGTGTGCTGGGGTATGCTGGGGGTGACGTCCGTGTCTCGCGGTACTGGCGCCGTCACCATAGATTTGCCAGTGGCGATTTCGGCGGTTATAGATATATCTTCATCGTTTCCACACGTTTTTGACGATTTACTGTCTTTTTGGACAACAGTTGGTGATACGGTAGTAATCTCCGACGGAGATTGGCTTCGCGACTTGCTGCATAACTCTTTCAAGTTCTCTTTGCTCGTTTCCAAAGGCAACAGTAACGAGTCTTGTCCAGTGCATGTTGTAGTCTCTATCATCGCCACCGCCGGTGCTTGTATTGTATTTTCTTCAGTTTGTTTCACAAATTTTTTGCTCGAACTTTTTCGTACCATTTTCTTCGGTTTCTTCTTTTGCATCCATCGGTGTGATAAACACTCAGTGGCAGTCAGACGGCTCCTACAATCAACCAACATACACACACAATAAAAATTCATAGCGTAAATCAAACATATATTGGAGGACAGGATGATATATAGATTATTATACCTATCTCTGGAAAATATATATTAAAATGGGAACGCACACACACATAGGGGCGGATTGAACAACTTGCCGCTCATTTGCCAAATTAAATTTACCACCCCTATCCTAACAAAAATAACTTTTATAATACTAAATATCCTTTAATAAATTTATTTTCTCAATAATATGCGATGGTTTTTAATTTAAGTTAAGTTTAGAAAGAAAACGTTCTAATTCAAATATAATAAAAGCTATTTATTTTTATAAATTAAAAATGTATAAAAAAAATATAAATTAATAAATGTAATAAATAATAATGTTGCTAATAATATAGGTGATTTTATTATTTTAATGCTAACTATTCATAGATTTTGTTTTTTTCTAGATCTCATTCTTGAAAAGTCATCAATGATGTCTTCATACTTTAATGAGTCTAATGGTAACGTTAAGTCACTTTCTATAGTTAATATAGCTATTGCAGGCTAAGGAATTTAATCTTTCTTGCAACATAGTAAATAATATTAAGTCAATAATATTTTATTCTTTTTAAAACGGAAAACGAACGTTCGATGGTACAGTTAGTAGCTGGTATTGAGTATTGAGATAAATATTAGAAGGGTAATTTCAATAGTACCTACCTATATAATGTATAACGTATAATATATTGTATTATTTGTACCCATCTATATTCTATAAATAATTAGATAAGCTATAATAAAATACAAATGTTAGCATCATCGACGAGTTCCTGGGGAAAAAAATAAATTTTACTTAACTAAAAATAAACGAATACCGGAATACAAAATCCAAGTACACTGTTTAAAATGTTGAAATAGTAAAAAAAATTAAAAATTATTTAATTATGTAAATTTATAAGTTATCACATATTTACATATAAAAACAAAATAAATATTCAATACAATTGTGCCGCTCTTCAAAATTTGACGCATTATGCGGCCGGCTTATAGTTCATAGTGCCTTAAATCCGCCCCTACTCATACACATTTATATATTCTATAACGCTGACATAAAAATGTATTAAAATCACTGATATTTTTAGTAGGTAGGTACGTAATTAAACATATTAAGTAAATAAATATTATATATAGGTATCTGTACAAGTAGTCAAGTCTATAAATTAGAACATATACTTTACAGTAAAATGTAAATAACAGTTAAATACATTATAAAGTAATAGGTTTATAACAACGGTTTATCGAAAACATTAATACACCAATATAAAAACAGAAATCATTTAAATTGTCACTTCTACATAGGTACCATGTTGTTGTACTTATAGGAGAATACACTGTTTTTATTAAACAGTTAAACAAATACACTAATTTTCAAAATAAATTTAAATTTAAACAATATTTTATAAAAATTATAAATTTTTAATTAAATCTAGAAAAACCTAAATATCCCAGAAACTCTGTTCTCTGTATTTAATTAAATTTAATAATTGTACTTGTAACCATTTAATTATGTATACAACTATAAACACAACGCATCAACCAAAAGTATTATTATGTAGTTATCTATTTTATTTTTGTTGATAAATATGTTGGTTAGAGCTATTACTAATTAGAGATAAAAATATCAAGACTTAAAATAAATGCAAATGCATTACATAATTAAATAACCAATCAATTTCTACAACATATAGTTAATAACAAAGTAAATAATTTTTAAATACTTATCAATTATGATAGATATTTAAATCGTTTGATTAATTAAATTGTAATGCAAAGTAAAAATACGATGTTTTTGTTTACAGAGTAGGCACTAGGTAGGTTGCCTATAAAGATAAATGTATGGTTTACCTACATAAAAGTTAAATTAAAAATATTTCCATACTAACTTTAAAATACTTAAATCTGTATATTTATGAGCCAGTAAAATCGTTTTTATTAGTTTTAATGTTAATTCGATGAAATAAAGCACGTTTGTTTAAAAATAAAATCATAATGATATTATGTTTAAAAAGTTTATGACTCACGAAGCGTCCTTATTAGTCTTACTATATAATGTATATTAGTGTTAAGCTACGTGTGTTGGTATTTAAATAAAGATCAAATACAATTTATACTACAAAATATAGATAGTCAAGGCCAGTGCTAGTGACATTTTACATATAGGCAAGAATGCAAGATTTAATTTTTCCACCCCATTAAAAATATCTGCATATATTCACTGAACTGGCCCTGATAAAATCTGTACAATAGTCAGTATGTATAGCTGTATAAAGTGATGTAATTTTATAATTAGGAATAAAATGTGATTAAAAAAATGTTTAATATAATATTATATAAAATGTAGTAAAAAAATTATCAGTGAGTTTTAATTAGTATAATATTATATTATATATTACATAATACCACAATTCAACAAAAACCATACTTGTGATCTTTGACAAGAAGCTTTTTGATAAAATCTTTTGCATCATTAGATATGGAATCGAATGCTTCATCATCAAAATCATATTGAGCAATTGTTACGTTGGCCATAGTTTCCACGTCAGTTTCTCCCATAAAAGGCGACAGACCCGATAATCTATAATAAATATACCAAGCCAGGATTTAACATCATAATATAGATACTGAATTGAACTTCGTTAATTCGTTATAATAGAAATTGTAAATTGATTACTTACAAAACATAACATATTACCCCAACAGACCACATGTCTGTTCCAAATCCGATAGCATCGAAGTTTACTACCTCAGGGGCTACAAATTCTGGTGTACCAAATAACACTTGGAGTTTATTTTCTGGATTGAATTTTCTGGCCAAACCGAAATCAATGATTTTAATACGATTTCCAGTTTTAGTTAAGCACAGTATGTTTTCTGGCTGAAATCCGATTAACACAATAGTGTTTATACTTATATTTAGATTTATAGGTACCTACCTAATCATCGCATATACTTTCATACAATAAAAAATGTATGTAAACATGCTGCGATATTGCAATTATAATATAAATTATAGGTACCTTGAGGTCAAGATGGAGTATATTTTTTGAGTGAATAAACTGCACTCCCTCACAGATCTGTCGCATAAATATCGTTACAGCTTTTTCAGTCAATACAAAATCATCACCAATTACTCGTTCAAATAATTCACCTCCCTCAACTCTGAAAAATTAATAATTATTTGTATACATAAGGGTAAATATTCCAATTTAAAAAGGAGTTGTAATAAGTGTAAAAATCTATTATAGTTCACCGAGTATTCTCAGCACTGGGCCCCATTTTTTTCATTTAATAATAAATTTATTTAAATTCTAATTTTTGGAATTTTTAAGTTTAACACTTAAAGATCAGTATATAATATATCATCTTTCGTACATAAAGTTGAAAATCTCAAAACTATTAGTTTAAATTTCGATTTTGATACAACAAAATTTAAAGAAAAATGATCCGTTAAATATTTTACAGTAGAAAGGGGGGTTCTTATTTGAAAAATAGAAGTTAATATTTGCACAGGGTAGGTAATCTGTATGTAGTATGCAAAATCTTAAGAATTTGATACGATCTTTAATTTTATTTAAAAATTCAATTCAATTACAATTGTATTGAAAAAGTAAAAATCAAATAATAATCAAATAATGTATCAATTACAGTTCTAAAATGAAGCACATTGCATTATTTGCTTCAAAAGCGTCGTATAGTTGTATTAATCTGGGATGTTGAAGTTCACACATTATTTCTACTTCTCTTTCCACGTTTCGACGATCTTGTTTATGAACAATGCCGACGAATTTAGCAGCCAACATAAGACTCGTAGCTTTTTCTCGACATTTGAACACCGTACCAAACTTCCCCCTTTTAAAAGAAAAACAAATGCATAGTGTTATAAATGGATAGTTAATGAACGCATTATATATTACGTTCTTGCTAGTTACTACCTACCTATATATTTTATGATTATTGTTAACATCGTTAAGTCGTTTAATTATTTTTTGGGCTAAAATGCACTTTACTAACACATGCAAATTGTTCAATGCTTTTTTTTTTTTTGAAACCTATGTTCACTATTTAAGAACAATGGTGAAACAATCAGTATTTGTCGGTCGAACTTAGTTTCGAAGTTATAATAGCGTTTTTATTATAACGCCCGTAGCCGGAATAGGTGAAAAAAGTGACTTCTTCGCATAGGAAATAGCCAATAGGTACTTTAAAAGACTATGTTACAATAATATAATACCTACTCAGTGCACGAAAAAAACTAAAAAGAAGATCATGAACTTCAAAACTTTAAAACTAAATTCGACCGACTAATTCTGATTGAACCATTGTTCTTAAATAGTTAATATCGAAAATTAAAAAAAAATAATTAGGTTGGAAATGTATTGTATTAATTGTTTAATTACTTATTTTCATTATTTTATAACCGCATATTATATGAAAATGAAAGTGGTATTGTTATATTTTGTGGTATTATCTAAAATAGTAAAATGTTGCGTGGTTCTGCCTATAGATTATAGAGTGTATAGGATCAGGATGACTAATTAATTAGTTATACTACGTAGATGGTAGGTGTATAGACGTATAATCATTTGATTTTTGAACACTAAACTATAACGAACAGTCTTATAAATCGCATGATTATATTTATATAGCCATATTATATACGCCAGTGTTTAAATTTAAATTAAATTTTATTTTTTGAACAAGAACGAACGTTGGCAGTGTGTTTGAAATATTGTACGATAAGAGTTGGCATCACTGTAATAGTCTCCTCCTCTCATGACGAAAATAATGCCGGAATCGTGAATTGTATATTTTGTTATCAATGTTTTGTTTCGTGATATTATTTCATACTAATTTGAAGCATTACAGCACAACAAACTTAAATCAATTTTCGTCCTCAAACTTAACCCTTTCGTGTTTTATAATTGAAATTACTATGTAAGTATTGTATATTAATATTTCACTGCTATTCATTAACACTAATTTCGTTTGAAAATATATTTTTAAGGCTGTATCTAAGTAATTGGTAAGCAAAAATCATTTGTTCATTATTAGGACACAATGACTAGACAGAAATGTATACTTTTAATTGTTAGCCTAGTGTTTTAAAGCTAAAAGTTAAGTTAATGATTGGAACAAGTTCCAATCAACAATTGGAAATTTAACTATTTTTATTCATATTGTTGGAAAATTAATTTTTGTAGTATCCACCTATTATACTTTTATTAAATTTATTCGAGATTATTGTTGACAATGATTTCAAAAATTTGCAATTCTTATTCAATTATTAATTTTAAATTATATATGGGTTTAGTATAAATAACATAATTTGTGCTTAGAACAGTAATTTATGGAAAATAAAAATCATAATATTTTAAACAAACATGTATTTAATAGGGTTGTAATTTACTCGTCAATTTATTTTACCAAGTAAATACATACTGTTTTAAGAAATTAGCATAACTAATAATGTACCTAGGACTAGGTTGGTTTTTATTCATTAAAGTTATTTTACAAAATAAAATAATATACCTAAATCAATAAATATTTTTTTTAAATTATGATCTAAACATTTTTTATTATCATTCAATACCTATTTATTAATATTAATGTTTATATTGAAAAATTAACTACAGACGAAGTAAAATATTTTCTCTATCTTAAAATAGATACTGTTATGATTATAATTTTCATTTATAATTTTTTAATTTAACTTTATTAATAAGATAACATTGATAATTTTATTATAATAATGATCTTTGTAAATAAATTCATTAAACTATTTTCTTAAACAAATTATTGATCATAAATAATCACAAAAAAAAAATATTATTTCTACAAATAATATAATTTATTTAACAATTAACTTTTTATTAGGAAGTTATAAACTTAAAACAAAAGCATTAATAAGAATAGTGTATCCCATAATGCCATAACATTATATTTAAATTATTTGTATACTTAGAATAAAAAATATAACTTATTAATTTGTTTATAATATGGACGTTTATTTATAAACGGCTAATGCTAAAATATTTTTGTTATTATTATGCATTTTAAATGTTTACAATATGTTTGTATTAAAAATGAATAATGCTTAAAATAAACTTGTTTTCAAATTTTTTTAAATAATTTGTTTGATCTACTTGCATTTTTTATAATTCTTTAAGTAAATTAATTCTAAAATATTAGTATTGAATGTTAGTTTTAAATAAAATCCTTTTTAAAATTTTGTATACAATAATAAGGTATGAAATCAGAAGAAATTATCTTTTGAAAAGATTTTCACAACAGTATTACCATAGAGTTAAGTTGTTTTTAGACAGTTGGCATTAAAAGCTTTATATATTTTATAAATAGCTTAAAGCCAGCTAACATGGTCGTGATGGTCATTATCACATAGTTGGAATATTTGGTCAAACTCTACTAGTGCCAGTAAATAATAATTTACTTTGTGCACAACCTACTGTTTTATAATTTATCTTTTTAGCACTATTTGTATGCATAGTTTATAATTAATATTACAGGTATTTATTTGAAATATTAATTATAGTTGATTTTTAAATTAAATTAAAGATTTGGCAGAAGTACTATATGTATATAGTATATTATGTTAATGTATTAAGTTTTAAATAAGTTATTATCACAGCCATCTTAATGAATTATATGTGACATACCTATAATACATTATTTTTTAAGTAAAAATTTAAATTAGTATTATTTAATGGTCTGGCTCCTTAATCACATAAATTAATAACAAAAATTTCTGTGATTCGTATAGAAGTTCTTACCGTCCAATTTCTGATTGTAGTTCATAGTGTTCTTTCATATCTACTCCTCTACGAATTGTAATATCTTTGTAAGGAAAACTAGGTTCTAGTTCTAAAAAAATAATTACAATAATTTAATTATTATTTATATATTGTACTTATTACTTATTGTATTATATTATTGTACTAAATTATTTAATCTAGACGTAATTTTTTTTTTTAGTACAAACATGGCACAACCTGAAGTTGAAATGTCAGAATTGGAAGAATTACAAACCAAAAAATTATGGCATCAATTGACTTTAAAACTCTTGGCCTATGTTAAGGATACAAATGTTCAAAAAAAGGTTGACTTATTGAGTTTCTACAATAAATTTATCCAACCAATAGAAAGTAAAATGAATTCTTTTGCTTTGGTTGAAATTGTTTCATATGTAATTCCATTTATTAAAGAACCAAAGGAAGCAGTTACATTTTTAGAAACTCTGGAACCCAAAGTTAAAGACAAAGTCGAAGCTTTAATTTTTGCTAAAGTTTTAAAAGGTGAAATACTTTTGGATAAATTGAAAAATCAACAAGACTGTTTGGTTGTTATTACTGATGTTGATAAATTGCTGAGTGATCTTGATGAAATATCTCCTGTACACAGTCGATATTATTTGTTGGCCAGTCACCTGTATCGTATTCAAGGAAAGCATACTGAATACTACCGCACTTGTTTGAAGTATTTGGGTGCAATCGATTTGTCTACTATTAGCCAACCGGATCAAATAAGAAACGCATTTTTATTAGGACTTGCTGCATTACTAAGTGATGACATTTATAATTTGGGTGAACTGCTCATGCATCCCATTTTAGATTCATTAACCAACACAACAAATTATTGGTTGGTAGAACTGTTAAATGCCTTCAACACCGGAGACATCACAAAATTTGCCAAAATGAAACCACAATGGGCTTCCATACCTGATATAGCAGTTCAAGAACATAAACTCAGACAAAAAATTTCCCTACTTTGTTTGATGGAAATGACATTCAAACGACAAGCTAAAAACAGATGTTTATCATTTCAAGAGATTGCACTTGAGACACAATTATCATTAGAACAGATCGAAATGTTGGTAATGAAAGCTTTATCATTAGGTCTAGTTAAGGGTAAAATCGATCAAGTCAGTGAAGGTGTATACTTGGAATGGGTTCAACCAAGAGTGATGAACAAAACACCAATATCGGCTATGATTGGTAGACTGGACACATGGTGTTCAGAAGTCAAGAACATGCAGTACAGGATGCAAGACGAAGCCCAAGATTTTTTGAAAGTTTAAACATTATAGTATATTTATTATTATTAAGGTTTGTTTATAAAATATTCTTTTCAATAATTACATCGTACCTAACACAAAAATGTATTCAATCTGATGTATTTTATAAGATTTGTTGTAAAACGTACAATAAAATTGTGTGTATAACATATTAACAATTGTGTATTATGTTTTTAATTTTCTCATATCTACTTTTATTCGTGCTAAATCCGCTAAAACGCTTTTTCTTAGGCATCGGATTTTGATGGGTACTCAAATCTCTACTTCTTTAAAACTTTTTAAGTTCATATCATAATGTGCCAAAGGGCCAATTATTTATCATTAATTTGTGTCTATTAATTTTGTGAAACATGTTTACGAGATTGTTCGGTTGTTTCCTCAACGAAGGAGTAAAACGTAAAACGAAATAGTAAAAAAAAAAAAAACTATGCCAGAGAATGGTACGGAAATTCGGGTTGGCAAACGTTCAAAAGCTATAGGTGTGCACTCACGAGTCACGACGTGCACTTGGTATATTATACGGCGATCGCGGCCGCGGCGTCATTCATTACACACCGTTAAGGCGGTTTAGAGGAGCAATAGTCAGTGGCGTGTGCGTAGTTGGTGGACCCGGCTTGCGGGGCTTTTATAAATAGGTGAATTTTTCGTACACACGGACGGAAAACAAAAAAAAAAATATGCGGTCATTGTTGCCAAAAAAAAAAAAATAACGTTTATATCGTGGTACGTTGTACGTTTATAATAATATATTTTAATATTATTAATATTATATATACACGTCTACACGCGTATAATAGTAATAATAATAATAATATGATAAAATTACGCTAACGCAGCAGCAGAATAGAAAGACAGCGTCCGGTCGGCGGTAGGAGATACGCGTCGGACTGTCTAATTTTAGCTCGGCCAGCGTATTATTATTATGTTATAGACTATTATAGTGTCGCCGCTGCTGATCTCGCAAATACTTTACGCTCACCGGACCGAAGAGCTCGGACACGGCAGCCGTGTTCTTCGTGTATTGTGACGGTTTTTTTCCACCTTGTCACCGCCCACGTACGGGTCTCGCGAAATCCGTACCGCGTATAATAGCTTGCTAGTATTACATTCATTCTTCTACACACGCGCGTCCCGAGTAAATGTTTAAAAAATTTTAATTTTTTTAATACGTTTTACGTGTACTCTATTTGCGTTGTTATTGTCTATCAAATGTCCGGTACTTATCACTGCCCACTAACAAATAATAATATAAACAGATTTGAAGATTCTCTGATTCTCATACCTAAAACACGTATATAAAAAGGAGGGGGTACTTTAAGTGTCCGTTCCGTCAACATACAATTATGTCAAGTATATCTTGGTACGAAAATTATTAACAATTTTTATGATTTTGTTATTATTTAAAATGCTTAGGTGGATAGGTCATAGGTATACTCAAATCTATGTGCTTAGCGTCCTCAAGTACTCCCCCCAAAAAAATTAAGACTAAAATTAAAATCATATAGTCTAACTATATTTATTCTCCAACAATTCCATCGACTTCACAACCTTAATCTCACTAACAAATGCATAAGTAACCTCCTACTCCATTAAATTGTAAATGTGTTTTTAATTTATAATTGTCGAGCTTAATAGTTTATTGTGAAAGCTATAAATAATAAAAAAAAATTTCTTCAGTCTCCGATTTGGCCACATTTTACTTCCCTCTCATTCATTTAAGCTCATATTGTAGAATGAACCCCCCTCCAATTCCACGCATTCCACAACAAATCTTTGATCTCAAATCAGTCACATTTCTTATCTCATCTCATCTTTAACTGCCCTAAAGTATCATTCTAATGCACGCCATCTTATATTCATTTATAAACCTTTCAACATTCAAAATATATTCTCCATCCAACAAAAAAATAATATATTCCATGTAGGTACTATCATCTCTTATTAAGTTAATAAGTTATACTTAACTATACTGCTGTATCGGTTGTATCCATACAATAATATCATTTAATTTTTGTTTTTATAATATAATTTATATTTTTAAAAATAACAGTTTAATCGTGTAAATTTTAATTTAATATTTTAACTAGGTAACGAAACCAATTGTAAAATAAAGTAAAACTATTTCTTATAATTCAAATGCGTTAATTTAAGTTAGCAACTATTTTAAATTTAAATTTAAATAAAATTAATATTTTGATGTACCATTTATTTGATTTTTAACACAATTCAATGACGGTTATTATATTATAACATTTATTAATGGCAGTAGCCACTAGCCTATACCTAATAAATTACTAAATTCTAAGTCAATGTTACCTTGTTCAAATTGCTAATTAAGAACAAGTCATATAGTATATTATTTTCATCATTATAAACTTATAACAGTTATAAGTAAACTATATATGGTTATAAGTTTATAACTATATTATATAGTGCTTATCTAAAGGACTTATTCAACAGTCAACAGCAGTCATACCAAATACGTATTACACCGGTAATGATTTATGAAAATTGCAACAAAAATCTTAAATTGTATTTTACAAAAATATTGATCTCCCCAAGAAAAATTCTGGCTACGCCACTGTATTGCACAATTTACAAGCCAAGAGCATATTAGGTATATATATGCAACACAATAAAATTTAAAGACTCCGAAAACAAAACTTTTTTAATCTAAGTTTCTAAATCAATTTTCCGATAGACTTAAAAATAAAAAAAGCGGTTAAGTGAGTATCGCTCTGCTGTACATTATAAGGGGTGGGGTAGACCTCGGCTAGGGTAGGTTAAATTTGAATGCAATGATAGGTAACATTGTATACGAAAAACGATTCTGAACGGAGATGATTTGTCAGTCTAGGATATATTATATTTAAATATTGTCATACATTCTATTTTGAAACAAATTCAAACATTTAAGTAAAAGTTTCAAGATCTTACGTTTAGTAATTTTTTAAAAATAACAAAAATCGAAAATTATCTATTGGTAAAACGTTATTTTACACGTGTACTTTTGATTTTAAATTAAAATTAAAACTTTAAAAACACTCGTAAATTTTTTAAATTGAATAATCCTCAAACTTTTTTATAATTATTCTAAGCTTAACTTATGGACAGCATAGTATTAAATTTTTAATTCTTAGCTTTTGATAGTAAAATATTTATAAATTTTCTATAAATTTTCAAAACTTAGTTATAAAAGAAAACATTTTTACAATTTTTCAATCACAAAATTACTTGCAAATTTTCGCAATTTTGACATATTATTTCGTATTAATTCGAATTTTAAGCACTTATAAAAAAAATTGTGAGTAACGATTTCGGATTTTTTTTTATCACTTTAAGAAAACTTATAAGAAACCTTGTATTAAATTTTCAAGATTTTCTGGCCGGCCAAAAAATTTCTATCGTTATTTAAAAAAAAAAATACTTAGAACAATTGAAAATTTGTTTATAATTGTCTATACTCTATAAGTAGCTCAAAAAAAGTCAAAATTCTTTAAAAATTTAACTGTGTATAGAAAACGCTAATATAAACATTTGTTGAAAATTTCAAGTATTTACATCGATTAGTTTTTGAGTTATAGCAAAACAAAAAATTCGATTTTGTCGAAAACTGGTTTTGCGTAAAAAATCCCGTTTTCCCTTATTTTTTTAAGGGTTTTCCGGACGCATTTAAAAAATATTGAAAGTTTTTAACTTTTGACTCCCCCCAAAGTACCAATTAGATTCAAATTCCTTTTCAAAGAGGGGCTGAAGTCAAAAATCGAAGCATTTTTACTGCTCCAAATGTTGTCGTCAGACACAAAAAATAAAAACACACACATCATTGTAAAATCAATACATTCATCACTCCGTTCAGAATCTAAAAATATTGAAATGTAGATATACTTCTTAAATAATGAGGAAATTTTAGACATTAGTCATTAATAAGAAACTTAGTTCTCAAAGATCTTCTCAATCTTGTACTAGTTGTACTATTACACTATCATGTATGTTTGTTTTTTATGTATTATATAATACTTATAATAATAATATAATATATTACATCGTAGTAATACGATCAAAAAAATACTTTTACCTCCTATTGGATCTGATTCGTCCACTTTAATCATGATTACTTCGGGAGTCTCAGCACCCGAGAGTTGGAGGATAATCCGTTTGTTGACGACCTCTAAAAATTTAACAAAACATAAATTGTATTAACAGTGGAAAACATATAGGTACGCGCAATAGCTAGGTCGATTTTAAATTTACGTTTTGGCGCCATTTATGTGCCGCTGTCGCTACATTAAAGATGTAGCCATAAGTCATAACATTAAACTTTGTAGCCTATAATTTTATAAGCACACAGCACGAATGCATGCATGATCATTTATAGAAAGGGATACGAATTCAACTCCTTTATAATGTTAACGATTTGTCTACAGTCACAGAATCTATTTTTTATTCATTTCCTGAAAACTTGTGACCTTTTATAAATAAACAATTTACATACCTAAAGTGAAAATTTAAGGAATGTTAAAATAATTTATGTTCCTAACTCATGTATATTGGTAGGTATCTCGGAACTTGGAAGGTTTTTGATTGAATCTGACGGGGTGACGGAACTGCTGTCGAATTCAGAATTTTGTGAAGGATATCGCAAAGTTTACCGTTTTCGAAAAATCTCCAGGCGAAGCTATTGGCAATAAAATATATTACTTGCATACGTGGTTATAAATAGACAACCATACACATTACACATATTATGCATATATATAGAGGCATGTTCTATGCACACGATAAAATACAGTATCCATAAACAAAATCAAGACTCGTCCGCGCGTCGCACACTATGTATCTAGTATCTACCTACGACTGGCGTCTGGCTTAAAATATTATGTCATATTAATGGGTAGATATATTTTTATTTCACGCTGAAAAGTTAATGATATACAATTTATGAATATTATTAACTATAGGGTTTTTGAAAGAAAAAAATCCGTTTATTTTTACGTTTATTATATCTTAATAATTATTAATTATTATTAATTACAACGATAATATTATATTACAGTCGCAACGAATATCTGCACCCATCATTTATTATATCGTATAGGTACCTACAGAATACAGATACGTCAGAAACGAGCAAACATCAATATAATAATACATAGTTACTGTATATTATAATATATAACCTGCAGTATCACAGACTGACAATTGTTATGGTATACCCATTACTTACTAGTCTTGTAAGTATTTTGTTAATTATTTTATAGGTTATGGTTTCTGCCTACTATACGATAATATTTAATATAATACTTATATAATCCAATTTTTCAAAAATGTCATGGTACAAGACAGATTGATTAGTACATGAAAACATTTTAATAATTTTAATTTTAATTTATACTGGGCACGCGTGAAACACATAATACGCATATTATACATTTATATACCTATTAATTATAGAATTAATTATAATTGTATATTTTATAAATACCTGAGTATAAAAACCAGGCCGACGAACGGTTTTATTTTAAAAACGGTACTTAGTATAAATACGTGTAGGATTCGATTTTGAAACCCGTAAATCACCAACACCGTCAAACGAATTAGAGCTTATTGAACGGTTAAGGAAAAAATTCAAAAAAAAAATCGCGACAACCGTGAATCCGTGATCCACGTACGAAAATTTTGGTTGTCGTTCGGATCGTTCAAAGTGCTGTGACAAAACGATTGCAAGTTATCGTTGTTGCAATATTTCAATAATTATGTAGATCGCGAATATAGAAAAATATATAATACGGAACGGACCGCCACGACAAGACGACAGCGAAAGACGAGAATAACAATAACTGTCACGCCGGCACCGGACGCGCGCTAACTGCCTCGTTTATGCCGCTCGCATTGGAATCATTCGTGTTTTCTTTTCGTTATCGTGTAAAAGCCGACGGACGACGAGTAGCGACGGCCGTCGACCGGTAAGCGTACGACAATAATAAAGTTGACGTGCGACATGCGCGCGATTAAACGAAATCGAATCGATGGGATCATATTGTAATAATTATAATTACTGAAGTTTGGCTAACGCGCGATTTTTGCAATTTATTTTTTTCGAAACCTAGGGAAATCGACGTTTTTAAGATGATTGTGCCAAAAAATCAAATAAAAAAAATCATACAAATCATGGTTTTGAAATAATTATGACACTGTAAATCCGTATTATTTTAACTGTTGTTTCAGCGTTGTATTTTCAATTTTGGGTGATTTTTTGAGAGATATCCAAAATATCCCTTATAATGACCATAAAATTCAAATAATTCATGGATATTCCGGATAAATTGAAACTTAGATTAAAAATATTCCTCGAAATGTGTTCAGATATGGGGACACATTTCTCCCTTAAAAAAAAAATAATAAATAAATAATTGCCACTGGATATTCTTTTGGGTAAACAGTTATCTAATCAAATGGCTGCAATGCTGCATGCAACCTTGCTATGGAAAAAAAATAATTAAGATATGACAAGTGTACCTATTTTGTATTTATTGTAGGTATATACATATATTTAGTAAAACCCTTTGAAATTACTTTCTTCGTGAAAAATTATTTTAAGCAAGTCTTCCACTGTTGCCTGCTTTTCATGTTTATAAGTACGTAATAGTTACCAATAATTATTATAAGTAACACTTAACATAATAAAATATGTAATATGAAATTTAAATTATAATTTTATACTTAAAATGATGTCAATTTTTGTTCCAATAGGCATTTTCATTTAATTTATATAATCATAACAATAAACCTACCTAATGGTTTTTGTGCTGTAAAAAGTATGACCGCAGCTAGACCGCTTGGCACTCGATACATATAATGTATACTTTAAGCCCCTACCATCTCAATACGGGGTTGACAACAACATCACTTGGACTCAAATGCATCGTATTTTAATGAATATACACAAGTGACAATATTACAATAACAACAACAAAAACAACAAACACCTATACAAATATATATAATACTGTATACATCAAATTTAATGACACTGTTTGCTGTTTATAGCTACTATAATAATATACACTGCAACAGAGGAGCGACAGGGTAAAAGTTTAAAAAAACAAGACCTGTAGTCGTGTTAAATTGGGCTCGCAAAAAACAATCCCAAGGAAATATAATTATGTCGATGGTATTGGACTCGATGCTATTATTATTTTGTATACGAATTATACGAGGTGATCGGTGATCTGTTTAAATTACACTACACTAATAATTTTTCTCAATAATTTGAAGGACTTAGTAATTAGTATCTACCGTTATTTTTTTTAAAAACATTACTATTTTGACAAAAAATTATTTATCATGAATCATGAGTTTTTCTTTTTTTTAATCATAAACTATTTGAATACATAAATATTTCAATAAATTACAGTATACATATTTTATAAATCGTATTTCCTGGGTTGCCAGGGGCTGCAAATGTTATAAGGAAAATTACATAGGCAATTTAACATGACTAACTTTAAAGGGCCACAAAATAAAATATTTGAAATAATTGTTTGATTCTTTATTTATTATAAAAATAAATATTTACGAAATACTGTCAATGAAATAGAGTGAATTTAATTTACGAATGATGCGTGACGTTACATATGAATACAAGATCCGGCAAATCCACATTCTTGACGGTGCGATGGTGACCTGTGTGTGTACACAATATCATGATCATGGAAAGTATAGATGTAGGTACTCGTAGTTTATGATTTTTGATTCTAAACGGCGCGATGAGCGTATTGGCTTTTGGGCATTTAGTATGGAATTGACTTAACAATGATGTGTTTTTTATATAAATTTATATTTTTTTTTTTTTTTATAAGTATCTATTTTTTATATAATTGAAAAAATGATTTGATTTTAACATCATTATTTTTTCTAATAGGAAGGGAATAAAATTGGTACTTTAGTGGTCAAAGGTAAAAAGTCTTAGAAATTTTCCTAATGATTATGAAAAATAAAAGATATTTGAGAAACAGGAATTTTATGCAAAACCGGTTTTTGACAAAATCGATTTTTTTTATTTTGAAATAACTTAAAACAAATTATAACTTATAAATATAATATATATATACATAATAAATTTTAACATTTATAATATTTCTATAATATTAGATACTTGAAATTATTATCAAATGTATTTTCTATATCAATGTGATAATTTTCAAAATATTTAAATACTGAGCTATTATTATAAGCATTTAAATTTTTTTTCTATAAAATATGTTGATAAAAAAAATGTTGGTTTGGTAAAAAAGATTGAAAATGAAATACAATAATTTTCTTCATAAGTAATTTAAAATGAAAACAAAATATATAAACTATACAGAATATAGATGTATAAAATATGTATAAACCTATAAGCAAAATATTTTCATGTAGACATTTTTAATTCAAATTTTGACGATACTGAATATTTGAACAAATAACAATTTTAGTTAATTTATGTTTATTGTTGATATTCAAATAAATTCGTTGGTACTTGTCATTTTTAAATTTATTTTTATTATATACAATGGTACTAAGTAGGTAATAAGTACTAAACATAATTTCTAACTGTGCTAAAAATAATATAATTAAATATTATAAAAAATATTGAAACAAAATGAGTTTCTAACTAAAAAATCAAATCCTTATATTATAAAAAAATCAAACTTCACTTTCGAGACATTTTGCCTTATTGTTTAATGTTTAAAGATTTTTCGAGGGATTTTCTGAAAAAACGATAAAAAGTAGAAAAACTGGTCAAAAAATCAAAAATGACCAAAAAGCATTTTTTAAAAATCGTTAAAAAAAGCAAAAAAAAGCACTTTAAAATTTCATAATTGAACATGTTGTAGCGCGACAACATTTCCATAGCACTCTGCTACATTTTAAGTCAATATATTATAAAAATAATCAAATGCTTTAAGTCCCGAGCCTTGCTTATAACCTATACGGCTGTATTTAGTAGAAAAATGCTAAGATGTTTTTTTATAAATAAAATATATTATTCCAAAAACGATAATTGATTTCGAAACAATAATGAGTGTTTTAGTAAAGCAGCTTTACGTTAAAATATCATATTGTATAAAAACGTTTTTGTGTGAACTCCCCTTTCTGCGTTTCATATCCAACTCAACCCGCAGTTACATTATTTATATTTATAGTACCTACTGATCATAAAAAGTATACAAATACAAATATATATATTGAGTTCAAGTAGTTTAGATAATCAGATTTTAAAATCGAATCGGAGCTGTTTATAAAAAAATAAATACGGTGCATGTTGCATGCGTAGGGATATATAGAAGATACCTTTTTCTTAACTACAGTTATATTATATTAAATTGGAGTAATAGTTTTTTTCGAATAAATGTATATACATATATTATACTTGCGTGAATGGCACATATTATAAAAAAAGCTACCTACCAAATATATTATTTATATATATGTATATTATATACATATATTACGTGCCCATATAACAGTCAGTATATTATTATTATTATTTAGTCATGAATCGAGAGTAAGTATACTAGTCGTCTGCAAGATTTGAAATGTTCAACGCCATGTATAATAATTATTAATTACTATAATAATATGCGTAGTACGACAGAGTATTATATGGTCAGGTGTAACAATTAGTGACCATTTCGTTTAACGGTTTAAACTGTTTAAAGTAATAACTAAAGTATAAGCATTAAGCACGATACACGCGTATTATATCTATATGTAATATACCTAAATACTTAATGTACAACTGGTGAATTTCTGACACACTGATCACAAATTTTTAAAAGGTAAGAAAAAAAATAAAACTAAATTAATAATTTAAATTAAATTTTATTTTGGACACTAAATTTAAAAAAAAATTGGTATCCAAATAATATATATGTAACTAAATGAAGGAAAGTTGTGATTCTGTGAGTTTCCGCGATCCCTCACCTGGAGAATGTTTATGAACATTGTCTCAATAAAATAACTCGTTTCTTTTTTCAACTACCGTCGTTAGAAAAAATACATTCACGTACATTTTTTTTTTCATGTAAATAATCTTATAGTAAAATAACGTATTATACAAAAACCACAAAGAATAATATTTTTGATGGTTTTTCATATCGGTTTTATATTTTATTATTTGACTTTAAAATACCAAAAACTTTTTAATAATACATTTAAATAAGTTACAAATTGATACTTAGATAAATAATTTATATAAAATCCTCATAATTACTATACTATGTTATTTTTGTAATAGACTATTTTACTCTAGGATTATTCAAAAACACGAACAAAATTATACTATACATAGACGAATTAATGTTTATGGAGTGTGTCGTGTGTATGGGCTCTTAGAAGGAGAGTTAGTTGATACCTCTAGTCTAAGTTGATTAAAATCAAAAGTTCTGTTTAGGTACCTAAAGATATAACACTGATGTATAATAAAAAAAACAACAAACTACGTTTATAATTTAAAAAATAATATTAAGCGTAGGTATAGAATGGGTTCTTAGATAAATATATAAATAAATGTACGATGTTTTTTACCATGTCCAAGTTCTCCTATAATTAGACTTTAAATTAGGCGTAAATAACACGTTATTAAGCGAGCATATACTTTTAAATGACAGCAATATTGTAATATTAAATCGGTTCTAGATAATTCCTAATTCTGGATAAAGCCCAGAAAGTAACAATGGGATTAACAAATTTATTAGACTTTAAAAGATGTTTTGGTTTATAGGTTGGTAAGTTTACAACAGAGATGATCGTTAGCCGACAAGACAAATACCATCATTAAAGGAATTCGAAAAAAATGTGATTGATTGTTATTTTTTTCGTAGGGCGTAGCGAATGCAACTATCAGCTATGGTAGTGAAGGCGACTAATAACCATTTTAATTTTGTGTTTGTTACTTTATAACAAAATTATTTGTAACTATAAAAAAAAAACTATTTTATTTTTTTTTTTAGCCACACAAAACACATATAATGTACGACTACACTCTTTTGGTTGAATTGTACAAAAAAGAAAAACAATTTCAGAAAGTTTACACAACGTTTCGACCTAACTTAAAAGGTTAGTTATGAATTTATGATAGCTGCGAAGTTAAATCAGTGGATCTTTTGTATTTAAGCTCCCCTTAAAAATTAACTAACATTATTTTATTTTATATAAGCCGTAAATCATGTGTGCTTATTATAATAGACTTCATTTACAGAATGTACAATATATTTTTCATTATATCATTAAATTTAATTTAAAAAAAATAGTTATGATAGTTTTACTGCGATCATATTGTTATCATGGATTCAGACTAAGATGTTTCTCAATGCAGGTGCGGAACAAACCTCTAACTAACAAATTTTTTTATTAGGAATAATTATTATTTGATAATATATATAATATAAATACTTAATTTTGATCATTATAAGCCTAAACTCTATATTCAGTTCAGCATAAGAAACGCACTTGGTGGCTGACTTGAGTGCAAGGATATGGCTCACTGGCTTAGTACACAGTAGGCCTACAGATGGTTGATTAAGTATAGGTTAGAAAAAAATTATTTTTGAGTACCACCCGACCAAAATTGGTCGTCGACGAGTATGTTTCTTAAGTTGAACAGAGGTCATCAAATAGTAGTCTATGAACAAATATTATCTAACCAGCAGACAAGAAATGAAGTTTTCTTTTTTGATTTTGCATTTACTTTCAATTAATAAATATGTAAGTACATAAAATTTTCATAGTCCCCAACAATTTCTTGAATTCCATAGGTGAAAATATTAATTGGTGACTATTGCTTTAGAGCATCATTAAAATATTTTTATGTTACACTGGTTAAACTTGATGAGCATTTGAACACAATATGTAATTTATAGCATCACCTGTAACGGGAAAATTTTATGCTCGCCACGAAGCAAATGTCAATCAAGGTGAACCAAACGATCACTACATAAAACTTTTGGCACAAGCTAAATCTTTAGGGCCAAAGAACAAATTTCCTTCACCAAAAACTGAAAGTCAAAGGTAAATATTGAACTGTACATAATAAATAAGTCAATAAAAATTTTTTTTAAGAGGACGCCATACCCGCATGTGTTGTCTCTGTCTTACAAGTACGTAACATAGCAAATTTACGCTAAGCAGATCACGTTTAGCTCCGTCAATTTAAAAATTAGAGTGAATCGACCTATTACGAAACTTGATGGTAAGAAAATTATCTGTGTTTGTATGTTGGTTTTTTACGATAGTTCAATTTTTTAACAAGTTATGCGTATATAACATAGCGTAAATTAAAAATGCTCATAACTCACTTTAAAATTTAATAATTGTAAAAAACCAACATACAAACACAGATAATTATCTTACCATCAAGTTTCATAATAGGTCGATTCACTCTAATTTTTAAATTGACGGAGCTAAACGTGATCTGCTTAGCATAAATTTGCTATGTTACGTACTTGTAAGACAGAGAAAACACATGCGGGTATGGCGTCCTCTTAATATATATTAATCATTTAATGCAGCATGGGTCTAAGTTCATTTTTTTTGTAGGTATGGGTGGTACAATAAAACTTTCATTCCACGAAAAGAAGATATTTTAATATTTCCACACGTAGAAGCTCCAGAAATTAAATTAGACATTATACTAAAGCAAAATTATAAAAATGAAGTACCATTTAGTGGAATACCTTTTAAATTATAATAAAACTGTAAAACAAAAGAAATTATAAAATCATAGAATAAAACTGTATTTTTTTTTTTTGGTTTAATTCATTTAGACAAGGTATTTCTTAGATATATAACAATACAATACCTATCAAAAATTATTATTCAATAGTTTTAAACAGAATAAAAATTGTACAATATTATTTTATTTTTTAAATTATAAATATTATACTTATAATTAATGTTTTATTAACAATTCATTCCCATTCTTACATTTCAATTTATTATAAAGTATAAAATATATTAATAATATTTTTTAATTTAATTACTTTCCAATAATTGTCATCAAATGTTTACAACATGATAATACCTTTGATGGTTCTGAATTCGATGCCATCAGTTCAATATAATCTCTAATTTGTTCCGATAAAGTCGGAGGATACTTTAAACTTAATAAGGTTCCAATAGCTACAAAACAACGGAACATTGCTTCGGGTTCAGTCAGTTTTGGGCATACCATATTTATGGTATTATTCACAGTCTGTATAGCTATTTCATCATCAGATTGTTTGATCATAACACTAAAATTCAGCATCAATGTGGCTACAGCAATCTATTATAAATTAATTTACATTGTAATAAACTAAATTTTCATATGAAAATATCAACAATTATGTCTTACTTGAAGCTGTTTTGGAGAAAGGTTTTCATGAGATAAATTTTGAATAAATTTTAAGAACTCTTCATAGTATTTTACTACGAGAAGTTCTCCTTTTTCATGATGCATTAAATTACATAAACATCTAAACGCCAACATTTGATTAGTAGGCTTATCAGTATCATAAATGTGTGGTATTAATTTATCCATAATTAAGTTGTTTGAACACAATAGATTATTTACATGTTTATTGCGTACAGCCAGTCTTGTGATATCCAATACAGGAAATAAAATATCTTAAATGAAATAATATTTTAGTGTAATTTTATAAATATATGTTGTATTATAATTTGTAGGATTATTATTTACCTTTGGGCCAATCCAGTAAATCGACCAAAATCTTTATGGAATTTTCATCAGGATTAGTATTTACATCACAAAGTTTCACAAGGGAATCAAGTTGACTTTGGTTGAGTTTATTAAATGAGTCACCTGCTTTTTTATTGAATTCTTCTATCTTATCTAAAATAGACAACAATCAAATAAAATGCAAGTATATTATAATGAATAATATATTATTTAAAAATATTGTTATCTTTACTAACTTAAAATGGTTGCAGTATTGGCTTGATCAAATTTTAAATAGGTAGCTTGAGGAAAAAACTTGTTGTAACCTGAAGATGTTTGACCCAGCTGTTCAGTAAAATGGTTTTGACCATTCGTTCCAGATGAAGAAGTAACATTACTTGATGGTACATACCTAGCAGCTCCAGTATAAGGATCTACATAACCTTGACTAGCAGGTAGTGGTGGAGGAGCAGTTTTTGAATTTGAAATTATAAAGTTTGCCACAGTTTCTAAATAAGATTGTGGTAAATTGTGTTTGTGTATAAATGCTTGAGCTACCACCCAAGGATCTTCATCTCTGTTAAAAGGTAATTTGAGAGGAGGTGCACCATCTTCTATATCAACGTTCCATACAAAATCATACTCCTATAAATTACAAATTCATTCCATATTTATCCGTCATAATTGATTGTGTTAATTTTTAGTTACTCTTTGGTTGATAATAAATAATAATAGTGGTATATAACCAGTATCTTTAACATATCTGCTAAATACAGTCGCGTGGCGTAAAAAAGGTGATCCAGGAAGTTAGGTTCAAAGCATTGGATGATTAATTTTAAATAACCCTATATTACTAGTTTAACTTACTTTTCCTTCGTGCATGTTTTTATTTGGATCAGATGCACTTAAGACATCTCCAACTTTATCCCATTTACATTCATTTGATAACCACTTATAACAGATAGGTTTTCCATTTTCATTAACCATTATTATTTGGCCATCACTTTTTCCAGGTTTATATAGTACTTCTGGTCCAGGCAAACTATTAAATATACATAAGTAAAATCAAATTGTTTGTTTCATAATTTAATATTATGAGTTATGACTAATACAAAACATACCTATCAACTTTAATACCACCAACTTCTTTTTGTGCCACCTGGTTAACATTGTCAACTTGTTCTTGGAACGCTGCTTGAGCTTCATTTGTGGCTTGGCGATTTAAATCCGTACTGAATATTCTTATTAAACCATCACTAACAAACAATAAATATAATTTAATATATTTTTATTACAGTAATTAAATTATTCAAAACATAATATTATATTTATTCTTTTAAGAAATTGACTGAATTAAAATGTTTGCTCATTAACAGAATATATATGTAATATATATATTGTAATAATGATGGAAGACTAATCAATTGTTAACACGTTCACCGCCACCACCGATCACGGATTGACGCTAGTAGTAGGGCACTGATGGTCGCCACCAATCGACTAGAATAATACTTAGATATGTTTAAATAATTCGGCCATTGAGACGACACTGCTTCAATATTTATCATGGCTATTCAGAAAGTATTATTAAATAATCCATATCAGTTGGTTTTTGTTTCCCATGTATTTTTGTTAAATTTTATAGAAAACAACTGTTATTAACAGTTATACACAGCATGTGGCACTAGATTAAGAATATACTTGTAAAGGTGAACGTGTTAATATTAACATTTTTACTATAATTTAATGTGCGCTTAAGTGATAATTAAGATTAAATATTACATTAAGCAACATTAAAAATTTGATTAAAACATACATACCTAGAGCCAATAACAATATCCGTATTTGGAAGAATAGCTACAGCCCATATACTTTGTGCTGGTTGTAATATGACTTGTTGTTCAGAACTTTGCCAAACATTTAAGTATCTATCTTCTCCACCAGTCACAACTAATGAATTAGTCATATCGGTTCCACAAAAAACACTTAAACTATATGACAAGAAACAAATTTTAATGACCATTACAAAGCAATATTATTAAAAAAAAAAAGTAAAAATTGTCTGTGAGAATATTAGTGTATAGAAATCAAAACTAATTATTTTCTATCAACTATAATGATCTGGATGAATACACAGCAATAAGCACGAAAAAATCATATTCCTTCAACGTATGGAATATAGATATCATCTATACTCTATTCCAAATAAGGGTAAAATAAGTATGTCATACAAAGGTTAGGTACAAGGTTTGTTGGAATACTCAGTGCTTCGATACAAGTAGAAGCAAGAGACACATTACTCTTAGATCACATGTAGAAAAATTAAAACTATACTAAACTCACACATTAGACAATGAGCAAACCTGCCAATTAAATATGTGATGGTGGTAGCTTTTGAAGTGGGAATATGCTGTGGTAACCATTTAGATTTTAGAAGACAGTCACTCTTATTGGAATAGAGAATAGTTGTTATAATATTTTAACCACTAATCACAAAATAATATTAAAGTTTTTAATTATTTACCTATAAATATAGCTAGGATGTCCATAAAATGTTTCCAAACATTCACCAGTTACTGCACTCCAACGTTTTACTGTAGCATCATTTGAACAAGACAGAAATTCATTATCCAACAAAACTGCTAAATCCCTCACACAATCAGTATGGCCTAAAACAAAATAATATATTTATAGACGACAATTAAAAAAATCTAAAAATATGACAAAAAAAAACAAATATATTTTACCAGTTAATTTTTTTATAGCAACAGATGAATTTTCTGGATCGCCATGTAAAATATTGTGTATAAGTAAAGTTTTATCTGCTGAACAAGTTACAACTTGATTTGTAGATAGTTGTATTGAAGACCAAACAGCTGCCGTATGTCCTTTAAAAATTGTTAACAATACTGGCTGATAAGTATGATCAGGATTGACTGTTATTTTCCAAAGGCGTGCTGTCATATCCCACGAAGAAGTTAAAAATGTATTTGGTAATATACCAGGAATGATTTTACACACTAGAATTTATAAAAAAATAAATAAATAAGGTTTTTTTTTAAACATAACATTTTCAATTAATAACTTCTGTTGATTATAAAAATTGTTTCTTAATCCCACTTTTAGATGGATTTTCATCAAGTTCTTTTAAAACTAAATTTTTATGTTTGAAATCTGATGAGTATGACTAGTATGAGAAGATACATTTTTATATACATAGATATGTCTCAAGATATGTTTACTTTTCCAGTCCTTCAGAATATTTTTAACTTGTTGGAATAAGTTTAACTTTTAAAATCATTTTTCTTAATTTTTATTTTAAGTTTAAATATCATCAACATTATGAAGCTTGAAAAGTAATATACTCGGGCCACTCTAAGAACGCTTCTGGGCGGCAACCAAAATTCATCCGTTCTCGCGCATTCCCACCACTAAACTCTTCAAAACACTAGCCGCCGTCAACGCGACTAGGTGATAGAGTGGGAGAAATTTGGGTACGAAACCGCGGAGCTCGGTCATTTGGATGCGCGAAAGAGTAGCGTTCTTAGAGTGGCTCGAGTATAGTTACAATTGTATTATTTATCACAATTATTTTAATAAAATTATTATGATAATATATTTATACATTATCAATCATTCCTCACTATGTTCTAAATTTAAAAGATGATAATTCAATTTTTAAATTATATATCATTTAAAAATCATATAAATTGCTAGTTAATTGATCTTACCAGTATTTGTATGACTAGTTTCAATAAAAACTGGTTCTGGTGATTCAGGAAGAAATCCACACAAAAGTTTATCATTGCCACCCGTTAAAATGAGACCATTTGGTAA
Organism: Schizaphis graminum; assembly: GCA_020882235.1. Lineage (NCBI taxonomy): Eukaryota > Metazoa > Arthropoda > Insecta > Hemiptera > Aphididae > Schizaphis > Schizaphis graminum. Next base: position 10,995,081 of record CM037032.1, read on the forward strand.
GATATCAGATTTTTTTAGTATTGAGACTGATACTACATAATTGGTATGGCCTTTGAATGTTTGAACTTCTGTGAATCCAGCATTTTCACTGAAATAAAAAAAACACAAAACGAATAAATATTATGCAATTTATCCTGATACAATAAGTATAAAAAAAAACAAAATAATACCTCCAATAATCTTGTAGATAAATTTTAATTATCAGTATAATATTTGGTTAAAAACCTAAATTCCTATTGTTTATCATCAATAATAATTAAAAATAATAATAAAATATTTGAATATTCACATAAAATAATATTTATAATTGTGTGTATACAGATACAACTAGATTCATCAATCCTGAATTAGATATAAATATTAAAATACATGAATAGAAAATTTTTACTAAATTGATGTGACATAAAAAATGTAGTGGTTAAATTAAGAAAATATTAGAAAAGGTATACAAACATTTCTAATACCTACATTCTTTGTTAATTACTTAAGAATATAATTAGAATAGGTACTTTTTTTGAATTAGGTTTCCGTTCCTCTCAGTTTCTCTCCAATTCAAATAAATACAGTATTTATTGAAATAGTTAAGATATAATTAAAGTATAAGTGGCTATTACAGATATTTGGCTAATAATTAGACATATCTTACTCAACCTAATAATATTGTTATTGTATACAGTGACAACCAGTAAAAACAAAGAAAATCAAAATAACTGTTTACCAGAGCTATTTAGAAGACGAATAGAACATTTCGATGGGTGCAGAATACGAGCCGGTAAGATTTGGCACAGATAAACACGACAAGGTGATGGTCTAAAAACTTAAAAAATAGCATATTTATTGAAATAATACCTGTTCGGTCTCCAAAGTTTAGCGGTCTTGTCTCTGGACGCGGATACAATGTAACCGTCTGATCCAGTGGCCAGTCCGCGGACGTCCATTACGTGTCCATAGAGGACGGAGCTTAGTTTGTACGCCATAGATAAAGTAGGCGAGTATCCAAAAGAACAACGAGAATGATCACTGTCGGGCTCGAGGTTTCGCTAAAAGCCGACGACAATAATGACGATAGTAATTGTTTAACAAATGTTCAATGTGCCGGGTACAGTATTTAAAATATTAATAGTAATTAATAATACTTTACATTAAAATAATTATAATAATAATAATAATAATGGTAAATGGTAATAAATGTGAATTCACTAATCACTTACCGATACGAATTACGAAGTGAAAAACGTTTGTTATCATTAAACATCATTCAGGAGTTCTCAAAGTGCTACCAATTGTAATTTTCAGATTTTAAATTGCCTCCACAGCCTGCAATGCTGCTGCACAAGCATAATATCCACTTTGTACACGTCCAGTGATACAAAAAATATTAGACGTTGAAAAATTTAAAAATAGTTCGTTCGAGAGGTAGGAATGTGGGATGATAGTCCTAGAGAGAAACAACTTTTATTTTCAATAACGCGAGCTGCTTTGTCAGTCTGCCACTTTACCAGTAGATACAGCTTACTTAATCAATACATAAATACATAAATAAAAAAATAAAATGTATGATATTTGTTAACAATGTAAAATAGTACCTATATCATAGAGTATAATAATAATGGCTTAAATCGGTCTTAAATTTAACAATTAACTAATTATATAAAATGTATATATAATAAAAACAAAAGAGAATAAAAATAAACCAAAAATCACAATTCAACTGGTTTAGTAAATTTACTATTTAGCTGACGCTCACGTATTCTCCCGCAGTCCCGCCACTCTGGTTTTGTTGACGCCCACCATTTATATTTAGTATTTTCGATGTGCTAAGCTAATAATCTTTTTTACAATTTTTCTTATATAGTTTTATTTACTACAGATAAAAAAGGACAAAGATTATTATTAAAAATAATAATAATAACACAATATATATAAAAGTACGATAAATTGATTTATCCGATATCGTCATATCAGTTAGGTGACGAAATAATGCGATCCGTTCGAGCAAATAATGAGATATATCCGAATTTGTGTGACTTTATCTATTTTTATTTTTACGATTTTATCCATTAATTATTTTTAAATACTGCAATATAAATTGTATTATATTATTTTTAATACCGCGGCTTTTAGTACCAATAGTACCTTTCTTATCTGCGGTATGAAAAATTATATAAAAGATTCTTAGCATTTCGAAAACACGACAAATATAAGTGGCGGGAGAATACATGGTCGGGCGGCCATAAACTAAATCAGTACCCTTTAATTATGAAATCTGATACCTGAACCTGGTGATGGTCAAATAATAATTACAACATTACATACAAATATACAATCATAGTTAATACAAAATAAAAATTTATAAAAAATGATGAAAAATACTAAAATATTAAATTGTATTATACAATATGAATTTTGAATGAAAAATATTCGCTGATTCTATTTTCTACTGGCTAATGAATCGATGCTGAAAATAATTGATTGATTTAGCCGATTTAGGTTGAACACATTTGTGCATTTAAATCTGTTTACAAGACAATTCCTTATAGTTGACTTAAATTAACCGAAGCTCTGACTTTTAAAATTATAATTATTAGGAGGGCCGAGGTGGCGAGGTTCCGATATTATGTATATCAAAAATCATAATATTATAAAATAAAATAGATTCTTGGTGAAATTTGTTTTATTTTTTTTTTAATGATGTATTGAATTTTGGTTTGAAACTTTTTAATTTATTCTTATCGGTGGTTGATAATGTGAACCTTGCCCAAGACGTTTTAATGAAACTTGGTTTAAATATTCAAAAAAGTCGAGGCCATGGATACGGCGGGCCTTCTGTGATGAGTAGAGCTCACTTGGGAATTGAGGAATGCAAATAAGGATAAGAACATAATAGGTGTAGTTTTATCAGCCAAGTATGTCCATTGCTGATTACTGTACCTACTAGGTACTGTAGCAATAATTTAATTCTATATTAGGGTTATAGGGCTTTATTAGCTTTAGGTAAAGATTTTGGCGATAAAGTTTAAAAAAAAGAAACTCATGTCGATAAGAACGTTTAATGTTTATCTAGTAATTTTAAATCTAAAAAAACTTTATGTAAAGTTAGACATTATTTTAATTGAGTTAACGTGTTTTGTTTATATATTCATTTCTAAAAAAGGTAGTCAAGCGGGTATCACTCTGCTGTGTCATAGGTTCACCGTTCATCATTTCTGGACTATAATGTTTTAATAATATACAGTACACAATGTAAAGGTAAATAATACAAGTACTTTTATTAGACATGGCCACGTGGATATGATATACAATAGATGTATAGTTTTGAATACTTATTTGAGTTTATGAAATGTACTTCAATGCCACAATGACTTAAGTACATTTTTAAAGTAATAAAGACTTTCAGACACCATATTCCTATCGTCCATAGCATTTTATGGACCCAGCAGGAATTAAAAAAAAAACCATATCATCATATAATACACATTTTTGGTAGTTAAATAAATAATAATACAATAATACAATATTCTTATGAATTTTAAAAACAAAAATCTTTAATTACAATTAGGTAGGTATTCAAACTATATACAATGGTCAATTTAAAGACTGAGGTAGACACTGCTACCTCTCACTACTCTATGAATACACTTTCCAGATAAAAAATCAACCTGAATGTTTATTGTTGAAGTAGAGACAAGAGAAAAATACCATTTTTAAAACTGAACAGAATGTTAGATATTTAAAATTACATTTTTAGCATAATGCTCAAATATTAAAAAATTAAAATTAATTGATTTATTTATTTTAGTAAATAAATAAAGGAAAATTATTAGATATTTCTTGTACTTTACTCAATAATAAACATTTCACACAAAAGGTAAGTGAAAAATGTTCAACCAATGATAATTTATTTATACACGATAATTAGTTAGTATATCAACTATACTGCAATTAATAGTGATTTAACATTGAACATAAACTTAGGTTTTTTCACAACTATAAGCACAATCAAATGGGGTGAATTATTAAAAATTCAAAACAAAATGATTTAAACAGCAAGGTCAAAAACTGAATAACATTAAAACATTTTAATATATTGATCATAGTCAACACTACCGAAAATAACGCGAAAATTCCCGTAATGAACGGCATAGCTCTCCATCATTTTCATAACTAAAACAAGGCATATTTAAATTATTTTTATATTAAATAAACCTATAACTTATTATATTTTTTTGTATAGTATTACATATATTTTATAATAATTACCTATGAAAAGAGTTTAAAAATTGTAAACACTGTTCATTTGTTGCTGTAACTAAACCGGCAGAGTTTTGTTTTGGTAATTTTTCAACTGCTCCAGTTAACCATCTTAATGTTTGCTATATAAATATTATAGCATTTAGAAAATCGAATTATCTTTTTATAAAGTTCATACAAAAAATAAATTCTTACAACTTTATCATAAGCCATCAGTTCAATTATCACGTCGATCACATCAGGTAACATGTAGGTTTGAAGTGAGAAAACGCTCGCTTGAATTAAATTGTCAATTAATTGTTCACCAATTGAATTTATTATTGAGGTAACATATTGTCTACATTCTTCATTGTTTATATTGTCCTGTATACATCATATTATTAGGTTTCAAATATCAAATATAGTTCTTAATAATAATAATAAAAACAAGTCATTTACTTTTCTTGATTTTCCACATAATAATAAGTCTAAAAGAAATTTCATAACAGATGCATTAGCTTCTTTATGGTCCAATGAAACAGCAGTTATACTGCACCTAATGATTACTTCAAGTACCGGAGACTGAAGAAAAGGCATTGGGAGTTTTTGAATAAATCTAAAATATAATTTATAAAAATATAAAATAAAGTAATTATTTTTTTAAACATTAAGGTCCTGATTTCCTTTCTACCTGCACGCCAATCGAAAGAAATCATCAACAGTATCTGGATAGTTTCTGAGTCCATCTTTTTCACTAAATAATCGGAATGCCGGTTCAATAAACGCGTCAATCATTTCCAATAAGAGTGAGTGACATTGTGTCATAACAAGTGGGTTGTCATATTTGGAACCATATTCATCAACCAAAATTGAACCGATATAAAGATAACAACTGTGATGATGCTCTTTATATAAATACGCCATCTACATAATATAATTGTATATAACATATTTTGTTTGATTTCCTGATAAAATGCACTTACTTGTTGAGCAACTGGTGCTAAAAGTGCAGTTGTTGATCGACTAACCAATCTAATCATAAATCGAAGACACCGACAAAAATGTTCAGTGATACGTGAATCAGTTTTATATCTAGTGCATATTTTTGACATAGATGGCCACATCTAACCAAATATAATAAACCATTAAATAAAATAAGAAAAAAGAAAAAAGAAAATTTAAAACTAATATTAAAACATACTTCAACAATAGCAACTACACAAGGGTCTTTTTCATTATTTGATTTGGTTGCTAAATGTCTTAAAATAGCTGACAAACGATCCAACCAATATATTGGGTCCGTAGAAGTATTAGTTTCAGGAACAGTTTTTTCTGATGTAGACTGAATAAAGATTAAATTAAATTAAATTAAATTAAACAACTATGTAATTACACTATTTTATTAATTTATATTAGATAAACAGAAAATTTACCTCAACTAAAGCTAATAATGGACTTAACTGTCTACCACAAATTTCTTTAATTGCTTTATACACATGTTCTTCGGGAACTTCAGCAACAATCACAGCAACGCCTTTAATTTAATTAAGAAAAGTAAAAATGAATCGACAGAAATTATTAATTAATAGATGATCTACTACAGACCTTTTAATAAACCAATTGCAACATCATTGGGTAAATTTAGCATATCAACCACTTTTAGGATTTCAATAAGCCCACTGAGATGTTTGACCATGTGATGTCGGCAAGTAGTACAAATACTATGCAAAGATTTTGCAGTAACAGCAGCAAGATTTGGTTGGCGTAAACAATACTGTAGATAATTCAATATTGGTTCTGAAAATATAAACATTGAAATGATAAAATAATTTAAATTTAAATATTATTTATTAGTCAGTATTATTTATCTATCATTAATTAATTAATTTGTCATTAATAGTTTATAGATAATTTTTGAATTATGTAATGATTAACTATTTAATACCTAAAGTTTCTGAATGTTGTTCATGTGATATCCATTCGCATAATTCTCCTAGCAGCATCACTGAAGTGTATCTCATGTTTATGTGAACAGTTTCAGGCATATTTAGGATAGCTTCAACCACTTTTGGAACCACTTCATTTTCATGTCTATGTGAGTTATAAACATAAATCACATTGTTTAAAATGAGTAATTAATAGTGACTTACGGCAATATATTCCTAGCAATGGCTTGCATAATAAATAGTGCTGCTTCCATTTGATCCCAAGTGACATTAGACACAGAAGCTGTTTGTAAGAGCATATACATTTGTTGAAAAACAGCTGATGAACTGACTATAAATACTACATCTTTAATTAAATCTGAACATTTCATTCTGAAATCTGCAAAGTCTTCTGTGCCTTCATCCAATAGACCTTCCTGAAATGTAATAATTAACATTGAAGTTACAAATGACAAAATTAAATTAAAATAAATTAAAACTCACATGATCTGTATCAATCATACAGTGTTTATATAAAGCACCAATTAATTGTTCAAAATAAGGTTTAAACATTTCAGTTAAAACTACATTATTTATTTTATATAATTCTTCGGATAACCTAAACCATAGATTGAATGTTATTAATAAAACCTGAAAAAAATAATGATACATATATAATATATATATGTATTAAACATCTCATAAAATTCTAAAGAATTATAAAACTGATAATTTATCAAGTTTTAGAACCAAGAAATCTTTCAAAGAAAATAATGTTATTTAAGGTAACTATTAGTACGAAATATTGACATTTGACTAAAGACACAAATTATAATGAATTTGACTAAGAACAAAATTGATTTAATAGCCAGTTATTGCGTTATAAGTAGAAATCTCGGTAGAAATAATTACTAGTAAAAAATTTTTGTTAATAATACATAATTGGGTTAATAATTACATTTTAAATATTATCTATTTACCTCATAATCATGATGGTTAGCACATAAAATAACCAATTCTAATGCTTTTATAGAGAAATGTGGAAGACCATTAGATCCTAAACTTTTGTTTACCATAGTCATTACTAGTGATTCTGCTAACTCAGTGAATATTCTACAGTAATTAACCGTTCTGTAATAAAATTAACATGATATTAAACATAAATATACATTTATCAAATTGATTATGCAACATACCGATCCAAGTCTTCATTGGTAACTGACATCATGTAAGCTTGCTCTAATCTACTAACTGAATTTATAATTTCAATCTGTATTTCATCTTGATTGTTATTATCTTCTAGATTCTGGAGAAATGCAATCACTGCATCTGCAGCTGCTTCTTGAATCATACTACATCCCTGTCATAAAAATAAACATATTTACATACATTTCTTAATTTAAATATTAAATAAATCTTTACATCAAAACTCAACACATTAAACGCATTTGATAGCACATTGCTGTGCCACACTTGTGATAATGATACACTTCTGATATTCAACCATGATGCAAAACATTTGTAGGATCGGATTTTGATGAGATTATCATTTGCTTCAGATGTCAAGCAGAGCTCTAATAGTTGATTAACAGCTGGCAGGTTATCACTAAATTCAGTATAAATTTCAGATCGACGATTAGCACCCAGACGTAATGTTCGAGAATTGACTTCTTCTGGCAACACAGTCAACAACTCTAATATGAAACATGTTTTCAGTGAATTATATCGTGAAGCAATATCTACAGCAGCGTTCTTCCATGAACCCATTTGGAGAGCTAAGTGTGCCAATGCAACGCACAACTAAAATACAAAAATGATTCAATTGAGCACAAAAATAATGTTTAGAAACAAATCAAAATAAATTATTATATATTTGAAGCTTAGGAGATACCTGTGTAGCAATTACACCGTCAGTGGTATCATCTAATTTTGACAAATGATTCAGTAAGGCATCTCGTAATGACGCGTGTGAATCTTGAGGTAGTTCATGAAAGGAGTTTTGTAATTTGGAGCGCATAGTCTGTGCTGCCAAATAACACGAGTTTAGGTCCACCTTCCTGGCCAACAATTCATCAGCTATTTTCCATGCATATACCTGGTACGATGAACAAAATATGATGGATTAAAATTTTGATTTTCAGTTTTACTGCAGTGTCTGGTTGATATGTCACGTACCGATTTCTGCATTTCGTTAAGCCAGTTCGAGGCTCGCTGCTTTTCGGCAGGGTTAGTGTTTTGATTGTAGAGCGCGTAAATAGCTTCGTATACGGTTTCTATCGAAGGCGAGTCTTCCATTTCAGCGGGTAAAAATAATGGGCGTGAAAGAGTAAACTGTGTTTTTTTTTATTTATTTATTATTATTAATTAATAATTACATAATAAAATTGAGTGCTAATCTAAATAAATCGACTACGAATAGTATAAAGTTAGTTGCTAGAAGGTACAAAGTTGTTGTAGTAAGTAAAAAATATAATTCATAACATTTGTTTGATGTTTATAATATCGAAAAATGATAAACCGTAACGTGTGATAGCGGTATTCACATGGAAGAGACAAAATACAGGTGCCCCCGGGACTGATTTAATTCATCCGCTTAAATATAATTAAAAAACAATATTAATTGAAACGGTTGACACTGCGCGTGAAAAGCCATAAACTAAAAACCGTGAAAGTAACAGTAACACCCGGCATATGAATTATGATTTAGGCAATGTGCACTTCTAAACGCGAACGATCGTCGCGATCCTGTAGACGTCCCGTGGATGACTGCATCGACCATCGTGCCATAATCGACCGCAGTTCCAAATTGCGACTCGCTCAGACGGTCAGACGGATCCAAAAACCTGTAGGTACCCTACTCACTACCCGTTGTAAAGTCACACGGTGAGGTTAGTCCGATACTTGGAGAGTGATCGAAAACCTGTCTAGAAAACGGTCGATTTTAACCAGCCAAAATCACATTTTAGTCATTTTTTTGTCAGCCCCTATTTTTGTGTGCAGTACTGCAGTAGCGAATGACAAATAGATGAAAAAAGTTTATGTTTACTAGTTACAACCCTTAAAAGATGTTTGTCCAGATATGTTAATTAAAAAAAAAATGGTAAAGTGCGTAATATACCAAAATTAAAAAAAAAATAGGAAATGCATTTTACCAGCTACATAAAATTATAATACCTACACACATTACACATCAGGGGCGGATTTAGGTATGTGGTGGCTCCTGGGCGGAATATATTGTGGGAGTTTCTTATACATAAACATGGAAATATATTTTTTTACTTATTAAATAATATTTATTATTATGTTTAGTATAGTAGTAACAATTAACTACTATTTAATAATAAATAATTATAAAAACAATCAAATCGAGTATAAGTAGTATAACTAATATTTTAAGTAATATTATAATAATTATATTAAGTGTATAAGTAATTAAATGAAAAATAATAAAAATAATAATTTAAAGTAATTAAAATTAAATGCCTGGAACTATAAATAAAATATTTTTTCTGTATCCTAATTTGGATATCATAAAATTGTGGGGGCCCCTGGGCTGCAGCCCACTCAGTCCTCCCCTAAATCCAGCCCTGTTACAGATAATTATTAATTATTATTAGTGTGATTATAATTTTATTTGTCCAAGATAAAGTATCCTACACTTTCTAATTTTCTTTAAGAATTATTATAATTATCTATACCTCCAAGCTATTGGATAAATGTAAAAACATTTAAAAATCTTATGTAGTTAGGAATATACCTATATTGTACCATTATGCAATACCTAGTACCACAGATCATTCAATATACCATATACCTATGCATTTATCTAAGGGGTATATAGAGTAAATATGTGTATATTAACTATTAACTATAAAAAATAGTAAGCGATCATTGATCATTACTCATTATTCATTAGTGTGTCAGCGTGTGTGGTGTGTGTAAATTAAACCTAACCCGCTAGCCGCTCACATGTGTACCTACCTATATGTAGTATACTATATTATATAGTAGTATAGTATCTGGCTGCAGTATGTGCATTATTATGCCAATAACACACTACGTAATAAATACTAATTATTATTTTTTTTATGATCAAAAGTGTCAACATTTTGCTAATAAAATATATAGTATATACGTATACATAGTAACTACTAACTATCCGATAAAATGTCAAAATACATATTTGCAGTCGCAGAATTCGTCATGAAATTTATTTGAAAATGGTTTTCTTAAATTTGTAAATTAATTTTGTCACATTAATATTGTTAGCATTTTTGGCATAATTGCAGTTTATATATAGCTACAGCTACCACGCGATTTTTTTTTTCTGAAACATGTATTTCAAAGAGTTAATAACTATATTATGGTGCCTAGCCCCCATTCAACTCGAGGTCTGGAGGACGTAGTCTGGCGCCCAGAGCCGGTAGGCGAAAGAACTAAGAAAACACTATACTTGACATTTAATTGTTGACAGGTTTTGTATTTTGAAACCTAAGTAAAATTATTCAAGTGTACTAAAATTCGAAAATGTCTTATAGACGCGGCGCGCGGCTAGAAAAGTACAGCGTTCTGTGCATGCGTAATAGCGTAAAATCGTCAACTTCGGAAGGATATATAACTTCCAAAATAATAATTTGCGCAAATTAGTTTTTTCACCAACGCTCTTAACTCGTTGAAATACATGTTTCAAAAAAAAAAAATTAGAAAAAATTACGTGAGAGCTAAACTGCAATGTTGTTCCACATTTTTAAATTCTTGATATTAAAAAATATATAATATTAAAGAAGTTTTAGTTAACGAAATAAACAAAAAACTCCATTAGGTAAATCTGTAAGGACACGATAGGCGGATGTTATAGCTCAAGACATCAAAAATATATAAAAAGAATCGTATTTTAAACGACATATATAATAGAGAGAATATTTACGGAGTCATGTGAATTTTTAATAATCATTATAGTCATAATATAATATATATTATGATTAACAAAAGCCTAGGATCTAATGTACCTACTCCACATTTTTCTATCAAAATTTAAAGCATTATAGATCGGTTATTTTATGTACCATTGTACCGACTATCATGATTACCAGCCACGAGATACATATAGATAATGTTATAATATAATTATTTAGGTACTGATCACGAATTATGTTTTATTAACGAAATTTTTTCAAAATAGTTGAAAGGGAAATAAAATTTATATCAGTCGGATCATAAATAAATTGTTGACTTTTAAACATGAAACTATGAAAGCTACCTATATCATTTTTAAAAGTCTTAGTTGTTGTTAACTTAAAAACTTGTAACAAATTGTTACATTATTTAATGATGTTAGAACTTAGAGACTTAGAAGTACAGGAAAATATTTTCTTCGTTGATCAATGATTATACATTATAAATTTAATTAATTGCTTTACTCACAGCTGATTTGATATCATGACTCATATTATGATGATGTAGGTATATTAAAGCGAAAGTTAGGTTTGGAATCGGTAATTCTTTCGAAATTCGAATTATTTTTATTGGTATACTATATAAACTGCTGATTCCTCTGCTTGTCACTTATAATTTTTCTGAGGAGTTGTCTTTCTAGTTTATTTAAAGTATCTGTTAGATGATTATATACATCTATGATTGAGTACTGAACAATTTTTTTGCAAAAATAATGCAGTATAATTTTAACTAGAAGAGCAGCACAGCTTTAAAAAAGTTTATCGCATTTTTGAATATTGAAAAATCTATGTTTATATTAAAAACAGCTAGTTGTTCCTATTATTTTCTTCTGACACTGACTGACAGAATATTATGAATTCCTAAATTATCTATTCGTTTTACTTTATAAACTCACTATACGACATCGACTCTCACACTTGTATTTATTTTGATGATAACTGATAAGTTACATAATTAAATTGAAATTAAATAACCATAGAATTTTTCAAACCTATGTCGGCTGTATCGAAATCAATGTATAGATTAATATACATTACACAAAAACGGCAGTTGGTATTATAGAAATATAGACTATTTATAATCATTACTGGATTTAGGAATGTATAAAAATCTTAGGCTCATCCTTAGTGGTAGCTTTTATGCCTGTATTTAAGTATTTTAATAATGTTAAATAATACGTAGATATAATCGAATATTTTTATTTTAATTGTTATTTTTATAAATTCATTTGTCTTGATAAATTATAATTTATAATAAAAATTAATGTCATGTATAATTATTAATTTATATTGGAGGTATATTAGGATACATAAAAAGTCCATTATGTGGAGTCATGGAGGTCCATTATTCATTTTCTAAATCCATTTCTGCATATAGTATATTTATAAACTTCAGTTTATTAACCAGTAATCATAACTAAAATTAAAAAAAAAAACTATAAATGTTAAGAACTCGGAAATTTTTAATGTTTCTTTTATTTTGTTTTCCGATGAAAAAGTAATCAATATTGGTTTAAATTATAGTCCAATCAATTTAGTAGATCATTATAATTTTAAATATATAATTTGTAGTTATAAGAACGTAGCTTCCAAAGTTCACCATATTACATGGCATATATGATGCCCTGTTGCCCTCTAATTGAATATTTTATGATAATTTCACTAATGTTTCAAAATATGTCGTATATATATAATTGTTTATTACAGCGGTTCCTAACCAGGGGGAATTTAGAGTCTGCTCCAAGGCCGTATCTGGGGGGTTTGGGGTTCAAACTCCCCCCGAAATTTTTTCATGTTATATTATGTGGTAGTAAAATAACTATTTCAATCTCTGTTTTAATCAATACACAATTTTTTTAGCTTAAATCCCCCCCTGAAATTTTTTTCCAGTTACGGCCTTGGTCTGCTCAGGGAGTATATAGTGATAATGGAGTTACGAAAATAATTATGTTATTTTATAATGTATAAATTGAAATCACTATATTAGTTTTCAGGTTATCGGGTATCGATAACAATTATATATCGCACTGTGAGTACATTAGTGTAGTAACTAAAAATGCATGATTTTGAGAAAATCGAGTTTTTAAGTTTTTCATATCTTAAATCACTGATAAAAAAAAAAGTATTTTATTTAAATGTTTGAAACTTTTGTATTATATAATATTATTAATTATATTAAGTATTTTAAACAAATTTACTGTGTTTAAATACTGTTAAACAATTTTTTTTATCAATTAATTAATTTTTTTTAGTTACTACATTATTGCATTTAAATATTTACTTTAAAATACCTATTAGAATGAAGAATATTGTTATGACATAGTAACTAAAATCTTTAACAAAAAAATTCTGTTGTCTTTTTAATGAAGTCCTTTTAATTAAAATTAAAAAAAAATAAAAAATTTATGATTATTTTTTATTTTTTTATTATACTTAGTGAAATAGTTATTAAATAAAAATTAAAAAACCTTAAAATAATTATTTTTATTGTTTTTTTTGTAGTACTTTTTTTTTGCTGGAGCAATTTTTTTGATGTTTGATGGTAGTTTATTAATACTTGAATTTTTACTTGACTTTGGTCCGGCACTTTCTTTATTTTCAGTAGATAATTTGTCATAAAACTCATGATACTGCTCTGGAATTAAGTTGGAATGGCATAAAGAAAGTAAATCTTGTTTTTTTGCATTTGATATTTTTGGTGGTTCTGTATAAGCTTGTTTCATAATTATGGTACATTTTTCAGGGTAAGGTATATTCCGTTTATTGTAACTCCGTATATCAATTGTTTTATCATCTGGTTGGGAAAAATCTGTCTTATAATGTACAATACATGGTTTTTGTTTTATAACATTAAGTTCTACAATGTCACCCATCAAAATTTTTTCTCCTTGCTCATTAACATTAAAATTTGTTCCAATTTCATTACATAAAGTAGATAGGTCAAAGAAATCTTTTGTATCCATTTTAGTTGTGGTATAAGGTTTTCCATTTTTTTTAGCCAATTTAACTATTGAAATCCACTGTGCTGGAATATACACTGGACCACTTTTCAATGCACGTTGCTTTTGTGTCTCAATACGACTGTGCATAGAATCAACCGGCATTTGAGTATGACCAGTAGTTAAAAATTTGTGAGTTATCTCTGGTACATTTAAGAACATCACAATATACATAATATATAAACTGAGTAAATAAACCGGTTTTTATTCTGACCATTACAATTATCAGAATAAAATATTAATTTTTTATCTTTATCAGTTATCTGTTACAAATGTTTCAATAAATTGATTTTGCTAGAGACAGCATACGTTGTGTTCGAGATTGAAATGCCATTATTATTAATTAAAACAAACTCGCCAGTCGCCATGTAATATTTAATAAAAAAGTATGACAGTAACAAGGTGTAGTAATAAATTAATATGCTTTTACATTACAGAATGTATAATTTGTTGTTAAGATAATATAATATTGTTATCATGTTCTATTTATAATTTTTTATACCTATCAATAATTACCTATGTTATTTTGAGATGCTATACTAATGCACCGGTATTTTTAAACATACGTTTGTGCATTATAGTAATAAGTCAAAATAATACACTACTGCATGGATTGAATTTATTTATTTCCTTTAATGTTGTACCATATTATATTGTTTAACGCTTTCAATCTTGCCAGTACGACATAATACACTAGTGCATTGCAAAGAATGCTATTTTTACCATAAGAAAACATGTATAACTCAAAATCGTCATTTTTTGAGTTACTAGTTACTACACTAATGTACTCACAGTGCGATATTATAAATTTCTCATTAAATTTACTTATATTATTTATATTTTATATTATTATTTTTGTTTTTGCATTCAATCATTTTTTCTTATACTTAATATTATTACTATTTACTTCGTAAGTTTATTTATAATACATTTTTAAAATTATGAAAATAATAAAAGTAAATAGTTTTATAGAGTATAACATATAGTTATTTTGTATGATTTATTTGTATTTTGTACCATTGTACCACTCGTAAAAAAAATTCGCCTAAATTCTAATTTAAGAAGGGGAATAAGATTTTAGTAAATTTACAAGGAGGGCGTAGAATAAAAAAAGGTTGGGAACCACTGGCTTATTATTTTTTATATATAGTACCCAGTTAAATAGGAAATAAATAAATTGAAAAAAATTTATAAATTATACTAAAAAAAAAGTGTTTACATTTTTACAAATAAAAATTTAGTGTCTATGTAAAGTATGTTTACTTAGTAATTAATACTCATCTATAGTTACTTAATAGTTAATAGGTATAAGGTATACCAATCCGTATAGTATATATATATATATATATATATTACACGGTTTAAGATATATATCTTAAACCGTGTAATATATCAAATATATGGATATATTTATAGCCTATTATATATTATGGTTTATAATTGTTTTTTTTTGTAAACAGATCATTACTTATATGAAAATTGGTTTTACCTCGACACCTCATATCCTGTCCTCGTTAATTGTTTTACTACGTTAATAACAGTATTACTACTAATTACTATAATTACTATTACCTACTACAATAATTGTTGACGTATTATCATGTATAACTAAATCATGTAATAATTAAATAAGTATTAACTATTAATAGTACCTAACCTATTAATTATTATCTACCTATTCATAATTGTCCAGCGTTTCAAACAATTTGATACCTACTTTTGTTTTTGGTAGGTAGATTGGTAGATAATTTGATCTTTAATATTAACATGATAAGTATTGTTATTATTTGTTAATATTATTATATAGCGAATGCAAATCCTTCTACAGCCGATGAATAGATTTATTTTGTATTTATTTATTATTTATTAAAGAGTTGTCAAGACATTGCACTACATATTTATACATAGCTATGTACCTATAAGTAGTAACAAGACTATTTGACAAACTTTCATTACAAATGTTAGGTACTATATTGTGTTCTCCCATAACTCATTTTTCCATCTGTCTTTCATTTGATCTTCAGCTTTTTCAAGATCGATCCATTTTATCTTATGAATTGGCTATGATATTATACCAAAGATTACATAGGCGGAGCTAGGGAAGAGCTTTGGGGGCTAAGCCCTCCTAAGTTTCCGATTAGCACAATAGCATCCCCAAATTTATATCCTAACTCCTAAGTAGTAGGTATCATAGGCGCCCGGAAGGGGGGGCAAGCTGGGGCATTTGCCCTCCCCCTGGCTTTTCAAAAATATGTTTTAAATTGAATGTTTTAAGATAAATTACTATTTATTATATAATAAATCCTAACATTGCCCTCTCCTAGAAAAATTTCTGCGAGCGCCTATGGGAGGTATGTACTATGTACCTACAGTTTTGTATAATTATTCACAAATATACTATATACCTAAAGGACATAATAACAGTAATTTTTTTTTTACCTACAATTTAAAATAGGTATTTAATAAAACAGTTATAGTTATTTCTTCAACACCACTTTTTTTATTTTACAGTTTATTTTTGTATTTGTAGTAATATTGCAATACTAAGTAATACATTAATACATTTTAGTTTATTTGTTAGTATATTTGTATTGAAATATAGTTAGTTGCCACACGCTGAACACTGGCTATTTTTTGGTTTTTACAATACCTATACGAATATACCTACCTATAAACATTAGATTATTTGATATTTCTAACTAAATAGGAAATTACTAATAATTATTTTCATTAAGTAATCTGGGACTAGAGCCCCCAACTAAATTTATCAAGCTCTGCAGAGCGTCTGCCTATGAAAAAAACCATAAGATCTTCTATTTATATATAGGTACCACTTCCAGGTTTATTTCTACATTTAGTAAGTATGAGATGTTAGTCATCTTTTCCGCCCAATAGATTTTCTTAAACGCAAATTATTGATCTATTCCTACCTACAATAACTACTCTACTATTCCATTCCTAGAGTGCTTTTCTTAACACTGTTTTATTGTAGGTGTTGAAGAGGATAGGACATAGGTGAGAGAATGCAGCCTAATTGAATACTTTTGGACTTCTGGTAGTTTGGAAATTTGGAATAGTTATAAAACACCTATATTTTAATTATTTTATTATACTGAGTGTCCCGTGAGGATTTACCATTGCGTCCATTGTGATATCTCCTGAAATAATGAAGATATTATAATTCATATACCTAGTTGAATTAAATTAATTAGCTGAAAAATTACAAAATATATACCCAAATGATTTGATCAACTTTTTTTTGTCAGAAACTCAGAATGTGTACATTTGGAATTGTACCTATATTTTATTAAATAGTGATAATGATATAGATAATTTAATTCCAATTAAACTATGTAAGTATGTAAGAAAAAAAATTGTATATTAAAATATTTCCAAACATAGACAGTAGATTCATCATTAAAAATGTTCATGAGTGTAGGTACCTACCAGTTAGTATCAGTGTCTAATTGTAGGTACTGCAGAAAGATAGTTTTCTTGCCTAAAATGCGTAAAAAATGATCTAAGGTCCACCTCAAACTAGTCAAGCTGTTGAATAATTTAACAACTTCAGATGTATTTAAGTATTTTAGGCTAACACATGGGAAACATAACACAATTTATAAACTATGTGTATAAAGTACAACTAGTACAAGACCACGGTCTTAGAAGATTTTCTAAGACTGTGTACAAAGACAGTAATCTGTGATTTGTAGGTTAATTATTGCACATGGCAATTGGTAACGGCTGGGGCCTGGAAGGTCTTTTAAAATTTAGCCAGCTTCTTAAACCTTGAAATATGTATTTTTATGCATTAACAAATTTTGTATATCATAGTTCTTAGGAAAATGAAATTTCAAGAAAGCTTATCCAATTGGAACTGCATACTCTCAATAAAAATATAAAAATCTAGTCTCTAGTTATGATATTTGTGAAACAAAATGTTAGTTATTAAACAAGAAACTATGTACAGTTATTATTAAGGAACCATAATTTATATTACATGCCGGTAACACAAATCACTACCAAATAAAAAATAAGACCAAATCATTTTTCTCTATCTATTTTGCAAACATAAGTAAAATTATAAAGTTACTTTTGAAAAAACTTCTTAAATTATTCTCCAAGCAGTCCAAGCATGAATATTGAATATAATCACAGTATAGTAAAAATAAAAATGTATAATTATATTAAAATATAGTACAAGTTAAACATAACAAATGGGTAGGTAAAAAGTAATAACTAATAATAATTTTTTTTTTTGTATAATAATATAATATCATTATAGAAGTCTTATAATAGTCTAATATTATTAATTAATTTAAATCAAGTGACACAACAGTGGCATATTTATGGAGAAGACACTGTATGTGAAAGGGTAATAGTTTCTCAGAATAAAAATAAAAATATATAATTAACATTATTATTATGTAAAAAATCTTTGATAATATGAAAATGGTGTAACTGTAATTACAATTAATTTATCCATTATTTGGTAACAATATAATGTTTATGTAAAAAAATAAAATGATTTTCATGTTTTATTTTATAAACCATTACACAAGAAATTATAAATTTATAAATAATAATTGATACATAAATATTAAATATCTAATTTATCACAATAGTTTTGGGTCTAGTCCTTCATTGACCATTTTTAATTCAACAGCGCCTCTAGGCACACCAAATTGAATCATTTTACGATATTTTAATATCGTTGGATCCACAGTAGGCTCATTAGTATTCTCATCAATAACAGTTGGTTCTGATACATTATTTTCTTCAGTTTTACTGGGTTTTTCAGTTGTTTCTGTTCTAATAAGTTCATCAGTTGTCTTAGTTTTATTATGTTCATTGGTTATTTCAGTATTATGTGAATTATCTTTTAAATGATTTCCAGGAGGTTCACTAGTTTGAATTTGAGGTGGATGGAGTTCTTGAAGTTCAGGAACAGAATTTAACTAAAATACATATTATATTATGTTAAAATATGTTGTTTAATATTTGGTTAAGTTGTACCTTAGTTTCTAATATACACAGAGATGCTGAAATTTTTTGTAAGCGTTGTTCAGATTTCATCATTTTGGCTTCACAGTGTATCATGAAATCGTTTAAGAATGTTACAGTGGATGTAATAAAATGATTAATATACGTTACTAATTGACGTTGTTCCATTGGAGGAACCTAAATCAACCAGGGAAAAACAGAATGTATTAAGTCAGTTAAAAATATTTTATGAGATACTTACTTTATTAAATTCTTCCATTTTTGTTTGTTTGAAGAAATGGTATTAATGCTAAAATAAAATTAAGAACTAAGAATTAATAATTATGTATTACTGAAATTAGACAAAATTCATGGAGATAACAACGCAACATTTTAAGTTTGGAAGTCTAACTCTTTCAAGTTTCACCAATGTTAAGACCATAGAGTATATAGAGATGCCCTATCATAATAATTATTATGAATGTTTTGAAGCAAAACATATCGGATTTAGTTTCCAATAACTAACAGCGCAACTGATAGATAGCGCTAATTTCCATGTTTTCGTAAATTCATATTATTACGTCTGAATACAGTATAAACTATATAGACATATTATAGTCATGATATAGGTAATTAATTGATAATTATATAAATTTAATAATATTAATTTTAATAATATGTTGTAACAGAAAGGTGTCACTAATTAAAATACAATAAATATTGTACTATACTTCACATACAATACAATATTTTTTACAGTTTGGCTACACTGTTTTGTTTCCATTTCCGCTTCATATTATTTCTATTACGGCGCCTCTATATACTCTATGGTTAAGACTCCTAATTTAGTTTTGTGATAAGAAATTTGATTTTAATCACTGATAAGTGATAATATATAATCTATTTTACATTATTACCACAGAACATTTAATAACCTTAATACTAAATAATACTACATTACTTCAGTATATTTAATCATTGGTCCTGTTATTACTATGTATTTTTATATTAACAGACATTCAGTGTTGTAAAAAATACTTTTAAAAAGTATTTTAGTAATTACTCAAATACTTATAAAATAAAGTATTTAAAATACCACCCAAATGGCAAATACTATCTATAGTAAAGTATTTGAAATAATTTTCAAATACAAAAAAAATTTTATTTATTTTTAGGTATTTATAAATATTAATCAAAAATTTGAGTGTTGCATTTTAAAAACATTTGTTCAAAGTGCCGATCTGTCATAATATAAATTGGTAGGCGATGTCAACGAAAAAAAGTATTCAATGAAATAGTATTCAATAGTAAAAAAAACTTATTCAAATACCATTCAAATACTTTAAAATAAAAAGTATTTAAAAAAGTATTCAATACGGAAAAAAGTATTTGAATACTTTTACTCAACTACTTTACAACACTGCAGACATTATAATTATTTTTTTTTTATATATCATATAAAACTATATATATATAATATATATCATATCAACTATTATAAAATATTTTGTGACAAAACATATTAAGACAAAACAGATGGCATAAAAAGCTATACAATTTTTTTCCTTAGTAATTCATTATTAAATTGTTTTTAAAAAAAATAACCATTATACAACAATTTTTAATAGTTCACCAGTATTTGATAGTTTTCTTTTTTATTCAGTTGAATACAACAATTTTTGACTTTTGGAAATTGAATTACTTATAAGTTTTATGTGTAAATTACAGAAAAAGCTCTTTGCCAACATAATTTACTATACTAATTAGAATGTAATACATTATAATAAATATAATATTATTTACTCGTCACTTACTATCTACTGTACATTTTACATTAATCAGAATTATTTTTCTCACAACTCATTATAGAATTCTATAAAAAAACAATCCCTAGCTCATGAAATATTATTTTGTAAATGTTAACTCAATTATTCATATTTTTACTCTAATGAAAAACTGTGTATGCCCAATTATTATGAAATATAAGACCAAAAATATGTATATAGATCTTAACATAAAAATACTTTTACTCGTAATATATCACCTAAAAATTGTTTATAGAATAGAATACTGTCACAAATATAATATTACTACAGTGTTTAGTGTAATATTCACTAATAATTACAAAAATGAAAAACAACATAAAATGTTGATGCATTGTAATGCATTGCAATGTTGTATGTAACAAATTTTTAAACCAAACCATAATTTATTGAAAGGAAATGTCATAGGAAACAAAACAGAAAGGATAATTTTAAGAAATTTGAACTAGAAATAAAAAAAGCAATTTGCAGTATGCACTTATATATTGGTCTTAAAAGTAACAAAAAAATGTTTAGACTTAAAACTGGATCATTTGTCCCTGAAAAATAAAATAAATACAATTAACTAAGTAAGAAACACATTTTTACTAATAATTTTCCTTACCTTTCGTTTCTTGTCACCTCCCAATTCAAAATGCTTGCAACGTTTCAACGGGATTTGTTTACGGTATTTGCATTCGGAACATTCCATCCTCAATACAATCTTTTTGGTTGTTTTAGCCTGGCAAACAATAATTCATATTTGATTTAAACCAATTGGTTTTTAATTTAATGGTATTATTTTACATACCTTCTTTCTGAAAATAGGCTTAGTCTGACCACCAAAACCACTTTGTTTTCGGTCGTAACGACGACGACCCTGAGAAGCTTGACGTTCCTTGGATTTTTTGTACTGTGTTACTTTGTGTACCTTATGTACTTTGCATTTTTTGCAGTAAGTACGTCTCTGTTTAGGTACATTTACCTGAAATCATAAATGTTATGGTAAAATAAGATATAAATACAGTCTATTTAAAATGACTTCTCCAAGTTACTGTCATTAATAATACAAATAAGTACTAATAGCAATACGACAAAATTAACATTTGACATTATTTTAAAGATTTTAAAAAAATTATTCAATAATATGAATGTAAGAGAATAAAAACAGGTAAATAAGGTATTGTATTGTAATAATTTAACATTATTCAACCTTGTTTAAAATAAAATGTCATAATATGTACAACAAAAACCAATTTTTCTAAAAAGTACATCAACATAGGTATGAAGTTAAAAAATAATTTTTATACTTAGGGAGATCAATAAGAGATATTATATTGAAGAATTCGTTATTGTAACAGAATTTGTGATCAGTGAATACTAAATCGGTTGATTAAGAATAAATATGTTTTTTCATATGCGGTAGGATTCAATTAACTTAAGAAATACATGGTTGTAGTCTATAGCTTATAGGAAAACAACTTGAAAATATCACAAGACCTTTCATATCCTAAAAAGTTTAGAAATGTATAGAACTATGTAAGTAATAGACGCCTTAAATCAAATTAACACTAAGTTTTATTTGTTGTACATTAAGATTAAAACGGATGAAATTTAACTTACCATTTTTCCAAATTGTATATAAACGTTTAAGTAACACGACGAATGAACTACAAGAGAAAGAGAATGATGTTCGACGAGAAGAACAACAAAATATGTCGAATGTATCAGTGATAACGTTAATGTATGAACCAAAGACGTTTTAAAAATCATGTAAGAAAAATGCATCATATTATGGTAATGGAATATTGCGCTGCGGACCGCGGTTATAGTTATGCGAAACACGACAAAATACCAACCGACAAAACGCCACGGTGGTCATTTGTCGTATAGTCTTATATCGTTTTCTAAATCTACATTCGACAAAAATTAATTTGACTTTGATATAAAGCCACTGAATAAATGGAATATAAAAAAAATATATTAATATCTAATATAATATATAAATTTATTCAATATTCTGTGATAAAGCCATCATGAATCATGATGTATCCAACACAAATTTAGTGTATAATAATTAACAATATTTTAACGACAAAAGACACCTATTATAGCAATATTTATTAAATGTTTTCGGCGCAAATTCGTATAAAAAATATACTGCACTATGATTTAATAGTTCTAAATTTCTAACCGTAGACTTATGAATCGTTTGAAATATCTAGTAGGTAGGGCACATTTAAAATCCAATTTTACTATTTTTTTTTACAAATATATTCGTTTGTGTTTTATGAATTGTTTCTTTTCGTAATTTCACGTAAAAACTAAAAATACTATAGAAGGATTAGTCTCCATCAACTTTATGACAAATTCACAAATTATTTAATAATTTTTTTCTTTAATCCATTGGCCATTGGTGCAAGAAAAATATTAAACAACTTTAGAGTTTAGATACGTGATTTTTAACTGGCGATCAACTATCAAAATATACACTAAACAAGGTAAACATCAAAGTATACAAATGTTGCAAATATATTGTTAATACTAAAGTTTTAAATATCTATGCGCTACAAATTATGATTAGGACTTATGGGCCAATCTTGTTATTATTTTAAGATTAAATATCATGTCTATAAATAACAGTATAGGCACTGTATAGCTATATACTGACTACTGTTTCGTATTACTTAAGTTTTTTATTTATAAATGGAGGTAGGTATGAAATTAATTTATTTATACACGTAGAAACTCCTACATTATCAATTATCATAATGTATACCTACATGTATTAGTTGTATTCTTATAACTGGTGAATGTTAGAATAAATTATGTTCTAAAATGCAATGTTATAATAGTAGGTATAATTATAATCAGGCAATTATCGCTAAAACATAGGAAAGCCAAAAAAAAAAAAATTATGTTACGAGATGTCTCATTTAGTACCTATGAATTAAAAAATGATTTACTATTAAACGATACAATTATTATTTTTTAACATCAACAACGTCGAACGGTTGAAATGTATTCAAAATAATAGTATCGTATAGGTACTATATAATCAGTGGCGTATTTACGGGGGGGGGGGGTATGGGGGATAGATCCCCCCCCCATTGGTTCTTTTTTTACTTGATAGGTTTAATAATATATTATACATATATTGATATATTACAGAAATACAGAATAAAATTATTGAAAACGCTACATTTTATTATAATATTGAAATTTTAAGAATTTGGAAATATTATGGTTGATGGCCGTAGTCAATACACGACACTGCTAAATATGTATATGATTGAAAACAATTCGTGTTGTAAATCGTTAGATTCCGTCAATTATTTTCATTAATGATCCAGCTATTATTATGCTTTTAATAATAAGCGTTTGGTTGCTATTTCAAAACATATTGCAAGGCGAATGCCGAATGTATATTGTATACATAAATAGGCATTATAAATAATGAGTTCTAATAATTAAATGGTATACAAACAATAAAAAAACTTAAACACTAAATACGAGTTATTAATTATTTTTATAATATTTATTATTGCATCAGTTCATTTTTAATCCAGCATAATAATACACTATTCATTATAATCGAACACTCGCGTTAGGGCCAGTGCCAAACTTCAACCTAGGCAAACTAGGCAGCTGTCTAGCGGTCTTTAGTTCTTTACCTTCTAAGGATCCAGGCCTCCGGCCAAGTACCAAAAAAGGTCCCTTCCTTAGTAGCTGTATTGAGACCCTGAGACCCTTAAGTTCGGAGCACTGGCTGGTGCATTATTTTTTACTGTTTTAATTTTTTCTCCTATACATATATATACATTTGTATATTTATCAATAAGCACTAGATACTAATGTAGTCTTATGGTTTTCTCCATTTTATCAATAATGATAATATAAATTTTCAACATTTTTGAGAAACGATAGTGATGGTAAGTGTACCCCCCGGTAGATAAAAGAAATTATATGTTTGCCAACGTATATCCCCCCCTTAGACAAAATCCTAAATACGCCACTGTATATAATAATATTAAATGTAGTACCGCCGTTGATATAAAATTAGGAAAAAATATCATGTACTGCTTATAACTTGCCACTTGGTCATAAAATCAAATGTTATACACGATACACTTATACATTATAGCATTGATTATAAATAGTATATTAGTATATTTATCATCAATGATTATAGTTAATTAATCTAATGTATTTGTAATTATTGTATCTCTGTTTAAATACCTAATTACAAATGAAAAGTATCTTTTTACAAGATTGTTAATAGGTATTCAATATGTGTCGATATCGATGATAGTATATAATATATTGGCTCCCACACGAACATGTCCAGTGGGGCCCATTATCTTCTTAAAGAATAAATAAAAAAAAATATATATAGGTATATAGGAGGAAATATCATTGGGTCCTCAATGTACAATGTATACTATTTGTATATTGTATTATTATGATTTTTTTTTTGTTTACTTTCTTTCTATTTAAATAATTTTTTTTAAACTATAAATGACAAGCATTTACTGATCATTCTATAGTTCTTACGAGAAAGTTGGAAGTTGGAAATGGTTTTTGTCATGCATATCAATAAATAATAATAATATATTATATATTATAGGTATATCTATAAATTATAAATTTATAAATATATTACTTCCATGCAGAGGCGGAACTTAGATTTTTCACGCCCTGGAGATTGGTGAATATTAAAATTACACTTAAACATAAACCAAGACTGAAATATCCTTCCCTACAATTGTTTTTTTAATAATTGAAATTCAAATGACAAAAATACTACATACTTATTTACACACATAAATCTGGGCGTACCTAAGGCATTCAACTATGGAGTGCAGCTAAATCGTCCAACCTAAACAAAATAAGTATTCTAATCAAAATGTCTCCGTCAAATAACCAAAGTCCCATAATAAGTATTTAACGACA
This sequence comes from Schizaphis graminum, assembly GCA_020882235.1. Lineage (NCBI taxonomy): Eukaryota > Metazoa > Arthropoda > Insecta > Hemiptera > Aphididae > Schizaphis > Schizaphis graminum. The sequence continues at coordinate 11,020,928 of CM037032.1, forward strand.
TTCTACATAGAGACTTAGCCATTTCCTTCTATAGACACCTTCTATAAACGGTTGCACTCTAAATTTCTCAATCATCAAAATCCCTTGATTTTCTGCACCAACTCTAACCCTGGTGACCTCAGAAGACGACTCAAACGTACCTAGTGTTGTGACCTACTAAATTAAAATTATTTTAATTCCCTCTCTTTCCTTAGTACTTAATCTCATTCCTTCTTTATAACGTTCTAAAAATAAATTCCTACCCTTAAGTGCCTCCAATGGGTGGCTTCTTATATCCTGTCCTTCAAGCCATGTCACCTCCATTACATATACTTATTAATTGTAAAATAATAATTACAGATTGTGTATTAAAAAAAAAAAATTTAATTATTAATTTTGATGCGATTATCCAATGAATATTTTTAAAAATAAACCACAAAACCAATAGATATTTATTTTCTCTAATTAGTAAAAACTGAATATTGGGAAATCTAGTTATTAGGAAAATTTGAACATTAAAAAAAGTTGATGGAAAAATAATAATGTAGAAAAAGTGTTATAGTACTACCATAGAACAATACCACAGAATACTACAATTATTATTGTACATTACTATAATAGTCCAACAGAATATATTATCTTCTATTGAGAGATACTGACAAAAATATAAAATGATAAGCGTTGTCAAAGTAAAATTTTCAAATTTTCCGGTCTTTTCTATTTCCAAATTCCAATATTTTAAATATTAGTTTTATTTGATTTGAGTATAAGAAATGGACCAGAATTTGTTGAATTTTTGGAAAAACTACGAACACATAATCGATTGGGGTTATCGAATTTCAGGGGCTAGAGGAACGGATAGCAGTGGATCATCGGCACCAATTAATACCGAAACTATAGTATGTTTTTATCGATATTCTCTGCTTCAATAAATTACACATTTCTTATTTCTGTCATCTAATTTTAAATTTATTGAACGTCGGTCGTTTTACTAATGTTTATTGGTATTATGTTTTTTAACTTAGTGAAAAGTGATAAAATTCTTATGATTGAGATTTTAAAATTATATTTATAATTACATATTGTATTTTTTTATTTATTTCCTAGGAAATTAATACTTATAGAACTTTTAATACCAATGAAAATGAATACGATGCTTGTGAATACTCTTCCGATAGCAGTGTTGATATTGATTTAGAATATTTAAAGTTTTCTAAAAAAACATTGGAACATCAAGAAAAAGTAGGTTAGTATTGGTATATTAATTACTTAACTTATTATAATGATTTAATTAGTAATCAAAAATATTATTATATTATAGATTGAAGTATAATAGATGGGTATTATTCATTGTTTTTAGAATTAGAAAAGAGAAAAGTTGACAAAGAGTATGGATTGTGCAATTCACCAAGTTTTGAAAATGGTAATGATTTGTTAATTGTTTTTTTAGTTTGTTTACAATTAAACATTCAAATTTGTATGGCGATGTAAATATTAGAATACTGGGTACATAGGGGCAATTTCCATTTCTAGACATCATAAACTACCTAAAAATAATAATTTCTTTCAAAAATCTGTATAGAAGTTCAGAATGTTTATAAGTTATAATTATGGCCTTTGTAGATAGTTAGAGATAAGGAGATAAACTTTTAATTTTGTTTTTAATTGTTTAATAATTTAATATAACTATTTATTTTAAATTTTTATCTTCACATTTTACTATTGGATACATGATTTTCTTTTTGTATATGTCTAAGTGAGTAATAGTTAAAAGTAGAATTTTTAAACCAAAATTATATTGCTTCCACTTCTCTAGAACTCTAAAAGACAAATTTAATTTATTACTAATACTAGTAAACCTTAAAGTAGATAAAATATTTTAAATTTAAATTTATAGACGTCTGTATTATAAGGGTTATAAAATTTCATTTCAGTTTTGATTTTTTTCTTTTAAAAAGTTATTTACATTTTTATTGTTTTCATATAAATAATAAATAAAGATAATTTGAAGTATGTAAATTACTGTGATTGTAGTATGGTACACATCTTTTTCTTTTTTGACCTTTTAAAATTATTATTTTGGGTATTATGTCCTATGTAATATAAATATATAATACACCAAATTTCAGCATTTATTATCATTGAGAGTATTTTGTAACAAAATTGGTGAGATTATTATATGTTTCAGTTCAATGAATCATAAGAGATTTTTTTAAATAAAAGAATCATTTGATAATTTGTGTTTATAGAATGTACCAGTACAATCGAGGTAGATGAGATTAATCCAATAGAATTCTATGGCTCAAAGATAAATGAGATTGAGTGTCTTGAAAATAAACTGCAGTCTGAATTTGACAAATTTTGTTCCATGAAAAAACCAGTATTATGGCCTGGTATGGCATTCAATTGGGATGTACCAGGTAGTTATGATAACTAATTAATTTAACATACCTTTATTTACTTTTATAGCTACATAGAAATATTATTATATATTAAATAAATAATTATTCACTTATTAAGAGGATGTATTACACATATTTTTTTTTTAAAGTGCATTATATAGTAAATTCATGTTTGTTTCATTAATTATGATATTAGAATGTTTCCATGTTTTGAGTGTTTTTTGTTTTAATTTTAAAGCAAGTGATTAGTAACTAATACAATTATAACTCTTCAAACATTAAAATATTTAAAAACAGTTTTAACAAAACTCAAACAATGTTTTTACATTAAGGTTAGATAAAAATTCATTTCTCTTTAATATTAAAAGTTAAAACAAAGTTGAACTTGAATTTATTATGTTTTGTAGTATTAAAATTGAGACATCAAATGCAGGTGAAATGTAAAAAGGGTTCTTTTTAATACAAAAGTACAACTATAATATGCTGTAAAAATATAATTCAGTAACTTAGTAAAATAAAGAATTTTTGAAATCAAAGTTAACAAAATTTAAAACTTTACTTATTGTGAAAATGTATTTGGTTTGATCTTTGAAATTCAGGCATGAATAGACCTAAATTACATTTTTCTTAATATTATTATTAGTAGAAGGGTTGAAATTTGTTTTTTATATAGTCCTATGAATTGCAAATTGCTAATAAGAAACAGCGAAAGGTAATGACTAATGACCTTTTTTCACGTTTAATAAAAATGTATCAGAACCTTTGTTTTTTATTGTACTTTAACACCTAATGGATTTTTTTCCAAACTGTGACCACTGTCTATGATCATATTATTCAATTAGCTATTACATTTTATTATTTTCAATTTTATGTTTATATAGTTCTGAATTAATTAACAAAATACAAATTTGTGTTTTTCCCAAGTTAATATTTTATTTTTTATTTAACTTAATAAATAATAATAGATAGTAATAAGCAAAGATCAAGTAGATAGATTGTTTTAGTCTGTCTAGTTAGATTATTCTAAGAAACTTAAATCAATGTTGATATTTAAAAAATGTACTAAACGAAACCTCACTTTTATCTAATAAACTAAAGTATATCATAACAATTTAACTATTATCAATCAAATGTATTATATAAAGCAGCAGTTCCCAAACTGTGCACTGCCGTCTACGTAAAATTCGTTATCAATGAGTATTTTTTTTTCTGTCTTTCGTGTTATTCACAGCAGGGCACCGTGGCTAAATTGAATTCAAAAAAAGGCACCATGGAAAAAAATAGCTTGAGAACCGCTATATTATATTATAGAGTATAACAAAAATATTAAATACATTATTGATTGTTTAAATGTGGGTATTTTGTAAACATTTTGTCAACAATGACTTCGCCAATTGGTAATGATGATGTAGCAGAAGGGGATGGAGCACTTCGGCAATGCATTATTCTATGCTTCACTAAATTTGAAGGATCATCTGATGCAATGTCTAGCACCAAATCTTCTGCCATTGTTCCATTTGCCCACAGTGGTTGAGCTCGAACACCCGTAGGACCTCTATTCATTTATGTAACAGAAATGGGTCAAATAAATATTATTAGTCTCATATTTTTTTGGTTTTTAAATTACTTATTAATATCATTTTGTTTGATATCTGGAATGTACTTTTGTATTTCTTTAAGTTGCATGGCAGGAAATAATGACTTAATTGTTTCGTTTATGCCAAATTTCATATGTTTTGTCATTAGTTTTTGTACTCCATCTAATTTTAAAAGCCTTATTGTATTGGAAACACTTACATCATCCCAACTAAAGACATGAATAATATATTAACATTACCTACAAATTGTTTATATAATTTAGTATTTTTTTAATTTGAATTATCTATACTAAAAACCTGTATCCTTCTTGTTTTAGAGCCAGAACTGCATTTGGACCCAAAAAAACAGAGCCATCCATTCTTGGAGTAAAATGTACCCCAAGAAATGGTAAACTGGGATCAGGCACCTAAGAAAAAAAACAAATAAATTTTTAATAATTAATGACTGTTATGATGTATAGTAAATAATAATTAATAACATAGGTATTAGGTACATAACGAATGTGCACTAATTGTATTAAAATTAAAATGATCATTACTGGATAAATATTTCCTTTAACGAGGTGTGCTTTTTCTTTGCCAAGTAAAAGATATTCACCACGTATTGGTAATATGTATGGATCAGGTTGACATCCAGTCATCAATGATAATTCATCTGATTGCAGTCCACCACACGTGATGACATAATTTGCTAATACTTCTTTCTGTAATTTTTATTTAATGTTTTTAATTTTATGAATAAAGATTTTTTTTTATAAAACTATTAACATAGCATAATATTGTGATGCTTAAATTTTTAGGCAATCACCCATTCAAAAAAGTGTTAGTAAAGTTTTAGCATAAGCCAAGCTATATCTTTTTGTATTTTTATGTACTACTTTATAAAAAAAGTACATTTTTTTCAGAAACTATTCTGAGCGCTCTGTTATCTTTACATTCTTCAAACGATTTCACTTTAAAATTGTAAGTTATTTTGCCTCCTAAATTTACGAAGTCTGCGGCATAATGTTTTGTCACTACTGCCCAATCCACAATTCCTGTATGTGGCGAATGAATTGCTCGTACACCCTACAAATATGCAATAAAAAAAAAAAAATTAATCTGTAAGTTTTTTATGACTTATACTGACTTACTTTACAATATGGTTCAATGGTCTTAATATCATTTCCATTTATCAACTTAATGTCAGGAGTACCGTTTTCTAATCCCCGCTCATATAAATCATTTAAACTTTTTATCTGGGACTCGTCAGTGGCAACAATAAGTTTTCCACATTTTTTATGTGGTATATTATTTTTAGCACAGTATTCATAAGTTTTATACAAACCTTCAATGCACATTTTTGCTCTCATTGAGCCTGGTTTGTAATAAATACCTGCATGTATAACTCCACTGTTGTGTCCACTTTGATGAACTGAAGGCCTATTTTCTTTTTCTACCAGACCTACATGTAAATGTTTATTGCGTAATAGTAATGCTCTTGCAGTAGCAAATCCAACAATACCTCCTCCCACAACAAGTACGTCATAACTATTTGTTTGAAATTTACTATATAAACGTTTATTTGAACTTGCAAATAATTTAATACTTCTCATTTTCATTGTGGTTATTTGGACTAGCTTCATTTTGATTAAGGTACTTATAACAGTTGTTTCCTAAACAAACAAATAAGATAATAATTATTTTAACCGTTTTGAAAATTTATATCATTATTAATGTTGTATTTTAAATTTTAATATATGATGTATTCAAATGATATAAAAATATATCAATGATTTTATATTGTCATTTAAATGACAAAAATATATAGGTAATTTCATTGATTTTATAATATATATTATTAAATATTTTTCTTATATAATTTACAAATACTTGGGTTACAAGTATAGGAAAATTTGTTTATATATTTTTGAAAAAGATTTAAAATGGTCAATTTCTTCATCTAATTTTCAGAAAAATTCACAGTTTAAAGGTTTATTTTTTATAATTATTTAAAACATCAATATTTTTAATTTAAAATGTAATAACTATTTAGAATATTATTTTTGTGAATTTCAGACTTAAATAAATTTTAAATAATTTTTAATCTTTATAATTTTCATGGTTTTTTTTCCAGATATAATGTGTATTCATTTTTCATTTCATTCTTTGTGTTAGTTTATCATCTTAAATCGAGATTTTCTTGATATAGTATGATATGTTAATGATGATAGGATCATTTTTCCATTACTTTTACAACACATTAATGTGAATTAATAAATACAAATTTAAATCTGCTACCATTTTGAATGGTTTAATCATTATATAATTAAGTTTATCATATCACGAGTCTATGCCATGTAATTAATAGACTACCTATAGAGTATTAAAGTTAAAATTATTAATTACTTATACTATGGCCATTCAGTTTTTTTTAAGTAAATATGTACCATATACGACGTCGTTTCTTTTTGCGAATTTGCTGTTTCAACTTAATTTTAAACTCGTCGTTTATATTTTGTGCTTACTTACTAAATCGTCAAGTCCCGACTTGGCTAACTCCCTCCATTTACCTCTTATAAATAAGAGTCATATTTGCATATTGATATTATACCACTTAAATTATTATCTAATATTATAATAATATTGTTATTATTAAATAAAGATTGATAAAGATAAACAAAATTTTAATTTATATTATGATTTGCCAGTAGTCACAAGGTTTATCTACGATGCAAGAAGAATATCTTCTTTACTTCTCTAGTTCTTTAGTTTCTCTACATCGTTCTTTAGCGTTATCCAGTTATCCTTATATTATAATTAAACATAGAGTAATTAAATAATAAATGTATTCAATCCACCTTGATTAGTTGATTATAATATATTATCAAATAATATTATCAATTCACCTTGAACAGGTCGTTATCCAGACTGAAGTGCTCGGTTATCTCTATATTTTTATCATTAGATGTCCGCATAGAGTATATAGAGATGCCCTATCATAATAATTATTATGAATGTTTTGAAGCAAAACATATCGGATTTAGTTTCCAATAACTAACAGCGCAACTGATAGATAGCGCTAATTTCCATGTTTTCGTAAATTCATATTATTACGTCTGAATACAGTATAAACTATATAGACATATTATAGTCATGATATAGGTAATTAATTGATAATTATATAAATTTAATAATATTAATTTTAATAATATGTTGTAACAGAAAGGTGTCACTAATTAAAATACAATAAATATTGTACTATACTTCACATACAATACAATATTTTTTACAGTTTGGCTACACTGTTTTGTTTCCATTTCCGCTTCATATTATTTCTATTACGGCGCCTCTATATACTCTATGGATGTCCGTGACCGTACTGCAGCAGTGTGACAAACGTTTACCAACCATTTGGCTACGAATGAAAACAATAGCGTATTGTCAAAACAATATGTATTCAAAATTGCAATATGCGTACTTAAAAACACGAAATGCATTTTATTACTGTTTTCCAGTGCACAATTCGAGATAGACAAGTCGTTTTAGCTTGAATAGACTCGAACGCCCGACAAGATAGATCCATTTTGTCATAATTGTTTACATTTTCGCTTTCGGGTAAAATTGTCGAGTTGCCGACGACACTGTGTACGGTGGCGGTGTGCGGTCGCTCGCCGCCAGAGTTCATTAGCGTCGTGTAAACAAACGTCGCGTTTTCCTCCGGTTAACACAACAACAATAATACACCAAGACGTATCAACTATCAACTAACACAACTGTGAGTTGTGACCACTTAGTTTTTGTCTAGCGTGTGTGTAGTCGCGTCGTGTGTTTCTGCTCCGTGCCGCTTGTACATACAATTCTCACATAATAACATTGTAAGACGCCACTGCGGCGTGTGTGTGTGCATTAAAGTGTTTATTTTAACATTTGTAGTTGCGTTTTTTCCGATTTTTCTCGCGCAATCGTCTGCCCGGTCGGAGGATTTTCCGCGATGTGAACTATTTCGATCACCGATCGACACGACGACGACCGTCTGACCGCTTCCGATCTGGAAAACCATCGAGACAAATCCGTTTCTCCTTGAGTATACGTTTGGCCGCCGCGATGGAAGACGAACTGCACTGCATCGCCTGCAAGCAGCTGTTCAACAATCCGGTCCTGTTGCCGTGCTATCATGCGTTGTGCCTGAACTGTGCGGTGCACGCACAGCGGCCGCTGGAGCCGACCGCACCGCAAGAGAACAGCGGCAACTCGACTACCAGCGGCAGTAGCACGGCCGAGTCGCACGCGTCGTCCGACTGCCATCCGGAGTCAGACAAGCTGTCCATACTCAGCGAGACGGACAGCGGCGTGGTGTGCAACAGCCGGCCGAACAGTTACCTGGGCACGTCCAGCCACATCGGTGGCGGTATCATTGCGTTCCCGCCGGTCATGGCCGGCTCGTATTCGCTGTCGTGTCCGGCTTGCAGGAAGACCGTGTACTTCGACGACAATGGCGCGCACAACCTGCCAAAGTACAGGACGATGAGAAACATCGTCGACCGTTACGGCGAGCTCAGGCACATTGTGCCCAAGTGTCAGCTGTGCGAGTGCGAACCGGCCGCCGATGCTACCGTGTTGTGCGAGCAATGCGAGGTGTTGTACTGTGACTCGTGCCGCGACAACTGTCATCCGTCCAGAGGCCCGCTGGCCAAGCACAACCTGCTGGAGCCAACCGTTGGCAAGGTGGCGCTCAGGAACAAGATCAGAAGCAGGGACATCATCTGCAACGAACACGAAGAAGAGTGCCTGTCCATGTACTGTATGGTCTGCAAGATACCAGTGTGTGCTGTGTGCATGCACGAGTCCAGGCATTCAAGTCACGATGTCCAAGCCATCAACACCATGTGCAAAGCTCAAAAGGTAACATTACTAATGACTATTTTGTAACAGATAGATAAGGGTACCTCCAGGTGTATAGTAATAAGTCTTTTTTTTATCATTAGTTAGTTGCTCATCAACCGGCAAGTAACAATTGATAGGCGTCTATTTAAAAAAAAAGGATCTACTCGGGTATACCTATGATTTATAATATGTATGTTTACAATATAATTTTAGTTGTCTAGTTTTTGTCACTTTCAAAAAAACCCCTCTTCCAAGTCACCAATCCAAGATACATTTACAAGTCTTGTAGTTCCCTGCTATGTGTCTATCATGTTTAAGTACATTTTACAAATAGCTAGTAAAGTAACTTTGTAACAAAAGAATTGAAAACATAGATTAATAGGGTAATTAGATAATTATTATAATTAAAATGTATAATCTACCTACCAAATTGTTCTATTATATATCATTGAATAGTGAAGACTGTGTTTTTCTAAATCTATATGAATACAACTTCTGTGGTAATTACTACTTAATTAGTTTTGTTACTCAATATGTGACATGTCATATTGTCATTACATTGTAGTAATTCAATAGGGACTCATGTGTTTTGTTGAACCATAATATCTTCTGTAATATCAAGAGTATAATACTATAAAGTGATGAGATAGTTTGCATTATATTCACTTACAAAAGACTATCAAATAGAAGGTAAGTTTATATGAAGTTTGTTGGAAGGGGTTGGTATAGGTCAAGTATAGGTATTAAAGCAAATATTAAAATATTGAATGTTTGAAGACTGAATAATTTTTAATTTAAATTGTATTACTCATTAAGTCATAAACCAGTAGCAGAAACTGAAGGATTTTTTTTCTAATAAAAGTAATAAACTTATAAATAACTATGTGCTGTATAAGCGCACAACAAATAATTGGTTTTTCTGCCGAAAATTAAAATGCTTACCTTAAATTCAAATTTATTATTCATTGATTGACAATAGTAATAGTATAATAACGAAAATGCAACATAAAATGTTAAAACAAATTCGGAAATTCGTAAATATTTTTCAAAATCCTAAGAGCATTTTAAAATTAGATTTATACAAATGTTTTTATTGATTTAATATTTACGTTTTCTTGACTATGCCAAGAATTTTATAAGTAAATAATTTATAAATTTAAAAGTAAAATCATAATTTTTATCGATCAAAATTTGACAGTTTTATTTCTAAAATTTATAAATAAGTTCCATTTTATACGATACATTACGTTTATTATTGTATAATTCGAGGTTTGTTTTGATTATTATGTATATATTTATATAATTAATAATATTAGAACTTAAATATAATAATTCAGAAAAAGTAATTGACAGTTTTATTTTAATCATGTATGGAATTGTAGTGTATTATTAATGCCTATCTAACTAAGAAATTCGTTATGCTAAATGTGTTCACATGTATAATTCAAGTAATAATATGTGTACTGTGTAGGATAAAGAAACATTATTAGCGTTTATATAAAAATACACGTGCGCTACTGCTTTGTCATTTAGGTTAATCAGGTCGAGTTAGATCACGATTTAAACACGAGTGTAGACAATTTATACAATGACTGAGTAAATTAAAACGTAAAAAAAAATAGAAAGAACTGAAATGCGAGCAGATATCTGATACTTTTAAATGTCTTATTTTTAAATAAGGGAGATTGTTAAGACCTTGGTTTTACGGAGTTCACGCAGTATAATAATAATATAAAACATAATGTATAATATTGTGAGTCTATTAACTAATAACTAATAAGTTATAAACTTTCTATTTACTTACGTTTTAAAAAAAGTCTTATAATTTGACTGGTGATAGATTTAGCATTTAGGGTATTATTTTTGTGATTAAATTGTTTTTGTTGGTAGTATCTAATTCATTACTTGTCGTACTTTATTAAAGTAATTCGAGATATAAATTTACGTTTTTCGTAAATTTTAACAAGATGTAATTTAACTGATAAATTATCTAAATAAATATTAAATACAGCTTTGAGTGTTTTAATTGTCATTAACGCCATGCAGTTATTTTGATGGGGTTAGGATTTTCACGATAATATTTTAAATATTAAATTATTAATTGAAATTCTAATATTCCTAAACTGTTTATAAAAATAAATCATAATTCATTAATTCACACAGACTGCTATACTATATAATTTTAACAACTTTTTGGTTCGCGTTTAAAGTTTATTAAAGATTGTATTTAATATATTGTATTATATTTGTATTTTTGTTAATGAGTTAATGTATCTATATATTAAGATGTTTATGTATTTGCGTGCTGCTGAAACTATGTATTTAATTTATTTTAGAACTATTTATACCTACATATTCTTTAGTTAAAACTTTCAGAGTTTTAGTTATGGCTTGTCTACTGTTAGGTTCGCCAAAGTTAATTTAAGTTTTGAACTTATAAATTCAACATTAATCTTATTTTTGGACAACCAATTGAAAGGGTATACTCAATTTATAATTAAATTATAAAATTTCTGAATTCTCAGTTTATACTAAGATTAACTAAATAAAATGTAATACATATTATTGTACGTTAAGGTTGGATTAAATTAAGTTTTATTTTACATTATTTAAGGTATAAAAACTAAAATGAATACAATATTATATTATACTTAAAGTTAAATTTTATTTTTTAAACATACACATGTGAACTTACTTATAGTTTTTTCGTTTATTTATAGTTAATATTAGAGCAAATTTAAATATTATCTAATAAAGGAGAATAAATTAATAATTGAGCCAGACGAGAGGTTATTTTTCATGTAGGTATTACATTTTTTGTTTAATTTTATATATTTATTTTAAAACGAGTTTTTATATTTATTTGAAAAAATGTACGTTTAGAAATTTATCTAAACATTTTCTGTTCGGGCTTATATTTTCCTTCACGAATTTTATAATATTTTTAATTGCCTTAATACAAATATAAAATATACCGCTCGTAGATTTGCTAAATGTTAAGTTGAAGTGTGTGTAAAAACAGACAATACATACGGATGTAGCGTCCTCTTGAAGTAAATATAATATTATTGAATAGGTATCTAGATAGGTAGATAGTAGATACCTAAGCAATCACTATGTTGAACATTTTGGTTTTGGGATTTATAGTTGTATTAAAAAATAAACATCCATGTTTTTCGAGTGGTTGCACAATGTTTTCATTATTATTTTACAAGTGTATTTTTGCTCCTAGTGATATCAATTATTCAAGTCAATAACTCAGGGAAAGAAAAATTTACTTCGTCAAACTTAATGGGTTTTGATGGGTATATTTTACGAGTAGCTATACCTATAGTCAACCGGAAGCATGGGGGAGATTGCAGGCGGGCGGAAAAGCAATATTCGCGTAAAGTCTGTGTCCCTTAGGGGATATTTGATTTCATTTTCAATATTATCTCCCGACAAAAGTTAAACACTGTAAAGGCGAACGAAGTCATGTTAGTCGGAAGTCATTTCTCTGACATTTACTTTAAACTTTAAGTATTGTTTATGAGAATTCAAATCGATATTGAAATGCGTTGTATTATGACCACGCATAAAAGTATAAAACTATAGAAGATATAAAACTTTGGAATTTTTTGCTTATTCCAAGCTCTATTGTTTCTTATTGTGTTTAAATATTTAAAATTATATATTTAGTAGGTATAATACTAGTATGTCAAGAATAAAATTGATTAATCTATAGGTAAATATGCATTTTATTAAAACCTGTACTGATAATTTTTTAAACTTTAAACTTTAAAATATTAAAAATAATACAATATCGATTTATTTGAGTCAAAATAAAAAAATAAAAAAACAATAATATTTAATTACCTACAAAAAGGCCAGATTAAACTATAGTTTTTAATTTTAATATTAATTGGTGTTTGGAAGCCTGCAAGTATTTAGCTTTGTAACATGCGTACTCAACAAACGTGTTTTTGTGTTTATAATATACTAGTTTATTGACGTCCAAGTTTGATTCTCGAAGAAGTTTTCCATTATAAACTTTTGTAGTGGCATTAGAAACTTTACCGTACCTATGTGTTATGGTACATTTTGTAAAAACTTTACATCCTTGGTTAAAATTCGAAGTTTAATATTTGTCCTCAATTCCTCATTAGTGGTTTATTTTTAAATTCTATGTTAAAAAATTTAAAATTTATACTACCTATCTACCTATATTAATTTATCAATTTTTAAGTTATTTATATATTTTAAAGTGAGTACTTGTACTATAAATTACATTTTATCGAAAATATTTCTAGGTAGTTTTACATTTTCAGACAAATAATAATGTTGGATACATTTCTCGCATCTAACTGTAATCGGTTAAAAATAATGCACTTAATACAATATAATACTATTCTTTTATATTATTGTTTTAGAGTCTTAATACTGAGTAATTTGTACGTGTCCTACGATTTATTTTAGATAATATACATATATATATATATTATATATATATACATAAAATTTATAGAACGTTAAATATATTTTATCTATATAGGTGTGGTCGTAAAAGTTTGAACGAAATGTCGTCCTTTTCACGTAGTAAAACAAAATCTGCGAGAGAATGAATTAAATTTCATTAATTTGAAAAGGACTTCTACGAAGCTTATTAAGTTATACAAAGCACTAATTTATGGACCGATGTGGCTTGTACATCGAATAAGTTAATATAATATAATATTGACGAATAATTAATAAGGGTCTATTGATGAGAAAGTTTTCTTCTTCGGTTTTGGAAATAGGTCACTGAGCATTGTAGTTTAATCGAGAGTTTAATATGATAGTGGTTGATTGACTATTCAAATAAAATACTTCAACAAGATTGGCTTTTGGATTTTTGTGCTTTGGCAATAGTTTATAATATATTTGGTATAGAATACCGGTAGTATTATAATAGGATGCATTTGTTCTTAGACTCTTAGTGTTTTATTTATTTAAATCGCACATTCGCATATAAAACCAGCTATATTATAATGTACATTGTTTCACCTCTAATCTAAAATTTAAGTCTCGTGCACGTGTACGCCCCTATACTGTGTTATATTATTGTGCTAAATAACAATGTTATAGTAATGATAACAAAGCCTCATTTTTATTTATTTTTTCTAGAAGTAAATTAAGTTGTTTAACTTCGTTTTTATTAAGTCCATATTGTGTATTATATTATGTTGTTTTAATTTTTACATTATATATAAAGAATAGGTTATAAATATTGTTGTATAACAAATTGTACAATTGTTTTGATTGATTTGTTGTTCTTCAGAAACTATATTATATTGTTGTTTTTATACTGATAATATTATTTGAATGATGGTTTTAAATAAATTGTTTATGGGATTTTCTATAATAGTTTAAAACTTTTTTTTGCCTTCATTTAAATGTGTAATTATGGATACTTTTCGCTAGATCTATTTTTTATTCTGATATTATTGTTTAAGTTTTATTATTGTTATTTTAGGAACTCAATTTTTATTTTCTTAATCATACCGCCAAGATATTTTTGACATAATTAATGGCGGTCGACGAGTAAATTAATTTTTTTTTTAATTATCTATTATGTATTTTTTTAACTTACCTTACATTTACATTGAAATGGCTGAAAGCCAAATTGTAGTTGTCGTACAACAGTAGATACGAGAAATATCCGAGGATAAATGAACAAACATGCATTAAGAATGAAGATCGATGGTTTTTACATTTTGTTCAAAGCCGTAAAGCATAATGAAATGTTTTTGAATAGTAGCCTTGAAAATAACATTTTTTTTCTATTCAAATCGTTTCTAATGATAAGATTAATTTCATTAATGGTACACTGTATTGTATATTTTTATCTTATAGGTATACGTATCGTTTTTATATGATGTACATATCACCAATCAAGTCATTTTCTTGAATTTTCTCATGTTGCAATACCATTATTTTTCTTGAATAAATATAGGTATTCAGAGCTCAAAGTTGTTATATTAAAGATACATAATATAATACGTATATTATATACGTGATATACAAATATTTTGCAGTTATCAATCATGTGTAACCATTATAATATGTCATTTTATTGTTTTATATTATTTACGACCAACCTGTTGTATCTCTATTACAGTAATATTATTCAAATTTCTAAGTACATTCAAGTCTGATCTTTGATGTATTTCCTAAAGGTTGCTGTAGTAGTTAATGATTTATGTATGTCGTTAGATCGGTTATTGTACGAATTCAATTTATTGGATACCTATGTGAAGTAATAATATTTTTTTCTCATATTCATTACAATATAATAACTGAAATTCCATATTTATATAAGTTTTGAAATTGCTGTATGCTATGTAGCATGATTTAAAAATCAAAAAGTGTTGTTTTAATAAACGTATATAATATAATATATAGTTACCTACGATAGAATCGTAACGAGCAGCGAACGATGTATTTTTACAACGGTTTTGCTAATATTTGATCAACGATAAGACGCGCGAAGGAAATGTTACAATTTCAACGTTTCGGAAATTAATTGCTCCTCTGAACTTCGTGGGTTAGATGTTTGTACAAAGCAAGTTTGCTCAAGATATTAAAAGAAAACGGGCACGCCGTAAACCCAATGGCAAAACCTTTGCTATTCAATCAATTTCTCGGTGAGCGCATGATGGTGTATATTCTTCCAGTACCCCGTTTGTATATTCTTGAAACGCATCTATGCGAAGGCGCTACGTTTAATCTGCAAATCGGTCTTCAGATCCGAGGCGTCTTGCTTTTAATTTTTCTTTCGTGTAATTTCGAGGGAGGGGGAATTTAATGGATTTTTAGATGGAATGAAAAATAAAAAATTTCAAGACCTACACCTAAGCTCTAACTGATACTACAATCTTTAAAAGTCACTACATCTATAAAAGAGTTATTAATCTTTTGTAAATATATATATAATATAACTGGGTACAGGTGATCCATTAAATTAGTACTGATTTTATATGTTAATTTTTGTACTATTAAAACAATTTTTAATACAATTTTGAAGATTACACCTTCGTAATAAGATAGCGATGAGTACACCCTGCAAAATTTGCGCAAGTTAACTATATTTGCAATTACTTATAACGTTTTATACTTATTATCTATAAAAAAATAATTTAATGTACTTCATTGATATTTTAGTAAAGTATTTCGTTTCTAATTATATAAATTGTATAATACAATTAATACAAAAATATAATGATTGTCATTAATAAATTAAAAAAACCTAAGCATTGGACATTGGTACATGTACATACCTACATAAATAACTATTTGAACTTGTATAAAAAATAAAAACATTACCTAATTCTCTTTCGAAAACACGGTAAAATTACTTTGAATAAATATAGTATCTTACAGTTATTAACGGGGTAACTCCATAATATATAGGTATCGTATATAAAATATATCGAGTGATAGAGGGAGATGAAAAATTAAAGACAGAGATGGAGAGACTAAATCCGACCCGGAAATGAAGGAAAAACTCTTACCCTCACCTTACACGTACAGGTACAATATACATATATATATATATATATTATATATACAATGTAATACTTACAATTTTCTTCACCCACGTATCCATGCTACATCATAGTATAAGGTATTTGCGGGGAGGGTGGTATAAATTTATATGTACCTATATATACAAAAAAGAAGAGGTTTACTTTGAGAAGAGAGGTGCGGTACATCGAAGGCTTACGGCCGCAGATTTCGGATTGCTTTTGAGCAATTTCCGCCCCAGTTTCATCATCCCGTGGTTAAGTGCTAATACATCGTCCGAACCGACGTGATCGTATATATACTATAGCAGTCTCGCGGCCGATCGGCTGAAAACATATCGGCGGCCGTTTGCGGTACGCGAAAACGGATTGTTGTGTATTCAACCGTATTATGATGCGGCGGTGGGAGTTTCGATCAAAGTGCCGTCGCCGAAGCGGATGACGGATACGGACGGATGTGAACACGATCTCGTGTATGTATTATGACGTATCATATATAGGTATTTCCTATATTCATGTACGTGTTTGTGATGTGTATGATGCTTGTATACAAGGTGATTTTTTATAACGTCAAATATATTTTTTTTAAATTTTATGTTTTTATATAATAAATAAGTTATTCTGAATTTGCTATATTATACGCTATACCTAAATTAAATCTGTATCATATTATATTTATAATTTTTTTGAAACTAGTGTTTGTGGCGTAGAATTCGTATAGTTGGCACAAATTGAAAGAAATATACAATCTATATTTAAAGTAATTTTGGATACCTCCGTGCGTGATTAAGACTAGATGAATATTACTAAACATATTATGATCCGTTTGGATTAGAATTGTCCTGAACTAAACCATCAGCAGTTTTCCTTGGTAAATAGATGATGCTATTGCAATAATTGAAGTGTATACAGAAATCTGTATTTACTGATATTTAAAATATTTTGGATGAAATTGGAAAATTTATTTCCATAACTCGAATCAATGAGTATTGAATTTTGCAGAGTAAATCTATCACCAACTTAGGTAGTAGTATATTCCACCACCTAAAAGTTATTATAGTTATTGCGTTATTAATAACAAAAAAAAGTAATTTTTCAACAATTCATTTTTACGAATTAATAATTTTTATATAGACCATAATTTTCCAGTTTAAATAATTAGCCCAAACAGCTGATTGTAATGTTAGATATTATTTTTTCAGACTGGTTCAAAGTGCTTTATGTTACATTTTTAGCATTATGGAATAAGTATTGTATAAAGTCGTATTGTACCTATACTAAATATAAAATTATTGTACCTATAGTTGGTTAGAAGATCGAAATCGACCAATAAATTGTTACAATCGACTGCTTCGACGCGCGCAGAGCGGAAAGCGTTTCTTTTATTTTATTATTAAAATAAAAGTGTTTACTGGCCGTATCTCTTTAACTATAATATTGAATCGGATACGGACATTTTTCTGCCGAAAGCGAAAATTGTGTAATTCGATTTAATCGTATCTGCTGCTCCAGAGAATTGCTGATCTAATCGACCCTCTCCTTCTCGTACGGGATGCTGCCTGCTTAATATTTATATTTTAGTACAATTTAACCATATAGATGTACATTATTATTAATTGGGTATCGGTAATTTTTTTAGAAAGTTAAGTTTTAAAATATGGACTTACGGCAAAATAATAATATTTCAAAAAAAAAAAAAAAATCTGTTAGAAATTATAATATAGGTATACCTACCTACTATATATAGGTACACACGCGCGCATTCACACACGCATATTATATTAAAACAATAATATTACCTTATTATTAAGTCTTTTCTATATATTATTTAACATTATTAAACTTTTATAAATAAAATTATTTTTAATTTATATCGTCAGGACTTTCGACTATTAATTTAAAAATATTTATTAATTTTCTAATATTATTTTCATCGTACAATACATACTAATAAAATGCTTTTTACTATTTTCTATAAATAGTTTAGGTTTGTAGCTTCTATTTTTTATACCTTCTCTTGTTGTATTTTTTGTAATAAGTTGATGTATATATACTTTTTTATATTATTATATATCTGCGTATTCTGTAGGTATGTATTAATTATATACTGTAATTTGTAAATATATAGACATGTCTGTATGTGTAAGTTTTCTATCATTTTCTTTATTTACAAAATATACATATTTTTAAACTATTGTATTTTAAAATATACTTTTTTCTTCTAGACATTTGTATTAAAAATAACAAACTTTACTAAATTTAATTTTATTAAAACATATGCATTCAAATCGATATAAGTATTATAAATTTATAAATTTATAATATTATAATGGTGTATATATCGTATAATAGGTACTGCCTATTTATACCGTCGACGATGAAACATGCGTATTTGTATGATATTTTATTTATTACACACACACACCTATTTATATTATATATCGAAAATCTAAAAAAAAATACAAACTAACAGTAAATCGTATTAAAAACTTTTTTTCCATTATTGTCGAGCGTTCGGTTTGTATATTATATTTGTTTTACGCGTTCAGGCGTATATATTGTAGTGATTTCGTTCATGTTGCAAAATGGCCTGCAATCCAATTGACTTCTGTTTGTGTACGTTCGTTGCAGTACCTATCTATGTATTTATTTGATAAAATCGTCGTGCTTTCGCACTGTAATAATTATCACTTCCAAAGATCTAACCAACGGTCGTGTTGTCGGTAAAGCTAGATTCTCAACGGTATTTTCTTAACAAAAATGAATTGTAACGAATAACACTGTTTTTACACCAATAAACAGCAAGCGAATTTATTTTTGACGTGAAACCCTTTAAAATGTTTTTTATTTTGTTTGTTTCAGCTATATTTCTATACTGCAGTGCAAACAATGTTATTTCACTTTGTTTTGAATATATATAATAATAATATGAAAACCAATAAATTTTATTTTTTAATTGAATACTTAAATCAGCTTTTGATCAAGCTTTGATCTTTTATTGTGGTTAAATTGGAATAAGTTTTATTTAGGCTGCAACGTCGTTTAAAAGTATAAAATAGTTTTTTTTCTCATGCTTTAGTTGCATGGTGGTTAAAGCGAAGGTTTATTAATTAGCAAATTATAATCGAAAAACGGGATTCCAGGCAAACCTCGTGGAAACCAAGAGGAAAATAATTATCAAAACGCATTGTTGTGTACTGTCTGTATACTCTGTATAGGTATCCAGAATTTTATTTATTTTCAAATATATTTATATATATTTAGCTGAAAAAATTATTGAAATACTTTTTTTAATTATATTTGTTGTTGGTAAATTTTTAAACTATCATAAAAGTTTTTTCTTATTATTATAATAAATGTGAATATATATTGTTCTAAGATTAATTGAGTTTATGACGAATAAAAATACTAGAATTACTAATAAAATATCGAGTTAAATGTTCTTCCCACGTCTGATTAAAATATATGTATATTATTTTTCATTGTCGTTTGAGTATTCTACAGAAATTTAAACTTTTTTTCTTTTCATATTATACATAAAAAAAAAAAAATCGATGTTTTTATGATATTTCTGTGAATGTATTAAAAACTATCATGCCCGTTGAATACTATACGTCATATATTTTCATATGTGTGTATTAATTTGAATTTTTAAATTACACGCATCATAGCTATTTGTCGCAATAGAACGAAAAAGTTACATTTTAATATTGTATATATTATAACGGACGAAATTACTTCTGTGTTACCTCTTATAATCTATTTATTGGGGTAAATTTAGCTGCAGGGTTAGTTCATTTTTCATGAATCGTATTAATATTAATTTGAGTATCCAAATATATTTTTTAAGTACTTTAGTTCATTTATGTGATCGACGGGTGCTTGATAATCGTATACACAATATTACTGTAGTCATAATTTAATATGCAATATAAAGTCACGTACGTATATTTCATAACAACAATATTTAGCATGCATGTGTATAACTAACTCAACTAACTACGTTATAATTTATAACAGTTAGTACCTTAATTATTTTGTTGATATTTTGACAAGTCACAATTTTACAACGCATACTAAAAATATATTGATCATTGTATGAACATATACTGTTAGTTCTTACTATAGAGAAGATTTGAATTGTTTTTATTTGAGATTACAAAATGCTATAATAATGTTCCAACTGTCAAACGGAATTCTCGCAGTGTTGCCGCTGTAGTATTTGACGAACTTATCGTGGGTATGAAGTTAATCGTAACTTACTAAAATATACCGGTATGAAGTATATAAATATAAAATATAATTTTAGGCGTAAATCTTATGGATATTAGTGGCTTTAGGGATGTTAAATCCGATTATATTGCACAATTACATCAATATCATATAATATTGTTTTGAATTTTATTGTTTTCATATAGCTATATTTTACACATATTATCCTTATTTTTTTCATTCTCGTGTTTGTTACAGATCAATCCATCGTATACCTAATTTTTAATTTTATATAGTCCTAAGCAGTATATTTTTTTTTAAATGTCGCTGTACAAAATATTCCTTCAGATCGATAATATTTAACCGAATAGATATTTATTAATTTTAATTGCAATAA
The DNA here is from genome assembly GCA_020882235.1 of Schizaphis graminum. Lineage (NCBI taxonomy): Eukaryota > Metazoa > Arthropoda > Insecta > Hemiptera > Aphididae > Schizaphis > Schizaphis graminum. The sequence goes on from CM037032.1 coordinate 11,041,923, forward strand.
ATTTTTAGGAGAATTTGAAAATTTTCCTGACGCTCATAAGTGACTTTATATTTACAGACAATACAGGTGATTGTATATATATATATATAAACTCGATCAGTATCATTGATTATCTATAACCAAATAAATATGAGACTTCGAACGCGTCGTTCTCACGGTTGTATTCCCCAGTATTTCAGTTTGGAAAAACAATACGTCCTAAACTTGTTTGTCATATTGCTACTTTTATAGTACGTAATACGTATAATATACATATTTACATGTGTGGTTTGGATTTCGTTTAGAAAACCGTCTTTGGTCAGCTACTGTAGTGCGGCCGACGATGTATTATGTTTATAAAACAATATATAACATAAAGCCAGGTTATACACGTCAGTATTTTCTTTATATTTTATGTCCTAAATCTCGTCTAGCGGTCGTTCGGGTCCGATGGACACGACTTTATTATATTCGTACAAATATATACCTATATACTTCGAAGCGGAATCTGTTCGCAACGATGTCTATAGCCAAACAGGTTATAACGTGTATGATATAATATTATGATAAATTTAATAATAATATAATATTGGTAAACGTCGTCGTGTGGGTCGTGGAAAAAAACGCTTCTCCGATGGGCGCGATAAGAGTCTCATCGTTCGCGACTCAGTGTTAATGTATGATGTCTAGTTTGTGGGGGAGGCGATCCGTCAGTCGTCGCGATCGTGCATCACTCTTATTCTTTGTATAATTTTGCGTATGTTTGTTTATCTGAAGACGTGAGTGTATACTAGATGAATAAATATTAATCTTGTAAAAGATATTTTTTAGATAATTTGAGTACAATTACTGATACTTAAAAAGTGGGCAAGTGGGTATCGCTCTGCTGTATAGTATAGATGGAGAGTAGGTTAGGTTAGGTTATAATGGATGTGTTAAATTTGAATGCAATGAAAGGTATCATTGTATTCGAAAAACGATTCTGAACGGAGATGATTTGTCATTCAATGATAATTAGTAGGATATATTGTATGATTACCTATATTTAAATTGTAATATTTACAATAACGATTTCGTAAAAAATTAAATTTCATACGCTCATAACATTTTTTCTATATTGACGCTGGGATTTTTTTTATAGTTACTTGAAGAAAAACTTATGGATAATCTTATATTTGGTTTTTTAACCTTAGGTAACTACAAAAATATTATGAATTTTCAACTTCAAAATTCCTTGCAAATTTTCGCGATTTTGATATATTTCGTAAACATTTGAACTTTAAATGCTTATAAATAAAAATTGTGACTAAAGATTTTTGATTTTTTTTTTACTACGATAAATACAACTTATAATAAACCCTGTATTAAATTTTAAAGATTTTTTGGAAAATCAAATTTTTTTTATTGGCATTTCAAGAAAAAAAATTTAGAAAATCGAAAATTTTAATGGTTTATAAATAGCTTAAAAATATTCTAAATATTTTGAAAATTTTATCGTAAATAGATAACGCTAATACAAAAATTTGGTGAAAATTATAAGTAAAATTAAAGTATTTACAATGATTCGTTTATGAGTTATAGTAAAATCAAAAAATCGATTTTGTCGAAAAGTGGTTATGCGTAAAAATTCTTGTTTTTCCGTTATTTTTTCAGCGTTTTTTTTTACGCTTTTGAAAACTACTGGAAATTTTTTACTTTTGATCACCCAAAGTATCAACTAGATGAATTTTTCTTTTCAAAGAGGGGCTGAAATCAAAAATCGAAGTATTATTACTACTCCAAAACGTAATGAGTGATGACAGACACAAAAAAAAACATACATCATTGTAGAATCAATACATTCATTTCATCACTCCGTTCAGAATCTAAAAAGTATTTATATCCACTTTTTTTTAAATTTAAGTTTTTTGTTATTGTGTAGGGCATTTTACACCGTTTAATTTGGTGTTACTATAGATAATTATTCATCTGTTTTCTTTAAACTATATGCATTTCTGGGAGAAAATAAATCTCATAAAAAAATATTATTATATATTCAGTTTTTTCGTTTTTATTTTACTCACAATATTATTATAATATAGTACTATATAGTATACTAGCACACACTATCGTATACTATGCATTAAATGGACATCGTTCATTCGCCCCTTGGCGGCGGATATAATACGCTATGTGTGATGCGTATACGCGATGTGTCCATAACGGACGAAAAACAATATAATAATAATAACATATTGTGCGTTGACGACACCCTTTCTTCGGACAACAAACATTACACCTTACATAGGTGAACATACGTAATATATAGTTAAGGTATATAGGTACCTGGTACACATTAATAAACTTACTCGGACGAACCGGACTGCTGGCCACATTGCACCACGCGGCGGTGTATACAATGCGTTATATTATGCAGACCTAACCGGTTTCACGTATGGTTTTTTTACGAGTTCATCGACAACACTTTTTTCACGGTTTGTATACCACTCGCATATACACACCGTTTTATTTATCGTTTACGATAATTTTTTCTCTGTTTTTAAACGGTCTTTGTGCAAACATTTTTAAGATTATTCATATTATATTGTACAGTGCGTGCGCGCTGGGCACCTACATCGTCGTATGGGTACAGCCTATATAATGAATATTATAATGTACTAAAAACATATGACCCGTGAACTACACACAACACACATGCAGTCGTAACTTGTATTAATATTGTTTGGTTAAATATTTTAAACAGCGCGTATAAAATATATTACGCCTATATAATACATAATATTTACAAGCTGCAGAAAGAGAATTCTCTTGACGTGAGGTGATAAATCTTTGAACATATTCATATACATACTACAGTTTATATGATAGAGGTTCTACGAAACTATTCAATATCGTAGACATAATATTAATAATATGTTCATCTCTTTTATTCGTTGTTGTCATTATTATTGTATCTACTGTAGCGGAGGCGGTTTCAACGGCCAATTTTCGAGTGATGATAATATAGGCTGGTGCCTGGAGTTCTATCTACCTTAGTTGATCCTATTATAATATGTAATCTCCACTATACTTCAATCTAGTATAGGTAAATAACATAATCTCTATAAATCATAAAGTCGAGCATAATCGTACTTGTATGAATGTGGATTGCGCATATCAACAATAAAAAAAAAAACAATATATTGGCATAGTAGAAAATTAAATCATTTCTATTGATGGTTGCTAAGAGATTTAGAAATTAAATAAAGAACCAGGTTTAAAATACTTGTTTGTATTAGTAAATATAAATTAAATACTCAAATAGTTTTATATGAAAATAACCACAAACTTATAAATTATATTGTAGGTAGTACTGTTAGCACTGAACTAAATACTAATTATTAATTATTAATATTATTACCATAATTTTGTAAGTTAATTGATTTAAACGTCTAATAGTCTTGAAATAGTATCCAAGAACCCACCCCTTATAGCCGCAATCATAATAGGTAGTCATTTTACAATTTTTTTCTTTATCAGTAAACCCAATATAAATATACCTAACCTATAAGGGGAAAAGTTATTATATAAATGAAAGTAAAACGTATAATAATATTACTTAAAAAATATTTATTGTGCAGTTTGAGTGGCTTAATGTTTCCAAAAAATACAACCGTTACGCCAAAAATATCATCGTGCATAATAAATATTATAAATATACGCATAAGTGCGATGGTTGCATACTGCACACGTCGTGGGTATCACACTGCACGATGAGTTGACGTGTTTACCTGTTTCACCGTACCGCTAAAACGGGAACAAGGTAAAAACAAATGAACAAAATAACAACAAATATCACATCAACAATATTATTATATGTAATATAACGTTGTAACGCGCTGATTTGGCTGGCTCCTCCTAGATAAAAGACATTTGCTGCGTGTGATACTAGGTAGTTTATATGTGTCCAATATTCATGCGCTGTAGTTTAGCTGTATAATCATTTTTATAATAATTAAATAATAATTATGTGATGATTGTTGTTCTTAGTGGTTTAAGGTTAATCATAGCGTAGAGCGAGGGAAGTTGGAAGTGTCGGGCAAGTTCATTAATTTGACTTTAAAAATGTGATGTATTAAGATTAAATTATGTTAAAATATAAATTACATCAATAGCTATTATTAACATAAAATACATTGGGGTTGTATTATAATTTGTTTGTTCATTGCATCACAATTAAAATGCGAAGGCCGTAAACAATAAGGAGTATATTATCCTACAGTTTTCCGAAACATTAAAAAAAAAGTATAATATTGTAATATACCTATTTAAAAAAAGATTTTGAGATTTTTAAAATGTTATTCAATAGAACTTAAATAATATAGTCCACTATTGCTTACTTGAAAAGTCTTCTTGCTTCGAACTATAAGGAATAAGACGATGAAATCGATAAACCTAGGTTTTTAGGGTCTTGGAGTTATAAATCATAAAGAATGGAATGTTAAGAAACCAGTATATTAATCTTAGTATAGATATTAAAGATTGTCTGAAAAAAAAGTCAAGTTGTAACAGGATAATTATTGAAACCTTAACGGTAACATGCTCTGCTCTCCCCATCATAATTTCTGAAATTCAATTGACGTGAAGCAGTTGTGACTGACTTCTATATGTGGTTACCATTGATTATTATAATACGTACGTTTATATTTATAATAAATCGCAAACCAAACAGAAACGAGTATAATATATTCTGTATTAAGTGCTCGGCAATCGAGTAAGTTTATATTGACTAGTCTGGTTTGCGCAAATATTGTATTCTATTATCTCGAATTTCCAGTGTTGGTTTTCTCCTATCTATGTACTTTTCACCACTCATTCTGTTATCATACTTATCGTCGTGTAAATATTTCGTTTTTTCCTGTTATTATTATCATTATCATTATCGTCGTCGATGCTATATTGTTGTTAATGTCTCGGAACGACAACGAATTTCTCTCATGGTTTTATACTCGCGTGTCATAATATACACTATAATGTTATAAACTTATAAAATAATATACATTTTAAATTATTATGCATTCATGGCGCATGTGATGTTAATTTAACTCTAGAAAAATGAGAATTCTATTTTTGACAACACTTTGTTATATGTACAGAATGATCATTTAAATGTCTATACATTTATTTTCTATGACAATTTTGGTATTATTGAAAAATACGGTGCTTAGTTTTTTTTTTACATTTTTTTATGCCAGTATTTATATTGAATATAGTTATTATTTTGATTTTATATTTGGCTTCTGATTATGTAATTAATATTACCTTTTTTTTTTTAAAAAAAAAACTTATAAAGCAAAACAAGTAAACAACCGTTGATGGCAAGTATCTCTAGTGAATTTTTGTTATGCAGATTCGTTTTGAATTAGTGGTGATAGATGAAAATAAATGATTCGAAAAATAGAGACTTGATAATGTGACTATAGAAAATTATGTATCTATCATTTATTTTATTAATTTCATTATTAGTTCTTAATCAATTATTGGGTTCTGATACTGATTTTGTTTCATATTAATAGACAATAAATTGCGAAAAATCGAAATTCACTAAAATAAAAATACTCAGATGTTTTTAAAACGTATATAAAATTGATTTGAAAAATATTGTGTAAACATATTATACATTTATAATGCATTCACTAATCAAATATCAATCAATAATTATTTTATTTTAAAACATATTATAATATATTGTGTATAAATAAAACTAGCAAGATGTTTACCAGTCCTTCCTTTAATGTACATTGGATATTTCATTTCACGCGCGATTCCGTTTCAAACGAAACACAAGTTGTTTATGTGGCACTTGGGTGGTAAAAGATTGCTGACATTTCATATTGTACAAAAAATATATGTATTGTATATACCTTTGGTTGGTTTTCGTTTTGAAGTGGCATATAAAAAGTTATATAAAAAAATAAGTAAAATAAATAGGGAGCCAAAAATATTATAAAGAATTATTCTTGTACAAATAATGATCGTGCCCATTATGTAATGGAGTTGTTCGCGCTTTACAGGGATCGTTCATTATTTTATCGGAACGATTTTTATTTTCTTGTTTATGTTTTACAATATGATATACTCACTTAATTGTATACAAGAGGTTTGTTTATGAATATATTATTACGATTCCATTAATATTGATGTTTAAATATTTTGTCGGTGGTACGCGTACCTATTGTTTGCGTAGTATGCACGGTTTATACCTATTATATTACTACTATAATGCGCGTGTTTGTCTTCTTCATCTGTCCTGTTGATGACGACGACGTGTACTATGTAGTATCGCAGTCGTGATATAAAACGAGATTACAGCTCTGTAAATGTAATAAACAAACGACTGTATACCGGTGCGGGCTGAGAAGAGAGTCAAAACAAGGTGCCAGAAACGTTGTTGTTGGAGTTTGCCAATTTATATTTTACGAATTCTGCCATTCCTATGGATACAAAATGTCAAAACGTGCCAAGTGCCAGTAAGATGATCACTAACGGCAATGGTTTTTTGATCCAGTCTGTAGTATAACTTTTTACAGTATACTACTGAAGATACATCATTTGGAGATCGAAAACGTTTATACTATAACGTATATACAGAGTGATTCACTAAGCACGCTCACCCCGTTTTTTTTCTATAATGCAGTTATTCAAAATCTGAGTTTTTGAATTTTTAAATATATTAAACTTTACTGAAAAACTTCGTTCGGATTAACTTTGAATTCTGTTTATCAAAATTTAAAAAAATATAAATAATAATATCAATTAAATAATTTATAATAAAAGAGGAGGAGGGTTCTTATTTAAAAAAAATAGAAGTTTGTATCGCCACAAGACGTTTCTTAAAGTGAGTAATTCAAAAATCTCAATAATTATAAAATTTGGCTTTTAATTGTATTTAAAAATTTCGAAAATCTGAATTAATTCATTATTAAAGGGAGTAATGGAAGCGAGCATGCTTGTGAATCACTGTGTAAGAAATATATATATATATATATATTATGTATTATGTTTTAGTAGTACATATAGTAGTCTAGTGGTCTAGTCTTCTATTTTAATTACCGACCCGACCCGGCAAGTAATTATTTGTTCTGTTAATCAAATCCTCCTTTAGAGTCCTTGACGCGTAATATAATTCTACGTTTCTAACAAGATTAATTTCGTTGCTTCAAAACCCGAGAATAATGTGCTGCAGTTCCTTAAGCTATTATAATATTTATTGAATTGTAACCTGCTGTATAGCTTATTGTTTTAGATTCGATTTTTCTATATATTATAGATATTTGTCAGCTTTTTAAAACAGTTTTTTTTTACTCAACATATTTCTAATCATGTTATTAAGTTTGTAATAAGGTATACTCCATTATTGATTGAACCGTAGTATTAAGTAGTAATAATCGAGTAACTTTATCTTATATTATAATATGTATATGTCAGGTTTGTTTTAGTTTAGTGTGTTTAGCTGCTTTCTATGTTTTGGTAAAATGCGCCAACACATTATTGCTGTAATATTTAGTGAATAAATTTGTAGTATTAACCGCGAGTATACAGAATCGAGTGTGTGTCATAAAAGAGGAGGACACTTAAGTGTTTTTATACGATAACGTGGCCGTGGTCTATGATCGCGATTTTACTGCGTTTTTATATGGGACGCCTAAAAGCAGCAGCTTATCTTTTATGACAAGAGCTCCCTTAGTCGTATATATTCTCAGATCGTGAGTACCGCGTGTATCTATATTGGTTCTATATAGTGTAAGACTGTCCGAGCATCGGCGGAATTGTTGATAAACTTTTTGAGAACTATAAAAATGGCTAAACGTTTTCTCTTTTCCGTTGTTGTATTTATTATTACGCTCGCTATTCAGTTTTATCCAATTTTTTGGCCTTTATTTGAGATCATATTGTAACAGCGTAACTGCGGATTCCAACCGAACCAATATATAAAAATCAAGTATCCGCGAACCAATCTAATAATATATAGGATAGTATAACTACACACCTGCAAAAATGGGCAACTAGGATAAAAGTTACTTGAAAAAAGTAATTAAATACCTATTGGTACAATTCTAGTTAGGTACATTCAATATTTTTTAAATAATACTTTTAAAGTATATCGTTTTTTTTTTACTTTTGGATACAAAGTACCATAGCTACATTTTTTTTTTAATAGATAGGTACTGTATCTAAAAAAAATTAAGATAAATTTTTTAAAAGTTATAATTTATCTATTAAGAAAAAATTCTATAATGGAAAATACTTCATATAATATTAAAATGTATACTTATAATACTAAAATTCAGTTACAAATTTAAAAATAATTTGTAAGTTCTAAGTACACTTGGAAGTGTAAACTTTTTCTGAAAGTTGTTTTTTGTTTAATTTTATTATTCCGTATATGGAAATAACATTAAGTTAATTTATTTAAAAACCTATTTAAATTAATTTTTTTTGTTGAATTTCGAACATTTTTATTTTTATTTGTATTTGGTATCTAAACGTAAAAATAAAAATAAATAATGACTAAACACCACAAACGATCGAGGATCTATTAAGCATATATATGCAAGAAATTTGGTCTAGTTAACTGATGTCAAATGATTCAAGATACCATAAATATAATAGGTGTGTGTGCAGAACGGAATTATAGGTGGTGCCTATACGGCTATACAGTATTTTTGGTATATCCTAAAAATACAAAGAACGTTGATAAATTATTATAAATGAATGTATCAATTCATTTTATTTTACAATGTATACAAATAATATAATATAAAAATGTATAATGATAAATGCTAAATTACTTAAATTATTGAATTCGTTTATTACGAAATTTAAATCAACGTTTGAAGCTAATCATTGTTCTGTAAATAGTAGAACTGATGACTCCATACGGTTTCGGGTCATGGTACTTCACTTGCTATAAACGATATTTTTTAAACACAGATTTGAAATGTTGTACCTAATATACGTTTCATTATGCAATATCATCATGGATTAATATTTCATTGTCATTCATTTTAGTTTTTTTTCCTATTGTATACAAATTTGAATTTTAGTTAGTAACAATAGATCTTTAACTTGGTGGTTTAACTTTGGAGGCCTCAATTAAAAAATTTCAAGACATACATTGCGCACGCCTTTGGATAAAATATACAAATGTGTAATAATCTTTATGAGATACTGCCCATCACTGGTACAGAACTACAGTCGGAGTTTAAATGGAAAACGTAGTAAGTGCGCCAATGTGACGGGTGAATAATTTTAATTCCGTAGAGACACTCTCGTCGGGCTTTTATCAGGCGCGGTGATGCGAACTCGTAAGCTTCCTTTCTTGCATAATATAATACATAGGTATATAACTTTTTATCGGCAGTAATACGCAAAGCGTTCCGTGTGACTCGCACGTCATAAAATTAGTAGGAATGGATGAAGGGATCGTCAATTAAAATGTTTTTGCCTATGTTTATATTATATTAAGTACAAAGTATTGGACGAAGTTATATTCATAATATTAATTATAATATTTCAGAATTCAAACATAATTCGAATACCTAGCAATTTTTTTGTCGAAACGCGAAATATATACTGATTATAATGTAGGTATTCAATTTATACATATAGATTTAAGATTATTAAATTTGACTTGTTTTGATTTTTATTAAATAATTAAAGTATTAAAAATTGAAATTTGATCGATATTTTATTAGGCTGTGTAGTGTAAAAACTATAATCCGCAAGTTCATTAAAATGCGTTAAATATAATGTAATTAATAATTATAACATTATAAAAGATCTTATATATTAGTGTATGACATGTGTATATTGTACACAGACTACTTGCGAAAAAGTTTTAAAAAGAAGTAATATGTTGTATCTTTATATTAGGATAATATAAGCTGATACCTATAATTGAAGATATTTCAAGTTTATATAGAACTTCTCTAAAGTCTAATTAAAAAAGCGTGCAAACGTTGAGTAGGTAATCTATTATTTTTTTAGTCGGTAAATTTTGTATCATCTCTCGTTTCAGTATAGAACCGGCCTTGTCATAATTATAATATCATTATAAATCTGAGAGAAACGTCGACTTTGAATAATAATAGTGTATAAATGAGATTAACGTTTCGACACAACGGAGGAATATCTCGCATCTTCGTGACTGTACATCATAATAATATTATAATATAGGACGTGATTCCTGAATGTGTTGTCTCCAAGCCTACAAACGTAATACAATTTAGTAAATTTGCATTTTTCAGAATCTATATTTTGTGTTGTTAGTTTTATTATTATTATTAAGGTTAATACATTGATTGACCTATTCATATTAAATTAAGAAAAAAAAATCATATTAATTACTTTGGTAAGAATGTTATCTGCAGTAGTTCCTTGTTTATTTTTGTTACAATATTTTAATTTTAAAGCGAGTATTATATATGTAAGCTATTGAAGTATAAACATTTTTATAAATTGCTATTAAAATAGAAAACAATAGACGAGATAGATAACTGACTGCAGTTAATATCCTTATGTTTAAATTTTATATTAATAGGTTAATTTATTTACTGTAATAATATTAAAACTATCGCATAAAATATACCCCTCTTAGCTAAACCAAATCTATTGTTATACGTTGTGCGTTTGTAAGACGAACACATCGCGACCTCTTGAATTATAATCAAATGATGGTTTCGGTCGGAGACGTATGTTTCTGACAGGAATGCGTCAATCCCAGGCGTAAGTTCGCGGGGTTGCCTTCATCTTTAAATCACTCGCATTATATTTATATATAAATAATGTATCTCTTTATTATATTATAAAAAGAAGTTTTGTACATTTAAATCTACCGCATAATAATTGATACGGAACCAAAAAATAAATAATAAAGGTTACTATAGACGGCCCAAGTATTACAATAATATTGCATTTATTAGAATATCAAATAATAATACCGTCGCGTATGTTATTATATAGGTCGTTTGAGCGTTTGTTTTTTATTTTTTTCGTCCATCCGATCTGTCGTCGCTCGTATGCGTATTTGTGCCCGGTGGAACTTGTGTCCCGCCACGGCTGCCATGGCAGCTGTTTCTCTCACTCCCTTTGGTTCCCCTTCACCACTGCCATATCCCCGCGATAGTCTACCCGCGAAAAAATAAAACAGAGTCGTACCTATTAAATAGAATGTATAATTTTTAAAAACCGATACCGCCACCCTCGCCCGCATTTTGCGATTTGCCGACGAATCTGTGAAACGCGTATTGCGGCGAGGGTTGTGATGCGCGACGCGAAAAATGCAGTGTGACACCGGTGCTCTGTCGAGTAAAATATTATGTTATGCGTTGCACGCATCATAATGCAGTGGACCGGTGGTGGTGGTGGTATTGCAGCAGTGCTGTGTATACTTACGACGAACTCGCTAACCAGCTGTTTTTAGTTTTTTGTCTTTGGTTTTTTGTTTATGTTTCGAGAGGGACGCGAAAGATAAAAAAAAAAACCGTACCCTAGTGTAATTACGATAATGGTGCGTACGTATATGATGTACATATTATGTTAAGGATAAAAGGAAAACTGGCGTCTAGTTTCTTACTTATATTGTTTTACTCGCATCACCACTCCCGCACACGATACACATATTATAATATTATAAAATAATGCGTGTATAGTGTATAATATACACAATACGTGTTCCGCCGATACGCGTTGGTGACTACGACCCTTGTTGTCGTGTTAATTAGTCGTGTGCTGTGCATAATATTTAAGGGGGGGAGTGTTTATCCGCTGAGTCTGTGCTCCCGATGATGAATTTTTGAAGTTCTTTTGTAGTTATTAAAAGAGTACATATAGTCAGGTAGTTTTGGTTTATCATTACCCGAACTCGGAATATAGTGAGTCACTAGATTAGGTTATTGTGGGTTACCTATTATTATTGCTTAAAGTTCTTTATGTTATGTGTATATTGAAAATACTTTCATATACACAAGTAAAAGTATGAGTATAACTCATAATTATCATTCAAATACGAAGAGTTAGGCACGTTTTAAAGTTTAGGCAGAATAAGGGAGTGTGTATAAGAAGAAAAACATTTATATTTTATACGGTTTATAGTACGGTAGCGTAGTCAGAGTTTTGTTTAAGGGGCTGATAGTTCGTTATATAGTGGAGATTTAACTAGGATTCGTCATAAGTTTAGTTTTCTGATGCCTTGGATATATTTTTAATTTATGTTTGTAGTTTGTACATACACTTTTTGTGGAGGAAACGTATGACATTGATATATTACTGTCACGACTGATTCGCAACGGTGCAGCACACTCGAATATCTAATATTCTGTTCCTAATTCTGTATAATATATATATACATATAGGTACTATATATTGTAAAAACTAAAAACCTAATAAGATACAAAATAGAAATAAAATTAAAATCTGTAAACAAATACATTTTAGACTTGCAACAACCTTCGTATAAATTACAATTTTAATAGCATGTTTTAAATTTTCCTGATTTTTTTTGAGAGGGGGCAGTGAAGACAGTGAAGTATAAAGTATAAATAATTGATTGTGTACTGTCGTGTAGTATAATATTTCATGCGAAGCGTGTGATAATATATTGTAATAATGTGTATACTTTTATACTTGTACCTACAATGTACAGGTATGAAACAAAACACATAGGTGTATATAAATAATAAATATATAATATATTTAAATATTTTACAGTTTTTGACGCCGTTAATGAAAAACTTTTATAGTATATTATGATGTTACACGAAATCGATGTCTCCCGAAATGATTGAATGAAAAACATGTTATTTCCTACGGTATATTATAATTTTGAAGTGCTCAAATTAAATTTCTCTCGATTTCGTATATTTATTACACATAAAATGTATAAATCAATGAAATCATCATCGCTACGTCTTTTCGCTGACTGATCAATTTCGTCCGAAAACTACTATATTTATATATTGTTATTATTTTATGTAGGTGCAGTATATATATATAGATCTATTGAGAAATGAATAAACAAGAAAACGAGCACACCGTTTTACATTTGAATCGTCGCTTATTTTAGAAAACCATAACGGTGCAGCAAAGAGTAATGTAATAAATTGTTCGCGCGTGACTTAAACGTCAATTTTACTGCAGCGTTTGAAAAATGCACACTTTTTTACGCGAGCATGACAAAAACTTAACTAATTTATCGGGTGATTCATCAAAATTATTTATCCCCTCTTTTAATTATCATTTTTTGAAATTTTTAGGTACTTACTTAGGTATATTTCTTAGATATTAAGGATCATATTTTCAACTACGTAGACTTTAATACCATTTAAGAAATGACTTGTGATACAAATGTATCTTTTTAATAAATGAGAACCAAATTTTTTTCTATAAAATATTATTAAGCAGTTAATTTTTTTGAAAATATTGATGTACCTTAATCTAAGTTCAAACGAGTTGTTTCTCAGTTATTAAAATAGATAAATACCTATCAAAGATAATAGTCCATTCAAATGGCTCTACAAAAATATAAAATGGATATAATATCGGATTTATTATACTAGGATAATATTTATAAATTATAAATTAATAATTAATTATTTAATTGTCATATCTTCATAGCTTTCATATTGTTCAAAACTATTATCATGGATCTATTATTCCTATTTCACATAAAACTAGTTCGAATTTCGTTTTAGATGATATATCAAGATTTTTTAAAAAGTTAACTGATTTACAATTTAAATAAAAGATGGTGATTCTATTTTGAAAGAAAAAGTCTGTATCGTTACAGAAAACTTACTATAGAAATTTAACTATTTGAAGACATTTTCCATAAAATATACTCTTGACAATTACAAAAATCAGAATTAATTGAAATTTAATGTCTCAGCATGCGTGCAGTGAATTCTTCTGTTTTATATTTTAATACATTTTCTTATTGTATTTTTTCTTTGATGGCGTGTTTGTTATTGCAATAGTTACTGTCGTGTAATTTAAATTAATGAAAACTGCAGTGTACATTGAAGCACATCGAATGGTCGTTAAATCGTTATACAAACATTTTAATAACAACGATAATTATAATATAAACTGTATCACACGCCGTTCTCATTCTTGCTACAAGATTAAATAATTGTTAAAACACATATTGTGTCGGTGTTTAACTAATTATTAAAATTAAATCGTGATACTTAAACACACAAGTGTAATAATGATATTTAAACTTTGTATTTTAGTTATATTATCTGTATAATAAATTATGTAGGTATGTAGGTACCCATCTACTAATTACTAATTACAAATTATCTATCTTTTCTTTGTGTCTCTGTTTCGTCGAAATTTCGTGTGTTTTTTTATTTTAGTTATGTGGTACATTATTATACAACGATCAAATATCAATTTATAAAAATTATTTGTTTCTCCTCGGAGTGAGAATATTTGTCAGAGGTTTTTAAAACGTGAAACATGCCGATTCTTTTAACGTAACAATTTCTGAGTATTTCGATGTAATTATTTTTTTAAAAGTGACTAATCAATATTTTTTTTTCATCTGTTTATTTGATGATAAATATTTTTTTTTGTATGTATTTAATAAGTTAATATTTTATTCTATCGTTTACTATTTTGGATTGTCCTTATTCATGTGATTATGATATCATATTATGCAGCCGTCTATGTAATTGAAAAAACATTAAAGGTTAATCAATTCAAAAAGTAGCTTTAAATCAAATTTATTGAAAAGAACGCTTATTGTGTTAGATGGTTTAGTCTGCCTTGGGTAATGTGAGTTATTTTCATGATACCTATATACTGTTATAACTTAGTATTAAAATCACAATTTAAATTATTGATACCTATACTTTGAAATTGTAATATTGATAATAACCACGATAATATTCTTTGTGGTTTTATACAAATACGAGAAGTCGAATAAAACTTTTACTGTACAATGTTGGTTTGATATCCGTGTACATAATAAATAAGAATATTTTATTTTGAATGTATCATAATTTTTTCGAACGTTTTTGAGATGAATCACTTTAATATGTGATGTTCCAATATTATACATAAAAAAATCACTATTATTCCAAAGTAAAACTATGCTACCTAGCTATTCAGAGAATACGTTTTGTAAGTCTTGGCAATTGGGTAGGTAATAGGTATAATGATTATAATTTAAAAGTCAATGTTTATAATTTACCAATAACTATTCAATAAGTGTCTACTGCAGCAGCCATAGGGATCTGTAATCTGTAGTGTTATAATACATTATGTATAGGTTATTATAACTTAAGGATCTGAAATGACGTTATTTAAAGTGGTCCGTTAACCATTTGCTCGTATTACATGGCAATGACTGTACTCGTATTGAGTATGTATATTAATAATTTATTAATAAATTCGAAAAGTTTGACGTAGCCTTCATTCAGAGTTATTTGATAATATTATAATATATACTATGCTTGTCCGTATTATTCCGAGATGTATGTATTCCGTGTTCGATATTTACAATTTATATTTTCATCTATACATAATATTATATAGGCGCCATTTTAAATAGTAATAGTAATAAGGCAGTTTATAAAATATAATAAGTTGTAGATTCATGTTATTATATTATGTATGCGAGTGATTAATAACTTTAATTAGTTTGAATAGGTATCGAATATAGTGATTTGATAATATCATTCTATTCAAATTCTGTATAATTATCATTATGATATGCTCTACGTACATATTATATATAGTTTATACGTTACTGCCGTATTGAAATCGTTAGAAAATTATTGAATTTCGGGTGATTAAAACGATAAAATCATAGGTACAATAATAATATTAAAATATTAATAAAAAAATAAATAGTTCAAAGGTCTTTGATCGGTTTATGTCGAATTAATTATGATTTTCACCAGTGCCAGTTTTGAATAACTACTTAAAATCGATCACGTGGAATAAAATGTACTGTTCTTTATAGGTACTAGGTATAGTACGTACTTAATTATACGTTATTATTTTTTTTTAAACTGTAAAAGTAACAATATCAATAAAATGCTCGAGAGTGTATCTATATAAGTATATATTTTATGTAATTATTATTTCGTGAAACCATTAAAATAATAATAAATTGCTATACCTATGTATTATATTATTACTGTTATTATATATTATTTTTTATTATGTTATAAAATCAATAAAAATGTGAAATATTTTTCGATCAGAAGTGGCGTATATACATTATTAGAAAACGGATTTAAATGCTGTAAAAAAAGAGAAAAATGCTTTAAAAAAATACGATTTAATTCATTCATAATAGATATTTTTTTTTTAAAAATGCTCTAAAAATGCTCTTAAAACTATTTTTTACATTGACCATTTTTTATACTTATTAATTATTCGTCTAATTGTATGTATGTTTATACATACATAAGACATAACACAAACACACACATATATGTAATATACATATATATATATGCACCAAGTGTCTATACGTGCCAACAATAATTTCGTTTGACAAACCGTATTATAGGTGGAAATGGTATTATATTTATCTGATCAGTAAAAACATAACAAATACTAAAAATAGAAAGAAAAATTAATTAAATTAAATTTTATTCTTTTAGAATGAATTTTAACTAAATTTAATAGCATTTTAACCATTCTTATATAAATATGACTTAAAAACACAAAAATGCCATGAATATAAAATGCAAAATAAAAGTTACATTTTTTTAATTCCTTGATGTATGAAATGAACTTTGTGCTTAAAAAGCAATGTAATCGGATATTATAATAAAAAAATGCAATTTGCATTCAAATCCGTTTCCTATACATAACTATTGTATGGATAAGAGGGAGATGATCAGCGGAAATTTAAATTCTCTAAAATCTAGCAATCTCGAGTTTTCTTATCAAGCCTCTCTGTCAACTCTTCTTCTATTATTATCTAAGTTTATTGTATAAAACATGTACAAAACATGTAAAGATTGTTTATTTCAAATATAGAGATAAAAAAAATTATTTTTGTTGAGTCTCAAGTCCCCGAAATTCAAAGGCTTATAGTTACGGTTATCTGCGTGCGATTACATATATATTTTTACAAACTACCTATGGATTGTTGTGTTTGAAATAACAACACTCTATAATAATAAACAATAAGAAATTTAAATGTATCATTTATCCTTGGCTTTTCCTGACAACATTACAAAAAACATAAGATCTCCATTAACCTACCTAGGAGTAGAACATACGCGCCTCATACCAACAATTACTGAAAAGAAAATTTGGATTTTATACATAGTATTTTAATATTATATATACGAACGTGTCAGCTCTGATAACCTTTTTAAATTTTAAATGCATTTTTATAATGACCAACGTTCGAAAAGATGAAGAGGGAAGCTGAAAAATATCAACCACTTTTCAGAAGCTCTGAGCCTGGAATTAAGTTGCAATATTTTCACAGAATTACTCGAATTCATATCAAGACCAAATTTCACCAATCATCAAATATATCAAAAAACATAACAGTAAACCTGAATATACGTACTTACTTTTTATAAGTTATTATTTTTTGTAAATAGGTACTTTAACAATATAACTTAATCTGATTCTAGAATCATTATTACAGCGTCCGCAATAGGCTTAGATGTCGAAAATTTCTTATAGAAAAAAAACATGTTTATCACGCACGCGTGAGAATTATGACAGAAACTCTTGTATTATTGTTCTCATAATGATGGTAATTTTAAACCATCTCTATTAGATCATGATGGATTTGCACGAACTAAAAAAAAAAAAATTCATTTAATGTAATGCAAACATAAATTATTATTATTGATTATTAATTATTATATAGCACAAAAGCTTAAAAGGTACTAAATATTAAAACGAGCAGCACCAACAATGAAATGAAAAAATAAACAATGTACTCATACGTATACGTATTTATGTATACAATTCTGTTTTCGACGCGTCTTAGTCTGCGGTACATGTACTGTATTTATACCTTACCTATCGAAAAAGAAAATAATATTATAATTTAAAATACGGCTATATAATATTATATAATAATATACGTGTTGAAAATTCCGACGTTGCCGCAGCGGAGAGACACGATCGAAGTGTGAAGTGTTTCGTCGTTTCGTGTTTATTTTTGGAGGGCGTATATTATTATACAAGTTGTCGTGAAGAAAATACCTATACCAGCTGTTTTCCTTTGCCTGTGTGATTTGTGCATGAAATTCGATATTGTACACACTATATAGTGACGGTCGCCGAGTCGAGTAAGATGTTAATAATGATAATAATCAGTGCTCGTAATGGAATTGGTACGTTTAACCTTGGGGTGGGGCAGAAGAATAAGAAGCAGGTGGACTGAAAACAAACACGAATTTCGTGAAATTGTATTTCAAAAGATATTTAACAACGATCATGAAATACACGTCTTTATAATTTTTAATAGTAACGAGATAGGGACAATATTTTTCATATAATATTTCAAACATCAATATTTATATATTATTATATAATCCACTATGTTTTAATTAAAATATTATTTGCCTGTTTTGAAAATATTTTTAATAAGTATATTATTTTAGTTGAAACAAAATTATTGTTGTGACTAAACTAATATAACTTAAAAAACATTTCTTTTAATGTTTTTAGTACTGCAGGTAGTATAATTATATTACCAGTGTGTATTGGAATTATCTGTGTTGTGACTATATAATATAGCGAGTCTACATGAAATTACTTTACATTTGAAACGCAGTTTTTAAATTGTTAGTTAAGTTCCTCTAGTTATAATTATTTTCGACTAGAATATTGCGATTATGTTGATAATAATAATAATAATAATAATAACAATAAGATTATACTTCGGTGGTGGAAATAATATTAAACAAGTTAATAAGAAAGTAAGGAAGGAAGGAATAAAGGAAGTAGGAGAAGGTTCATGAAGGAATTTCGTGTCGCTAAAAATGACAAAAATCGTTGTCTTTTATCCTTCTTTTATCTATAAGTTTTTGTTTATTTCCGGTACTATTACGTTCGGCCAGCTTTATTTATATATAATATAATAATATGCTGATGACTGAACGCAACGATATAATTGAAGGGTTGTTTCATGCAACCAACCGACCGTGTCCGTTGTCTGTGGTACGATTTCTATTTTCGGTTTTGCCTGCAGTATAAATAATAATTATAATAATATGATGGGTGGTATAAGTGGTAACATACGGTGGTGACGAGTCGGTCGCATTCGTGTATATAATTATAATATATTATTTGTTTCTATACATATAACACGGCGACAATCGTTTCAACGATTCAATCTGTTTCTTTTCTCGGAATTATAGACCCCGCCGTGAAGCGGAAAGCCAGAATCTGTAAGAAAATTGAACAGATAGGTAGGTACATCACGTACTACAAGTTGATTGATTATTTCCTCGCAAATTAGGAAACAGTTAAGAAAATATTCATCATTTTTAGATTTTGTCAGTATACGTAGATAGCTTATGATGGAAAATAGTAAAATAGTTGGTGTACTTGTATTATACTATAATAATATGCTATTGGATGTTTTAAACAAATATAATTTTAACGCCAGTGGTATAGCTAGGATTTTGTTCTCTACGTATGTGTGTGTGATATGATGGGGAAAGGACTGAAAATTTGTTGTATACTTACAATAGATTTCTCGGGCTATAGCACTTTTAGGTATTTTATGATAAAATTCGACGTTTGAACACTATTTTTTTGATATCATTACGCGTTTGGCCTTGTGAGTATTAATTAGTTATAATAAAAATACATGTAGGTTTTTATGTACGTAAAATATATATAACTTTTTAATGTAAGTTTTATATAAGTTAGAAGTTATATATTATGAACATAAATTAAAACTAAAAGTCCTAAATGCGTTATGCCGACAGCGGGCGCGTACCTACGAACTTCCACAATGTAAATCGAAAAACGTCATGAACTTACTATACGTTATACATACGTGTGGTTGTGAAATGGACTTAGTACAACAAGAATTGTAGAGGTAGTGGACTGTGATAGAGTGCAATATCAAAAATCCATCCATAATACCCAACATTTTTAAAATTATTATTTTAACGATTTAGTATATGTATAATAAACAAATATAAGTAGGTAACACGTTTTTCATGTATTTGAATTTTTGTAAATATTATTAATACCTATAATAGTTTAATATAATTATAATATGCCATATACTACTTGCATTATACCTCTTTAAAAAGGTTTTTCGTTTTGTCGAAACGAACGATACTCAAACGTGGTATCTTTTTAGGGATTAACGTTGTGTAAATTTTGAAAACTAAACAGCAGATGAAAATGCATAATCGTGTTGTACTACTGTAAGTTAATGTTGATAAAAGAATAGTTTTTTTTATTTCATTAAAAAAAAAAAAAAACTAATAATAATAATAATGACAACGACAATTGCAGCAACAATATTATTAGTGTCGCGTTTTCATTTGGACGGACGCGTCGTCAAGCACGTTTTTCGTGGCGAAACCGGAAAAAGAATATAATAATGTTTAATAATTTACGGACTGCGAGGATCGCATACAATACGATTGCATTTTATGAGTATATATATCATAGAAAAAAAAACTATGGGCCCGACGAATTGTTTTTTCCGGTTTTTCGTTTTATATATTATGTTATTATAATTATTATCATTGTGCGTTATTATTATAATACGCGTGGCGCTTTCTCCCGATTACTTATCCTCTACTCTGCTGCTGCAGCGTGCCGCCGGAATCGGAGTTTTTGTTTCACCCCCTCTTCGTCCTGGGTTTCGAGTGTTCCGACTTCCTATTTTATCTGTACATAATATTGCCCGCCGTATGTACATTGAACATTATATATTTCTCCGGGGAAACGCGTGAAAAACGATTGCGATCATTGATTTCACCTGTACCTATACACGCACGATCGCGAACTCCCGCACAAATCGTCGTCCGTACAATATAATATAGTTTATTGTGTATTATGAATTTATGATATGACTTACATATTCGAGTTCGATTTTCATCCGAGAAAGCGTTTCCGTAACGGATTCGGGCACGTCGATGACGTTGTCTTCACCGTATTGTTGTTCGTTAACGATTCGTAGTCAATTTACGCTTTATATAATATATAGGTATTATATTATATTACACTCGTCATGCGAGTAGTAACTAGTAAGTATGTAAGTAATGTGGAGTAAGGGGAAGGGGTTGGTAATTTTATTACATAGTAGATCATGAGGTAAGATAACTGTAGGTATATAAAGTGAAATAGGATTTGGAATACTTTATCGTAGTATAAGTTTGACGATTTTTAATCAGTGATATATTTGTGATATTTGTTGCTATAAAACATCATTTGAAAATATATAAAAAAAAAAACATTAAAAAAGTGTTTAATCATTTTGTGTTAACATTACAACACGTTGAATAATAAATTTATAAACACTTTTCCCAAAACGTTAATATTTTTGAAAAATGTAGGAGCTTTTACCTTTAAACGAATCATCGTCTTGTTTATTATAAATAATATACATAATGTATAAAATATAATACTTCAGCACTTGGTCGTGTAAATAGGAGGCACCTTCAAGTTATAGGTATATTATTATGTAACGATGCGCGCGTGTGCGGTGTATGCGACGGAGTGTTTAAAATGGCCCCGAGTATTTTCCTGTGACTGCGTTTTATTGTCGTAAGTTTAGGACGTTTTGTGTGGCTGTGAAGGAGGGTGACTGGGCCGCGTATATGTATATATCCCAATACAGTTATAAACGTCTCCGGAACGTACGGATGAGAAAAGATGCGCTTTAATTTCGTAAAGAGCAGTGAGCACGATATAATAATATACAATACATAATAAACGCAGCCGGTTTATATCGTATGATATTATTTATAAAGCCGTTGTTATCATCGTTTGTATTTCAAACGCGCAGGTACTTAAATAATATTATTTCGTTCTGCAGTATATGCATAAGTAGATGTGGCCAAAGTTGACATTATGGGCACGTGCGTTGTTGATACTATATTCAAAAAATAAAAAAATCTTTCTTCCCTGCAGCGATTGGTTTAAGAGTAGCTTTTTTCGTACCCATATTATTATTGTTTGAATTTGAATCAAAACTAGCACTGCTATGTGGTATATTGGTATACCTATGATATCCGGTATTTGCAGATGCTTAAGAATCGTGTATTTATATACCTAGTGGGGGTAGATATAGATTCCTGGCATTTAGAGGTGAAGCAATATTCCCAAAATATATTCTCAAATAATGTGTACATATTTTTACTATAAATTATAAGTAATAAAAGATCATTAGGAATCTGATGATACTTTTTTAGAAAAAAAATTTACTTGTATACATATTTCAGTTATATTCTCAAACATATTCCAAGAGTTTTTACAAATTAAAATTTTATTAGGATTTTATATTAATTACTATAAACGTTTAGTCATTCAATTGGACCAATTATCCTTAGTATGTAAAGTTAAGTTACTCAAAAACTATTTGTTCTATTTTCGATTTATTAAATTAGTTACAATATTTTAATAAATCATCTGTTTAGAAATTTACTACAGATTAGAATATTGGTTCTCGTTTGAAAAAATAAGAACAATTTATATTGTTCTATGAAGAATGTTAATGGCATACAAATATGGTAATATTCTGAAGTAGGTATGCTTAAACATTTAAAAATATAGAATTTGAATAAATTCCATTAGGTGCGCTAAAAGAAAAAATAAATGATGATGAGCATAATGATTGGTGAATCAACCTGCAGTATACATTATCTATAATGCAAATATAATTAAATACCTTGGTATATTACATATCTTCCATGTATACATCCTGTGCAAAGCTGCAATACATTATACTCGATACACTATTAATACAGTAAGAGTGATTAAAAAGTCTTCATCCAATTTCAAATATTTATATTTATTAAAAAAAATAAAAATGCAGTTGTAGAACAAAGTAAAAAATATTTTGAAAATAATCAAGTTTTAATGAGATTGCCTGCTCGGCCATCTTGCATATTTTTCATCTCGACACTATGTATAACTGACGGCAGTTCGCTATAACCATTATTAACCATTATTACAAACGCACATTACAAGATGCGTTTATCAGCAATGGAAATAAAAAAAATTAACAAAAAACAGACACGACTGTCGTATCTTTACGTTTTTATACTTATATAGATGATTTGCCTACGATTTATGGTCACCGAACAATATCAAATTTGTAATCGGATGAATACATTTGAACCACCCCATATACGTAACAAGTCATTTATGCACGTAACTGCATTTTTTTTTATTAATTGGATGGTTCAAATATTATATTATGTATCGGCGGTGTATGAAACATCGCGCGTACACACTACTGCAACACGTGCATTATGTGAACCGAGAAAACGATTTGCTGTGCCGAAAACGCGACTTCGAGCACGTACCTATATAATCTATTTGAATCCGACATCGAGTGTCTATAATATTATTATTGTAATCTAACGCGGAACTCGCTTGCTAAATTGCGTTGCAATAAACTATATAAAACACCCGATGTGTGCGACGTCCATATAATAGCGATTTAATATATAGTCGTTCGATGTATAAAAAGTTCGTATACGATTTGTATTGTACATCGTATAATATTATTATGCATGGATCTAGGAAAAAAAGGTCCTGGAATATAAAGCCCCTTAGCAAATAATTATTAAGTAAATGAAGCTATGTTATATTATGTAATACAAGTATAGCTGCAATCTACATAAATACATAATATTATCATTTTGAGTTTTGACTGTGCATTGGATACATTAAAAAAATACTTAAAAGTTAAAATTCCGAAAAATGCGTACTAAAAAATCTTGTATATAAATGCATTTAAATGTCCTAAAAGTCAGTAAACAATGCACCTATATAAGTATAAGTATAGTATAAAAATAATCATAATTAAAAATTAAAATTAAATATATCAAGTGTAAAATGTTTGAAAGTTATTATTAATAAAAATAAACATTAATTAAAATGTATCGTGCATACAGAAAACGTCAAACATTCACGATATAAAAGTATTGTTTAAGGTTATTGTTAATTTGAAGTGTGTGTATAATGTTTTAATTGGCAAAAATTATTAAAAATACGATGTATTAATAAATAAATCAAGAATTACACAGAAAAATCAATAATAAAAAAATCATATGTTAAAAAATGAAAAGTTTTAAAATTGAATTAACATGTACCTAATACAAACTTTCCACTAAGATAAACATTTTATAAGCTAAAAACAGTGAATTTTTTTACAAAGCCATCGCCAGTTGTATATAGATAAATTTAAATATTATTTAAATAATAACATTTTTTTTTTAAAAGATAGTTTAATAAATGTGTATAAATCAAAAATAAATCGATAGTATTGTTTACCGAGGATATGGCTTTCTACACATTACTTATTATATAATATACAATTAGGTACCTACCTATATAGCTGCAATTTATATACTGCATTTGTTTATTGTTTTTAATTTTTATTTGTGTAGGGACGGGTTTTCGCCTTTCGGAGCTTTTTTTCTTACAATAAGGGTTTTTAGTTTTTACCATATTTCATATTAAGACTTGTTTTTGGATTTTTTTTCAACATTTGGGAATATTTATATTTTAATTATTGAATTAATCACTTTACGGAAATACCATTAATTGATTGTGTTATGTCTTTGTGGCCTTATATCATCTCGACTACCATTTATTTCAGAATTACGCCCTTGTAGTACGAGAAAAACATTTAACCCAATTCGGTTGAAAAGTGACATTTGTCCTTTTAGACCCAACTCAAGTCACAGATTTATGCGTAACCTGCAGCGGCGTGTTTAGGATTTCGTTGCTCTATAGGTAAATATTATTTGTTGTTCTTCTCGGAGATGGATCTAGAGTGAAGATATGTTGTTAGATGAATGGGAGAGGGTGGCATTTGACATTTAATTTTAATGTGTGCAACACAAATATTTGTTTTGTAATACATCTTAACCATCTGATTACATCTAAAAATATTATTTCCGACAATAACATTTCCCAATCGTGGTGCTTTTACTTGGTCGATTTGTATAGAATAATATAT
This sequence comes from Schizaphis graminum, assembly GCA_020882235.1. Taxonomy (NCBI): domain Eukaryota; kingdom Metazoa; phylum Arthropoda; class Insecta; order Hemiptera; family Aphididae; genus Schizaphis; species Schizaphis graminum. Next base: position 11,067,103 of record CM037032.1, read on the forward strand.
AATATACCTAATACTTTGTACACCATCATTATATAAATTATATACATATTGCATATTGGATAATTATGAATTTTTATTATTATTTCATGTTTATTTATATTTAAAAAAAAAAAAAAATAAATAGCGAATTATATTATATGAGTGTGGTTTGCTAAGCATGCGCACAAATGCATATAGCTCACAAATAGTTCCTAAAAAATGTTACCTGCGACAATCGCCCCATCCCCCAATAACACGTTTTTTTATAGTTGTACCACTGTAATCAGTGCCCGAATTTTTCACCTTAGGATTGACTTCGATTTGTCGAATTTTATGATTAGGTTAAATACAAATTCCATATTGCGTAGTCTGAAAATTGAATCTAGTAGTATTCAAGTCATATGTTAAATCATTAATCATTTATTGCTATTCGGTTCATTAACGCAATCATACTGAATTACTTTACCACGTTAAAAATTACCATACATTTATTGTCGGAAATCATTTTTCTCGTTATGACACGGGGTGGAGTGTTCCCTTAAGCCGTGTTTATGTGGCAGTGTTTCTTTTCTCGTTGTCCGACGTAATTAACGCGTGTATAAGTATAATTATAGGTCTTTTTCGTTTTAAAATTGGTGGTTATCAGACATCGTGTCGCGTTGTGCGTTGTTGTTTTATTATATATATATATATACTCATGTATACTCCTATATATACGTTTATTACCGTATAGATCGATGTTGAGCTCAAACTAAACATTCTCGGCACGGAATGGTGAAAAAAAGTGAAAAATAAACAGGCGCCACATGTGAACTGAATTCGTTAAAAGTTGATTCAAAGTAAAAAAAAAAAGTAGAGAAGCAATATAGAGAAACGTTTTTGTACCTTTCATGTTTATATATATATATATATATAACTGCGTGGGTGGGGAGAAAACCTAGGACATAATATCGCGCTACGGTAAATTGCATTTTTTTTCTTGGACGCATTTTCGATTTATCTCTCAGTCTTAATATATATATGTTATGTATTGCTTTATATATCGCGTTTTAATACTATACTTTTATATCTATGTATATGTCGCATCCGTTTAGTGAAATCGTTTTTTTCATATAATACTATATTATTTGTACAATTACAGTATAATATCCCATAAGTGATTAATTTAAAAGTAAATATTCATTATTTCGAAAAGTATGAATTTTTTTGAAAATATTTTTTTTACATCATTACAAAATAACACTTTTGGAAAAAAATATCATTATTTTTATCATGATAAATTTTTAAGTTTGTTATTTTCTCAAATAGTGTACCTACGTTAAAAATTTCAATGTTTAGAAATTGAATTTCGAACGAGTAGTTGATTGGTTATAAATACTTTAAGTTAAGATGAACGGAGTGGGCTACTAGGTACCCTGGATGTGTAACTCCACTTCGCTTATAATATATGATATTAACTTAAAGATTTACCTAATTATAACCATATTATTATGGTTAATCGTTCAAAATGCCATTTTAAAATAGATATTAAAGGATATTTATGGATAAAATTCTCTAAATAGTATTAAATTAAATTATGTATGCTGCCATTAAAATAAAAGTAAAAACTTATAAAAATTGTAAAAAAAATTTATTTTTGTTTTATAATGATATGAATTATGTGAAAAAAAATATTTTCTAAAATGTTAAAACTTTCCTGAAAATGTGAGTAACATATGTCTTTAAAGAATCACCACGTATTCGCGTTTAGTGTTATGGCATTTTTCGATAAACCGCTAAGTGTATAATGTAATCAGTGTTCCCACCTACCTATATAATGTATAGTCGGCGCGTGTTATTATTCATTTCCACGTGACACATAAACTATATGTAAATCACGAATGTTCATTACGGGGTACTGACTTCCGGTTACTCGCAGTAAATTAAATACGTTTTCGTAAGCGCTATTCATGTTTTTCGTACATTTTTTCAAACAGGATTGTAGCGAACCTATTAACCGAAAATCTGAACGTTTATACGCGTCAATGTATGTGGCGTATAAGATAATATAAGCACCAGAAATCGTCGGAACTTGGGAAAGCGATTTAAATATTTTAATACTGGAATGTGTATACCCGTTATCATCATCGTCCACCATATACCCGCCCAATTTAACGATAACGCCGATTGTTGTATTTATATATTGGTACCTATAGGTAGAAGCAGTGGCCTTACCGTTTTTGATTTATATTACTGCGTACCGTCAGAGGGTTATTGTTATTATAATATTCATGGCACCTACCCATATGTAGGTATAATATATAAACGGTCAAAAACTGAAATTGGGAAAACAATACCTATATAATAAGAAAAAAAAAATAACAATAATAATAATAATAGGAAACAAAATAATATAATGCTTTTGGTTTTTCGGCGGGGGTTGCCAACATCTAAATTGATTTTTTTTCGTTTAGTTTTCGTATAATAATAAGTGGTACCAAGCGTAGGTTTTATACGCGCTCATCCAATGCAACGACTCAAGAAAACTTGTAATTGGACACGCACTCTCGTTTACTTTTTAACGTGTTTTCATTGACGAGCATAGAAGGAAAACGACTCGGTTAGTTTTATCGCGTGTAACGCAATTCTAAAACAGCGAATTCCATTTTTCGCCTCTCGTTTTTGTAGTGTTCCTATATATTTACGTATATACAAAGGGTCGAGGGTATTATATCATATACCTATATAATATATATTTTACACTACGGATAAGTGTGTTGTTGTCGAGTTACATTCGCGCGCGTCAAGTCAAAAGCTAAATATATAATGGAATTTATTCATCCGCTACGCAGGGTGGCGCTCCCCTAGTTGCGCCTTCTACGCTGCTGAAGCATAAGTCATTTGAGCATCACAATAAATTTTTACCCGAAAAGTAATAATTTGTTTAGGCACCGATTTCGTTATCCCTGCTATAACACTACGACATACGGCGTATATTAAAATTAACATTTTTAATTATTTGTTTGCGAACACCAGTAATTTATATCGAATTACAAGATAATTTTTGCAACTATAACGCGTAGAAGTCCATCTGATATCTACCATGCCAACTGCAGTTTTCAAAAGTTATAAACTATTAGAACGTACTACAAAATGTTAAACATGACTTTATATCTTGGGCACTCAACGTTTGTGTTGTACAAGTTTCTAGTATGGCAGTATATACATATAAATACTTTGATCTTGTTCGAAAATTTACTTAATAAAAATCAAAGTATACCGACCATCGGGATCTTTCCACAGCATGGTATTGAAAATGTACACATCGTGCTCTGGCAGGACATTTCGGTGATGACTTTGCAACCACTCCGTATAACGTGAAAATGTATACAGTTGTGAGCGCGTGCAAGGTCGTGTACCCGTAAGTCCCATAAGTCCCGTTTACGTATATACACATTACACTATTAAAATATATAATACGCGTACAAGGCGTTGCGTGAGCTGTGCAGTTCTTATCGTATTGTACGTCGGTAATTGTCGCCCTTCCCTCGCACGCGTGTTTTATAAGCGTATACCGAAAGGGGGTGAATTTTAAGCGCACATTTTGTATTTTAAAGTCTCTCTCTCGGTGGACTATCGGGTGGTGGTGCCGTGGAAGTGATGTATATAAATACTAAATAGATTTCATTCGTATATAATAGGTACGTTTTTTCTCCCCCTCCCATACGCGTACCGTAATCCTTTTATATCCCGCGGTTGACTCTCTTGTACACGAACGGCGCTGCAAGTTTGTCACTCTTCTTTCGGATGTGTATAGCTTTTTTTTGTATTGCTGCAGCTGCTGCCTATTCAATCCGTCTTCTTGTACTCAACGTCATATAATAAAATGTAATAATATACAATTCGTCGTCGTTCCCGACGGTGCAGTGTTGCGTGGCGAGACTATAATGAGTAATGACTAATGACAACGACGCGTGTCCGTACGTATTATACATATATATCTTTTGTGAATACAGAATATAATAATAATAATAATAATAATCCTCGTGTCCGAAACGTCGCGGCTGTCGGACATGTTCACGCGGGCAGTTCCAAAAACGAAAATCATGCTGTCACGGTGTTTGTCTTGGGCATTGGGGCAGGGGGATTAATAATGTTAAAAACTTATATTTTATTCCCGATAATGTCGATTTGATTTGTTTGTTGTTGGAAAAATCAAGATTTATATTTTATGATTAATGAATTAGCATCCCAATATTAGCGTTTTTCTTTGAAATATTATTAAAAATAGGTACATTGGTAATAAATTAATTTTAGGTTTTAATTTATAAATACAATTAAAAACTACCAACACGAGTCTTGTGATTCTATACCCATATTTTACGTAGTTCTTAAAATTGCTATCTAGTACCTACATATTATATAAATATAAACTGATGAGGGAGGGTTGCTGCATTACAACAGTTGGCTATTTCACCGCGGTTCTCTGCAGGATATTCACTTGTAAGTTGTAATCGCGGACTAAAATAATAGAACTTATTTTATAGTCTTTGGTTGATGTAACGAAAAAACAAATGATAATAACCACATTCTTGTGTTTTAAGTCCATTTTTCTAGAACAAGAATAAACCTAATTCATAGATTTCAACGGTGAATGAAGGGTGTCCTCTATCAGGTCGATCGCTTCATGCTCGACTATTGTAGCATGCATATAGTCAACAAAGAGTAAGTTGATATTAAATAAATCACATTTTGGGATTTTAAGCCATGGTCCAAAAGTATAAGTCGTTCGTGGAAATTGTATGTATCGTGTCTTGAAAACTTTCAAAGTTTAATCATGTATAATAATACTTATTATGCGTAATGTTAAGGAAGACCTCTTTATACGACAATGCAGTTTTAAATGTTATAATAAATGCTTTTACCGTCACTGGGACACGGCATTTTATACTCGTATAATAAATGTATGTAAGTATGTATGTATGTATGTACAATGTACATATTTGTAAGTTGCAAGTAATAATTGTGTATTGTGTTGTTATTACGTTGATGAGATAATCTACAAGCGTACCACTGCGTGCTCTGTTTATAAATTAAATAATGACGGATAGACTTCTTTTCGATTTCTTATCTTATATTTATGTGTATACTTATATCATGTGTATATATTATAATAGAACTCATAGTTAGGTTAGTATAATAATACAGAGCGATTCGTCAAGCATATTCAACCCCGTTTTTTCCTTTATTAATATTTAATTTATAAAATCCCGATTATTGAATTTTTTAGTAGGATACTTTAAGGATATATTTTCAATTTTTTAGATTTTCGTACCGTCTATAAGGAGTGTTTTATGGAGATAAAAATTATTTTAGTTATATTAATAAGGATGAACGCTATTTACTGTAAATTGTTAAGCATATGCATTTTTTGAAAATGTTGGTTAAATGGTTTCATAATAATAATAAATAATGTAATCTAGTTTTTATTATCATAGGAAAATTAAAAATAATATACATAAAGTGCCAATAAATTAATATTGATTAATGATTACTAAGATGTTCGAATTTCTATTTAATAAAGCCTGTATATATATATTTTTTATATGTTTTTGATAAAAAGCTTACAGTTTTTTTTTAACTTTTCATTTTGTTTACCGATTATAACATTTATTAAAAAAATAGAATTTTTTTTACTTTTAACCCCCCCCCCCCCCTTCCCCTCCAAAGTAAAAACCAAATGCAATTTTGTATCAGAAATCACTCTCTCCCAATTTTGAAAGCATTTATACTGTTCTGAAACATTATGGTTTCCAATAGCTTAGTGCGCGATCCTTATTAGAGGAGCATTCATCATTAAAATATTATAGATGTCCTTGGTTTATTTTACATTTGACACCTGCTGAAGCAGTATGAATAGGCTGTTATTGAACGTTTTTACGATCTCCCCGCAGAGACGCCGAAGAAGTCGTTATGATGTTGTATTATATTAACATTATTATTTATTGCTGTTATTGGGATTAATCGATCATTCGCTACCAACCGCAGTGTATACGTTCTGAATGTGTTTGATTCCTACTTCGGTTTATACTTTTATAGTATATGTCAATATGTATTACTTATTATTATTATTTAATCATTCACATCACAATAGTTTCCGTTGTATATTTGTATGCATTGATTGTGTGTACATTCTAATGAGTTCAAGCGATTACTATCTGTGCGGGCTTTGTGTTTTTATGTTGTAAAAAATCGAAAACTAAGGGATTCGCGTGCACAGTGTAAATAATATGTTGTGTGTTAGTTGCGAACGGTAATATGATTGTGTGTTATCGTAAATATTATAATAATACAGTTTACTACCTAAGCGAGGACAAAGTTTTACTGTAAAGTTCGTGTTTGAATTTTCAAACAGTTGTATTAATTATTTACGCATATACATAATGAATTGATCCGTTTCCATGTCAAGTTTCGACAGAGTATATACGACATGTAACGGTTGTGACCTCGTTTACAATTTTGGTTCTGTTCCAAAACGTCTGGGAAACATTGTATGCGCGCCTTTGTAGATTTTGTGTTTTTTTAAGAAAAAATAGTATGAGTAATAAATATGCAAACGGTGTTCCCGTTCATTGTAAATAAATCTTATTGTCTTTTATGTCGAACTCGAGAGGTCCGACTGAACGTATTTATCATAATATACTACATTAGTATATGCACAACAATGTGATTAACTAATAAAATGTAAATAACAACAAAATAAAAAATAATAATAATCAACTGTTTTAAAGAGAAGCGAGGAAAATTTATTATTTTTAAATACAATTTACTTAATATCGTAACCATATAATATTCTATACTTTGTATCCGCCATCCTAATTCTTTTTTTCGGCCATATATTATTTAATACAAGCAGTTTCAATTGAAAATACATAAAACCATAACGCAAAATATACACTATACAGTATACACATACACAAATGTGTATAAGATGATGAAACTTTTTTACGGTGTCGTTGTAACGATGCGCGTATAATACGTATAATGTAGATTATATACAAGATGATTCACAAAGCATGCTCAATTTTTTCTTCAATTATGCAGTTATCGAAATCTGCTTTGGAATTTTTAAATATACTTGATTTAAGACCATGTTTTCAAAACGAGTATCTTCCCTTTTATACTGTAAATTAGTTAGTGCATATTTTTTCTGAAAGTTAACATATTATCTAAATTGAACTTTGAAATAGTAGTTTTTGAGTTATTAAATTTTAGATAAAATAAAGATAATAAGTCTTTGATAATCGATTTTTGGAAGATTGGGGCTATAGTGATTTGAACATTTTAGTAATTAATATAAATAATCTATCAATATTTATAATTTGCTAAAATGGCACGAGTAAAATTTAAAATTTTTTCTAGGTAAATTAATTATTCTAAAAATTAGAATTTGAACAAATTCATTATTAAAAAATAAACGGGGGCACGCATGCTTGATAAATCACCTTGTAAATTATTATATTATTATCTTGTAAAATAGAAATGCGAATAACATATTATTATACAAAATAATAAAAATAACACATAATAATATTATGTGCGTAAATGGTATACAGTATACACATATTTATATATACATAATATAAATTATGTATATATTACTACCTAGTATTAGTAGTAATAATAATAATAATAGTAATATTAACGATCAAGAGAGGCGTAAAATATTTTTAATTTCGGATATAGATTTCGAGCATTTTTACTACACTAAGCTTTTCGGAATGCGACCGTTAAGCTTGTAATAATAATAATAGTAATACACACACACACACACACACACACACACACACACACACACACACACACACACACACACACACACACACACACACACACACACACACAAGCGCGTGCGCATATGTACACTTATACGATTATAGTATTATGTATATTATGTTAATGCACACACGAAAATGTCGATATAGAGATGTTTTATGCGTTGGACGACCGTATAATAATAATACGGGGGAATAAGTCAGTGAGTATTTTTACTACAAAAATATGTGGGCTAGCGCTATACTTACTACGGCGATGTCGCTCGGCTGTTATCTGGATGAATGTCAAACTGTCCAGAACCAAAGAGCTTATACTGCGGGGACTCGCGATGAGAAAAATCTATTTACGACTCGCCAAATCTGTTCGGTTTAATATATTATTGTATTATATGAAAATCTGTGTCGTGCTACTCGTTCTAAATTTAACGCAAGGTATACGGGTTTCTGCACTCGCTCACGAGTCCTAGTGGCGTGTATTTTCATCCCCTATACAACACAGTGACGTTTATTTACGAGGGACTGTGACCGAAGCGATATAAATCAGCCTCCTAGAACTTTTTTTATTTATTTTTTAAAAATTTGGGTAATATAATAATTTCAATATTGGCTAGGCATAAGAAAATGACTTTATTCGTCCATAAGAAAGTAAATGTTTTTTTCCACCCATCGCGATTCGATCGTCATGTCCAATGTACTGTCTGTTAGATATTTTGCACCCGTGCTGCTTTATATGAATCCGTTTTGTTGAATCTGGATACCGAAATGGTACGAGTGGTTCATTATGCCATTATGGATTACCGTAATAGAGATAGTGATGGTGGCGGAGGTGTTACAAAAAAAAAAAAAAAATATGCATGGCTCGTGCGGGAAAGTAATTTCCGTCTTGGGGAAAATTCAACCCTCGCCAGCACCTGCCGCACTGTGCGTCGTTTGCGATTCAAATAGCTCACTTCTTGTCCTTGGCGTACCTACAATATAGGTATTATACAAATATATATTTTTCTACATTGTGGTGTTTGTTTGATTTTAGATGAGACAGCCTTAGATTTATAGTGAGAATATACAATTTTAGGCCAATCTTATATGGTATAGAGCAAAGGGAGTTTTTTTTGTATTTGTTCATCGCCCACCCCAAAATCGTATATACGTTCTTAACACCACCCCTCACTATATGTAGACGAACGTGCACTTTTGACGACGATTGTGATGTTCCTTATAAATACATATAATGTACAGGAGGTCCACTGCGTTTTTCCGCTTCTTTTGCGTTAGCTATATTCATACGCGCTGATAAAAACCGTGATCCATATACCCTGTCTAACGCGTACGCATCCGTTGTCGTTATCGCGGCAGTAAGCACAGAGTAAAAAATAAAAAACTGAACCGACTTTCTTATTCTACATATTATTTTTCCGTTGTTGGAGCACTCGTTTCGTATTTGCGTCACGTTGACGAACGAGTGGGTTTTTTCCCTTAAGATTTCACATTTATCGTCGTCGGGTTCAAAGCCACACGCCGCCGTCGACAACCATTGTTCACCGTAAACCTTTATTTGCATAAATAGTATAATGTACGATTATAATATAGGACCTAGAAGGTTTTTTCGTTTTGACGTAGTCGTCGCGCTATGACTGCTGTAGTGTGTGCATGACATACACAATAAGGCGATTCACCAAGTATGTTCATTCCCGTTTTTATTTTAATTATAAATTAATTAAAATTTTGATTTTTTGAATTTTTAAATATACTTAAAAACTATATTTTCAAATTATTGAGATTAAAAATTGGATATAAAATATATATGTTTATTATTACACTTTGACTTTTTTACTAATTATAAATGTTGATAAAGATATTAGATTTTTCACTATAGTCACCATTGTCTTCACGTCTTCCAAATCTATTATCACGGACCTTACTAGTATGTTACTTATATTAGTAAGTTAAATAATAAAAAACTACTAGTTAAAATTTTAATTTTGATATGTGAACATTATCAGAAATGTTATCCGCTATGAATAATCTACAGAAGTGAATGAGAGTTTTTCATAATATGAAAAATAGAAGTTTTTATCTACACAGAGCACTTATTAAATTATACAAACATTTTCTAGAATTTGAAAATGTAGTCTTAAGTATATTTAAAAATTTAAGAAATCAAATTTTGTTTAACTGCATTGCTGAAGCAAATGGGTGTGAACAGGTGAACTTTATGCTCGATGAATCTTCTTATTTATACATTAATATATGACGTATGTTTTTATATATCATATATATCATATATAATGTTTTTCCCGTTTGTCACAATATGCTGCGCGCAGTTATATAATGGTAAATAAATATAAAACATTATTGCTGAGTACTTTTATTTTAATGTTTTCTCCTCTCCCGTTCGATAACGATCGATTTTGAATCCAAACGAATATTTTAAAAGAAGTTTATTGAATATTATAGTAGATCTACTAAACCAGTTATACAATTTATAACACCGTAGGTAAATTGCACAACTAAAACCTATATGAAGTTCATATAGTGTGTATACACGCTGTGCTGCAGAGTATTCAAGAAGAGAAAATCGAAAGTCTGGAAGATTTAAAAATTTAAAATTGATCGCAGAAATAGAATAATGGTCCGATCACCACGGCGTACAACAAGATGATGTACGACACGAAACTCGGCGATGTATACATCATATATACAGGATCGATTCCGTTGGGGGAGACGGAAAGCTGAAAATCCTTACGGTTCTGCTGTTATAGGGTAGCGCGAGATAAAACGCGTGTGTTTCGATCACCCCTCTGACGTACAATAAATAATAACGACTGCGATTCGCTTGTAAAGTCAACGGTTGTTCTTTAACGTATATAGGTATAATATGGTATTATACAGGATGTCTCGACGTGTTTTTCCTGTTTGTATACAAATCCACGTGCATCCCGTGATAAGACTTTAAAACGAACATAATATTCGTACTTTAATATTTGTTATTTAAATATTCGTTGTAAACCTTAAATATTTAATACACTTTAATAATTCCACAGGATTTCTATAATATTAATAATAATTTTTAAAATTGTATTTCAAAAATATTTATAGTAGACAGACTCATATTTACGCAGGATCCTAAGGATTATTGGATCCGGGACGCCAAATCTAAAGAATTTCAGGGATCCTTTATCCAACATTATATTGTTTTTTTGTTTTCACTATAAATAGGAAATTTCGATTGTGATTTTAAATTGTTCTTGCCTTATACTGATTAACATTAAAATATCCTCTTGTATGAATTTCAGCTGATAATATAATGTATACGATTGTGGACCTTGAAGTTTGGTAGTATAATATTTGATGAACCTACAAGATGCCACTAACTAAATATTTTTGTAGAGTTAAATAATTTTTTTACTTTTATTATTATTTATTTTTTAAATACATTTTAAATTTTAATTAATTTACCCAAGTTTGGTCATTTTTTAAGATTTTATTAACTGTGCATTTTAAAGGCGTATCAATTTTAATAATTGAAAATATCATATGTATATATATATATATATATAAATAATAATATATATGTGCATTATACAATGCATGCATCATGTTGTAATTGTATGAATTAATCACTAACTATATATTATTTTAAATGTGTTTTAGACGCGGTGGTTTCATATTTAATGAGTTTGTCTTGTGAATATGTATAATATTATCAAGGGGTCCATGGTCTTAGGGTTTGCTCCGCTGGGTCTCATATATTATTATTTTCATACCTGGCCCTGCGCGACGGATATACTGTACAATCGCGGTGGAACACCCTGTATATAATAATATATTGTGGGTGTGTATACGCGTGGGCGTAGAGGATGGTAAGAATAGGGGAAAAAAGGTAATTTCACCCGGTTTTTGGGGGGCTTTTAACGGGCAGACTTTTCAGATCCGCGACGGGAGGGCTGTGTGCTTGGCCGTCATGTCTTTTTCAGCTATATATAATATGTACCCAAACGAATAATCCCGTATCCTCGGCATACGCGCGTTTTTGGTCACAACGACCATCGTCCGCATTGTTATTTTTATAACATATGTATATTTCGCGTTATTGTGTATTGCGGTGTATCGAATAATATTTATTGAAACACATGGTGTCGTCCTGGTGCACCAAAGGCCTCTGGGGCATTTATTTTAAGTGGCCTCATATCTTCGTATATCCTTAAATGAGAGAACTTTTTAAAATAAATTTGAAGTATTGCCAATTAGTTTTTGAATGTCAATAACTATATATTTTTTTAGAGACATTAATTAATGGTTTTAGGTATTCTTCTGTTTTGTAAAAGATATTTTATAAAAGTACAAATACAGATGCTTATTTTGAAAAGTATTTAAAATATGTATTTAAATAGGTACTCAGTAAAAAAAGTATTTGAGTACAAATATATATACATAACATTTATAAATAGGTACTTGTAATTATTGTCAAAAGTTTTAAATAACAATAAGTACTTTTACTAGTTCTTTAGTTATTAAAATTTTTAACTAGATAAAAATAGTTTTTAAAATCGGTTTTACAATAATATAAAAGAGGTGTAAGGTATAATATTGGGTTTATTATTTATTATAAATGTTGTTAGATTAAGCTCATATGATACAAATTCATTATCACTAAGTATCCTTAGCACACCAAGTTAAAATAATTACTCAAAAACTACTTGACCTAATTTTAATTTATATACGTTCGCTACAATTATCTGCTTAATCGTACAGATATAAAGGGGGGGGAGGTTATTTGAAAAACAGCAGTTCATATATCCAGTAGACACTCCTTAAGTAGGTTATGTATAAAAATAAATTCAAAAATTTGAAAATATAGTAAGCTATGTATAAAAGTTCCAATAATCAGATTTTGAGTTATTGCGTTATTGAATGAAGGGGATGGATCGCCCTGTATATAGCTACAGGATTATATGTCTGTGTATTACTTGTGTGTACCTACTACAGTTGGGTCAGAAAATATTTGCTAGAAATTGCGCATTAACACGCAAACACGGATGTCGAATGCACACTTTATATGTGTGTACAGTACACATGATAGTGACCGTATGTAATGTGTGTGTACTCATACATCTATGTTATAGGTACTATTATTTTATATACTAGCCAGTCGTAAATGTATATGAATCCTCGGCGTGCCGCCTTTAATATACATATACGCGTCGTGTATACACTCACGTTCCTCTGCATCGGTTCTGAATACACCGAGTCATGACTCTCGAACGTTTGTTTTAAAATCAACCATTCGGTTAAAATGTATAATATGCTTGTATAGTAGGTTTCAAACAATTATTATTTTATTGTGATGTAATATGTTAACGAATAACGAGAATTATCGTGTTTGAATTCACGTCATCACTACTACTCGTTATTATTTTCTTCGTAAATTTTGTTACGCATTGTATAAACGTACATATAATACTTGTACTCATATTCATGTCCATTAACGGAATGAGTCAATACAATCATAAAATATCAAAAAATAAAAAGATATATAATATAGTGTAATTTACACATTTCTTTTTGAAATGAGTATTGATTTGTAATGATTACATACTATGTAATATATAATATATATATATTTAAAAACTTTTATATTTTTAGATGTGACGAGCCGTGGGAATAGTAATTGTCAACTAATATATGCAATCAAAATTAGACTAAAAAATGAACTAAAAGATTTGAAAATCTTCCCTTAAAAATACACATTAATCATATAAACTATATAGTGTAATATAGTGAGTCGAATAAACGGTGACTATTTATTCTGTTGATATACCGCGTGTGTGTCGTAATCGACTATGTGTGCAATTGTTTACGTTTACCTTATAATACATTAAAAAGTCAAAACTCGTCTTAATTTTCTTCTTTCTGTTTGAAAATTAAGCGTGCTTATAATATTATTATTATAATAATATATTAATTGTATAGATAAATATGGCGTGCGTATTGTGTGTATGTCGCATGCGGCAGAGGAAATGTCGTTCACGCCTCTTTCATAATGACCGTGTTTGAGTGTCATATTTTTGTTGAAAAAAAACAACGATTCTGTACATTGCTGACTTGAGTTTACACGCCGTTCTGTATAATATATCCTGCAGCGTATTATGCAAATTTCGCACCGCGCCCCCGCATATTATATTTACACTGCGATAGTGCGCGGCATACCTATATAACACGTTAAAAATCGATATTTTTACTGAAAGTTTTTTAACGGTCGAGTATATATAAATATATGTATATGTAAATGTAATTACGTTATGAATATATAGTTTTCATTCGATGAGACCGTGTCTTGGACCTCTATAATGCGAGGGGCTTGCTGAATAGCATGCCGGATTCCCACCGACTAATGTATTTAATAAATATAGGTACTTGAATAATCGTCATAATACACGATTTGTCAAGTAGACCATTCTATCCAACTATTTGCGTATTTAGCGATTATATATAATTCTTCTTTGAGTCATGTCACTACCGACAATACGCGAGGAGATGACGATTATCGAATATTTTTCAAATATACGAGTCGTGAGAACCAACCTGTATATACAATATTCTCGCCAAGCGTAAAACACCTATAACATTTTCAAATTATGAATTAAATTTCATTAGCCACTGCCACGTACGCGCGCACCTGTGTGTGTAACACGGTGATGATAATTATTAGGTACTCCGTGTAAATATATCTACATTTGCTGATCAATAATGAATGTATACATGTAGTACCGAGTATGTAGCGAGGATAATTGGGTTATTGTGAATGAGACATCAAACTTCCGGAGTAAGTTTATCTATATGGTTGTCAAATGCCTTGGGGTCGTTCAAAACGTGTAGTGTGATGCATACACATTACACATATACCATCGCTCTATGTGGGGTCTTGCCCGCCGGGGTGTATGCTGCAGTATGGAGGATGTATATTATATATATATATATATAATAGACCTCTCATGGGCGTACGTTCTATGCCGCACGTGTGCTATATATGTGTGTGAACTTGGGAAGTATATTTGATGGAGTTCTACGCATAGTTTAATAGAACGTATTTTAATAAAAACAAAGGTTTATAAATTATATATAATGGAAGGGTTGGGTGTAGCTAATAGCTATATACGTATACTGTATAATTTGTAAATTACACAACGCTGCGAATAAATGGTTTGAGATACCGCTCAAACTGAGTGTTAATGCATGTGTACAATTAATTTTGTTTAGATACCAATTTAATTTGAAATTTTCTGTTTTTTTAGACGGAACTATCTCAGAATCTCCAACAATTGTCCGAAAAAGCGCGGACAACTACAGAGTTCATCCAGAGGTTAAAGCAAATGTCTGAAAAACTGAATGTAAGTTACCGATTAATTTGTTATTAATATATAATAGATTATTTTATAACGTAATATTACGCTGTTATACAAAATTGTATAAATTATATTTGTGTAGCGATGTATTTCAATTTATTGTAGTAATTAACTTTGATCGAAAACGATGGGAGTGCTTATTTTAATAACGCATGATGTGTTCTGATAGTTAGGTGACTTCGATTTTTTGTTTGTGTTTTCTTCGGTATATTATATTTTAATAAAAATTAATTGGAATACAAATATAAGTTCGAGGAATCGAAGACAATAAATAATTGCGCTTGTTGTTGATGTCACGCAGTTAATTGTTTTATAATACAATCTGAGCGCGTGTAATATAGTGTGTATATAATAAATGTGATAAATATGCATGTACTGCAGTAACTTGCACACTGACAAACCGACCAAGTATATTATATTTCTGCAATGTATAGTTGCGAGTATAAAAAGTTCTTTCTTCTATTCTGTACGTTCCACGTTATTCAACGGGTTCAATTGAAGTATATTTGTCAGGGGATAAAAAAATCGATGTTTAACTTCACATACTATAATATAAAATCTCCGTTGTGGTGGTAGCGGTCGTAAAATACAAAAATGGAATAAAGCCCAAACTAGATGAACGTGCACGTCGCCCACGTCCCGCTATATATACAGCGTATATCTATACACACATAGATTTATATATATATTCAACGGAGTACGTGACTTGGTGTTGCTGGGCACGTATAACAACACTCCTACGCATAAATATATGATATTTAAGTTAGTTGCAGGATACAATTTGTCTGAGAGTCTGCGAGTTGTTTAAACGCGGTATACCTCTTTAGTAAGGTTATTATAATATAGTAGCATCTTAGAAATGGAGTGGGAGTGTTGACGGTGCTCGAGAAAAAACAAAAAAAGCCTATAACCACCGTTGTCGGTTTTGTGTTCGTACTTGCAGGGCGAGTGCGAAGAACTAGAGCGACAAGTGGATGCCAGGTGTGACGCGCTGATCCGGTCCATCGAGAGGCGTAGACAGTGGCTGATCGACGCAGTGCGACAAGACAAGGAGATCAAACAACGGTCGTTGAAGGACCACGTGACTAGCTGTACATGCAAGCTGCAGAAAACCACGTCCTTATTGCAATTTTGCATTGAGGCCCTCAAAGAAAACGACCCCGTTTCGTTTTTACAAGTAAGCAATCGCGTGTTTTCAATTTTTCTCGTGCTGTTGGGCTAGGCATTTTTAAACTAAATAGGCGCGTTAGTTTTAGGAACACGATGCTCCCCCCCCCCACACATTATTCTTACAACTATATAATGCGCGCCAAAATCGTTTATAATTTTCCGAGGGCCTGATTTTAGCTTTCGAAGGGGCATTACTCCTCTGAGTCCTCTAAATTCTATCATGTTGGATCGTGTTACTCGTATAATGTACTCCATCAAACAATATGATATTATGGGGGTCGTACAAGCCCACACGTTTTACACACTCTGTATAATATAATATAACCTATACTCACGTGTCAGCTGTCATTCTTAGCGATAACCCGTATGCGTTAATACCGGCAGCATATTATAACATTTGGTATATATTTTATAAATATTATGTATAATATATGAAAACTTATCGTGTCGTGTTTTTGTTGTTCTCCTCTCCGTTCTGCAGGTCGGGTCCATGTTGATAGCCAGAGTTTCGAACACGGACATGACCTGGCACAAGGACGTGTTGCCGTCTCCTCGTTCGTATCACCAACTGGATTTGACCCTGGACGATAACACTGTATTGAAAGCTATTGAGCACATGAACTTTATACAAATGAAAAGTACGTATAATATACATTTACATTTATGCCCGTGCGATAACTGAAAATAATGATGTTAACTGTTAATTGCACATTCACACATTTACAATAACAATATCATATGTATGCGTCATTTATCGTGTACGTTTTATTTAAAGTTACCTAGTAACTTTTTTTTTTAATTTTACTATACGTGCGAATTTTTATCTATTGTTTATGGTTTTATTTTATCAATAATTGTTAACGAAAAAAAAAAAAAGTACAATAAAACACATTTAAGTTTATGAAAATCGTTAAAGTTATTTCTTAACTCGTGCCTAACTACCCACATAGTTTTTGAATCATAATACCTAATAAACCTAATTTAATATACGATTTTTATTAAACGACGTATCTGCAATTATTTTGGTGTGCACTATATAGATGAAAAACCATTTTTAAATTTGAATGTATACGCTAGTTATCCATTAAAATGTATATAAATCATTCTATGCTGACTTTTTTGAACGGTTTTTTTAGTTTCGAATTTTTTTATTTTTTTTTAAATAAATGTAAAATTACTGAAAACTACCGTATTTCGCATAATGTTGTACAATAAAATAAAACTTAAATTCTAAAAAATAAATATATTGAACTAGGTCGATTTTTATAGAACACTCGCGACATGATGCGTCATACATATACAATACAGTAAACCGATTATATAATAACACTTGTACTTATTATTAAACACATATATCATATGCAATCTTGTGAAATAATGATAATTCAAAAAAAAAAAAATGAATATAGTCGTTTAAAAAGTATTTATGATTTTTTTCAAACTCAGTATTTTAATAATACTTGGGAATTCAATTAAAATTGCAGTAATTTTTTAATTTTTAAGTTAAAATTGATTAAATCATTATAATAAATATTATAACTTACTATAATTTTAGTATCTACCAATTAAAATACTTTAAAAAAAAAATTTATAAGGCATTATCTTTACGAGATTGTTAATATATTGTATGTGTGCAGTATTTTACACAGCTATATTATAATATTATATACTATACAAACTAACCATTGTTTTTTTGCTGCTTGCACTAATCTTGTAAAGCTATCGGTGACGGAGAAGACATGAAGGCAACAGGTATAATCATAATACATAATATATTTATATATATGGGATAATCCATTTAACATTCATGATTTTAAAAAACGCTAATGGTTTTGAAAATATTTCTTTTACATAATTTTAAATGGATTTAGGCATCCTTAAATTTTACACCCACCGTTTTTGTATCAAATCCGCTTAGTCGTAACAAAAGGATATTTTTGGAAAAATTATGTTTTTACTATTTTTTAAGCTTTAAACACTTTTCAATAATGACTTACATTTTTAGTCTTAAATTCCTAATTAGAATATTATTCAGTGCATTTTGATCTTAAAAAATTAAATTTCAGACTAGTAGTTTATTAATTTTAAGTAGGTAGTTAAAAATTAAATGAACAGAATAGTGAACCTATATTTTACAATCTGTATCTCCTAAATTTTTCGTTCAAAATTTGATGTTTATTTATCTAAAATAATATTCTACTATAAGGCATAAAGAATTAAAAATGTATGTTGTCATTCAAAATGATACAAAATTTAAGAAATAATAACAATAAAACATGGTAAAAATTATAATTTTTTTCAAATAATATTGTTTGTAATGGCTCAAACTCATGATAAAGAAATATTTTTGGAAATAATTAGTGAATCATCTGATATATAATACCCGTGTCGAAGTAAATATAGTGTATATAATGGTTAATGTATACCTATCGTATACAGTTTTTTACCAAAAATCATGATCTTAGCAAGACGTATATGCATGTGACGATTTTTTGTTCTTCTAATATAATATATATATATCGGTACATTATATATTATATAACATATATTACATGTACACAGCTGTTCTGTAGTTACCTATAGTGTGTTGTTTTCGGCTGTCTTGCCATAAATAATATGATATTAGGTATATTATATTATATACTTATCGTCGATATTCGTGTGTCGTCTGAACAATATATGTTTTTTTTATGTATAGCTCCAAGCGCGGCGCTGATCATCGCCGAAGAGTGCAGCGCAGAGAACAATAGCGTTACGATCGCGTGGCAACCACCAGCTTCTTCATACGTCGAAGGTTATGTGTTAGAACTGGACGACGGCAACGGCGGAGACTTCAGGGTTTGTACAACAACAATAATAATAATTTTATCCTCTAGGCGTATTGATTTTTCGCATAAAACTATGTGTAGGATAATAGGTTCATGTACAACCTACCTGTATGATGTACGGAATCATTAGAAAATTGATTACCCTTGCGGCGTCGGCCAACCGATACTTGAGCTTCGCAAATTAAGATTAACGATCGGTCGTCGTCCTCTATATTATTATTGCTGTCAGGCGAGATTATTACGATTTTATACATAGTGTGAATAGTGTGATATATTCACAGGGCTCTAGTTTAATTTTCTACAAGCAAATTTTTATATTTTTTTTTTGTAACCTGAAAAGTATTTATTTTAAGTACTAAATGTGCTTATAAAATTGTTTTACCGTGATGGTATTCTGCTTTTTATTACGAAATTAAGAATAATATTGGTTGTTAAAAAATAATAATAATAACTATTAATATAAAATATTATTTATTTCATTGTAAAAATGAAATGTTATACATTTATAAATATTTCAAACTAATAGTTATAGATATATTAGATGATTTATTCAACATAAAACACCCAATATTTTAATATATATTAACATTTTTGAAAATATTTTTTATTTAACATTACTTTGTCATGATTTGTCAAAAAACATTCTTTTTACTTTAATTTTTGTAAAAATAATATTGTTTAAAGCGTTTGTGTTTTCCAAAACAATGAGTGTTACTTTAAAATTTAAATAGATCGCTTCGTATATTTTGTAAAAACATGTTTTTTGAATATATAAAAGGCTGACTTAGTAAATTAATGTTACCATACTAACCAGTTATAAAACGTTCCACCCCGTATATTACGCTTGCGGAGAAAAAAAAAGTTCTATTCTTTCGTCGTAAAACAATATTTTTTTCAAAAATGATAGATTACAATTGAAAATATAATAACAATGTATTATATACTATACGATGGCACAAAGCTTCGATTTACGAACTGTGTTCTGCAATAAAAATAGTCATTGACAGGGAAGTGGTAGTTGGTTTTTCGTGCATTTAATTCTGCAAGCTGTACATTATATTTAAAAGACGTATACTATAGAATATTCGAATAAAACGTTTATCGTGATGTCTGTACGCACTAAATGCGGCATTTTTGTAAACAGTGTCATTGGTTGTTGATGGATTTTAAATTACAGAACGACATCCAATTTCCAATAACAACACTTCGATCCACAAAATATATACCATTAGGATTTGTCGTCGGCACATGGAGATTTTTTGTTGTTGTTTCGTATACCAAATACCATTGAATTTTAATAACATATAAAATATTAATACGTATTTGGTTATACAAACAAATAATAATAATACACGCCGAGAAAACAATAGATTTTTTTCATGTTATTTTTTCTTACAGTGTATACAATATACATATACATAATTGGTAATACTTTGGGATAGTAGTATATTGATTTTTGTCTTTCGTAAAATCACTACCAGTATGATATTGCAAAAAAATAAATAGTTGATTATATATGCATATAACCTTAACGTGACCGGCAGACCAAATATCTATTATTTTGCTTTTATGACCCGTTATAGATGCGTAAGTCAACATAAACTCGGTGCCATTAATAAATATATATACTAAAAAAAACAAACAAAATAACTTAAATATATTTTTTTTATTTTATCTAAATTTAAATTGATATAACTTGTGACGAAATTATATGCTCGCTAAATTACTTTTTATGAAACCATAAATCGTTTTTAAATACCAATAAAATATTTAAATATGTACATATAATGAACGAATTTAAACTGCACAAAACGAAAACTGGATTTAAATGAACTATTATTTTGTTGTATTATGTTTTTATGGAGTTGTTTTTCGTTGTATATATTATAACAATATTCCTATTTTGGACAACTCACTATAAGGCGTAGTCTACTACACCTTAAATGATAATTACACCAAATTTTCGACTAATAGTAGTGATATTTTATTTTTCCAATAGAACTCTCTAATTTAAAATAGTTAATTTCAACAAAATTTCAGTTAATTTTAATTTAAACTTAATTAAAAAAAAAAATGTATCTATCTAATATATAGGTACCTATCTACTTGAAAAGAAATTAAGACTTACGGTAATTAAGAGTTTAAATCAATATAGAGGATATATGTATAGATTATTTATTAAATATTTACGTAATTCGATATGTTAAGTACATATTATGCTAGTAAATTTACTTAATAAAGCTTAGGGAAATAAATCTGTAAATTCGAAATGGACATCTAGTTATTTATACATGAATACTTGGCATATTTTGGAGTTTGGAGACCGTCTGTTATTAATGATCGCAATAAAATGTTTTTATGAAATAACCATAATCATAACCATTCTATAAAAATAAATTTTAGATGACCATAATTTATTATGGGAGGGTACAAATATGCTCCAAGCGATAATACTTAAAATACCTACTTATATTCTGGCAATGTTTTAGAAACGCAATTAAACATTTTGTAATTTTTATTTGTGAATTTTAATTTATGCATTACTGAGTGTTAATATCCAATAAGAAATAAATAAATATTTAGAAGGCTTGTGATATGTACTTGTTTTAATATTTGTGAAATTGACCTTTAATTTTAAAAACATAACGTTGGAAAAAGATCAAAGTTCTATTAAATTGGTTTAATTCCATTAAACTTATCTTTGAAGATATAAATAAATACCTTATTAGTTATTGTTGTCATAGAAAACCCGTGAAAAAACAGTAATTGTTTTTTAGGAAAAATGTTAATATTTGAATTTTTGTAAACAACAATTGATTTTATTTTTATTGATGATTTTAAATTAAAGTAAATTGACCTGGTAATTACGTATTATAATAATAATCGTTATATTATTTTATACTAGCACGCACACATATTATAATAACGAATGAGTATAACCTCAGTTACTATATTTCAGTACTGACCTGGTACATCAGTAATTGATAGTAGAGGCACCTACATAATATACTGTATTGTGTAAACAATTTAAAAATGGTATTGTTTTCTTTTTCGTGACTCGTAAACCGTAAAATATATTTCATATTTTTTACTGCCATTTTGTTTTTATTTGTATTTTTATATACTTTTTAAAATAAATAAGAAATTTGTAAAAGTTGATATTTAAAAGTTTTAACTAGTTTAATACTTTATAGAAGTAGCTAGTAGGTATAATTTCTGTATGAAATTGTACGATTCTTTTTAAATTAATATTTTATTTAGTTATTTGAATACTTTATTCCAACATTTAACTTTTGAATGAAAATTAAAAAAAAAAAAACTATATAGTTAAGGATAGAAATCATCAAAAAAAATGTTGGTACTTATCTATTTTATAAATATATATTATATCGTTTACCATAAAATAGTTTTATTACCTATGATCAATAAATTACAATCATTTTACGTTGAAATTTTCAAGTTGAAAGTGGTAACCAAAATATCTCAACTATAATATATAAGTAAGAGGTATTTATATAAATATGAAAATGAAAATAGTGTTATACAGACGAAAAACAGTATAAAAAATGATTTATCATAAGAAATTGTGTTAGCAAACTATAATTATGTAATATTATTTTTTATTGTAAATTAAAAATTGTAGTACTTCCATCATAAGATTTCAATAATTTATTAAATGGTAGACTTTTCTTATAAAATATAGTTATTATAGTTGTTATATACTACGTACAATTAAAATATACATTTGAATATTATTTTATCATTAATACTTTTAAAACAAAATTATTAATTTTATTATTATAATATGGCTTTCCTACATTAACTACCTACTATATGAATAAATTTCTAAACTATGTTAAAATTAAATTCAATATTGGATATTTTTAGTTTCGTTATTAATATCTAAATGATATTTCGTTTAGTTTTTCAAAAGTTGTAAGCCCATTATGACGACCCAGTAATAGTATTAATTATGTTTGTTCATTTTTAAATTTGAGATATTTTATAATATAATACAGTACAAAAATAAAATATCCTATAGGTAAGAACAATACTTTAGTCGTATGTAAGTAATGTGTATATTTTTTTAATTAAAATTAAATTATTATTCGTCTGAAAGCCTCCCTTTGTAATATTCTGTGTTATTGAATTAATTCGACCATATATTATTTGTTTTTGGGTTTACAGGAGGTGTATTGCGGCACGGAAACCATCTGCACCGTTGACGGGTTACACTTCAATTGCACGTACAACGCTCGAGTAAAAGCGTTCAACAGCGCGGGCGAAGGCGAGTACAGCGAAGTAATAGGATTGCAAACTTCTGAAGGTAATATATATATATATACCTATGAGGCTATGTATAAGTAACACAATCGATCTACTGCCGAGAATATATTAATATACATATTATATACAGCTAGTATTGGATTAAAAGGAATAGCGTCTCTAGACAGGATTTTTTTTTTATATAATTATTAATAAAATAAAAAAAGTGCTATTCGGTTGTATATACAGATGCACAGTAGTTAGGATAAGTTGTGTTTAAATTTTAAAGTGACGTTGAAGCATCGCATTCAGAAAACGATCTTGATCGGTGCTCGGTTTATTACTAAGTCTATTGAATTATAGGCGTATACTGTATAGCAGGGATGGTAAATCCATAGTACGCGTGCCCAAAGTGGCACGTGAGAAGATTTTGAGGGCACACGAAAAATTAAAATATTTTTATTAACAAAATATCAACAAATTGGAATAAGTATTACATAAAAAAAAAAAATCAAACTAAGAAAATAAATAATTAACAAATTAATGTTATTATATTATACATCTAAACTAACCTTTTTTTTATATTATTACATTAATTATACAATAAAATTACGATGATTTTTTACAATATTTGAAATAGTATTAATAATATCATATAATATTTTTTATGGGACGTTCCAAAAAAAAAGTTAATTTTTGGCATGTAGCGTTCAAATAATTTGACAACTCTGCTGTATAGTATATGTATATATTAGTGATGTTAGCAATAAATTTCTAGATGAAATGTTATAGCAAGAATCTTTTAATGGTAGTTTTTGTTCACATTTAATATTTTGTAAGTGTATGATTAATTATAAAAAGAAAGTCAACCTAATGAAATATATTTCTAATTTAAGATTGTATTTAAAATTAAAAATAGAGTTTTGAAATTATATATATTTCAAAAACATCTTAAATATTTCTGAAGTATTGAATTTTCGAAATTTAATGTACCTAATTTATAGTTACCGTAATTCAAATGGTTAGGCTAGATTTTTAATGATATGTATAATGTCAAAGAACGTGATACCAATAATCTTATTGTGTGAAACATTTCAAAAGTGTTCATAACTAAAAAGTGTTTATGAAGCAATTTAATAAAGTTTTTTAATTTTAGTTAAAATAATATATGAATGAGATTGTACTTAATATAGCGGTTTATCATATATTTTATCATATTTCAATATTTTTTTGAAATTATGGAGGAAAATTTCAAAAACAATCTTTTAGTTTGTACCATCTGCGTTTGATTTTTAATTTAATTTCGCAAAAATTTGGAAGTTGAATTCAAAGAACATTCGCAATTAAAACGCGATTAATGTACCGTCACTTGCGGGGGCATTCTATTAAGACTGGAAAACATCATAAAACTTTTTCTAAATTTTACTGATGAACAAAAACAAAATTATGATGTAATCTCCCATACTTTTTTCATGGACGGCATTACTGTATTTTTAAGTACAAATGGAAACTGCATAACTTACATTTGCTATTATAATTATTTATGACCGTTAAATGTATTTTTTTTTTCAGTGGCTTGGTTCACGTTCGACCCGTGCTTGAGTTCGCCCGAACTGTGTTTTACACCTGATAACATGACAGTGACTTGTGAAGGATTCGAGCACCGCGTGGCCCTGGGAAGCGTCGGGTTCTCCAGAGGTGTTCATTACTGGGAATTTACTATCGACCGGTACGACGCCGATACCGATCCAAGTTTCGGCGTGGCCAGACTTGACGTGTCCAAAGAGGAAATGTTAGGTAGCTACAAATTATAAATTGTGTTTCAACAATGGCGTACAATTTAAAACAATTTTTGTTAAAATATTTTGCACGTATACCAAATCCTATCGTTCTGCACACATTAATATTGGCATATTTCTCACTTTAGACTGTGTCATTCTAAATATTTTATTATTATTATTTTATACTGCACATAATAATCAACATATACACATCAATACATCATAGGTAACAAAACACAATTTTATTTTTGTAAATAATATCTAAATATAAAATTAGGGTGCAAGACCAGTGTTGTATACGAACATAAACAAACCAAAGTAACTACCTTTTAATACATTTCAATATAAAAAGATCTTATAATTTATTACTTTATTACTCTATTAGGTACATAAAAAAAAAGTTTATTATAATAATCGACAATTGTTTTACATAACTTTCTTACAATGTTGTAATGTGTGTTATTATGTACATATAAAATAAAATAAAAATTAACATATATAACATAAATTAAATAAACATTAAATTAGCAGTTTTTTAATTTATTGCTGGCAGATTTTAACATAGTAATAATTTTATCTTTGTTTATAAGTTCAATGAGATTTCTTCTTGTTGAAGACAAGACTGACAAAATAAAAGATTCAAAGATTTAAGTTTGATTTAGAAAATGTTAAGTTTTGAAAATACATGTTTATGTTTAATTGGTGTGTACAGAAGTATAAGAATGTATTTGAATAGTATGTACTGTGTTAAATAAGTCATACATTGTTGTTTGTTGTTAGTTCAAAAAAAATTTTAAATGTCTGTCCCACTCATCACTTTTAAATGATTTAAATAAACCTAGATTTTTCCTATTTTATTGGATCCTTAATTTTGAAAAATATCCAAGAGCCCTGAGCAATCACAGGCTAGATGTTTCATAAAAATATTGTATATCTGTATTATTCAATGTAGTACGACATAACAGTTTAAAAATACATTTCCGGAATTTAAGAACAAAATTTTATTCTGTAGATTTTTACATATCTATTTTGGTTTTTTTTTTCAAATTTTAAGTATTAATATTTATGTAAACAATAGTTACACATTTTTAGTTAAGAAGGTAAACAATCAAAGCATGTAGGTACAATGTACATAATATATTGGTGATGGGATATGGGATAAGCATATTGTTTTAATATTACTAAAGTCTACCTATTGATTTCCACCTATAGAATATTAGCCGTTCACTAATTCTAACTCACAGTTTATAGTTAGAATTGGTTGTTATTATCAAAATTTAAATTTAATTTTGTTTTAGGCAAAGACGAATCTGGTTGGAGCATGTATATCGACAAACAGAGGTCTTGGTTTATGCACTGTCGTAGTCATGAGCAGAGGTGCGAAGGCGGCATCCAGGTGGGATCCACAGTTGGCGTGCTTCTGGATCTGAACAAACACCAATTATCTTTTTTCGTGAACGATGAACCACAAGTAAGGATTAATGTGAAAATTTGCTTAACTTTTTGCTCTCGGAGCCTATGTATTAATATTTGGTTCACAATAATAATAATTATTTGTGCTTGCTTGTTTTTGATTAGGGTCCGGTGGCTTTCAACGGTCTCTATGGTGTCTTTTATCCAGCGGTCAGTGTCAACAGAGGTGTTGCTGTCACGCTGCATACAGCACTTGACGCTCCCAGTGACTTAGAAGACTGTTAAGACTTTTTTACTACCCTATTGTATCTTTTTGAATAAGGTGTCCACTGTATTGCATAATATAAAGGTTATAGTGTTATGCAGGTACTAGATCGATAAGATTTTTTTTTAATCATAAGAGTATTTTTTATTTAAAGTTTCTATCAAAAGTTATACGAGTCCAATATTTTATATTTGTACGTATGTAAATGTATATGTATAATTATTGTGTATTTTTTTTCTTCAATTTATCATTATCTCAAGTGTAAAATTAACTTGAACAGGGTGGGAAATTTGAGTTTTAGATCACTACAATATACATGTACACTGCATAATTTTCCCTTCCAATTTGCTTAAAAGAACTAATGTATTTTTTTAGTTACTCAGTAATATTAGTGTGATTATAATATTACGTTATTATGTACTTTATACTGTTTCGGCTGTTTAAATATTTATGGTGTGTTTTGGATGTACAAAAATTGAATATGCAAACCAAACAATTATGATGATGACACCGTTATTGTGATTATTTTATTTTACTTTTGACAATTTATTTATGAGTCCTTAATTTTTAAATAGTAGACCTATCGATTAAATATATTTTTTTCTTTTGCATTCTGTATTATCCTACTAGTAGTTGTTTAAGTTGTATAATAGCATAACAGTGTATTTATAAAGTAAATATTGTATCTATTTTTTGTTTTATTTTAATTAAGTACAACAGTTCATTATTCTATAGTCCATTCAATATATTGTTCAAACTTTGCTCGGGTACTAAATAAAAAAAAAAACCCCTAAAGCTATTTGAAGCGTTATGTGTTATTATTTAGAATGTCCTATTCATGATGTAGTTGCTTAAATGAACATGTTAGATTAAAATAGGTTTAGTTGTTTTTAATTTTATACATCTAGTCAAATAAATTTAGATTGCATATGATTTTGATCATAAAGACTGATGGATATGTGACAAAAAAAAAAAAAAAAAAAAAATATTATACAACGTCAATGTTATTATTTTCAGTTTTAACACATCTATAATAGAGAAGAATTAAATCTCATCTATGATAACTATCCAACCAACTATGTTATTATTTTGAAATCTCATGTGATGATCATCAGTGTCTATCATAATTTTTTCAGCTTTTTTTCAATTTTTATTGTTGATAAAAGCTAATTAAACTCTATTGTTTTAGGTTCAAGAACATTACTAGATTTTGTCATTTAATATTATTACTGGAATCGTTAAATAAAACTATTTATTATTTTTTTAACTCAGTCCAACGTAATGTTTCTTACATTAAATATCTCTTTGTAAACCCAGATTGAAGGTTTATTTTTATTTATTAAAAAATTCCAATTAATACTGTTCCAAAAAAAAAAAAGTAGTAGTAAAAGAAAAACACATATATGATATTATTATTATGTATTGTTAAATTGTGTCAATTAACTTTACTATAGAATAAATTGAATTCCTCTGATAAAATCTGTTTATAATAGCTAACTCTGCATAAATAAAAATACTGGAATTTACATAATGTACATTTATATTATACTATAGCGTTTTATGTTTATATACAATATGTTTATATTATATTTGTACACGTTTTATGTCAACAATTATGCATAATTATTAATTGTTATATAATATGATTTATTTGTAAATTTGTAATACTTAACATTTAAGTTTGGAAATGGAAAACAATAATAATATTAATTATTATTGTTTTTGATTCTTATACTCTACTATAATATAGTATATACTGTAAATGACAGAATATATGGTACTTTGAATCATTATGTTATAATTTTTTGAATACTATCCATAGCTCCTTTAATAATATTGAAGAATGTTGTTGATCATTCTCACTGCCTAGGTATAAAGTTTATGAAACAAACATTTTATAAATTTTACATACTCCTTTGCTATTTTTGTGTTGAACCAATAATTGGAACAGCTTTGTTTAGTAATTATCATTCCAGTATAATATACACAATATAGTATTAGACTGTTAGATTATAAGTTATAATAGGACAATTGTTATAAAATATATTAATACATAAAATATCTTCTAGAAACTATGTCATAGGCGTCACTAAGGGGTAACAAGGGGTATCTTTGCTACCCCAGAATTTTTTTTGGGGTAGCGAGGGTATCGTTTTGCTACCCCCAAAAAAAATCTTAGATTTAGAAAATATATTCTATGTTTATTATTCAAGTGTATACTGTATACTGTATTATTAAAATAATAATAATCATATTATATAATAGTAATTATTCACTTTCTAAAAATAAATGCAATTTAAATTTGTTGTATAAAATTTTTTTTTTTTTGCTACCCCAGAATTTGGACTCTAGTGACGCCTATGAACTATGTGTTAGATTTGTTACAATGACAAAAACAACCATTAGTTTAATAGTTATGTGAAACTCACACCAACATTTTATGATAATATATGCTAAATAAATTATTTATTAATTCTTAAGAGAACGTCAGACCCACATGTGTTGTCTCAGTCTTATTATCACATTTCATATCATAGTTCAAGTTTTTATTGTTACCTTAAATATTAGAGTGAATTGTCCTATTACCTATCAAACTTAAAGTTTAGAACATTATAAAAATGTATAAAATACATAAAAATGTTTTTTAATACAATTAATATAAATTACGATATAATTAGTAATATTTTTTTTATTAAAACAATGTCATAATTTATTAAACAATGTCTTAATTTCTTAATTACAAATGCATAACATACCAATACTTAAGTTCAGCAGTTCCAGTTTTGTGTGGTTTTTTTATAATATTAGAATGAGCTGATTTATTATTGAACTTAAAGGTAAGAACATTATGTGTCTTTTCTCGTTGGCTTTTTATAATATTTTAATTATTATTTTACTTATTATTTGTATGTAAAATATTAAAATGTAATAATACCCATTACTCCCTTAAAAAAAAAAAAAAAATCAGCAAGAAAACAGATATAATGTTCTTACCTTTAAGTTCAATAATAAATCAACTCATTCTAATATTATAAAAAAACCACACAAAACTGGAACTGCTGAACTTAAATATTGGTATGTTATGCATTTGTAATTAAGACATTGTTTAATAAATTATGACATCGTTTTAATAAAAAAAATATTACTAATTATATTGTAATTTATATTAATTGTATTAAAAAACATTTTTATAGAAATTTAAATTTGAAATAAAATTATGAAAAACATTATTCTTTACATTATATTTGATAATTAATTTTTTCTTTAGTAAAATAAAAAGTAAATAAATATTAGTTTTTACTGCAAAATTATATGATAAGCAACAAATTTGTTTATTGTTTACATTATTATTATTTAATTTATAAACATAATATAAAACAAGATAACGTTTCATCATAAGAAAATATTTATATAATACCTAGAGTAGTAGGGTTACTTGTGCAGTTGTGCGAAGAGTAAACACAGTAGGGATTGATCTTATGTCCTAATGTGCCAATAGGAAAAAATTAGCATACCTTCCTAGTCCCTTTATCATATCCCAATAAACTCATTTCAACTGATAATTATTATTTATTATGAATAAATAATGTAAATGGGAAGGTGGTTGTAGTTCCATCGTTCTTTTTTATTTTCTGTTTTTCATTACAAATTATAAAACTGTTTAATCTTTAATCTTTTATTCAATCATTGATTGATGGTAAGATCGACGCACCTCGTTTATTGGAACGATTGAGCATTCGCCTCCCTGGTAATACCTGTAATAAAAATTTATTTTATATACCTTTAGGCCGTAGCAATTTTCAAAAAATGCACCCCTAACAAGAATGATGTCCATATTTAATAACAACCAATTATTTCGTACTTAGCTACAGTGCTACACCCATCATATTCACTCGTATTTTTAACACATAAATTATATTATTACGTATATTTGTTATAACTTTAATATTTTTGTTTTGTAATATTTTTTATCTATATTCTTATAAAAGCCGTTTGACGTTAGTTAATATTTATATAATAAAATAAATAAAAAATGAAAAAAAACTACTTTAAAAATTATGCAATTGTAATGTAGGTATATAAATATAACAGATTAGGTATTCTAAATAATTATGCTATAATTTGTTCCGGTTAGTCTTAAATTATTAATTTTCTAATTTTAGGGTTAATTAAAATTTTTAAACTGTAATTAATTTTAGTTTTTTCTTCTTATTTCTTTAAACGAGACCGAGAGCTAAAACGGCTCTGTTTTTACATTATTTATTTTTACTTATTTAATATTACTTAATGATTTATTTATATTTTTTCAATAGACTTACGGCTATTATAAGAAGCTTAATAAACTGGTTGTTTGTTGAAAAAAATATAACTATTTTAATAATTTTTCCAATTTGGGGAAATTGAATAGATAGAATTAATAGGTATGTAATGTTTGTAAGATCGAATGTATATGACGTTTCGACTGTAGGATATGTACGATTTGGTGTAAGTGGTGTTGGTGTATGTTTGTTGTGTAAGGAACTAAGAAACATAGTAATTAATATTATATATATTCCATAAGTTATTTTAATTTGAATAAAATATTATGCAAGCTGTTAAGCTATTATTGTATATCGAACGTAAAAGTAAACTTTTCAAAGATATTGTGACCATGGTATACAACAACTATAATATAATAATCATTTTGTTTTTAAACTTATACTTTTTCACGTTGGTACTAATGGTACTATGCATTGACTGACATAATAAAAATTCTAAAAACAAAATATTAATTTCTCTGAAATTTATTCATGATTTCTAATAAATCTCTGATAGTGTTAGTAGTTTAAGACGTTTAAGTGTATTTAATTTTTAATTTTATCAGTCATGTACTCATGTTTAGGATATTAATTTAATTTGTCCGACCTCTAGTTCCTGTACAGAAAAATCTTAAATGACGTCTCTGAGGTACGTATAATAATTTACTTTCTCGATTTTAATCAAGTAAATATGTTAGGTAATTGAAATAAAAAAAGTCTGAATTTTAAGACTTCAAGAATTTTTGTTAAATAGGAAAATTATAAAAATGTAACTCAATTGTAATGAATAGGTGGATAATTAAGCTAGCTTTAACATAAAATATTAATGAGAGGGATCCGATATCCACCAAAGCGTTATAACGATTCGAATCCACAAAAACGTCGGCGTGAACCATCCCAATCTCAAAATGTCTGTTTTTTAACTTTTCTCCAAAACTATTATAGCTATAAGTTGGTTGATAGCTCATTAAAAGGGATTATCAAGTAAATACAAAATTTGAGATTAAAAATTTTCAAAAAAAAATTATTTAATTTTCACAGTTAAAAAAATAGTTATTTTTTGCTAGATTTTCATTTAGCGTGGTAGATTACCGAAACTGGAGAACGGATTTTGTTATTTGGGGTCTTGTTAGATTTACATTGGCTAGGAGAAGTGCAGTGAAAATGTTCTGAACTTTATCTTTATTAAAGTTAATTCACTACAAAGCTTCAAAAAAAAAAAAAAATTAACACATTTTATTGGGCGTTTTTGATGTTTTCCAGTTTTATAGCCTTGTAGTCAATTAACGATTGAAGATAAAGTTCTGAAAATCTTCACTGCACTTCTCCTAGCCAATGTGAATCTAACAAGACCCTTAGACCCCAAACAACAAAATCCGCTCTCCAGTTTCGGGGATCTTTCTCACTAAATGAAAATAAAATACATTATACAAACACATTGCAATAAATTTCTAAAAATTGAAAATCAAGAAAGTTTATATGCCAATCTCTGACTTGGCAAGCGTTTTTCTATTATTTATTTTTTACATTATAATATAGACATTATAGATAGTTAGTCTATTTTTGTATATAATAATACATATAAAATTATGAAACTATGTAAATGTAAGATGGGAATTGTGTTCAGATAAAAGAAGGTAAGTGGAAATTAATTTACGATCGCTCCGATCGAAAGACATTTTTTGTTATCCGCCACCATTATGGGCTAGTCAAAACTTTTAGTTTTTACCTCCCTTTGTTGAAAACTGAAATGACGTGATTGGTAAAATTTATATTTATCGACTGAATGAAAAAAAAAACGTACAATTTGTTTAATATTTATCCATGTTCTATTTCCAAAGAAATTATTGATAAAATTATTTATAATGCTTAAAAAATATTAAGTTATTTAATTTCAATAGGTATCAAACATAAAAAAAATAGTAATTACCATATTATCCATATTACTTTATAAATCAATTTTATTACAGTAACTAGTATTTCGAGTAGAGACTTATAAGTCTTATATGACTACAAACTATAGTAAAATGCTTATAAAAATATGCGTTAAATAAATATTATTTTTTTTACAATTAAAGTAAATTAAATGATCTATTACCTACTTCCATAAATTCTTTAATTATTTTAAAATAGGAAAGTATTAGATTACTTGAAAATACGATTTTAATAATTTAAAAACGGTAAATATGTTTTACTTATAATATTATATGTATATGCATTATTATTTAGTAATCGGGTTCGGAATTTTTGCATCAGCGTGCTCTTTGTAATAAATAATGATCATAGATTATCATAGGACATAGGTAGCCAGGTAGGATGAAAATTTGTATGTGAAATGGTGAAAATAGGTACACACATACTTTAATTAACTCTGATTAAGTATAAAACATACATTTATTTCAATTTGTAGACATGATAAAATGATGAAATATGAAAATTCGTAATATAAATTTCAAGTAAAATAATTATTACAAATATACAATTTGAACTTTAATAGTTGATGTTATATGAACAAGATAATGTATTGCTGGTCACACTTTAATGATTTGTGAACTATACCAATATTATGTACTGTTTATATTTTGATTTATACTTTTAGTGAGTAGCATAATATGCAAAACAAGATTGGTTTTCCTTAATGGATACTAAATGTTTATTTAGGGAGTTTATATCGGTGAAAATATGTCAGTTATTGACCAAGGAGTAAGGACTATTGAGTATTATGAGTAGCTGTAATGATTGCCTTAGTTATTGGTACGGTATTTATTTTCTTTTTTTTTTTTTCGTGTTAATTATCAGATAATAGGTGAATAATTAATAAATAATTGGACAGTTTATTATGGTCGTGTTCATTATTCGTTTGGAATGAAATAATAAAATAGTCACCGTGTTTGGGATACAATTATATAAATAATATCAAATAATTTTATTTTTAGATGACTTAATGTCTTGTTTAAGACGTTTAAGTATATTGTTCAATCTATAATAGACAATAGTATAATTAGATGACAGGTGTACTTAATTATACAAAAATATAATTATTTAATTTCTTGATTAAGAAAACAATTTGCACCATCTGTTCAACTATAAATTATTGGTTTCCATATTTCCTATGACCGTGGACTATCTATGTAAATTTAATCTATAATACAAAGTTTGACTTTGCATATTTTTTAGTAAAGTGTTAAGTGGTAATTTAAAAATGTGTTAGCATGTAAGTGCATTTTTATATTCGTTTTTTTGCGTTTGAACGTTGCAGGGAATACATACCTTAAGCAATTGTTAATTCATTATTATAAATTAGGTATAGGTACCTAAGGTATTATTTATTTTTAAATATTTATTATTTTGGTTGTTTAACTATTTTTTAGTATATTATGGGTTTTGACAGATAAAAACATTTTTAGATGCATATTTCGATAATTTTAGTTGCACATTTTAAATATTTTTAACGTCAATAAATCTCGAATTATGTTTATCAAAATACCTAAATTATTTGAAATACCAGTTAAAATATATTATTTGAAAGCTTAATCAATTTAAAAGTCCAACAAAATACACAATTTTCTATGCTTTGGGTAATGTTTCTTTAGATTTTTGGCTATTTATACGATTGATTTATTGGGACTTAAAAATGTTCGATTTTTTTGTGCTTATAAACGTTTTATAAATGTTTTTTCACTGGTTAACCGATATCAATCGACTATATCAACGATTTGAGAAAAATCTAATGTCGCGTAACGTACTTTTTTTCGAAAATCGTTTTTTTCCTACCAATGAACCATTATGAATTGATTTACTTTTATTACTTTTCGACTTTCGTAATACACGATGCGCACGTGTGACGTGTTCAGTAGACCGCAGTACACTAACTATATTATATAGTGTACAATGTACATACATAGTAGTATACTACATAGGTTACTGGTTAGGTACCTACTTATACTACTATACAATACTGGGCTCTAATTTATATTAATCACAATTCTCACGCGTTTGCCGAAAATAAGTAAACGGCAATGAATAACCTATTATTTGAGTTATTCGTTATAACTACATAATTTATAAAATAGTATTATAGTATAAAACAGTTCGAGTATATACATTTTTGTATCTCATCACCAACTAAAATTTATAACATTTAAACAATTATTTAATAATTTACGGAGCAATTGGTATCAATATTTTTTAAATGCCC
Source organism: Schizaphis graminum (assembly GCA_020882235.1). Lineage (NCBI taxonomy): Eukaryota > Metazoa > Arthropoda > Insecta > Hemiptera > Aphididae > Schizaphis > Schizaphis graminum. The sequence continues at coordinate 11,102,518 of CM037032.1, forward strand.
TTGAAATTGAATAACTTTAAAATAACTTAAAAATTACCTACATTCAAGTCAACAAATTTAAGAAATTTCAAATTATATTATATGCTTAAAACCATCATCAATATTTTTTTTTGTTATTAAATATAAACTATGACATAATTGTAACACTTCCCCCCTTAAATTTGGAACTGGTTAGTGGTTGAACATATTATAATATATTTAGCTACCTGTATGCTATTATACTGAAGTGTATTCTACTCTGTAGTGTACAGACACATTGCAGCACTTTAAACTTTAAACACACGATTAATTCATTTATATCTAATACTCGGCATTACGTTAACTGTATAATTTTATCACGGTCGAATAGAGGGGTGAAAAAAAAGAATAGATTATCGTGTATAAAAGCCGTTTAATTATTATCTGCCATTGTCTTCGTGGCGGATGCGCACACACTATACCACTATACCTCCACCAACACCCCAAGCATCATAGTCGCGTACACTGTTATAGCACACGTGACCGCGTTTTTTAATAAAGTCTTTACTCATCCTCCCCCTCATACCGTATCTCCAACGACCTTGTAGTTCCCTACGATGTTTCGCCCCGGCAGCGTGAAAGCGGACTGCAATACTGCTGACTCGACGGCAACGGAGAGCACTTAATCTACACGTGAATGACGCATTATTATAATATATACTATGTACATATTATATAATACATACTATGTATAAGTATAATCTATACACACACATATAGACATAGTACCTATATGGCTATATGATGCGCACGATATTTATCTTTTTTTTCAAGTACCGTTGTGCGAATTATCTCTTTCTCTCTGTATATTATAACATAATATTTATATTGTATTCCTAATTCACCTGGATAGCAGCTTATAAGTATATGTTGTGAATGGTCAAGTGATTGTATAGAGTTGATTATAAAATTACCACTTGTAAAATATTCAAATGCATACCTATACAGGATGTTCCATTTAATGTATAACTAGTAACTATTTATTATTTCAGAAATTCTAACGTTTTTGAAAGTACCTATCTATGTTTTTTTACATAATATAAAAAATTAAATGTACCTATACAAAAATACGACTAGTTTAAATTAAATTAAATTTTTAAACCATAAAATATATAATATTATAATATTAATATAATAATAATATATAATAATATAATATATAATATATAATAATATATTATAATATATAATTATAATACATAATATTTTAATAAAAGCTTTAAAATAAGCGTTACGTTTTGTTTCACATTGGCGTTTACAAAAAATTCAGTTTAAAAAACCGCAATAAGAATAACGTCGAACACTGTTTACATTACAACTAATGGAAATAATTGTTTTTAGTCAAAACAGTATTGCACAACGAGCAATTTTTAATTTATTACAATCTCTTTAAAGGCGTTCAAATCATAAAAGTAATCATTGTAATTATTATTGTGTTCATAAAGGTTTGGTATAATTTATTTACACTGAAGCAAAACGTAAAACAATAGGTCAACAGACACTTATTAGATTAACCGTGCGGGCAATACAACTTGTATTATATTTAAGTATAAATTAAGTATATTTTTACGAGGAACCGTGTATGATAATAATTTATGAGTAGATTCCATGATGATGGGCGTGATGTTGTGAATAAACACCTATTTAGCACTATAGCGCGATAGAAAAGTCTATAAAATAAATTTAAAATACTAAATAAAGCACATTTAGAGCTCTGATATTGTATTATAAATCAAAACCTGAATGGATTATGTACACGACCCCGGTACTGTCGTTTTCATTTGTATTTTGGATATTTTTCATCTCTTTCGTCATTTTTCTCCGGAGACATCCTATTCCCTTTCTTCCATTTCTTCGTCGTCGTCAAAGGTCCTAATTTCGATCGAACTTTCCGTAGACAGCTTTGAACCGGGGCTTAGACGACCAATGTCGGTAGTTCCCATCGATTCGCTCGACGAAGAGAATACGACGTCGAAGCTCTGTGAACACATGCAATTGTTGACATCGCACGTTGTATACTGCAGTTCCTCATCCTCACAAGCGGTAGTAGACCATGTGGGCTCGAACGGTATTATGGCTGCCATTATGTTCAGCGGGCCCATCGCGTCCGCCTGTCCTACCGAAATGCTGCTGCCGTATGGTTCGTTTTCTGTCTCATCAATTTTGCCGGTTCCAGTCGGCTCGTTTGTCGGTTCGGTCCAATACGAACACCGTTGGTCATTGCATCGTGTTACCGCGACTTCGGTTACCACTGCCGCGGCAGCCGATCGGTCTAAGTATTGCAAGTACTGGCAACGCAACACTTCGTCACCGACGTGATAACGGTCTCCGAAGAATACGGGAAATGAGTTATCTGTTTTCTTATCGCCCATATCGCCGTGCGTTTGGATGACGATGTTTATTCCGCTTGCGCAGCGTTTCTAAAAAAGTTCAGATATTATTTTTATTGTTGATTATGATTCATGGTGTTATATTAAATTTTTATAGTCCAGATAGGCTTAATTTATATAATATAATGGTTATTATATTGATTTACTTTAACGTATATAATCGGGATATTCAGGATATTGTATTACAATAATAATATTAAAATAGTATGTTGTATACGAGGACATCGATGTCAATACGAGTATATATATGTATCAAAACAACTATTTCAAATAAGATGCCCTACCTTCCATCATAAGTATTATTATTTTTTTTTTAACGAGTTCCCTCAAATATTTTCAGGTATTCATAAGAATATCTACAAATATTAAGAAGGTTAAATCAATTATTCAGGAGTAGTCCGCGGTACATAATATTATATAATAATTATTATAGTTTATAATTGCTATATTTTTATGCAATGTGTGTTTTCGTATCAACAATATTACATACAATTTTAAACGTATGTTCATTATAATAAAAATAATTTAATTTATGTTATAATTTGTATGTGTAGGCATCTATTGGTGATGAGGTGATTTGTGTAATACAATTTTATATCATATTATAAAATTATACAATACAGTTAGCTAAAGTAGTGTAACAAATGAATGCGAACAATCAACCACTGCATAAAAATATTACGTCATAAATTAATAAAATATTAGTTACCATTAACCACTTCAAACCAAAAATTATACTTTATGAATAATTATTACATTGTGATTAAACTATTTGTAAGCAGTAAAACAAAAAAACAAAAAGTAAAGAAAAAAAGTAGTTTAAAAAAAAATCTTTGTTATGCAACTATCAATTTAATTTGTAGTTTTTCTGTTGAACTGCCATAAGTTATACAATATGAAACATGAAAATATTTTAATGTGTAACTTTGGTGTAAGATACTTACTGATGTTTAGTGAGGACTATTTTTGAATCTCGAAATGAAACTGTATGCATTTTTTGTGGTTGTTTATAACGAAAGTTTCGACATTTATGCTTTATGACAAAATGACTTATTGAGATTTTTGGTTTTTCGGATAGTGTTCGGGTAATAGTCGACACACCAATTACAAAATTAAAAATGTGGGAAAGTGAATACTTATAATTCCGCTGTACAGTAGGTGCACAATGGCGGGTTACTGTAATGTATATGAATACATTTTAGTTCAATGATATACCATTATTATACACGAAAATCAATTTTGTGCGAAAGACAGTTTGTCAGCTTAAGATACTTTATATTTTATTATCGGTAGGTCGAATTAATTTTTTTTAGAAACATTGAATATGCATATCTTATAAATTATTAGTGGTAGTGGAATATAATACATATAGATGTGTATAATTAATCTGCATTATTTTTGGAACAGGTTCATATAATAATATATATACACTACTTTAGATCGTATGTATCATTTAATATATTGTACAATGTATACAAATAGAAGTTAGACTTTTCTAAATCTGAGTATACAGAATTGCTATATAGGTAAATGTTATATTGTCCCACGTTCCTCTATAATCATAAAATCTTTGGTTTTTGTTATGAGGTTGGCTAAAGATGTTTGGTTTAAGTCTTCATTTGAGGTTCTATATCACATTATTACTTATCACGGTGTCTTAATATTAATTGGGATCTAACATAATCTACTGATATTGCTAGACTGCTTTAAAGGGTACCGAGAAGGTTTATGAAAATCTCAAGTTATTTTATGGGTATCGCTTGTTCACTATATATAGTAGTTAATAGGCGCTATTTTGAGACTAAATTGTTAAAAGATCTTTCTAGGTGTTATAACTTATAAGTGACGTATCTATTGATGTTGATTCTCCAATCTTATTTTTCATAATTAATTTTAGTTCACCAAATGGCCCAATTGTCCAATTATCTTTTATGATCCACAAACCAAAAGGTCTGACCTATTAATTTGAATAATGAGCCCTTAAAAACGTTTAATGTCTCGGGTCAATCCAGAAATAACTTTTAATTTTTAATCGTTCTTATGTTTTTCATTCATACTTTTACATTTATCTAGTATGTTTTCTTTGAATTCTGCAATAATTTGTAAAAAAAAAATAGGCCTCAGTTCTTTTATCTTATAATAAATAATGTTCTATAGTTTTAAAACTAATATAATTTTATCGATATAATAAAAAACTAAATAATATTATAATTCCAACACCACACATGAACCATTCGTAAGTTTTTAAGTTTAAGAACATGTTTTTACTTTTTAGACTGCACTACTATAAGAAATCAAAATGAATAATCAATAATTTATTACTTACTATACAATAATATTTTGATGGTGCGACAAGTTTAAATATTTTATAATATTTTTTTATTGGTAATAAATATTAATTATAAAAAAAGTATAATATTAATTATTAATTAATTTATACTTACAATTTATCACCAATTAGAATGAATGATGACGACACTGATACTATGAAAATCTCAAATAGATGATAGAAACAATAAAATGCTAGCTATTTATTTTACCGTTTTTTTTCAGTTTGTGACCATAGAGTAGTGGCCAGTGATGCACGTGATAAACGTTGCTCATTAAACAAAGCACGTTTATAATATGTGTATCTTTGGCTTATCACTTATAATATTATATATAATAATGTAGTTAATATTCGCATGATAACATTGATGTAATATACGTTGTAAGAATAGGTTTATTTATATAATATTGTTTGTGATCTGATCATTTATTTAAGATTCTTGCTCGTTTCTATATTTAATAAGGGGCAATATTTTGGCTATATGATGTATAATAGGTAGAAGAGAAGATGTGCACGTCGTGTCAAAGCTCATAGGACACAGATGATTCGTTACATTTTATACGAAATAACTATATAGGATATTGAATAAATATTTTACTATAATATCATATCAGTGATAAATCATAAACACGTCTTCAAGAATGTTAGTTTGATGAAATATTAATATTAATTATTTTTATGTTACAACTGTAGAATATCGTAATAATATTGTATTTAGTTTTTTTTTTGTTTTTGAAACTTAAATTAATCATAATATCAATGTATTGTAACTTTCTTTGGACAGTATTATTAATAATAAAACAACGGTCCATGATGAATAAAAATCAGAAGTTAGATTTAGAATGACAACTTTATAATACTATAAAAATTATTAATAATAATTGACACATTTGATTTATTTATTGAATTTAATAAGATCAATTTTTCGTTGAAAAAAAAAATCAATATAATATGTACTTTACAGATTTCACAATTCTAAAAATATATGGTACATGATTTTATTATAAAGATAAAATGTATCTATTTATATTATTATATAGACTGAGGACAATTTATTATTATTTAAAACGAAAATTTATTTTATTTTATTCCAAATGATTGTGATACACATAATACTATATAGTATTATTATCTTTACGTACTTCCGTGCAATAATAAATTGTTTCATTTTTGGAGATGGGAGAGGAGAAGTGTACAAGAGCATCTACATTATACTCTGTATTGATTTTTGTAAAGGATGCCAAGTAAAGTTTTTTTTTTAAACTCGGTTACCCCGGACGTTTAGGGGAGCAGTTCTGCTTCCCCTCATTCATATACAATATTGTATATAAGTGATACCAGCTAGGTGATTCTTTTATCATAAACCATTCATTATTTAAAAAACTATTAACGTTTTTGAAAATATTTCTTAACACAATTTTAAATCATCGAATAATAGATTAATAACAAATAAATAATAGAATTTTTTTACAATTTTTTATTATATATTTTTAAAAGTTTTTTAATTTATTTTTATTAGCATTTTTCAAAGTAGAATATTTTTTACGCAAAAATCAAAAAAAAAAAAAAATTAAATATTTTACGAGTACCTAATTTATAAACTATTTTAAATTTTTAACTACATATAGCTAAAATGTTGATACAAATCGTTATGAAATGGACAGAGTATCCCATAAAATTAGTTAACTTCTCCGTTCACCAAAACTTTAAATTATTATTACTAATTATATACTCATCCGAAATTTTATTTTTACATTTTGAAATTCACAAAACATTCTTGTTAAAATAAAATAGTTACAAAAACTAATTTAACTTTAGTAAATGAAAATTATTCTAATTATTTCAATTAAAACCAAGAATTTATTAAGCTTTGGAGGATCGTAGGTATAAGATTTAGGCCCCATACGATTCTTCTCTACTGCAGTGGGGCTCAGTATTTCATTATATGAAATTAAAATTAAATAAATAAATAAATAGGTATATAATATAAACTATAGTGAATCAAATTTGATAACTTAACCAACAATATTTTAGAAATAAAATTTTTATCAGAATGTATTAAAAACATAGTTGTTATACCATCATTTATAAAAATAAAGTTGATCTTGCTGTTTAGTGTTTAAAGATTTTTAAATCACAAAAATACATTGCCAGTTAAAAATAAAGAGACGCCTTTTTGTTTTTTCTAAATTCTATATTATCAATAATATATCATTTTTAAGGACCACGCCTACAATACGTGTAGTACATAGTACATTCTTATGCATTAATACCATGCAATTTTTTTAAATAATTATACAGATTTAACGGAATTCCATATATTTATTTTATTATTATGTAATATAGTATATACCTACAGATAATTTTATTTTTAACATAATATTATGTGGTATATACCTATATACCTACATTATAATTGGGGTTCTAAATTTGAAATTTTTCAATTAAAATATTTTAAAATTGAAAATTTCACTCTTTTTAAAATATTTTAATGACATATTGAAAAAATTATTTAATATTTTTTTTCTTTCAAATTTGTTCGGTTATAGTTGATTAGAAATAATTTAATGATTATACATAGAAAACATTGATAGTAAATATGAAAAAATATGCACTATAAATTTTTGATAGTTTTTTCGTAATGTCTGTGAAAAGATTTTTAGCTCACTGCAATAAATCAAATAGTCAAAAAAAAAAGTAAATACAACAACTTCCAAGCCTTAGAATTTATTACTTGTATTATTAATTGGATCCTTATTGGTTATTAGTTATTATTATTATACATAATATTTTCTTTATTTCATATAATAAACAACCTTTAAAATTAGGTTCACTTGCAAGTTGACGTGATTATAAACTTTAAGATATAATAATTTATTTTTTATTTTTCATTGAAATGAAATATTTTAATTTAAATAAATTTCATGACATTTTAAAACCCTAATTATAATATAATTATATATATATGCATCATGTACCTACTTACTACAATACTACCTATAGGTATATTCCAATTTGCATATTGGTAAACTAAATATTATATAAGTACATAATATATATATATGTACCTACAATATATACATGTGTAATGTTTTAAATTTTGTACACATGTAAACTTGTAATATTATGTATGTTATGTAAAACGGCAGCGTGTGTCGCTATAGTTGAGTTTTGCAGATCGATGCTTTTTCCATGGAGACGACAACGAATAGGCAATAATATACATACTACATAGTGCACAGTTGCACATACATCGTTTTGCGCAAGCACCATATAGCCTCGGAGATATACCAGTTATATGTAAATAACTATATTATACTCAAGTCGTATTATATAATATTGTATTGTTTACGGGTAATGGAAAAAGGATTTTAAAAAAAATATTATTGTAAAAACTTTAATGTAAAAATTATGGTAGCATATGAATTTAGGATTGATCCTCGTGGTGCATTTCAACTATTGAATTTTTTCCCTCCCAATAGTTTAATTTTTATTAATTTAAGATTAATAATAATTATTGTTATATATATCGATGTATGCCTATAGGTTTATTTACTTATAGTCAATTATACTTACCTACCTATAGTATACCTAATTACAGAATAATTTGATGTGTTTATGATACAATAACGTATACCTATACTATAACTATATTATAGCTAGTGTGTTATAAGCTCTAAATATTTATTATAAATGATTCAAAATTAAATTTATTCGTTTAAAAATGATATACACCTAACTATAGCACCACTTTCTGTGCAAATTAATTTAATATTCGTTTTTGAATGTTGTATAATAATATTATCCTAGCAAAACAGTAATATATGCTTGATATTTTGAATATAATATATATATTACATAGCAGGGGTGGCCACTAACCTTCAATTTGGGAGCCACAAATTTATAAAGTTGATTCGAGGTGAGCCACATTATAAAGCAATGTTTATAAAATGGAGATACATTTTACATTTTAAATCGAATGAAGGAACATTTATTTACATTTAATTTTAGTCTAAGTTTGGTTCAAGAGCCGCATGCGGCTCGCGAGCCTCGTTGTGACCACCCCTGTTATAAATTTTCATATTTTAACAGAAATGGACTAAAAGTAATGGAGTATTTAAAAATTAAAAAATTATATTTTAAAATGTAAGAAGCGTTTCAAAAATAATATATTACCCGTTAACCGGTATCATTCATCATGTACGCAGCAATGTTTTCTTATGCGTAGATTACAAGTATAGGTAATCTGCAGATTTTTACTTTCTAAAAAGTGTTTTTACATTTTATAGGTACACTGTTTAAATATTAGACTTCGGTTATTTTTATATTTCGTTATAAAATACAATATATTATTATCAAATAACTAAAATAATGGATTTAATTTATTTGAATATAATATAAATATTATAGATATTATTATAATGAATATATCGTTTTATGTATTTTATATAATATTATGGTAATTAACCTATAGAATATTGTATAATATATTTATAATATAATACGTACCTATTAAATTAAGCCAGCTATTGGATTGAATGCAGTGGAATTATAATATAATAACCAATCGATCATACTGCAGAGTAATTCATCAAGCATGGTGCTCAACTCTTTTTTTTTAATTGGTAATAATGCAATTATTTAAAAACTATATTTTAAAATTGTTAAGGTTTTTTGTATTATTTAGAAGAGCCATTTGAACATGCAAACTCATGTTTTCAAATAAAAACTACTTTTTCGATTATAAATTACATGGCCTTGAATCATTTTTCAAAAATGTTAAACATATTAAAATCTAAATTCGAAATAATAATTTTTGAATTTTAAACTTTGTGTACTAATAATAATAATTTGAAAATATTAACAGTTTATAATAATATAATTCAACAAATGTACCTATAATTTGTAACAATAGTTATCCAACTCCAATAGCAACAATAAGTATATTAAATACTATGTAAAATCAAAAATAACATAGGTATATTTTAAATTTTTGTAAAATACATTTTAAAGACTATTTATCCTTAGTATAAAGTATTTAAACATTTAAATAATTTAGAAACTTATCATCCAAATTTTAATTAGATGCATCAAAATGTTTATACAATTTAATGATTTTCAATAAAAAAAAAAGGGGTTTCCATTTGAAAAAAAACAGATATTGATGATATTAGCTATAGGAAACTCTTTAAATATTTAAAAAATTTCAAAAATATGAAAATATGGACTTTGGTTTATTTAAAAAATCTAAAAATCAAAATTTGTATAAATTAATTATTGAAAAATAAAGCAATATTGAAAATTATTGAAAATGCACACGAACATGCTTAATATGAATCTTCCATGTAGAATGTAATCGCTCTATCGCTCTACATACTGCAGATATACTATTTATTGCTGAAAAAAAATCACTGAACGGTCAAATATCAATTTAAAATGCATATCACAGTATCGCCGCATATAATGTTCAACTATATTATAAAATAAATTGTGTTTGAGTATTTAAATGTTAGCTTATCACAGCTGGTATAGTGGCTGATGGCTGTTCATAATAATAATAGATAATTATAAGCATTCATCCTGCTTGGCTGCGCTTATGATAATTTTAGAGAAAAATACATGATCATATGGATGTTGAAGATAATTATTTTTTATTGACATAGTTAAAAATAAAAGTGACTTATTTTAGTTAAAGGTAGTGCTATTGCAGCAGTACTAAATTATGTATACCTTACTTTAATTTAATATTATAATATACATTCCATTTTTATTAAGACTAAATAACATCACATAGTGATATGCTAAATACAAGTTATTCCGTTTAGTAAAATTACTAACTCAAGGCCAACACTTTCTATAAAATTTCAAAATAGACATTTTTATATCCCTAAAAAATTCATTAAATATACCCAGGACAAAAAAAATTTGAGGGCTATTGCGCGTTATACACTAAATACTATTGTTACATTACATACAACTATTATAATATTATGTATGTACCACGATGAGATGCGATATTTTCAGTGGAATTATAATATGAAAAATAAAATTAAATGTATCGGCGGCGGCACGACCCGTTTTCCGCACGAACTACGTTTTTCCTGGCAGTCAGCCAGCCCGACCGACCGCCCGCCCGTCCTCCCAGTCATCGATGTGTGTAGCCATTTTCCACGGCGCACCTGTCAGGTGCGTGCGGCGCGACGACCTGGCAGGCGCGGACGACTCCCGCCGCGGGGGGACCTCCACGCGTGGGCGAACTTTGGCCCGCGCCATTGGCCGACCACCCAGTCCATCTGCCAACCGCGAGCGACCCGACAGGCGCCGGCGCAATGCCGAGACCGCCCGTCTGACCCGGCTCATCGGCTTTCCCGGGGATTTTCCGCGTCCGCCCGGTTGTCCGCCGCTCGGCCGACGTTTCACCAATCGAACGGGCATACGCGCGCTTTTTCACCGCCGCCGCCGCCGCCGCCGTCGTCGTCGTCGTCGTCGCCGTCGCCGTCGTCGCTGCCGGGCCGCAGACATGGTACGTATACATATTTTTCAATATAATTATGTACACATTTTCACAAATATAATATGATGATAATACAAATATATTCGCTCTAATGCAAATTAGGTATATTATAATATATACCGTATTCCACGTGTATGATGCAACTATTTTGCAGGGTACATATTATATGATAAAATTTCAGATTTATACCTAATACAAATTATCTCTGATGAATAAAAGTCCCCTAAAAAAAAGTTCACCACTGAAATCGGTTAAAATACAATAACCAGTGTAAACTATTTGTGTTAAAAATATTATTTATTTTATTCACTATATATATTATACCACCTATGATATAAAGGCTAGCTAATTTTGGGCACATTATTATTTTTAAAGGGGGATTTAGTTACTTTACTCGTTATATCTATAGTGAATTAAAATTGTATTAAAATTATTTTGCTATTCTCGTTAAAAAAAAAAAAAATACCTATCCACAGGTATTGTTTTAATTTCTTATCAAAAATGAATCGACAATTAACGTTAGTAAAAGTAAAGAATTTAGGTATAATTTGAACATATATTGCCTAAAAAATTTAAAAAAATAATTCAGGAAAATTTTATTAAATGAAGTACCTATATATCACACATAAATATGCGTTGTCCAAAATATTGAGAACTGAAATCGTCAAGTTATAAAATTTAAAATAATACATCCTTTGTCGTACATATATAGGTATATATTAATAAATAAATAGAATTAATTTTTCTGATGAATTAAATTTTTTTTATATATTATTGATAATCAAAATGGTAACACGGTATGCCTATATATATATATATATATATTATTTTTTTTTTTTTTAATTAACAAAGGATATAATATTATAATACAATAAAAAACAAAATTTTAAAAGTATATAGGTAGTATAATAATATAATTATATATTTATATATGTATGAAAGGTCTTATAAACGTAATATTCTTTGAATGGGATAATTGTGTCATCTATAAGCAGTTGCGTGGGTAAGTTTGGAGAATAGCTGATGGTGACTTATATAGACTAAAGTGTAATTTATAGCAAGAAATATGGTAGAAAATCTAGGAAAAAAGATCAGATGTTTACATATTCATGAAACCATTTTAAAAAGAAATTACAAAATTTGTTTCTATTACATTTTTTTCGTTGTTTAGAAAAAGTTCTATAAAATTACGTAACGCATTACTTTTGTTGCGTAGTAACTTATTTGTTACTATACAGTACTAGTAAAGGGGCTCACTATTTTTACTTATCCTAGTTTATTTATAATATATTGTGTTGTGTTACATAAATATTTATGTTCAATTAATTATAAAAATAATACTGTATACACCTGCTATTATAATATTATATAATATTAGCTACATATAGTATAGATGATATAAAGAAATATATTATCTTAATTATATATTTATAATTTACATTTTATTTTGTCAAATAAATTGCTTAGTGTAATTAACTATGATTATTTATTTGAAAGAATGGGTGTTGGGCGGTCATTATTTCCACCAAATCTATTTCTACCTATATAATATTATTGAGATGGATGAATTTGAGAACCCCTACAGTTATCTGTAGTGCTATCGATCATCGATATATGTAGGGATTCGAGATAAACCATTTGATATTGAGGATAATTGATTTTACACGTAGTAATCCCTATATCTATTATCCTGATTCCTGGGTAACTCTAAATGGTTCTCAAATTATAATTTAGACAGGTAGGTAGAAATAATGGATATAGAGGAAACGGCTGTGTTAAGTATTTACCAGTAAATTTCTCCCCACAAAGTGCACCTTTGCATACTGTATACTGCACTTATTATAATAGCGATTGAAATATGTACATAGAACATTATATAGAATGTTGTAAATATGGTCGAATATAGGTATAAACGTACTAGGTATAATGTAGGTGCGCTACATGTATAATGTGACGAGTTTTCGAGCTTTGTGTCCCGCTGCATGTCCCTAAACAACCTATAATTTCCTAAATATGTCTTGCTTTAAGAAAAGTTGATCTATAGAAGGTACCTATATTTATTAATTATAACCAAAATCATAAATTTATAATATACCTATACTGTATATATATATATATATTTATATACGGTAAAACACTAAAATCCTAAACCATAGATAAAAATGATACAAAAATAAGTACCAATTGTAGCTGCAGTTAGTTATTGCTGCCACCGCTTCAACGCAATGTGTTTTAATATTTTTCTAATGTTGTCATTTTATGATGCAAAATTATATAGTTTTTCTATTAAAATGTACAGGTATCCCATCAGTTCGAAGAAAAAAAATATGGTCATTATGTTATACATGCACCATTTAAATAGTTTTCGAAAACACATCCTACATAGCTATATTAAAATTATTTATATCATTTAAATTTATTGATTAAATTATTATATAGCTGGGTATACATTCTTGACATTAATAACAAACAATGGCATGATGATATTATAATATATTTTTAGAGGGTTAGTACATATATATTATATTGTATTATAAAAATATATAGTTGATTTTGCACAACGCAATATGGTGCCGTAAATGTACTCTTTCTTTAACTTCGTTAAAAATGTGCATAGATTTTTAACCCATGTTATTTGAACGGTTTCGATTAAAATTATATGAAATTAAAATGATTATTTTACTTTTTTGATTAATAGTAACCCTAGATTAACAAAAAACTATTCATTTTTGGTAAGCCTGCATATTATTACATCGATGTGTGAGTCCCTCTTCAGATTGTAAAATTTAAAAAATTAGCTTCGAGGTGCATATCTTTGCAGGGTATTCGTTATTTTTGTTTTGTTAATTACAACACAACAACATGTCAAAAATGGTAACATTATTTTATTAACCGAAGTATTAAATTAATAACTAAATTGATACCGATACAAATCTATTACGGAGTGATAAAACTATTTTTATACATTCAGACATTCTTCATGTATAATAAAATATTCATAATTTTAACTAACGTAACTAAATATGTATTTATGCATACTACATTAAATATCAATATCTTATATATATGATTCTACTGTACAGTGTACGTGTGTACTGTGTATGTTACTAAACTACTCATATACGGCTGGACCGATTTGAATGATTTTTTTGTATGCGTTTGGGTGACGTTCTGGATGGTTTAGATTCACAAATCAGCCAGATAAAGTTAATTATTACCCCTATTTGCTTAAGGAACCTCTAAACAAAATTTTAAGTTTTTTTTTTATTTTTAAAAAATATATATAATATATAAAAAAAAAACAGACATATTTAACCTTTAGTGACGCACGCGGGGTAATTTTTTACCCCAGTCTATTTTTAAGTGCATATTTGATATATTTCTCATCAAAGAATTTTTGTTGCTATATGATACTAAATAAACTATAAAGTATATAAATAAGGTACTGAATAAGTAATATATATATGAATATATTAGCAGGGATGAGTTGAATTTTTAATCCTATTTTTAATTTTAACACATATATACATACGTTTATTCAACTAAAAATACTGTTTGGGAGAGGATTATTTAACTGTTTTTGCCTCGCATATAGGTAAAAATAATTTCACTGGCCCAAACGGACTATTATTTTTTTGTACAGGGGACGAAGTGTACGGGGACAGCTAGTAATATATATTATATATATATAAACATTTATATTGCATATTTATATAATTATTATACTGTAATAGATAGTATATAGAAAATATTATATAAATTAGTTTGAATTATTTTTTGAAAATAATAATTGATATTAATATTATTTTTTAGTTATAATTTACTTGTTTTTGAAAATAGAGTATAATATTATGTTGTTGTAGTTTGTTCAGTTGTTTAAGACCTTATACTTTATAGTATGTATAATAGTATAACTGCTTGAATTGAATCTGTGCCAAATGTGTTTAATGTCTTAATGCCTTAATGGAAGGGGTTATTTTTCTTATTTGAGGTTCATATAGTTTGTATGTAGATAATATAGGTGGTATATTTTTATGTATATAAAACTTTATTTAGTAAAAAACTTAATGCATTTGATCTTTGAAAAACTTGCATAAAATATGAAAATATGTGTTTCATAAATTTGTTTGTAACTTATATTTTTTTTAAACAAAAAATACAATACTTGAATACAATTATAAGGAAATACTTAGTCAAATATTTTGTTTTCATCAGTATAAAGGTTACATATGACTATATGACATTTATGTAGGGCGTATCTATATTAACATTCTAATTTATATAATTACGTTCAATAATATTTTCTGAGAGCATATTATTATTATATAGTACAAAATTTAGTTTTAAATATGATATTATATATTATTTTAATTAAAAATCATACTTCCCATTAAATTATTTTAATTTTAAATTATATTATATTAAGGTAAATGTCTTAAATAAGTAATTTAATTAATAAATTCTAATAATATTATTCAGGTGATAATTAATAAACTATAAAATTCAATTAAATAGTATATTATTTTAATATTTCCAACATTTCTATTATTTAGGTAATTTTTTTCATGTTCTTATTTAAACTAATATAAAATTATTATTGCAGATTTAATATAAAATCATTAAATTATTCAAAAAATATGATAAAATAAAAAAAAGAATTATATTATAATACCTAAGCAGAATATTTTCATGAATTTATGTTGTATAAATTATACAATACTAGTGGTAAATTATTTTTTGTTTGTAAGAGCTTTAAGTTTAGATAAATGGAGTGGAGGAACTAATAATTTATTATTTCGATGAGAATATTATCATCATGAATTTTTGACTCACTAATATTATAGTTGTTTCAAATATATTTTAAGTCAAATGAAAATTATATTATGGAACATTTAAATACTATCTAATATTAAATTGGGCATTTTTATTAAAAAAAAAAACATCTCAATATAATAATTATTAAGTAAGAATAATTGATATTATACTATGTAATTAAAAAAAAAGTGACAGTCTTGAGATTTATATTATTGTAAACATAAAACATAATTATATTGTTAAAATAATTTAAATTATATAGAACCTATTATTATATCTATTTATATAATACTACATAATATTTTAACATAAAATATGAAATGTTTATAATGAATATCATATTGTGTTTGTAGATTTATAGTTAATTTTTAAAGTTCCGTTTTTTATTGCAGCTATATATAAGTACTTAAACTAAATATTAACTAAAAAGTTTATTTATTGAACATTTTAATAAATGAATAGTAATTTAATATTGTTTTACATAGAATTGTATGTAATATGTGTATTTAAAAGTGTATATAAAATGTTTAATTTTTATGAAAATAAAATTGTTGCAGTATGGATAACATCATAATACCTACACAAGGTATAGCCCAGAAAACATCACTATGGCACCAACACTGCCAGAGTGGGCTTCCATTGTCAAGAACAAAGTTCTACGAATATTTCAGGAGTAAGTTTATTGTTTCAATTTATTAACGAAAAGTTTTCGTGCTAGCAATAAAACGTGGATGCATATAATATAGGTATGAGAAAATTTAATGTAACGAGTATCATAAGAGAAAGTTTCTATAAATTGAATTATTTAGGTATAATACACTTGTAACATATAGACCGAAGAATAATGTAACACATTTTTTACGGGTAACGAGGATAGTTGTCAAAATTCGAGAGTCTTTTCCACCTTAAATTTTTTTTACTTTAAGTATTTAATTTAGGTACTTTACAGATAAAAATATTATAGTTATAATAATGGTTGTCTAAAAATATAGCAAAAATAATATGAATTTTGTATGTTTTAATCATCTGCAAAGTCTCACACTGGTTAACTATGATATTGTATATTGATAATAGTAATTACTATAATAAGTCAATTACTAAATGGCTAATAACTAAAAAAAATTTTAAAATATATAATAAAAATTAAAGAGTAGATATTTTAATTGTATTACATGCCAATTTAGTTTAACAAAATTATAAACCAGATAATATCGACCTGATTCGTAAAAGCTTGAGCTCATTTAAATGCACTCCAAGTGTTAATTAATTTGTTAAAATTGAGCTATTAAAATTATATTATTCATTGCTATTACATAAAAATTGAACTTTGTTATTTAAATTAAATCAAAAAAATGTATAAATAGAAAACATTACAAATATGATAGTTATTATTACCTATTGATAATAAATAAAACTAATGTTCTTGTTATATGTATAAAAAGTAATAATATTACACTTCGTTATAAAATAATATAATACAAATATAAATAAATACAAATTAATATTACTTTAAAAGTTAAAATTATATTGAAACATAACTTTATACTTTATACTCGTAGTATTATTTATAAAAAGTAATATAATATTTTTTGTAATCTTAACGTTTTATTATAATTCTTTCAGAATATGATAGATTTATACATTTATAACTAGAAAATAATCTTGAAAAACTAATAAAAAAAACCATTACAATTATTGTGTTTGCGTAAATGTTTATGACTTATGTTAAAATAAATAATATTTTAAATTTAGAAAATTGTATGCCTATAGAAATTCATATTTTTATATCCACTTCTTTATTTAAACGTATTGTGTTTTTGAGATCTTTGTTTATTTCTGGAAATGTTATTTTATTGCTGAGAATTTCGACTATACCTTTAATAGTCGATGAACTTTAAATGCAAATTAGCTATTTAGTATAAACAACATTTGTAAAGTAATTCGTAAAAAACAATTTGAATTTTAAAAAGTCACGTTTATTGATTGTGTATTATAAAGAGTAATATTTTATTTCCACTATAATCCACCGGAACAGTTTACTAAGGAAAATTGCATTATCAGCGGAATGCAGCCATGTTCTCCCCTTGAGGCTTATTGCAATAAAACGAGGATTTCATATACGATTGTCCTGCTCCCGAAAGTCAAGTAGTCATGTTATCAACACGCGCGAATAGTGGCTATCGTCCGTGTGATTGATTTTATGGTATAGTTTACGCAATAAAATATTGTTGGTTTATTGGAAATGTCCTAAGAGTATTGTTCTAAATATATTAGTAATAGATCTGATAGAATAATTTTTAATTTTAATTTATTTTAATTCGAAAATATAAACATTTATAATAGTTTCTTATGATATTATTATATGTTACACAACAGCTATAATTTAGCTAATACATAAAATATTACATTATAGCTATGATATCCATTCTTTAATTGCATATGTTAACTATTTTTTAACATAAGACAAAACAATGTAGTCTTTTAATAATCAAATGTAATTATAAAATATAAAATAAGCATAATAGATATGCATTTTACAATAATTAAAATATATAACTATAATACTAATATAGGTTTAGATAATAATATTATCTCTGCACATGATATAATAAAGTATTCCAGAAGGCGACTTATTTGAACAAAAATAATTAAATGACATTTTTAAAAATGAAATGAATGTCATAAAATAATGCTGTCCCCATAAATATACCATGCACATTTACACCCCATTTATTACGACCCTTAACATATACACAGACTACACAAACCCAATTCCATTATATTATGATGCAATAGGTATAGGCTATAGGGAAATGATGTTTTTACAAAAATGACTATAAATATTATGCAATATATTGGCCCTTTTCAAGTTCTTTACTGTTTCACTCTTTTCTGCCGTAAATTTATTTTTAACCAAATTTGTATTTTCTTTAAAATCAACATTTTCTTTTTTCACATAATATGATCACCTATGTTAAATAATTAATCTAAAAATAAAAAAATGATCAAAAGTAATAAATTGTACCTATGTGTACTTTGTACTCTTTTAATTTTTTTAATATTTTCATTTAAATCAGTTTTTGAATAGTATCGTTAAGTTTTGTAATGAATAATATAGTGTGATTGAGAACGATTAATTGTATGAATTACTTATATAATTCTTATAGAGTTTTATTATTTAGTGTGGAAAACTGAATAAGATTTTTTTTCACCACTCAATTCATAAGAAACCGTTTATTATTATTATTACTGCGTGGTGTTTATAGAAAAACGGTTTTTATTTCATTGTATTAATGAACAATTCAATAAGATGTATATATTTTCAAGAACTCATATTTATTATACGGACCGTAATATTGTCAAAGCAATGTCCTTTAGCAGTCATTTATATATCTGTGGCGACGGAAAAGTCGTCTAGAAAAACGGCCCAATCGTACATATATACATTATTTGGAAAAAAGCTTTTATTTTTATCTTCGTAATCCGAGCCGGTCCCTTTTCTTTTCAAGACAGTATCACTTATTTTTAGACAACGAAAACGACGTTAAAGACGTTATAGTTTAAACACATTAACCTTAATCGGTTTTACTTTAGTGGCGTTTATATTCTCTGTTTTAAATTCGAATTCAATCAAAAATGAAAAACCTCAGTAAAAAATATTATACCTATTTTGTATTGCACCTGTATAATGCATGTATATGTATATATATCTACAATATACATATAAGTAATTTCAGTGATAGTGCAAATAATGATAATGATTCATTTGTCTGACAATATAATTAATTTATTATAAATCATTATCCCAGTAGCTTCTATTTTAAATTTATATAATAATTTAATCAATAATCATATGTCAACGACCGAGAGATAAATATTAAAAATAATATATGCAAATTGATTAGGTACTTATTAATTTTTTATAATGGATATTTTTGATCATTTATCAGGGATGTTGGAAAAAATGTATACTATAAATTATAATAAAAACCACGAATTTGCAAGTTGCGTTTTTGACGATAGCTAGGTATACAGAGTTATTCGCCGAGTATGTATACCTCCATTTTTTCTCTTTAATTATATATTTATTCAAAATCTGTTCTCGATATTTTTAAATGCACTTAAAATGAGTTAAAAGCTATATTTTAAAATCTTTGATATTATTTTGTACTACTAAACAAGTGTTCTGTGGTGTTAAAAACTTCTGATTTTCAAAATAACTAGGAACATCTTTTTTATTGTAACTTATCATGTGAAAATTTTTTGAAAATTTTGATGTACCTTTTTCAAAATTCGAACTATTAGTTTCTCAGCTAAAAAAATGTTTTAATAAATAGGTAGTCTTAAAAATGGTTTCATAAAAATATAAAATAGATGTAATATTGGTTCAAGACCATTTTTACAAATTCTGATTTGAAAAATACAAGTTTATATCTCCATAGGATACTCTTTAAGTACTAAGAAAAATCTTTTGGATTTGAAAGTGTTATATAATTAAATAGGTATACTTATTTAAGAACTCTAAAATTAAATTTTGTACAACCGATTATTGCAGAAAAAAGTGGTGACATGCTTAATAATGACTCATTCTATACATGAATAATAAATAATTATTTATATGACATAATATTGAGATATTTAGCTTTGATGAATTAATTACATTGTATAATATCTAAAGGATTTTTTTTTATTTGTTGTTTTTTTTTAAGCTTTTTTAAAAAAAAAAAAAAAATTAACACGTTTTCACTGAAAATAACCGTGATACACCAAGGGACTTATTGTACATTCGCGTGACAACACGCACCACACGATTTAACCACGACACACTCGTAGCGATGATATCCTTTTCCACCGCTACCGCGTAATCATTAATATAATATGAAAAAAACCCTTTACAATCGTCAATTACATTTATTGCTTTGCTTTTCCGTGGATGCTTTTAGCTGACGTCCATTAGTGTCTCGACAAACTTTTCATATCCACGCCATTAGTGTCATTCCGTATAACTTTTATGCCATTTGACGTCGACATAAAAATCAAATGATATATTAATAATAATAATGATAATAACGGGAAAATATCGTTTAAGACAATGGCAATCGACTCTAGGGTGCCACACTGAACACACGATGCACTTATGTAGTTCCGTCAAAATTATTACATTCTCGCGTAGTTCAAATATGATATAATAATGCGACAAATTTATGTATATACTATATAAAGTTAGCTTAGAAAATTTATGGATACTCTATTGAAAAATATACAGAATAAATATTAACCAACAATGTGCTTACTTTTTATTTTATCATTATTTAAATGTACACTTATACATTTATAATTTATTATAGTGTATACTGTATACATATATTAATATTATATTTTCATTTGCTAAGATTTTTTTATGCTATTTTCTGAATGTCAGCTAGCTGTGGAGGTACTCGCGTATATCACAGTTTAAAAATTCCTGGTTTATTGAGATTGGCATACCGACGATTGTGTAACGTCCCGGCAATCGTTACAATTGTATTCGCCTATAGACTTGAAATTTTAATTGAAATTTTACCTACAGTCTTACAGTGTATCAAGACTTAATTTATATATATTGAACGCATATGGACGTATTGATATGTCGTAAATACTAAACAAGGCATATTGTATTACGTCTATAATTATACGGTCGTTGATCGCGTTGAATAGGAGGTAGTGTATACACGCGTCGAGCGCTTTATAGTTGAAAAACTTTCCCACTGTCAAACATATCCGAAGGTCTTCTTTTTATACCTACAGCGTAACAATATACATAGATATATGTATAATATGAAACGCGTGTAATGAAAAAATATATACATATATGTTTAATATAATTTAACTCGCTTTTGTCAGGCGGCAAACTTCATTTAATTTATATGACGGTAAAAGGAGAAAGAAAATATAAAAAAAAGTACAAATCGGTGCGAAAAATAAGCGTAGGTGCCTCTCTCTAGATAGAGAGGACCTATCACGGGCGATGGAGACTTTTAATATCGGTCCGTGAAATATAGGGTGTTAACTCATCTAGAAATTCGAGATAACGTCCGTACAAAAGGTGCAGTGGTGGGGTGGTGTGCAGAGTATTATACGATATTATATTATATTTATAGCAGTTACAGAGCAGTTGTATATAGGTAAATACTCTCCCTTTTTGGATGTCTACACGTTGTACATAATAGTACCATATTATACGCAGGTATACGACCTAATGGACACGTGTCAACGACGAACATATATATATATATATATATATATACTACCTATAGCTCAGTTTGTTAATAATTTAAAATAATAATAGTTACAGTATTATTATTTTTATTATCACTGTAATAATATAATTTAATATCGTCTACACTGTTGTCACTATATAATTATGTATATAGTTCATTACTATTGTAACACGAATAATATTTTTTGACACTTTTCGCCGTTTATCCGACATAAATATATAAATATAAATACGTATATATATGTTATATTCGCTATTAAACGCCGTATACTATTTCCTCCGTGTATATTGGTCAAATTTTACAATCGCGTGATAATAGTAATAATGATAATAATATATTAATATTATCGTTTTTTTAATGGATTTAAAAAAATATCGTTGTCGTACACGAAACACAAAGTGCATAGTCTATAATATGTGGTCTGAAAACTACCCTGCAAAACAAATCGACGCGTGCAATAACAATAATGATAATATTATAATGGAAATAAAAGTTACAAAATGTATTTTACTCAAACGTGTTTATGGTAAAAATCTATAAGTGTATATAGTGTAATATTACATATTTGCATTTTTTAAATATTAGAAACAAACTTTGCATGTGTGCACGTTACTCGGCCGATTTTAATATTATTAAGTTAGGTAAATTAAAAAAAAGGTTTAGTTATTTAATAACTAATAAAGTGATAACTACTTATATAATATACTACTGTTTTATTAATCACAGGGCGAAATTACAATAAAAATAAAAATAAAAAATTAATAAATTCGATATATGAGTTGGTACTTGGTAGTAATAATAATAAATAATATTATCCTACAAAAATCATGATGTTTGATATCGATATGGCGTGTTCATTATGTTCTACTTTAAACTTTTAAAACATATAACGCGTTGTATTGTCACAATGAATTGTAAAGAATTAAAAAAAAAATGAAAAATTATGGTAACAAAATATTCGTGCAAATTTACATTAAATAAAATGACATTCTATAATCTGGTCACCGTGTTTTACCGTTTTACGCTGATAGCTAGGCATTGAAAAACCAGGAAAACGCGGTGGTTCGTGCCTTGCATAATGCGTATATAATATATATATATATTATAATGAATTCGAATGCGTCGAACATCTTTCGAGAACAACAGCTCGAGATTATTGT
The DNA here is from genome assembly GCA_020882235.1 of Schizaphis graminum. Classification (NCBI taxonomy): domain Eukaryota; kingdom Metazoa; phylum Arthropoda; class Insecta; order Hemiptera; family Aphididae; genus Schizaphis; species Schizaphis graminum. Next base: position 11,126,004 of record CM037032.1, read on the forward strand.
AATGATTCGAATACGGAAATAAAACAGACGACTACCGTCGCGTTTTATACCTCCACTGTCGGCACTGTCGAGGTTAATCTCGATAAGTGTAGAGCCCAAGTGCTAGTATTGAAAGTAAAAACAATATAAATCGCCGTTACACGCAAATCCCCGGTATTAGGAACCGTCGTTTGTATGGAGTGAATACTCACGGGGATTCGATCGCCTTTATTGTCATTTATTTTCACTGTTGCTCCGAGTAATTAAACGTTCCTAAAGGATTCCACCGCTTCTGTTGTCGCCGTCGCTGTTTTCCAAGCCCTCTTTCGCGCAATTTAATAATATATACTTATATACTCGACTTATCAGTACAATCTGTGAAATAGATTTCTACAGTGCGGACGGATAAAAAAAGAAAAGGACAGAATGAAAACCCTTTTAGTTGACGCAACCTTTGTTCTGATGCCGCAAACGCAAACCTTTGCCCACTTCTCTTCGCCACTGTTAGTAAACACTAACAAAAGCCAATAAACTTTCAGGAGTTCAGAATATGATGTCATACTACTCATAAAACGAGCGGATATCAAATATTTGATGACGTTATTATGTCATAATAATTTTAGTACTAGGTATGTACTATGTTCTAATATAATTATTGTAAATCTCGAGTAATTTAGATTTTTATGTCTGATTTTGGAAATAATTTTTATAGTTTTTGCCAAATTATTCATATTTTTATTAAGATTATAGTATAATATAAAATAAGACCTTTAATTTTTGAAAATCCATTTAGACGATATACTTTAGAATTTAAATAGTTGTTTAATAAGTATAATGCCCAGTTATTCGTATAGACTAGTGTATTTTTTTTAAACTTTGTTTACGCCAATCGCCAAAATATGTTCTCTTTGAAACGTTACTCTGATTAAATGAGCGTTAAATCACATTATTTAACTATCGTTGTAGTAGGCTTGAATGCAATCGGCGTAGAGTTAACATCAAAATGGAAAAATATTTCTTGGAAATTTATTTTAGAACACTGTACTCCTGACTAAGAAATTTAAATGCACAATTATATTTAAACAATCAAACTACAAAATACATACATTTGTATTTTGTTTTAATAAAAATTTAATAATGAACTAAAAAGTGTCAAGTGGGTATATGAATAATACCTATTTGTAGAAAACAGGAATATGAAAATAGAAATTGATTGTGTTTTGATTATTATTTGTATTTACTCACTCATACGGTTTGAGTAAATATCGATTATATTATTTACTCAGTTAGAAATGAAATAGAAACGAAAATTTGATTTAATATTTTGTTATAGAAACAATGATCTTTACAAATATTTACAATTTTTATCTAAAAAATACGACTGAGCGTCGAACGCAACAAAGATAAGAGGTTATATAATATTTAAAACAAATATTGTTGTAGCCTTATTTTGGATAAATTTTGTGTATATAAGTGTGTACCTTTAATGTATAAAATAATATACGTAATATTTTAAGTATCAATTTAAACTATACGATTTCGTGTACGGTTCGGTGTCTGCTATAACTATTTTTAATGTTATCATTATTTAAGGGGGTTGCATATTTCGTTGGAAGTAGGTAAGTTATTTGATCGTGTCGTCATCATCATAGTTCGAAAAATAATAAAATTCGGCACTGCATTGTGATTTAAAAAATGCTATGAAATCATACGACTACGCTGCAGGGTGTGTATCGTTTTAATACGTTATTATTTTTTTCTGCCCTTCGTTATCCGCAAATATTCTCCGGTTTCGTTTAATATTCAAGTCATCACTGTCAGGGCTATAACTCATTGTCACCGAAGGAGGAGTTTTGATTAAGAGATACAGGCGTTTAATGGACTGCCGCCGTTGTCGCCGCTCCACTGGAACGCACCCTAAAAAAAAAAAATACATCCAAAGCACTGATGACGACAATAACATCAACGGGACCCTCTCCGATGCCACATATATTATACGTACTATATTACTTAATATATTACATAAGCCATATAAATAAGGAAATTGCTGTATTGTATATACACAGCAATGAATTATCCGATCTCGGCGCTTAAATTCTTCGTTGTAATTAATTATTATTATGGCCGACTAAACTAAAATTAAATACGTTGCGTTTGTTGTGTTTTGTCTTAATCCGTTTCTCAATTAAATACGATGGTATATTAAATAATTGTTTTTCAATTTTTCAACGAATTCGATGTGCACAATTACTATGATGTTTGTGTATAACGTATAAGCGTATATGTATACGAGTTCATAAATTGTGTTATCACTATTTCGTCTCGTGTATAATATACGGTTGACATTTTTCTGTAAAACAAACCAAGACGTCCATCGAGTTGGTATGTTTAATACAACAGTTTACCCAAAATGTACTTTGAGTTTAACAGGAACACGAACTAATAATATGGCAACTTGCGTATCATATAGTATCACACAATTTTCGTTCATATACCGTGGTCTGCGTAGCAGTAGTGTGCTGCAGCAAGTATTTAGACACTTGATATATACATTATCAGACACAGATTATCATTATATAGACATATTACAGATATTAGACACTCCATATATTATGCATAGCTATATATGGACATGGCGATATGTGGTGCCTATAGTACGCCGTAAAAAAACGTACGAACATTATGGGTTTTATATTGCGGTTTGTGATGGTCTTCGGACGAGTTTTCCGGAGAATTATATTATTGTTATTATATCCGTCTCGTTGCAGACTGAGATTCGCGTAACGATTGCGCGGTGGTCGCCGGCTGGGGAATAACGCGTATAAAGACGTCGACCCGATTTTCGCGTTTTCGTACATAAAAATGCGTTCGCGCAAAGGCGCTGCTTCGAGGATAATAATATAGACGCAGTGGAACAGACGTGTGGCGGAGGCAACGGCAACGGCGTCGGCGGCGGACGTTTGGCGCCAGACAGATATTCGGACCGGGCGCCAAGAAAAAGGTCCGCATAAAAGCGGGCGACCCCTCTACCATTCGGTTTCACCGCCAACGCCGCTTTTGCGCGCATTCGGCATCGAATAAAATATTATATCTATGTGTGTTATATACATTTACATTCGCGTCGTAGTGTGCAATATACGCACGCGTGTGTGTATGTGTGCGTTACTGTGTCTGTGTGTATGGGAAAATAATATTATGCCCTACAAGAAATATTGTCTGCTGTCTGAGCTTTTTGTCGGAAGTTATTTATATACACACATATACACGGGGTGTTCCATTTAAACGCGGCTACGCTAATTTTTCGAAATCGATTTTTCCAGTGTTTTAAAATAAAAATGTTTACAACTATACAATTGTATATATATAACAAGCTCTTCGTTTTAATTTTTAGTTATTTTTATAATGATGAAGATGTAAATAATATTTTAACTTCATAAATCACAATAAAATTGGAAATATAATAGGTAGTTACTTTTCATGAAATGTTATTTTTATTTTTTATTTTATTTTATTTTTAGAATATACGGGCTAGGCCCTTTTTTACATAGACAACAGGTTATATATGGTTACAAAGATAGAAAACAAAAAGTAAATAAAAGATAAACAAGATAGAAAAAAAAAAATAATAATACTAATATACATATGCAATTATTATAGATAAAGATACATGAATACGTTAGAGTGTATAGTTATTAAGTTAAATGAGATTATACAGTTTATGGGAATTTCAATACTAATATATATGACAGAGCTAACTTAAAGAGAAAGTGGGGTCCAAATTGGCATTGTACATCATACGCTTTATAGGCTCATTTAGTAAGTAGTTGGTGGAACAAAAAGGGACATGAAATGGAGTAATAGAGCGGGTGGAGCGTTGGGGTACTTTAAGATTAATTAAGGATAGTAAAGTCGGAGAATCAACGCTACCATCTAACAGTCCATTTAAGAACTTGTTACCCATAATGTGCCTGCGCTCTGCCAGAGAAGCTAGATTAAGTTGAATAGAAACTGGGGAATAATCATGCGGTGGACATTTGATGTCTAAAAGGAAGCTGGCAAATCGCAAGAACCTACGCTGTACCCTTTCGATCTGGCAAGCATTGTCAGCAGTATGAGGATCCCAAATAATGGAACCATATTCAATTATTGGTCGGACTAACGAACAGTATAAAACTTTCAATGACGAAGTTAAGTTTAGGTCCTTTGACAATCTCATTATTATACCTAACACTCTAAGAGCTTTGCAACAAGCCATTTCAATATGAAGGCCCGGGTCAAGGTTACTGGAGAGTTTGAACCCAAGATCCATTGTAAATCCATCACAGCGGGAAATTATAGAATCATGAATATGATAGGAGAACATTAATGGAGAGCGGGTTCTATTAAACGTCATGGCTTTACACTTACCTAGGTTCAGTGACAAACCTAATTTATCAAAAAGAGCAACAAATCTATTTAAATCACTTTGTAGTTTAAGACTGTCTTCAATGCAGTTTATTTGCATAAAGAGCTATGAAATGTTCATTTCATAAAAATATTTTCAGTATCTAACGAATATCGATAATAAGAAGATAATTTTCTTTTTTAATATACATTTACAATTTAGTTGAGCGAACTATGATTTTTTTTTTAACTTTTATATTTTTTTTATTGAAACTTTTTTTATTTTACATCCGCAGTTTTTGATACCTCGCATATCCTTCTTGTTATGTCATAGCTTGCATGTCAATCTATATTGACTAGTGGTTTTCTTTTTAATATACACATTATACATGGTGATTCACAAACCATTGTAATTTTTAAATATACCTACTCAAAGAGTATACCGTGGTAATATTAACTTGATATATTGATAGACCAGTATTTATTATTTAGTTAATTGCTAATTTAAACTCCACATTTTTCCCAAACTTACAATATGATGGATTATTTAACCTTAGTATACAAAATTAAGTAACTCAAAATGTTGATCTTGTACGTCGAAAATTAAAAAAAATATATCCACTAAATAAAAAACGGGTTGTTTAAAAAACAGAACAAAAAAATCTTATAGTAATCTTTAAGTATCTATGTTTAAAAATACCAAAAAAAAAAAAAATTTTGAGAACTACATAATTGAAAAAAAAACTGATCACTTATTTTGCATGCTTGGTGATGTTGTATATTATTATTTATTATAATAATTTTGGATTTAAATCTAAAATACATATTTTAGGCAAATATTCAGATTGCAATCGAAACATATACATTTATCATAGTAGATTATATATTATTATAGCTTAAACTTTTAAAGTTTAGAGAAGTATAACGGCCGGAGAATGGTGTTCGTGTACAAAATTCGCATATACTTACTATAAACTTATATAGATTTATTAGTTAAGTTTTAAAATATTCATGTATAATATTACTTGGAAATGAAATACTTCTACATAATATAAAAACAAATCTCGTAGTTATTTGCTGTAGTTAAAATAACTGCGTTGTGAAATAAAATCTGCAGTGTTTTTAAGTCTGTAATATAGGACTTTCCGTTTAGACCATTTGGTATATTATAATGTAATAACATAACGTTACGGGTGTTCGTAGTAACATAATAATGCGCGCAGCAGTACATATACTTTGCTGGTAATCGTTCATTTTTTAAATCATTTTAACCATATTTTTTGCTATGTATTCGCTATGTGTTTAGTAAAAATATAGTTTTTCTTGCTCTAAATTGTGTACGAGTATAATAATATTATAATGATGACACAGTAATTGTGTCCGGACGTCTTTATTAACGTTCGCTTCGATGTCTAACCGTCATCTAGTCTTCTTGACAACTGACGATTTTGTGACAGCTACTTTTTAAATTGCTGCAGTCTAAGCTTTTTTTGTCGTTCGTTAAAATAAAATATTATAAATATTACTACAAGAAAGTTTTTATTTCTTTAAGCTGACGTTAGTATTATTTTATTTTAATAAGATTCGAACATATTTTTAACTATTTTTATTAAATTTATAATTAAATATCGAAATACTTCTATGTACCCACTTATATAATACCTATAGGTATATTTACTTCGTGTCTTTGTGACAAGAAATGTTTTTTTTTTTTTTACATACTTATTACTATATCATACATATTAGTTAATGGCCAACAATGGATAATTTAGAGGAGTAAAAATATAAATTCATAAATTGTAATACAAATATAAAGTTTAATTAATAATTTATTTACAATATATATATTTATATTATGCTTAAAGTACTTTTAAGTAAAATTTATGGTATAAAGATTTTAAATTCTATAAAGATAAGTCAAATTTATCAAAAAGATGTAATCGTTAAATGTGACAAGTGCATAATAGATTATATTTTACTATTATGTTTGTGAGATAACGCAATTGAATTGTTATTAGTTCTTATATTATGCTTATGTTAATAATATATATATGTGCTTAGCGTTGAAAGTGGTATAAATTAATTCATTTTTATAGTTAGAAAAAATAAGTATTATAAACATTAATTTATACGAGGATTATACGTTTAATATTACAAAATAAATATGCCGCGGCGATATGGTGTAACTGGAGACCAGATGAATTTGGTTGCTTTCGTTTCTCATATACGGATCGACGACAATAAAAATCAAAATAATACTTAACTTAAGTAACTGAAGTGAGTTATGTCATAATATAAGTTTCGACAGAAAAAAATGATTTTATATTTTCTTTGCCGATAAAGGTAACAAAAATAATAATTATAAATGTATTATTTTGGTTGTAAAACGCGTAACGACGATATAAGAAATTATAATATATAATTATCATTTACGTATTTTAGCGGAATAATATTATTTTAATATATTAGTTTATGAAATATGAATGATAAACTATCACAAAGACCTGACATACTGATATTCAGCTCTTTACGGTCTATGGACGACAAGAGTGTTGAAATGTTATTATTACTTTGACTTAATATTTATTGTACACGTATCTCTTTGTATTTAATGTGGTTGTACGGGTGTAACAACTATGATAGAAACAACTAACGGATGTATTTAACTAGCTATATAATATAATGGTCAACAGTTTAAAGTAAAATAACTTTCATTATGGTTTAATTTTTAAATTAAATTATTATGATATTATAATTATTGTTAATTAAAAATATAATTCATTAATAAGAATAAAATGTATTACATACTTAGTTAATTAATGATGTATGTTAGTTACTTCTATTATACTTTGAATATAATACAGTTAATAGATATTATGGGTCTAGTTTGACGTGTTGATTTAGACGTAAGTCATATAGACGCTACAGAGAAGTTCGTCAGTGTATTGTATAATAATAAGCATATTTTAAGTGGGGTCAAATAGATTAGAAATTCGTATACATGTAATAGATATTGAAAATACAGTTATTTGAAAATGTATCAAAAAATAATAATAATTAAAAAATAGTACTGTACAATACTACAAACAACCCACATACTATCTATATACAGTGTTAATAGCTGGACTGAAATTTTAATTTCTAAAGTAAAAAGCTCTATGGAAAACAATACGCAATATACTCGATTGATTTTGTTTTTATTTCGAACGTTTTTTTGCGGAGTAATAATAATAACAATAATAAAAAACCACGATATACCTACACACACACACATACACATACACATACATACATACATATTATATATGAACATTCAACCGGCAATAAACGCTTTGCATATACTCGATAAAATAATAGGGACGGTGGTCGTTCAGTGCTACCACCGACGTTAATATATACATGGTCGTATTATATGAAAACACGTTGAACAGTCACCCAAGTCTTTAGGGATTGCGTATATAATAATATACATAGTAGCGATTTCAATCGGAACTCGAGTGCTTAAGCACTGCTGTTATATACGGCCACTATATATAAATGCGTAAATTATAATATATATACACTGTACGTAGATCGCACTACTCTCTCTCTTTTTCTCTCTCGAGATATATATATATATATGCTATTGGCCAATGTTTAATCAACAAGTTGATGGCCGCGGGCCCGCCATCCCGCCCACGTTGTTTATTCATGCAAATTCTCGTTTGCACCCGAAATAGATCTCTCTCGATCTCTCTCATCCCTCTCTCTGTATACACAAATATAGTGTGGTACCCGTCGTCGTATAACATTAACAAAACACATAACAAAATGTACTATGTACATGCGCTTATAATATATGTATATTATACATTATACAGGGTGATTCGCCAAGCATGCTTACGCTTTATTTTTCTTCAATAACGCAGTTATTAAAAATGTGATTTTTCAACATTTTTAAATATACTTAAAAATAATATTTTCGAATTATTGAGATATTTTTTTACTTCTTAGGGATAAAAACCAGGATTTCATATAACGAATCATCTTTCCTCATATTTTTATACTCTAAAATTTAGTTATTTATAATTATCTGATATTTGGAAAAATGATTCAAGTATAGTAAATACAATGGATATCTATTTTAAACTTTTGTAAAACCATTTTTAAGGACTAAGGGGTACTTGTTTAAATTTTTAATTAGGTAGATATATTAAAATGTTTATAAATATAAATCACTAAATAATTTATAGTAAATGAGGGATCATTGTTTAAAAATTCAAAATTTGAATAAATTCTTTATTAAATATAAAAATAGAGGAGGTTGTGCTTGGTGAATCACCCTGTATGTGTATATACGTACTTGTTTTGTGTGCGATTGTTTCTACTCCGGAATATTCACCTCCGGCATAACGTGGTAGTATATTCATAATCATTTCCATCTCGATCTCCCCGCTTTAAACGGCCAAATCTCGAATCAGTATTCTGGCGCGTATACTGCAGCTGCAAAAAGTACGCACCCGTGGTGTGTTTATAGATAGGTACAATATAATAATTGAGCTTTGACGTGTTTGCACAGGCAAATGAACCCATCGCCGCCGCCAACCAATCGAGTGTAGATCACTATCGAAAGTGTTTATTTATATAGGTAACTAGGTATATAATATATACAATAAACATGTAAAAAATAAAAAAATGTTATTTTTGACTTGTTTTTAGACATTTTTTTTCAAAATATAAAATGCTGTATGCATTGTAAAAACTAAAAGTTACCGGATTATGTGTTTTTTTTCAACTGTCGTGATCTAAACTGTGCGTGGTCAGTGGTCACTGACAAAAAAAACCGTTTAGCCCACCTATTCTTTACCTTAATGTATATTAATTATATATAATATAATATGAAATTGATTTTTATTAAATATAAAAACGTTAATTTAACTGTAAGCTGTACACTGTATTTTTTTATATTTCTGAAAAAAAAATGTGCTCATAATAATATAGCTTAAATGTTTAAAAAAACATACATAAAAGGTAATTTAGAAAAATAGTGTAGCCAATATTACTTTATAATGCAGTAAGCTGCTGTTTAATGAGCATCATAATATAGAGAATATAGAGAAATAAATATATATTTATGTCACATAATATTCAAAATTATAGTTTATAATAAATTTATATTTAGTAGTTATATAGGTACTTTTAATATATAGCTATCAACAGAAAACGTGCATGCATATAGTACATATGTCATACATATTATTAGATATATACAATAGTATATATGCGCATTTATGATGATGTATACAAAAACGTAGATAATTATGTACATACGTATACAATATATATATTATGCTACACGTAATAATATCACTGTATAATTTCAACAAAAAATATCCGTTCGAGTCCTTTTGAAGGATTTCGACATTATCCCTCTTCCCGCATTACCATTTCCACTTCTCAGTATTTTAATTTCCCCCTATATTGAGTATATATACCTATATTTATAGCGTTTACGTCATTACACCACGCTGTCCGGCCGTATAGTATTATATTATTATAATAATACATATATAATATAATATAATATAGTCGTCATCGTTCAGTCTCTTGCGCTGTAGAGGATACGCGCATATTATAATCTGTTGAGCGTGAAATGGGAAAACTGATCGGATCGGATTTTGCGTGCGCACCTGATAAGGACGTCGTCAGTCGATTGCAGGGTGGGGGAGAAGTAGTACAAAAGGGGTATTAGCATTGACTCGTACACAGTCGGCGGTGGCGTATGTAGTCGCCACGCTAATACGGCAGAGCAAATCTCTTTGTAATTGTTTTAAGTCAGCTCTTTTGCTCGCTCTCTCGCTCTCTCTCTCTCTCTCTCTCTCTCTCTCTTTCAAAGAGCTTTTAGTCCTATTGTCTCAGTTTGTTCGGTTAAGGCAGCGGAGAAAATTTAATGACCGACAGGGTCCATCGAATTACTGCCGTTCATTGTATATATAATATATATATATATATACATAAAGCCGCCCTCAACTGTTATACTCTCTCTCTCACCGGTTCCCAATGTACATACATATATATTATATATATATATATACTCGTGTATCGATCGATCATTCGCGGCACTTGATTGCGACGTATTGTATTAAACAGGAAATGGAGAAAAGCTGATGGAGAGGAGTATAAAAAATCTCTTGTTTGATTTTATTCGATTTCTCTTATTTCTGAACGGGAAATTTGTATATATGTGTGTGCTTGTGTGTATATTTTCAAATATTTACTACCCTTTTCAATAGTGATTTATGCACATGTGAAAAGTGTATCTCGACTGAGAGTATATAATATACAGAGGGAACGGTGTTTTTGGGGAAATTTACATAAATACCGTCGAGATCGAAATAATTTGTCCATTTATACTGGTGACACGGTAAAGGCGGATACATAGTCCTTGATTGTACCACCGTCACAATATCTCGGGAAGTCAGGGTAAAAAAAAAAGACCTCTGTGATGTTCTTGGCAAATCACCTTATTGGACATTGGTTTAGGTGTATATGTGAGTGTCTCTGGAAAGCGGGGAGAATGAAAATAAATGTTATGGTGGCTTTAAGATTTCGCATCTGATTAAATTTATATATTATTATCATCTTTATCGAAAAAAATGTATCATTATCTAGAACGTGGTTATAATATACACATAACATACGATTCGAGACTGGTCTCAGATAAAACAAAGCGTGCGGGTAATAAAAATCTGCAGTCGTTAACCCCTCGTTCGGTTAGAATTCAAAGTGTATTTGCGATGAATCATGTTTTGGAATTATCTCCAGTCGATTGAATGCAAAATCGTATAAACGTAATACCACGAACGTGAAGCTGAATTAATTAAAAAACGGTTAACGGTTGACGATGTTGCAATATATTTAGTCAGATGATCAACGATGATATTTCATTTTATAAATGCAATATATAAAATTATATAATATTGATGATGTATACAATACATTGTATTGTATACGTATTCCTACATTTTTGATTTAATAAAATAATATAAATATAACACAATGAATTATTGTACGTATACCTAATGGTATGGGATGAACTGTTTTAGCTATAGTTTGATTCGGATAAACAAAAAGTTTATTAAAAATGTTACAATTTTATAACTTATCAACTATATAATATAAGTAGACAACAAAAATTCCTTTTTAAAACGAAAAAATTAGTTAAATTTTATTTAATCATGTTATTTTTTATCGATTTCACTAATTTTTCTTTCATTTGTGGTCTAAATGTCTAATACTTCTTAATATATAATTTTCACTATTTCAGTTTTATAACCTATTTTATTAAAAAAATGTTTCTCATTGTATTGTAGTACTGTTCTAAATTAAAGATCTAAAAAAAAAATTTTAAAAAACAAGTTTTTGTTCCTATAATTATCACCAAAAAGCGTACCAGTCCTCTCAGATATATCATAATATCTCATATCATTTATATAGCTCAATCAATCGTGTAAATAATGGTTATTGTTACCAAATTTATAAAAAAGTCAATAAAAAAAAATATTGCAAAATTATTGAGAGATAATATCACTAAAATACTTATGAAGATTTATGGAATATATAATGTATTACTATTACACTTTTATACTATGTTATTATTATTTGCTAACTCCTAACTTAACGATCTTGCGTTCACTTAACTTGACATGTTACTTGGTCATAACTTGGTTAATTATGTACATTAATATTCCTACGATTGTAGGTAATATTAATATAACTTATAGGTAAATTACGATCTAATACCTTCGTACTACTATATATGCGATTTCGTCTATTACAGCGGAGTAATTACTATAAAATTATTTGACGTTCTGTAACATATGGTAGGTACCTAATTCTAACATATAACCATATAAAATATTATTAATATCATGCCTATATCTCTTCGTTGTTCAACGGTATCGGGTGTTAGACATGGACGTGGTCGTTGCAATATAATATAATATTATAATAACGGATAGGCCCAAAAGCCACTCTCATTAGAACCGAGCAAACCTCGTGATTATCATCGTCGTGGTCCAAAGTTGTCGCAATGTCATCACAGTGCGCGTGCCGTTCAAATTGCTTGCGGCTCTCGCCCTCTTCTCGGGAGGCAGTGAATCAGCGTTTAATATAAAATAATAACATAAATCGACGCTGCACTCTCGTCTTGACGACGCGTAATTCGAACCGTCGTCACTGCAGCAACGTGTCAAGGCATTGAACCTCAATTTCTATTTTGGTTTTTTTATTCTCCCTGTTGACGTTTTTTTTGGATGTCGTCTTTTTAATGCGTAAATCATATTTTATAATTGGCTGGGTTTAAAATAACATATTATTGCGTAATGCACGTACTGTGAATAGTATAAGATAATCACAAAATAGCGGGCAACGTTAGATTTGAGGAGGTCAAAATTGTAATTGACTCTGAAAAAATCCAAGTTTTTCATAGGTATTCATTACTTTAACGACACAGATGTGAAAGGTTATAAGAAAGCGATGGAAACAACCCAACCAGATCGTCATCGGTTTGCTTTTTAAACTAGACTGTAAAATTATGTAGAGAGTGGGAATATTTTTAAATAAGCATATACGATGAATGACGAAAATAACGTTGTAGCTACGACTTTTATTGAAAGTGAAAAGCGTCAATTAGTACAAATATACGAAAATAATATTATTTTCAATATTGAATTGTATATTTATTATAATTTAACCCGTTGGTATAGTGGTTTCAATCGTATTTTTGTCATAGTGTTTTGTTTTTTTAAACTTGCCAGTCTAGAACCACAAATAATGCAACGAGTTTCGACTGCAAAACGCTGCTGGCCGTGCGGGCATGGTGTGTTTACTTTGATAAAATGTCACTGTTGTTTTATCTGGAACCCGATTTTGAGGGTGGCTCTAAAAGCAAATAATATAATCGTATATTCGCAGGTACGTATATCATGGTGTATTATTAATATGTTTATTGTGTATATATAACGTAAGCAGAATTACTGTAGAAACTAATAACGATACAGGACATAATAGACATAGGTGGAAAAGTTATTGAAAATAATTAAGAAGACACCACACACGCATGTGTTGTTTCCGTTTTATATACATACAACAGCAAATGTTCGTTTAGCAGAATCCATTTTATGTTGTTAGCTTAAAGTAGTAAAATTAATATCAAAATCAAAGGTAAGAATATTATCATTATTATTTAGGCTATTCACATAGACTTTTATTGATTTGATATTATCATTTTAAAGGTAACTATAGGTATTTAAAATATAACAATTATTAAAATGCTCATTACTCATAACTCATTTTATTAAAATGTATGTAAAACAGAAACATCACAATATCAGATGTAGTGTCTTCTCAACTCGAGTTAAGTTAAGTAAACACAAGATCTTAATTTAGAAATTTATAGTTAAAAAAAAACAATAAATTGAAATCGTCAAGCCTAAAGTTAATATGGAAAAAACGTATTAACTTAAATCAAGTTAAAAATGTTGATCAAAATTGACATGTAGATCATGTAGAGTATTTTATTACTATCTATAGATCTGTATAATGTAAATATGTAATACTATTTTATGCAGAAACGTAATAGAAATTATAGTATTATAATTATATTTTATTATTTTTTTCAAATCATTTAGGAGGAGGTATACATATAGTAATTCTATCAATGTTAATTGTTTATTCTATGATTAACCAAATCTTGTTTGTAAAAATCTAAACTACAAAAATCATTCAGGTTTGACCAAACTATTTTGTATATTCTAGGTTTTATCGAAATATACCGACTGCAGTCGGTAAAACATAGGATTTACCAGTATTCGTACTTTTACCGTAACATATATACTTAATATAAAATATTTATATACTCGTATATGTTAAAATACAATTTTTTACTAGTTAATATTAACATTTGATAATACTGATAATAGTATAGGTATAATATTGTGATCAATAAAAATGAAAATCGCATTAGACTATATGAACCTTCGATTTTGGTGTATTATATATTATATTATACATGACAGAAAAATAGAAAATATTTTTTTGCTCTTGAAAAGAATCGGCGTCTGCTTGTCCGGACGTGGATTATAATAGGCGCGAGTGCATGACGTCGTCGTTGTCGTCGTTGTCGTAATAAACACGGTCAGAGTGTGCGCGTGTGTAGGGGGAAGTTGTCGTCGCCGTTGAATCGAATTAAACCGGAATTAGATATAATCTGACGGGATGAATGGGATTACGCGTGCATCGCTAATGGTCAGGCCCCGCAGCACCGTGGTAGTGGTATACAATGGTACAGCTTTTATGATAGTAGTAGTAGCGAGTATTTCAAAACGTCGCGTGTGTATTTGTGTGTGTGTGTGCAGTGCGGAACCCTTTTCATTTTTATTTTTTATTTTCACAACGACAAACTATAATACACATTTACACACATACTATAATATAACTACTGGCGTTTTTCCCTTTGCTTGGAATTTTTATTTTTACCCTACCACACGACAAAACGTCGTACAAGAAACAAATGAACCGGCATAATATATTACTTCGTCTTAGTGTTTTTATACTACAACTATTATGACGTGTGATTATAGTGTTAAAAAACTGTGTATTTATAATATATTTATTACCGTAGATCAAAAAGACACACACGATATTCTAATATACTTTTATATTATTATTTTTTTAAAACCCATCCATCAAATATTTTAATTCATTCAATAATTTTTTATCGAGAGGACTTTGGTAATTTAAGCAGTAAAAACTTGTTCACTGAAAACAAACAAAACGGCATCAAAAAGTGGTTTTAGAGTAAAAATAGGTACTTATTATAACATTTATAGAGAGAATTGCCTGATCAGTTTTTTTTTTAAATAATAAGTATTAAAAATGTAAAAAAAAAGATTTTTGTGCCTTTAATATAACAAGCTGTGTATTTAGATTAATACAAAACCCAAATGAGATTACCTCCTAAATATTGTTCTCTATAAAATGTATCATACGCATTTTTACTTTTAAACCACTTTTGATATTATTATATAAAATATATAAGATTAATTTTAATATTCAATGGTTTCAAGATAAAATATCGTCTATGAAGTCAGTTTTATTCAAAATTTTGACAAATTAAGCCCTTAACGTTGTGTTCTACATTTACTAATAAGTCATTATCATCAATGACATGCAAATCTATATTATTCTTGTCTCTATATATTATTGCTTTCTATCTGTCTGATTAGATCGTAACCGTTCTTATTAGGAACACCGAATTATCACTAATTATTAAATTAAATCTTTAAGTCTTATTAAACCTTGATAATATTAATTTAAATATTATTTTGTTATAAATGTAAACTAATAAAATTGTGTAATCTTAAGCTAAATGAATACGAGATTCATAGACTGATACCAGTCTGTAAGATGTAGGTAACTATATCATTAATAATAATTAATAATTATAATAACAACAACGGTATGTAGTATATAAGTCCATAAGAAATAGGGTTTATTAAAAAGGGAAACGCGTATAGTTTATTTGTCTAACCGATGTTTAATTGAAATCAGAGAAATTTCTAACCTATAAATACAAGTATAAGTATAACTTCTGTGCTAAAACATGAACGTTTGTGTGGTATAGGCTATATACACTGTGTATTAGACGTTTATAACGCAGTAGACCAATCGATCCGCTTTCACAAAGGTTGTGCTGTATACAGTCGTAGAGAAGTCATATACATGTATATATTGTATTATATCCATTGATGATTGTAATCGCGAGAGAAGAAGCTATATAAAATCCGTTCGTTTGTGAACTATATATACAATACTTGGAAAATATATATATATATATTACGATATAGGAGCACGAGCGGAGGGATGAAAAGAGTGGTAGAGAAAGAGAGTCAGAGAGAAAGAGTGGAAAAAAATAGTATGTATCATATTATACACGTGGTAGGTATTGCATCGTCGCAGGGCGGGTGCGTGCGCCGTAGGACGATATCCCTTTACAGTCGGTCGGTTTATGATGGATTCTGTGTGTTGATCGACAGGACAATTACATAGCCGTCGGGCAGGAGTAGCGGTGGAGTGTCGAGCGGCGTCGGCGTCGGCGGTGTAGATCGGGAGAGGAACGCTGCCGCCGTCCTAAGTAGTCCGATATTAAAGATCGGAGAGGCCATGTTTACCCGAAAAAGGGGTATAGATTATTAGGGTAGGAAAATCGTGTTTACACACCGTTTGTCGCCCCACCACACCCCACGCCGACAAACAACTTTTCGACGAACCGATTCGCAGATATTGCTTGTGTGTTTATAGAGTATAAAGTATATATATATATATATATGGTGTGTGTGGGTTTGTGGATAGGTGGGTGTATGTGGGTGGTGCGTGGTGTGCAGAACGGTAAATACGACGTATCGTCGCCGTCGCGTATAGTAGGTATATCGAATTTCTAAACATAATTGCTTTCCTATACGTATTTTATTATATACAATACGTCATCATACTCGTCGAGTCCGCATAAAACGTATTTTCTGTGGATAACGTCCTCAAATCAATGTAATCATACGAAGTATGTATATTATATACTATATGTCTATATATATATATATATAACCTATATAGTACTTATTCATAGCGGATCAATCCAGGCGCGTATCAGTTTATAACTATATATATAATATATATACAATATATTGTGTTTTGTTTTTGCTTATTATTATTTGATAACCTTTTTCGGCTAATAGCTGTGATCTAGAAGTAATCTGATCACCTCGCATACCCGACCGTGATTTCCAGTATTACGGAAAATTGGATGAAACAATTATTGTACTTAACCGAAAACATGGTTTGATTTCCTTTGCAAATTTTCATATAACGATAAAATGAGATATACCCCTCTAAATCTCTTAAACAGCGAAAATATATTCGAACCCCAACAGGACTTTATTTGTTTTTCTTTATTGATTATTTAAAAATCCATATTTACTGTCATTGTTTTCAATAACATCGAAGTACACTATAGTATAAAATATACATTTATTCATAAAACTATATTAATATATATTGCGAGTAGGAGTATACAAATAGGTGACATCGTTTGATTTTCTCTGTTAGTATAGGTATATTATCCTATTAATATTATATTTTGAAAATCATTCTATCATTTTTAGTGATTTTTGCATGATTTTTTTGCGAATAATATTCGAACCATCGAAATCATTTTTCTGTATATATAGCGTCTTTAACCGTGTTCTGATCGAAATAATTATTCTTTATCTTAATTGATTATTTAAAAAACAGATTTTTTACTGTTGTCGTTTATTTTTGAGAAACGTAACAGTAAATACGTAATATACAGTGAGTTAGTAAATTACCACTAAACACTTTTATAGGTATTCCTGTCTATTTAATGTAATAATATATGGAAAGTATAGGAGTGTACCTACATAATAATGTTATATTGTACCAAAGCTGTGTTTACAGCACATAATCATAATATACGTTTAACAACAATGATATTATGCCCCTTTCACCAGTCGGTCGTCGTTTGTCCGCCGTACGGACCAGCCGTGAAGTAGTCCGACGACGCATTTAATCCAAAACGATAACGTCAAAACGGGCACCGCACCAGCAGCAGTCGGCGGTGACCGTGCGCGATTCGTCCGCATCATAAACCCCGTGACAAACACGTAATAATAATAATAATAATAATAATAATGCTATACACTACTCGTACATTTCATGACGACGATATAATATATTATGGTCGTCGGCCGAGCTTTATGGCGGGCGACTTTAAAACCGGCGGCGGTGCAGGAGTAGTGGTGGCGAAAAGCACCGAGCGGATGAAAGTCCCTGCCGCCGTATCCATTTAATCTTGCAAATCGGTTTACAGGGGTGTGAAGTGGATCATGACGATGATTTCCACCGACCACCCTCTTTGTCGCCACTCCTGCCGCCGCCTCGGGGCACAGACCGCGTGCATTATACATAATATGATATTATTATTATAGTGTAATGGAACTATCGTTCCGTGCGACGAACGATTCCGCCGCGGTCTGAAATATGATTGTAAGTCGTCGTAACGCGCACGGTGAAAAAACGGTCCACGATTACTACCGAAATGATATTATAGCAATATAAATGATTAGATACTTTGAACGCGAACATCTGAGAGAGTCAAAAAACGTTATTGCCGAACGGGTCCGTTTCGCGACGATCGATTTCGATTTCCGACTGCGTACGATCATTTATAGTCGTATCGTTCTTGTTTGTCCGGGGTGCGCGCGCGCATGCGATGAATGAATAATATTTCGATTTATTTTTCACGGTTTGACGCGCGATTGTTGTCACGAAAACACGCTCACGACATAATAATATATTTCAAAATTAATATAATAATGCTATGCTGTTGTAAATAAAGTTTTGTACGAGAATAAGTCGAATAATCACGCCCAGTTTGCCATAAAATATCATCGATTAGCCGTGTCCTATTATAATATTTAAAAAATTACTTTGTTATATTCTAAGCGAACAATGAATTTATTCAAATACTGATTTTTGGAATTTCGAAATGTATTCAATGGACATATATTTTAAATTATTGAAATTGTTTGGACTGCTTTTAGACGATGCAAACTTTAGATTTTTTGAAAGTACATATTTTGATAAGTATATCTGCTAACGATATTTGAGTTAAAATTGTATTTCAACCACTCTACGTACGTTTATGGTTGAAAAATTGTATGATCGTTGCACTATTTAAATTTTCAGTATTGATATAGGTAAAGCACCAGAATAGTTGTTGAAGTAAATTGTGAGGTTTTAGTTATCCCGGTTATTTTTAATACTTAATCATCTATATAAACTATCATTGTGATATTATACTCAATTAGTTAATTTGTTATGCTATTAATTTTTTTCATCAATTATAAGAACTTATTGTATTTTATTTATATAACTATAATAGTTATAAAATATATAGAGGTAGCTATAAAAAGTACCTATAATGTGAGTGTTTTTTAGTCTTTCGGATGATTTTTAGTTAATAAAAACAATAGGTACTATAAACGAATTTATTAATAGATTCATTGGCAAACATAATGCGTATAATATATACTCAGAAAAAAAAATAGGTACCAATATATACATATTGGTACAGTTTATAATATATTATATACTATATAGTATATATTATAGTATATAAATGTGCATGTTAAATTATATACCGTTGGGTTTCCACCCTCGCGACTGCCGTCGACGACGTGAAAACCATAGACCTCAGCGAAAAACATGAAGCAGCGGCGGCAGTTGATGCAAATCGAGTTAAAAATACAGCTTTGTTCGATAAGCAGGCGGCCGCTTAAACAGTGGGCGGAAAACCCGAATGCAAATGAGGTTATGAAACATTTTAAGGGTAGACCATCGGGGGAGAAGGGGTGCGGACCCGAATGGGCGGTAATGGAATATATATACATGTATACAAAAATATACATATTATCATGTGGTACAGATACCTACTACAATATAATTTAATAATACTCTGGTCTCTAATGAAATTGAATGACTACGGGCGCGTGCGCGTATATATTATAAATAATATTTTAAATCTCTATGTATAATAGTGTGTATAGCGATTTATAATCTAGTAATGTGTATATAAGTGTATGTACCTATATGTATAATAATTAATAATATACAACATAATAATAATAATATTATTAAATATCGTAGGTATAATATAGGTACGAGATGATTCTTTTAAAAATAAACTTTAAAATACACAATTTAAAATATATTGATTTAGCAAATATTTTGAATGAAAAAAATGTCTATTTTACGCGTTATTAAAATATTAACAATGACGAATGATAATATAATAAAAACATTTTTAAACGGTATAATAATTGTAATGGTGATATTTTGGTGTTCCTTTAGATTATTATGTATTGACGTATTGTATTATTATATTATATTGGCGCGTCTGCTAGTTTCAAAATTGTTTTCGTCCATAGAGTGTGTAATGACAAAAACCTTATATTGATATAATTATAAGTGTGTGTGTGAGTTCGCGCGTATGTTAACGAATAGATAGATCCTCGCGTGTTATACGCAACTTTAAAATTTGAAATGACGGATATCCTTTAGGACGCAATACCCAGCCGCTGCGCATTCACCGATGCATTAATGGTAAAATCGACTTAACAATAACGCGATTATAAAATGCGGATTATAAGACCGGAGAGCACTAAACGTCGCCGTCACTGATTATCTGAAAATGTTACACGGTCGTTATTTATAAATAATAATAAAGGACTGACTAGGATACAACGCCTTGTCTTTCACATTCGATTAGTCGCAGACTCATAGAGACCCACATTCGTCTCAAACTCAATTATATAAATCTATTTCATGTGATTTACAATAGTATGATTATTGATTATAATAAAAGATCAGGTACACGGGGTATAGGTAGTGATTCACGAAGCGTGTCTAATCGACATTTTTTTCATCTAATCGTGAATTTATTGGAGCTTTGAATTTTGGAATTATTGTATTCACTTGAGTACGATATTTTTCAATATTTTTATTTTTATATCACTACTGGGCACTGGTTTTCTTTAAATTCAGTCCTCAACATTTCGGATAAATTAGTTAAATATTTAAGAAGTGTGCATGGTTAGTTAACCACGCGGTAGAGTACTCTGTATAATATAATATTACTATAGTAGTATAGTAAATCCTACATCGGCGAATGTTTGCGATCCAAAAATATGTTCCGTAACAACAGCAACCGTGATTTATACCATAGTATTTTTTTCTGATCGATCGTCGTAGCCGTGTGCCATTTCAGATTCAGCAGCCCGTCCCGAAGTCGTTCGGTTTCAACGGTTCGCTGAACATGATGGTCTTATTATATGATATGTTTTTTTCTGTAAAGAAATACAAAAATCTTTAGAAGAAAAAACGGGTGGCGCGTTGGTTCCGGTCTTAAAAATATAAGGGGTTCGATATTATTAATAGCCTTTATTGGGTGGCTCACGTCCCCTGTGGCAAATAAAAATAAAGGGATAATATTGTATATTTCTACTGCATATCTCTGGGTATATTATAATATTTTGTTACCATTGATGTATACCATCGCGTGTACAGTAATAGTCGGCCGAAATATGAATTTGATGTCAAATTCAAACGAATTAATACGTCAATCAAATCAATTACATTTTTTTATCTAATTTGATGGATATTTATATTTTAAACGTATAGAATAATGTATAGTCAAGTTCGACAAATTGTCTATATTTGAATAAAATATAGTACTAGGTAGTAGCCAATAAGTACCTATTGGGTTCTATGCAGTGTTAACGTGTGCAAGTATATAATTAACGATTTATTTTTATCCGTTTAAATTCGATGATAACATTACGAAATAGAACCGTTGTGTGTTATATTGTTTAATATTATAAATGGTAGCCAGTAGAGATCAGTATTAAATGAAATAAAAATGCGTTAAAATATCGTTGTCGAAAGTCGATACTAACTTACGCATGATATATTGGTTTAGTATTAAAAAGTCTGTACAACGTTTGGACATTCATAGAACGAAGCGCGGTAAATCACGTCAACGAGGACACGAATAAAATATCGTCACCGGCGTAAATCGTTTTGTACAGTGTGTGTATCAAAAGTACGGTTCTGCGGGGACACTGTCCCGAGGGAACTGCGCTCCGATTGGCGTTATTTTAGTTTCCCGTGCATTAAGCAATCCGGAAACTGTATTGCCCGGACATACGTTACACTTCGATAGAATATATAATAAATACAGTCAACTATATTTTGCGATTTGTGTACCAAATTACCGACGATTCTTAAAACAACACTGCAAACGGTCGTCTTTCGGATGGCAACTTTGAGCATATGTCGTAATTTCAACGATTTTAAAAATAATAATGGACTATTATTTACTAAAAACTATGATAACCAATGATATATTGGTACCGGTCTATCGTACTTGTTGTGATCTATAATACCGTCAACTGCTAACTACGAAAATTACGCGATTAGGTTATAATATTTATAGACAACCTTTCGATTGTAGCGATAAATATTAAAGAGTCTTTTAATTAACTTTGATTTATCCTCAAGACTGTCAATTACAAAAAAAAATTGTTAAGTCACATATCCACAGCTTTTTATGAATATAAAATTATAAAAGCAATGGGTCGTATTACACATCAAAAATGTTATAATATGATTGAGTCTATAGTATAGCATAGCGTTTCCTCCCTGATCATATTTTTTTATGGGTAATTTATTGTTATTGTTTTTATGTTTGAAACAACAATTTTTTAATTTGTCAACATTTTTTTTTTTATAAATTAATATTTAAGAAAATAATCATCTAATTATTGTATTTTTATATTTTATTGTTTTTTTTATCTTTACAAATATTTACGAGTAAAATTTGTAGATTACTTACGACATTTTTACTTAATAATACTATTATATAAGTAACACTATTATATTATAGGACAGATGTTTAAATGTATTTGCTTTGTTCTTGTTATTGATTTGATACAAATAACTGTATTACAGTTAATACAAAAGTATGATTCCTAAAATACTGCAGTATGTGCATGTTTGTAAAATTTTATTTTTCAAATTAAAAAATGTTTCTAAATTTACAAAGTATATTGTATTGTATTGTATTATACTGGGAAAAAAGGTTTTTAGCTTAGCGCTGTACTCAATGAAATATTTTTATTTTTTGACATTAAACCTAAATAAAACTAATATTAATTATCATTTAAAGATTGTATATAATATAGTGCTTGTTTTTAATATAAAATTTAAATTAAAAAATATAAACACCCAAGTCATCTAAAAGTAAATCATAATATACCTATACTTAACGGGTATTTTAAAACATCATAATATTACAAAATTAATAATACAATTAGATTTTATTTATTTTAACATATTTAATTGGTATCTAAAGCATTCAATTGTATATTCTAAATAAGTGTATAATAATATAATATAATATTATTATGATTAGTAATATTTTGACTTTTTTGAGATGATGATAGTTTGAAAACGTGTTATCGGAGTCGACCGTGCGAGTCTAAAATGCGTCCTAGATTTTGATGGCAACTCTGTAAACGGCTTTCGAGTGGAGTCAAGTGGAATTGAAATAGGTCTTTTAATAGACTATACTTTCACGTAATCACGTGGTAGCTTACCTTTATACAGATGCGCACGTATAAAGAAATAATTATAGGTACAGAATTTAAATTGTATCGTAAAAATGCAAAATCGATTTTATAACGAAAATAATTGGCCTCACGATTTTTTTTAATTTTCTGCGCATTTGCAATTGCCACAAGCATAACTGCAAGTCGAAAAATATTGCCATAACGTAGTGTGGTTGCTTAAAACATCAATAAATTATTATTTAGTTGATTAATTAATATTATTATTTGATAATTATTACGAAAAAATTAATGTAGATAAATCGATTGTTACTTATTAGTATTAGGTATGTACTCGTTCATCGTTGGTACTAAAAATATGGCACAAGTTGTTCAGTCTACTTGCCTATACTATAATATACAATTAAATTATTTTACATAACATTTTTCTATAGTTCATAGGTATAAGAGCCGATATGATATAAATTCAATGTCCGATCACGGATTTTTTTTAGTCGAATATATGAAATTCCAAGATAAGAATGATTCTGTGTAACGCAGTATCATAACTCGTCACAAACAGATTTCTGTATATTACTTAATAATTAATTTCAATATAATATATTGAATACATGCCAGTTAATCCATAATAATAATAATTAAAAAAAGCTCAGTGCCTGGAGTCACTGGCCAAACCAATACTGTATAGGCGAACGTTGTGCATAACAACTATATTATCTACATCATTATATTTTGATGTGTGTGGATTGGACGTAAGACGAACGGAACACCGGGGGTGGGTTGCAGGACTGACAGGATGTATCGCGATATCGTTTTGGCGCCGTTCAAAAGGCGAATTCCTGCATGTCGTATAATTATCGGACCTCGCCACCGAACTAGCCGCTGACCACCCGCCAGAGACTTTAATCATGCCACCGCTACTGCGTGGTTAGAGCAACGGTATCCACGTGGGTGCTTTGTGCCTTTGATATATACACGTCTTCTCCAACCCCTACACGGAATATCCTTGGCGAGACCACCCGTCGACGTTTTCCGCGTAGTGACTGCACGCGCGTTCGACCGCGTAATCAAACCACCCCGAAACGGTATCGAGTTGCCGTGAAATTTTGCCAGACGACGAGCTCACATCACGTTCGTATTCGCCCGCCATCATATAATATCCTCGTCATCTAATTGCCACACCGCAATCGTCTCGAATCACCAACGTCCATCCTTGTCCGTCCATTTAGACTTAACAGCTGCGGTGTGCGCGATTTTTTTCTATATTTCTTTTTTTAATCTTAAAATTGTCGTTTATTTTTACGATATTGTTTTAGTCGTTCCGTAATAATTAATCTACGGTATTACGCGGGCGCCGAGTATAACATATATAATCGAATTACGCGCGCGGACAATGATTGATAAGCGCCGCGGCGACTTTTTCACGAACGATTTTTATGAATATTAAACGCATTAATCACCGCCTCGCAGCGAGTGTACACTATAAGTATAGTATACAGCTATAATTATATATATAGGACGGCAGTGGCGCGGGGCCCGACCGAGTGGCGACGCAATTAGCCTGATGAAAATCGGTCGTGTACGCGACACTGCTACACCAAATATGTATATTATTATCACTATTATATATATATATATACCGATGTCATAATGAAGAACGATGTCGTACTCGAAAGCAGCGTTACCATGTACATAATATGTACTTATATATTATATATAATATATACAGCCATCTCGCCTTAGCGTATATATTCATAATATTATATATAGTATTACGAGACGATTATTATAACGAGCTCGTTTTGTCAACTGCGTCTGCGTTCGCACGCGACAACTGCGGTAGTTCACAACGCATTTGGTGTCGTGGGGACCAGTTGACGAACACCGTTAGGATGTCATAAATAATATTATAATATTGACGTCGTATTACCTAATAGGACCAACACAAATTGTGATCAATATATTATTTCAGTTATAAATTGCGCATAATTGTGTAAAATATAATTTTGATAATGACAGCCAGAGGACATCTTCACAATTACTATTTAGTCTATCATTATATCTAAACAACAACTCATTTATGGACGAGTTATCGATGAATTGAAAATAGATAGTAGATACTATGGGCATAAGTTATTATACTCAGAGTCTATACTACGGTCTATGGCCAAAACAAACATTTTCTTTGTTATCAAAACAAAATATTTAATTTTTGTTTTTGCTAAATCTAGTTATTCCTAAATTATACTTTAAGAATCATTTAAAATTACTTAGGGGGTCACCACTCACCATGGAGTGATTCTAACTGTCAACCAAAAAATGTTTCACTTGTTTTTATTTATTGATTTAATTTAATATGTATTTATATCCGTCTAGTATTAATAATGTTATTATTTAAACATTTTAAATTATAATTTACAATAGTGTATACATTGTTAAGTGCAGTATTTGAAAATTCCATACGAATTTTATACATTGTTATTGCAGTTGACTTATTAGGTAAGACGTTTTGAATATTAATATTATGATGCGATTTATATAACTGTTCGTTCATTAATATAATATGTGCATGGAACGATTTGCATTTGTTATTTATTGTTCTGCATAAATTATCACTAAATCGGAACACATTCTGATTAGGACTAATGAAATAATAAATAGAAATTGTGGTATTGATGTAATATCGTTTTAAAAACGACTTTAATAATTTTTATCCAAATAATTCAACGATTTGCAAAACGTTTTCGCCCTTAGCGAAGCCTCGCTGTACAAAGACTGGATCATACACTTGCCGGGCACGTGATCAACTAAACAGTCACCGATTTGTTCGCATCTCACTACGCCTTTTTCCAGTCGATACCAGTTTTGGCTGTCACACACGACTTGCACCGAATGGACGACTTTACCTGCGAACATATAGTAAATCGTCGTTAAGTATTAAATTAGTATACTTCTTAACTACGCTTAACGACGTGCTTGATATCAGTACCTATTCTTATTAAAAAACACAGTTCTTCGGTCACTCTGCCGTTTTCACCGAATTGATATATATTCAAATCAGTCCAATCGATGTTGGAGTTGGTTCCGTCGTCGTTGCTGATAAATCCAAAAAATAACCTATATGTAATGCAGAATAAAAATATAATGTTCAGATCGATTAACACGTAATGACCTCTTGATTCTTTATTTATAATATAACATTTTTTACACTTTTAAATTAATTATTATGTCTTGTACACAAACATAAAAAATAATATGAGCTTTTGAAGACAATTATATAAAATACCGATAATGTGTAAGCATAATGCATTTGACCTATTCAAAAAAATTTAATTTTAAACTTGAAAGTAATGTACTAATAAATTGTAGTATACAATAATAATAATTATACTCTTTGATAATTATGAATAAATATACTTTATTGTAGGAATTTACACAAATTGTGAAATATAATGTATATAATGAAAAATAGCTTGGGAATATTTTATTCGCTAGTCTATTTCTTAGTGTTAATTATTTATAAATAAATATTTTTCAAGTATTTTGTGCGATAAAATACTAGCCCTAGCTATTATAGTAATTACAATATGCGACTCACCGCGAAAACGTTTTTTTATGACAAACCACTGTGATCACCAGTGATCGGCCATTTTCCATGAACATGGTTATGTAAAAATATCTGTGCATTGCAGTAAAATCTCGAATTTTACCTGTGAAAAAAATCGAATGAGCTGTAGTTTGACATTATTATAATTGTATATAATATTATAGGCGATTTCAAAAGTGCAAATTGCACGATTTTTAAAAAGCCTAAAAGAACCAAATCTAATTTTATTATCTGGTATAGTTAAAATTTAAAATAATAAATTACTTTATTATTTTAGATTTACACTCGTAATGTTAAATTTTCGAATAATGTGTACCTATACCTATTTACGCTTAAGGAATTAAAAATATTGAGTTCAGTATAATTAAGTTTATTTTATAAAATATGGTTCATTCAGTTATTAAAAAAGTATAATCAACTTCGACTTTGATTTTAATAAAATAAACTTTATTTCTATTTTAGTGAAATATTTTATTTGCACTTATGGGTTGTTAAAAAAGTAATTATTTATTGCACTTTTATGGGTGTTTTTTGTCTGAGCTTTTGGGGTTGCTTCTATGTTATATTCTATACTTATGGGTGACGGGTTATTATAGGTATTAAAAATACCGAAGCTCCTGTCTCTGACGGTCGCCGCGTTGCGAATTTCAATCCCGATTCTATCGATCTCAATATTTGCGTCCAATTTACCGAACTGCTCCCAGTGTACTACATCGTCTTTGGAACTGTAACGAATAATATACATACGCATATAATTATAGAAATTATTAAAGCTTTATAGTATTATAGTAATTTATATTTTTATTCTGCATTCACGTACCGGTCGAATAATGCCGCGGTGAACTTGCTCCAATTTTCCAGCGCGAATGAGTCTGCGAACGACTCACTGCTCAAGTCCCGGTTCAGTAACCACACGTCACGTTGGCTCGTCCATTCGGCCGCTATCTTTACGTGAGCTGATACTCCCGAATCGTCCACGAATCTATATATAAAATTCGTCTGGTAATTATATCTATGATAACTCGCCGTGAGTGGTCATTATTAATTTATATGCATTAAATTATTGTATAAAGACACTTACATCATTTTACCTTCGAAATTGACTTTCCACCGTCGAAGAGGTTCAATCACCGACAAAGTGAATTGGTCCAAAGCGAAACTGTTCACGCTGTTTCCCAACGCGTTATCCATGGAATTCGGGTACATTGGAGTTGACAGGTACCCGATTCCCGGAATCTGCAGAAACCATACTAACGATAGGTGCGATTGCGATGGTAGCAACTCTATCATCTATAGTGTCGTAGAGCTTAATTTTTTAAGTAATTCTAATTTGAATTTCGAGATCTGTAAGTTTTCCAGAGCGAAGCTGTAAGTTGTAACTGAAATGAACTTATGTACTGGCCAAATTAAAATTACCTTCAAATATTAGGCTCTACAACTTACAATTTTTTCTGTGACATAGATAAATGTGAGATAAATTAGTAGATAATTTATTTATAATAATACTAACATGTAAGGAGTGTGTGGTTATTAAATATTCACGATAATCGAACGAGGTAATTCCCGTATATTTTGTATAAACAACTAAATATTAATAATAATAACAGCCTTGTTTATAAAATAAATCTAGAATCTAGATAATAATCGGGAACGTTGTTTTGGGAAAAAATAAAAAATAAATTAATACATTAAAATTATGATACAATATATATACATTTAATTTGTTATAAATATTAAAGAAAAAAGTCATGAAGGATCTATCCCCTATCGCCCCTCTCCGTTTAACTGCCACTGATTCAAATACATAAAAAATGCCAAAGTATACTTGATAATCATTAAACAAAGAGAATCAACTTATCGATATAAAAATTGATAAGAATTGATAAGCCAGAATTTTACCGTTTTATTCAATGATGTGGAAAACTACTTAAAGCGGAATTTTTGGTTGGTCCCATACTATTCCGCATTAGACAGTTTTCACTGTATATTATGTAATGTAATATTTACCTTTAAACACACATATCCTATAGACATTTTACTATCATTTCGCCTATCGAGCGCAAATATGATCCATTTACCGTCAGGTGTAGTGCCTCCAATCCAAGTAGCATCATATCCCTGAGAAAATAATGTATTATTTTTTCTTATATGATAATTTAATAAGCGATTTTAATAACATGCTTACAATAATGTCATTAAGTTGGTGTGGCCCGTCGTTGTCTTTTGGTTTACCGTGTTTCGTGTGGATGTCGAAGAAATGTAATATTGTCTAAAAAACAAAAATAAATGGGATATTATTATAGGTAATGAAGAAAACCCATAAAATTTCGTATGATCCTTACATGTCCATGGAAAATAAATATAATTAAATCTGGGGTTTTTTTTTACAGTAATTAGTTAGACAATTTTAATTGAATGGCATAATAATTTGACCATTATTTTTTTAAATTAAACATTTGAAAAATGTTTATAGAGTCCAATTTTTCAAATTTTTAAGATAGTAATTTTTATCATATTTTTAAAAGTATAGTAATAAATTGGCAAAAAAAAATCTACGTTCTAATCATGATTGATTTCAGCATTGCGATTCGTGCTTTACTAACACATAAATTATTATTATAATAAAATCAAAGCCTTAATTTGTTTTAATTTTATAAATTGTATTTAAAAATGTTTCATTATAGCAAAAATAAGAAATTTATACCATTTCATCAGAATATTCTTAATAAAGTTACTAAAATAAAAAAAAAAAAATATTATGATTCTATTAATTTGTACCTTAATCACGGTGAAAAACCAGTAATAAATCGTATGCTTGACATTGTACCAAGGTCCCGGTAGTTTATAGTAGTCGAAGAAAGTCCCCGTCGAATTAGGCATTTTTGAAGAATAACAAATACGTTACAAAGATTGTATATACTGCATTCAACTATATTTTGATAACAACAATAATTTAATAATATTATTTTATACGTATTGCTACAACATGCGCGTTATCGACATAACGTGACCGAATCGTCATAGTCGTCACTCGCCACTGCACAAATTCCCTCTCTGTGCGGTAAATAACAAAATCTATTAAGTATATTTAATATAACATTATCGCGTAACCTTCTCCGTTACCAAACACTTGAGTTGATTATATAAAATCGCGTTGTCGTCAGATAAACGTGACAATAATAGGTATATAATATATATGATGGATTTAACAGTGATGGGCTTAGCGTTGAGATTCGAGATTTTTTTGAATATGAGTAGAAATTTGGGTAATACATTTTTCTTATAAATGAGAATATAAACATGCAATAATACTAATTTATATTATACTTTTACTAGCTATATTACTTTTCTTCAACTGGAAAATAATAAATAATAATGAAATATTTCACCACTGTGTATTTAGTTTTAGTGTAAATAGTAAATACTTCATTCCCGGGAATTGGTTACAGCATTTGGTGTATTTCGGTATGATGACTTTATTGTGTACCTAAATATATTTTAATATTATACTATTAATGTAGTATTATAAATGTATAATATTTTATATATGTAATAGCTAGTAGATTACTATAGTTTATATGAAATAAAATCTACACAAATATAAAAGTTTTTTCAGTGCCACCTATTGGATGTGATTCAAACTAATACTTCTTGACATCTCTTAAAATAATCTTTGATATTTTCGACAAAAAATCAATTCTATAGTTTTTGAGCCTATCAATTACAACTGCACATACATTGCCACGTTTTGTTATGAATATTAGATACGTTTAAATAATATATACATTATACATATACATAATATTGATTTATCTGTTTACGTAGGTACTTTTAATATTGATTAATATAATATCAACAATTCTCGAAGTTTATGACTGTTAAGAGCTATAATATAAATATTATAACTTAAGGTCAAAAGAACAATACCACGAGTGCGTGCAAAGCAGCATTTTTTAAATTAAAGTTTATCGATATTAATAATTGCAATCACTTTTGTCCAAAACTGTAACGAAATGAATGATATGTGGTTGATGTATTATATTGTTCAAGCGGACATCTGTAAAGTCAATCATTCGGCGTCGTTGACCAACAACAATATTTGTGTTTATACTGTTTATAGATACCATTTGCTACGCGAGTTACTGTGTATAATTTTATTTATATAATATACATATTTTTTGAGTACACATCGCGTGCATAAAAGAAAAACCGATTTCGACAAAACGCGGCGATTTCGAAATAAAGAATGAGAAATAGTATTTTCCGTCCGTGCGTGGCTTAAGTGGCTTATTTCTGAAAAAGAAACGTGATCGCGATGCGCCGGCGAGGATGAAGGCACGGCAGTATATACTTTTTCTTCTTCCCCACCCCCTCACGTCACCGCATTCGTTGGTCTAATTCAATATTTTCTTTATTTCCCTCCGCCGACATCGCCACTACCACTTTATACAAATAAAAACAAAATCGTTTGATAAACAATCGAATGAAACCAGTCTTGCAGTAAATATATTCTTGTCTGTCTTTCACGCAGTCCGATGGGCCGCATTTACATTTTTATACGCAGGCGGCGATAAAGTAATATTTTTTTGCGATAGTTGTGTGTGTATATTTTGCATGCGCATAAATGAATCGATAAGAGGCGTGCGAAAAAAAAATCCTACTAATGAATTATAAGTCATCTTAAAAATATTTTCTGCCTGAAACCCGGCAAAACAAAATCAAATTATATTATTGTGCATATCTAAAGAATAACATGAAAGTGGGTCTTCCGAAAAGTAAAGTTAGCGCGTTTTAAAAAAATCGAAAATGCATATTATTATATTTTCAATTTTTATAAATTTTTTGCATGTTATATAGTATAGTTTTTTTTCTTTACACGATGCTTATTCAAATCAATGAAGTTGGTTTGTGTAAAACCAGGCACTCTGTTAATAATGTCAAACAACTCCATATGAGCTTAGCCATTTTGAAACTGTCTCATTCACCACTTTGTCACCAGATAAAATACGTTTTAAGCTTTTAAGTTTACTAATGAAAAAATTATTATTGGTGAGCGACAAATTTGAAAAGCTGTTAGAATAATAAATAAATATAAAAAGATGACAAAAATAAAATTAAAACACTCATACAATAGATTTTATTTTTCATATGAGAATATTAATTATACAATTATAGAATTTAAAAATAAGAAAGGCATTACATAAAAAAAACATAGTAAAATGATACATAATCAAAGTAACTTATAATATAGTAACTTATTTTCAACTTTCAATCGATAAAAAAAACGTAACTATAAGTAGATAATTATAGAATTGAGATATCTAAATAATAATTATTTATCGCACCTTCTATCATATTTCAAATATGCAAGGTTAGATTGATAAATGAGAAACTATAATTATAATCTACAATAAAAGCTGTCAGGTAAAGATGGTGGTTACTTTTGGATTATTGTGAATACCCTTGCTTGTGAGAGGTTTATAAGAGAGAACTATATTCAATTCTATTAAAAAATCAACCTCCATCTCAGTACCATTCCGACCAGTACGAGTGATACGCATTATTATTACATGTATACCCTGTCTTGCCCTGGTAGTCTTAGTAGGATACGATTTCTAATCGATAAATGCCCATAATATATACTTCATATACGTATATATTATACACGAACGTATTATTATAATATATATGTGTATATGAATATACGTGTGCGCCCGCAGTCCTCGCGCCACCACCGCCGCCGTTACTACGTAACGTAAGGAACGACCGGAATTAATCACGCTAATGGGTCCGACGTCATTATATACATATACGCGAATGTGGGACCCTCGTCGCAGCCGATGAGTCGGAAAACAATTCCTCGTCACGATGACAATAAAACGGTATGTAGAAGGGTTGTTTCCCGTGGACCTGCTGACGATGCTGCTGTGGCGACGGCGGTGGGGTCGTTGACAATGGTCCACGTGACGTAAAAGTCAAGACTTCGATTCGGTTTCGAAAGAGTCGACTACAATACATATATTTTTTGTATGTGGGTGTATTACTTTATGCGTAGGTCTGCGTGTACATAGAGAAGAGCATACCTACAGCATAATATGAGTGAAAAATATTTGAATCGCGGTGTCGTGTATCGCACGCCACCGAGAGGGTTGTACCTATTTGTATGTGGAGTGCGGTTTTTGTTCTAAAGCTTCACCGTCTATAGGTACAATATAATTAATATACTACACATTTGGGCTTTGGATATTCTGGCGTTTGCATGGTTCTTATACTTCCTATAATTATTCAAATTTTTGTATTGTATATTTTTAGATATATTAAAATTCTTGGTAATTTTTTTAAATTAATTTAATGTACGCATTATTGTCTGTTTTTTAAAGATTTTTTTTATCAAAATAAAAACACCTAATTTCACTAAACAAAATGTATAAATATTAAATTTTTCTACGAGATATACAATACAAGCTTTGCTATCTTCCGCGCCGACAACAATCTATATCTATATCATGGTGGTTTATAGTTTTGTTTTTAATAAATGTCCGGATAACATTATTATTTAAACGACTATTATAGTAAAAATAAATAGAAAATAAAAAAATTAGTCAAATATTTTTGGTTAAGTGCATATTTGAACTTTTTTCATTAAAAATTTGCATAAATATATTATTTTTAAGTCTTTAGAGTTATTATAATTTCTTTATGTCTAATAGTATATTATACAATATACGTTCAACATCGTATGCGGGTATTCGTAATCGTCGTCCAATGTTCAAAAATAAAAAATCGTACAGTATGGCCCAGATTATATGCAAAATAAATTATCATAAATATTTTTTTTCACTATGCGATTAGTGATTTTACTCCTCTCCTACACACCATTACAATTGAAAACTACTGCGCGCAGAATAAATCGACTTTTTCGATACGGTCTGTAGATATTCATATAATACTCGTTTTTAATTTATAAATAAGCGTAACAAAATAAATTCAATCCGTGTACCTGTACTCGCCCCCCCTACACCTATAGTATATTATTTAAGTTTTATAACCGTTTTATTTCCTCTTCTCGATGACGGTTCACTTCGCGCGTGGCATTTTACGGAGGAAAACGAAAAACAAATGTATTTATTATCTCGCAAAACGAGCAAGTCCGCGCGAAGAAAAATAAGATAATATAAAATGTATAATATGTTAATTAAATCCGGTTGGAGAACAAAATGGCTTGTGAAGTAATTAACTGCGACGATATATCAAACGGATTTAAATGGAAATGAGAAAAGAACGTGGATAACGACTTTTATATATTATTATTATTATCTCTTAGCGAACGCGTATACATATATCTATACAATATTATAAAGTCACGCGATTGGAGGTGTAGGGTCGGGCTATTGCGGCGGCGAGCATGGAAGGGTGGCGAGTTGGCTGCAGAAGCACGAGAAAGTTTTCGCGGATAAATGAGCTGAAATACTACGAAATCAATTATCATCCGTCTCGGTCCCGGGGGAAATCATTGACATACATAATCTTTCGGTGACGAAAAAAAAAGAAGGAAAAAAAGGAGCAGAAGGGCATTATTATTACCCCACGCTTGTAATCCCCAAACATTGAAAAGACCGAGCACTGAGCGTCTTGTCAACGCATCGGCACAACAAATAGGATTTTGCGCGTGCGGTAAAAACTCGGCCCACGCGATCTCGTCATCGTTCGTTCGTACGTTCATATAATATAAATATGATACATTTTTTTTGCTCTATCAAACATGTTCAAAGACAAATCTCTTTGAAATGTATTTATATTATACCTATATTATACCTATACATTTTACACACGTTTATTATGCGGTAATTTTGCCGGCGACTTAGTCCGTATTGAAGTCGCCCTTGTAGAACGTCGAGAGAAAATATTATTTATATATAAAAATAGGCACATAATAATATTATTATATTTATTAAACTCCGCGTGCGGTAGTTTTTCTGGATATAATATCATTTTCAAACTTCCGAGATTACGGTGATGAGATATTATATTATCGTACAAAAGGGTGGATCGTATTTTATAAACGATAATAATCTCCTGTATAAAGTCGTTCAACCAGCGTAGCATTAAAAAAAAGTTTTCCGTCGAATAAACATAAAACAATAGCGTTTTTAAGTATTCTCTCTTCGAATCGCGCAGTAACGATTTCATTTCAATACACAGAGACGAACGCTGTGGGTCTCGTAAGCCGCCGAAAACGCTCGCCGTCCGTCGGTCATCATAATAATAAAATAATTTATATTTTACGTTTTGTTGTTTTGTATATTTTTCTTATTACATTACAACTGTTATAATTTAATCACCACAGTAATTTGCCCGTGTACATGAATATTATATGTGCATTGATTTCGAACTAACGAAAATCTAATCGAGAAATCATTAAAAATCATTCATTTTGATAATTAATATGAATTATTATTTGTACGTTTGTTATGCTAGTAACTTAAAACTTGAATGTTACGTACAAATTCATTATGTAATAAAATAGTTTTATAAAATATGCGAAAATGTATTTGTATCTTATACTAGTTATTTAACACTTTATAATACGCAAAAAATATATTTTTCTTTTGTATGTTTTTATCATAATGCACAAATATTACTTAGTAAGTTATTCATCGTTATATTAACTATAGAATATGTTTTACACTAAATACATTCAGGGTGAAAATGCTTTGATTAAATAATACATTTTAGTATTTTAATTAACTATTATTGATTAATATTATCGATAATGTTATTTTTGTCTGAAAAAAATGTTAGAAATGTTTTTAATTTATTTTTTTTTTTTTAGATAAATCGTGAATGTAGAATCATAATTTTTAAATAGAATTGAAAGCAATATTATCCTTTATATAATAACTGATAAATAGGTACATTTTATAAAGACGGCCTGAGTGTTGGCGAGTAAATAAATAGCATTGTGTGTCTGAAAACCTTTTTCCAAAAAAGTGAGAAAAATTGTGATAGTACTTTTTTATTTTTCATCTATCACGTGGTCTATAAAAAATAGCTTTTCTCTTATGTTTTAAGGTTTAAATTGTTTGTTTTATATTGCGCTTATTTTTTCTTATTTATCTCCGTCTCTAAAATAGATTAATCATATAGTTTAATTTACTTTGTCGTTTTTATATAAACTAATAAAGTATTTAGACTTTTAATACAAAAGTACAGGACAAACATTGATAAATACTTATGCACTAGCCGCCAATATACATCTATATTCTATATACTAACTCACACCCCATAAAAATAGTGCATACTAAAAACAGATATGTATATAATATATATTATAAGTCTTGCGAAATCGTGATTTAACAACGGATAACGTGCGCGCCGAAGAGCTAATCAAATAATGGAAAAACGACCGGAACCGGACGAGCGGGATGAACTACGTCTTTGCGGATGTGATTTCGAAAGAATGAGACGCCTGCTGGCATTGCGCGTACACACACACAAACACACACACGCACAATATATATATAAACAAACCGATGGGCGACTGACAATGGACGACGGCGGTCCTTATAGCCGCGGTCGTGGAGGGGTTAGTAAAAACCACGCAAAGCCTCCATGGGAACCGGCCCGTGTATGACGGTGTATACATATAGACTTCATAAAAGGATTTGTACCTCCACTCCCGCATATCCTCGTTTCATTGCACACACACACGCGTGTACACACGATTTTTAGTGACGATTGTATGTGTACAAGCGCTTTTGTACCGATTTTATATCCGCGGTAAATACGCGCGTAGTGAGCTGCCATGGTGATGGTCTTTAATGGCTAGAGACTTTTGTATGGGACTGCGTTAAAATAGTCACGAAAGTCTATACACTAATATAGGTATTATGAAAAATCGTCATTTTGCACACCTATACATCGAAATCAGAGCACACATAATTATCATGGTGGATGCGCGTATAATCACCTTGTTTAGTCTTCGAAGTGGCTCGAATTTAAATTCACTGGCGGAATGATCAAATATCGTAAACGTTTTTAAAAGTAAATGAAAATTTGTCTCGATGATCACAATGATTACGTTTCGTATTATACGTATGATAATGTATTATTGTTGTACATACTTAGTAAATGCCTACATCGGATTTTTAGTTATACGTGTTATTATATAATATGTTACCGTGAATGTCCGCAATTGATGAGTGCTAACAATCACCGAATGAATGTCAACATACACCTACTAAATTGATGAATGTTGAAAAATTCAAATAATATAGACATGTACTAGTGGATGGTGACATTTACATTAGGATTTTGGTCAATGTTGACATAGGTTAGTAGGTTACGTATTCACACATAATATTATAGTATAGTAGGTACTATACAGTATAGATAATAATATATAAAATATAAATTATATGTTTAGTTATAAATATTAACAATTACTTTTGATAATTATGATTATTATTATTGAACGATATTATACCTGTATTATTAATTTAAATTATGATTATTTTGCCATACAAAAATTATTATTTTAAAACAACGGCGAAAATTGTTCTATTTATTGCAACATGACCAACTATCATGACATTTTGAACTGCATAAAATGCCAACATTTCTACAACCACACTTTTTTGTGCACTTTGTTTTGCAATTAAATCTTGTATAAGTAGGTAGGTACTACCTAGATAAGATTAGATTAAATAATATCGGCATTAACAACATTCACCAATATCGTTGTAAAAATGTCGACATTCGCTAGTAAATGTTTACAAACAGTACAAATTTAATCAATAAGCCAAAATTCACCAATGACTTTGGTGTATGACAACATTAACCGGTGACTGTTAGCACTCACCAATTGCGGACATTCGCAGTAACATTTATAATAATTTTATTCTCCATTATTGGATACTTACATAAAAAATCTCGCAACTCTCTATAAATCACTATATTGTATTGTCATTTCCAACTTTTTCGAGTTTTATACGATATATATTATACACATTACACACACACACACACACACACACACACACACATATAATATAATATAAGCCTTTTCAATGAACTGACGTGTCGACTATATATTGGTACCGTAAAAAAAATTATTGTTAAGGTAAATCTGTGAGGCATCAAGCGTAGGTACTGTCGAATATCATCATGTATACGATAAAATCAACATATTATAATATATTGGTGTAAACATGTGATCTATTCGTAATATCTCTTCGTTGTTTGTTGCTGGTCGAAAAGTTCCTTCCCATTATAAATACGCATATATTACAGGTTACACGCATAAGCGCTAAAACATTATACACACACACACACATACACACACACACACACACATATATACATATAATAGGTATATATAGGGACCCGAAACCAATATAAACCGCACGCAGTCGTCGTCGAGTGTATTGCGCGCGGCTTCCTTTTGTGCCGTTTTAATATTCGGCAACATTCCCCTGAACGGCGGCCGTTCGCTCGCTCAGTCAATAGACTCGGCAAAGATTTAATAAACTTCACCGCGCGCCGCACACGGCAAAGGGACACGTCGAGCTTCAATATATATAATATTATATATATATACACCACACCGTTCAGTGCGTACTCTGCTCCCGTCCCGTCTGGTATATATAATAATATGTATTGCGGGGACGCCGCCGCGCGCCGTCATCGTTTCGCGTGTATATTTGCCTTTCACAAATTGCCGGGTAAAATTGATATCGTTTGAAGTGCGAGTTTGTGCCGCCGCGAACACTGCAAGTGGCGGGTCTGTGTTTTGGTGGGTTGTAGTGGGGTGGGGGTGGAGGTTTATTATGTCGTTTTCATTTTTTTTTCTTCTTCTTCTTTTCGCCGTGATTTATGACTAGGGGAATGATGAGCGCGCGTCCTTCTTAATAAAGACCATCGCGGATACGGCGTGTACGTTGATCAGGTATACATATAATAATAATAATATTTATACTCATACCTCGCCGAGAGTTTGGTCGATAAAACAAACCGAATAGTTCGTCGAAACATATACAAGGTTTGTTCATAAAGTACAAATTAAGAGTTTTATATTTTTAATAAATACATAAACTATGTCGTATATAATTTAAAATATAAATACATCTACTTTAAAATACTCCATTCCTACAAACAAAATTCAAAGGTCTTAGCGATTTTGCCATTTTTCAAAACTTTGTTCTGGAGTTAGGGCTTTAATTTATATTACCGTATTCACTTTAATTTCTTCCGTGTCTTGAAATCGCTAACCTTATTAAACGCAGATTTTAGTCTCAGAAAAAGAAAATAACAATCACACGGTGCCAGAGCAGGAGAAATCATACTAATGATGCGGGATCACAAGAATCTTTTATCAGTCAAAAACTTACAAATCTATAAATCAACAAGAATTGTGAAAGAATATTATGACAGCAAAGCTTTATATCGTAGGATGTAAATTTTCTGTTAGAATTTAATGACATGAGTTAACTGAGTTACCGCCTAATCTGCCATTTCATTAACGGTTAATGTAAGATTTTTCCACACTTTTTACAAGTTTTCACCACGACATCATCATTTCTGGATGTCAATAGTCTTCCAAAACATGGATCATTTTTAGTCAAAAGCGAGTCATCATTATTTAGTACGCTACTGTTGCAATTTTTCCTAGTTACAAACAAAACTTGACACTTTTTGTCAATTTGAGATAAATTTTAAAATAAACTGACATAATTTTACCATGTGTAATACTAAATTGAGATAAGATTTTAGATTTGGTAACCGTTAATACTGTCAATATAATTGTATTAAAATATTCACTAATACGCGGGGATATTATATAATATATATTTATAGTTTAAAGTGACAATAAGCTGTTATAATAAAATTTGTTCCGGGTTTTTTTTTTAACAGATCTGATATTATTACAATTCAACAGAGTTCATGGATTATTTCTCTATCCTAGTTGATTGGTTATAAATTTATAATAACGAACTTTAAGTCTTAAATCATTATTAGTTTTTTTTATTATAATATAACAGTGATTATTACTTATACTTTTTCTACAATGATATAATTGAATATCACTATCTTGAATTTTATAATATACCTATCACTTACCAACACTCAGTGTTAATAACTATACTTAATAATATTTTTTTATA
Source organism: Schizaphis graminum (assembly GCA_020882235.1). NCBI lineage: Eukaryota > Metazoa > Arthropoda > Insecta > Hemiptera > Aphididae > Schizaphis > Schizaphis graminum. The sequence continues at coordinate 11,166,377 of CM037032.1, forward strand.
ATTTATCTGTAAACAATGGAATTTTACGTACTTACCTATGAAAAAATAGTTGACCGATTAAATGAAAAAATATGTAGGTATTACAAATACTTAGTGATGTGAAAAATGTATATTAGTTCAACAACAATATTGTCGGTGGAAATCGTTTACTTATACATTAATAACTAATAAGGGTGTTTTGGTGCAGTGTAGATACAGGCCACGCCCACAATCGTAATAAATGCTACCGTTATCAATTTTTCTACATTACCTATTATAAATCAAAATTATTAATATATTAATTATATGAATACATTAATTTGTTTTAATTAACTGTCGAAATGGTAGTAACAACCGTTATTCTTATAGATGCACTTGGCTGGCGGCTATGCGATTTTTAGGTGCTAGCTATAGGATTCAGGGTGCCAAGCACTCTTTTAGGACCCCTCGCGTGTTACGCCCGTACCGACATTGTAGCATATTTTTTTTTTGTACACATAATATAGGTATCATCACCATGTGAATATATGTAGGATAAGAATAGTACTTCAATAGTTCTTGTTATGTATAACGTCCCATTTCACTTGATTTAAATTTATTATTATAATAGTCAGTACCTTTATTTACTTCATTTAACTATACAGATTGCTGCAATTATGTGGTTATCGATAAATATATAAACAATAAAACTTTAAAAATATAATTAAATAATAGATGATTTTTTGATTATTATTCTGACATAATGACATAATGTTATATGGTTAAAACGTCAACACTTAACAATATTAGATTATAATGAAATTGTTGGAAATCTGCCTGCCATTATGAATTACCTATAACATGAGGGTTCCCCGCACTGTAATAATTGTATTTAAAATTTCAAAACGTATATTATGAATAATATATTATGTATAGTATTAGTATATACAAGAGGATCCATTGAAGTGTCTTCATTTATTATTTAAAATAATTTAACTACTAGTATTTTAAAATTAAATTTTTTACATAATTTTATAACATTGCAAAAACTTAAAACTCTTTTTATAAATAATATTCATTCAATTTATTTTCATTATCATTTTATTTTAACATATCTTTTTAGTTTCATTAAAGCTAGAATATTCTGCTATGGAATAAGGAATAAAAATGCATATTGTTATTGACGTTATTGTTTAAAAAATATGAATAAATCATTTTTTATAAAAGTGTGGTTTTTTAATGACTAAAATATTATGTAAAAAAAAAATTTTTAAAAACGTTTAGTATCTTATGTTAAATGTGTCACCACTTCATCCGGTTTAATCATACCAGGGCACATATAATATTATTATATCATATAATATACAATATATTATATATTTATATCATAAAGGACTGTAGTAGAATATAGTGTATAAAATATTTATCGATTAAGTGATCATAATAACATATCGAAAATCCATTCTCGGCGCACACAATAGGCAACGCGTGTACGACGATGGATATTTGTGGCTTTAACAAATAAAACTGCCCTCCCTGCAGCACATATTATTTTGTATACCGTGCCCGATGATCCTCTTAATCCTATACTCTCCGCAGCAATATAAAATATTATATAACAAGGTCTTCTTTCGCAGCATATAGAATAAATATATATATGTTTATAATAATATAGTATAATACACTAACGTCGTGTTTTTCCACTCGCATTGTGTGTGTTATAGAATATAATATAATAGTTCGTTTTTGTATTTTTGGCGTGTGTACATAATATCGATGAACAATTTTATTTAACATTATTATTATTATTATTATATTATTTTAATTTTTATCGTTCTATATCAGGGGTCGGGAACCTGCGGCTCTTTAACATGCAACTTGCGGCTCTTTGGATATCATTATTATATATATCTTTATTCTAATAAACTAATAATTTATACACCACAATTAAAAAAATGGTTGTTCAAACCTGTGCGGCTCCCTGGATATCATAGTTTTGTAATTTTTTGAAAAAATGGCTCTTTCCTACGAAAAGGTTCCCGACCCCTGTTCTATATTTTAGCCAAGGTGGTTCAGATATTTCTGGTATTTCTCGCTAAAAATATAATATGATGAAATACATAACGTTTATAACGATATTATTATACTATATAATATTATTATTTATTTATGCATCACTAATGTATGAGCGGTAAACGAGCACCAAGGTTTTTTAAAATAATATGATGAACTTGTAATATTTATTTTTAAACATTTCATGATAATAACAAAATATGCGCGTTACACAAATAAAACACCATCTTATAGTCAAAATTCATTATTATATTCATATAGACCATCGAACAAATAAATCGATGTTTAGGAAATGTCAATAAGTAAATCTGTACATTATTAATTATTATATATTATTATTATCAGAGATGGAAGTTAATAGTTATTAAATAATACATTTTAAGGAAAAGGAATATTGATTTCATTTTTTATTAGTAATTTTATTTATCTATATAGTATAAGTTTATCAAGAAACATATAGGTAACAGAAATATTGTAATATAATTATTACTAGTGTTAGGATTTATATACATCAGAACATTTTTTTTTATAGTTCAAATATATTAGTATGGACAGTTATATCCAAGATTTTTATTTTGTACATTATATATAAAGCCATATAATAACATACCTACTTAGGTATAGTGTTCTTAAATATTTATTTGAAAAAACTAATGTAAAATAGTATCTATCTGCAATTCTTATTTTATTTGACATCAACATACTATATACCTAAGTATAAACTATATTTAAGTATACAATGACATAGTCGGTTATACCTAACAATTAAAATATACAATTTTACAATTTTATCTTAATAGATACGTTAACGCGTGTTTGTGGTGTACATATAATTATAACATTATTTGTTTGATCGTGACATTTAATGCAACATTTACATGCAAATTTCGAAGAATGCCAAAAATTCAAAGTAGTGATATTAAATAATGATAATTTGTTGAAGAATTTTCTAACGAAAGTTTTAAAATTGACACTTAATGAATTGTTTGTGATTATTTATTTTGTATTATTATTTTTTATTGCATATAAATTCTAGCTCTAATGTTATTGCTATTATTATAGTTAGTATAGGTATTAGATTATTTATATTTAAAACCGGTAAAAACAAAAATCGTTAAAACATTTTTAATGTTAACTTGATCGATTATTTTTAAATCAACTGAAAAATCTATGTTACTTCAATAGTAAATTTAATTAGTTATGATAAAAAGTATTAAAAAAATAACGTATTTACTCTGGCCTTTGGTTATTATATGCACGCGAAATGCACATCATCCAATTATTAATTATTGTTTATTATTGAATTGCGTATCCCCATAATATGTGGTATAACTGTTGATGATTTTCGATAGAGTATACACGTATAGTTATATTATTACCTATTAACAAGTAATAAATAAACAGGCACGATTGACACACATTTATGTATAATACATAAACATTTAAATATAATGTATATTATATCTATACACCTATATACCAAACAATATCAATCCTATGCTGCAATGATGTATTACATCATAATTCATAATATATAAATATACCTAACTATAATTATATTGTAGTATGCAGTATATTATCGTCGTTAAACATCGAACGTTTTGGGCTAATTTTGAACGGGACTCGATATTATATTGTATCGGATATCAAATCACGAGTGGCACGCTTGGCAGGTACTTGAAAGGTAATAAAGAAGCAGTCGGCGTAAGGGGATACTCGCCCTCGTACAATATAATTTATATATATAATATATATACTCTCACTTTAAGAGAGATTTTTATACAAATATGTGTGTGTGTGTGTGTGTGTGTGTAAGTGTGTATACCGTACCCTCTACAGCGTGTAGAAATTCCCGAGGGTGATTTAGTCGGCCGCCGGGGACAGGCGCGTGCTGAACTGCTGAAGCCGGACGCCGCATGGATTGTTAGCGGTTATTATTATCTTTATTATTTTTTTTTTCACTCGAAACTTGCGTCGAGATGACGCGATGAATTTTTCATGTCTGCACATTTTATGCCGTCCGCTTCGTCGTTATTTTTGGCAATACCACCTAACATAATACAATGCGTTGTATACTGCGTAATATAATCAGTAATACGACCTATAACTATACCTACGTCTAATAAATATTATATTATTATACCGTCTGACCAACTTGTTTACGAGATCGTTGTCGAGTTATATCCGAAGTGTGATTTTACGAGTTTTTCTTATAACGAACGTATAATATTATGATGAATGTCTAACGTGATAAATATTACTGCACATTATTTACATATGTTATATGTCATAAGTCGTTAATACTTCCTAGACACTCTAGATAGACTGATACCCCATAGAAACTCAGACTTCTGCAGTTTATTTGAAAACGGCAATTGGTATTATGCGGGTTAATTCAGAAAACTCCGGAGATAAGTAGCGTCATAGGTGGGATTTACCTATCAAACCAGGTACATCCAAACCAGTATTGATCTCTATCCCACGCTGTAGGCAGATTTACGTTTTTACCACCACAAAAATCTCCACAATGACGTTGGAACCTTGGAACTAAATGTTTATAGAAATACCATAACACACTAAACATATCTATTTATAATATTGAGAATGGTAGATACTTCTATGATAAACAGTAATCTACGGGATAAAAATTGTAATAATTAGAAATGTACCTACGTAGATTTCCTTTTGGTGAAACTTCGTCATTGGTCTGAGTATACGTATAGAATAAGTAACCTAATATGTTTGGACGTGAGTTAACATTTTTCAGTTTTATAATTTATCCATAAAATAAAATTATTTTTGTGTGCAGTTAAAATCTGAACAAATCATCAACTTTGGAATTTGTCCAATAGTTGGTTTACCGCCCCTGTATCTTACATTAATTAATTATTTTATCTGGAGAAATTTAAATACCACTTTTATGGTATAGATGATGTTTGCAACTTGAATACCTGCTAACTTATACGTGTCACTGCAGTAGTGCCCACCTAACTTATATACATAGAACTGAATAATTTCAAACCAGTAATTAATTATTAAGCTATATTGATTTTAGGTTATTGAGGAGAGGCACAGCAGACAAAACGTTGGCCAACTACTCCAAAAACATTCGAGAAAATTAGTGTTTACCTCACCGTAATGTGTCCCTTTAATACATATATTATATATATATTATATATATACCACTAAACCGAAAAAACGCGATATAAAAAATAAAAATAATAAAAACAGTCTCCACTCTACACTTCATGAATATAATGCATGTTATAGGTACAGTGCAGTAACCAGTATTGGTAATATAAAATACACTAATACACAATCAATAACAATCGTACGTGTCGTGGTGTGTATATGGTACAATGTGTTTTCTCTTACGAGGCTTTCAGTTCTCAGGGACCCGCGGTCAGGTTAGACTACTCGTACCATACACTGCCATGGATAGATTGGAGGAAGGGGTGGGTGTGCTGGTGGTAGATTATGTTAAGGTCGCGAGGGGCCGGCCCGGAAGAGTGGCACGTTCGCGTATTATACACGTAAGTATATAACGTATAGGGGTTTGTTTATAAAAGCCATTTACGCGTCGGACGTCGTCGCGCTATCGTGGTGATATATTCGTCGTAATAAACACATCGCCGTCGAGCAGCAGACGGATGGATGGCGCAGGGCTGGCGGACGTGCTGCAGTTTTCGCTCCGTCCAAAACGTCTCGACCATAACCAGGCTATATATATATGTGTGTGTGTGTATGGTATGGATGCAGGATAACAAAGAGAAATCGGCGACAAGTCGGGGGATTAATAGAGTAGTGCGTGACAGACGTCGTCGGCTCTCTCTTTCTCGGAACGGCGGCGACGGTGATGGTGACCGCGGGCATGAGTTTTTGTTTTGCTTTCTGCTGGCGAATCGTACCATGCACGCGATTTATTATATTTATAAGTCCGAAGTCGGTACGGTCGTCATCAATCAAACTGTCGTTATCGCGAACGGCTTTGGACAAGGCCGCGGAGAAGGAACGGTATGCTGCTGCAGAGTCGCGTCCCTTCCGGCCGCGGGATTGAATTTCGATTATAGACGACGACGACAACGGTTTATATATGGGTACCTCGTTTATATAATATACCGTTGCACACTACACTCGGCCTATAGAATCTTTCGTGTAGCAACGTGTTATCGATATTAAAAGTCATCGTGATTTTTTCTTGCCCGTTACGCCGTAAAAAAAAAGTCATGAAAAAGGACCAACAAATGTGGTAACACGGTGCATGAATCAGATCCGTATTTAGTCGAAAATTTAGTTATGTATTATTTTCTTTTATCAGGTAAAATAAAACGGTAAAACCATTGATTAAATACGAAAAAAATAATTTTGTTTTACGCTACTTTAACCTAGCGTGATACATATTTTTGAGATATACGCTGTTTGTTATTTTATCATAAAAACACAATATATCGAAAAATAAGTTAAATTTGTATACTTGTAATTTATAATAAAGCTTGGGTTATTTTTCCGAAATTGAATTTTTCAATATATATATATATATATATATTTGTCAACGTAAATACTCACATAGGCTTAAAGATATTTCACTATATTTAAATATGCTGATAAAATTATGAGTTATGAGTATGTACTACATAATAAATATAATTTGAATTTAAAAAATACTTTAATTGAATATATTATAATTAGGAATAAAAAAAATTTCAAAGTACCATATTATGGATAAAGACAAAGGGAAATGTAAATAGATATACAATCACAACATGCCGAATAGATCAACATTGTTTAATTTGTTACATTATTCTCGAGAGATAAGATCTATATAGGGTTATTATGACCTTAATAATATGAAGTGTAGTGGATTTTAATTGAAAATGTATGGGGATAAAACGGAAAAAGTATTGAAGGACATAAAAATGTATAAGTCATATTATTTAAGGACAAAATATAATTTCATAAAAACTCGCATATGAAATAAATGTCTGCGACTATAAATTATGACGTCTATTCATGCGTCGTCACTTGTCACAGACACGACTCTGTAATATTTACAATATAATAATTAAACAGACTGTGATATTGATAGCCATGTAATCATGAATATAAATAAGTAAATAACTAACCTAACCTAACACAGTATTTCTCTATTTATAATAGCGTAACCCTCTAATCACTTTTTTCGTTGAACGACATGATTTAAAATTCCTTAGGCGATAATAAACTATTAACATTTTAGTGATGGCTTCTGAAAATGATTGAACCTTATTTTATACGGTTAAAAAGTGTATACGATCGAGTTCAACGTGTTTGTGCGCTACAGTGCAGAGAGAAACGTCAGAGAAAAAAGTTTCCGGGTAAAGTATGCCAAGTATATAAATGCAAGTACGCGCGTATATATTACACGATAATAATAGTTTATATATATATACATACTATATATGTATATAGTATAAATCTGTTTGGCGTTCGCGGAAATTAATTGAATTGCCGTATACTATTGTGCAGCCGCCGACGCGCCCCATTCGGTTTTAATCACTCGTGGTGCGAATACACGGGGGACGCGATTCCGTAGCGGCGGCGACGTTCGTATCTGGTCCCGACGTCGAGTGGGCTCTTTTCTATCACTTTCACTCTTTCTCATTCGTCCCGTCAGTAGAATAGCACGTCTTGTTGTAGGTATACGTGTAATATTATCGTGACACCTATAAGATATCGTTTAGATAATAATATATAATTGGAATAATTATGTTATTTTTGTATATATTTTTTTTTACATTTATTGCAACATACATTTTTTATTTTAAAATATAATTTTTTCGAGGGGCTATATAATATCCATAAAATCAGACGAGTAAAATATAGAAAAATAATACATTACAATTTCAAAACCATGGAAATATCTACATATTAATATCCAAGAATTATTTCTGTAAATTATAGTTTTCCAGTGTAATTTTTTTGAATTTTACTTTTTGCCTATTACTTTCCAGTGAAATTTCCTACATTTTAATTCCTGTATATTTTATCTTAATTAATATATTCCTCAATTGATTATTCTGTGAATTATTTTCCAGATAAAACAAATTTTGTTTCTGCCATAAAAGCATTCCTTACAAACATTTTCGGAGTATAGTTTATTTGTGACAGAAAATTTTACTGAAATTCATAATTAAGATAATATTATTTTTCTGAGACTTTCAATGTTTAAAAATCAAATTTTAATATAGTTTAGTTACATAACTTATAAGTATTTATTTAAAGTGTTAATGATGATTGAGGAGTGGAATGGTACAGGGGTAAACATTTATTATAATCATAGTATATTAAATACTTTTAAATTATGTCTAAAATTATAAATTAACTATACTCGATTAAAATACAATGTTTATGTAAAAATAAAATATATTAAAGTATACAAGTATCATCTTATGCGTAATTCGTTTTAGCGTCGTTCAAAATTGTATTCCTGTAATTATATAATATTTTTCCCATTGATGTTCAGATTTTTTCGATACCGAATATTAAACGTTAAAAAAATTAATAGTCCTTAAATCATATTTTCTGACAGCTTTTATACATATTTTAATAACTACTTAAGATTAAATTTATTTTATCTTTGTCAGTATCGTCATTTTTGATCCTGATTGTGTTCTAGTGGATTAGTTTTAACTTGAAACTTTCAAGTACAAATAAATAGAACATTCACATTGATTGCATTCATCGGATAGATATTTTTATTCACCAAAATACAACTGTTCGCAATAAATGTAGTAGTTATTTTTATCTTATTTTATATTATGTTTTTACTTTTTGAAATAATAGCATACATTTTTGTTTAAATATTTTGAGCAGAATATATACATATACGAGTATATATATTATTAATTGTACATACATATTACATATATATTATATTATAATAATTATATAAATCAAATTTTGAATAGGTTATAATATAACTTATCAACTAATTGTACCTATATGGCTATTCAATAGATAATAATATTAATATATTAATGGTTTCAAGAATATATTATGTTTTAGATTATGAAACTAAAAATGTATTATATATATACAAATCATAAATTATAGAAAACTGCTGAGTTTAGAGCTTTTATAATTTTTTTTTCATAAATATTGTTATATAATGACTAAATTATCTAAAAAAAAAAAAAAATGTAAAACTTTTCAATGAAATGATTATTTACCTTTTAAAGATTCACAATGTATTATTATACATTTATAACACAAAATTATTTGTTTAGAATTTTTATATGTATGTATATATTATAATGCGAGTATATATTATTCTTATACGAAATTTGAGTGTAAATCATTAATAAGTTGCTTATTTCTTAAGTTATTGCATAAAGTGATATTAGATAAATTTAAGTTTTATTTTCATCGTCTTAGTTGGACGTTGGACGTTTATTTTTATATTTATAAATTTATCCATTTAAGTCCATTATGTATTATATTGTTGGTATTATTATAGTATATTTTATATCGTTTAATTATTATCAACAGAGAAAAGAAAAAAAATATTATTCATATGATAATTTAATGATTATATTATTGTATAAATGTATAATCATATGGAGTTCTGCTCTCTGATTGTTTAACTCACCAACCAATCAATAATCAATACCAAGCATCCTGGGGGCTTGGTACTACAACTCAAGGCACTTCCTTTATGGCTTTATGTATTTTGAAATTTAATATCTTCAAATATTTAAAAATTAAATTTGTGGATGATAAAATATAAAATTTATTTTAAAAAATAAAGGGTTTTAAGTAATTAATTAACAATAAATATTATTTATTTATTGGTCACTGTGAAAATTATATTATATAGTTGATAAAATATACAAAATTGTTTTATAGAGCAGAAAAAAATAATTATAAGATTAAATTGTATAATAAACTGAATGATTGTTTGATAACGATTTCAATCAAAAGTTTATCGGAACGCGTCGCCATATTATATTACAAACGGAAATGATTGATTTTTGTTTTTAATTTTATTTTTCCAGCTCAAATCAACAACAATACGATGAGTTCGAATTCGCAAATAAATCACATTTAGAAAAGTCTTCCATTCCGTAAATACCAATTCATATATTTTATTATTATTATCATTGTTACATTATATTTTTGGTAGAACTTAAAACTTATATAATAATAATATGAACAACAATGTTGTATTTATTATACTTAGCATGTTGACTGGAAATATTACCTATTTGTTTTCAGCTACACTGAAGATTATTCAGGTAGTGGTGAATTCGGTCTACAAAGTCCTACCGAGTCGTTGTCTTCGCCTGTTCGCCCACCACTCAGGCACATCGATAAATACATTAAACCGGAAATACCGAATCTTAGCAAGAGATATACAATAGCTATACTAACATGCGTCGGTAAATATTATGTTTTTATGTTAAATTTTTAACGATATTAATGACACCGTAATTGTGATATGTGGTACACCATTATACATTTTATTGTTTGTATATAATAATTAGAAACAAGATATTGATGACCTACGAAAAAAAGTACCTATATCCCTCTAACCAGTCTAACCTAACCAATGAAAAAAATGCACAAATAGTTAATTGCCACTAAAACTTTGAAAATGTACCGTAACATTTCAAATTATTTATACGTACCATAGTCCATTAATTATAAAATTATTTTTATTAATATACTATAATTTATTTATTAATACCTAATTTAAAGTTTGATTTTTATTTTCATGAAAAAAAAAAGGGATATGAAATGAATTTGAATTTGAGATAAAGAATATATATTTTGAAATTTTAATGTACAAAATATATGTAAACAATTATTAAAAAAAATACAAAAAATTCAAAATTCAAGTTACATGTTATTCTTAATTGCACAATTATGACTCGCATTTATATTTAGTTTGGTTTGCACTGTGAAGCAGTTATTACAACAAACGTTTTTTCCTTTATAAAGGTTTTATGATCTCATTTGGTATGCGGTGCAATATGTCAATGGCCAAACTGAAATTTCACATAGGATCCGATGTAAGTAAAACGCTACAATAATATTGGTTTATCGTTTTTGAATAATTTATAGTACAGATGTTCTAAAATTACAAATAAAACAATAATAATTATATAAATTAAAAATATCAAACAACAATATTCATAACTCGATGAACGCTCAATTATTTTCCTTAAATAATAAATTATGTCAAATACAATACATAATAGGCAATAGCTAGATAAACGTATAGAAAAACACTTGTTGGAAAATGATATTCAATTTGATTTAACTTTTCATAGTGGCTACTTTGTTTGTGATACATAATATAATACAGTAGAACCTCGATTATCCGAACTAATTGTGACTGCACTTATAGTTTGGAATTTGGATACGTGGAAGTTCGGTATTAAAAATAGTTTTGATAAATATATATACAATATATATATAATGTACTTGTATACATCTCAATATATTACATTACTAATATTTATTACCTATTGAATATTATTGTAACCACACGCATATCACGAAAAAGAACATATACGTTTTATTATTATCACGATTATTATAAATTTATAATTGATTTACATAGGAAGATATATTTGACATATATATTTATGAATTTTTTTTGATAAAATTATCCATTTTAATTTTTTTATTTGTAAGGATTTCCATTTTTTATTCTATCGTAAGAACATCAGCGTTTACGTTTATTAGATATTGTAAGATACTTGACACCTGTATCGTGTACACGGTAGTAAAGTAATCTAGACTGAGTATAGAGCATGAAAATATCGTATAGAAAAACCAATCGTATCTCGATTTACAAAACACTCATATACATTTATGAATATAGGTAATGCGTTTATAGTAAATTAAAATAATGATAAAATCGGTAAACCGGCCAATAATTTTGATATTTGGATAACGGAGGTTCTATTGTGAAATTAATTAAAGCTTACAAGTTAAAATAGTTATGTAAAATAAGCGATTAACAACATTTTGCGCTGACATATTTAATACTCGGTAAATAATATTATGCAATATGCATCAACGTTTTTAAAAAAGTATTAGGTTAATCGCCTCTGGTTATGAACCAATTAAAAAGGATTTAAAAACCATCTTGATATAAAAAAAATAGTTAGATTTTAGTTAACTTGGTAAAATGTAATGTAGTAATATTAATAATACTAAATAGAAAAACTTTTTTTAATTTCAAACATACAATAATTGGTTTGAAAAATATGTAGCGTTAATAATCACATTTTTGAAATCGCTGTTTTCAAACTTTTATATGTATATCATGTTATATTGTAATCAAAACTGGAAAAATAAACTATTTTTTTAATTCATTGAGTTAAGTTAGTAAAGAAAAATTTAAGTTAAGTTTAATGTTATTTAACTAAGTAAAAAATAAGTTATATTTTTATAATCAGAATAATTCATGTTTACAATCTGAAAATCAGTAAATTTGTTGAAAGTTTAAATATACTTATACAAAAACCAAATATATATATAATAAAAACTAAAAATAATTCCTAAAAGATTAACTATCAGAATAAAAGGTTGACCCTATTAACAGAAGTTGTTATTTGTTGTTAAGTTATGTGATAAGAGAATATGACACCAATGTCTATTAAAAGTCAAACCTAGTGTTGTATCGTATAGGATTATTATTGATTTGATTGTAATTATGTTTGGCTGAGATTGTAGTTTATATTTTAATTGTATTGTTATTATAAATTGTTTTCTAACTAGATTTATATAATATGTATTTTAATCTTCGTTGAAAATTTGAAATCTAGAAATAATTAATTTAATGCTTCGACAGTTTAGAATTCAATATTTCCATTACATATTATAACATCATTATATTATTGTTTTATGATATTTTTTATTATACATTATATAAACAAAATATATTTTTAATCTACCAAGTTCGCATAAGTAAAAAAAAAAAATAACCTAATGTAACTATAAAACTAATGAACTAATTAAATTATGATTTATTATTTAACTTGTATAATGAAAGAAACTATCTCGTTAAATTAATAGTTCCCAACAAAAAAAGTACCTCATTCTTTAAGTAACTTGGTTATAAGTAACTCGGCTTTAAATTTTTAACTTTTCCAGCTTTGATTATAATATAGTCCGTGGTTATGCGATTATTTTCGTCGCCGATCGAGTTTTCGGTCGATTATCGCACGAACCGCTCCCCCGGGGCGAGCTTTTCTGAGTTTTCACGGTTGCGCCCTCAGTAGCGAAGCGCTTAATGTACCGTGAATCCGGTTGAAACGCGCTATATATATATTATATGTGAACAGTTCCCCTAGTCCGGGATGAGGCTACTGCATCGCTTATGCGTGTCCGACGTCTGACGACGATGGAGGCAAAAGCAATCGCATTTCGTTTTTCCGTTGCCGTCATATAATAATATATATCGCAGCATTTTCTCCAAATACCCGCCAAAAACATCCCTCATCCCTTACACCAACCTACGAGTTCGCCACAAACTCGCCCTTGGCTCGAATATCGACTACTGCTATCATCACGTACCGGTGCACGGCGCGGCGGGGATGCTGCTCACCAAACGGAATTCATATTGTTGTACAATATATTATACGTACGACTATCATGATGATATATTTAATATATTCTAATATTATGTACCGCTGTCGGGTCAAAGTCATAGAGCATTTCATTGCCGTATGGTCAAGACGACGACGATAATAATAGAAATAATATTAACCATACGTCGAGACATTGTGCTTAGGTACCTATAATAAATTATATAATAATATTATATTTACAAGATTTACGAGTATGAATACCGTCGCGAAGGCGAAGATCCTTTACAGCTCACGTGGTATCCGGGCCACGTATAATTGAAAACGTCACGCGAATTATCATGACACTACAATCTCTTACCTGCAATGATCGGTCTGGATATGACACAGCTTTTGCAGAGTGCCGCACAAAATTTCCTTGGTTATTTAATAGATAAGTACCATTGGTACCAAAGTTATTTATTATTAGTTATGCGCCATCCTGACTACATATGCATATGATAATTGATAATAACAACAATATCGTAGTTTATTTAGTCATCTTACTTCGTAATTTTACTTACTTTCCCATAAAAATTACAGCGATTCTATTCTTTAAAGGAACTCCTAACAGGCGCGGTTCTAGGACTAAATTTTCATATGGGCAACAGTAGATTTAAAATTAGGTTTTAACTGCAAATAATATCCCTCATTTCCTTCCCCTTCCCCACAACATTTTTTTAATAAAATTATAGCGTATTATTATTATTATTATAGTGAATAGCTTAAAATATTCATATTAATTATAATAGATAGGTAATAAAGGTTTTAAATATAAAAAAAAAATAGAGTAATCCATAGTTTTGAACTAATTATGTTAATTATCACATAGATAATATATTAGCACAATTAAAGATATAATACCTATTATAGATATACCTATTAAAGATATAATACCTATAATATCTTTAATTGTGTTTATTAGTAAGTTCGTCATCTATGTAATGATAATAATAAAATTGTAAATTATCATTATAATTTATCAAATGATGAAACATCTTATTTTTGTATAAAAATGACATTTTTAAAATAATGGGCATCAGAAATTTTGGTATGGGCAGCTGCCCATTCTGCCCATACGCTAGAACCGCCACTGACTCCTAAATTGAATAACTTTTAAGTTATAGTATAGCTTTTGCAATATAGCCTTTTTCAAAAAAAAAAAAAAACAATCATATATTTAATTACGTCTGCTTTTAAATAATACGTAGCCATGAAAAAGTACGTTTTTTATATTTAATTATTATTTGTTGTTATTAATTATTTCATATAAGTGAATGGTTTTTCAACTGTATCCATAAATAATTATTTGATGGAAATTCCTAAAAGTATAATCTCTTAAACTCGTTAATACTCAGTATTGATAAGAATTACCGTTTTGTTTTTATTTTTCGAAATTATTATAACTCGCCATGTCGTATCTATTAGATTATTACAGAGAATTTCGCTGATTGTACCACTCGATATTGTTATATTGAAGAAATTTAAAATAACGTGCATTCGTCGATGAATCTGGAATTTATAGAGAATATAGCATATTTAAATGTAACTTGTAGACAGCGTATAATCCTTCTGATATACACGCCGTATAATAATGGTTGTTCAGTTTGGAGAGTGACGTTGATGATGCCATCGCGATCGGAAGCTTTAAGTAACAAACTTTGTTCTTCGACTCGACGTGATGTTCGAACAACCGCGGGAGAAAACTGCTGTGTTCGAATACCCGACAACGTGCAGATATTTTCATATAATTGTTTGCAGTTGTACATTTTTGATAAGAAACTATTTAACTTTTCATACTCGCACAGCTGAATCAAAATTGATCGTCAACACAATATTATGAATTATAATACTATATTATATTCTGTTACTTTCATTGGATTGATGTGTAAACATTTCTGAAATTAAACGTATAGGTACTATTAACGTGTTTACGAAAAATCGTAATGCACATGTGATTTTATAGTACTTAATAATATAAGTAAATATGAATAAGTTAATGAAAATCAATTAACTAGAGTTAGTTAAGTCAACGTTTAACCGTTAAACATTAAGCTATAAGTACGTTATTGGTTTACAAAAATATATTAAACTCATAATATTATGCATAAACATGATTTAAATTTAATGTATTATTTTTCAATTTAACTGTAAAAAGCTTAGTCGTTATAATGGATGTTTATAGTTGAGTTAAATGGTTAAAAAAAATAGTTGACTAAGTTAATGGATTATATTATTCATATTTGAATACAATGATACATTTTTAAAATGTTTAAATCTTTTTCATAGGATGATGACGTCGCTAGTCAGAATATCACTACGACTACACCGCACACGCCTTTGGGCAACACGCCGATTCACGAAAGGCCGGTAAGTATAATGTTGACATTTCGAAACGCAATAAACAAATTATTATAATAAAATAATTAATAACGACGTTGTGCTGTATACTTGTAGTAGATCAACCATATGTCAACGGCGATGCACGTAAACGATAATCATATTTTGTTTTTGCAGATCAACTGGTCCCTTGGATCGTTTGTCGCCATCGAGATGTCATTCTTTTGCGGATATCTCATCACTCAAGTGCCCGGTGGTTTTCTGGCGTCCATGTATCCGGCAAACAGGTATTCAATTATATTATCTTCAAACGTTTAATGGATAATAATAATTAATATTATAGGGTTACCAAACTACGATATTAGATGTCCCATTTAAAATATTTATTTTTGAACTTTTTTTTTAATCACTGTGTGATGGTGAGCAAATACAATATAGTGCACATATTATAATTCATAAGATATGTCATGCATTCGTGTAACACATATTTGAATATTGTAATTAGTAATTATTATTATATTGAACCACATCATTGCCTTCATAATTTTCAACTATAGACATATTGTCTAATAGGCATGCAGGCTATAAATCTAAAAAATATCTTTAAAATATAAAAAATATCAATTTTTGAAGGTATTTACTTAGATCTAAGCCACAATTTGTTCTTCTCGAGTTTTTTTTCTTTAGAAATATTGTGATTACCCCATTATACTGTTTTATACAATATTTTTAATGTGATGCACCTTTTTAAATACTGAATACTCTGTCGATTGTTAATATGTTGTCTGCTATCCAGAAGTTTCTGGTATTCCGTGAACTCAGTTTGTAGAAAATTTGTAATTTGATCCGAAAATTGTTCACCTATTTAGAAGAATATTTCACGTTATATTATTAAATTTTAACACTTGAATCAATTTTTCAGAGTGTTCGGGGTCGCTATTGCCATGTCGTCCTGTCTGAATCTGTTGGTGCCTTCGGCGACGGAGATCGAAAAATCTTTTTACGTCATAATCATCAGGATGTGTCAAGGACTGGTTGAGGTAATAATATAAATATACCTAAATCGTAGATTCTAATATAATAATATATCGGGACGTTACTCGAGTCATCATTTAGTATATTTTTAATTAAACATTTTTTGCCACTATAATCTAAGTAAGCGATGGCAAATAATAATATTTTTAACAACCTTGTGAAAAACAAATTTACGGACAAATATACATATTAACACGCCAAGTATAGGAAAAAATAATATTATGTCAGTTTGTACTTATAATAATTAATAACTATAAGTCCCAAATTTTGTAAAAAACGCATGTTTGGCAAAGAGCGTGATAAAACATAATACATATAAATAAATTCGTTTTGTATCATTTTTATTATAATAAAATAAATTGTATTTAGGTTTTTCATCTTCATTATGTTTTTATCCGTAAATTTAATTTTAATTATATAATATATTTTATTTGTTTATTTCATACGGAGTAAACTCCATTAAAAAAAAAAAAAAACAATTTACAGCAACAAAACGTATGTGTTTTAGATTCTGAACGAAGTGATGAATGTATTGCTTTTACAATGATGTGTGTTTTTTTTTTTTTTTTTTGTGTCTGACGACAACTTTTGGAGCAGTAATAATGCTCCGATTTTTGACTTCAGACCCTCTTTGAATAGGAAAATTCATCTAGTTGGTACTTTGGGGGGGGGGGGGGGGGTCAAAAGTAAAATTTTCAAATAGTTTTCAAAAAAATCGAGAAAAACAAAAAAAAAATGACAGAAAAATGGCAATTTTACGAAAAACCACTTTTCGACAAAATCAATTTTTTGATTTTGCTGTAACTCAAAAACGAATCATTGTAAATACTTGAAATTTTCACCAAATGTTTATATTATGGTTATCTCTTTACAGTTAAATTTTCAAAATATTTTGACCATTTTTAAGCTACTTATAGACAATTGAAATTTTCGACTTTTCTAAGTTTTTTTTCTTCAAATGCCGATAAAAATTTTTTGGGTGGCCAGAAAGTCTTGAAAATTTAATACAAGGTTCCTTATAAGTTGTTCTTAAAGTGATACAAAAAAAATCCGAAATCGTTAGTCACAATTTTTTTTTATAAGTGCTTAAAGTTTGAATTTATACGAAATATTTCAAAAATTAAATTAAATTTCATACTCTCATTATGCGTATGTTGCCTAATATTTTTTTTATTAATAAACAGATACTATAAAGTAACCATAGTAACATATAAAAACTATACTATTTGTTTCAAAATAGAATATATGACAATATTTAAATATAATATATCCTAAACTGACAAATCATCTTCGTTCAGAATCGTTTTTCGTATACAATGATACCTATCATTGCATTAAAATTTAACCTACCATAGTCTGAGGTCCACCCCACCCCCTAATATACAGCAGAGCGATACCCACTTACCCGCTTTTGGTTATTATGTATTATAATATATGTCAGGTTACCTACTGTATTTTTGTGTTTCACCATCGAAATTATTTGGTTTTGTTATCGAGACTTCATTAATTTCAGTCTAATTAAATACTATTAAATATTATCGAAGTACAGATTATTACAATTTTATCAGAGTAACTGTATTGATTTTTAGAAAAGGAACAAATATAATTTAATTATTTTTTAGCATTTATTTTTTAAACTTTAATTAAATACAAGTGAATGCTTTTAATTTTTTTTCTTATGATCAATTGTAGGTATAGTTTTTTTTCTATTTACTTTGCTACAGAGGTCCGATACCTAATAATGATTATAATATATAAATATATATTTTGAGAAAGTCACCGTAAACGTTTACCGGTTTTTTCATTCATTAAATCACATTGTTTTTAGTTATAACGGTACTCGTAAACGAAATCGCACGAATAAACAATGCATTTAATGGAACAAATATAATAATATATTATATGAAATAAAAATAAAATTTATTAGTCTAATTGTATTAAACTTATCTTATTAGAATTGTATTATCATGCCAACTACAATAATACGGCTAAAGTATTTCTAATTTACATATAAAGTATAATATTAAATTTATCAAAAAATGTTACCAGTAAATTCAAAAACTAGTCCTCAGTAATAGGTATTACTACAGAGTTTAAATATAGGATTTCTTAAGAAGTTTATTACAAAGTTTGTAGGTCACTCTAAATTCGATCAAGTAACTACGTATTGCTTTTTCAAATGATTATTTTTTTTCTAAACATTGTTAATATTTTTATAATCTAACCTAATTAGTTTTTCATACATAGAAATAATTTCTTTAAACCTTCTTTCTTTTAATAAAAGAGTATACAAAGGCTTATAGTTAGCAAATTATATAATATCCATAGTGTTTCCTCTCAACTCATCTCTTTCTCTCTAGTAAAATTACCTATCTTACTAGTTTGTTATTAATTTACTCAATAACTTTTGTGTAATTATGACAGGGTGTAACGTATCCGGCTTGTCACGGAATCTGGAGACATTGGGCACCGCCGTTGGAAAGATCGCGACTGGCCACCATAGCCCTGTGCGGTTCGTACGCGGGCGTGGTGGTTGGCATGCCGCTGTCTGGTACACTAATCGACTGGTTCAGCTGGGAGGCACCGTTTTACGTATATGGTAACACTATATTCTTACAATAAAGGTTGTAAAATTGACGCGTGTACGTAAAAAAAAAAAATAGTGATAAACTCACTAATATAATATTATGTGAAATAAAAAATTCACAATAATTTAAAATTTAAATTATAGTTACTTGAAAAGTATCAAAAACAGTAAATTTCTATTCAGGCTATGTAATATGCTGTAATATTCTGTTTTGGCGCTATTCGTCTCGTATAATATTAAAATATGTGTAATGTAATTATTCATCGATGTACCGTATTAATATGCATTATATAGGAGTGTTGGGGTTGATATGGTATGTGTTCTGGCTGTGGTTATGCTTCGAGAAACCGAGCCTCCATCCCACCATATCGGCTAGAGAGTTGAACTACATTGAATCGTCGTTGGGCGCCGCCAAACAGTCTGCCGCTCCGACAATCCTTAACACACCTTGGAAAGAATTTTTCACCTCCATGCCCGTGTACGCCATTATAGTCGCTAACTTTTGCCGGTCGTGGAACTTTTACCTCCTCGTATTGTTCCAGGCGTCGTATCTACACTCGTTCAACTTCGAAGTGTCTGCAGTGAGTTGTGCACATTATTATGTCTTATATTATATACAGAGCGATTCATCAAGCATGCTCAACGCATTACTTTTTTTTTTTTTTTTTTTTAATAATACAATTACTCAAAATCCGAAATGTGTAATTTTTGAAAATATTTAAAAACCATTTATTTATATTTTGTGAGATTTATTGTACTACTTGAGTCTTAAGGAGTGTCTAGCGAACATACAAATTTTTGTTTGAAATACAAAAATCGCCTACATATTTTACTGTAAATTATTTAACGGATAATTTTTGTGATAATATTGATTCTTTACATTAAAATTCAAACAAGTAGTTTTTGATTCAGAGCAGAACGATAAATGCATTGATTTTTTCTTAAAGTTTTATATTTCTAAGTCTGGAGACACTTTTTAGTAGAAACAGTAAGTACTTTTATCATTATTTTCGAAGAAAGTTCTTAGTTTATATTACAAAATTCGAACTAATTTGTACTTTTAGGAGATTGATATTTAAAATTGTTAGTACTTTTTAAATAATCGGAGGGGGAGGGGATACGAATATTTGATAATATTTTAATATTATTATTAAAATAAATAATTAATTTAAACCTCGATTGATAAAAAGTTAGAGCTTCTCTACTAAGACATTGTTTTCATTAGCATTTTAAATGGCCTAATTCAAATTTTCTCGGTTTTATGCACATGTACATTTACTTTTTCTTCTCAAATAGGTACATTCGTTTTATATATATATATATACATTTTGTTGCATTTTGAATTTACGAATTTTATATGTTTTTGATTTTTGCGGTATAACATTCTTGATGGTTATATATGTTTGACAAAAATACACATTTTTTTTCATTACTTGTTAAACTGCGCAATACCTATGTAGGGTAAATATTTTAGTTATGTAAAGACGTTGGACTGTTGGAGAACATTTTCGAATGTTCAATAATAAATATTTGAAAAATAATGTAATATTTATTGATATATAAACTGTATATTGTATACTCGTATGTAAATTCATTTTGTGTCATTTTAAATCTTAATAATTGTAGACTGTAGTTATGAAATAGTATTTAGGTATATTTATTTATTTTTCTCCGCTCTACCACTAAATGTGGTCTTTTCTACATTTACTTTCTTGCTTATTATTAAGCTTAATTATTTTATAGTTAAACAAAATAGTTTAACCAGAAGTTGATGACATTTTTGTACTTCGCTACCTATCGAAAATATTTTGTTTGGTTCTCGAAGTAATATTATCATTATTGGATGATTGAATAATATCTAAATACAGATAATTATTGTTCAGTCATAGTGACCGTATTTATGTTTAGGAAGAGAGATAAATACCTATTATTCAATTACTTTTCTTTTTTTTTTTTAATTTCTGATAATCATAAATACTTTTAGATTCTGAACGGAGTGATGAATGTATTGATTTTATAATGATGTGTGTTTTTTTTATTTTTGTGTTTGTCATCACTTTTTGGAGTAGTAATAATGCTTCGATTTTTGTCTTCAGCCACTTTTTGAAAAGGAAAATTCATTTAGTTAGTACTTTGAGGGGTCAAAAGTAAAAAAATTTCCAATAGTTTTCAAAAGCGCCGGGAAAAACCCTAAAAAAATTACGGAAAAACGGGAATTTTTACGCATAACCACTTTTGGACAAAATCGATTTTTTGATTTTGCTGTAACTCAAAAACTTGTAAATACTTGAAATTTTCACCAAATGTTTGTATTAGCGTTATCAATTTACGATTAAATTTTCAAAATATTTAAAAAAATTTCAAGCTACTTATAGACAATTAAAAATTTTGACTTTTCTAAGTTTTTTTTTATTAAAATGCCAATAAAAAAAATTTGGTTATCCAAAAAATATTTTAAATTTAATACAAGATTTATTATAAGTTGTACTTATCGTAGTAAAAAAAAATCAAAAATCGTTAGTCACAATTTTTGTTTATAAGCATTTAAAGTTCAAATATTTACGAAATATATCAAAATCACGAGAATTTGCAAGAAATTTTGAAGTTGAAAATTCATAACATTTTTGTGATTTATACTTAAGGATCAAAAATCCCATACAAGGTTATCCATAAGTTTTCTTTCAAGTAACTGTAAAAAAAAATTCCAGCGTCAATATAAAAAACATTTTATGAGCGTATGAAATTTAATTTTTTACGAAATCGCGTAAAATAACGATAAATTACAATTGAATTAATAATATAGGTAATAATATAATATTTTTAACTAATTATTATTGACTGACAAATCATCTCCGTTCAGAATCGTTTTTCGTATACAATGATACCCGTCATTGCATTCAAATTTAACACATCCATTATAGTGACCTACTCTCCATCTCTACTATACAACTATAGATCGATACCCACTTGCCCACTTTTTTAACTATTGTTTTCTACAAAATCTGAGCTGTAGACTAATAAATTACGTACCTATCATTACTATCGCAGACTGGTTATATCGGCGCTCTACCTCATCTGCTGATGACCATAGTGGTACCACTCGGAGGTCTGCTGGCCGATCACATTCGGAAAAACGGTATCCTGTCCACGACTGCCGTCAGGAAGATTTTCAATTGCGGTGGTTTCGGTATGGAAGCCACGTTTTTCCTCGTGTTGGCCAACGCTCGCACACCACTCATGGCCACAATCGCTTTGACATGTGGTGTGGCGTTCAGCGGGTTCGCCATTTCTGGTAAGCACAGCCTATCCGTCGCTTCCCGTTTCCACAAAACCCTACCCAAACTATAACAGTCATAGATGATAGCATGGTTGGACCAATCGATGTATAAAAATATATTGATAAATAGGACGCATACCCGTTTGGATCAAATTATAAACACGTCCTATTATAGATACGAATAGACGACTCTCATGTTTAGGTATTGGTTCTAGTTCACAATATTTCTAAGTTTTTTTTAATTGGTTTAAAGACCGATACTTACAATTTGATTTTAGACTCAAGTCCCTGGTTTAATATTACGTTCATTACTTTTCTAGTCAATCAAAACGATATAAAATCATAGCGTGATTTCTAAACCCTGATCTATAGGATTTGTGCTTCAATTATTATTTTAATTTTTAAAATTATTTTTGATTTATTAACAAATTTAATATATTTTAACTGAAACTAATTTTAATACTCATTTATTAAACTGTAATATACATTATATTTTACATTTGATGTATTTACTATAATATAAACAGTTTTTGGAATGTTAATAAATATTGGTTTATTAAAACAAAGTAAACTTTTCTACAAGTAAATATTTGTCAGACAAAATATCCTGTGTTTTTTTTTGGTTGGTTAGGTTTATAAATACCAATTTCTTGTTGTTTGATACGTAAAATTAATTACAAGTATTTTAATGTCAACTTTATGATAAATTGAAATTTGTTTGTCCACATTTACTTTCATTCAGTATTGTTGGCTCAACTCCTGACCGTCGTATATCCTAGCCCAAATGCTTCAATACAAGAAAAATGCGACTAACCAGAAACTTTTCACTTATTAGTTATGTTGTTATTATTTTAATGTACAGGTTTCAACGTCAACCATTTGGACATTGCGCCGAGATATGCTAGTATACTGATGGGCATATCGAATGGAATCGGAACGATAGCCGGACTCCTGTGTCCGATTGCAATCAACATCATCATCAGACACAAGGTACGTATAATATTCTATAATTGTCAGAATATGAAATTTATAGCATTTTTAAAATCAATATACCATCAAATTGTAGCAAAACATAGCAGTGATGAGCGAATATACACATGATTATAGATATATAAATATTATTTTTATCTAATTTATGTACCTACATCTGTAGTATATCTTATAGATAATAATTATTATAATTATAAAATTTAGAACCTTATAATTATTATATAACATGACATAATATGATTTAGGGAAATCCGTACTAGAAGATTTTAAATTGTTTTAGTAATTTAATTACTGAACATTGATTATGTTATTGACGCAGTAATATGTAATATGTATTACAACAGCAATGCCGTTCTCACCGCAATATTGTTTTCGAAATTGTTATAGACAAGGCAGAGCTGGAGTGAGGTCTTCATACTGGCAGCCGTCATTCACTACATTGGAGTGATATTCTATGGTATATTCGCCTCGGGAGAATTGCAATCATGGGCCGAACCCAAAGTGGAAGAAGATCAACAAATGGATGAGGTATGTTTGGTCTTAACATAATATACATATATATATATAATAATTCAAGTCCCTATCTTTAATATCACTTATACTTATTATTTTGAGAAAAAGATAATAATATTTTCCTCATAATTTTAAGATTTTTAAATTATAATTTTTGAGAAATAATAGTATGAAGTTATAATATAATTTAATAAAATGTTTTTTTTTTTTATATATTTAATTTGTTCAAGTATTAGCCATTTGTTTTACTAAATAATATAATGGTTAGACTTACATGTTTAATGCACTTATATATAGCTATTTCATAAGTATTAAATCAAAATAGCTTAAGCAACTATCATAGAGTTGGATAGTTGGGTTACTTAAGTTATTAAATAAATGATTTAAATATAGGTATTAGTGTAAAATAAAATATAAATAATACAATATATTACATATTTTAATTTTTATATAAATTAACCTATTTCGGTATTGTATTTATCGAATAAATATTGCTATTATCGATTAATAGTCCGATAGAATTGTAGCAATGAGTATAGTAGCAGACGTGAACTTATATTGCACTGTTATAAAATAAAACACATTAATACAACAACTAATATGACCAGAAAAAGTGTATAGGGGAAAATAATGCTCAGAGGCAAACTATATGAAATCAATTCACCCTCTTTTAGTAGTGCTACGAAAAAAAAAAATAATAATATTACACTGATGAGATCAACAACGTGTGTACATTATAATAATAATATTAAAGACGTTAGAAGAAATATTTTTAATGGTATTTCGACGTTTGGGACTTCTCAAATGTGTCGATTCAAAGCAAAAAGAAAAATATATATACATATTTAATATTATAATAATACAAAAAATTGTCGACAGGTGAACGTCGACAAGAAGAATAAGCTATCGTCGTACGGTTCAGTCGAACAGTCGTCGGGCAAGGGGTTCGTGAACGCTGGCCTGAACATCAAGAGCAGCAGTGGCGATACCGAACCAGCGTCGCCAACCGACAACCCGACAAATCCGTTCCTGGCCAAGCCCGCCGCTGCCACCGTCACCACCAATCCGTTCGTTACGTCCGAATGATAACTTTGTGTCTATTTTGATGTAACGGATAATTCGAGTTCGGATCGCACTGTCGTGGCGTCGATTATTATCATTACACGAATATTATAAAGGCCAGTACTTCGCGAGCAATAATAATATGCGTAGTCTCGATTTGTGTTTTCTCTTGTGTAGTTGTTTTTTAGGTATAAAAATAGTAATTTTTAAGTAGACAATAATAATTATTACAATCGATTTGTCTCAATCACATGATTTTGATAATAATTATTGTGTAGTAATAATCATAGTAATAATAATAATAATAGTATTATCGTACTCACTCATCTTCGCATCTTTATTATATTGAATTATAATATTATAATATAATAGAACCTAGAACACGAATTTCGCGTTTATCGATAAAATTTAATGTAAATCGTAATAAATATGCATTTATCGATGTTTCCTTATTTATTATCTTATTATTATTATAATATACTGTCAATTTCTTTTTATATGATATCGAATAATAGATACCGTCTTGTAACGGATGTTAAATAGGTATATTATTATACATATTATAATGTTTCATACAGCTTTGTCGGCTCTAAAGCAATCGACCACAAAATGATAATAATAATAAGTAATATTTAAATATATTTTATAGTTTTATGTAAGTAGTAGGTACTTTAAATTGTATTCGAAATTATGGTACTTACGTAAAAGCCGGTATCCGTTTTCCCACTATTTTCGAAAAGTATTTAACTCAAAAATATTAATATTATAACAGCACGTAAATAAAATGTAATAATAGTTATTATGAACTAAAAATGAAACAACGTTATTTCAGTCGAACAAGCAAAATAAAAAATCAATTTTGTTTTTGAAAGAAAAATGTCAGTTCCAATAAAAATGTTATTAGTAAAAAGGTGGGCTTACACACTATTATGTCGTCGGTAATATTATGATGAATGTTGTTTATTTATTTACAAAATTCTTAAAAAAATTCTTGGTCTCCTAGTTAAGTGTGACTCTGACGTTTAAACGCTCTTAAAATTTTACCGGTAGTGTAATTGATAATCATTTGACCACTATAACTGGACGTCAACAGAATATTTTTTAACTTTATGTTAATACCTATCCGGTTACATGGTATGATATTTTAAAAAGTTAATCACAACTTTCAGTCAATTAAAACATTAGGATTTTAATTTTTAACACTGCGGTAACTCATGGACGACATCATTATAGAGTGTAAAGTCGCTTACCTATTTAGGAATATTATAATTTCTGTTAATGGTATATTGTGTGGTCCATTTTAACGTCAGACACTCATTATTTAAAAAACTATTTATGTTATTAAAAATATTTGTACATAATTTATGATCATCAAAAAATAAGATTGTTTTTAAAAAATAAATTAATATTTTTGAAAACTTTATTAACGGCAACACGCATTTTACAATATTTAATCAAAAACAAAATATCTTATGTAATATTTGGATACATAAAAATCGAATTTAGAACGCATGTAATTTATGAGTTATATGAATTTAAATTTTAGATGAACGGATTAGGTGGTACATACGTATAATGGCCAGTGGGTACTTGTGTAGGCATCCTTCAAAATATTAGTCTACTATCTAACTTTAAATAACTTTATTAATACTAATAAACTACTTGCCAGAAATTTGGTTATTATATACATCGAAATATTCTGCTTAAGAATATGTAGATTAAAAATGTATGTTGTCATTCAAAAGTGTAAACGCTTAAGAATTATAATTTTTCAAAAAATGTTGTTTTTGTAACGATTCATCGATTATGTATAAAAAATATTTTCAAAAATGTGTTCTCTGAAATAATGAGTGTCTTACGTTAAATCGATCATTATATTGAGTATTAACACTTGTGGGAATCCGGTTAAGTTATACACCACTATTGTAATCAGTCCTCCGAGAGAATAAAATTAGTATTCGTGAACCACAGATTTATAAATCTATGACGTAACACGTCTATGAGTCCTCTCGATATCTTTTATCGAGTTATCTTATTGGCGGGATCACTATGGCATCTACCGGTGGAGACATCGATAACGGTATTCTCTCCGTTGGTGGAATAATAATTTTTAATATAATTTTATTACATAATAATATTAAGCATCATTATAATCCGCGGACAATATTATGTAAGTATCATAAATTCATAAATTACGATGACGATGTTCGCATAATATTGTATACTGTCAATTTCTATTTATACCGTGTAATAATAGACACTATTCCATAAAATAATATTACGTGTTAATGTCTTAATAAGCTTCGTCGGCTCAAATACGCTCGACCGCGTTTAATATATAATAATTATAGGTAGGTACTAGGTGTTAGGTTCTATAGGTGTAGGTTAAGTCAGACTTACTCGAACGGTTGTTATAATGCACGTTTTTTATTCTAATACAAAATATTGTATTAATAATGTTTATTGTTTATTCTCGGTCAGAATCGAACGCGTGTTGAAATGTGATCAGCAATAACGATGTCGGTCCATTCGAATATGCGTTAGGTGGGTGATATATCGAACGGTCATCTGCAATTTATGAGCTGAGATTTTAATACACTCACACGCCGCGATAGTTGTCCGGCTCGATGTTTAACTGACGCACTCTTCGTGTGATTCGTAATTAGTACTATTAGTAGTTACATAATATTATTATACAATTATGCATAAGTAAAACGGTTGTATCTATAGATTATAACGTCCCTCGTCTAGACGCGAGAACCGATCAATGGTTAGTGTGGCATTAGAGTAAGTGTTAATATGTTTTTTAGCGCGTAAATTAATAGACTATACTTAAATACAAAATATTTTAATTCATAGTATGTATAGGTACTATAATATAGTTGTACTATTAATATGTCCATTGCATATTTCGTATGCGATGAAAGCCTTTTCGAAATTCGTCCTACCTGCAATATTAACATATTATTGTTATACTATGCATGGCGCACGCGAGTCATGCCTATAACGGGGGCGAGTGTGCAATATATTTTTATTCCGATAAAACCAAAATGTCGGACTTACGACGATAATATTATGATTCGTACGACAGATAACAGAATAACAATATAATGTTCTATTGTTCCCCTCCCCCCCCCCCAAATCGACTAGACAACCCACCATATTTAGGTAAAGTAAACGACGCATAACAATTTTTTTTTCGAGTACCTATTAAACGTTTTTTATTCACCCGTATAATTCCTTCTAGTTCTGTTATAGTTGTATTTAAAATCGAGTAAATTTAAGATATTTTTAAGAAGTTTTTTGTAAAATGTCAATTAAAATATCATACTATGAAATACGATTCTGTTGATTTTTTTGCCGAGTATTAATTATTGTATTATTTTGTAAACAAAGCCACTAATATATTTGAACATAATTTCCTCAAACGAGTGTTTAAAAAAAAAGTAGTTCGGGTCCTTCATACACAACACAATATACTGAATCAATAATTCTCCAGATTTCACGTTTTTATCGGTGAAAACTATTAGGAAATCAATCGATCACGCGGACAAATACTATAAGTACAATGTATACATATTATTATTGTTCATCGTCATACAAAATTTACACGGTTTAAATACTATAAGAATAGTTTCCGTAAGAATTAAAAACTAATACTAACTTAATCAAGTAAAACAAAAAATTCTAAGATTTTTACAACAGTTCAGTCAGCGAATGTAAAAAATATATTAAAATCGAAATATGATGATGCGTTGAGGAAACATTGTCTTTAAAACGATTTTCTTTAAAAATGCCCATAAATGAATTACATCGTCACCTACTTATCGTGATACTCTATTACAAATCATATTTCCGTGTTTGGTTGATTCGCCCCTTAACACTTATATTTTACCGTAAATATGTGTGGTAACTGGTAAATACATTTCACGCCCATAGGCCATGGACATTTAATATAGAAATAGGTGGTATAAAGAAGCGTCGAACATTTCAAATGTCTCTTTTAGCTTTAAATACTTAAAGTTAAAATAGATAATCTTCATTTATATTATATTGCATAATCAACTATGAATAGTTATAAAATATAAATACTGTTCATGAATAAATAAGTTAACGTACTTACTAGTGAAATAATTTAAACGTGGGTGTCACTCGATTTAACTAACTTTTACCATTTATTAATCTTAAATAAATTCACCTCTGTTGTTTTAGTTTTAAAAAATCTTATAAGTATAAAAATCATACCAATATTATGCTTATTATAGGTATACGTATTAATATTTATTATTATATATTATTGATATGAAATTAATTATTTATTAAATTAATATTTGTAATTATTTTATAATGTACTAATAATATTAAAATATTATGTATTTATATATTATATTTATTTAAAACGGTTAAGAATTAATATTAATAATATACGATTAAGACATGAGATAACTATTTCGGTAGTTATCTCAAGGCTGACACGACAATAAATTAGAATTAAGTTAGGTGTTAAGGAATTTGTTTTTTTTTTATGTTATTTTAATTTTAATTTTTTTCAGTTTATAGACTATATTATAGTCAATTGTATTGGTTTTGTATTTTATTAATTATTATTCTTCGTTGATTGGTTAAGTATTGTATTTTATTTTGTTATGCTTTTCGGTTCAAACAGTGTTCGGTTACACATTATACATTTCTCTCATAACTTTAAACACAACGATATGCCTTAATTCTGACAATAATAAGTCGACAATAAAATGATAATAATTAAACATTAACGGACGAATTTAAATAGCACTCGTTATGTACACAAAAATGACGTCAAAGTCACTCACGAAAGATGGAATAAAATTATTATAATACATTATCTTAATAAATATTAATACGCACTAAACAAAAAAAAATAATATTTTCACACTGCACTAGTTACTCGAAAAGCACATACGAATAAGGTACGTGGACAATAACAATGAACGAAAATATATAATAATTTGTTATGTAATATTGTAATATGATAGGCATAATTTTTTGTTATATATTTTTAATATAGGTACTTAATTAAGTGTAAATAATAATAATATAATAATATAATGTTTTAAGATTTGTATGCCAGTTATATTATATTGTATAAGAACACTATTCGAGTTTAGACCATAATCGTAAGTTAACTTATAAGTATAATAATTTAATAACTATGATTGTATTTTAGGCTAATCACAATAATTCTCGTATCGCTTGAAGTAAACTTTAAAGTATAGATGCTCCATGAGATAATTATTTGTTTTCTATTAATTGTTCCACGACAATGGTTTCTATCTAATAATTATTAAGATTCAAAATACGTATATAAATATAGTACTTATTGCATCAATATTCGCATAATAGGATATAATGTTATGGGTAACAACTTATTATTCGTTCTAAGCTAAATATTAATAATTATAATAATATTTTAAAACAACGATGTTATTTTAATAATATAGAACGATAATCGTAGGAGACTCGCTTTCATAACATTTTCACGACAGTTAAACATAATATACATAATATTATATTATTTATAAATTTGTAAATTAGCGGAGCCTTACTTAATTCTGTAGCGCAAAATATAAGCGTACATTGAAATCCGTTATTTATCCTCCAACGTCAGAAGTAATATTTCGTACCTATATACGCTTATTCAGTAGCACTGGGCAGATTACAAATGACGGACACTGCGTTGTCTGTTGTTAGTTGTTCTGACCCAACTGCAGCAGACTACTATTTTAGATAATACAACCTCTAGCTGTTTGAAATTTAAATTTATCATTTTCCAAATTTCACCTATTTACCTATCAAACTTTAAATTGAATATCAATTTTTTTTAAATCACGGGAATCTTTGTGACCCACACCTCACGTCATCCGAAATTACGTCCCCCAGTACAAAACTAAATAATATTTATCATCGTACTGTATATCACGACGAATAAATAATATTAGTTACTTTATGTTGTTATGTTTTTTTTTGTTATCTTACGTTGACGCAATAATTACTACGGATATTGCGATAAAAAAACCCATCGGGGAAAAAAGCGAATACATTTTTCTATAATCATTAGGGACAATTATTCGTTTATTCGACTCCGATAAGTTTTGTTTTACTTATCATTTTAATATATATATATATATATTATCGTTATCGATATAAATATAACATGTTACTCATAGGTAATATAATATAATAAAAGTATATTACAATCTGTTCTGTTTCCAACTATTCGTATGATCATGTTGTTTACGAGTCGAATATACTTGTATACGTTTTAAGGGATAAAGACGTTTTATTTTAACATTATATTATTATTGTGCTTAATAAAAAAAAAAAAAACAATTACCTATAATTATTATATTACACACATATATACAATTGAATATGTAAAAGTTTCGTTATACCACACTTAGTACCTACCTACCTAAAATATTTTACCATTCTTACCACTTAGTCAATAATTATTATTCGTTCAATTTAACTTTAAATGTATTTTAGCGTTTCATGAATATTATGTATACTAACCTATTGTTCTTTGATCATAATAATAAAATGATCATTATATTTTATTGTTGTTAACCTATTGTCCCCTCTCGTTGACGGCTATTACCCGTTTATACACCATTATATTGTAATAGTTTATTATAGATTCCATTATTATTATAAAAATTATAAACACAATATTGTATCCAACGTAATATTGTATTATTATTGATTTTATAATTCGATCAATTTATTCTAGTGTTATATATATTATATATATACGTTTTCAGTCCTATTTATACAATTTAAAGTATAAATTTAAGAAATGCCATTAACGATGTATAATTCATTTACATTTTAGTCATGTGTAACATTTCAAACATTTTGTTCTAACTCATAAAACATTAAATTAAACAATTTCGATTTTAAATTGCATTTGATTTATTTTTATGTTTCTATACCAATACAGTATTTCAGGTGTCTATATGTATATTATACGTATTTCATCAATAGCGCCTTTTATCAAAAGATTATACATGTCGAAATGCACAGCCGAGTCGTCAAGGCGTGTAATGGCTGCGTACATGATTGCGTGTAACATAATATTAATGCGAAGAGTAAAGTCGAATTACACTCGAGACAGAAAAAAATAATATCGGAATTACACTCGGGTTTTAAAATAAAAAGTAATATTCATTCGATCATTACATAAAATCTATTTATTAACAAATACCGGTCAACAGTCAGTGGAATAATTTGTATTTTAATTATAAAAAGTGTAATATTATTATAATAACTACACTTATACGATTAGGCTAAATTAAAAAAAAAAAATTAACTATAACATGTATTAATTTTTTCAATACGAATTTGTATTTAATTATTTTAAGACATCGATAAATACCAATATATTTCAACATTAGATTGGAAATATTTTGTTAAATTTGACAGTTAAAATTCGAATATATCAGGAGGTATTTTGACTATAAATCGTAACCAAAGACCATAAGACCATATTATATATTAAGTAGAATTATAATTTATTAATTATATAAAATAATCGTATCGGGTACAATTCCAATATTACTGGTTTTTAACTCAAGTGCAATTTGATCGTTTAATAAGTAGTACTACAGTCCTCAATGAGTATTCAAATTGACAATCAATATTGATGTTGTAAACTGAGTGATTTTTTTATATTTATTAGTGTTATTTATTTCTATTATAAAAATAGTTTGTACTTACTGCGTGAATGAGCGTTCAAAAGTTCTCGAATACCTAAAAAACATAAAATTAACACATTTATGTTATAACACTTAAATTACCTATAAATATATCTAGAACGAAACGATACAAAATGTATATTATAATAAATCTTGATAATCAAGTCTTTATAGATTAAATTAAATACAACTGAGTTCGAGAAAAAAAACGCAATCGAATTTTATTTATAAGAATTTACTATAAAATATCAAAATAATTACAGTGCTAGTAAGTTAGATTAACTAAATCCATTTAGTTTGTATAAACTGAACGTCCATCCGTGCATATGTGAATATTATTGATTTTTAATTTTTTCCATCCATTGCTTATCATACGATTCGTGTTATTTTATCAATACAACTTTAACATGGTCAGTAATTAATTTAATAATTAGCTAGACTATACTTATCATACTCTTCATAAATAAATTGTAGACTTTGAACAGAT
This sequence comes from Schizaphis graminum, assembly GCA_020882235.1. Taxonomy (NCBI): domain Eukaryota; kingdom Metazoa; phylum Arthropoda; class Insecta; order Hemiptera; family Aphididae; genus Schizaphis; species Schizaphis graminum. Next base: position 11,200,047 of record CM037032.1, read on the forward strand.
GAGTGCAATGAATGTATTGGTTTTATAATGATGTATTTTTTTATTTTGTGTGGCCTGTAAACACGTTTTAGAGTAGAAAAAAATACTTTAATCTTTAACGTTAATGATGATATTTATAAAAATTAGACCAAATTAATACTTTATGCCTTGTGTTGAAGTATGAGAAGATAACAAAAGTAGAAAATTTCCAGTAAGATACGTTTTGATATTATTCGGAAAAACTGACAAAAAACAGTGAGAACTTGTACACTTATACTTAAACGGGTCAATGATAAAAATGAGAGATGGAGAATAATTTAAAAATTAGATTATTAGCTAGGAAAAATGGTGCACAATATATTTTATATAAAAAAAATTATATCTAAACAATCAATATTTATTATTTTTTGAATATACTACATAATGGGTTAATATTGTGTCGTGTAATTTTTATAAAATTTTTTTTAAATATTAAAATTTTAAATGCCACCTCAGACGTATTCTTAAGTCACCTACCACTTGAGCCGGGCCTGGTGCCCTGGTTGTATAAATTAGTTTATTAACGTCTAAAAAAAGCTATTATTAAATATGTAATAGATAGATTAATATTCTTCTTATTTGTATATACTTTTGTCATAATATTTTATTTTTATTATTCTTTAAAAATCCATTTTTAAATGAACTCAATTGATGAAACCCAACCATAATTTTATTTATATTACCAGAGAGCAAATTATAATATTCATACCATTTTAATAGTAAATTAACTGATTTTATATATATATATTTTTTTAAATGTCTATGTATAATACTATAGTAGGCTCTACTTTATTTAATATATTTTATTTACTTCATAATAAGTTGCACACGTTCAATCTACTGTATCACAACACGATGGAGTAGATAGAGATCCCGTCGTGATTCTTTATAATATCCAACATCGGGTGTCATCAAATAGTGGTCATAATATGCAAAATGCTGAACCATTGACTATAGACTTTTATTCCGATGATGAAATATGTATGAACACGATGAAAGAATAATTTTAAAATGTGAATACAGTGCAAAGTTAGTTTTATTAACAGTTTAACTACAGGTTTTAAAGATTTTTATATAATTTTAGACGAGTCGAAAGTTTTTAAATATTCTTATTATTCTTACAAGTCATATATTATGTTAATTATTATTATTTTTTTAATTTAAAGACTCTTTTATGACTATAATTAGTGAATGGTAAACGTGATTCCATCGCAAACACTATACATCTACCAGCGATGTGAAAAAAGTGTAAATGAATCTCGTATTTGGTACAGTCCCAAAGGGTCAATGAGGTCTCATATTCTGTGAGCCAATAAATTATTTGACTCAAAATCACTTTTCTGTAAACACGATAAAACAATAAAAATAGATACATAGTACCTAAAAATACATAAAAGTTTAAGTTTCCGCGAATACTGTTTTTATATTACAATAAAATAATTAACACATTATTATTTATCATTTAAATAATAATTTCGTCCAAATTAAAATTTAAAATGTCTAAAAAAAATAATTCAATATTTTTTATTTTATTATTTTAATATTATCTACTTATGAGAAATCGTGTAGGTACCTAACATATTAAATTTTCTAAATGTTGATACAAAAAAAAAAAAACATTTTTATGAAATTCTAATATTATAAAATAATTCACTAATTTAATAATATTATTATATTATGGCATAATATTGGTATTTGTGTAACAAACTCGCACAAAGGCATCAATATTGCATATTTGAAGTGCCGTATGAAATTTTTAGTAGTATTCATTTGTCATTTTGCAATATAAAGACAAGTAACAAACTTCTGTTTTATATTACTACATACGCTCTTGTGGGTTATAATGCTATATTATTATTAATACAAGTATGAAGTACGGAAATCATACTTTATTAACATATAAATAATTATATAAGTTATTTTCCTATTTTTTACTTAATCTACATAGCTTTTGTTGTCTATAACCTAAATCTGATTCATATTACTTCACAGTTGACAATATTCAATCGATAATTAACTAGAACGATTACTAGACGAAATGTCTAATAAGTATTTGGATATAATTGCCTTCAATAATACATTCAATAATATGTATTATAATATTTAATCTATTTAATTATGGAGGATATGAATTGATAGATTTTTTTTATTATTTGATTATTTGATTAACACAAAATTATTTAAAAGTATTAAATAAAAATAATAAAAATTATCTACACCTTTCAGCTTAGCTTATGGTGATTTAAATAATTAAGTCATACTACATAGCACTTATAGCAGACAAATAATATTCCAAAAGATCTTTACTATCAAAGATTTCTATAATTTATTAGGTTCTTTGAACAGAAAATCCTTTGTAAATGAATGTTTAAAAAGGTCTTATATTATCGTTTGTAGTGTATAGTGTAAATTATATGATTACGCGCATGATATGTATATTAAGTTGCCTCGTGTTTGAATATAAGAAAAACGGTAGTGGCGACATTGCAAGAATTCGGTTGATTGCTATGCATTGTATTTAACTTTTTTTCATTAAGTTTACACTAATTACAATTTTTTATATAGTATGTTGTATTAAAATATATTATTTCTTCTTATTATTTTAATACAGAATACATTGTTTGTGGAAATAATATCAATATGTAGTAAAAGTAATGCTTGCAATAATAAATTGTGCTATTGTAACATGTAATTTTTATTTCGACAAAACAAAAATACCTAACTAGAATGACTGATTTTTATTTATTACCATGTAATATAATTGTAATATTTCAAATATTTGTATTTTCATAAAAATATCATACAATATTAAAAATAAATATATCTCTACTTATGAAACAAATTTCAAATAATATAACGAATCGTTATATTAAATTATAATGATGGCCATTATTTATAAATAGCAACCCTCAATGATATTACAAGTCAAGTTATATAAGCAACGATATACTTTACTTTGGAGTAATGTACTCTAATTATTAGAGTTATATCATATTGTATTAACTATTTCATTTATTATTTACTATATTTAAATATATATATACATAATAAAAACTTAAAAATGATATACCTAGTTAAAAATATAAATTACTGAGGTGGCGAAGATTTGGTAAAGTTGCTCATCCAAATACGCCATTTCTTGAATCATTAATTTACATTGTGTAATATAATATTTATGTATTACTTAAATAATTATATCTTATTTAAATTTAATATATTTATTAGTTTATTATTATACAACACAGCTGTTTTTGATCTATGTTGTAATATCACACCGATATAATATAAATCATTTAATCGTGTACATAAGTGTTTTATCGACGTATACGTTAAAAACAATTATTTTATCAAAAAAAATTTGCTATGTATTGAATATAACATCGTAGTACTATTGTCATATTATTATCATTATTAATATTGCATATTATTAATGCAATATAAATTATATGACAAGTACTTAAGTATGAATCAAAATATATACGTTGTTATATTCATTAACCCTATTAAGAAACACAATAAAATCACTCTACACTTGAGTGAAGTATCATTGAAATATATTTATTTACAATATGTGATTATATTGATAAACGAGAAAACAGCAATCATCCAAAAATAAAATAATAGTTGTATTACTATTCCATTACTTAAAATATAATAAGTTATGACACAATAATGTATACATATTATTATATTGAATATTATAATTACCTATGTGATGACATCATAGTCATATGAAAGTGTATAATTTCACAGTAGTTGGTAAATTTCAAGGTCCCTTCTTTAATTAGGGATAAAACAATACAATGGTTTGGTTGGTTTTTTTTGTGAATGATAATTCACAGTTTGAACATAATCTAAATAGATACGTGACTCCTTCACACATAAGTCATACTTTATTAGGCTGTTTTAATACATTGGTTTGAAAATAAATCATTTCCATGCTTGACTGAAAGAGAAACATGACTACAGAAATTTGAAGTGTGCCCATAGTCCTGAAGCTGTTAACAGTGTTGGATCACTTTTGATTTTTTTTTTTTTTTTATAGTATTCGTATTTTTACCTAGATAAGTGATAACTGTGGACAGGATCAATAACGAATAATTAATTCCTTATTATTATAACTAATAAGATTTGAGGTCTACAAAAAAAAAAAAAAATAAGAAATATCATTGATTTAGGATTTTATTTTTCTGTCCGACAATGTTTTTATGTGAAAATATTAATATGATGCGAACACACATCCAATGTCAGATTTCTAGGTAATGACTAATGAGTACATAAAATGGTTTTCGAATACAATCGAGCATAAGATATAAACCTTCCAAGTTACGCAATAGCACATTATATATACTTTTAATTACCATCGGTTTGTGACGGGGGGAATTCTCTCATAGTTGTTATAGCAGCCGTGGTTAACATCTAAAAATTCAATAGAAGTTATATCTGATAACATATAAACAAAAATATAATAATTATTTTTAAATGTATTTATATTTGATAGAATAAACATTATTGTAATAATTATTTAATATTTTAATACTTAAAATCTGTAGTATAAACTTATTCCGATTTTGCTTTAATATTCAACACATTTTTCAAAACATAATTATAAAAATATTTTACAAAGAAATATGTTGCAAATAAACTAATAAAAATAAATACTATTATCCCAGCGGCCACATCCAACAACATGTATTGGTACCAAGTTAGATTAATTGAGTGAGACATCAAATGCGGGGCACCTTTATGACGAATTACATATTCCGTCCAATAAAGTATTGATTTTTCCGGGGACATCGGTCGGTTTTTAAATATATCGGAAGCGATTTTAGCGTTTCGCATATACCTTTAAAATACATTTTAAATTTTTATTAAAACCTTATTGCATTTACATTTTAAATTGTTATTTTGTTAGTGTAAATTTATTTTTACTTTTCATTAGTTACTAGTTCCAATACATTTCTTAAAAATGTGTCCTTTTTCACGGATAAAATATCCATAGATATAGCCATTCCAGCATTAACCAAATTATCTATATTCCTTGGCTGATCGTAAAATAAAGGAAATCCGAGAACCGGAACACCAGCATCCACTGTTTCGTATACTCCCGACAAACCTCCATGACTGATGAATAATTTTACTTTAGGGTGCACTTAAAATTAAAATCAAATTGTATAAACAAAGCTCGAATCCGTGTAGGTATAGGACATAATTCGTTTGAATAGAAAATATTACATAGAATATCCCGCTGAGGGAACCATTTTCTTATCATTACATTTTTTGGTTTATTCAACATTTCTCCTTCATATTTCATCAATATTCTTTGAGGAACTTGGGATAATGCTTCCTTCAGATGGTTTAGAATATAATCAGGTAATGAAGATACCTTAATAGTTGAACCCAATGTGAACAAAATTACCCCATGTGGAGAATTTTCAATAAATTCTAATATATCCTAAAATTAAAACATATTTATAATATCAAGATTCAAAACAGTATGTAGTATTTCATAATATATAGGAAGTTTAATTATTATAAAAATTATGCCCTTATTACAAAAAAATAATAAAGAATATATTTTACACTGATGAACAATATTTAGGTATAGTAAAAACTGAATAGTGTGATTATTAACATGAAAAATATTGAGGTTTTAGTTTACATCATTTTAAATATTACACAAAAAAATATTATTGATGAATATTAATATTTTTCTACCTTTTTTTTTTTTTTTAATTACAGTATACATTTTCAATTTTATATATTTTGAGTAATGAGTAGTGTTTCAGCATTTTGTAAGAAACTCCCTTAGTGGTCTAATCCGTAAAGGTGGGCATTACGCTAATAGTTAGTTAAAAAGTTAATTTTTTTTAAACTTTTTAACTCAACTAGTTAGTTTATTTTCTAATCAACTTATAAGCTTAACTAGTTAAATTTACAGTTGAAATAACTTAGCTTTTCTCAGTTGATTTAAAAAAAAATGATCAAGTTTAACCATTTTGAAATTGTTCGTTTATGCGTAAATATTACTATATTTGTATAAAATAAAAATAATCCAATACTATAATAACACAAACATTTCTGTTTGTTTTTTGATAACATAATTTTGTATAGTTTAAATTAATAAGTATTTGTAAAATAAAAGTAAAAGGGTATATCAGTGCACAATATAATAAAAGTTCAATAAAATTGTTTTTTATAATTTATAAATAAGAAATTAGAAAACACATTCAATCTTTATGTGATTTACATATACTAATTAAAAAAATAGATTAACTTTTTTAAACTGAGTTAAGTTAATATTTTTCTCCATATTAACTTGTAACTTATCGAGTTAAATTTATAATTTGTTAACTGTTAACTTTTAACTTATCGATTTTTTATCCTCTTAATTTAACTTAACTTGAGTTAATTAGTTTCATTAACTTGCCCACCTTTGCAGTAATCCGCTTATTGAAACTATTATACACATAGTTTTTAGTGTTATTACCTATAGTAATTTGACAAATTGTCATTCTAAATTAAATTTCTATGTTAAAATCTCAACAACGAAAAACGTTGAATTTAGGAATATTAAATTAAAAATGTATACTGTTGTTCAAAAACAATATCATTTAAAGAGAGCTCAAACCCAGGTGCGAAACATGCAACTGCGAACTTACCGTTAACCATATATTCCTAGAATGCCCCATTTACCATAACGCCAGAACAAAAGCAAAATTAAACACCTCCTCACTCAAAGACGCACTCGGACCAAGACAAGAAAAAACCATAGTAAATTTCATCAAGATGGCCGACCTCACAACGAACATATAAGACAATGGATCAAAGACAGCACATTACAACTATCAAATTTTCATTATATTTATAAATTAAATATGTAAACCATTGTAGGCTAATAAATCTTTGTATTTGAAGCCTTTAATTAAATAATAATAAAAAAAAATATATGTATCATTTAAAAATGGTAAAAAATATTTCATAAAATATTTATACTATTAATGTTTTCCTTAAACAAATAACATGATATTTAAACAATACTACAATAGTCAATAGAATACTATTAATATTATTTATTATTATGTAAGTTTGTGTTTGTGTGTGTGACGTGTGTATATGTATTGTTTTTTACTTACATTTGGTATACTTTTTGGAGGTTTCAAATGTATGCCACCAACTTGTATAACGTTTTGTGGAAATGTTCTCGAAGCTTCACTTATGAAATGACTATTCAAAAATGTCAGAGACGGTGGAACTGTACTGTTTACAAAGTCATATGGTCTATTGATCGTATAATTTCTTATCCATTTGTCAAAGCTGAAAAGGATCATGCTATACCCCAATAATATAGTGTTTGTAAATCTTTGAACAAATGTCTTAGGAATAGCGTGATCAGCATATAAATGAGAAATTGTCGCCGGATTCGGGATTTCGCCGAAAATAGGACGTTCTGCAAATGTTATCATTGGCGATGAAATCAAATAAATCAAAGGCAGGTTTAACTTATTAGCCAAATACAATTCGCAATCAAATCCAACGGCTTCAATAATAAGTACGTCGAAATTGGAATTTTGATTTTCTTCGATAATTTTCTTCAGCTGAACATTGTTATATACTTTATCGCACATAAATGTACGTTTAGCTCTTACGAAATTGATCATCGATACGGGATTTGCCCAGGTATTCAATGAGTCGATTAAACTCATACCTATGAACACTGTTTCATGATCCTTAGATGTATCCACTTCTGTATAGTTGATTCGATCACCGTCGAGGAATGGTGTAAACACAGTAACATGATGGCCATTATTCGACAAAACACGAAGTACAGAACTAACGTAATTCCAATGACTTTTAGCGGCAACTGTTTCTATGGCTAATATTTTTGCTGCTTCCACTGGTAATATTCTCGAAGAGACGTACGTGTAAACTAAGTAAATTGAAAATATATACGTGTACAACGTATTTGATCTCCTCATTATAGTTATACTGTCATAGACACAAAAAATAAAAAATAAATATACATTTAAATATTGCAGTGAGTGTTGGTAGAATATTTAACTGTTTCAGAACTAATTGTTTAGAATAAAAGAAGCGAATATTGATTAATAAATCAACATTATAATATAAAAGAAACATTATAGGTACTAGCTTTGATAATTATTAATTAACAACAATGCTAATAGATTATTATATGTTATCTTATATCAATATATTTTGTTATGACTTATGAATAATGTACAAAAATAATATTTAAGTAGGTACCTATAATTTTATTATATAATGACAATTAATATTGTATTCATGATTCTTAACAAAAAATCATGACGTCATATTTTATATCTAGAGGTCGATACGTGTTCAAAATATTACATCAAGTGGATTCGTACTATTAGATTTTAAATTCGCCATGAGAAATTCAATTTTCAATTTTTTAATTATTAATATTTATAATACAATCAATTCCGCTTTATTGAGACACATCGGTTGAGTGTTATTTTGTCCCAATAATCCTAAATACAAATACAATTAACAAACAAATAAATTTGTTGAAAAACTGATTTTTTTTTAATATTACAAATTACTATAGAAATTAATTGATAGTACAAAAGGAAAACATGATATTACATTATTATGTATATTATATATGAACATACGATAAGATAAAATTAAATAATACCTAATCGATTATGCAAGACGGTTGCGATTATCAAACTATTAGTCTATTAATATACTTGATAAAAATTTCCCAATTATCCAAATTCGTGGCCCAGATAAGCGGTGAACGTTAGGTATACACATGGCTAAATAGACTATTTAGCCATGGGTAAATATTTGTTTTCGTAATTGAAGAATTGTCCCTATTAAGCGGAATCGACTGTATTATACAATTAACTTTTTAATATATTTTTTTTTTTTTAGAACAATGTTACAAAACCTGACAGGAATCGCATTAGTTTTGAAATTATAAAACTATTTTATGATATTTTAAAATTATTTTTAATCTTTGACATTTTGACGTTTAATTTAAATTTAAAGTTACATTTTATAGAACACTGTATTGAAATGTATCGATCAATTCAAGTATTTAAACATTTTAAACGTGCTAAAAGAATACGCCGATAGGTAATAGTGGTAATACTGATAATTTTCCGTTTCCTTAAGGTAAATAAAATGTTTATATTATGTGTAATGATCTAAAATAGAATGGAATTTCAACATTTTTCAAGTAGACACTTCGCCTATTTTCCATTTTAGACGAAAACTTATGGGACGCGATTCCAAAATAATTAACAATTTAATTTAATTTATCAACTGTAATACATTCAATTTTCACGTACAGATATAATCAAGTTATAGTGTTTTTTTTAGAATTCAACTAGTTTTGTATATGTATGGGTGGCATGTTTGCCATACGTAGAAACCAACTACGGTCGACAACCCAAATGTATGAAAGCTGTTATAATGTTTGCGATCGAAAACGAACAACCTAACTAAATTAACCTAACTAAGACTGGACTTTGATGATCTGTCGTACGGGTTTAGTACAATTAACCATTGTCGTCAAAACCTCAAAGCAATGGGACAAAGTCATTCTGTTGAAATGCACATCTTGAATTCATTGGTTAGTCGTTCCTGAACGGAAAAATGTGATACAGATACACAGTGTTAAGAGCATATTTTAACTATTTATCATGTTACATATTTCGGGTTAAACGACTTAATTTTGAGGCTTTGGTTGTTTTCTGATCACAATATCGATCAATTATTACATAACAAATCAAGACATATAGTATTTTAGTCGAAATTGATTTTGGACAAAAAATTAATAGAATCTAGTTAAAAATCATCACTACCGTATAGTTTATACTCTTATGATAAGGATCATTTAAACATTTAACGTTTAAAATTAAAAACCAGTTGCAAAATCTCATTTATATAGTTTTTTATGTAAAAAAATAACATTTTATATTTTGTAAGTGTTAAAATCAAAATATAGGCGGATGTCATAACATGGAACGAGGGTATAAAAATACAAATAATATTATATAGAAATGTATTTGTATGCTTAATAATATACATATATACACACAATTTGTATTTTTAATTTTTATTATAATATATACTCTATCTATAGTATTTTTAGATTATTATTATATTATTACAATAATAATAATATTATCCGAATCCGCAATGTTATAAATTGAACAATTCGATTTTAATACCATAATTTATTGAGAGTGTTATGTTACCTACTGTTGTTACAATTTTGTAATGTGCAAATTATTTTGTTAGAAATTCATAACAATTTTTCTTTTTTTTAAGATTTAAAAATGTAGTACAAGATTCTTCGTAAGATCGTCTAGTACTACACCTGATACAATTTTCAAAACATTTTCACTCTTTTTGATCTATTTACGAACATTTTTAATTTTTTTTTCTATAATTGTTGATAAATTATTAATTAAATTTGTTGGGTAAAAAAACGTGAAAATTTAATTCAAAGCCCCTACAGATTAGGTTACAGATGTTTTGTTAAATAGCAGTTGAAAAATATTAAAAATCAATGGGCACACGTTTTTTTATATAACTATTTTATGTTTGAATTTTGAAAAAATTTGTCAAATTTTAAATTATTTTGTAGTTAAAAATATATATTATAATATATCGTAGGCTGACTCTCCGTCTTCGCTAAGATTCATTTTTCTTATACAATATTTATCACTGAATTCAAATTTAACACAATCCAGTAGGTATGTAGTGACTCACTTGTAAGTTGTAACCTACTCAGGCGGATATTGGGGGGCTTAAGCCCCTCCAGAACGTAGTCAAGCCCCCTCGGAAGGTTCTAGTATCTTTGAAGTGTCTAATAATGTGTTGACGCTAATGGCTAATGGATATGGTAAAAATGTTAAGCCCCCCCACGGATATGACCAAATATCCGCCTATGAACATACTGTAAAGTAGAGCGACACCCACTTGCCTACCTTTTTTTTACTTATACAGTTATACTCTTATATTAATTTAAATTAAAAAAATTCGTCTTGAATATCAATACGCTAATTTTATAGAACAATAGTCTATAATTGAAAAAAAAATTGTTTAAATCGTACGTTTTCTAGCTGATTTGTGACAATTTTACCATATAATGTACCTAGTTCCATTTTGCGTAAAACGCGGTAGTAATCGGAATACGAATTATAACATTGAAAAATAAAATAATATTATTCATTGACAAAAATTATTATTTTCGTATCGACGTCTTTGACTATTTATAACCTGTGCGCGGCTGCGATAAATAACCAGTTTTGACCTATGGTGCGGTACGGCTGCTTATGCAAGCGGGGTGGTGGAAGAAGTACTATTTCAGAACGCTGCCGCTATAATCGCTTTAGCAGCACATGACGACGGCAAATTCATAATTTTTTTGCCAAAAACATGCTTTCGTACTTCCAATAGTACTCAGGCCTCGTTGATCGTAGAAACATGATTTTGGTATCAAAATAATCACGAAAAGTTGTACTAAATATTCTTGGAACAGATTTTCGATATCTAAATTTGCCGATTTTATATAATTTTTTAAAAAAATGAAAAATGTTACAAACTTCAACCACAAATAAAATTGGTTAGAAAAAATATTTTAAAATTCTGTTCCAAGAATATTTAGTACAACTTCTCGTGATTATTTTGATACCAAAATCATGTTTCTATGATCAACGAGGCCTGAGAACTATTGGAAGTACGAAAGCATGTTTTACGGTCGATTTTTTTCTACTGTGACGGCCTCTTAAAGCGGTTTGTTTTAACTAAAATTATTAAAATGATTTCTAAAATTACACCGATTAATAAAACTTACCTGCATTACATTACCACTTTTATATTAATAAAATACTGTGTAATAGAAAAAAAACATATTTTTTGCATATCGTTATTCATTAGTCTTGTAAAAAATTAGAACGAAAATATTTCAAATTAAAATTCATTATTAAAAAACAGAACTATTAAAAAAAATTGTATTAGGAATAAAAATAATTAATAGAATATAGTAAGGTTTTATAACTGAAGTATAAAAATAATATAAATTGCAAATGTGTACATTATACTCATATAATAAATATAACATTTAAATAATATTATTATCATAATATATTGTTATTATACTGAGAGATAGAATATCTCTAATATGGTGCCGAACGAGTCGCTCCCATCTGGTCATAATGAAACATGGCCGGTTTGGCGAACACTAAACAGACTTAGCCACTTAGGACAGGAATTGGACGAACGAAAGACAATTTAATAAAATGGGGATTGCTAGATAGCACAGACACCTTGTGCATATGTGGAGAAGTACAGACAATGCAACACATTATCACATGCACAGCTTGCTCCCAAACCTGCACCCCAGAAGACATTCACAAAGGCACAAGCCAAGGAATTAACGTAGCCCGCATCTGGGCAGAAATAATATAAATCCACCATTAACGTACCTTTCTATTTTACCTTATTTATTAATATTGTGAAATGTTTATTTTAAAGTTAATTTTATTTATCTATTTGTTTTTTAATTTTTTTAACAACTTATATCATTATTATAATTACTGTTACACTATGCGCCTGACACGAATAAAAAAAATAATATATTGTGTCATTCTAAATTATAATTAGCCAGCACAGCATTACGATTTAACTGATCATTTCTATCTAGCCAACATACTCGTAATATTACAATATTACTAATATGACTAATATCCGAACAATTGCAAAAATAAAAATATATTATAATACTGTGTTATTATAAGTACAGACAATACGTCAGTACTACAGTTATTATATTATGTTTATCGAATTTATTTATCTATATAAATAAAAATGAATGTCGTTTTTTTTCCCACTCTTAATATTGAAAACTACTCATCCGATTCACTTGAAATTTAACATGGATATTGAGCATGATCTGGGGAAGGTCAGTATCTATGTGAGAATAACTCAACATCCCTTCCGGGCTCAGGGTGTAACGAAACAAGATCGTAACTAGTGACGCGCTTCAGTGGATTAATAACAGACAATAATAATAATAATAATAATAATAATAATAATAATACTCATTAGCAACCATTTAGGATCATTTGCATAATTGCATTAAATAAATATGACATTCATTTTTATTTATATTTATATTATAGGTATATTATATATTGTAGTCACGACCCGGCTAACATAAAAATATATTATTATAATTAACAACTGACAGTCAATAATGACAATAATAAATATAACTAGGTATAAACTATCTAGCCCGGGCGAAGAACGGCCGGTAACCCATGCTAGTTAATAATATAAGCATTTTGTTGAAAAGATATTATTACCTTCGAAAACGTAATTTAAGTATATTATAATCTTCATCACACACGATGACACAATGAATTCAAAAATTAAGTATAGTAGCTAGAGCACCAATTATCCGCAGTAATATTTAATTTTATAATTTAATCGGCCTAATGTTGGAGTAATTTTAATACCTAAGAAATATTTAAAAAAAAATGTAAATTAATCCTTATAACTGATATTATAATAAAAATATGGATTATTATACCTAATAATACAATATAATTTAAACGACTCATTGGTATACAATAATATATTAAGTATGTTATATTGTTATTAATTCATAATAATAGTTTCGTAATGAAAATTTTAAATCCATAAAACATTATCATTGCGAAAATACAATCTGGATACTATTATTTGTCAAATAATTAGATTGAGTAACGAAGATTGATAAGTATAATAACACTACTACAATAATTAGTAACATAGCTATATATATATATATATATATGTTATCATGCAGCATAAAAATAATTTTTATACAATTTAACTAAAAGAGTTTATTATGCTGTGTTGTTTACTGATTTTGTAATGTTATTTATATTGTACAATATAATAATGCAGACATAATATTATGTTAATTATTAATATTTTAGCGAATGATACGAAATTAGACGGTAACTTAATTTTCAATCGGGTTAATAAAATACAAATTGTATACGCGTATCATATAATGTATAGTTTAAGATACTTCTGATGCAATGCTTAAATAAATTATAAAATATACTTTAAAATTTAAATTGTTTATGTATTATGTACAGACATTTTTCAGACAAATGACAAAATAATATATTGACGAATTCAACGAATGTATGAAATTTAAAAGATAAAATAGTAATGTTATAATATATTATAATATTTAATCATATAGAGTTTTTTTTTATCTGAACACTGCACATGGGTAATGTATAATTTATACATTTTACATATTTTCAGTATTTAATATCAGTAATTATAGTCAGGAGGTATCATTGGTTATACTGCACTTTGTCTGTAAGATACACATACCGGATCTTCCTCTCACACATTTCGATTAATGTAAGTGTCGTATATTGTTTTATAATATCCATATCGATAGATAATTATGTATGATATAAAATATTTACCTACACATTATTATGATCGTGATATTGTATAAGCTATAGAGAAAATATTCATTATGTAAATACACTTTTATTATACTAAAAGTTAGTTTTATAATTTATTTTAGTAAAACTATCCTTTTTAAAACGATTTAAATGTAAATAATGTTTTAAACATACAACTGCTAAAATTTAGAATTTTTAAGGTATTATATCTATTCAGAACTTTTATTTTTTATTTGTATATTCATTTCATAATATTATGTATTCGATAACATTAAGTAGTTAACTTAAATAAAAAATTACCATACCTATAGTTAAATAATTAACAACATTATGCTTACAGTTAAAATACTTTTTTAAAATTTATTGAAAAAAGGATAACAGTCCTTTTACATATGTCTCTTATTATATTATACAATTCAAATGTTTGCAAATTTTATTTTTAACAATATTTTTAAATTATACAAATTATAAAAAAAAGATTAAGAAGACGTGTCACTCCACAAAAATATGTCGTAAAAACTTGTTTTCATAGTTCCAATTGTACGGTTTACTGAAGGAATTTACGAAAAAAACATCCATGATAAAAATTGTAGAATGGAGTTTTATTTAGTTCGATTTTTAATATGTTTTAGTTATTATCAAAATAATTAAATAATAAAAAGTAAAAAAAAACAACATAAAATTCATTATAAAAAATATTTGATGATTGAAAAAAGATAACAAAAATTGGGCTTTATACGATTCTAGATGAAAATTTCCTCTACAATTTTTATCATAGGTTTTTATGTTGTATAACTCCTCAGGAAACCGTAATTTTGGAGGTACGAAACCATGTTTTACGGTTAAAAATTAAAATTAC
Source organism: Schizaphis graminum (assembly GCA_020882235.1). Lineage (NCBI taxonomy): Eukaryota > Metazoa > Arthropoda > Insecta > Hemiptera > Aphididae > Schizaphis > Schizaphis graminum. Next base: position 11,215,401 of record CM037032.1, read on the forward strand.
GTTCGAACATGTGCTGCGATATCGTCAACGACAGCCTTCAATACTCAGTCTTTATACCTCCCACCCCGCGCACACCTACCGTATCGTCGACTAAAACATGTTTTTTTAGAACGACTGCACACAGTTCATGAATACTCAAATAATTATCGATACGGAAATAATAATACTGAGGATACCTAATTGGTATGAATATTATTTAATTTTATTCGATTTTATGTACGTTATTCGTATTGTTTGTACTGCAATATAAAACCATCTATAGCAATGTTGAAGTTCTACAGCATAATATGGTTGAACTATTTTTTTTTAAATGAAGTATTTTGTGTTATATAATAATTTCGATGAAATTAGTAATCTGATTTTTAATAAAAAATTCATATTTTAAAATATAGAAAGAAAAACAGGAATATCAATAATGAATATTGTTAATTATATTTTCCTATAATTCAATTTTTGAACTCTTAACCTATTATAGGTATAGGAAAACAGGTAGTTTAGACGACAAGTAACGGTACGGGCCGCCGACTGCGAATACTGGGCCACGGCCACGGACGCATGCTTGCGGATCGCGAAAACACTTAACAGTGCATTCTCTCGGACGTTGTTAATATTTCTTTGGGTGATACGTCCTTTTAATGAAAAAAAAAAATATTAAGTAAATAATTACTTGTTTATATCAATTACTAATGACTTTAAAGGAGTTTTATTGTATTTTTTGTGTTAAAAAATAAAAATCAGTTCTCTATAGACTATTAAAATAAATTTGAATATTTACTGTCAAAAAATTGAACAGCTGAATCCATCGACAAGCCTTTATTGCAAAGAGTGGAATATGAATTTCTGGGAAAACGAAACTAATTCTTCTCTTCAATCTCAACAATCATCGTTCAGACTCATCGACCGATTTATCCGTTTGAAAACTATCTATTGGAACAGAGAATATACAATAATTTTGCTGGCGTATACAGGTAAATTGTAGTATTATATTAATAAGAATTTATTAAACATGTCAAATTAAATATTTTATAAAATATAACTTCTTGTTTATAAACTGTATATATTACTGTAGTTTTTAATTATTTTTAACCGTTACGATATTAGTATTCAAAATTTATATTTCAGTTTTGGTGAAAATATATCAACATTCTACATGAAAAAGGCAAATAATTATGTCTTTAATATTACCTTGTATTTATTATAACCGATCTTTCATGGATAAATATTTGTAATTTATTGGGTATTAATCTGGTGCTTTATTTTAGATTAAACTTGTCAGACAAAAATGTATAAAGTAAAATATTTGTAAATAATATGCGATTTTTTTTTATAGGTTTAATGATTGTGCCGTGTCAATTTAATATATATTATGAGTATTTCGAATCTTTGATAAAACAAAATAAAGTAAGTGTCTTTCATACAAAATAATTGTTATTATTAACCTAGATATGCTGCTTGGCGTATCAAAAAGATTTGATAATATCTATATTTATGTTAATTCATTTAAATAATGTTATGTTATGTATGTAATTACAGGTTGATTCTGAGCATTTAGATTACATAAATTACTACGAGTATGGATATTTTATCAATTTGATACCTTCCGGTGTCTTGGCTACCATTTATCCAGCTCACAAGTAATAGACAGATATATATTTAATAGATTCATACGACTAGGATTTATAATATGAACATATCATGTAAATTTAAAATTGATAAAATTTGCTAGTATACAAGTACGAGCTACGAGATACACATCAAAGTCTTTAATTCGAGTGCAATAAATTTATTTAAAGTGATCAAAATAAAAATCACCGTTTTCCTGACTTCCAGTATAGATTAGTATCTAGATATAGTTATCTAGGTGATGCGAAAATATGCAAAATAAAAATATGTCCTTAACAATAGGTAATTATAATATAGTAACTGTATAACAGGTTTTTTTTTATCTCGCACAACCATATTCCAACAAACATATAAATCCTAGCCAAGCCTCTCCTAAAAATGTATTGTCGTAATGCAATGTAGTTTTATAATGGTGTTTTCAGTGTTTTTGGGATTTCCTTTACCATTTTGTCGATCGGTTATTTAATCGCAGCCATGAGTGTATGTTACATAGACGCTCACGTGCATTTCGTCTTACAATTCTTTATGGGAATGGCAATGGTAAAAATAAGACGATTCGTCGTGAAGTGCGATATCACAGCACACGTAGAATTATAATGACAGCATATTATTTTATTAATGCTCTAGGCCACTGTGATTATAGCGATTGACAGGGTTTGGACGTATTGGGTGCCACTGGATAAGCAGACAATACGTCACGTTCCAATAGTCCTGAACGAGTTGATAAACGAAGGCGGATATATTCACTACAACATAATCGAACTAAACCGAATATATACATCATATACTTTAGCTCTATTTATAGGTAACTTACATATTATTTTAAAAGTGGCGATGCTCGACGCACTTGAACCACCGGATAATTATTGGCATACGGTATAAAATACTTGTATAGGAATGATCGGATTGGCGTGGTACGTTTTGTGGTTCTACGTGATCAATGGTAACCAATTTCGGAGCCCGAACCTCGATATCATTTTATTTGGAGGTTCGAACAGCCGGCGATATTCCTTTGAAACGTCCGGTTTTTCGTTAACCCGTTCAATCGTGTCGGACATACCGTGGAAATCGTTTTATACTTCAAAGCCCGTCCTCGTGATTGCTCTATTATACGTCTGTAATGTTCAAATAATAAATAGAAAAGCAGCTGGTGATTTCTACGCTACCGTATGTGGTATTTTATTGAATACGTTTCAATGTATCTATATTTCTCTATTTACGAAATCAATATTAAACACATTATATTGACTATATACAGGAAATCAATGAATGGGATATGAGAGCATGCACTATCATTATATTGCTCCTCTTCGTCGTCCTGGCCGAATTATTTCCAGAGGTTATTATATCCACTTCCACCACCAACATCAGAAAGTTTTGGACTTGCTTATATTTTGGTTTAATGAGCATATATTTTTTTCTGGAAGCCATTATCGGCAACATTTTAGAAACAAATAAAATTTTACATTTTGCGCTTATAGAAATAGAATTTCTTTATACTTTTGGTAAGTATATTTTAAGCCATTTGAAACATACAATATTGAAAATTATTTTTTGTAATGCTATGAATAAAAATTACGCTGATTTTTTTTATAGGATTCTACTTAAACTATTTGGATATCGTGCCAATCTATGCTAGCTTACTTTTTAGTCTTCTGTCGAGCATGCATTATATTTCAAGTTTTTTTTGGGAATTAGTCCTAAAAACATTAACCAATTATAAGGTAATAGAACAAAACATTATAAATGTTCTTAATATTATCAAACGAAGTTAACTGATGTTATTGCATTTTAACATAGATACTAGACGAGGCCGGAATTGATATGTTTATGGCAGTAGTATGTTTAGCGATGGCAACGTCCTATGCTATTTTCGCTTCGGCAGAAGTTCAACCATGGGCAGCAGACAGATCAGTAGAAGAAAATCAACAAGATATAATTGAAAACGACGATATACCATCTGCGTAACAAACTAATAAAATAAATTTACTATTGTAAACAATACACATTACACTTAAATACGCAATTTAGGTAATATAGATATAGTACAATTATTTATTATTAGTATTGTTATTGTTAATTTGTGTTGATTATAATTTATTTATAAAATAGTTACCGGAAATAACCAAGGTCGTTTTTGGAGGTTCAATTATCCTCCATACTTTTTACATAGTTCATACATTTAATTTATGAAACTAAATTAACCATAATAATTTTTAATGTACATAATAATATAATATGACTATTCGTTAGTATACATTATTAAAATTAAAATTTTATGTTCTTAATAATATACACTATTAAATAATAATAATTTATGCATATGAATACGAATTCTGATGGCATTTTTTATCTATGTATAGTATATTACATTATAATGCATACAATCATGATTAAAAATGTTATCGATGATAACTACTACTTAAGTTATCTAGCAACACCACCCATGTTACAGAATATTTATTCCCGAAATATGGCATAGCATTTTTGGTACATTAATTTTATTATTATTTTTGATTTAATTTTTTTTTTTTAACTTAAATTGGATAATCGGTTCCTTATTAATAGCGGTTATTGGTTACTACTACAAAGTTTACCGCCTTATATTGTTTTTCAAAATTAAGTTAAATAATATTAGACTTATACCCGCGGGATGCTTAAACAATTAATTGATTTAGCGCTGTAATAAAGTATACTGGACCAATCACGGGTCATTAAATCATATTTAAGGTGACATTGACTCACTTCTGGTTCATCAAATTTTTAGGTAATAATATTTGAAACTTTGTGTTGTATAAAAATATTTTATTATAATTTTAAAAGTGTATTACAATAATATTACATAGAGTTCATAAAAAAATTACTTACACGTGTTAATACAAAATAAATACTGTTTTTATGATCAAGATAAACACAGTGTTTAATTTGATGATGGAAGAGCTGATAGCAGTAGTAGATGACTACTAAGTAGTACTACATTTTCAGATGTTATAATGCATTTATCACTATTTTTTTTAATTAAGATGAGGAATAGGACAAATATACCCAAATATTAATGAACAAAATTATTATCAATATTTTGTTTTAGTTTATAACTTATAAATCATATTTAATTATATCTTTAATTCACATATTTCTTTAACTAACGTGTTTATTTTGCTAAAAATATTAAAATTGATTTAATAAAAAATAAACAATATTTTACTTATAGTTTAGAGGGCACCGACAATCTTATATTTTGTGTATTGTAACATACAGAAAAAAATGAAACAATTATATTAGATAATCTTGTAGGTCTTAAACTAAAGTGTTAAAGTATTTGAAAAATATTGCCATCAATCCCGATTCTTAGTTATGCAAGTAGTACTTTCTACCTAGGTAGCTATACTAAACTATTTACTTTTATTTTGTTTGTATAAATGGATTTTGTATCTTAAATAATAATATACTTAATATGAAATTGTGTAGCTATTGTAATTATTGTATATTTGTACCTGTTTAAAAAAAATAATTTTTAAGAACTTTAATGTTGACACAAATGAACAACTAACCGTTATTATTAAGACTGATGTAGGTACTTATAACAATTTTAAATATTAAAAATGTATCTAGTAGCACATTAATAATATAGTTTACTCATGATTATTAAAGCTTTAGGTGTATTTAGACAATATAATATTATGATGATTGATGGTCGGAAACGTTTAATATTAAGCCATTGTCCAATCAACGAAATAGGTAGGTAGGTACTTCACACTTCGGCCATTATATTGTGTATGTTGGTATGTGACAACAATATCGTATTTAAAAACAAATTATTTTGTTTGCAAATTTAATGTAACTTACATATTTTGCAAACTTCTAAATGTAATAAAATAATTAATCAAGGACATCTAATAATGGACGTATGAGTCAAGCCAAATCCTAAAAAAAAATGTTTCAGAGAACTAATTCAATAATAGGTCATCAATATAACCGACTTGTAGGGAAAATAAAATTTAACCAAAATGTTTTATTTTGCATCCGTGTGAAGAAAAGTTCGCCATCCCTGTATAATAAGGTATAATAAACGTTGGACTGATAAGTACAGTCATTTTTGATTTGTTCGCCAATTTACTGTAAAAATACTGTTCAAACTGCCGCCTCTTTGCGGTTCAAATCGGTACGCGCAAGCGCCCAACGGACCAAAGGCTATGTGCAACTACTATTCGACTCCCTTCCATCACCGCGACATTTGTCACCACCGCGCCCGCTTGTCGTTGTCGTTCACAACCAGTTCGTCATCGTCAGCGTATGCACATAAGGCGTCATGTCTGTCTGGTGACTTTTGACAACAATACAGTTCAATTCTCCGTCTTTTTGGGTTCGGTCCATTTTATAATATTATATACTTGTGGATGCCACACTATTAACGCTCTAATTAAAATATCGTTTATATCGCGTAATGTTCCGGTGGTTCGTTTACACCAAGTCTTAGTCTTAATACGCTGAGTCGATCGTACATCGTGCCACCGTCCGTCGTCGTCATCGGTAATTGTAACTTTTTTTGATTATTGATATTATATTATAATTTTTCGTCGGCACACACACACACACACACACATATAAATCATATAATATATACGGAAAATATCAATCCTCCGTCTGTTCGAGGTGCCGGCACCGAGTCATTTATATCTATACCATATAGGACCATACAGGTAATTTGCCACTGCCGCCTATCCGTCTGAACTGCCCGGTGTCCCCGCTGTCAACAGCCGTTAACCGCAAACGAGGTGCCGCCGCCGTCACCATATCAAAGAATTCGTGGACAATTGATAAGGTCTTCTATTATATTATTATTATATTGTATCATTGTTGTTTCATTATTATTATTATCAATTTAAGGCGCGTACAAGTTAGGAGACGTCTTGCCGGTCGCTTATATAATATAATATATACATCGTATAGAAATACAATAGTATTATTTACATAAATTCTGAAATTCTATTAAATGTAATTCTATTCATTATTATATTATAAAAATCATATTGGTTTCAACTTTCAACCGTTGTACCGCGCGAGCTGTCGACCCAACTGCCAGCAAGTAAAGCTTACAGCGTAACAAAGACCGACCAATTTTAGTCGACAATCATAATGTAACATAATATTATATTGTTATTGATTATTGGTATCTTTGTGACAAACCCGCACGAGCGCATCGATATTGCATACTTGAAGTGCCGTGTGTCATTTTTAACATTTTTAACGTTTGTCATTTTCTAATATTATAACGACAAGTAAAAACTACAGTTTTATATTACCACATTCGCTCTTATGGGCTACATTAATAATGCAAGTATGAAGTATAGAAATCATACTTTATTAATAATTAATATATAAATAATTGTATAAGTTATTTTCCTATTTTATACTTTATCTACATAGCTATTGTTGTCCACAACAAAAGATTATTGAATTTGATTCATAATAATATATTATCATATGACTTTACAGTTGACAATAATATTTAAACGATAATTATAACTACAACGATTACTAGGCGAAATATCTAATAAGAATTTGGATATAACTGTCTTTGATAATACATTGTAATACGTATTATAATATTTTATCTATATTATGTACCTAATTATGGAGGATATAACTTAAATAATTTAGTCATAAGTACTGCAAAGCACTCATAGCAGACAAATAATATTCCAAAAAAACCTTTACTATTAAATATTACTATAATTTATTAGGTTCTTTTGACAGAAAATCCTTTGTAAAATTAATGTTTAAAAAAGGTTTTATTATTGTTTGTAGTGTACATAGCGAATTCAGAATGATGATAATAATATGATTATGCGCATGATATATTATGTATCGAATTTGAGTTCACGAAAAACGGTCGTGACGACATTGCAAGAACTCGGTCGATTGCTATGCATTGTATTTAACTTTTTTATTTAGCTTTTAATAATTATAGTTTATTGTTCAGTATATTGTATTCAAATACATTATTTTTTATTACTATTTAAACTCAGAATATATTGTTTGTATACATAATTTCACAAAAAAATTTGATAAATATATAATTTATCAGTTTTACTTTAATTATAGAATAGTTCGATAATATCTGTTCAAGTAACTCGATTGTGTTACATCATATTAAATATTATACATTGTGTATATTTGAATTTCATGCCCACAAGTTACATTTGAAATTGATAACAAGCGAAGTAGCCAAGAAACTGAAGACAATGGCGATGAAAACTACATTCGATAAGGTTTACGTTTACTGATCTAAAATAGAATGAAATTTCAATATTTTTCAAATGGACATTTACGCCTATTGTCCATTCTAAATGAACGCTTGTAGGACGCGACATACAAAAATAATTATAAATTAAATTGTCTTTATTAATGTAATACAATCGATTTACACGTACGGATAAAATCAAGTTACAGTGTTTTCATTTGTACACGTATGGGCGGCATATTGGCCATACGTAGAAACCAACTACGGTCGACAACCCAAATGTATGAAAGCTGTTATAATGTTTGCAATCGAAAACGAACAACCACGGCATGCATAAGGTGCATATGAGACAACTGCCGGCCGATCGACCACCACCTGTGTATTATAGTATTACAACGATCAAAGAATAAACCTAACTAAGACTGGACTTTGATGATCTGTCGTACGGGTTTAGTACAATTAACCATTGTCGTCAAAACCTCAAAGCAATGGGACAAAGTCATTCTGTTGAAATGCACGTCTTTAATTCATTGGTTAGTCGTTCCTGAATGGAAAAATGTTAAACACAGACACACAGTGTTAAGAACATATTTTAACTATTCACCATGTTACATATTTCATATTAAACGACTTAATTTTGAGGTTTTGGTTTCTTTTCTTATTACAATATTGATCAATTATTAAATAACAAATCAAAGCATTTAATATTTTAGTCGAAATTGATTTTGGACAAAAAATTAATAGAAACTACTTAAAAATTATCACTACCGTATAATTTCACGCATATGATAAAGAATCGTATACTAAAAATTATAAAAATTTAATACTTAATATGTAAAAATCAGTTGAAAAATTTCATTTATTGCTTTCCATTTGTGCTAAAATTAAATATATAGTTGGTTGTTGAGACATGGAATGCGGATATAAGAAATATTATATAGAAATGTATTTGTATACTTGTTGTTGTATTTTCTACTATATAATACTATAATATATTATACACGAAAATTATATTATTATTTTTATTATAATATACTATTATATTAAATCACCTATAGTTTTTAAATTAGTATTTTATTATTACAATAATAATAATTAGTCGCAATGTTATAAATTGAACGATTCGATTTTATTACCGTGATTTATTGAGAGTATTACGCTACTTACTGTTGTTATAATTTTGTAATGTAATAATTTGAATTATAATTTATAATTTAAAAATATTTGAGTAATTTTAATAAAAAATATTTAAAAATAATACAAATTATGTTTTATGATATTTTAATAATTGTTAATTTAAGATGGTACATTTTTTTAATTAAAAAAAGCGAGAAAAAACATTTTTTTTTATTTAGGTATATCTGACAATAATATATTGAAATGCGTAATATATTTGAATACTACAGTACTTTTGCATTTAGTATACATATAATATATTAATATTATTTTATATTACAAATTACAATAATGCATTGCAAGTTTCCTCACCACCTTAACACATTATGCAAGTCGATATTAGATCAACCTTAATGTTGTATGAGGTATTGCATGTGGCGCGTTTTTTTTATTGTGGTTTCCCCGAGTACATAAACTTTAGGCCTAATCCACACAGAGGATAATGGGTGAACTGCCGGACAGCTATAATAAGAGTGAGACTGTCACGATTTATAGTGTTATATTTATTTTAAGCTAAAATTATAATTGTTATAATACAATTTGGATTCAATAACATTTTAATTTAATCTCTTATGTGCCCAAAAATCTCCCATTACCCTCTTGACAGTGCTGAATTTAAGACGATATGATATTCACGATGATCCAAAATACGTTAATTATTGTTGTTCAATCTGAATCTGTAATTCAAATTTATAAAATAAAAACGTACTTCACAATTAAAATTATAAAAATGGTATATTGATATATATTTTTGTCTACTAAATTCAACACTGTACATATTGTATTAATAAACATAATACCTGAAAATGAATATAATTAATTCGTGCATATACCTATATAAAATATAAGTATAAAAATACTATCTATATACTATTAAAGTCGATAGTTTTAACTAAAATTATTAAAATTATTTATTATATTCCACTGATAAATCAAACTTACCTGTACCTATTACATTACCACCTTTATTTTAATAACTGTGTAGTAGAAAAGAAACATATTATTTTCGTATCAATATCCATTCATTGTATATCTAAAGTCTTGTTTGTCTTCAATACCAATGATAGCTGACTTGGATAATATTAGTAAACGGTAACACACAAGAAAACTTAATGCCGCAAAATAGGTATTCTTACAAAAATATTCACTAAAAATTACATTTAAAATTAAAATCCATTTTCATAGAACAGAACTATTAAACTAAGTGTACTTAGAATAAAAACAATTAAAAGACAAGTAGGTTTATAACTGAAGTATAAAAATAATATAAATCACCAGTACAGTATACATTATACTAGCGTAATAAAAATAATGTTTAAATATTATTATAATAATAAGACGTGTCATTCTAACTAGCCAGTACAGAATTATGATTTAACTAATCATTTCTATCTAGCCAACATACTCGTAATATTAAAACATGACTAATAATATCCGAATAATTACAAAAATATAAATTATTAATATTGTGTTGTTATAAGTACAGACAATACAATACTGGAGTTATTATGTTAATTGAAATTAGTTATTTATTTATAATTTAAGTATATAATAAACTGCATAACACACGATGAGTTCAAAAAATGAGTATAGTAGCTAGAACATCAATTTTCCGCAGTAATATTTAATTTTATAATTTAATCTTACTAATATTGGAGTAATTTTAATAAGAAATATTTAAAAAAAAAAAAGGAATTTAAAACTTATTATTGAAATTATAATAAAAATATGGATTATTATACCAACTAATATAATATTATTTAAACAAAATTAATTTGTATACAATAATATATATTTTACTATGTTATATTGATATTAATTCGTAACAATAGTATTGTAATGAAAATTTGAAATCTATAAAACATTATTATCATCTCGAAAATACTATCTGGATACTATTATTTGTCAAAAAGTTTTTCCATCAAAAGTGCAATTCACATCACATGTAAAAAATAATATGATTGATATATTGTATCGTAATTGTAACAGTAGGTAACCACTTACTGCTGCAGCTGTGAATTTTTTAATCTACACTACCAGATGTGTTATGAATTCATAAAATAATGTTAGAGTAGGCAATATTAATTTACATAAAATACTGAATAGTAATAATAATTAATTTAATAATATAAATAATTACGATATTTAAAACTATGTCCTATTATCATTCCTGTGCAAAAAAAAACTACTTTCAGATCGAGTAGCAACGTAATTTGATGTTCTAGATTGGTAAGATTCAATATACTAAAAAAATAATCAGTAACATAATTTATCTTTGTTTTAGTACATTATTATAACATTTAATCATTGAGTTTTTTTTATCTGAACACTGCGCACATGAGTTATATATAATTTATACACTCAATATATTTTCAGTATTTAATATCAATAACTATAATACTCAGGAGATATCATTGGTTATGGTTGTACTGCACTTTGGCCAAAAGATACACAATATATCGGATCTTTCTCACATACATTTCCATTTATATAAGTGTCATATAATTTTTTATAGTAGTTATTAGGGCTCGGATTTATATGTATTTATGAAACCAAACTATGTATTTACGTTAGCAAAAAATGTACATAAATATGTGCTAAAAATATCAAAATATGTATTTTACTTATATGATTTATTTGTTAATATTTAATTACATAATATATCCATATGAGTTTCTGATGAAACAAATTATATTTTAAATAGTAACATTATTAAAAAAAAGTGTTACAAATTATAAAATATAATTAAAAAAAGCTAAAAAAAAAATAAAAATTATAATTATCTGGATTACAATTTATGATAACAGCCATTTTGAAATTTTGTAATTCAAAAGATTTTCGATTTGGTCGTAAAATTGTCTTATACCGACTAAATGATCTTTCTGATTCCACTGATGTTATTGTACAGTATTGCATTTTGACTATGTCTGAAGGAGTAAGTTATATTTACCGTAGATTAAGTTCAATAATTGGTATTTTTTTGTTACTATTTTGTACTTTTGGAAATATGGTAAATTGTCTGTATTAAAAAATACAATCGTACATATTTAATAATTATTCAAAAATCGTATATGAACAAATTGTCAAAATTTGTAGGAAAAAATGGAGTTATTGAGAATTATGTAAAAACATATACTTATGGAAAAATATGTAAAAATATGTAAAATAAAATATAGTTCATTTCATTGGGAAAATCCTTTGAAACGAATTTATCACTCACTTAAATTAATTTATCAAGTCACAGTAAAAATATGTATTTACATATAAATCCGAGCCCTACTAATGACTTTAAAGGAGTTTTTCTGTATTTTTTGTGTTTAAAAATAAAAGCCAATTCTCTATACACAATTATAACAAATTTTAATATTCACTATCAAAAAATTGAACAGCTGAATCCGTCGACAAGTCTTTATTCCAAGAAGTGGAATATGAATCATTGGGAAAACGAGACCAATTCTTCTCTTCAATCTCAACAATCATCGTTCAGACTCGTCGACAGATTTATCCGTTTGAAAACTACATATTGGAACAAAGAATATACAATAATTTTTCTGGCGTATACAGGTAAATTGTAGTATTTATTATTAATAAGAATTTATCCAACATGTCAAATTAAGTATTTTATAAAATATAGCTTCTTGTTTATCAGCTGTATATATTACTGTAATTTTCAGTTATTTTTAACCGTTACGATATTAGTATTCAAAATTTATATTTCAATTTCGGTGAAAATATGTCAACATTTTATATGAAAAAGGCAAATTAGCAAAATCCCAAAAAATATATACATTATGTTTTATAACCAAATTTTCAAGTTTATATTTTATATATTTAGTATTCTAATAATAAAACATTATAATAATTCGTTTTTTACAAGGTAAATTATGCCTATAATATTATCTTGTATTTATTAAAGCTGAGTTCTCGTTGATTAATAATTGTAATTTATTGAATATCAATCTGGTGCTCTTTGTTGAATTAAATTTGTTATACGAAAATGTTTAATGTAAAATATATATATATATATGTATAATGTGTATATAATTAAATTATGTTTTTTTTTTATAGGTTTAACAATTGTGCAGTCTCAATTTTTTATATATTATGAGTATTTCAACTTTTTGGTAGATCAAAAAAATGTTAGTGTTTATCAAACCAAATAATTTTTTTAAATTTAATTTTATGTAGTGCAGATATGGTGCTGGACGTTTCAAAAAAGATTTGATGATGCATATTTTAAGTTTATTCAAATTTAAATAATGTTACATTGTGTTATGTAATTACAGGTTGAGTCTGCTAATTTTGATTACATACTTTACTTCGACTATGGGATTTTTACCAGTTTGATACCTGCCGGTGTCTTGGCCACTATTTATCCAGCTCACAAGTAATCGACCGTTATATATTTATTAGATTTATACGGCTCTGATTTATAACATAAATATATCGTGTAAATTTAAATTTGATAACATTTGCTAGTACAAGTACGAGCCACGAGATACGCAATAAAGTATTTAATTCGAGTGCAATAAATTTATTTTAAGTGTTCAAAATAAAATTGACAGTTTCCCTGACTTCCAATATAGGTACTATACATAGTTGATGCGAAAATATGCAAAATAAAAATATATACCTAACAATAATAGTTAACTTTAATGTAGTCACTGTATAACAGGTTTTTTTTTATCTCGCACAACCATATTCCAACAAACATAATATAAATCCTAGCCAAACCTCTCCAAAAAATGTATTATCATAATGCAATATAGTTTTATAATGGTGTTTTCAGTATTTTTGGGATTTCTGTTACCATTTTGTCGGTTGGTTATTTAATCGCAGCCACGAGTATATGTTACATAGACGCTCACGTGCATTTCGTCTTACAATTCTTTATGGGAATGACATTGGTAAAAATAAGACGATTCGTCGTATATAAATTGTGGTCTCATAGCTTACGTATAATATAATGACAACATAATGCATTAATGCCCTAGGCCACGGCGATCACAACGATTGAAAGGGTTTGGACGTATTGGGTGCCACTGGATAAGCAGACAATACGTCACGTTCCAGTAATACTGTACGATGTGCTATACAAAGGCGGATTTTTTCAATACAGCATTACCGATATACAACACATATATTCATCTTTTACGTTAACTCTATTCATGGGTAACTTACATATTTTAAAAGTGGCGATTCTCGACGCACTTTGACCACCGAACCAATAATCGCATACGGTATAAAAACTACTTGAATAGGACTGATGGGGTTGGCGTGGTACGTTTTGTGGTTCTACGTGATCAATGGTAACCGATTTCGATGGCCGAACCTCGATATTGTTTTGTTTGGAGGTTCGAACAGCCGGCGACATTCTTTTGAAACGCCCGGTTTTTCGTTAACCCGTTCAATCGTGTCGGACATACCGTGGAAATCGTTGTATACTTCTAAGCCCGTCCTTGTGATTGCTCTATTATACGTGTTTGACGTTCAAATAGTTTATAGAAAAGCAGATGGTGATTTCTACACTACCGTATGTGGTTTCTTATTGAATACGTTTAAAGTATCTATAACTATTTATGACTAAATCAATATTAAACACTTTATTTTAACTACACAGGTAATTACTGAATCACATATGAGAAACTACACTTTCATTATATTTCTCCTCTTCGTCGTCCTGCCGAATTATTTCCAGAAATTATTATATCCACTTCCACCACCAACATCAGAAAGTTTTGGACTTGCTTATATTTTGGTTTAATGAGCATATATTTTTTTCTGGAAGCCATTATCGGCAACACTTTAGAAACCAACAAAATTTTACATTTTGTACTTATAGTAGTAGAACTCCTTTATAGTACGTTCGGTAAGTATATTAAGCCACGTGAAACATACAATTTTAAAAACTATTTTTTGTAATGTTATAAATCCAAACGATGTCGGTTTTTTTTTATAGGGTTTTACATAAACCATTTGGATATTGCGCCAATCTATGCTAGCTTACTTTTTAGTCTACTGTTGGGCATGCGCATATTTTCCAAGTTTTTTTTGGAACCAATCCTAAAAATAATAATCAATTCTAGGGTAATAGAATAAAAAGATTTAAATGTTTTTAATATTATCAAACGAAGTAAACTATCGTAATTGCATTTTTATAAAGATACAAGACAATGCCGGATCTGATATGTTTTGGGCAGTAGTATGTTTAGCGTTGGCAACGTCCTATGCTATTTTTGCTTCTGCGGAAGTTCAACCATGGGCAGCAGAAAAACCAGTTGAAGAAAATCAACAAGATATAATTGAAAACGACGATCTACCATCTGTGTAATTGACTGATAAAATACATTTACTATTGTAAACAAAAAGTTTTACGTCATTTAGGTAATATAAATAATACAATTATTTATTATTGTAGTATTGTTATTGTTAATTTTTGTTGATTATCACCTATACGTTGGACCAACAAAATTATCGGAAATAACTATAAGGCCGTACTTGGAGGTTCAATCATTCCCCATACTTTTTATAATTCATAAATTTAATTTATGAAACTCAATTAACTATAATTATTTTTCATGTACATAATAATATAATTTGATGATTATTTATTAATGTTAACTAATTATTATTACTAGGTCAGGATAATAAACGTTTTTAAAATAATACACTTTATTAAAAATATTAGGAGCACATTTTTAATGAGATATATATGCCCATAACAAAATAACAATTAACAAACTTAATAGTTCCTATATAATTAGAGCATCGGTAACTATAGACTAGCCCTTAAAACTATTACTAAACTGAGTGAGTGGTCCTCCTCACTCAGGGTCTTTAATGTAGCCAACACTGAATTATTAAAAACTTCGTTTTATGTTCTTATATATACTATTAAATAATAATAATATATTCATATGAATACGAATTCTGATGGTATTTTTTATATCTTTAATACTATAAATATATTATAAATTATAATAGATACAATCATAATCATAATCTATTGTCGATGATAATTACTACTTAAGCTATTTAACAGTACCACCCAAGTTTTGTGAGCATTTATCCTCGAAATATGGCACAGAAATTTTGGGAAGTACATAAAAAATACATTGAAAAAGAATATACTCGTTATTAATATTTTCATTGAGAATTAAAATAAAATAAAGAAGTTATTTTATAAAAAAAATCGAATAAAAAGAAAACATATTTTGTTGATAATTGAGAAAAAAAAATTGTACAAAAGTAATACGTTGAAAATAATACGCGTGGAATAAATAAAAGTAAAAGTGGATATTTAAGTTGAAAAAAATGGGAAAAATATTTTATTGGGATTAAAAAGAATTTAATTATCAGATAAATTTATGTATTATGTTACGGGCAAAGTAGGAAGTCGGGCATAATATACAATACCCGATTTTCAAGGGCAAAGTTGGAATAAGTTAACATTGTTTGGGAATTGTATACAGTGCCAAATTAGTGGGCACTGTAGGTTAAATAATGAATGTTTTAAAAATTAAATAAAAAATGTTACTGGGTATAATCATCAAAAAACTTGAATTAGACGCTTCAAATATTAGTTTTTATATCTATTAGGTATCCAGTTAGATATGTACAATTGAAGAGGTAATATTATTATCTAAAGACTAAAAGTGGTTTGACATTATTAAAAAGAATAATTTTTATTATTAAATTATAATAATTTTAATTACTTATTACTAAAAAATAATATTAAGCACATAGAGATGGCATTATTTTACTTTATTTATTACCACATACACCACTGTTGTGACATTTTGAGTTGCAAAGTCGACCAGATTTTTTACATTTACACCAGTTGGTCTTACATAGGTACTACATTGCAACAAGTACATCTATCATACTCTTAGCCACCCAAATTAAGAAGTTTTCTTGCCATTTCTCTTAAAGAAATTTGTACTGGTGATACCTCATTAGCCTGGATAAACACACCTTTGCATAATATCGCGAATAGCAATAGTGTTAGCGCAATAAACTATACGATCAATTTATTGTTAAGATTACGGATCGGTTCATATTATCAGTTACGAACGTCACGTTCAAATAAAATATCTAAGTACCTATAGTAAGTTTTCTAGTATTATTGTTACGTAGAAATGCTATTCGATATGCACACATTTGCAGCACGCTGTATTTAATTTACTTTGCCCACTTGAATCCGGGCAAATTAAACTTTACCCGAATAATCTCATACAATTCCCGGCCAATGTATGAACAATTTGAGTATTAAAATGATCATTATTATATTGACCAAAATTTTCGGGCATTCTGCACAGTGCCCGGGCATTGTTATACAATGACCGGATTTCCTACTTTGCCGTAACATATATAGCAATTGAGAATTTTATTGAGGGAAATTTAAGTCATTATTATTGAGTTATTGAGAAGGCAGAGTAGTAAAACATTATAAATTTTGTGAATTTATTAAAGACAGCGAAGTCTATATTAATTATTGTGTTGAAAAATAATTGTGAATTTTTATTAGGTAGAGAGTCCTATTTAGTGTTGAATGAATATTTGAGAATTTTTTTTACTCTGAAACAAGTCATTTAGTGTTGAATAAAAATAATTGTAAATGTTAGAGGCAATGGCCTTTATGGTATTTGTGAAAAAAAATAAAACAGTTGATTGGAGGAAATAATAAAAAAAAAATGTAGAACATTTTTAAATATAGTAATTGATATAATTTTAATATTTAAAAATATTTATATAATTAAAATTAAAATCAAAATAATAGGTATATATTATAATATAATATATTACTTAGCTGTAATTTATTACTAAGAAATAAAATGTAAGGAAAATAAAGAATAAGTAAAATAAGTATAGGTATACGTAAATAAATAACTAATAAAACGAATAATTTAGAAATAAAATTAATTATTATTTTTTTGATCAATGAGTTTACTATAGAAATACATTTATGAATAGAGATACGGAAAAAAATAATAAAATTGTGGAATTTAGCGATAATTCGTTGGAGGAAATAAATAACATCGAAGCTAAAAATACTGGCATTCAAACAGAATTAAATACAAATAAGTCCGCAGGGGAAAAAATAGAAATGAATTAAACACCGATTTTCATGTAACGAATAAAGAGTACCCAATAATAAAGGACGGGATTGTAGGTCACCACTTCCTTTATCAGAATAACGCAGTGGTTGATATCGCGAATAATAATAATAATACACTAACTATAAAAAACGATATTGAACGCGAATTTAATAAAATATGTATTACAGCGAACGGAAACAGTAAAGTTGTAGTAGCTATACCAATAATAACCGATCCTAATATGGATATACCTATGGTATGAGATATTATATTATTTTATTGGGATAATATAATGAATACAGTTAAAAACGGAAACACAATAATGATTTTTATAAATATATCGGAAACACAACAAAACATTTACGAATATGCATTGAATAAAATATTATACGAAGATGATGTAGAATATTAATTAATAATGATCGCGTAAATAAAATAAAAATTTAATACGAAGTATTAACCACACTTAGATGATAAAGAATAGAGTAGGTACTATTTAAAAATATATATTATATAACGTTTTTCACTTAGAAAATGATTATTTAACATAATCTATTGCGGCAGAATTATACGTAATAATAGGTTAACTGCTCACCAACCACCGATTTATAAAATGCCGTGTAGATTACCACATGCTCAACAAAAAGAGATTTATTTAACAGTTAAAATGGAACAAAATTATATACGAGGAGTGAACGATCAACGTCACCTTTTAATGCGCCAATACTATTGGTAAAGAATTTTATCAGATTCATCTGGTAAAGATGAATTTCGAATAGTACCTAATTGATTTTAGAGCACTTAATCAAGTAACATCAAACGAATTCCACCCGTTACCAAATATTACTGAAAAAATGTCTTCATTTTTATTTCTTCGTCACGACTTTATCATGACTTATCAACGCTTTTAGTTGATTGGCCCGTTACACCCAGCTGATAATACATGTTTAAATTTTAATAAAAATCACATAACAAAAAAAAAAAAATAATAATAATTTTAAAATATTTATATTTATAATACTTTTTACTTATTCACTTTTTGTATCATAACCTACAAATTTTAATTAAATAATCTCATATTCTAAGATAAAATATTATTTAAACTATTTCGATCTATAAAAATCAAATATCGGACAAGTCAATCATGAATTACTTAAATAAAATTCAACTTCGATATTTTAAATGACTCCAAAAAATATTTCGTTGTGTAAAACAGAATTAAAAATCTATATCGTATTAAAAAAGGTTGGACAAGTGGATATCGCTCTGCTGTATATACTCCGGCCATCAAGAGAGTGTTTCTGGGCGGCGACGAAAACTCGTCCACGCCTTCACACTCGATTACGTAGTAGAGTGTGAGATATTTGAGCAGGAAACCGTGGAGCTCAAACATTTCGATGCACGAAGGAGAATCGCTTTCTGAGTGGCCAGAGTATAGTATAGAGATGGAGAGTAGGGCATTATAATGGATGTGTTAAATTTGAATGCAATGGCAGCCGGGCCAGCCGGCAGCCGGCAGGTATCATTGTATACGAAAAACGATTCTGAACGGAGATGATTTGTCAGTCAGTTGTTATTAAACTATTACCTATATTTAATTTATAATTTATTTTTCTCAATTACCGGTGAAAGTAACGATTTATATTTTTTAAATAACAACGTGTATTAAATCGTTTTAGGATATATCGTTATTTTACATGATTTCGTAAAAAATTAAATTACAGGCGCTCATAAAAGATTTTCTATATTGAAGCTGGACTATTTTTTACAGTTTTTTGAAGAAAAAAGATATGGGGAACTTTGTATTGGATTTTGTAACCTTAGGCATAAATTACAAAATATTTATGAGTTTTCAACTAATTACATGCACATTTTTGCGATTTTGACATATTTGTAAACATTTTTTTGAAAATTAGAAAGCCGTGACGGAGCGCCCGACTGAGTTGTGTAGGCAACTCGATTATTTGAGCCTTGTAAAAAATTGGATAGGCAACTTATTTGTCGTGGCAATGGTGGTGCGGAACCGGCGGCGGTGACACGAGGGAAAAAACGGAAAAATCGAGAAACGTGGATACAGTTTGTACAATGGGAAAGCGGGATGATGCAGTTTAATTATAGGGAGGGGGTATCGGTGGTCGAATCGGTATGGTGCAATGACCACAGGGTGCTATTGAAAAAGGGGGCACTTAAAATCAACTTAAAAACTAGGTATATCAGCATCCAGATCCCAATGGTGTTGTCGGAAACGACAACTGCACCTGAATCTCGTCTTGACGTCTAGGGCGGCCTCTCACACAACATGCAGTATTGTGTTGCTGGCGGACTTACGCGGTGTTGATTTGACGATCAGGACGGCCTCCCGTTCAACACTTAATGCGTTGCTGGTGGACTCACGGTTGGATGACTCGTTGCGATTATCTCGTACTGATCAGACCATGGAATTTGGTGGAATTATTGTTAAAAAAATAATAAAATAGTTGTTCTTATTTATATATTATACGAATAATTTTCGTGGCTGCACTAGTGCACGACGACTGCAATGTTACAGAAAAAAGTTCGTGCCGTAACGGTGACGAGAAAAAAGCAAAACAAAAAAAACAATATTTATACACGTACAGAACGTAATGATAAAAAATGTGTTGTGATGAAGACACACAACCAGACACAAAGATACAGAGAATTGATGATATGCAAAATACAGGTGAACAATGATAATTACAAAAAAAGACAAAGACAATAGACATTTAAATACAATTATGTAAAATATTTACATAAATTGGGAGTAGGAGGATGGTGATTTAACCGAGCACCGAATACCGACCTTATCGCTCTGCCAATTATGGCAAGTCGACCGATCGTCTACCTTAGCGCAAACATATAGATTCAAAATTAATACTGCCGTGCTACTGCGAAAAGCAGTAAGTACAAAAATCAAATTTTCGGGAAATTGAACTTTTGTATTTTTTTAATTGATTGAAAACTTTGAGTACTTACACTTTTTGACTGAAATAGATGGAGATTTATGCTGGAAATTCAAAAATGCTATTAGTCTTGTGATTATTTAATTATCTATTAATTATTTTTGACAATTTTCACATAATATTACAGCTGCTGCGTTTCTGTTTAGCATTACTCACATTATATGATATATTGGTGAAATGTATAGAACAAAGTATAATCAATATCATAAAACACTGCTAGTAGAAAATTCAGTAACTACAACAATAATCAATTTACACAAATAAAAAAGATACTTCTGAATCATATTAATTTTAACACTTTTTTTCGTTAGATATCATCAATTTCGGTTCAACTGCCCCAGGAAAATTCTAACATTCACGTTAGAAATTATTTACAAAAAAAATAAAATACAACACTAAAAATACATATACACAAAATTACCACAATAAATTGTTACATTTATTTCAAGTTTTGAGTGTTTTGCAAATCTAAATTTCTTGGTAGTATTCAGTTCAATTGTTTACCTACAATAATAGTATATTCTATCTTTTGGCAAAATAAAACACGCGTAATACTAGTATACAACGTATCTTGATAATTTAAAATTATGTATCATGATACAAGATACAAAATAAAACAACTATTCATGTATGAAGTACAATAAATGTGAAATTACATTAAAACATATTTAATTAATATACTAATATAAAATATATTAGTTATATATAGGGCCGTGAATTTTTAGGAAAGTTTATTTCTTTTTGGTAATTGAAAAATAAAATAATAAACATGCAAATGTAACAAATTGTCAAGTTCCGAGCACTAATAATGACTTTGTAATAAATTTGTGTAAAATAATATATTAGAATGTATGTTAATAAATGATAGGTGATATAATTATTAACGTGGTACTAGGCTTGGTATTAAATATAATCTCTAGACGATTTTATATTGCCCAGGCAACTACAACTGTTGGTATAAAATATGGTAGGCAATGCCAACTAAAGATTCGCTGTAGACCAGTTAGTACTGACTTGTAAGTAAAATATATCATATTATGTATAAATTATAATTATCAACAGATAATACAATTAATATTTAAATAATTGATATACAACCATTATTAATATTAATAGAAAAAATTTTTAATGTTTCACGTTTTTGTGTAATATTTTTTTTACTTCAAACACATGATAACGAAGTAATCCATTGTAACAAACCAAGAAAAGTCGATTATAACTATAATTAACCATGAATTGACGGGCCGGAAGCTCAGAAAGCAAATAAGTAATTTAGGTGCATAAGAAAATTGGTGGTCCTGAAAAGGACCGTTTTAGGGGGAGTCGAGAGTTAAGAAATTTGGATCAATCTACTTCTTCTTGGGTGCTGCTGTTTTCTTGGTTGGAGTCTTCTTCGCTTTGGATTTGACAGCTCCAGCAGGTTTTTTCGCTTTGGCCGGGGTTTTCTTCGGCTTGGCAGCCTTAGGTTTAGCAGCGACGGCCTTTTTGACTTTTTTAGCTGCCGGTTCGCCGGATGCGGGCTTCACTTTCTTAGCAGACGTCGACTTCCTCTTTACGGCACCAGGGGCTTTGACTTTTTTGACGACCGGTTTCTTCTTCTTGGCTACAGCTGCCTTTTTCGGTTTAACCTCGGCAACCGGTAGTTTGAAGTGACCAGAAGCGCCAGTGCCTTTGGTCTGAACCACAGTACCGTTGGCGACGGCGGCTTTCAAAAACTTCCTGATGAACGGCGCCAGCTTGGCGGGATCGACTTTGTAGTTGGCAGCCAAATACTTCTTGATGGCCGGCAAAGAAGAACCTTTCTTCTCCTTGAGTTCCTTGATGGCAGACGTCACCATCACGGAAGTAGTCGGATGAGACGCGGCGGGCTTCTTTGGCTTAGTAGCAGCGGCCTTCTTCTTGGCCGGAGACTTTTTAGTAGCAGTGGATGCGGCAATTGGTGTGGAAGCGACGAGTACGACGGTATCAGCCATGATAGAGTAGAATTTGAAAAAGGATATTGTCCCGAAATAGAACTGTATGATAAAACACTGAGTAGCTGAACGGTTTGCATCTATATACAACGTACCGTACCGACTAGTAAACCAGCGTGATTCCTGTCATCGACATGGCTACGGTTATGCAAACATTTTTCGCGATTTCTCGGCGAGAAATAATTGTACAAATCTGATTTTGATCTTTTCTAAAAGCCAACTAAATTCCAAAAGATCCTATATAGCTATCCCGTCGATATCTGGTAACATAAAACCACCACGGGTCGTTATTCTCACACTTCCAACCGGGTTTTCGTAGTCCATGTTTAATGGTATACCGTATGACCGAAACCAATTTTAAATTTACAAAAACTTTATAGACACATTCTATACGAGTTTCCCAATCCCTGAGTGTTTGAATATTGCAAATTGACCGACATGTCGATGAACAGTGGCTTTTCAAAATTGACGGTTTTAGGTTTCTGTTACGGTACCGCGTCATTAACGTTTATACCATTGAAATGTTTACATCACGGACTTTACCAATAAATCTAATCTTAACGATATTCACCTTAAATATTTTTAAAAATAATCATAGTATTACACCATTAAAGGCATTTTGGTCGAAACTCGATTTTAAATAAACAAATTGTAACTTATTTTTATATCTTATTGGTGTTCTTGTACCTATCTGATACATTATAAAGTTTGTACGCTTAGTAAACCGATGCCTCAGCTTACATTATACACCATTGTATTAGTCCGTGTTCTTTTAACATTTAATGTATTGTTGCCGAATCTTGATGATGTATTTTATTATTTGTTATCCAGGAAGACAATAATTGATATAACAGGACGTTGCCGAAACCACCTAAAGCGGGCAAGTATCAGATAACATAACACTTTAATAGTTGCATAGGATACAGCTGGTATTTAATTTAAGAACTTTCCTACAACGATAGATATTCGTCTTCTATAAAAAAAAAAAAAAAAACACTATTGTATATAAAAATCACGTAGGTACATCGATCGGCGTCTGCGATCCTATGTGCGGAAATAAAAATATCAAAGAAAAACGTCAGGGGACTGTCGTCGGCAGTCGTACTCGTTTCCGCAACCGCAACCAGTATGAACGTAAACGGCAAAAAAATCGTATAATATACGCACGGCTTTGAAAAGTCTGTACTCAATAAACAATTGTTTAATATTTTAACTTTAAATCTTTTGTCCGTGAGAGGGGAGATTTTTCCGTTCGGTGTTGGGGGGATGCACGGATAAGGTTCTAGATTCTTCTTTTCATTTTTATTAGTCTTATTTCTAATCTTATTATTATTATTAATATTACTATTTTTATTCTTATAATAACACTTATTTAAATTGTGCGTTTATCGGCGATTGCACTATTAGGGTTTCTACGGTTTCTTGTTATCTGTCACAGACCACCGGGTATAAAAGGCCCGGCGAAACGACCAGCATTGACATTCACTGTCTGTCCTCCGTCGTAGCAAGACCCACCCGGGCAGACTTGCGCGATTGTGGAAGGCGTCTGGTATCTATATTTTTTGATCTTTAACATATTATTATGTTACTTGCACATTACATTCCTTGTACTCGCATTATTAAGGAGTGATTTTATTCATACCTATTGTCCTATTTGCAGCTTTTCATTTCCTTAGCTCAAGCTCCTGGTATGCAGAAACAAAATTCTACCATAGCCTTGTTCCGAGACCTATATAATATATTAATATTATAGGTCTGACACCGTTCGGCCGTGCGTTAGTGGTTAGTTTGTTGTGTTTGTGCGAACACCGTTCACACATCATATTATTTGCGTATTCGTAAGTGTTCAAGTATGTCTTCCAAACAGAGAACGTATATTTGTAAAACACCGTTTCCCTGTGCGTTGTCGTCATTGTCGACATATGCGCAAAGCAACGGCGGGTTATGTTCCGCAGAAATGACAAGTCGCGCGTACGTCGGATCTAACGAGCAGATGGTACAGTTCCAGTGATTCGTCAGAGTTCCGCGTTACGGGTGTATCGCTCTCGTTTGAGCTGCCCGTCTCGCGTGTCGCTGTAATGATCTGACAACGCGTGCGATTTAGTTCTGATCCGATTATTCGGTGGCTGTGACGTCGTCGAATAACATACGAATCTGTTCGAAACATTGTACACATTACGAAAACGTTAATTTTTTTTTTGATGTTTGTAAAATTGTAACGTATAATAGGTAATTGTTTAATAAACATTTATACAAAATCTTCTTCAGTAATACATATTATATCCACGTTCATTTGGTTAAGTTTATTATTTAGAAACGCCTAGTTATGAATGTATTTTCATGTCAAAAGTGAATTAGTGTAAAATTTGTTGAAAAAACACTCATAGATTTCTTCTTCTTTTGTATGTTATTTTTAATAAACGTGAAATATAGTCACGTTCACAATATCTAGGATGGCAGCGGTCGCATAGAAAAAAAGGTCTAGGTGTGGTCGTCGCAGCCTAACGATTGATTATGATATTAATTATCCATTATTATTAACCAATTTTTTTTTCATAGTCGATACAATTATAAAAATGTTATGGCTATAGGTTATCAGAAAAAAATTGATGATTTACAAATTCATTACAGCAAAATACATATGTTGCGTTTTCGGCGTTCCGTTTCAAATAAATATAGAAGGAGTATGCAAAAAATAAAAAATAAAAGAAGGCAGACTCCCTCCACCCGCAATTCAGGCACTGGTTGATAATGTTTAATAACAAAAGTAAGCATTATGTGAATTCTAAGGACAATTCAACTCAACAAATTGAATTTTAACAATAAATTCTGATTTTATAGTATCACAATGGAATAGGTAAATATAAAAATCTAATTTGATACTTGCAATGCCACAGAGCGTATATTTTAAACAAACGGGACATTTTTGCGGAGTATAAATTAGGTGAGTATACCAAATATTGTACACTCACTGAAATAAAATATTACGTGTCCTTAATAGTTTGACGATAATTGAAAGACTTCAAAATGTTATTGACTTGACGATTTTAAATTTTTATTTTAACGTAGGTACCGACCAATCGAAATATTAATTATTATATTACATGTACATTTGCAGTAGTTCTATCATAAAGTAACTATTGGAGTGGGTCTAACCTATTATAATATGCAATTATTAACAATTATAAAATGTACTAAAAAGATCTGTAAATAATAATTAAAGATACAACATATTCAAATTAATGAATATTGAAATCCACAACTATTTAATTTATTATAAATTGTTTTCTTAGGGTCATGATTTTATTACCTTATAATCTTTAATTGAAATAAATTACCTGGATAATTGTTTAAGAAGGAATTTGAACGTTGATTCTTGTCTAAAAATTGTTTAACATTTAGTTGAAGATCCTCTTTTCGTTGGGGGGGAAATCCTTTTCTACAGCTTTGTAGTATACATCCACTTTTCAGGTACCGTTTCTTCTTCAATAGACAGTACGGTTGCAGGTCCACAAGTAATTTTACAATTAGAATTTTTTAGCCTAATAATATGTTACAATGTTGACCAAGATACTTTAAATTATATTGTAGCAGATTTTTTATGCATTTGAAAAATTATATTAGCGTTTTAAATAGAAAAGAAAATTTAAATAATGTATAATTATTTAAAAATTAATATTAACTTAAATTTTAATGAAATAATAACTGAATAACATTATAATAGATGTGTCAATAAATGAAATACCAATATTATTGGCACCCTGTG
This sequence comes from Schizaphis graminum, assembly GCA_020882235.1. NCBI lineage: Eukaryota > Metazoa > Arthropoda > Insecta > Hemiptera > Aphididae > Schizaphis > Schizaphis graminum. The sequence goes on from CM037032.1 coordinate 11,242,262, forward strand.
CCAAAAAAAAGTGGTAATCAACAATAACTGATAACAAAACATCTACAGTTGGCCAGATAATAAAAAAAAAAAGTCATAATGCACTCAAAATGAACATTAATTACAAATAAAACAAATTTTTAGTGCCGATAACTGTACACTCTGCTACCTCTATAAACTTATAAATTTGAATGCATTTGTAATTAAATATTATTAACGGTATTGTAAGCATTGAATAAGATATGTTCATATGGATTGGTGTGTAAGTGTCATATTGTATTCTGCGGATTTTTTTCATCAAAAAGTTACATACATTAACGTATTTTATTATTATTATCAGCAGGTTTAATAAACAAAATGCAAATAATAATTTGTGTATTAAGTTTTACTAACCCCTAACTCACTTCAATTTGCCAAAACAATACCATAATATAATATTGTGTAGTGGAGAAAGATTCAGACTATTTGTGTGTGTTAATAGAGAATAAAATTAAACACAGACGAAGTGGTAGATTATTTTTTTTTTAATCACGGTTGGTGGCCCTGAAAAGGGCCGTTTTAAAGTGGTACATGAGCATCAAAAGACGATTAAGCGCGTTCACCGCGGATACGACGAGCCAGTTGGATGTCCTTTGGCATGATCGTGACGCGTTTGGCGTGGATGGCGCACAAGTTGGTGTCTTCGAACAGACCGACCAAATAGGCTTCGCTGGCTTCCTGCAATGCCATGACGGCGGAACTTTGGAAACGCAAGTCGGTCTTGAAGTCTTGAGCGATTTCACGCACCAAACGTTGGAACGGCAATTTGCGGATCAACAGTTCGGTACTCTTCTGGTAACGACGGATCTCACGGAGAGCGACGGTTCCCGGGCGGTAACGATGGGGTTTCTTCACTCCTCCGGTTGCGGGTGCGCTCTTACGGGCGGCTTTGGTGGCCAGCTGCTTCCTGGGAGCCTTTCCTCCGGTAGATTTACGTGCTGTCTGCTTGGTACGGGCCATTGTTGAGTTTGGTTGTGTAGACTATGTCAACTCTGCAAAACACAATAATATACTTAACGGTCGTAGCGAAACTCACCAGTATTTATATACAAAACGTATTCGTATCTGCCGTTCTCATTGGTCGACGCGTTGTTCTTAATGGGGGAGTGGGAGAAAACAAATGGAGAATTTCGATTGGCCGTGCGTGCTCCGTGAAACGCATAAATACATTGACAATTGTGGCCAGGGTATCAGTCGACGTTCAACGTTCATCGCAGCAGCTCTTCAAGTGTTCAGCTAGAAACTATCAACATGACCGGACGCGGTAAAGGAGGAAAAGGTCTTGGAAAAGGAGGCGCCAAACGTCATCGTAAAGTACTCCGTGATAACATCCAGGGAATAACCAAGCCTGCCATTCGTCGGTTAGCTCGCCGTGGTGGAGTCAAACGTATTTCGGGTTTGATCTACGAAGAGACCCGTGGAGTATTGAAAGTATTCCTTGAAAACGTAATCCGTGATGCTGTAACATACACCGAACACGCCAAGAGGAAGACCGTCACCGCCATGGATGTCGTCTATGCTCTTAAACGTCAAGGACGTACCTTGTACGGTTTCGGAGGTTAAAACGTTTCATCCGCGATTTGCTACGTAATATAAAAACACTGTTAAAAAGGCCCTTTTCAGGGCCACTACATTTTTTAAAACCTTATTTACAGGCGCTATTGTAGATATCATCAACCTACCTACCTTAGGTGTCTTATTGTCTACTTTGTTTTTAGTTATCCCCTAATCTTCTAACCTTTTCCTATCATATTTTATAATTGTTTTTTTTGCAACATCATTTTAATGTAAATTACACCACGTGTTTACGAGAAGTGTTTATAGAAACCATTCAAAGTATTTGTTTGTCCCTCAACGATTCCAGAAAATTACTTTTTGTTCCACGACGCTTTTTATTTTCTCATTTAGTAAAACCCCACACCTCTGGATGTTTTGAGCGTGTGCCCCTGTGCCGGATCAACAGAGTTATAACTATGGTTTGTAATATTCTGTTGGAATCCCGTTTGCTGCAAATCATTATAAGCTATTCAACAATTTGAAAATGTTATGAGCCGGGTCTTATATTATATTTTTTGATTATAAGTCATCCATCACGAGCTAATTACGGTTATTTATCGGTACAATTTTTTCTATGTACTTTTCTAGACCCATAGATTATTTACAGCCAACTGCTTGACACAGGTAAACAGAGTTTTGACTATATTATATTGTCATAAGATATAGGTATATTATGTTATGTACGAGTCCTACTTTTTACTAAGTGAACTCATACTATATCGAGTTGATGGAGAAAATAAACCCTGTGTACACCTGCTTAGGCTTGAGGGATATTTCGTGTATACAATGGATATCATTTTATACTCATCAGTCTTCTTTATAAATTTATCAATTGTATCGTAATATATTTTATTCATTTTTGTAGATTGTTATGATTAATTAATGGGTACGCAAAACACAGACATGTGCGTCATAATGCTCATTTATCATACGGACTCAATAATATGATTACTAAGCCAATGATAAACCTGACGACACGATTACAAGAGTCATATGACTTGCACTGTACTACCTACATAGTATTTGTACAACTTGCCACAATGATGAACGCTCAAACCTTTATTCTGTACCAAATTTTGAAAATTATATGACAGTAATTTCAAGGCAAACTAAGAAGTTAAGGTATTAAGTTTCGACTTGGACTTTTTTTTATATTGAATTTTGTACTAACTCACCTTTTAATCAACTCAAAACCACGTTCGTTTAAAGTATAGTAGAACTGATAATGCTTAAAATTGTATACGTTAATTTAGCACAAGAACAAAACAATAGAATACAATTACCACGTTTATTTGCAACAGTTAGTCCGAGAGTTGGGTGCATATAAACGTAATTCGAGTCGTCAAATCGAATTAACTCTTAGGTTTAGGTATTCTGCGATTTAGAAATGCATGTAAACGTGAATTTATATTTATTTTAGCGGGAATTTTAAAATGTCAAATAATAAACTAATATGATTTTTTTGTAGTATGGACTTTAAAAACAGTCATTTTGTTTGAACATCTGATCTTAATATTGTTAGATGCATTTGAACGCACTTCTCAACGTGTATTATAGAAGTGGTGTAATTAAATAAAAAATGAGTAGGACAAGTAAGTGTTCACAATAAATTTGTTGGCCCTGAAAAGGGCCGTTTTAATAGATGACAGGTGTAGTTATAAGTGATTAGATTAGACTTTTTTCTCGGTCTTTTTGGGTAACAGAACGGCTTGGATGTTGGGCAACACACCGCCTTGAGCAATTGTAACACCGGACAATAATTTGTTCAATTCTTCGTCATTTCTGATTGCCAATTGCAAATGTCTGGGAATGATACGGGATTTCTTGTTGTCACGGGCAGCGTTACCGGCCAATTCCAAAACTTCAGCTGCCAAGTATTCCATGACGGCGGCCAAATACACGGGTGCTCCGGCTCCGACACGTTCGGCGTAGTTTCCTTTTCTCAACAAACGATGGATACGACCGACCGGGAACTGGAGTCCTGCACGGGACGACCTAGTCTTGGACTTGCCTCCCTTCGATTTTCCTGCTTTGCCTCTTCCGCTCATGATTATGTTATATGTGCTTGACGACTGCTCTATAAGTAATTCGAACACTAAATGATAACAAAACCCATCGGTAGGGACCATTATATAGCCAACATTTAGAAAACAGTGCTGCCATTGGACAATTTGAAACGTTATGACGATATTACTTGACTCCGTTTGATATGCAATTACTACTAAACGATGTTGTTTTTCATCATCATTTTGTTAAAGTTTTTTCGCGGAGAAGCTACTATTTTTATTGAGGATGTAACTGTTGTAGATCCTGTTTGTTCTGTCATATCTTTTAGAATTTGGCCAATGGCTGTTTTACGTGTCTCTTTGGGTTATTAATATATACCGTCGCTTTGTAAGTTTCAACATCATTAGTGTGATTCATCGTTAACAAGAAACAACCACAGTTCACTAAAAATTATCAACCATGGCTCCAGGAGGTAAATCCGCAGGAAAAGCAATGAAGAAGTCGGCTGGCAAGGCTCAGAAAAACATATCCAAGTCTGACAAGAAGCGCAAGCCAAAGAGGAAGGAATCGTACGCCATCTACATTTACAAAGTATTGAAACAAGTACACCCCGACACTGGCGTCTCCTCCAAGGCAATGAGCATCATGAACAGTTTCGTAAACGATTTGTTCGAACGTATCGCCGCCGAGTCCAGTCGTCTGGCCCACTACAACAAACGGTCGACCATCACCAGTCGGGAGATCCAAACCGCCGTCCGACTTTTGTTGCCCGGTGAATTGGCCAAGCACGCTGTCAGTGAAGGAACAAAAGCCGTGACCAAGTACACCAGTTCCAAATAATTCAGCTTATTATTATAACACTCCTCTTAAAAAAGGCCCTTTTTAGGGCCACCAATTTTCTCTTGACAACTCTCCCAACACTCTAATAACAATTGATCATAATATTTTAAAACTCTAAGATTGTAATTATATTCCTTGTGTAATGTGTACACATAATATCATTCACCAAATAACTATGTTTTTTATTGATAGTAATTTAACCATTTTTTCAAAATAAATATTATTTTCACTATCAGAGAGGAGAGTTCACGTCGTGTTTGCTCACTGGTACTTTGTATTCGTGAACGGTCACATAGATCCCAGATCCCTCGACAGCTAGTCCCTGGCGACTAACTGACGCATGAGGATATAATTGACGGGGGATTTTACAAAGTAATTAATTTTTAATTATCAATGTATTTAAATACTTTTACATAGTTATATCGTAATAGTAACACTAGTACAGTGTTTCCCAACCTTTTTTTACTCAACGCCCCTTTTAGATTTTAAAAATCTCACACCGCCCCCCCCCCAATCAATTTTTTAAAATGATAAACGTTTTATTTTTAAATAAGCTATTTAATTTAAGACAAAATATCATTTAACATTTTAATAATGTCAAGTACCTGTCAAGATAATTATTTTGATATTATTTGAGTGTAAAAATATTATACCTACATAATTCTGTGGATTACATAAGGTATTTTATTCTACGCAGTTATACATTTCATTACAATCAGTTATAAACAAAAAAAATTAAATGATAGATGAGCGCCCCCTTCAAAATAAAAAATGCCCACAAGGAGGCGGTAGCGCCCACGTTGGGAATCACTGCACAAGTATAACCATATTATATTATTTGTTTAATAGACAATTAAAAAAAAATTTTTATTATAACCTAATGTTATACGCATAAATGAAATATAAATATAATATAACAATGAGTACAACGACCTCACTTGCCTTAGTGTATAAAAAATATATTATAATAAAATTTGAACTAGGTGAACACCAAGGTTGCAATAACAACTAAAACTAATATTGACAGTTGCCAATTATTTGACCACTGACCACGAGTGAGCAAAACAGGGACTGGAACCGTACCGAAAAGAACCGGTTTTGGAACCTGAACCCTTTGAATTTTGGGAACCGGAACCTCACCGAAACCCTAATTTAAATTAATTTGAAAACCGGAACCCTTATTTAAATTAATTTAAAAACCGTAACTTCTCCGGAACCGATATTTTTTTGTAAAGGTTTTTTACGATTAATTTCGGTTTTGTAATAATTCAATTATTTTTATTTTTATTTGTTATTATTATAATCATTATTACGAGGATTTATAATATTCAAAAATAATTGTTTAAGGTAACCTTTTTATTAAATATTTAAATATGTTGTTTTATTTTAATTATTATTTTAAATATTATTATTTTTGTTTTATTGATTTTATGGATGAGTGACCATTAAACAATAAAATAATTTCAATTGTTTGTATTATACTATTATTATTAAGACGTATCCATAAATGTCTTAATATTCATATAGGTATTACAGATTATTTTAAGGTAAAGAACATATTTATAATTATTATTTATCTATGTATACGAGGTTGTCCTGATTCAAATTAAATAAAATCATGTGGAAGTAGAACAGATTATTAATATTATTATTATTATTAACCCTCGACTACAGAGCTCTGGCCAAAGCAAATATAGACAATATAGTATGTGATAATGATAATAATAATAAAAAAAAAATGGTAATATAAAAAATTTAAAAGACTGAACTTTGATACAATAAGTGGTAATTAGTAAGTGCAATCAAAGTATAAAAAATAAAAATAAAACAAAAAACATTATTTGAAACAAGGTTATGCTCATTAAATGACAGTATTGAATATTTTTTTACTCATTTAGTCTTCTCATTAGTTCTAAGCAACTGGTAAAATGTTTGGTTGAAAAATGAAAATTGTTATTAACTTGCCATAATTGATATCAATTGAGTATTGAAAATTTATTTGAAAATACTAATATTTTTTAAAGAATCGAAATTGAATCAAATTTATTTAAGTATAAAACTTAAACAGGAAACGTAATTTTCATTTTATAAGAACCGAAAAGAACCGAAACCTAAATTTAAAAACCGGAAAGGTACCGAAACCGAAATTTTAGATTTTCTATGAACCGAACCGGAACCGGAACCGAAATTTTAGTTTTTTTTAAAACCGAAAAGAAATCGAAACCGAAATTTTAGATTTTCTAGGAACCGAACCGGAACCGGAACCGTAAAAATCGTCAAGGTTCCAGTCCCTGGGGCAAAATATAAAAATGTGCAAAAATGACCTGAACGCGACAGCAATGATGGCCAAGGTTTATTATTTGAGTGTAAAAATATTATACCTACATAATTCTGTGGATTACATAAGGTATTTTATTCTACGCAGTTATACATTTCATTACAATCAGTTATAAACAAAAAAAATTAAATGATAGATGAGCGCCCCCTTCAAAATAAAAAATGCCCACAAGGAGGCGGTAGCGCCCACGTTGGGAATCACTGCACAAGTATAACCATATTATATTATTTGTTTTAAAATCATTAGAAGTCGTAAAAAAAGTAAATCAATATAAGAATTTTTGTTCTCTACTGCAAGTGCATCATACGATTTAATTTTATTTAATTTTGGCTAAACTACTTTAATTTTTCATTCTATACACAGTAAGAAAATAAAACGTTATAACTTATAAGTTATAAGTAAAATTCAATACAATTATGATGAAAACTGTTTTAGGTTTGTTAACTATATTGGTAATGATTTATTTGAATTAATTTATATTTACTATTTTACAATTATTGAAACTACTGTTATACTATGTAGTACCTAACCATTAATCAATATCCATACTTACGCAAGTTTTTATGAATAAGTAAATGTAACTATGTAACCTGTGGTTAATCGTTTACTGGCAACGAAATTATAAACTATCGAAAAACAATATTATAATGATCATCTATAATAAAATACACAACACGAGTCACAACCCTGAATCTTGTGATATACATACCTCTTTAGGTAATCGACTTGTTCCGAGCTCTGTATGTCGTATATAGTAATATATTATATACCTAACTATTTAGTATTTATGCTGGTCGGAGCGTACAAATGGCTGGGTAACTGTTATTAAAAATAAAATTGTAATATTAGATGGTGACCGGATATGAGTTATGGCTATTTTAACTAGAAGCGAAATGTTCAGTAACTACAGTTACTATATTTTAATTTTTTATTAGATGTATAAACGAAACTTAACATTATGAAAACATTATTTATAAAATAATTTATGCGTATATTATTATAACATTAGGTTATACGAAAAACGATTCTGAACGGAGATGATTTGTCAGTCTAGGATATATTATAAAAAAATCGAAAATTATTTATTAGTAAAACGTTATTTTACACATGTATTTTTGATTTTAAATTAAAATTAAAACTTTAAACACTCGTAAAATTTTTTTAATTGAATAATCCTCAAACTTTTTTATAATTATTCTAATTTTAACTTATGGACAGCATAGTACCTATTAAATTTTTAATTCTTAGTTTTTGATAGTAAAATATTTATAAATTTTTAACTACCAAATAGTTAAAAATATTCATGATTTTGACGAATTTTTGTCAATATTTGAACTTCAAATGCTAATAAAAAAAAAAATTGTGCCTATGTATTTTTATAATTTTTGAATGAGAGTTAGAACAAGTTATGTGGACCCTTCAATTAAATTTTAAAGTAATTTGTCCCAGCTAAATTTATCAACATTTATAAAAAAAAAATTTAAAAAAATTTATTATTTCAAATACCTTTAAATAGCTCAAAAAAAGTCAAAATATTTTGAAAATCAAATCACGTAAAGAAAATGGCAATCTAAATAACTGGTACAATTTTCAAGTATTTATGACTTATACTATTTGAATAACAACAAATATCAAAAACCGTTTGAGGCTAAACCGTTGTTTAACGCGGTTTTGTAAAAATGTAAATTTCAAACACTCATAAAAATTTTTTGTCTAAATCCGGTAGAGTTTTTTTTTACAGATATTTGAAGAAAAATGTATGGAGAACCTTGTACCAAATTTTCAAAATTTAGTTATAAAAAAAAAAAAATTTACGATTTTTCAACCACAAAATTACTTGCAAATTTGACATATTTCGTATAAATTCGAACTTTAAGCACTTATAAAAAAAAATTGTGACTAACGATTTCGGATTTTTTTTTATCACTTTAAGAACAACTCATAAGAAACTTTGAATTAAATTTTCAAGATTTTGCGGCTGGCCAAAAAAATTTTATCGTTATTTTAAAAAAAAATACTAAAAAAAATTAAAAATTAAAAATTGTCTATAAATAGCTCAAAAAAAGTCAAAACTCTTTGAAAATTTAACTGTATATAGATAACACTAATATAAACATTTGGTGAAAATTTCAAGTGTTTACATCGATTAGTTTTTGAGTTATAGCAAAATAAAAAATTCGATTTTGTCGAAAACTGGTTTTGCGTAAAAAATCCCGTTTTTCCCTCATTTTTTAGTGTTTTTCCCGTCTCATTTAAAAAATATTGATAATTTTTAACTTTTGACCCCCCAAAGTACCAACTAGATTCAATTTTCTTGATTATATAATATATAATATATAAATAAGCATTTTTACTGCTCCAAATGTTGTTGACAGACACAAAAAAAAAAAAAAACAAAAAAACACACATCATTGTAAAATCAATACCTTCATCACTCCGTTCAGAATCTAAAAATAGTGATAATAGTGATACCAGTTGGTGAAACCACAGATAAAAAATGATATTATACAGCTAAATGCCAAATCGTATTGTATAATTATTAGGTAATTAATGAATGATAAATAATAATTTGAATAAGAATACAAATTCACAATTTGTGGACTGCAGACTGGCCAGTTGGTTTCTTATAAATATAATGACAATAATAAATGTAATAACACACGTAACGTAATTTCGTATACCTAATAAACGTATAATATATTATTTAAACATCAAGTGGAGACTATCACCTTGGCCATCATTGCTGTCGCGTTCAGGTCATTTTTGCACATTTTTATATTTTGCCCCAGGGACTGGAACCTTGACGATTTTTACGGTTCCGGTTCCGGTTCGGTTCCTAGAAAATCTAAAATTTCGGTTTCGATTTCTTTTCGGTTTTAAAAAAAACTAAAATTTCGGTTCCGGTTCCGGTTCGGTTCATAGAAAATCTAAAATTTCGGTTTCGGTACCTTTCCGGTTTTTAAATTTAGGTTTCGGTTCTTTTCGGTTCTTATAAAATGAAAATTACGTTTCCTGTTTAAGTTTTATACTTAAATAAATTTGATTCAATTTCGATTCTTTAAAAAATATTAGTATTTTCAAATAAATTTTCAATACTCAATTGATATCAATTATGGCAAGTTAATAACAATTTTCATTTTTCAACCAAACATTTTACCAGTTGCTTAGAACTAATGAGAAGACTAAATGAGTAAAAAAATATTCAATACTGTCATTTAATGAGCATAACCTTGTTTCAAATAATGTTTTTTGTTTTATTTTTATTTTTTATACTTTGATTGCACTTACTAATTACCACTTATTGTATCAAAGTTCAGTCTTTTAAATTTTTTATATTACCATTTTTTTTTTATTATTATTATCATTATCACATACTATATTGTCTATATTTGCTTTGGCCAGAGCTCTGTAGTCGAGGGTTAATAATAATAATAATATTAATAATCTGTTCTACTTCCACATGATTTTATTTAATTTGAATCAGGACAACCTCGTATACATAGATAAATAATAATTATAAATATGTTCTTTACCTTAAAATAATCTGTAATACCTATATGAATATTAAGACATTTATGGATACGTCTTAATAATAATAGTATAATACAAACAATTGAAATTATTTTATTGTTTAATGGTCACTCATCCATAAAATCAATAAAACAAAAATAATAATATTTAAAATAATAATTAAAATAAAACAACATATTTAAATATTTAATAAAAAGGTTACCTTAAACAATTATTTTTGAATATTATAAATCCTCGTAATAATGATTATAATAATAACAAATAAAAATAAAAATAATTGAATTATTACAAAACCGAAATTAATCGTAAAAAACCTTTACAAAAAAATATCGGTTCCGGAGAAGTTACGGTTTTTAAATTAATTTAAATAAGGGTTCCGGTTTTCAAATTAATTTAAATTAGGGTTTCGGTGAGGTTCCGGTTCCCAAAATTCAAAGGGTTCAGGTTCCAAAACCGGTTCTTTTCGGTACGGTTCCAGTCCCTGTTTTGCTCACTCGTGGTCAGTGGTCAAATAATTGGCAACTGTCAATATTAGTTTTAGTTGTTATTGCAACCTTGGTGTTCACCTAGTTCAAATTTTATTATAATATATTTTTTATACACTAAGGCAAGTGAGGTCGTTGTACTCATTGTTATATTATATTTATATTTCATTTATGCGTATAACATTAGGTTATAATAAAAATTTTTTTTTAATTGTCTATTAAACAAATAATATAATATGGTTATACTTGTGCAGTGATTCCCAACGTGGGCGCTACCGCCTCCTTGTGGGCATTTTTTATTTTGAAGGGGGCGCTCATCTATCATTTAATTTTTTTTGTTTATAACTGATTGTAATGAAATGTATAACTGCGTAGAATAAAATACCTTATGTAATCCACAGAATTATGTAGGTATAATATTTTTACACTCAAATAATATCAAAATAATTATCTTGACAGGTACTTGACATTATTAAAATGTTAAATGATATTTTGTCTTAAATTAAATAGCTTATTTAAAAATAAAACGTTTATCATTTTAAAAAATTGATTGGGGGGGGGGCGGTGTGAGATTTTTAAAATCTAAAAGGGGCGTTGAGTAAAAAAAGGTTGGGAAACACTGTACTAGTGTTACTATTACGATATAACTATGTAAAAGTATTTAAATACATTGATAATTAAAAATTAATTACTTTGTAAAATCCCCCGTCAATTATATCCTCATGCGTCAGTTAGTCGCCAGGACTAGCTGTCGAGGGATCTGGGATCTATGTGACCGTTCACGAATACAAAGTACCAGTGAGCAAACACGACGTGAACTCTCCTCTCTGATAGTGAAAATAATATTTATTTTGAAAAAATGGTTAAATTACTATCAATAAAAAACATAGTTATTTGGTGAATGATATTATGTGTACACATTACACAAGGAATATAATTACAATCTTAGAGTTTTAAAATATTATGATCAATTGTTATTAGAGTGTTGGGAGAGTTGTCAAGAGAAAATTGGTGGCCCTAAAAAGGGCCTTTTTTAAGAGGAGTGTTATAATAATAAGCTGAATTATTTGGAACTGGTGTACTTGGTCACGGCTTTTGTTCCTTCACTGACAGCGTGCTTGGCCAATTCACCGGGCAACAAAAGTCGGACGGCGGTTTGGATCTCCCGACTGGTGATGGTCGACCGTTTGTTGTAGTGGGCCAGACGACTGGACTCGGCGGCGATACGTTCGAACAAATCGTTTACGAAACTGTTCATGATGCTCATTGCCTTGGAGGAGACGCCAGTGTCGGGGTGTACTTGTTTCAATACTTTGTAAATGTAGATGGCGTACGATTCCTTCCTCTTTGGCTTGCGCTTCTTGTCAGACTTGGCTATGTTTTTCTGAGCCTTGCCAGCCGACTTCTTCATTGCTTTTCCTGCGGATTTACCTCCTGGAGCCATGGTTGATAATTTTTAGTGAACTGTGGTTGTTTCTTGTTAACGATGAATCACACTAATGATGTTGAAACTTACAAAGCGACGGTATATATTAATAACCCAAAGAGACACGTAAAACAGCCATTGGCCAAATTCTAAAAGATATGACAGAACAAACAGGATCTACAACAGTTACATCCTCAATAAAAATAGTAGCTTCTCCGCGAAAAAACTTTAACAAAATGATGATGAAAAACAACATCGTTTAGTAGTAATTGCATATCAAACGGAGTCAAGTAATATCGTCATAACGTTTCAAATTGTCCAATGGCAGCACTGTTTTCTAAATGTTGGCTATATAATGGTCCCTACCGATGGGTTTTGTTATCATTTAGTGTTCGAATTACTTATAGAGCAGTCGTCAAGCACATATAACATAATCATGAGCGGAAGAGGCAAAGCAGGAAAATCGAAGGGAGGCAAGTCCAAGACTAGGTCGTCCCGTGCAGGACTCCAGTTCCCGGTCGGTCGTATCCATCGTTTGTTGAGAAAAGGAAACTACGCCGAACGTGTCGGAGCCGGAGCACCCGTGTATTTGGCCGCCGTCATGGAATACTTGGCAGCTGAAGTTTTGGAATTGGCCGGTAACGCTGCCCGTGACAACAAGAAATCCCGTATCATTCCCAGACATTTGCAATTGGCAATCAGAAATGACGAAGAATTGAACAAATTATTGTCCGGTGTTACAATTGCTCAAGGCGGTGTGTTGCCCAACATCCAAGCCGTTCTGTTACCCAAAAAGACCGAGAAAAAAGTCTAATCTAATCACTTATAACTACACCTGTCATCTATTAAAACGGCCCTTTTCAGGGCCAACAAATTTATTGTGAACACTTACTTGTCCTACTCATTTTTTATTTAATTACACCACTTCTATAATACACGTTGAGAAGTGCGTTCAAATGCATCTAACAATATTAAGATCAGATGTTCAAACAAAATGACTGTTTTTAAAGTCCATACTACAAAAAAATCATATTAGTTTATTATTTGACATTTTAAAATTCCCGCTAAAATAAATATAAATTCACGTTTACATGCATTTCTAAATCGCAGAATACCTAAACCTAAGAGTTAATTCGATTTGACGACTCGAATTACGTTTATATGCACCCAACTCTCGGACTAACTGTTGCAAATAAACGTGGTAATTGTATTCTATTGTTTTGTTCTTGTGCTAAATTAACGTATACAATTTTAAGCATTATCAGTTCTACTATACTTTAAACGAACGTGGTTTTGAGTTGATTAAAAGGTGAGTTAGTACAAAATTCAATATAAAAAAAAGTCCAAGTCGAAACTTAATACCTTAACTTCTTAGTTTGCCTTGAAATTACTGTCATATAATTTTCAAAATTTGGTACAGAATAAAGGTTTGAGCGTTCATCATTGTGGCAAGTTGTACAAATACTATGTAGGTAGTACAGTGCAAGTCATATGACTCTTGTAATCGTGTCGTCAGGTTTATCATTGGCTTAGTAATCATATTATTGAGTCCGTATGATAAATGAGCATTATGACGCACATGTCTGTGTTTTGCGTACCCATTAATTAATCATAACAATCTACAAAAATGAATAAAATATATTACGATACAATTGATAAATTTATAAAGAAGACTGATGAGTATAAAATGATATCCATTGTATACACGAAATATCCCTCAAGCCTAAGCAGGTGTACACAGGGTTTATTTTCTCCATCAACTCGATATAGTATGAGTTCACTTAGTAAAAAGTAGGACTCGTACATAACATAATATACCTATATCTTATGACAATATAATATAGTCAAAACTCTGTTTACCTGTGTCAAGCAGTTGGCTGTAAATAATCTATGGGTCTAGAAAAGTACATAGAAAAAATTGTACCGATAAATAACCGTAATTAGCTCGTGATGGATGACTTATAATCAAAAAATATAATATAAGACCCGGCTCATAACATTTTCAAATTGTTGAATAGCTTATAATGATTTGCAGCAAACGGGATTCCAACAGAATATTACAAACCATAGTTATAACTCTGTTGATCCGGCACAGGGGCACACGCTCAAAACATCCAGAGGTGTGGGGTTTTACTAAATGAGAAAATAAAAAGCGTCGTGGAACAAAAAGTAATTTTCTGGAATCGTTGAGGGACAAACAAATACTTTGAATGGTTTCTATAAACACTTCTCGTAAACACGTGGTGTAATTTACATTAAAATGATGTTGCAAAAAAAACAATTATAAAATATGATAGGAAAAGGTTAGAAGATTAGGGGATAACTAAAAACAAAGTAGACAATAAGACACCTAAGGTAGGTAGGTTGATGATATCTACAATAGCGCCTGTAAATAAGGTTTTAAAAAATGTAGTGGCCCTGAAAAGGGCCTTTTTAACAGTGTTTTTATATTACGTAGCAAATCGCGGATGAAACGTTTTAACCTCCGAAACCGTACAAGGTACGTCCTTGACGTTTAAGAGCATAGACGACATCCATGGCGGTGACGGTCTTCCTCTTGGCGTGTTCGGTGTATGTTACAGCATCACGGATTACGTTTTCAAGGAATACTTTCAATACTCCACGGGTCTCTTCGTAGATCAAACCCGAAATACGTTTGACTCCACCACGGCGAGCTAACCGACGAATGGCAGGCTTGGTTATTCCCTGGATGTTATCACGGAGTACTTTACGATGACGTTTGGCGCCTCCTTTTCCAAGACCTTTTCCTCCTTTACCGCGTCCGGTCATGTTGATAGTTTCTAGCTGAACACTTGAAGAGCTGCTGCGATGAACGTTGAACGTCGACTGATACCCTGGCCACAATTGTCAATGTATTTATGCGTTTCACGGAGCACGCACGGCCAATCGAAATTCTCCATTTGTTTTCTCCCACTCCCCCATTAAGAACAACGCGTCGACCAATGAGAACGGCAGATACGAATACGTTTTGTATATAAATACTGGTGAGTTTCGCTACGACCGTTAAGTATATTATTGTGTTTTGCAGAGTTGACATAGTCTACACAACCAAACTCAACAATGGCCCGTACCAAGCAGACAGCACGTAAATCTACCGGAGGAAAGGCTCCCAGGAAGCAGCTGGCCACCAAAGCCGCCCGTAAGAGCGCACCCGCAACCGGAGGAGTGAAGAAACCCCATCGTTACCGCCCGGGAACCGTCGCTCTCCGTGAGATCCGTCGTTACCAGAAGAGTACCGAACTGTTGATCCGCAAATTGCCGTTCCAACGTTTGGTGCGTGAAATCGCTCAAGACTTCAAGACCGACTTGCGTTTCCAAAGTTCCGCCGTCATGGCATTGCAGGAAGCCAGCGAAGCCTATTTGGTCGGTCTGTTCGAAGACACCAACTTGTGCGCCATCCACGCCAAACGCGTCACGATCATGCCAAAGGACATCCAACTGGCTCGTCGTATCCGCGGTGAACGCGCTTAATCGTCTTTTGATGCTCATGTACCACTTTAAAACGGCCCTTTTCAGGGCCACCAACCGTGATTAAAAAAAAAATAATCTACCACTTCGTCTGTGTTTAATTTTATTCTCTATTAACACACACAAATAGTCTGAATCTTTCTCCACTACACAATATTATATTATGGTATTGTTTTGGCAAATTGAAGTGAGTTAGGGGTTAGTAAAACTTAATACACAAATTATTATTTGCATTTTGTTTATTAAACCTGCTGATAATAATAATAAAATACGTTAATGTATGTAACTTTTTGATGAAAAAAATCCGCAGAATACAATATGACACTTACACACCAATCCATATGAACATATCTTATTCAATGCTTACAATACCGTTAATAATATTTAATTACAAATGCATTCAAATTTATAAGTTTATAGAGGTAGCAGAGTGTACAGTTATCGGCACTAAAAATTTGTTTTATTTGTAATTAATGTTCATTTTGAGTGCATTATGACTTTTTTTTTTTATTATCTGGCCAACTGTAGATGTTTTGTTATCAGTTATTGTTGATTACCACTTTTTTTTGGCACAGGGTGCCAATAATATTGGTATTTCATTTATTGACACATCTATTATAATGTTATTCAGTTATTATTTCATTAAAATTTAAGTTAATATTAATTTTTAAATAATTATACATTATTTAAATTTTCTTTTCTATTTAAAACGCTAATATAATTTTTCAAATGCATAAAAAATCTGCTACAATATAATTTAAAGTATCTTGGTCAACATTGTAACATATTATTAGGCTAAAAAATTCTAATTGTAAAATTACTTGTGGACCTGCAACCGTACTGTCTATTGAAGAAGAAACGGTACCTGAAAAGTGGATGTATACTACAAAGCTGTAGAAAAGGATTTCCCCCCCAACGAAAAGAGGATCTTCAACTAAATGTTAAACAATTTTTAGACAAGAATCAACGTTCAAATTCCTTCTTAAACAATTATCCAGGTAATTTATTTCAATTAAAGATTATAAGGTAATAAAATCATGACCCTAAGAAAACAATTTATAATAAATTAAATAGTTGTGGATTTCAATATTCATTAATTTGAATATGTTGTATCTTTAATTATTATTTACAGATCTTTTTAGTACATTTTATAATTGTTAATAATTGCATATTATAATAGGTTAGACCCACTCCAATAGTTACTTTATGATAGAACTACTGCAAATGTACATGTAATATAATAATTAATATTTCGATTGGTCGGTACCTACGTTAAAATAAAAATTTAAAATCGTCAAGTCAATAACATTTTGAAGTCTTTCAATTATCGTCAAACTATTAAGGACACGTAATATTTTATTTCAGTGAGTGTACAATATTTGGTATACTCACCTAATTTATACTCCGCAAAAATGTCCCGTTTGTTTAAAATATACGCTCTGTGGCATTGCAAGTATCAAATTAGATTTTTATATTTACCTATTCCATTGTGATACTATAAAATCAGAATTTATTGTTAAAATTCAATTTGTTGAGTTGAATTGTCCTTAGAATTCACATAATGCTTACTTTTGTTATTAAACATTATCAACCAGTGCCTGAATTGCGGGTGGAGGGAGTCTGCCTTCTTTTATTTTTTATTTTTTGCATACTCCTTCTATATTTATTTGAAACGGAACGCCGAAAACGCAACATATGTATTTTGCTGTAATGAATTTGTAAATCATCAATTTTTTTCTGATAACCTATAGCCATAACATTTTTATAATTGTATCGACTATGAAAAAAAAATTGGTTAATAATAATGGATAATTAATATCATAATCAATCGTTAGGCTGCGACGACCACACCTAGACCTTTTTTTCTATGCGACCGCTGCCATCCTAGATATTGTGAACGTGACTATATTTCACGTTTATTAAAAATAACATACAAAAGAAGAAGAAATCTATGAGTGTTTTTTCAACAAATTTTACACTAATTCACTTTTGACATGAAAATACATTCATAACTAGGCGTTTCTAAATAATAAACTTAACCAAATGAACGTGGATATAATATGTATTACTGAAGAAGATTTTGTATAAATGTTTATTAAACAATTACCTATTATACGTTACAATTTTACAAACATCAAAAAAAAAATTAACGTTTTCGTAATGTGTACAATGTTTCGAACAGATTCGTATGTTATTCGACGACGTCACAGCCACCGAATAATCGGATCAGAACTAAATCGCACGCGTTGTCAGATCATTACAGCGACACGCGAGACGGGCAGCTCAAACGAGAGCGATACACCCGTAACGCGGAACTCTGACGAATCACTGGAACTGTACCATCTGCTCGTTAGATCCGACGTACGCGCGACTTGTCATTTCTGCGGAACATAACCCGCCGTTGCTTTGCGCATATGTCGACAATGACGACAACGCACAGGGAAACGGTGTTTTACAAATATACGTTCTCTGTTTGGAAGACATACTTGAACACTTACGAATACGCAAATAATATGATGTGTGAACGGTGTTCGCACAAACACAACAAACTAACCACTAACGCACGGCCGAACGGTGTCAGACCTATAATATTAATATATTATATAGGTCTCGGAACAAGGCTATGGTAGAATTTTGTTTCTGCATACCAGGAGCTTGAGCTAAGGAAATGAAAAGCTGCAAATAGGACAATAGGTATGAATAAAATCACTCCTTAATAATGCGAGTACAAGGAATGTAATGTGCAAGTAACATAATAATATGTTAAAGATCAAAAAATATAGATACCAGACGCCTTCCACAATCGCGCAAGTCTGCCCGGGTGGGTCTTGCTACGACGGAGGACAGACAGTGAATGTCAATGCTGGTCGTTTCGCCGGGCCTTTTATACCCGGTGGTCTGTGACAGATAACAAGAAACCGTAGAAACCCTAATAGTGCAATCGCCGATAAACGCACAATTTAAATAAGTGTTATTATAAGAATAAAAATAGTAATATTAATAATAATAATAAGATTAGAAATAAGACTAATAAAAATGAAAAGAAGAATCTAGAACCTTATCCGTGCATCCCCCCAACACCGAACGGAAAAATCTCCCCTCTCACGGACAAAAGATTTAAAGTTAAAATATTAAACAATTGTTTATTGAGTACAGACTTTTCAAAGCCGTGCGTATATTATACGATTTTTTTGCCGTTTACGTTCATACTGGTTGCGGTTGCGGAAACGAGTACGACTGCCGACGACAGTCCCCTGACGTTTTTCTTTGATATTTTTATTTCCGCACATAGGATCGCAGACGCCGATCGATGTACCTACGTGATTTTTATATACAATAGTGTTTTTTTTTTTTTTTTTATAGAAGACGAATATCTATCGTTGTAGGAAAGTTCTTAAATTAAATACCAGCTGTATCCTATGCAACTATTAAAGTGTTATGTTATCTGATACTTGCCCGCTTTAGGTGGTTTCGGCAACGTCCTGTTATATCAATTATTGTCTTCCTGGATAACAAATAATAAAATACATCATCAAGATTCGGCAACAATACATTAAATGTTAAAAGAACACGGACTAATACAATGGTGTATAATGTAAGCTGAGGCATCGGTTTACTAAGCGTACAAACTTTATAATGTATCAGATAGGTACAAGAACACCAATAAGATATAAAAATAAGTTACAATTTGTTTATTTAAAATCGAGTTTCGACCAAAATGCCTTTAATGGTGTAATACTATGATTATTTTTAAAAATATTTAAGGTGAATATCGTAAAGATTAGATTTATTGGTAAAGTCCGTGATGTAAACATTTCAATGGTATAAACGTTAATGACGCGGTACCGTAACAGAAACCTAAAACCGTCAATTTTGAAAAGCCACTGTTCATCGACATGTCGGTCAATCTGCAATATTCAAACACTCAGGGCTTGGGAAACTCGTATAGAATGTGTCTATAAAGTTTTTGTAAATTTAAAATTGGTTTCGGTCATACGGTATACCATTAAACATGGACTACGAAAACCCGGTTGGAAGTGTGAGAATAACGACCCGTGGTGGTTTTATGTTACCAGATATCGACGGGATAGCTATATAGGATCTTTTGGAATTTAGTTGGCTTTTAGAAAAGATCAAAATCAGATTTGTACAATTATTTCTCGCCGAGAAATCGCGAAAAATGTTTGCATAACCGTAGCCATGTCGATGACAGGAATCACGCTGGTTTACTAGTCGGTACGGTACGTTGTATATAGATGCAAACCGTTCAGCTACTCAGTGTTTTATCATACAGTTCTATTTCGGGACAATATCCTTTTTTCAAATTCTACTCTATCATGGCTGATACCGTCGAACTCGTTGCTTCCACACCAATTGCCGCATCCCCTGCTACTAAAAAGTCTCCGGCCAAGAAGAAGGCCGCTGCTACTAAGCCAAAGAAGCCCGCCGCGTCTCATCCGACTACTTCCGTGATGGTGACGTCTGCCATCAAGGAACTCAAGGAGAAGAAAGGTTCTTCTTTGCCGGCCATCAAGAAGTATTTGGCTGCCAACTACAAAGTCGATCCCGCCAAGCTGGCGCCGTTCATCAGGAAGTTTTTGAAAGCCGCCGTCGCCAACGGTACTGTGGTTCAGACCAAAGGCACTGGCGCTTCTGGTCACTTCAAACTACCGGTTGCCGAGGTTAAACCGAAAAAGGCAGCTGTAGCCAAGAAGAAGAAACCGGTCGTCAAAAAAGTCAAAGCCCCTGGTGCCGTAAAGAGGAAGTCGACGTCTGCTAAGAAAGTGAAGCCCGCATCCGGCGAACCGGCAGCTAAAAAAGTCAAAAAGGCCGTCGCTGCTAAACCTAAGGCTGCCAAGCCGAAGAAAACCCCGGCCAAAGCGAAAAAACCTGCTGGAGCTGTCAAATCCAAAGCGAAGAAGACTCCAACCAAGAAAACAGCAGCACCCAAGAAGAAGTAGATTGATCCAAATTTCTTAACTCTCGACTCCCCCTAAAACGGTCCTTTTCAGGACCACCAATTTTCTTATGCACCTAAATTACTTATTTGCTTTCTGAGCTTCCGGCCCGTCAATTCATGGTTAATTATAGTTATAATCGACTTTTCTTGGTTTGTTACAATGGATTACTTCGTTATCATGTGTTTGAAGTAAAAAAAATATTACACAAAAACGTGAAACATTAAAAAATTTTTCTATTAATATTAATAATGGTTGTATATCAATTATTTAAATATTAATTGTATTATCTGTTGATAATTATAATTTATACATAATATGATATATTTTACTTACAAGTCAGTACTAACTGGTCTACAGCGAATCTTTAGTTGGCATTGCCTACCATATTTTATACCAACAGTTGTAGTTGCCTGGGCAATATAAAATCGTCTAGAGATTATATTTAATACCAAGCCTAGTACCACGTTAATAATTATATCACCTATCATTTATTAACATACATTCTAATATATTATTTTACACAAATTTATTACAAAGTCATTATTAGTGCTCGGAACTTGACAATTTGTTACATTTGCATGTTTATTATTTTATTTTTCATTGTAAGTACCTACCTGCGTTTTTAGATATGAATGATATTATGATTCACAAGAAATAATATTCACATACAAAATGCAACAATAATAAAAGATAAAAGTTAATAAATAAAATACTTACCTATGTTTTTTAGATTCTGAACGGAGACGACAACATTTGGAGCAGTAATTATGCTTCGATTTTTACTTCAGTCCCTCTTTGAATAGGAAAATTCATCTAGTTGGTACTTTGGGGGGTCAAAAGCAAACATTTTCAAATAGTTTTCAAAAAAATCGAGAAAAACAAAAAAAAAAAATGACAGAAAAACGGCAATTTTACGAAAAACCACTTTTCGACAAAATCGATTTTTTGATTTTGCTGTAACCATATTATTATTTTTTCCACAATGACCAATTTAAATTTCCTATGTTCGTTAAAAAGTATTTATGTTGACGGCACTTTTGAATACTGTGCAAAACATTTTTATTAGTTGTTTTCTATTCATGGTTATAAAAATAATTCTTGTATTCCTTTTGTATTTTGTCTACTTCACGACAAACAAAAAGATACTTATATTAAAACATTTAAGTCAATTATCCTCTATTGCTCTGATCATGGCTTACAATTTAAGCCAACACGCGTTATTGTCGATTTTGAAAAAGGACTTCAAGAAGGAATTAAGAATACATGGACTGACATCGAAATTGTAGGATGTAGATTTCACCTGGCGCAATCATGGTGGCGAAAAATTCAGGCAGTTGGCTTAAGTAAAGAATACAAAGATAATACTTCAGATGTAGAAAAATGGCTAGGAAATATAATATTTGGAATGCCATTTTTAAATTCAGAAGAAGTAGACGGCTGTTTTGAAATGGATTTTATAGGTGAGATGCCACAAAACAATAAACTCACATTTTCTGATTATATTTTTGACACTTATACCTATTAGTGACGATGCTATTTTCCCTCCGCATATGTGGGCGTTACGTTCTGAAACTGTAACTAGAACTACAAATGCCATCGAGTCTTTTCATTCACATTTCAAAAATAATTTCTATATGTCACATTCAAATATACATAATTTTTTAAATGTTTTATTGCAACTTCAATCAGAAGTTTATATTAAGATTAGAAGTATAGGAACAATAAAAACAAGAAAACGAACTTTAGTTAAACATATATTTAACGCGTTATTTAACGCAGCTTCTTTGGCTGTCGCAATTTCAATTAGATTTGAATATGTAACTCCAACTTTTGAGGCATCTTCTTCTAACAGACGATCTTGAATTGGTCCTGAACCCATACCGACAACGATATGTCTCGAATAACCATTGATAGTTCTGACGAAAAACCACATTTTGAAGCAAGATTTTTGACACGTGCACCCCATTAGTACACTGATTCATCCTGTCTTTGTTTAGCTTGATAAAATGTATACCTAGCCGCAAAATACGACTTTATTGGTTTGAAATATTTGTTCAAACTTTTCATTAGAGTGTCATACTCAACATCGTTAGGTGTGCTAGGAACACATAGACTAAAAAGTACTTTGTGAATTTCTTCACTAACGGATGATAATAATGTTTCTCATTTTTTAATATTATTTTCGATTGCATTTGCCAAAAAAAAATTTGTCAATATTAATTCTAAAATTGAAATATCCATACCTGTTTCAAAGGTTCCAGGTGACCCTATAACTTGATTGAAGTTCACTATGGATTCTGTCTTAGGAGTCGCCATTTTGTATTAGTATGAATATAACACTTGAAACTTTTAATACACTAGTGATTACGATTAAATTAATATTTTTTTCGTCGCCAATTTGTTAAGTATTATTATTATGAATAACAACATAAACGTGCTTTATAGACCTTTATTATTAACAGCATATATCGTAATGCTTTACATTGTAATTTTATATAATAATAATCGGTGGACAGTCCCCACCGATCGTAATATGATACTGCTGATTATATATAAATATTAAATACTATACGTGTAATATAATGTAATATAAATGCTGAATATGCAACAATTAGCAAAAAATATAATATATTATAATATATAAACATTTAGCTTATATGTATATAAAAAGCGGGTAAGTGAGTATCCCTCTGCTGTACATTAGGAGGTGGGTGGATTTCGGACTAGGGTAGGTTAAATTTGAATGCAATGATAGGTATCATTGTATACGAAAAACGATTCTGAACGGAGATGATTTGTCAGTCTAGGATATAATATATTAAAATATTTTCATAATATATTCTATTTTGAAACAAATTCAAACATTTAAGTAAAAGTTTCAAGATCTTACGTTTAGTAATTTTTTAAAAATAACAAAAATCGAAAAATATTTATTAGTAAAACGTTATTTTACACGTGTACTTTTGATTTCAAATTAAAATTAAAACTTTAAACACTCGTAAAATTTTTTAAATTGAATAATCCTCAAACTTTTTTATAATTATTCCAAGCTTAACTTATGGACAACATAGTATTAAATTATCAGTTCTTAGCAGTGGCGGTTTATCCCAAAAACGGGCCTGTGTGCAAAACTAAAAAAGGCCCCCCTCCTACATCTTTTTATTCTAAATAATATGGATATACATCATAAATTTATATTTTATAACAATGATATACTGATATCAGATTGAGAAAATGAGAACCGTTTGAAATTGAAAACAATTTTTTTAATTTTTCGTACATAACTGTATTTATTTAATTATTATTTTTTTTTTTTGTGGAATGTTGAGCAATAATGGGCCCCTCAAGCTGAGGGCCCGTGGCATTTGCACACATCGCACACATGTATGACACGCCACTGGTTATTAGCTTTTGATAGTAAAATATTTATAAATTTTTAACTACCAAATAGTTAAAAATATTCATGATTTTGACGAATTTTTGTCAATATTTGAACTTCAAATGCTAATAAAAAAAAATTGTGCCTATGCATTTTTATAATTTATGAATGAGAGTTAGAACAAGTTATGCGGACACTTCAATAATCAAAGGAATAATTCATATCGAACTAATCTTTAAACATACTAACCGAAGAATAAACAATGTTATAAATCAGATAAAATTACTAGCAACTAATCTACTAGCAAACAATTGGATAGAAAAACTGGATAATTCGTTGAAAGTATGAATGTACATTTTTTATTATTTAAACTAAACTATTAACTGTATCTATATTAGGCAGCTGGAGAACATTTCGATTCAAAGGATTTCTTCTCTTCACCATTTATCTACGCAGAGTTTTACGCTTCAAACATGCAAAAATCCATATTTAGAATTATTTTCTATGATTTATATATTCTTAAATACAATTAAAGAAATAATTTTTTTTTTTTTTGTATATTATAATTTTTTTAATATAATATGGGAGGGAGATTCATCCCCACTATAAACAAACGTATAGCAGCAGTGTTTAAAATGTAGGACATAGGTATATAGGATGCAAGTCAGTCGTAGACCGTTCATCAAGCAGTAAAATTTTATACGTGTATCATTTTATCAAAATGACAAATCAACTTATTGACAACACTACTTTTTTTTATGGATATTGGATAGTAACGTTTATATAAATGTCGGACTTGACACTAGTATTTTATTTAATTGTGTACCTATGTATTGTTCATATTAATGCAAATACTCAGCACGTAAAGGGGTTAAGCTATAATGACCAACAGACCAAATCTAACGAAAATTACTTTCTATTATAGTTGTAATAAATAAAAAGACAATGTAAAAAAGCGGGTAAGTGAGTATCGCTCTGCTGTACATTAGGGGGTGGGGTGGACTTCGGACTAGGGTAGGTTAAATTTGAATGCAATGATAGGTATCATTGTATACGTAAAACGATTCTGAACGGAGATGATTTGTCAGTCTGGGATATATTATATTTAAATATTGTCATATATTCTATTTTGAAAAAAATTCACAAATTCAAACACTTAAGTAAAAGCTTCAAGATCTTACGTTTGATAATTTTTTAAAAATAACAAAAATCGAAAATTATTTATTAGTAAAACGTAATTTTACACGCGTATTTTTGATTTCAAATTAAAATTAAAACTTTAAACACTCGTAAAATTTTTTAAATTGAATAATCATCAAAATTTTTTATAATTATTCTAAGCTTAACTTATGGACAGCATAGTATTAAATTTTCAATTCTTAGCTTCCGATAGTAAAATATTTATAAATTTTTAACTATCAAATAGTGAAAAATATTCATGATTTTGACAAATTTTTGTCAATATTTGAACTTCAAATGCTAATAAAAAAAAATTGTGCCTATGTATTTTTATAATTTTTGAATGAGAGTTAGAACAAGTTATGCGGACACTTCAATTAAATTTTCAAGTAATTTTTCCCAGCTAAATTTATCATCATTTATAAAAAAAAAAATTAAAAAAATTGATTATTTCAAATGCCTTTAAATAGCTCAAAAAAAGTCAAAATATTTTGAAAATCAAATCACGTAATGAAAATGGAAATCTAAATAACTGGTAAAATGTTTAAGTATTTACGACTTATACTATTTGAATAACAACAAATATCAAAAATCGTGTGAGGCTAAACCGTTATTTAACGCGGTTTTGTAAAAATTTAAATTTCAATTTTTCGTCTCAGTCCGGTAGAGTTTTTTTTACAGATATTTGAAGAAAAATTTATGGAGAACCTTGTATCAAATTTTCAAAACTTAGTTATAAAAGAAAATCCAAATAATTGGAAAAATAAAAATGTATAATACTGTTTTATTATAATATACCAGCTAGGAAAGAAAACCCAAAATAGGCGACTGCAACCCCGACTGCCTCAAGACATTCTCATATCAGACACCGAAGAGCTTTCATCAGAAGACGAAGAATAACCAACAAATATATAAATATTACAATAATAGGTACTTAAGTACCAATATTGTTTATTGTTAATAGACCTGGGCTATTTTTAAAATATTTGAAATAGCTGAACTTGTTACTATCTTTTTTCAGTTCAAAATGTAATTAAGTTTTTACAATTTAAAATAACAGAATATTATGTTTAAAAAAATATAGGTACCTATTTTATTTATTGTTTGACTTTTATCTTTTATTATTGTTACCTACATTTTGTGTGTGAATATTATTTCTTGTGAATCATACCTAAAACTGCTGTTACCTACAGTCAAACATGAAATTAAACATAATATATTTCATAGTAATTTCAAGTTAAACTACTAGCTAAATTTAGGCCTTAAAAAAACTAACATGCAAATGCAACAAATTCCGAGCACTAGTAAGGGCCTTACAATTTGTATATTATAATAGCTAGTATATTAATATAAAGAAAATAATACATTTTGTAAAATTCAATACATTCCTTACTAAATGAAAAAAATTATACCGTTAAATTATTATTGTGTTGGACATAATATGCAATAAAAATATGCATCACTCATTGTGAAGTGTAAATAGTCGTGTAAATTAATTATACCATTTTATTCCGCTGTTAATGACCATTTTTTTATATTTCTCCTGAAGTTTAAAGGCATTTATTGTTTTAATTCGAACTATTGTTTTTGGTAATTATTAGATTCATTACTATTATTCACTATCACATTTATTTATTTATTTATTATTGTATATTTTTAATTTCCTAATACAAAATCCTGATTAACGGCTGTATAATTTAAAACTTTTATCTATTACCTTTTAACATGTATGTCAATTATAATAAAAAATAAAAACTGATGAATTTTATTTTACTTGGCATAAAAAAAAAGAAAAAAATGTCTATAAATTAAACAAATTTGTTTATTTTATTTTTTTAGCTATTTTTTATTATTTTAGTGCATTTACATGGTGCGAAATAAATAATGACACGCAAAAAAATAATAATGCCAATGCTGAATAAAAGCTCCTTATCGATCTTTTACAATCGTGAACAGTTTTCCTTGGATTATTTTCACAACAAATAGGTATAATATACCTATTGTCAATCTCATCGCCCAAACATTGCACGGGCTTATACGTTATAGTCTTATAGACACTTACATAATTATAATCATATTATCGTCACGCTATAATCTGTATTTTTAAATAAATAACTGTTACTAATAAAAAAAAATTATTTATAAATATTTTTATGTATAATATTATGTATATTATTCTTATATGTAATAACCGATTATTAATAAATTATTATCAATAAATACATTATTACGGTGACTTGTAATTCATGGCAAATAAGTTCAGTTGTACACGATATAGCCGATATAGGCAAAATATGAATAAACAATAAACGGGTGCTAGGTACCTATATATTAATAATACAAACAAATACATTATTCAGCTACAGATTGTATATTAAATTTAATAATAAAATGTTATTTTTTTTATAAACAGATGAAAATAGTATTTATTGAATCCATAATTCCGAAATTTGAATTATACCAATTGATTATTATTACTAGGTACATATTATAATATAATTTAGTATAAAAAATGTGTACGATTTATCCCTAAAAATTAAAAATAGAAGTATAGGTAGGTACCCTAGCTATGTAAGTGACAAAAGTATAAAATGTACAATAATATACAATAATTACCTACCTTAAAATACTTCAAAAATTATCTAACTAACGTACAGAAAAAAAATGTAATAGGTAACTTTTTAATTTATTATCGTGATTTCTGTTCTATTACCTATTAAAAATTAATATTTTTAGTTTTTTTTATTGATATTTTATGTTATCACATGCTAATTTACTAGTAAGGGCCTTGCATTTTGTATATTATTATAATAGTATATTAGAATGTAGGTTAAAATAAATTATATTTGACACACTACTTATTAGTTATTAATGTACTAGGCTTGGTAGACGATTTTATACTGTGCGGCAACTACTGTTGGTACAAAATATGGTAGGGGCCAATAAATTATCTGCTGTAGCTAGTAAGTTAGTACTGACTTGTGTAAGTAAATATTAATACGTATAAATTATAATTACCAATAGATTGTCGAATGTTGATCTGAAAAGCATAAAATATTTTTCGTGAAGATAATAAAACGAATTCGAATTGGGACTCATGATTCTATAGGATAAAATGACTAATCGAGTAAAGGACTAAAAAGGTATTAAATATATTATTATAATTAGGTGTATGAGAAAGTTGGTGGTCCTGAAAAGGACCGTTTTAGGGGGAGTCGAGAGTTAAGAAATTTGGATCAATCTACTTCTTCTTGGGTGCTGCTGTTTTCTTGGTTGGAGTCTTCTTCGCTTTGGGTTTGACAGCTCCAGCAGGTTTTTTCGCTTTGGCCGGGGTTTTCTTCGGCTTGGCAGCCTTAGGTTTAGTAGCGACGGCCTTTTTGACTTTTTTGGCTGCCGGTTCGCCGGATGCGGGCTTCACTTTCTTAGCAGACGTCGACTTCCTCTTTACGGCACCAGGGGCTTTGACTTTTTTGACGACCGGTTTCTTCTTCTTGGCTACAGCTGCCTTTTTCGGTTTAACCTCGGCAACCGGTAGTTTGAAGTGACCAGAAGCGCCAGTGCCTTTGGTCTGAACCACAGTACCGTTGGCGACGGCGGCTTTCAAAAACTTCCTGATGAACGGCGCCAGCTTGGCGGGATCGACTTTGTAGTTGGCAGCCAAATACTTCTTAATAGCCGGCAAAGAAGAACCTTTCTTCTCCTTGAGTTCTTTGATGGCAGACGTCACCATCACGGAAGTGGTCGGATGAGACGCGGCGGGCTTCTTTGCCTTAGTAGCAGCAGCAGCGGCTTTCTTCTTGGCCGGAGACTTTTTCGCGGCTGGAGATGCGGTGACTGGTGCCGGAGCAGCGACAACAACGGTTTCTGTCATGGTAGAGATGATGTCGAATGAACTATACTGTCTCGAAATTAAACTGTAGGTTATAACATTGAGCAACTGAACGGTCTGCACCTATATACAACGTACCGTACCGACTAGTAAACCGTTATGATTCGCGTCGTCGGCACGGCTACGGTTGTACAAACATTTTTAGCGATTTCTCGGTGAGAAATAATTGTACAAATCTGGTTTTGATCTTTTCTAAAAGCCAACTAAATTCCAAAAAATCCTATATAGCTATCCCGTCGATATCTGGTAACACAAAACCACCACGGGTCGTTATTCTCACACTTCCAACCTGGTTTTCGTAGTCCATGTTTAATGGTATACCGTATGACCGAAACCAATTTTAAATTTACAAAAACTTTTTAGACACATTCTATACGAGTTTCCCAAGTCCCGAGTGCTTGCAGTTTTAAAATCGACCGATATGTCGTTGAACAGTGGCTTTTCAAAATTGACGGTTTTAGGTTGCTGTTACGGCACGGCGTCATTAACGTTTATACCATTGACATGTTTACATCACGGACTTTACCAATAAACCTAATCCCAATGGTACCTATTCACGTTAAATATTTTTTTTAAATAATTATACTATTTCACCGTTAAGGGATTTTGGTCGAAACTCGATTTTAAATAAACAAAATTTAACTGATTTATACGTCATCATCGGTGATCTCGTATCTGATACATTGTCGAATTTGTACGCGTAGTAAACCGACGCCGCCAGCTTACACTACTATACAACATTACCTATATTTTTCTGTGATTTTTTTTGCATTTAACGTCTTGTTGCCCCGAACCTTGACGATGTCATACTGTTTTTATATAAATATAGTAATTTGTTATTTATTATTTAAGAAAACAAGAATTGATAGGTAGTACATAACGTTTCCGAAACCCCCGAGAAACCTAAGACACCACCTAAAGCGGGCAAATATCAAAATATAACGTAACATAGTTGTACTAAACCTATGATAGTATAAGAACCGAAGAATTTCCTACAATGATAGATTTTAGTTTTTTGTTGATCCACCGCCTAAAATCTGTACCGTGTGTTCGTCTAGCCGCGAGATTCGGCATATTATTATTATATTATGCAATTGGTGTAATATGGGTATGAATTTGTTGTTTATTTTTAATTAAACGTTGGTGTCGGACCTATCGAAATATTTTATTATACATTTGAATGTTTTCAATTATATTGAAGTGATTAAGTATTGAAGAAGGTCTCTAGGTAATTACGTAATGTTTTGCGTATAACGAAAGAACAAAGTGAGTATTTTACAGGTTAAAAGTTTTAAAAATAGGCACTTTTTAATAATTATATTTTTAACAGCGATAAAAAAATAACAAATTAAAATGTATTTGTAATTAAACATTATTAATTAACGGCACTGCACGCATCTAAAACGCTTTTATTAAAATAGATTTCGGAACAAGTCTAGTTTACCGGGCACCTTTTTTTTTTGAATTTTTTTTGTTTTGAAAAGGGTTATTTTGACGAGTTAAGAACGGCGGTGCAAAAAAAAATTTGCGGAAATGATTATTTTGGAAGTTATAACCTCCCAAAGTTAACGATTTTACGTTTATACGCATGCGCGCAACACTACTATATTACCCACTGAACTGTATACAGTTCAGTGATATTACCGCGCGGAGGACCTTGAGATTTTTATTTTAAAAGTTACAAGTCAGTAATCACATTTTGTTTTATTATTATATATATTATTTTATTATGTTTAATTTTTATTAACTATTCAAAGCATTCATTTTCATCAGTTTCACAGTCATTTTCATCTTCATCTAATTATAAAATAAGATATCCTTGTATGGTTTTCAATGTAAAAAAAAAAACGAAAAAATATCCCTTGACTTGCTATGCAACACAACCTCAAGTAGCCCACAGGGTAAGTTATGTTGTATAGTATGGGCAGTGATGCCTTGTTAGCGGCACTCGTCGCTCCGCTCCGCAAATCGAAAATATCCCCCGACTTGCTATGCAACACCACCTTAAGTAGGTTACAGGGTAAGTTATGTCGTAGTATATGGGCAGTGTTACACAGTTAAAGTATAAAAACAATTAAAAAAGTCCTCCGGTCACCAAACTCGAGGTCCTCGCGCGGCATTAGTAATGTTGCGCGCATGCGTATAAACGTAAAATCGTTAACTTTGGGAGGCTATAACTTCCAAAATAATCATTTCCGCAAATTTTTTTTTGCACCATCGTTCTTAACTCGTCAAAACAACCCTTTCCAAAAAAAAAAAATTTCAATAAAAAAGGTGCCCGGTACACTAGACTTATACCAAATTATATTATATATTTTATTATTCAATTAGAATTTACTCTTTAAATTAATATTTCAACGGTTGTTTATAGCAAATAATAATTTTGTGAAATTATGTTTCTGTTTTAAGTAGTGCTAAGTGCTGACTGCTATGTATTAAATGACTTGAAGATGAGAAAGGGTCGAATTAAGGTATTAAATGTAGTGTCACGACTCACGAGTAGTGATGAGCATAATGGAGTAACTGGATTGTTGAGAATAATCAAGATATCACGATTATGTAAACGAGTGATTTTCATTCGAATTATAGTAACTCGGATCTCGACCACCTACTCGGGTTCATATCACTCGAGGTACCTTACTTGAAACATTTATTTTAGAATCCTGTCCAAAACTCGTAACAACGAATACAATATTGAATGAATAATAGTTATTAGCAATTGACATTTTAAAATGTATAAAATAATTTTAATATTTCTTATTATGTAGGTATAAAAATTTGCTTAGTTAAAGTTAGAAAAAAAAATGAAATGAAATGTACAATAAATGCATCGAATAAAAATGTCCGTGAAACGAAAAGTAAATGTACCTATTTATATTTATTTCCATCACTAGATAGTAGTATTCAATAGCTACTTCGATTATTTTAATCGAGTGATGGTATACTGTTAAGGATTATGAAAATGTTTCGATTACTAAATTCAGGAGATTAGGTATTTGATTGTAAAATAGTATAAGGTAGTATGAGAGCGTTAAGACGAATAATAATAGATTTAATAGTAATGTATGTTGATGTGGTGGCCCTGAAAAGGGCCGTTTTAAAGTGGTACATGAGCATCAAAAGACGATTAAGCGCGTTCACCGCGGATACGACGAGCCAGTTGGATGTCCTTTGGCATGATCGTGACGCGTTTGGCGTGGATGGCGCACAAGTTGGTGTCTTCGAACAGACCGACTAAATAGGCTTCGCTGGCTTCCTGCAATGCCATGACGGCGGAGCTCTGGAAACGCAAGTCGGTCTTGAAGTCTTGAGCGATTTCACGCACCAAACGTTGGAACGGCAATTTGCGGATCAACAGTTCGGTACTCTTCTGGTAACGACGGATCTCACGGAGAGCGACGGTTCCCGGGCGGTAACGATGGGGTTTCTTCACTCCTCCGGTAGCGGGTGCGCTCTTACGGGCGGCTTTGGTGGCCAGCTGCTTCCTGGGAGCCTTTCCTCCGGTAGATTTACGTGCTGTCTGCTTGGTACGGGCCATTGTTGAGTTTGGTTGTGTAGACTATGTCAACTCTGCAAAACACAATAATATACTTATTAACGGTCGTAGCGAAACTCACCAGTATTTATATACAAAACGTATTCGTATCTGCCGTTCTCATTGGTCGACGCGTTGTTCTTAATGGGGGAGTGGGAGAAAACAAATGGAGAATTTCGATTGGCCGTGCGTGCTCCGTGAAACGCATAAATACATTGACAATTGTGACCCGGGTATCAGTCGACGTTCAGCGTTCATCGCAGCAGCTCTTCAAGTGTTCAGCTAGAAACTACATAAAATCAACATGACCGGACGCGGTAAAGGAGGAAAAGGTCTTGGAAAAGGAGGCGCCAAACGTCATCGTAAAGTACTCCGTGATAACATCCAGGGAATAACCAAGCCTGCCATTCGTCGGTTAGCTCGCCGTGGTGGAGTCAAACGTATTTCGGGTTTGATCTACGAAGAGACCCGTGGAGTATTGAAAGTATTCCTTGAAAACGTAATCCGTGATGCTGTAACATACACCGAACACGCCAAGAGGAAGACCGTCACCGCCATGGATGTCGTCTATGCTCTTAAACGTCAAGGACGTACCTTGTACGGTTTCGGAGGTTAAAACGTTTCATCCGCGATTTGCTACGTAATATAAAAACACTGTTAAAAAGGCCCTTTTCAGGGCCACTACATACATATACTCTGAAAGTCTTAAACCATATTATGTGCAATTCTTCTTGTTTTACTTCCCATCAAATTACATTTTTTATTGGTGAATGACATTTTATATAGCACTTTAATTTCATCGTTATGTTTATTTTATATCACTATAACTAATTAGATTCAAAATAAATTTAACATTATTCTTTGTAATTTTAAAATATAATTATATTAATAGCTAATAGGTAGATCGCTTTATTGATGTAAGATTATAATAATATGTTATGTACGAACATAACAACTTTTCTTCATTTGCAGTCTTCTTTGTCAATGTTTTTTTTTTTTCGTGTTACGTTATAATTTTGTATTTAAATTCTAAATTGTTCAATACATTTTTTGACACGTTTTACTGTATTATGATCCCTAAACACTATCAATCAACACAATTTATAATATTAGGACATATTATTATGAAATATCAATTTAATCATAATATTTATTTATTTTTGTAGATTGCTATGACTTATGATCAATGTATTAATGGGTACCCAACACACAGATATGTATGTGTGTCATAATACTCATTAATCTGGACTTTATTATTATATGATTACTAAGTGCATCATAAACCTGACGACACAATATATTACAAGAGTCATATAATATACAGTATACACCAGGGGTCACCAATTAATATTTTGAAGGGCCACTTAAGGAATCTAAACATTTTCGCGGGCCATCAAGATCCTAAGTACATATTTACATTATATAAAAACCAACAATATCAAACAAAAATAATAATTTACAATCATAACACATATAATTTTGTCGTAATATGTGTAATTTATTTTTTGTCTGCGGCCCGCCTTTTGGTGACCCATGGTATACACTGTACTACCTATTAGTATATTATAACAACTTGTCACGTTGATGACGTTCGAAACATTATTGTGTACTAAAATACAATTACCACGTTTACATGTAGTAGTATTGAGTGAGTTAGTCTGATAGTTGGGTGCATATAAACGCATTTATTATATTTCAATGCAAATTGAACAACTTTTATTCTGGGATGCATGTAAACGGTTTAATGCAAATTAATATTTTAACGGGAATTTCAAAGTGTCAGATTTAAACTAATATAACATCCAAAGTACTCGTATTTAGTAGAGAGTGTGTGGACTGATAAAAAACGTTCACATTAACTAATTATTGTATTCGACTTCTAATTTGGTAAAATGTGGAAGCCTTCTTCGCTAGTCTATAAAGTACATGTACTTGAAAAAGGGAGAGCAAGGGTGTTTAATAACAATAAATTGGTGGCCCTGATAAGGGCCGTTTTAATAGAAGACTTGGTTATTTTATGGCAGCTAAGTGATTAAACTTTTTTCTCGGTCTTTTTGGGTAAAAGAACAGCTTGGATGTTGGGCAACACACCGCCTTGAGCGATTGTAACACCGGACAATAATTTGTTCAATTCTTCGTCATTTCTGATTGCCAATTGCAAATGTCTGGGAATGATACGGGATTTCTTGTTGTCACGGGCAGCGTTACCGGCCAATTCCAAAACTTCAGCTGCTAAGTATTCCATGACGGCGGCCAAATACACGGGTGCTCCGGCTCCGACACGTTCGGCGTAGTTTCCTTTTCTCAACAAACGATGGATACGACCGACCGGGAACTGGAGTCCTGCACGGGACGACCTAGTCTTGGACTTGCCTCCCTTCGATTTGCCTGCTTTGCCTCTTCCGCTCATGATTATATTATATGTGCTTGACGACTGCTTTGTAAGTAATTCGAACACTAAATGATAACAAAACCCATCGGTAGGGACCATTATATAGCCAACATTTAGAAAACAGTGCTGCCATTGGACAATTTGAAACGTTATGACGATATTACTTGACTCCGTTTGATATGCAATTACTACTAAACGATGTTGTTTTTCATCATCATTTTGTTAATGTTTTTTCGCGGAGAAGCTACTATTTTTATTAAGGATGTAACTGCTGTAGATCCTGTTTGTTCTGTCATATCTTTTAGAATTTGGCCAATGGCTGTTTTACGTGTCTCTTTGGATTATTAATATATACCGTCGCTTTGTAAGTTTCAACATCAATACTGTGATTCA